>OW388261.2:12036443-13406231 GCA_936450705.2 Protodeltote pygarga
TTTTTATTTAACTTATTTTGGAGATATGTGAATTCGTGTTAGAGTACCACCTAATAATGTGACGTCATGTAGCCTATAACCAGCGGACAATCAAGAGGCTTCCAACGACACCTCATTTGTCCAATTATGATTACTAGTTTAGAAGTTATGAGGGAACAGATGAACATTCATACCCACATACATACAGGTCAAAATCATAACCCTCCTTTTTGCTTCGCCGTAGTCGGGTAAAAAGAAAGGAGTTACAACCTAGTGTCTAAATTTCAACCGCCCGAAGAGCTCTGAAATTTTATTACACACCCTTAGCTTACAGCTGTAAGCGGCCTAGTGGTATGACCATTGCGCGGTTTACCAAACTCGCTCACAGGTTCAAACCTAAGGCAGCATTTACTTTTCAAAACCTTGTGTGTGTTAGAAATGAATTATCAGGAAACAATCGCAAGGAAACTAGCACACTTGAAGCATTTTCTGAATGTGCAAAGCCTTATCAGCCGACGGGTTTAAACTCTGACACCAGGTTGTTCATCAACAATACGATAAGAAGACTGGAAATGCTTCCAAAGGCAGGTTTATACCGGCTATAAGCAAAATCACTTTCATTTGACCCTTTGGGTAAGGAAAGATGCCCATCTTAATATTATCTGTTATAAACAGAATTAATTATCTAATTTAATACTTAATAGCCTTGCTTCATAACTAAATTAATTAATACAGAAATTTTATGGTGACTTTGCAGACCTCAGCCGGCCATAATCTCGGACATTAAACAAACCAGAAACGATAATAGAACTTTACTATGAAAATTAATTAATTTCTAAACATTATTTTATTAGAATCCTCTATGATTTCGTAAAACGAACTTTAAATGCGTAAAAACAAAGTTGAATTTCTTCTGCAAATCGAATATTTTTATGACTTTTTCTATTATTGTAGTCATTTTGATATCAACTTTATTTGTAAATTAGCTAAGTCGATATTGGTATGAGTGAAAATAAGCTGTGTTTTCTAAAATAGATTGAAACAGTCTTTAATTACTAGGACATGTTAAGTTAAGTAGTTTGGTTACGTAATTAACCTATGGGAGGCTACAGAGCTTATTTTGAATGGTCTCCATACATTTTCTGTTTGAACAGCTAATAGAATACGCTGACTTGTTGATCCAGTGATCTCTCGCGCCAATGCTGAGCTTGAAGTTGCTATTTGATTCCTAGATTTTCGAAGTCGGGAATTTTTAGTACCAGCACGTATTTTCTTATCGGTATATACACATCAACAGATACCTACCATCCTAGTTAACTGAGAGTAATTTAACAAAAAGTGCATTTTAATACTCTAAGCTTTTGAACATCATCATAAGAGTTACCACTGAAATGCAGGACCTTGTCAACTGCGAAGGAGCGATCTTTGCATTAAGAATATCCATGTTATAGTATTCATATCCATTCGTATCCATATACAGTATAGTATGTTATAGTATATATTATATATTCTTAAGTGAATAATAATAAGTGTAGTTTAAATACTACACTACAAAGATTGTTGGACCCAAGATACTTCCTTGAGGAACTCCAAACGTCACTGGGAGCTTCTGGCTTATGATATTACCAATTTGTAAGTACATTGTGCTCTGTCCATCCTGTAATCTTGTAAAAGTTTAAATTGAAGGTCCTTAATACCACGGTATTCAAGAATCTTCACCATAATTGGGGCTGACTGTGTCAAATGCCTTTGATAGTAAAGGTGACCCATTTTCCTGGACGTGCTACAAAATAGCACGCGTTTGAAAACCATGCAAATATAAACAGTTTTAATGAGACTTAATACACCTTTCCTGTCCTTTCTGTGGTGTAAAAACAAGACTGTTACATTCCATCTCATTAAAATTGATCGGTATTTGCGTGATTTTCTCACTTATACTTAGGGCACTTACTATGTTACGTTCTGAAACAAAATACCTTTGAAATGGAAAACTTTAAAAAATACGCAGCTTTAATTATAAAACCATGCAGGCTGATTATGTATCAAATGGCAATGTATATTATACAAATTTAAGTCAAATGTAAAAGAAAAGTCTAATACTAAATTTTTAGGTAGATATCTCTTATCTCTTTCGACAACACCACGCGGATCATCGATGACCCCCAAACAATACATTTTCTATTTCGGAAATAACGCGGGTTGGCTATCAAAATGCTAAACTACAAAACAACTAATTTTAGTAATAGAAAAAGTATTCATATAACAATCATTAGAATCAAGTCAGATAGCGCTAAAGAGAATCTAGAGTCCAATGCTACTCCATTTTTTTTTAGAATGAAGTGTACAAATTCAGTAAATTAATCCTTCATGTTTGGGCTTAAATAGTACTAGTAGGTATTAAAGTTTATTATCTTCGACTCAGTAAAGCCTTTAATGATAATACCCTAGTATTTATTCATTATTTCCCTGTCCATCTTAGTCAAGCTTCAAATGCAGACATCAAAGGAGCGTCTCAATTTTCTCCACAACAGAAAAATTTAAACGTACCGTTTTATTTTTTTTCTTTAATGAGTAGCGCACGCTAAACTTGCCGCACAGCCTTCTTTTTCCATTTTATTTCCTATTTCGGTGCCTTCTCCCACCATTTGCCGAGAAAATGGCGGCTGCAAAGTCAGTGTTGTGCGCGACTACGACTCGTGCGCATGCCGCGACGCGTTCAACGGCCTTTTGAAATAAGAACGAAACCTCCGAATCAGTGAATTGTGTTCGAAAAATAATATTTGTATCTGTTTTCTTTATAACCAGTGTTCAAGGTGTTGTAGTGACGTTCCGAAGAATAATTTCGGTTGTTTTTATTTAATTAAAATTATACCAAGCGTGGACAAGTGCGGAGCTATTGTATTCTTTGTTGACGTGAAGCAGCTGTCAAAATAAACGGATTATCAAGGTGAGCTGATTGATACCATTTTCGATACGATTCTTTTGTTTTTAACCCTATATCTACTCTATATCGCAGAATTATTACGAATATTTTCGCAAATTGCGTACAAATTTCGTTGTTATTGCCAAAGATTTGCTTATAATCGACATACGTTAGTTAATGTGTAACAAAATGATCGTTTAGACTTTATGCGTGGTAGTAAATAGTTGAAATATGTTTCATGTAGGTGTTGTTGTTAGATTTATGATATAGCGTCTGTTACACAGGATAATGGTGTTTGGTGTTATTGAAATGGTTATTAAAGCTTTTGGGTCATGGATGTTATAATGTTACAGATTATATTTAACTAAGCAGATGATTTTACTCCCGAACTTAAAATGTTATGGCCGTTTTCTTTTCGATTGTCCTTGACATTTTCTAATGAGCGTACAAAAAAGTGATGTGTATGAGAAGAGGCCTATGTCCAGCAGTGGACTAATACAGGCTGGGTAGGTAGGTCCTTGACATTTATGTATTTAAAACTAGGTGTAAAAGATTTTCTTTGTGTGATTTCTTAGTTTTTCTAACGACAATTTTAGTACCAACAAATTTGAAATTTGTCAGTTGTTTTATACTGACAACGATATGACGTGGTAGACTTCAACGTAGGATATCGGAAGTTATTATCAGAAATAAATTAGAAGACTTTAGAAGACCTTTTATAACTTTTTAAATGGTGTCAAATTGATTGTCAAAGGTATTTGGATAAGTGCGTGTACTAAAATTATCGATTGTCATCATCTGCCTAGCCTTTTCCCAACTATGTTGGGGTCGGCTTCCAGTCCTACCGGATGCAGCTGAATACCAGTGTTTTACATGGAGCGACTGCCTATCAGACCTCCACAACCCACATACTGGGTTACACGATACCCCTTGGTAAGACTGGTTGTCAGACTTTCGGGCTTCTGACTACCCGTAACGACTGTCAAAGATCTACAATTGACAGCCGGGGCCAACAGCTTAACGTGCTATCCGAGGCACGGAGAGTGATAATTAATTTATAAAACGCACATGACTTACGAAAAGTCAGAGGTCGATTCGAGGAGAAGAGAGAGGTCGATCGATTGTATGGTTAAATATTATTTGATTGATAACTATCAGGTATTGCCGGCATGGAAGATATTTAATAATGTCCAGACACTGTTGAGATTATTTTATCGTCTTTGTTGTTTTCGTTACTCGGTTATTTTATTTTCAGAGTGCTGGTTTCCTCACGATGTTTTCCTTCATCGTTTTAGCAAGTTACAATTAATTTCTAAAAATTATATAAATCCGAAAAGTCAGAGGTGCGTGCCTGGGTTTTGAACCTTTTTTTTCGCAGAAGAGGAAATGCGCCTTATATACTCGTATTCCGACCCGCTCGGAGCTGTTTCGAACCTACGACCTTTAACTTGGCAGTCCGTGAGCCATACCACTACGCTATCACTGCTTAAAACTGTACGAATGCTTATGAAGTTTCATAATTATTGTCACCTGTTTCTATTACATCAAATAGCTATACTTAATGATCGTATTTAAGCGTCTATAAAGTATTGTATTTCACGTTCGGATTTATCTGTCGATTATTATGAAACTTTAGCGTCAATGACCTTAGATTCTAGTTTAGATTTAGATTACATTCTTAAATGTTGAAATCGTTTAGGAGTTGAGGTTACAAAATGAAGTTTTTGCCATAAATCATGTTCCGAAATTATTTTATGATTGTAAGTTTTACGGAACAGAATTAAAGATTAGGCAAAGCCGGTGCCAAGCTGCAATACTTGGAAATAGTAACTTTTTTTGGAGATCTATTCTCTTTAATAACTTCCGTAAATAAAACCCAATAAGCCAAAATAGTAGGTTTTTCTAAAATTTTTTAAACTTTGTCGTAAAAAGAGGGTTATCCATGTACCTATGTATCTGTCTGTAGCATCGCAGCTTCCAAACGAAAAAACCAATTTTGTTTTGGTTTTTATGAATATATATTGGTTTTTTATTATTTGTAAGGTAAATTTGATCGAGAGTGTTCTGACGTAAAAAAAACTTCAGGTTTTTCTGTATCGGGGATTAATTTTTAATTTATAGTTATTTATACTAGGAGACCAACAAACTGTAGGTACCGTACCGTACCCTGTAAACACTTGAAGGTAGCTCCAAGGGCTTTGCTGACCTTGTGCGGGATTATGAAAGAGAAGGAAAGAAAAAAATCTACTTTTTCATTCTTAAAAAAATGGAATTTTAGTGTTTTAAAAACGCTTTTAAAAATGTTGTAATATTTGTAAATAGTCCTCAATTTTTACCAAACAACAAAAACCTATTGTGATTTACTTTCTTAAGGAACTCACCCATCTGAATACAGATCGGAGAGAGGCGAAATAGGCCTTGACAGCAATTTGCGATGATTCATCGTATGACGAAGCTATGTGTAAAAGATTCTGCCTTTTCGGTCCAAAACTGGTCCTAACTTCATATAGGTAGTATATAAGCCACTATGTGGTTATAATTAAGCCTAGATAGAGTCCTAGTGCTATGACCGTTGACTGGCAAGTCTGAGGTCTGGGTCTAATCCAAGGTGCACCTCTGACTTTTTATAAGTTATAGGTATGCGTATTATAATAATATAGTGCGCATAATTATCACTTGCTCCGTGCCTTGGAAAGCATGTAAAGTTGTTGGTTCTGCATCTGATCTCTTTCCGGCCGTGTCGGATTATCGTCCCATCGAACTATGAGAGTGAAGGAATAGAGAGTGCGCCTATCTTGTGCATACACTAGTCCACTACAAGACTACAGAGTTAATCTCCGTTGAGATTGACCGCTGTAATCGAAATTAGTTAATGCGGACAGTATGTTCTTTAAGTTAGTCACAACGTGGTTTGTCCGGTTTTTTATTACGATAACATAAATAACGCGTAGTGAATGATGTAAAGAGACCAGAATGCTTTGCTAACCGTTTTTTTCGCGTAATAAAATAGTATGACATTACATTTGCGAATTTAAGCGTGAATGTTGGTTTATAACGGTCTTGTCTACCATGAGAGTCAAATATCTCTTGGGGAGTGAATAAGTAACTTAATCCGACTGGAGAGACATCAGGCATAGGAACAACGATGTTACGTGCTGTTCGAGGCACGGAGCAAGTTTTAATAACAAGTTAGGAAATGACAAAAAGTCAGACATGCCTTAAGTTCGAACTTAAGACCTCCGTTCTGCCAGTTAACACTAGGATCGCTAGTCAAACCAACATCATACTACTTGGATCATCATCATCATCATCTGCTAGGCCTCGGCATCGTCGGCTTCCAGTTTTACCGGATGCAGCTGAATACCAGTGTTTTACATGGAGCGACCCAGTATCTGGGTTGTGGAGGTCTTATTAGACCTCCACAACCCAGATACTGGGTTACACGATACCCCTTGGTAAGACTGGTTGTCAGACCACTTGGATATCACGACTGATCTATCTAAAAGACCATAGGTACCTACATGGACTTAATAGTCTGGAATCGCCAACCCGCAGTGAGCTAGCATAGTGATTAATGCTCAATCCTTCTATTTATGAGAAGAGGCCTTTGCCCTGGGACAGTTACAGGCTGATTTATTTATTTATTATATATTACGTTTTACGAAACTGTTATCATTTGCACGGTTTGTGAACTCGTAAGTCGTGTGTCATAGTCACTCGTAATCGTATGGTCGATAGCGATTTATTAAATAATTTACAATAGTACCCCCACCAGCAGGTGTCGACTGTCGAGTCCAGATGGCAACCGTTCGAAACCACCGACCCGGAACGGTGAGAGAACGGTAACTCTTGGTACTCGAAAATTTTTACTACTGCTAACTGACTTGTGGGATAAATAAATGAATCCGTGTAATTTGTAAGTAACAGAAATTCTTATTAGGTAGGTACAGTCGGCAAAGGAGTTGGCTAGGCATGGGCGCTATTTAAGGTTGTAATTTTGTCAAGATGTCATCAATATAATTTAATTTTACCATATTTTTTTAAAAGGTATGACCGAAACCTATACAAAACTAAATAAATTTTACACAACCACATTCAAGCTTCCATAAAAAACTTCATCCTTAACTAGCGGACCTGTCAACCTAACTCCTTTGCCGGCTGTACGTCTTCTTGCTGTTTAGTAGATGAAATAATCTAGTTTAGACCAAAATATACCTAATTTATTTTGTTTTTATTTGGGGTTCTATACCCAAAAGGTACCAATGAGAGTTTATACTAAGCTTTCGCTATCCGTCTGTCATCCTGTCTCAGCTGGGGTGCGAGCATGGATCTTTTTGAATCGATAAACGTTTGATAAAAAATCGACAAAAAGATCCATGCTCGCACCCCGGTACCTGTATCTACTGAATCGTAATACGTAAATACTAGAAATTAATAAAGAACTAGCTGCCCAGCGCGACTTTGTACGCGCGATTATCCTACCTACCCCAGCTTTACATACCGTACCCTACTCTACCATTAACCTAAGGGTATAACTCCATTGTTTTTAATATTTTTCTACTAAACACAATAACAAATACAACAAATCAAAAACTATGAAAATCGGTCCAACCGTTCTCGAGTTATACGTGTTCGAACAAACCCAACTTAGTTTTATATAATTATAAAGATTTACAAAAAAATGTGATTGGAATGGAACACCAAAATTCAAGTGACTCCGCGATTCATAAGAGTAAAGAGGCGTAAATTTCGTAATTTGCCAAACTGTTAACGAAATCGGACAAAAACCGGTCGTACGGCGAAAGTGTTACGTAACCATGAGATCACCACTCGCCCCTTCTGATATGAGTTGCGATTTGCATTGTAAATTAACGATGAGATAAATTTAATTTGCCGATCAAAAGTAATGCTTATTTATTTCTCATATACAGAACCATTAAATTGATAATATGGGTATTAGGCTCCACGACATGAATCCCTTTTCAAAATTTTGTAGTAGGTTCAAACTCAAGGCACTTCTGGCTTCTGACTTTTCGAAAGTTATGTGCGTAATATATTGTTGATTTTCTCGGGAATACTTTTCGGGGGAACTTTTTTTCAGGATGATTTAGTGGTTTAGAAGTGAAAAGGTAACAATCGAACTTTCTTTCACATTTAAATTATTAGTTAGAATAAGGATAGAGATCGCTAAAATCAGGACATTATTACATACTTACTTTAAATACTAGTGCTCCAGTCAGTAGTCTAAATTCGACCGTATTTTTTTTTATATTTTTTCTTGAATACTCTATGCTTTCTGCACTTCTTCTCCATGTGAACTTTTACTATGCCAAGTTTCACACTTGCACTCCTCCGTGCGCGAAATATTCTTAAAAAGGGATCCATAGTTTTCGCTTCACGTATTATATTGTTGATTATGTAAATGTGATACCGTGATCAGATTGAGTTAAAAACCAAACTTTTACAATAACTCCCACAGACGGTAAAGGTTGTTTATATCAGGAAACAAGTAATTTTTAATGTTAATTGTGTTGGGCGTTGACAACCTACAGCCCATATATCACAGTAAAAAAAATGAAGAAGTACCATTCCTGTCAAAAAACGCTGCAGAGATCCAGTACCTTAACTAGGGCTGTGCTAGGCCCAGATACGTAAATCTTGGAGGAGTTCAGAAATGATTAGACCAAGACCAAGTTTTGTTTTTGCATGGGTGAAGGAAAACAAGGAAACCTGAGTGTTAATAGTCTGGAATCGCCAACTCGCAGTGAGCTGGTGTGGTAATTAATGCTCGATTTAATACTCTAGTATTAGAACAGTCTTTATTATTATTATCAAACTAGGCACATTAAATTCTAGTTAGTTCCGTGGTAAAGGTTGGATGATCACTGGCCATCGATAATATAATCAAACACGGCCACATAAAATAAATAAAAAAATCATAGATTATTCATCATTTATCATAGATTCAAATATCACATTATGTTGTAAGCAAGAAAAATTTTCTACGTTTAATTTAATTCTTTTTTATGAAGTACCTTATAAGATAAAAGATATCTATTTTTAATCTTATTAAGTGAATACGAGGTAGATTTTCCTAGTAATACACTATATTATATAGCCGAATAGGCTGCTGCTCAGACTGGAGTCCGCAATAATGATTTATTCATTATTTTTTAAAATTTTTAGCCATTGAACAATAGATTTTTGGTACAATTCTTTGACCTGCAGTAGAACCTTATCCCTATATCTATGACGTAATTACGGCTCTGCCTTATCACCTATCCGTACCTTGTGAAACAAGTCATTACCATCTATTTATTAAAAGCAAACATTTGCAAAGCCTCGCGAATGGCCTTGAGACATACAAATTGTAACAAGGTCACAATACGTAATGGGACTTCTGTCTTGCTTGTAAAGGTTAACTGACTGCAATCAGCTTCCTACACACCCACGCACCAATTATCACACATATGTTATGTCAGTATTGAAAATAAGATGTTCGATTTTTTGTAATGACGTCATTTGTTATCAATTTTTTGTACGTCAGGGGCAAATCGGTAGCAGAAACTATTCATGCATCTTCTTATCGTGAGTGATGAACAACCTGGTGTCAGAGTTTAAACCGCCTTTAGGTCTCTGACATGGCTTTACACAGCATTGAAAAATCTCTCAAGTGTGCTGGTTCCATCACGATGTTACCTTACGGTTTTAGCAACTGATAATTAATTTTTAAACGCACATAATTTACGAAAAGTCAGAAGTGCGTGCCTTAGGATCGAACTCGAGACCTCTGACTTGTTAGTCGACGGTCATACCATTAGGCTATCAGTGCTTCATGTATCTTGTAGCAATATTATTTAATAAGTACGATTTTTCAGTAAATCTATAACGGTCACCGTTATAGGCATGTAAGCAAAAATTCTTTAAAGGTACAAGCCAAAAGAAAACTTGTATAAAATATCTTGTATGAATAAGCCATAAGGAATCAAAAAATCATATTTAAATGAGCACATGGACTGGGATAACGCTAGCTTTTTTATTTTAATGACATCCATGAAAAAAAAGACACGTTGCGGTTTATACCGAAAAATGGCATGGCCAAAAAGTCTTTTACCGAATTGTGGTCTCTGGTTTTTTAAATCTTTTTATGTGAATATTAGGGGCAGATTAACTTTATATCTTTTTATTCTTAGGAACATAATGCAGTTAGTAAATCAGTAGATTAGCCTTAATGAAATTTGAAATTATATCTAATAAATAATTATAATAAGATAAATAATTGTTAGAGGAATACATACCAATACAACCGAAGTTATACTGACCGTACGAATAGTGTTGCCAGATTGATCAATTAAATAGGATTAGGATGAATGTAGTCAAATAAGTACCTTTTTTTTTTGTTCACGGAGGGAAACCTTCAAAAAGCACCCGGCCTCCAGGGGAAGAGACCGGGGAGTGTGGGATTCTTACCTCACTAAAACCACCCCAGTGATCACCATCAGCACATGAGGAGAGATCCCGGGTCCTCTTAAGAGACCAGCTCCGGAACCTCCCCTGCGCTGATTGATTCATAATTTACAAGACAATAGAAGTTAGAATTTTTTTTTGCTACAAAAGTGGGTTAAGTTATACCTACATTACTTATAAGTACCAAATTACGAATTTTAATTGCCGCCAATAAATAACAATTGCCTAAGGTGTCCGAACCAGTAATTTATGTTTCGTTAATTGACTTCAGTATATATACCTACCTACCAATCGATGCAGTTTGATGTATGTACTAGTTTAATTACTAAAATGATTTATCATCATTTTTATCGTAATTTAAAGCTGTGAAATATTAGTAACTGGACATTTATTAAGTATGAGTAATTTATTTATTTATTAGAAATTTTTGTAGGCTTTACAAATCAAATATCAGTTTGATGAAAACTTGTTTCGATCAAGCTGAAATTTTTGCTGAAACTTTGTAATGTTGTTCCCCATAATTTAGTTTGTTGCGATTTTTCATAACTATATTCTGCCGCGTTGGTCTAGTGGTAGCAAGCGCGACTGCTGAGCACGAGGTCCTGGGTTCGATCCTCGGGTCGGGCAGTGTTATTGGGTTTTTCCATTAGGAAATTCTCAGTAGCAGCACGGAGTCTGGAATTGTGCCCGGTTAATCGCAATAGACTCGTCCCCTATTACGTGTGACTTATAACATAGCCGGCGAAACGTGGGTGTACTGCACACCTCTGCCTACCCCCTCTGGGGAATACAGGCGTGAGTCTATAAAAAAAAATCTATAATATTCTTCAATGTGCGAGGGAGATAGCAGATTAGCGAGTGTTTGCGGCTTAAAACAGTACTAAATAAATAAAATCCATACAAATGCATTTTTAAAATATTTTTCACATAGTTTTGTTACACATTATGTGAAACTATGTACTACACTATTCTATGTATAACATAATTAAAAACAAAGGAGATGTCATGCATTGTATACTATACATTTTCACATAGTAGGTGTACATTTACACCGATCTCTATCTTAACTATTTGTAGCTATTTGTAACACTATCATTTACTAAATGACATACGTCATACGACCGTTATAGTCCAGGTCTCAGGTTCGAACCCAAGAAATGCACCTCTGTTGTTCTGATCCTCTGAGCTCGGATACAGTTCTTTTCGTAAGTAATTATTAATTACTTAATTCTCACTTGTTCCGTTTTACATAACTAATTAAAAGTCGGAAATTGCCTCGGGTTTGAATTTTAACTGTCTGATTTGCTAGTAAATGGTCAGATATAGGTAGTTTATAACGAACTCGCTGTTCCCCACGACTTTGTCCGCGTTAAATTAAATTTTTCCATAAACACACGTTGATAAAGCAGATAGATTGCCTGTTTTTTTCTGACTTGAATCACAGATATTGTTATTTTTTACTGAAAACTCAACTTTTTTAGAATAAAAGAAAGCCTATAAGTAGCATTCAGGGATAAAGTAGCTTCCTATTGGTGAAAGAAATTTTAGGATCGAATTAGATTAACCAGAGATTACCCCTAACATACATACATACAAACTTTACCTCTTTATAATATTAGTATAGATATAGGTCAATATTTCGAAATTTTCTAGAAAATTCTATCATCACATCTGATCCCACGCAAGGACTGTACCTAAGTACATAAACAACAGTACAAAATATCTAAATAACACAGTTTAAAAATTACAGGTTAAAACAAACTTTTTAGGTTAAGTTCAGTTAAATACAGTAAACATTAACCGTGGGAAATAAACAACTAGCTGTAAACCCAACGTGCGCCTGCGCCGACGCACCTTTTTAATGTCCTTCATTAACCTCCATCAAAATAGTGAGCGACCCAGTTATGTGTTATGGTGAATTATGGTGATCATAACTTCTCCTTAATTACTTCAAAATGAACTTATTTTATGTACGAAGTTTCTTTAATAATTATGTACTTTAGCTTTTTCCGGTGGATCGAATTTTTCCCGGATAAAAGAATCGTAATATTTATGTTCTTATATCCGGCCATATCCGGCTTATGTATACAACAATAATAGTCTTACTATAACAATGAGTCATGATAGCCTAGTGATTGTGACCGTTGACTGGCAAGTCAGAGGTATCGGGTTCGAACTCAAGGCGCGCACCTCTGACTTTTCGTAAGTTATGTGCGTTTTATAAATTAATTATCACTAACTCCGTGCCTCGGAAAGCACGTAAAGCCGTTGGCCCTGCGCCTGATCTCTCTCCGATCGTGTCGTAAGGCCGTCCCATCGGACCATGAGAGTGAAGGAATAGAGAGTGAACCTGTGTTTGCGCACTATAATATCTCCTGCGTAATTGTCTAATCCCCGTTGAGATTGGCCGCTGTGACCGAAATTCGGTCAGGAGGATATTACTATAACAATAATATTTTTACGTTTTACGTATTTGTAATATTTGTAAAATAGTAAAGAGGACAACAATGAATTTTTCATTGTGTCTCATGTCTGCAGCTTAAACAGTTAAAAGCTTACGAAATCTCAAATAGTTAAACGATAGTTAGTGTTTTTCCCTAAAAATAGCGTGAAAAATGGTTAATGATAACAAAAAAGTAAACGACAGTTATTTATAACAATTATGTTATAATGAATTAACGTTTGCGGTAAATTTAACTGTTATCGCCGTTTCATTTTATTGCTGATCTTTTCGTTTAGGTAAAGGTTGTAATAGTATTTTTTTTTTACATAAAACCGTTTTGTCAAAAGTATGTACCAAATATCAGATCAATCTGTCAACAGGAAGGCGGTAAAATTAAAATTACTAAATGGTTCAACCAAATAAATAAATAAAAAAAACAAATAAAGCAAAGCTAAATAAAACCGTTTAAATATATTTAGAATTGAATTTTAACTTATTTTCTCCAAAACTTTTTTTATTAAAGAATACGTAAATGTCCTGGTGGTGCATTGGTTACGGACCCGCTTTGTAAGCACATGGGTATGGGTTCGAACCTGGCATGTACCAGTGTGACTTTTTCAATGTCCTTTCTTAGATAATCTAAGACATCACTGACAAACGGTGAAGAAAAACAGGAGGAAACCTGGACTAATAGTCTGAAATCGTCAACCCGCAGTCATCACACTTGTCAGACTTGCTCATAACCAGTGCGGTAAATCTAAAATACGACCCTTGGGCGTAATAGATATATGGCTGTACATATCGTAGTAGTAAAAAAAAATAATTTAATTGATCATTCTGCACCAAGGGGAAAATGAATACCTAACAAATACCACTTAAATAACCTTGATGATCTCAACCTCTTTGTAACCAAGTGCATCAGTCCACTGTAGTGACAAACATACCAATATGGCGATATTTCTATATTTAGAAGCCTGTTTGTGACATCATGCTGTGTAGGCTTTGTTCAATGTCCAATGATTTAGTTAGGCACGTGTTGGGTGGTTATTTTATTTATTAGTTAGTCTTGGAGAAGGTTTAAAAATAACTAGGTACGGTTAAGTTACAGGTACAGTTTTAATAAGCAAAGACATGTGCATTAACATGTAAAACATACATAAATTAAGTAGGTAAAGTCAACAATTTATATAATATAAGTAAAAAATTTCCTATAATTATTATTTCTACGCCATTCAATAAAATTAATAACCACGCTGCTGAATTCCATAACTTCATTTAGTTACGCAAAACATCAAAGTTTCACATTATTGACGTTTCTAATGACTTCCATAAAGTAAACTTCATTATAATAAAATCTTAAAATAGTTTATTTGAAGCAACATTCCGTCAATTTGAAGGAACATCGTAAAGCCAGCCTACAACATGTTGTTAAACATCGTGAATGGGATATTTGTCTTTTATTAAACAAGGTATAAGACGCCAGTAATTCTTAAAGGGATAGGCAGAGCTGTGTTTACACCCACATGGTTTTAGTAGCACCGCAGTGAGTCTGGCATACTTGCAGATGCGTTCATTCATTTAGGACAAGACTAGTCCGTAACGTACTATAAAATAATACCAAATAATAATAAATCAGCCTGTAACTGTCCCAATCTCCTTGGATCGAGCATTACCACGCTAGCTCACTGCGTCTTGGCAATTTCGGATTATAAAATAATAAAAAAAAATATGACTATGTACTTAACAGTGATGACATGATATGAATTAGAAATGACATGGCCGGAAATGGTAGGGACCTATACCCCAGAAGTGATTATGATTGTACAGCAATAAAAGCCATGTCATTCAATAGTACTGATCTTCTATAATAAGAATTACAAAGTTGCATATAGCTGAGCAGCTGTGGGTTAAAATCATAAAGGTTTAAAAATGATGGTTTTGTCACTTACACAGTACAGTGTAAGTATACAGACAGTAGAAATCGCTTTAATTCTTTTATTTTAAAGTTTTTCCAGCAATTGCTATGAAAAATAATTTTGGATTTCGGCCATCACTTTTGCCACATTGCATTGTGACAATAATAAAATGTCACAAGGAAGTTCCTCTCTCTGGAGCCCTGACCGCCGCGCGCCGGTAGCTTGGACCCTTTTCCAGATATCTGTGGTCTACTACATTTTATAAGTATTTTTAATTTTATTATTTGAAATCTTACAGAGTAAGTATGTATTACAACAAATAATTAAAATAAAATAAAGGTAATAAATATAGGTCTTAAACACGAAACGTGTTTTTTTGTCATTTTTCATAAAACCCTTCGTATACGATTTCAATTCGCATTTGACTAATTTCTTTGTTATCCAAGACACAAATAATTTACACTTAATATTAAAAAGAGGGAAAAATTGTATGTTTGTATGTAACATGAACCTAACTAATCAATTTAAAAAACAAATACTAAGCTAAAAGCACACTTCCAATAAAACTTATGAATTTACGCACATAATCCGTATTTAGCACTAAGATAACTTACAACTAACAACTCCCACGCATTTATTGCGCATGATAAATTTATCAGTCAAATTGAATTTAGAACAGACACTGTTTGTATGTTTCTGTCAAAATGAATGCGAATTGATTAGCTGGGGTCAAACCCACGATCACGGATTTGACTCAGTTGATTGTGAAGTTTGTGCCCATAGTATTACGAGATCAGACAATTTGTCTTCTTTTTATGCCTTGTGGTTTCCAGCCCAAGAATAGAAACACCCCTACTCCTCCCGCGGGTGTCGTAAGAAGCGACAAAGGGACAGATCCGGAGGATGGGCAGCAGCATCCTTCTGTGTAACAGCAATCATCTGCTACTGCGATCGCCAACCCGCTTGCCCAGCGTGGAGATTATGTGCAAAAACCTCCAATGAGCGCGCACAAAAGTGGCGCGCATTAGGAGAGATTATGTTCAGTAGTGGACTAATACAGGCTGCTAATGATGACAATAATATATAAATATAAGGAAGGATATAAGAAAAAATATTTTTTGATAGAATCTTTCTCACAAAAAATATATTTCCAAGAAAATCATAAATTCATTAACATCACAAAAGAAACTTTATACCTACATTTTATACAGAACACGTTTAGCAATAAACTCGTTTATAATCATATAAACAGTTCTCTTTTATTATAATATAAATATTTTGTAGAAAATATACGTTTCTCGGAAACATACAAACGAATAATTCGTTTATATTGCACTCTTGTTTCATCTGCCTAGCCTTTTCCCAACTATGTTGGGGTCGGCTTCCAGTCTTACCGGATGCAGCTGGATACCAGTGTTTTACATGGAGCGACTGCCTATCAGACCTCCACAACCCAGATACTGGGTTACACGATACCCCTTGGTAAGACTGGTTGTCAGACTTTCGGGCTTCTAACTACCCGTAACGACTGTCAAAGATCTACAATTGACAGCCGGGGCCAACAGCTTAACGTGCTATCCGAGGCACGGAGAGTGATAATTAATATATAAAACGCACATAACTTACGAAAAGTCAGAGGTGCTCTTGTTTATATCTACGTAAATACTTTCAAAATTATGTTTTGAAAAACCCACGCGGATATAATTTCAAAATGGTTTACCATCAAATTGTAACTTTAAATATTTTGTTGTTTACAGTTTATTTTATTTTATTTTATCACGCAAACAGAACGGAATAATTATAAATTGAAGTCAGCTATTTGCAATTCACAGGTACAGCAGTACCAATTAAAAATGTTGACCAAATTTAAAAAAATAAGTTCAAAATTTTTGTACAAAGAAAAAAATCAATTACGAGCGGGATTTAAACCCGCGACCTACTGGTTAAAACCCCCAGTCACTCTGCCTCTACGCTTTGTCACTTCGTAATAATATATCGTACGTTGTGATATCGAAATTTTCATTCACATTCAAACATTTCAGATAGTTGCTACAAACAAACTTTATAAAAAAAAAATATGTTTTTTTTTTAAATTGCAAAATTTCTTTTTTTTTTTCATTAATAATTCATAATTTTACTCATTAATATGTTTTGAATAATGTTACAAAACATTATTAATAGACACTATAGACCTAATCTACGTTTTACTAAATACATACTACATTACTATTCTGTAAGATAAGCAAAACACCGCGCTTTGGTTGCTTTTCATTTTACGTGGTTGGTGGCCAGTACCGCGTTAATCTGGGTTTTACCAAATACCTAACAACATTTAGGTGCGATTATGTAAGATTTAGCAAAACACTTCGCTTTGATTGCTTCTTGTTCTGCGTGGTTGGTGGCCAATCCCTGGTGTCAGAGTTCAAGTGGTTCAAGTGCGTAGACCTCTATTGTAACATATTATATAGGTCTAAGTTATATAACAATAATCAGTGAAATACAATAAGTCTTAATTTAATAATTGCACAATATTGTAAAGTTAAAAGGCTTTGAAAAAACGCCAAACGAACGAACGAACGAATTTAAGGTGCATGGTAGAGTTTGTAGCCAGATGTTTTGTTTTAAAAATTCCAAGCATTCGCAAAATAAAATCCTATTTAGCATCACGCCGGCTCGTAACAATATATTCCGATTGTGTCTTACTTCTCGACCTTTAATTAATTATTGTTAGTTTATTAAGTCTTCTCGTGATTACGGACATCACGGTTAACACAACTTGACCGAAACATTGAGGGCAGTTCAAGAATTGTATGCGAAAATAAATCCAAAATAATATTGTAAACAGGGTTTTTGGCTTTTATTATCGTTCAAAAACAAATACTTATCTTATTTTATTATGTGAAAACTTTGCGAATATTGACATTACTAGGCTTTTTTGTTGTTTACTTCTTCTTCCTATTGTTTCAATAGCAAAACTTTACTTTGTTGTTTACTAAGTATCTGTGATGTATTTTTTTTTCTAATGGATTAAATTGCACTTAAGGGAATTTATAATTTGTGATCTGTGCTCGCAATTAGAATAATTAAATTAAATGATGATCGTAATATTCGCAAGTTACCGACGTATCGCTCTCTACGTAAATCTATTCGTAAACGAAACTTTTAGTGAAACTAGCCAAGACCGTGCTTCAAAAAAGAAACCATTATTAAATGTTCAAGTGTGGTAGAGACAAAAAGGAGTAATATAATATGTACATAGGGCTCAGAATGATAGGTTGAATGGTGGGATAAAACCAGCTTAAGTATAAATCTATTTTCACTTCCGAACAATTTTTATAATTAAAACGAAAATTTCCGACAGATGACTAATTATACAGTGTGTGAGTACTTGAAAAACTATGCCAAGGTGAATGTGACCATTCATTGATGTAGGTACACCTACGACTAGCATAATCGAATCCTAATTAGGAATCGATTATTTGTACATCGACTCACTTTTAATTTTGTTTTAATAATAGTGTAGATCAGTATTTAATGCAGCCAATATAGTGAAAGGATTTGATTTCAAAGTCATGCTACCGGTTCTTTTTATAATTTGTTGTTGAACCCAACTCAAAAAAAGAGTAAAATAAATTTTACTGCATAAGTTTCGGGGTGTCGGGGGTGACCCCCAGCCGGGGGCTATAGCCTTGATATATCTATGATACATAAATATAGGTACTTCTAATTTTAAACTTAATAATAAATCAAACCAAACTAGGTATAACAACACAAATATTTTATTATCTACTAATAAACATTCAACTTATGTTGGTAACATAAAAAATGTGAATTAATTCTGTACACACAGCAAGGCTGTATGGCTGTGTAGGTGTTGTTTATTGTCATGCAAACAGTATTTACATACAAATAATTGAAGGTTTCGCCCCGTACGGACCATAGAATAGATAACCACAGAAGATCAAGAGCTAGAAACTTGTATAGAGACTTGTATGGATCTTTGAACTAGAAATATAACCTATACCTACTTATAGACGCGTTTGTCTATGAGTATAAGTTTATGTTTCTATGTAGGTCAAAGATAGTCTCTATACAAGTTGGCGACATTCTTTTGGATGCGTTTGAACCCAAAAGAATGTCGCCAACTTGGAGTTTATCCTTATAGTGAATGTAGTTATTAATTATTATTCCATTTATTTCACTAAAAGAAATGTAATTTAAAAATAAAAAATATCGTCGCCCACCGATAACGGGACAGTGTCCAAGCTACTGATGATCAGGGCTCTAGATAGAGGAGCCTCCTATCCATAAAGCCTGCGCCAGCCCAGCCATCTAACGAGAGCCTCTTGAGGTGTTACTATTCCGTCCATGCAACCCTACTCCCATTTTTTTTTTAACTTGTTCGACTGGACCTTCTGGCTTACTACACTAGGCCATTTTAATATGTCACCTTCATTCATCACCTTCGGTATAATATAGTAAAGGTATACGCAGAAATTTAATGACAATATAATTGACGGCTATCTGTCAATTTGTAAGCCTCGTTCTGAAAGTTGAAGGAAATGTCGAATTGGGTATGTTTAATGGCAGATCGATGGTAATGCCACTTTGCTTTCCCAATAAGAGAATACCTTATTTTTCTCGAGGGGAAATCCTAGTAGGTATGTCGGATTCTTACCAGCTAAAACCTATAGCTACCGGATTAGAATCATTTGCCCATTTTCCACATCTCCGTTTATCTCAGTTCAACACTGCAATCTCAATATTTTTTGTGAATTTTTTTCATGTTTTTAGCACGATCATGTTAGCTTATTAATTTTTCAAATTTCTTATTAAATATTTACTGCAATCTCATTCATTAATTCACTTGCATTCAATTGCTTACTTACAAACACAAATGCGCTCAAAATACGATAAGCCACCAAATTGGACTTGCCCTCAAGTTGGACTTACCCCCAAATTTTTCATATGCTAAGCACCTGGTGTGCGCGGAAAGAGTAGCGGCTAAATTAGCTGACTAGCTCCTTCTTGGTACACCACCTTCTTGCAAAAGGAATCCATGGTTTTCCATGAACTCTCACTCCGGACAATGGATGGGTTCACGGTCGGAAGTGAAAAGTCACACCAGCGTACAACCGCAACAAAACTGTTACCCCTATCGTGTAACTAGTTAATTAATGGAATAAATTATATTCTAATGAAGTCATGTGTGAAATGGGATTTACGCAATGTTTCATTCACTTTATTGGTCAATTTTTCATTAAGTAGATACTATTGAAAATAAGTATTGTTTGCTTATACCATAGAGTATTCAATAAAATATAGAGTGATAACGTCAACCACATTGCCTTGTGCGGAGCGAAAGCAGGTCTCGCCATAGAAATGTTAAAATGTCATTTTTTCAAATTTAGTTTTCTAGGCGTTTTTCAAAATTTTACTCAGCAGTTAACCATGATATAAGCTAAAATGTAACTTTTTCGCTCGTGGAGTCTAGTTGAACCGCAGTCGATCGAGGTATGATCGCAAACGGAGCTCATGTCGCGGCCGCGTTGTTCATACCCGTGCTCACGGTTCATACTTCTATAGGGTTGCTCTATATTTTCTTATATACTCTAAGACTTATACTGATTATTTTACCTTCAAAGTTTTAATAGTAAAATAAACTCTAATATCTAGGTCTTGGGTTTGTTTTTCGTTGTTACGTGACGATGTGAACAAATGATCAATTCAACAAAACTTTCGTTTTACTTACTTGTTATTGCTCCATTGACGAACAAATATTTGGTCAATTGCCAGCGTGAACGTGGTTGACTCATACAAGTTGTATGAAAGCTATGATAAATAGTTGAGGCACGTGACTTTACTCGATTCATGTTATGGGTATTACTGAGGAAATACCAGTTAAAACAATCATCAACTTAAGTAAAAACTTGATGTTAAGATTTATTATTGCTTAATGAATCAATTCTGATTAAATAAGTAGGTACCAAAACTAGTTTAGTTAATTGACTTTTCTTAGTCGGATACCCTAAACTTTTCAACTTATAGGTACCTATTACATTGGCGGGAGGGTGGTGAATACATAAGTGAACCCCGTTCTCCTGTCCAGAGGTCCGTTGAGGAACACCGTGTGGTTTTTAGTCCGTGCGAGTCGGACATAACTCCATCACTGGCCCTTTGGTGATGGAGTACCCATAAGGGGTTTTCCACACG
This sequence comes from Protodeltote pygarga, assembly GCA_936450705.2. NCBI lineage: Eukaryota > Metazoa > Arthropoda > Insecta > Lepidoptera > Noctuidae > Protodeltote > Protodeltote pygarga. The sequence continues at coordinate 12,057,385 of OW388261.2, forward strand.
AAACAAAAAAAAAGGTACCTATTACATATCATTCTAGAATTCAACTCCTAAAAATATGTGCAAAAGTTTGCATGTTTGTGAGTGTGTAGATTTGGATTTTTACAAATAAATCACGCCTAAACGGCTAAAAAAATAGGTGAAATTTAACACCGTTTACTTTATTTATAGTGAACTCATATACCTATCATATTTACAATGAAACTGTCATTTGAATTTTAAATTAAAACTTGTCAAACAAAAAATGTTAGTAAGAGTGAATATCGTATGATAATCATATAATTTTTTTTATGCAAATCATTGTGCCATCTTCCATGTTTCCAATACTAATTAAACAAGTTCTCGGAAAAAAAAATATGCTGAATAGTTTTTTTTCTACACAAACGAAAAAGGTTAAACGTGTAAGTCACATGTTTCTATAAATAACCATGATAAACGATTATCTTTTAATAATATTAAGAAACAACATTGACCAAACCAATAATCATATTCTAAGGATGCGTAGTCGGGCAAAAAATTGCTATTTGGACAATCCATCTCATAATATAAGAGCCACAAAAAGTGACACTTGAATAGGACTATTTACCGCATGATTAACAATAATCTTAATTAAGTTGCGAAAATGCCTATCAATTTGATGTCAGATACACGTGATACATGATTATCTGACATCAAATTGATCACATATCTAGATGGTGCGATAGGTATTAAAAATCTTTGTTGGGGTCGGCTTCTAATCTAACTGGATGCAGCTGAATACCTATTAGTTTTCTATGGAGCGACTACCTATCTGACCCCCGCAACCAAGTTAGAACAGTTGTTAGGATTTTGTGACGCTACTGACTCCCTATATCATAGATTTTTATAAGAGCCGGGGCCAATGGCTTAACATGCTTTCCGAGACACGGATAAGGTGATAATTATTTTTTAACAGAAACACACATAAGTTATAAAAAGTCAGAGATTTAAGCCTTGGGTTTAATCCTGAGATGTCTGCTTGCCTGTCAACGGTCGTACCACTAGGCTATTACTGCTACATATTATTATAATCAATTTCAAACTTGGCTGTGACACTATTTATAACAAATTTAAAAAAAATCTTTATTTCTATTCTATTTGCCAAACCTGCTTTTAGAAAATAAATTATTTTGTTATTAAATGTTAATCCAAAAACAACACGTGTAAAAATCTCAGACTCGCAAAAATATTTCAAATTCTTTTCTTTAACATTGTTTACTCCCATCTTGAGGTGAGCCAACCGGTCGCAAAGGACGTTTTTCGACATTACCCATACAAGACTGACCTACAGGACTTGTTCTGAATAAGACAACGGAATACATTAAGAGAACCGGCTTTATAATGTGAGATTATCGTGTGTGGTACCAGTTTGAAGATGAAGGGAGTATAGTGTAAAATTAGTGGATATTATCTGCAACTTTTTACTGCGAATTTTTTTTTTGTTAAACTTTGCTTAACTCTACCGTGCACTCAAATGTTAAGTAAAAAGTCCACTACGCAGTTATTACCTTATTTACCTACTCTGATATTACTAATGCCTTATAATATTATTCAAGAGGCTAAAAGAGTCTTGAAGTCACTGGCATAATTATTAAAAGCAAAGTAAACATCATTCCTTCATTCGACGTTTCACTTTTCTGGTTATCAAATAATAATCTAACACAAGGATATGCGTAGGCGCATCGAAGGCGTACTTTGACAACTTAGTATACGCAAAAATTCTCAACTTGTACCAAACTAAACCTCGCAATTAAAGAGGCATGTTTTTATGCAAGATTTAACGACGGGCGAAAAATTACTTAAAAGTCAGGCAAGTTTGTGGAGCTAGGTTGAATGTCAGGTAAAGATCAAGATATGATACTCATTAATTACTTTGCGGGGCGTATCTTAAGATTGATTGGTCAGTGACATTTAAATAGCTAAGGTGATTTATAGTGTTTAAAAAAATATAGTATAAAAACTAAAACCCGACTACTTAAAATCTAAAAACAAGCTTCTTAGATTTGAAATAAAATTCTGTAGTCGGAGGCCACCAAATTACAAAGTATTTACCCTTGGAAGATTATCTAGTACCTATTTACCTATAATACATTAAGGCCTCCGACTACAGAATTTTATTTCAAATCTAAGAAGCTTGTTTTTAGATTTTAAGTAGTCGGGTTTTAGTTTTTATACTATTTTTTTTTTCAATGATTTTTAGTGGTAAAGAAACCAATAAAATTCATTTAAATCACAATTTTTTAGAATGTGGTAGTTCTTAAATAGGTAGATTTCTTTAACTGTCAACTTCGGTTCAAACCTTTAGTCAATGTCATGTATTTTTTAAATTAAATTTATTTCAAAGGTGTCGTCCGCGACTTCGAGCCATTAAAACATGGCCTCATATATTTCTTAGAAGTATACATGAAAAGTAGTAAGAAGTACAGCTTGGCAAAAAAGAGTCTGGAAAAATTGGGGGCGCCGCTGTCGCACTTTTCACACTACAATTCAAAATTACAAGTTATTAAGTGCTTACATATTTCTACGACGAGTTTTTTGTCATTAATTATAATCAAATGAATCATTTTTATGTTATTTTAGTACTCACAAACGTAGTTATTTAAGATTTTTATTTTTAGTTCCAGCTGTCACCGCATCAGACTCTTTTTTGCTAAGCTGTATAAGTACACATGAAACCTTTTTTGTGGGATATCATCATAGATAGAGTACATTTACCTAAAGTTCGAGGAAGTAACATGGAGTTGATAATACCTGCTCTAAAATCCCGAAATCATAAACATTACAATTAATTCCCGGGAAATAAGAAATTATTGTTGTGAATTTCTTACATGTTATAGCACATGATAGCTTATTAAACGTTAAATTAATATTTTGAGAATTTAATACATGTTTTAACACATGTTTGCTTATTAAATATAATAAATTATTTAATAAGAAATTTGAAAAACAACTGATACGGAAGGGATTAGAACCCACGATCTCCGACGTACCGTGCCGACGCTCTAACCGCTGAGCCACCGTATCCCATCACAATCAGTCGAAATTTCAAATCTCTTTCTACGCCTTAGGCGTGTGGTAATATCGATCGGAATACATTAATTATCCGACTCAGTATTCTAAACTTTGCAGTTTTTAGAAGGCACCGATAGATATTACCACACGCCCTAGGCGTAGAAAGAGATTTGAAATTTCGACTGATTTTGATGGGATACGGTGGCTCAGCGGTTAGAGCGTCGGCACGGTACGTCGGAGATCGTGGGTTCTAATCCCTTCCGTATCAGTTGTTTTTCAAATTTCTTATTAAATAATTTATTATATTTAATAAGCAAACATGTGTTAAAACATGTATTAAATTCTCCAAAATATTAATTTAACGTTTTAAATACATATGAACTAAATTATTATAATAAAAAGTCTTTATTATGTTTTTAGACATCGGTAACAGATAATGTAATACGTAGTTCGGTACTAAAACTGTTAAATTAATGAGTTTTATTTTACATACAAAATTAATTCTAATAAAAACTATAGGTCAAAATCCAGTCCATATTAATAAAATCCCGGGATTTAATTGTTATGTTTACGATTCCGGGATTTTTGAGGAGGTATTGTTAACTCTATGTTACTTCCACAAAACCGCAAACCAACGCCATCTAGTTACAAAAAAGAAATCTCAATTTAATTAACATTATTTTAAAATATAATCATAATTTAATAGGCAGTGATGTGTAGAAACTTTAATTTAATTAGTAAATATTTATTGTTATCACGTTTTCACATTGTATGCAGTGTTATAATCACATATATTTATGATAGTCGTAACGGGTAGTTAAAAGCCTGATATTCTAAGAAGTGGTCCAGAATATGTAGATAATATATACATATTCTGAATGTGCTCATCAAGACCTTCCATTTGATATCAAACACGATAAATTTACCTTAACTTTATTTTTTTCGAGCTGACTAATTTATTTTTAAAATCCACCTTATTTGATTTTACGAAATTTCATAAATCCTATAACCCGCAGACCATTAAGACGCATCGATAGACACCTTATTTATTGAATTACAACAAATAGTTTAGGACCTACGAGGGAACAGATGAACAAACTTACATACATACATACATACATACATACATACATAGACTGCTAAAATCATAACACTCCTTTTTTTTGTAGTCGGGTAAAAAATAACTTGAAATCCGGGATGATAAGATTTAAAAAATTTAACATTATATCTAGAAAAGTTTGAATCATGACTCTTATAAATACCTATTATCATTTATTCAATCAAATTAAATAGAAAATAAATGTATAAAAAAATGAAAATAAACACTTAAAAATATAAATTACAGTAGCCGACGGGTATCGGGAACAGGGTCCAAGCTACCGGTGGTCAGGGCTCCAGAGAAAGGAACCTCCTGACTATGCGAGCCGTGTGCCGCTCCGTATACCGTATCGACGCTCTGACCGCTAAGCGTCGACACGGTACGTCGAAGATTGTGGGTTCGAATCCCATCCGTGTCAGTTGCTTTTTCAAGTTTTCTTATAAATAACTATTTTTTTTTCTTAAAAAGTAAAGTAATTATTTTCGTATTCCCGAAACTATTACTTATAGTGGATAGACTTTCCCGCGATTCCAAAAATGTACGGAACTACGGTGCTCTACAAGTATACGTGACCGATACGCTGCGGATTCGTGAATCGTGAACATAATAAGCGCATACGCAGCTTTACAGACAGCCTTAGCACCTACTTGTTTGTCTGTAAAAAGGGAAAGTAAGAGATGTTTATGTATTATGGACGTGATTTTACGTGTGTGACTTTTAAAGTTTTAAAGGCTTATCGGACATTGCTTGATATAGCTTTTTCTTACTTAAACGAATTTTATCTTCCTTTTGCCTCGAGTAACTGTCACGTTTATCTAAGCACAATATCCTGGCTTCGATTCTTCTGATTTCTCAACTACTGAAAGAAATTTTAAAACTATTTGGAAAGTTTCAGAGATTACCTCGTACATACCTACATTTAAATTAATATAAGTACTGTAAATTAATAAATAAGGGCCATAGTACTTTATAATTATATATTTTTTCTGAATAAAACACAGTCAAGCTCCATACAAAAACAGGTTTTAAGTAATTACTAAATGAATTCATTATTCGATTAATTAATATGCAAAAACGTGATTAATTACAAATAAATCAGGATGTTACTACAAATAAATATATTTGCATACGATGTATCCGCAAATCTTAATTAATAGATAAAAATAAAAAATCTTCCTGGCCTATTGTGTTCCAAAACTTTGTTGGGGTCGGCTTCTAATCTAACGCGATAGGTACTGCAGTATATAGCAGTTCTCCGACTGCCCATCTGATTTACAACCCAAAGAAATACGATCATCATCAACCTATAGCAGTCCACAGCTGGACATAGGTCTCTCCCATTGCACGCCATTGAGAACGATTTTTAGCTACTCTCATCCAGTCCGTGCCAGCCACCTTGCGAAGATCGTCACTCCACATAGCCTGAGGGCGACCTACACTACATTTGTCGATCCATGGTCTCCACTCAAGAACTAGCTTACTCCATCTGAAGAAATACGATATTCCATAATATTGTCAACTTGAATTAGACAAGTCAGTGGTTCGTGTAAGGGTTTAAACCTATGACTTTTGACTTAGCAGTCCGACAGTTTTGACCATCACTGCCATCGCCAATTGTACCACAACACGAATATTAACAAACGGTAAAACTAACAATCACATTCCAGATAGACCTCGTTTATCCAGTGTTTACAAAATAACGGGGTACATCACCGATAATCTAGTAGAACGATTTGTTTGACTTACTATATGACGCTTACCGTAACTTGGTTGATCTTAACTAGATATGAGATGTAGGGGCCACGGTGCAAGCGACAGCGATTTAGAATTTACATTTATATGAGACAAGTTTTAAACAGTTTTAATTTTAAACTTAAGTGTTCGCTTCGTATCATGCGTAAAAAATATTTCATAGATTTACTGTCAGAAAGAGACACAATGGAAAGAACAATAACGTGCTACAATTATTAACGTGTAATTATAATATCATGCTAATATCATATACTTATGTGATTTATGGGCCAGGAATAAGGTTCAAATAAACAAATAGCAGTTTAATGTTTCATTTATTGGGTTCGATCCCCGGGTCGGGTAAAGTGTTATTGGATTTTTCCATTGGGAAATTCTCATTCGCACAGAGTCTGGAATTATGCTCGGTTATTGGCAATAGGCTCGCCCCCTATTACATGGGACTTATAAAATATCCGGCGAAACGTGTGTATACTGCATACACTTCTGCCTGCCCTCTCTGGAGAATACAGGCGTGAGTCTATGTTTATAACGTTAAGCAGCTTCCCTATTAAAACTCTATTATTTTAGGGTCACAAGCGACAGCCATGGCTTTCAAAGACCTAAGCGCCAAAAGACCTAAGCGCCATTTTCTGCCCGCTACCGCTTATCTCTTGATGATGACGTGTCACAAAATAACGGGTGCTCCTCTTATTACACGGTGCTCAACGATCGACAGCGTCATACCGACATGACAAGCTGCGGTCACACACGCCGACTACACTCAATAACGTTTATACTCTGTAATGTAATGATGATAAGAAATAACGTTGCTTTCTTATTTATTAGCGTTAGAGAGCTTTTGTGTGTTTGCAACATAAAGTCGGTGAGATATAGTAGCGAGGTATTTTTATTGTGATGGAAAAGGCTTGTTTTTGACCACAAATGAATCTATTGTGAGCTATGTGGTCTACGAGCACACTTGCCTTTAAAACTGGGGGACGGAAGTAAGGTATTGTCTAGATCCGTCCCCCAGATAGGTTTTAGATCATGCCGGAACGCGACAAAGTTAACGGCAAGGCTTTATCCAGTCAATGGCAACCAATGACTACCGAAGCCCACTTAGCATTGCCAGATATCCCGCTTTTGGCGGGAACGTCCCGCTTTTCAGCTCTTTGCCCCCCAGCACCCTGAGCGGGACGCCGTAAATCTAATATCTCTCTTGCACATTGAAGTTGATTGAAGATATAAAACCTATTAATATAGTTATGAAAAATCGAAACAAACCAATTGAAGGGAAACAACTTTATAAAGTTTCAGCAAAAATTTCAGTTTGATCGAAAAAAAATTTTTAAATTTAAGGATTGCTTTAAATGTATTTTTATTTTAGTTTTTTATGAACTTATTGGACTTATTGAAACTTTTTTATCTAGTAAAGATGAAACAGTATTCGAAATCTGTTAAAAATTATATTCGTCCTAAAGTGTACCTACCTCCTCCTAATCAACTGCGGGCTCTTGGACTATATTGACCTCTAGATCAATCGATACGAACACTCAGTTGTCAAATTACTTACGTATCGCACGTGTACATCAAACGACCCAATAAACATTAATCTGCCATCTCTTTCACACCTCCTACACAACGGCATCAGCAGTACTAACCTTCTCCCGATAAAGGCCAATAAATAAGCATGAGCACACAATTGCCTTTCCATGGCTTGAATTATGCGACAATTCCCGCTAGTCTGCACCATAATAACAGTACTTATAGCGCTTAGCAATTAATTAGTAAACAAATCATATGCGGGAACAAATGATCCGGAATGTGTGAACAGAGAGGAGAAAGGGGCTAGCGGAACAGTGACCAAGAAATAGGTACTTTACTCTTAAACTAGGAACTTATTCCAAATAGCTATGTTGACTTGGAAATAAAAACTATATTAGACCGTGCAGACGTCACTTTAAATAGATGACGTCATGTGTTCTAATGTCAAAGTCTGAACTGTCACTCTATACATGACATATCTTTTTTGTGGGAAGAGGATAGCATTATTGCTATAGCCTAGCTTATAGCTTAGCTTATAGATTTAAGAATTACGGCGTAAATTTCGGCGTAAAGCGATTGATTGTAATTTTTTTCACATGGTTCTCGCTCGCACATTAAAGTTGAATGAAGATATAAAATCAATTAATTTAGTTATGAAATATCGAACTAAACAATTTGAATAACAACATTACAAAGTTTCAGCAAAAATTTCAGCTTGATCGAAACATAATCAAATAAAAAATAGCTTAAAATTAATTTTTGTTTTAATGCAATTTCATGTATGAAAACATGTTTCGAACAAGCTGAAACTTTGTAATTTTAATGAAGTCAGTAAGGATTGTACTTACTGTGAGTAAGCTAAATAATAGTAGCACCTCTGTCTTGTTGTGAATAAGCCTCATAAAATAAAATAGCACCTCTGCCTAACCCGTTATGACCGATCCAAGTGAAACTTCGAGAAAAAACATCGGTCTTTTTTACCCAAACTTTTTACAACAGAATTAATTTTCACCAATCGCTGATTACACTAAACGATGTTTTTATCCATAAGAAGCCTAAAACGGCGGTCACGGCCTTTTAACTCTCGTCTCTAGTTCAAGTTTAACTATTTCGGTTACCATCGGCGGCACACTTGACAAGTGGCCCGTGACAGTTAAAACTAACTTTAGCCATAAAGCATTATGGTGCGCTATACTTAATCTTGTTATAATAGTCTTGAATTTAACCGCTGTTGGTTTTGTAGATTTTGGCCATAGAGCTTAAAATTATTGCAGGCAATTATACATACTTTCACATATATATACGTCATCCTGACCGAATTTCGGTCACTGCGGCCAATCTCAAGGGAGTTTAGTCAACTACGCAGGAGGTAGGAAGTTAAATTCGTATTATAAATTAATTATCATCTGCACCGTGCCTCGGAAAGCTAGTAAAGCCGATGATCCTGCACCTAATCATTCTCCAGACGTGTAGGGTCGCCACCCCATCGGTCTATGAGAGTGAGTGAGTCACTTACACAGTTATCTATCTCTTGCGTAGTTGGCTAATATCCGTTGAGGTTGGCCACTGTGACCAAAATTTGGTCAGGAGCACATTATTATTATTAGGTGACAGCTGCAGCACCTGTCGATGTACTGAACTTCTAAATTCATTTTAATGATATATTATAAGACTGCTTAATAACTATACCTCGACCCCACACTATAAATGAATTAAAAACAATAATACACCGAAAAAAAAACACTAAGTACTTATAACAAAATTAGAAATAATCTCTAATCTCTTTTATGATACCACCCATGCGCTGAGCCTCGCCGCCATGTCTGTTATTTTGACAACTCCTGGCGCATGCGTCATAGATTATGACGTATTGTTCAGACAGACCGCTATCACATGTCATCTAAATTGTATGTCTGTCCGTTAAAATGTTATGCTGATAGTTGTAATTGTTTTAGAAATAGTTATTCTTTAATAACTTATTTTGTAATGAGCTGTGTTGATTAAATATTATTCTCTAGGAGAGATTAGATAATTGTCTTGAAGGACAAGGTGTTTCATTTCAATGGCTCTACAATTTTCCTTGGTTACCATTGATACCAAACCAAAAAATTATCACATAAATTGCTAATGTTATTCAATAAAATAAAGAAATTTAAAGTTAGGTCCAATTAACCATTGTTCACTCAAATTTTAATTTAAGGCGTGAAAATTAATAAATTGATGCTTCGGTTTAGGGAAGATTTTAGGAAAGGTAAAATAAACATAGATATATTAGGAATAATAATTTATTTGTAATTTAATATACATTTATATAAAACACAATATAAAGTTAGAAAAGTGTACAAAAGTAATAAAAACAATACCAAACAAAAATTATATGTGGTTAAAAACAATAATAAAGTTTATAGTAATATTTGTATCATTGATTAATAAAATAATAATCATTGATTAGCAACATCCAGCCTTATCACACTTCGCTGCATCTTTTTTAATTTCACAAGTACAATCCTTGCAGACTTTAATATTATCCTTGTCATCACAACAAATACAAATGCATTCAGCTCCTTCAGTTGGAATACAAATGCATCCAGACTTGTCACACTTACCATCTTCATCACACACACAGTCAACACAACGCACGACCTTTCCTTCATCATTTTTGCACACGCGTATGCAAGATTTCCCATCAGTTGGGATGCACACGCATCCAGCTTTATCACACTTTGGGGAAACATCTTTAATAGTTGTTGGTGTTTCACCCTTTGTTTCGCAAGTACAATCCTTGCAGACTTTAATAATGTCCTTGTCATCACAACAAACACAAACGCATTCAGCTCCTTCAGTCGGAATACAAACACACCCAGATTTATCACACTTACCGTCTTCATCACACACACAGTCATCACAACTTACGACCTTTCCTTCATCATTCTTGCACACACAAATACAAGATTTCCCATCAGTTGGGATGCACACACACCCAGCTTTGTCGCACTTTAGGGAATCACTTTTAAATCCAGCTTTACTAGATGAAGCTGTATCATCGACCTTATTACTGCAAGTACAATCCTTGCAGACATTAATATTGTCCTTATCATCGGTACAAACACACACACATCCAGCTCCTTCAGTTGGAATACAAACACACCCTGACTGGTCACACTTACCATCTCCGTCACACTGACAATCATCACAACGAACGACCTTTCCTTCATCATTCTTGCACACACATATGCAAGATTTTCCATCAGTTGGGATGCACACACATCCTGTTTTATTGCACATCAGTGCCTTCTTGTCCTTTGCATCGCAAGTACAATCCTTGCAGACTTTAATATTGCCTTTATTATCGCAGCAAACGCAAACACATTTAGCGCCTTCAGTAGCAACACAGACACAAGTGGTGTTGCCACATGTTCCCGCTTCGTTGCAATCGCATGCGACAATTTTCCCATTTTTCTTGCATACACAAATGCAAGACTTTCCTTCAGTTGGGATGCAAACACATCCAGCTTTGGTACATTTCTTAAAGGTTTTCTTACATTCGGCAGCGTTTACGCAAGCACAATCGTCGCAGGATTTGATACCATTTTCTTCATCGGCGCATACGCATAGACAGGGTTTTCCTTCGGTTGGAAGACAGATGCAGGATCCGTTGGCGCATTTCCATTCATTTTCATCCGTTTTGATAGGTTTGCAGTCCAAACAGGGAACAATTAGTCCTTCTTCATCCTTAGATAAGCAAATGTAAGGTTTGCCATCAGTTGGGATGCAAATGCATTCGCTCAACTCACAAACGAGGGTTTTCTTGATTGATACTTTGCAGCACGGCATGATGATGTCTTTAATTCTGGAAAATAGAGTAATTTTGTAATTAGTAATTATAAAAAATCCACCCACTTCCTCGTCCCACTTATTGTAATTCGATTATTAACAACTCAACTGCCGTGATAAGTTCGGCTCTGTATTTAATAATTCAATTTAATTAGAATTTCAAGTTATATTACAGTTTGAGTTATAAGTATAGTTCTCAATAGCTTTAGTTTATACGTGGAAGTGTTATTCAAGTGCAAAAATAACATTTAGTGGCAAAAACATGAGATCTTAAACATTGTGCAAGAAACTCAACACTAACAATAACATACCAGTTTATAAGAAAAATAAATAAAAATGATGTGCTAACATTATCAATTTATATTGGTGCGTTACGTTACAGCAGAAAAACAATAGATAGTTTAGTTAAATTCAGTATTAACTTGGTATAAAGTGACAAAGTGAAGCGTCATTACAATGACAACGTTAATTCAAATCCATGTACCTACCTACTACTACTCATCTGCCTAGCCTTTTCCCAACTGTGTTGGGGTCGGCTTCCAGTCTTACCGGATGCAGCTGAATACCAGTGTTTTACATGGAGCGACTGCCTATCAGACCTCCACAACCCAAATACTGGGTTACACGATACCCCTTGGTAAGACTGGTTGTCAGACTTTCGGGCTTCTGACTACCCGTAACGGCTGTCAAAGATCTACAATTGACAGCCGGGGCCAACAGCTTAACGTGCTATCCGAGGCACGGAGAGTGATAATTAATTTATAAAACGCACATAACTTACGAAAAGTCAGAGGTGCGCGCCTTGGGTTTGAACCCGAGACCACTGACTTGCCAGTCAACGGTCACCACCACTAGGCTATCACGACTCTCTACTACTACTAAATGATAATATTATCAACAAGATAAATCTAATAAAATATATTTTATGGACAATAACATTATTAAAGACTGTGTTTCAAACTTGTTGCCATCATTAATATGCTTAAAAATTACGAATTAAGGAAGATACAACTATTGTAAACATTGGAAATTTGAAGGTTACCCAACTGTCAATAAAAATACTACAGACTACAGAGTGAATGAGTTACAGATATTGCCATACATAAAAATTACAAACTGACTATAGACAAAATTACTTTTTATAAAACTGTCATTGTTAAATTACGAAACAGACAAAGCTGTCAATGATATATTACAAAATAAACAAAGTAAAGTGGTCAATGAAACACACGCTTCTTCAACACCTCTGACATTGGCAGAATTGTCCGGGTCGTATTACCGAGACTCAGTTGCCATTATAAAGAAATTGAATTGAATTGAAAGTGGTCAATGATATAATATGACATAAACAAAGGTGTCATTGATATTATAAATTGAAATACATATCATAAAAGTAAGGATACTCTCGTAAACACGTTTAAATTAAAATAATAATAATGGATTATGATTTCGGAGAAAATGTAACGCTAAGAAGACCACAATGTTCTAGCTCCCCCCATGACGTATCAGCAATTTCAAACTCACTCTTTGAGATCACAGTACTAAGTCTACCAAATTCTTCAATACATGAGAATGAATATGATTTACCTAAGGAAATCCAGCTACTAAAAACAGAGTTACAAGCTGCTAAGGAAGAAATAGAAAATTTGAAATATAAGAATACTGCTTTGAAACATGAATTGAATAAAAGTAAAAATATTATTGATATCTACAAAAAGGTTAGATCTGCACATAATACGCCAGTTTCTACTACTAAGAAAAAAACAACAATGATAATTAATAAAAACAATTCTTGTACCTCCCATAAAAGCAAAAATGAGGTCACTATTGAAAAGTTACAACATTCATTTAATACTCCAGAACAAAATAGGCTCATAGAACCCATAGACAAAAAGGACTTGCAAAAGATTGAAAACCCGATCTTTCCTACAAAATTTCATAATAAAACAGGAATTATACCCACTATAACTAACAAAGAACTGATTGAACAAAACACAAGGCACTTAAAAAGGAAAATAATTATAATGGCAGACCATCAAGGAAGAACGCTCAGACAAACACTAGGCACATTACTTGGCACTGAATATATAGTTACGTGTATATGGAAACAAGGGGCAAGATTACAAGATATTCTGAATTCCTATAAATGTGAACTAAATACGTTAACAAAAAACGATTATGTAATTGTAGCAGGAGGAACAAATGATATAAACCCTTACGAATATAATTTCTGTTTAAGAAAATGGCTTGAATCTTTAGACAACACTAACATAATATTAGCTGAAATACAATACAATACAAATATAATAAATATTTGAATGTAAGAAAACTTAACTGCGAGCTAAAATTTGTTTGTAATCTTTTTAAAAATGTTAGTTTTCTTGATCTTGATTTCGAGAAATACTTACCAAGGGGAAAATATTTCTCCTTATTTTTATGTAGATCTCATGTATTTGAGAGAGATATTGCGTATTGACTATAGAACTAAATGGGCGTTACACAATGTTCCGATACAACACAATTTAACACATACAACAACACTATCAAAAATACTATTAATAAATATACACAGACCGACTTAAAAAATACTCAAAGCAATGAATCTCTAGAAATAATGGATACTCCTGTTTCTAAAACACAAACTCAAAAAATGAAACACCGAAATAACAATAACGCTAATAATTTTTTTCTCGTATGAAAATATCAATATATTTCACCTAAATATAAACGGTCTTATAAATAAGTCAGATGAGCTAACTCTCTTTTTAGACGAATTAAGTGTTAACAATAATAAACATATAGATGTGATATGTATAACTGAACATAACATGCTACTTGAAGATACACAGTTACTAACAATTCCTAACTTTACACTTGCATCATATTACACAAGGAAAGCCAGAAATGGTGGATCATGTATACTAGTTCGAAACCATCACAAGTTTAAAGTTATCACAGATGCAAAAGACTGTAGTGAGAGTAACATAATTGAGTGTAGTGCCATTAAGCTCTCAGACCACAAAATTGACATAGTATGTATCTACAGAGTTCCTAAAAATAACTCAAATATTACAACACTCTTTTTTGACAAACTTAATCTTCTTCTTAGTAAAATTGCTCACAAAAATAGTAAAGTAGTGGTTTGCGGTGATTTTAATATTGATCGCCTTAAAAGAGACAAGAAATCAATTGATTTTGAACAATTACTCTCTAGCTATAATCTTAAGCTGACTATTAACGAACCAACTCGATTAAGTAGTAAGACCTGCATTGATAACTTTGCCCTTATGGGAAAAAGGAAATGTAAATATGACATTTTAGAACCTGCATTGTCAGACCACACAGCCCAATTACTTAACTATCCAGTAAAAAAGACTTACATGTTCAGACATTGGTTTACGCTTAAAAGAGACTATAGTGACGAAAACTTAGCTAAATTTGTTTCAAGTATAAGTAATATATCATTTGAAGAAGTGTATGAGGCTAAAACATCTGATGAAGCATATAATATTTTTATTGATTTGTTCAAACTATTTTATGAACTCTGTTTTCCCTATATAAAAGTTAAAATCCCTGTAGAATACCGACCAAAATGGATTTCTAAAGGTATTAAAATATGTTCCAAACATAAACAAAAAATGTTGTGGCAATATACAGCGTGTAACAGAAGTCCGAAATAATACCTGTGAAAATATTGAATGGAAAAGAGGCATTTTTTTTTCATACAAAATAATTCTTTCGATTTCATTTTCTTCAATAATGACAGATTTTATTATCCTATGCGTGCCTAGTGCTTACTTAAAGAATTTATTGACGGTAAATAACCGGATTCGTGTTGATTTACCTTTCAACTGATGCCTAGGGACGAATTTGAAAGATTTTGGTAAAAACTTTGACCGTGGATTACTCGAGTATTGTTTGGGGTTCGGTTCCAAAACCCATGCTCAAGAATTGTGTATAGGGTACCTTATACGCCCTTAATGTATTATTTCGGACTTCTGTTGCACGCTGTAGATTAACGTCAAATAAGAATTACAAAATACAATAAAAAAATTATAAACATAGACTCAAATCAATCATTAAACTTACGCAGAAAGCTCAAAATAACTATTTTATCTCAACTTCAAAAAACAAATCCAAGGCTATATGGCATATCATAAATAAAAACAAATCAACTACTCCCATTGATAAAATTAACCGCATAAATATAAATGGTAAATTAATTTCTGATCCGGCAAGCATAGCTCAGGAATTTAATAATTTTTTTATTGGTCAGCCACAAAAACAACATTCCCGTAATTATAAATGTCCTAAAGAAGTAATTAATACCAAACCATTTTCACTATTTATGAGCCCTACTAGCCCTCAAGATATTTTATTAATCATCAGGTCATTAAAAAACACAAACAGCACTGGCTACGATGGAATATGCACGAAAATAATAAAAAAAGTTGCAACTATCTAATAGCACCAGTGATTAGTTTTATTGTAAATAATTGTATTGAGGCCGGTCTTTTCCCTACACGACTAAAAAAATCTATAATAATACCAGTATTTTAAAAAAACGATAGAGAAAATATGAGTTTCTATAGACCAATAGCACTCATACCCATTTTTCGAAGATATTTGAGAAAGTTATATACAATAATATCTATGCATATCTTGAAAAACATAATATTTTGGCAAATGAGCAATTAGGTTTTCGGCGTATTAAATCCATTAATATAGCATTATATAATTTTTCCATATAATTATGACAGGTCTCAATAATAAGAAACAAGTCACAGCTCTCTACATGGACATGACCAAGGCTTTCGATTATGTCAATCATAAAACTTTACTTACAAAATTAGGAAAATATGGAATTCGAGGGAACGCTTTAGATCTTATATATTCATACCTCAATGATAGGGAACAACAGACTGAAATATCGAGAATTTGTCCATTAGCAAAAATGGAACTGAAATATTTGTCAACACCAGCAAAAGTTTGTCAGGGTGTGCCACAAGGCAGTATTTTAGGCCCACTTCTGTTTATTATATACATAAACGACCTCCCTCAGTCAATAAAACACCCTATGGTGTTATATGCTGACGATAATACTGCCATGTTTGTACGAAATAACCCCATAACATATGAAGAAGAAATAAATTCCACATTATCATCTATAGTTGACTGGTTGAATACAAATGCTCTAAAAATAAACCTTGCTAAAACCTACACTATGACATTTACCAACCGAAACTCTAAATCAGATAAACTTAACATACACTTTGACCATACAAAAATTGAAAAAATTAATTCTACAAAGTTCTTAGGAATACACATTGACCAAGATATGTCATGGAAAACACATATCGAATACGTTTGTACAAAAATGAACCAATTATCATAATGCTCTTTACATGCTTCGAAAAACTGCAAATAAAAGTGCACTATTAACTGCATACCATGCATATGTAGTATCTACCCTAAGATATGGTATCATTTTTTGGGGTAATGCTCCTGGAATAGATAAAGTTTTCAAGGCACAAAAAAAGTGCATTAGGTCGATTTGTATTCTGCAATCTACTGAAACCTGTAAACCACATTTCAAAAATCTAAAGTTACTTACTTTCCCTTCACTATACATCTTAGAGGTTGCCATACAAGTTAGACACAATATAAAAAAATTCGAAACACTAAACAGCAAACGACATGCAGACAAGCTCCGAGCTATTACATACAACACTACTTTATATGGGAATAGTAATTTCGTTATGGGTCCTAAGATCTACAATAAAATACCGACTAATATAAAAACAGCTAAAAGTATACATATATTTAAAAATAAACTAAAAGAATTTCTCATAAGCAAAACATATAACACATTAAAAGAATTTTTGAATGATAAAATATAAGTATTATATCTACATAACATAATAATATACTTACTCTTTTTATATTTTAGGGAGTCGTGATAGCCTAGTGGTGGTGACCGTTGACTGGCAAGTCAGAGGTCTCGGGTTCGAACCCAAGGACGTACCAATGACTTTTCGTAAGTTATGTGCGTTTTATAAATTAATTATCACTCTCCGTGCCTCGGATAGCACGTTAAGCTGTTGGCCCCGGCTGTCAATTGTAGATCTTTGACAGTCGTTACGGGTAGTCAGAAGCCCGAAAGTCTGACCACCAGTCTTACCAAGAAGTATCGTGTAACCCAGTATCTGGGTTGTGGAGGTCTGATAGGCAGTCGCTCCATGTAAAACACTGATATTCAGCTGCATCCGGTAAGACTGGAAGCCGACCCCAACATAGTTGGGAAAAAAGGCTAGGCAGATGATGACTCTTTTTATATTTTATACATAATATATATAAAAAAATACACATAAGTATATAATTACTTCATAATTAAGGGAAAATAGAGTAATAATATGACTGTGATAACCTAACATAAATGTAGTACTTAAGAATCTAATAGTTTGATAGATAATTAAATTTATATAACACATAATAATTATATTCAAACGTGTAAGTAAAATAGTAAAAATATGCTTGCCTAAAAATATGTAAACATAGATAGATAAGATTTAGAGTAATATTAAATATGAGCACAAAATATTTATACCTATAATAGGGAAGATGCAAATGTAATATTTATGAAATTTTCATGGTTAAAATGTTAAAAACATATAAAAGAAATGCTACTGCAACGTTTTTATTTTACATAATGTTGTTTTTAAACAATAATTACGAATTAAAAAATATAGTATAAAAACTAAAACCCGACTACTTAAAATCTAAAAACAAGCTTCTTAGATTTTAAATAAAATTCTGTAGTCGGAGGCCACCAAATTACAAAGTATTTACCCTTGGAAGATTATCTAGTACCTATTTACCTATAATACATTAAGGCCTCCGACTACAGAATTTTATTTAAAATCTAAGAAGCTTGTTTTTAGATTTTAAGTAGTCGGGTTTTAGTTTTTATACTATATTTTTTTTCAATGATTTTTAGTGGTAAAGAAACCAATAAAATTCATTTTAATCACAATTTTTTAGAATGTGGTAGTTCTTAAATAGGTAGATTTCTTTAACTGTCAACTTCGGTTCAAACCTTTAGTCAATGTCATGTATTTTTTAAATTAAATTTATTTCAAAGGTGTCGTCCGCGACTTCGAGCTATTAAAACATGGCCTCATATATTTCTTAGAAGTATACATGAAAAGTAGTAAGAAGTACAGCTTGGCAAAAAAGAGTCTGGAAAAATTGGGGGCGCCGCTGTCGCACTTTTCACACTACAATTCAAATTACAAGTTATTAAGTGCTTACATATTTCTATGACGAGTTTTTTGTCATTAATTATAATCAAATGAATCATTTTTATGTTATTTTAGTATGTACTCACAAACGTAGTTATTTAAGATTTTTATTTTTAGTTCCAGCTGTCACCGCCTCAGACTCTTTTTTGCCAAGCTATATAAGTACACATGAAACCTTTTTTGTGGGATATCATCATAGATAGAGTACATTTACCTAAAGTTCGAGGAAGTAAGTAACATGGAGTTGATAATACCTGCTCTAAAATCCCGAAATCGTAAACATTACAATTAATTCCCGGGAAATAAGAAATTAATTTTACGTATAATTAT
Organism: Protodeltote pygarga; assembly: GCA_936450705.2. NCBI lineage: Eukaryota > Metazoa > Arthropoda > Insecta > Lepidoptera > Noctuidae > Protodeltote > Protodeltote pygarga. The sequence continues at coordinate 12,076,252 of OW388261.2, forward strand.
TTAATAAGAAATTTGAAAAAACAACTGATACGGATGGGATTCGAATCCACGATCTCCGGTGTACCGTGCCGACGCTCTAACCGCTAAGCTACCGTATCCCATCAGAATCAGTCGAAATTTCAAATCTCTTTCTACGCCTTAGGCGTGTGGTAATATCGATCGGAAAACATTAATTATCCGACTCGGTGTTCTAAACTTTGCAGTTTTTAGAAGGCACCGATAGATATTACCACACGCCCTAGGCGTAGAAAGAGATTTGAAATTTCGACTGATTTTGATGGGATACGGTGGCTCAGCGGTTAGAGCGTCGGCACGGTACGTCGGAGATCGTGGGTTCGAATCCCTTCCGTATCAGTTGTTTTTCAAATTTCTTATTAAATAATTTATTATATTTAATAAGCAAACATGTGTTAAAACATGTAATAAATTCTCCAAAATATTAATTTAACGTTTTAAATACATATGAACTAAATTATTATAATAAAAAGTCTTTATTATGTTTTTAGACATCGGTAACAGATAATGTAATACTTAAGTAGTTCCGTACTAAAACTGTTAAATTAATGAGTTTTATTTTACATACAAAATTAATTCTAATAAAAACTATAGGTCAAAATCCAGTCCATATTAATAAAATCCCGGGATTTCATTGTTATGTTTCCGATTCCGGGATTTTTGAGGAGGTATTTTTAACTCTATGTTACTTACTTCCACAAAACCGCAAACCAACGCCATCTAGTTACGAAAAAGAAATCTCAATTTAATTAACATTATTTTAAAATATAATCATAATTTAATAGGCAGTGATGTGTAGAAACTTTAATTTAATTAGTAAATATTTATTGTTATGACGTTTTCACATTGTATGCAGTGTTATAATCACATATATTTATGATAGTCGTAACGGGTAGTTAGAAGCCTGATATTCTAAGAAGTGGTCCAGAATATATAGATAATATATACATATTCTGAATGTGCTCATCAAGACCTTCCATTTGATATCAAACACGATAAATTTACCTTAACTTTATTTTTTTCGAGCTGACTAATTTATTTTTAAAATCCACCTTATTTGATTTTACGAAATTTCATAAATCCTATAACCCGCAGACCATTAAGACGCATCGATAGACACCTTATTTATAGAATTACAACAAATAGTTTAGGAGCTACGAGGGAACAGATGAACAAACTTACATACATACATACATAGACTGCTAAAATCATAACCCTCCTTTTTTTTTGTAGTCGGGTAAAAATGACTTGCAACAAAACGAATTTCAAAACACCAATCAGCGTTTAGTGACGTCACTCTTGTTATGACAACTTATTTGAGGTTATGGTTGTAAAGTGATTACTTTTTTAGGAGAATATTAATTGCGTTTTTTAAATAAAAATGGAAGTTGGATTTATAAAAGCAGACTCCAGGAATTTACCGAAAGTTAGTGTTGACATGGTTGTAACTTTTTTTATCGAAAGTGCAGAGTTTTCAGGTGTAGAAATGAAAGGGGCTAAATTACTACGGTATGTATACATCATAGTCATTCATAGTTGTTAAACTTTGTATTTTATTCAGCGGCTTCTACATATAGCAGTTATTTCAGCTCGACAAGAGAATCTTACGGCGATAACGCAATCGGCCATGTCCAAATTAAAAGAGATAGAGGAGAATTATGTACAATAAAAAATATAGTATAAAAACTAAAACCCGACTACTTAAAATCTAAAAACAAGCTTCTTAGATTTGAAATAAAATTCTGTAGTCGGAGGCCACCAAATTACAAAGTATTTACCCTTTGAAGATTATCTAGTACCTATTTACCTATAATACATTAAGGCCTCCGACTACAGAATTTTATTTCAAATCTAAGAAGCTTGTTTTTAGATTTTAAGTAGTCGGGTTTTAGTTTTTATACTATATTTTTTTTCAATGATTTTTAGTGGTAAAGAAACCAATAAAATTCATTTTAATCACAATCCTCATATATTTCTTAGAAGTATACATGAAAAGTAGTAAGAAATACAGCTTGGCAAAAAAGAGTCTGGAAAAATTGGGGGCGCCGCTGTCGCACTTTTCACACTACAATTCAAAATTACAAGTTATTAAGTGCTTACATATTTCTATGACGAGTTTTTTGTCATTAATTATAATCAAATGAATCATTTTCATGTTATTTTAGTACTCACAAACGTAGTTATTTAAGATTTTTATTTTTAGTTCCAGCTGTCACCGCCTCAGGCTCTTTTTTGCCAAGCTGTATAAGTACACATGAAACCTTTTTTGTGGGATATCATCATAGATAGAGTACATTTACCTAAAGTTCGAGGAAGTAAGTAACATGGAGTTGATAATACCTGCTCTAAAATCCCGAAATCATAAACATTACAATTAATTCCCGGGAAATGAGAAATTAATTTTACGTATAATTATTTAATAAGAAATTTGAAAAAACAACTGATACGGATGGGATTCGAATCCACGATCTCCGGTGTCCCGTGCCGACGCTCTAACCGCTAAGCTACCGTATCCCATCAGAATCAGTCGAAATTTAAAATATCTTTCTACGCCTTAGGCGTGTGGTAATATCGAACGGAATACATTAATTATCCGACTCAGTGTTCTAAACTTTGCAGTTTTTAGAAGGCACCGATAGATATTACCACACGCCCTAGGCGTAGAAAGAGATTTGAAATTTCGACTAATTTTGATGGGATACGGTGGCTCAGCGGTTAGAGCGTCGGCACGGTACGTCGGAGATCGTGGGTTCGAATCTCTTCCGTATCAGTTGTTTTTCAATTTTCTTATTAAATAATTTATTATATTTAATAAGCAAACATGTGTTAAAATATGTAATAAATTCTCCAAAATATTAATTTAACGTTTTAAATACATATGAACTAAATTATTATAATAAAAAGTCTTTATTATGTTTTTAGACATCGGTAACAGATAATGTAATACTTAAGTAGTTCGGTACTAAGACTGTTAAATTAATGAGTTTTATTTTACATACAAAATTAATTCTAATAAAAACTATAGGTCAAAATCCAGTCCATATTAATAAAATCCCGGGATTTAATTGTTATGTTTACGATTCCGGGATTTTTGAGGAGGTATTTTTAACTCTATGTTACTTACTTCCACAAAACCGCAAACCAACGCCATCTAGTTACGAAAAAGAAATCTCAATTTAATTAACATTATTTTAAAATATAATCATAATTTAATAAGCAGTGATGTGTAGAAACTTTAATTTAATTAGTAAATATTTATTGTTATCACGTTTTCACATTGTATGCAGTGTTATAATCACATATATTTATGATAGTCGTAACGGGTAGTTAGAAGCCTGATATTCTAAGAAGTGGTCCAGAATATATAGATAATATATACATATTCTGAATGTGCTCATCAAGACCTTCCATTTGATATCAAACACGATAAATTTACCTTAACTTTATTTTTTTCGAGCTGACTAATTTATTTTTAAAATCCACCTTATTGGATTTTACGAAATTTCATAAATCCTATAACCCGCAGACCATTAAGACGCATCGATAGACACCTTATTTATTGAATTACAACAAATAGTTTAGGAGCGACGAGGGAACAGATGAACAAACTTACATACATACATACATACATACATACATACATAGACTGCTAAAATCATAACCCTCCTTTTTTTTGTAGTCGGGTAAAAAGTAGAGTTACTCCGGAGCACAAAGAACGTAAAGAAGGTTATCGGGTTACAGCCATTATTAATGAAACGCAAAGCTTGGTCGGAGTGTAGCAAAGGGTGTGCACCATTTGTCTTCACAGCTTGAAACCACTTTTTTCTAAGCTTTGGGTCAGAAGGTCCACTCAAAAATAATTTATTTGCAAAACTTTGTTGAGGTAGATGGACACATTGGCACAAAACATGAGTCAACACGGCTTTTTATCTGAATATTAATGGTATTGTTACAATCACCTGACGTCGATGGATAGTCCATTTTAATTTTTTACAAATAATCTCGAAAAAGCAAAAGTTAAAATGAAAAGTAAATGTAAATTGAAAGTTGTTGACAGACAAGAGTGACGTCATCAGTACCATAGGTCCGTTTTCGCGCGAACTGTCAAACTGTCAATTTAAAACAGCATTTTTTCCGATAAATTACAATATTTTAATTGTTTTAATATATTTGTGGTCTATTCTACATGGAATTCTTTAAAATGAAAACAAAAATAAAAATAGTGCATCTTCCCTATTGTAACATTAATATAATACCTACATAAAATTATAATAATATCTAAGTTTAAATGTCAAGTTGTAATAATTCTAATGTTATTAGATATTTGCACACCCTAACAGGTAAAAATGGATGTACCTTGCTTTATATATGACACCTCTGTAACCCATTTTATGGCAAATAAATGATTGATTGATTGATTGATTGAATAATAAACAAAGGAAATTACATACGATAAGCATTTGTATCTTTGAAATACACTGTAATAATGGCAATATTGTAAGTAGGACCTATAGGCCGACCGTTTAACTCGCGTATCGCCTGCGGGGTAAGAAGGGTGCGGGGGGAGATGTCACCGGGTGGATGAGTGGGAAGCGGGGAGCAGAGAGCTCACGTCAAGCGTGGCAGTGCGCTGTCAGTGTCGTGTAGAGTTACCCGCCCCCGCTCCCCTCTTACCCCGCAGGCGATACGCGAGTTAAACGGTCGGCCTATAGAATTATTCATATTGTCATTGGTTGACTCACATGGAGTAAAAAAACATTTTAAAAAGTCCCATCGAATTGATAAACTCCTCCTTTAGAAAAGTCGATTAAAAAAGCATTTCCACAACCACTGGGATTGCCTATTCTGATGTAATGGGTGGACTGTATAACATTTTTTTGACATTAAAACAATGGGTCCACCCTTTATAGCAGAACTTTTTACGTCATAATTTTATTTCGCATAGCCACGGATAGCATAAACCTCTTTTCGCAGAAAATCGTTTGGCATACACTCATTTACCATACACCGAAACCCATAATTTTGTAAGTCAGAATCATCTTTAGGTATAAATTTCATATCCATAATAATCAATAAGTATAACCATCATATCGTAGAAAGTTCACAACCAGAATCATTTTTTGGCATATATTTTATATCCATAATAATCAAAAGTAGAACCATCATATCGCAGAAAATTCACAGCCAGAATCATCTTTAAATATTCTATGCATGGTCGAGGGTGGGTTTGGTCGACGGAGCCCCGCTTCGCGGGGCTCCTACTTCTGGGTGGTTTATAAAAAAATAACCACGAAGGGGACGGCGGGGTCTATTCGACCCCGCCATCCCCTTCTAACCTAACCTATCCGAGTCGGGGTACTCTGAGTCGGGGTGTTAACCATATTATGACGCTCGCCTCCGCAGCTTCGGCTTGCTGGCCGGCTTCGCCGGCCAGCCTCAGCCGCGGCGGTGTGCGTTAAAACCACCTGCTCCTCAGCTCGCGGGCCGCCTCGCCCCTCCGCGCCTTCGCGGGTTTAGATTACACTCTAGGGGTAGGGCAGACAAGACTACGACCATGCATAGAATATTTAAAGATGATTCTGGCTGTGAATTTTCTGCGATATGATGGTTCTACTTTTGATTATTATGGATATAAAATATATGCCAAAAAATGATTCTGGTTGTGAACTTTCTACGATATGATGGTTATACTTATTGATTATTATGGATATGAAATTTATACCTAAAGATGATTCTGCCATCTTAAAAGTATCCCATTTTAAATTCGGACATAAAAACATTAGGCCAAAAAACAATTATATTAAATATTTTTTCTACCTTAATAATGTTCGTTTAAAAAAGTTTATGTCAAGTGAGTTATGCCAAATAGGTTTCGGAGCAACAAGTTTCTGCCAGATAGAGGGCACCCTAAAACAATACTTTGCCAGGAACTCGAACCCAGCACTCTGCAGGAAATTATGCTCATCACCCACGCATATGACGAGAATACATCAAAACAATAGAAAAAACAATTTAAAAAATAATTACCTACCTTAAAGATCACACGAAAGTTAATAACCCTCCTTTTTTTTGTAGTCGGGTAAAAACTCGAAGAATATTCAAATCAAAACAAACAATAATAGAATTGTTTACTTTTAAATAACAATTGTTTCCACACGTTGTACACTTGTGATAGCAGCAATGTAACTGATAAGAATTATACGATTTCAGTTCGAATATATAACAACAATATGACAACTCGTGCGCAAAAGATAAGTGCCGTACGCACACGAAACGGGTGCAAATCGTGAATCAGGCGCATGTTACCGAGGTGCCGTGTGAATACTCATATTATACCCGATGTTTCTAGTACTTTCTTTTGAAGTTAAACTTATTTTTGGAAGCAACTTTTTTTTTAAATTTTGTAACTTTTTTTTTCTTTCTACAAAGTTTCGAAATTTAATGTCCGCATAATGCATAGCAATGCAAGCACCTCATCTAAAACCATTTTACAAAATTCACTAATTTAAGGTAATTAAAAACAAAACATAACCCTCACTTCGCCTTGGACCAGTTACCGGAATGGACTTGACGTTTTCATCACTGGGGATATTGCAAATACATTTACGTGGGCGATGGACCCAACCGCCTTGAGGTCCAAATACAGGTTAGTGGCAGTGCAGACTCAACTATTTGAAACATATCTGAGCTTGTTTTGTTCAAATTAAGCGAAAATTTATTATTTTGTACAACTATGGAATCCTGATGGGTAGGTATAAGTTGTGACTTAAGTATACACTCATGCTTGAAAAAGAGCAAAAAAGCGTTTCTGAGATACTTAATTACGGAGGGCAGGGAGGGGCTGGTGCACTTCCCCCTAGTTTAAAACGTTGTTTTAATAAAAACTTATTATTTATTACATAAAAATGTTTTCTGACATTTTGACAATACGACATTATAACACAGAATAGGTTTTTCAACTATTGTGCCAATTTCAACACCAGATTGTTCATCAACCATACGATAAAAAAAGAAATAGAAATGATAGGTTAGGTTTGGTAGGTGAAGACTATTAAAAAAAACACTAGACCAAAATGCAACTCGAGTATGTAACAGTTAAAAGAGAAATTAGGCTTTACAGAGAAAGTCCGGGGCGCATGGTTGCAATTTATTTACATGTTAAAGATGCATGACGCAATGCAAATGTAGGAATACTGCATAGTATTTGCATCCTTTTATGACTATTCATGCGAAAGTTGGGCAAAGATGTTAGTTGTTTTTGAAACTTAACGCCAAATTAGGATTATCGTGTGTAGTAGTTGCAGTTACATAATAAATAACTTCAGCATCCATAAACGCATAACCGGATGCAATATCTATTGATCACAAAAATATGTCCCATGCGGGAATCGAATCCATGACACCAAGTCCATCGATCATACTCACCAACACATAGTTTTCGCCAAATTAGTAACTTCGATTTAATTATCAATAGCGACACTACACTACACTTCAGTTTTAAACTTGGATACATTTGAGAATGACCAGACAAAAAACCGGAATATCCGTCTTACCCCGCTTATTTTCACTAGACAAAGTTATTAGTATTAATGTTATAGGCCATAGCAAATGACCTACAGTGGGACGCTTCCACTAATCCCGACCTAAAAAGCTTTTAAGAACTAGATCTTTAAAAATTTGGTCTAGTTCGACCCACCATCTTTGTCTCTGTAGTGGCTCGAAAGCGATATAGATTACTACCTAAATTAATTATTAAATCTAGATCTAAAAGGCTTTTATAGATCTAAGTCCAATACGCCCCGCTATCTTCTCCGTTGGGTCTACCACGATGACGTTTGCCATTAGATCCAGGTCAGAGTCAGTTTGATAAGTATTTTGGCCCCGACTTGTAGGTCTACAGCTAATTTCCACGTTAATTCAGCAGCTTAGGGCCTATTTCACAAGTAAGTTCCTGTTTCCTTATCTAACGGAAAATTTCCTACAAATTCTGTTCCATTTTTTTAATATACCTAACACTTGTTGTAAAAGCCTATCCATAAAGGCAGGCATAGACTTTTTTAACAAGTCTTCTACACTTTATTAGTGTGCTAAAGTGTCTATGATCGCGGAATGTCTCTGGTCTAAGTATTTGTGTCGCAGTGTGTCACTACTAAACAAGTTACGTTATAAGCTTGTTATATAACGAACAGATTTCCTCATCTTTTATTTATTTTATCTTTACTTTTAAATGACTGCCGGTGGTCGTCAATAAATTTGTTACGTCATCTTTAAAAATAAATGACGTCATTGTTGTGGTCGCAAGTGTGTCTGTAAGGTGGTTTTGTTATTGATTCCTAGATCAGGTAGTGGCGGGCCTAATATCTAACAACAATGCACGCCCTACCTATCTACACCACCTGTATCAGTCCACTGCTGGCTAGGCTCACTTATTACATCACGTATTTAAAAGGTGTTTGCCCTTAATCACGCTGGGCAAGCGGGTTGGCGATCGCAGTAGCAGATGGTTGCTATTACACATCTTACGATGCTGCCCGTCCTCCAGATTTTTCCTTTTGTCGCTTCTTACGAAACCCGCGGGATGAGTAGGGGTGGTTCTATTTGTAGGCCGGAAACCACACGATACTTTCTCCACATTAGGATTTTTTCGTATAATAATAGGGAGGGTAGAGTCATAAATTATTTCACAATACAAATAAATCTAGACCAGAACTAAAATATCTGTTACTTAAACAATTAAATTTTCCCGTGCCGTATCAAACCCTGAACTCCCAGCTCATATAATGGCTGATTTCTTACCGCTACAACCATCATTTAGTAAGAAGCGTTCGTTCCTTATCGTATGGTTGATAAATAACCTAATGACAGAGTTTAAACCGCCCCATATCCAGTAGGCCTCTGACATGACTTTTCACACCGTTGAAAAATCTATCAGGTGTGATGGTTTCTTCACGATATTTTCCCTTTTAGCAAGTGATAATTCATTTCTAACACGCAAATAAATTAGAAAGTCGAGGTGCGTGCCTGGGTTTAGAACCTGCGACCTTTGACTTGGCAGTCCAATGCTCATTGCCTAGCTCTCATTGCTTATTATATAGAGATGTGACAAATGAAAAAAAAAAGAAAAAAAATCAGCTACAAAATTCCATAGCAGGGGAAAAACTCGTCACCTCTCTCATGGGCCATTATATAATTATTGCATAAGCTGTCGAAATGTAGCCGTTGACATTAGCCCAATCCTTCCGGGAAATAGCGGCGAGATATGTTATCTGATTTGTTAGCAACCACTTAGGTGTCTCAAACATGTCACAAATTAAAATATTGCATGATGGTTAAAAAAAATTGAAATAAAATAAAATTAATTCAATGGAATTATTTAAAATTAAATAATTACATTCTCTTGGAATGTGCTCGAATTGTTCATCAACATTCTTTAGAATGATTTTTCGGATTGGCCCCTTTTCTATCTCTAGATATCTTTTGCATTAAGCTATTTTTTATTCTCTTCATTTAACAACAAAATTAAATACCGTATTCCAATATGGGGTTAAATTAAATTTGGGAGCAAACTTCACAAGCATGTTAGGTACAATGATAAGTAACATAAACAATAAAAAAAACTGTTGACACTGGCGTAGAACAGAATAAAAATATTTTTTTTTTAAATTATTGTTTATGTAATCTAATATCGATATAAATATTCCTTTGAAGTTTCGCTCACTAATTTGATTTAACCCTATATAATCAACTAGCTTTTTCCCGCAGCTTCGCTCCCATGTTTCTAATTTTTCCAGGACAAAAAGTTCCCTTTGACACTTTCTAGTCAATCATGCAATGTATCACGACGATCCGTTACTCCGTTGCTGCATTAAAGAAGGACAAACCAACAGACATACTTTAGCATTTATGATATTTGTATAAATTTTATTATCATCAGTTTATTACATAATGATACTCTATTAAATAAAAGAGAGTTTTAATATTAATAACTATTTTCCTTTTTAGTACAAACACGAAGTTTATTATTATTATTTATTTATTATTATTATTTTCTTGTAGCACGAGACACGGTGCTCTAATCTCTTTATGACTAACGGTTAAGTTTCGAATTTAAAACTCCAGTAAGCTAAACCCAGTAGGTAAACTGTCAGGTAACAGTTATTTGTAACTGACGTCATAAATATGACGTTTCTTCTTCATCGTATGGTTGATGAACAACCTGGTGTCAGAGTTTAAACCGCCCGTAGGCCTCTGACATAGTTTTACACACCGTTGAAAAATCTCTCAGGTGTGCTGGTTTCCTTACGATGTTTTCCTTCACCGTTTTACTTATAATTAGTTACTAATTCGCAGATAAATCCGAAAAGTCAGAGGTGCGTGCTTGGGTTTTGAACCAACGACCTTTGACTTAGCAGTCCAACGGTCATACCGCTAGGCTATCATTGCTTTTATGATGCTAAAAAAGGACCAAATCCTTTTACCCCGTCTACGCTACTATAAACACCAAATTTTAATCTACGTAATAAAAATCCCGTAAAGAAGTGAGTAAAAATAACACGAAAGAAATAAGTTAACACCAAATGATTGATATCATTATTACCTTTTAGCACCAATGCAAACCGGTTTCTAGCTGCCTAGTCAGTTGTGTAAATGTCCGGAAGTGCGGTTGCGTCGCGACATTTTCAATTACCGTACATTGAATTTATTACTTGAATAAGAATACTTGGATAGAATTTATTTACAATATTACTGAAAATTAATTTTATTACTTTAATAAATAAGGAGATGCGTTGAGTAAACATGCTTTGCAGCTATCGTTCGTAGTAGCTAAGTAGCTTTATGACCGTAGACTAGCAAGCCAAGAGGTCTCAGGTTCAAACCCAAGGCTTCTTTTCATAACATAAATTGTTTGAATTATAACCCGTTCTATGTCTGGGAGAACACGTAAAGCCGTTGGTCCTGTTCCTGATCTCTCCCCAGTCGCGTCGGATAGCCGTCCTAATGGGACTATGAAAGAGAAAGAATAGGCAGTACACCTGTATTATGCACTTATGCATTTTATCTCCTTCGTTTTTAGCTAATCTCCGTTAAGCTTGGCCTCTGCGACCGAAATTCGGTCAGGAGAATTTGAAATACACTCTAATTCTCAGAAAAACCGCTTTTCTATAAAGCTCTATCCTTTATTTATAAAAAAAAAACTATTTATAAAAATTTACATATAAATAAAAAATTATCCCTACAAAAAGATGAAAATAGCGACCGTTACCTTCAAACATCATAATCAAATATTATACAATCAATTTCGTACAATGTATCGATCATCTCACTTGTATAACAATACACAATGTCTTCATAAACAACTTAACCTCGGCCGGGACCTTCGAAAACCATATATGACGTAATTCATTCACGAATGTATGTGTCATTTTGTCTTAACCCACATAACTTTGTAAATTATTCCAAGCCAGTTCTTCCAAGAAGTTTTTACCTACTACATATTTGCCAGGTATTCAGTTGTATAATCCGATCAAGATTAGCTTTTGGATCTACACCTATGCCGAGAAAAATCTCTTGGCCATAACTAAGAAATGATAAAATACCATAGCCATCTGCGCAGGAGATTATATTGCACAAATATGTGCGCAAACGCATGTACACTCTATTCTCTCACTCTCATGATCCTATGGGACGGCAATCCAACTCGACCGGAGAGAGATCAGGCGCAGGACCTTTACGTAGGGCTTTACGTGCCTGCCGAGACACGGAGCGAGTGATAATTATACGCACATAACTTAAAAAAGTCAGAGGTCGCCTTAGGTTCGATACCTCTGACTCGTCTATCAGCGGTCATACCACTAGGCTATCAAGGCTTATTGACTGTCATAAGCATTGTTTCACACTACGCGAATAACAGAAATTTTTCAAATAAAAAACGTTGCAGCTTGAATCGAACCTGAGATGAAATGTTTGAAAAAATTTCCATCAATGAAGGAGAGACAAAACATCTAACAATTCGTAACAGAATGTAACATTTCCTAACATTTGTTAGTAAATGTATTAAGTGTTAGAAAATATTTGTAAACATTTCTCTCAGCAGTGTGGGAACACCATTAGTATACTAAATAACATAAAGATTTAAGATTAAGGGTTTTATTTTTCTTTATTTATTTATAAGGTAGTTAGTTTTATTACTTAATAAAAAAAATTGAAAAAACAACCAATCATCATCTGCTTAGCCTTTTCCCAACTATGTTGGGGTCGGCTTCCAGTCTTACCGGATGCAGCTTAATACCAGTGTTTTACATGGAGCGACTGCCTATCAGACCTCCACAACCCAAATACTGGGTTACACGATACCCCTTGGTAAGACTGGTTGTCAGAGTTTCGGGCTTCTGACTACTACTACTACTACTAGACTACTTCTGAAAAAACAACCAATAACATAATATATTATATCCTAGTCGCTTATGCTATTTTAATCCTCGTTTTGGCTTGGATTATAGCCAATAAGTTGTCATTGTGTCCTCATTTACTTAAGGCCTTCGAAGGTCAAAAGTCATGTGTCAAGCTGTAGTAAGCTTTCTAATGAGTGTTGTACCAGTTTCTTGAGCGGGTTTCGAACCTAGAAATGTGACTAGATGAATATTTTTTGACATAATGAACTGTTGTGACTTAACCCTGGACTTGAATTCAATTACTTTTTTGTATAATTATTTTATAAGAAATTTGAAAAAATAACAGACAATTTAATACTTCATTAAATATTACTACTGACAGTTGTTTTTTCAAATTTGTTATTAAATAATTATATTTAATAAGCTAACATGTGCTACATGTAAAAAAATTCACAAAAATATCACTTTTTTGTGTTCTTCACTGATTAAAACTTTTCAAGAGCTTTCAAAAATTAGATAAAAGAAAAAAAGTTTTCTTTCACAATTTGTGAGAAGAATAAGGTTCTATAATAATAATGTCCCATATCAAATTCGTATTTCCAATACAAAATCGAATTTATCAAACCGCTTATTTATCAGCCTCTATGGCTGAGCGGAACAAAGTGATAGGTAACTGAAATACACTTAATGTGCCTTTAAATGCACAGAGGCGCTTAACATTTAATTAGAGGCGCGCGCAGAACATAGTGCCCCATCATCTCTGTCCCGTCCTGTTACTGATCGGGCGACGGTCAGCCCCTGACTCTGACGCCTACATGCCGGGAACTCATGGCACCCGGGGCACCTGCCTCCTGCGAGAGGGACGCTGATTACGATTTCCTGAACACCTGCTTGCTAAAAAAGGCGGGATAATGGTCACCCATCGGACTGACCACGTCAAACGCTATCATAGCGTCACGAACTTTTTTTATCCTCTACGATAATATTATTTTCATTCATCTTTTTGATACCTATCTTTCTTAATATTTTGTGGGTAGATAAAATCTTTTTATCAGTAATTTAAACTACAATATTACTTAATACTTTATCATTAAATTTAAGATTATAATTATCATATTTATTACATTCAATCAAAAGAATATATTTAATTATGATAATTTTTATTATCTGTGTTTCGATAGCAACAGTATTTTTTTTTATTCAATATCAATAACAACAATCCCAATCTTAAAAGACTTGGCTACCCAAAAATATAATTCCATTTTATGGTTGTACATTGCCATGAAGCTAGCTTGTTAGCTATTCATGGATTCGAATTTTGGGTAGGGTATATAAGACATAAGACATATATTTGCCAAGAATATGTATTCCCAGAAGTAGGAAAAGGCCCACTGTTGGTTATTCTATAAGTACAGTAGAATTATTACATTTATCACATTACATTGATATTTATTTTATCTTTTCCTTTCTTTATATCTATCCTTTTTACTCGTAACTAGAAGACCCGAAATAACACAGATAATTTTTCACTGTAATTAATAGTATTTTTCTTTTTTTCAGGTAATTAATTAAAAGTATCTACTACTACCCACGTGCTTGAACTGGGTCCGTAACCCATTCGCCACCACGACTGCAACGCTGCAACAGGTTCAACTTATTACTTACAAATTATTAACATTTTATAGCACTACCTTCCGCCCGCGGCTTCGCCCGCGTGATATGTTGATAATTTATAGTCTATGTGTTATTTTGATATATAAGCAATATTACTGTAAAGTTTCATCAAAATCCGTATAAGTAGTTTTTGCGTGAAAGAGTAACAAACATCCATCAACTCATCCACCCATCCTCACAAACTTTCGCATTTATAAGTTAAATAAGATTCAGCGGTTAGAGCGTCGGCACGGTAAGCCGAAGATCGTGGGTTCGAATCCCATCCGTATCAGTTGTTTTTTCAAAATTTCTTATTAAATATTTATATTTAATAAGCTAACATGTGCTAAAACATGTAAAAATTTCACAAAAATAAATAAGATTTCTACATGAAAATTGAACTTAAAAGTTCAACATTTTTGTAAAAAGATAAAATTGTTTAAATGCTTTATAAAACCTGGTACCTTTTTAGAACCTATTTCGTAACGAAGGTCTAATATCCCAGAGGTTACATCGTGAGGTCATCCGATGAAAGTAAGATTGGCGTGCCGTCCCATCACGCTGGCTCCGACCTACTTTTATGACGACATCTTGCTTTTATCCTGGCAGTGCAAACCTTGTCGGTTTTAGGTTCGATTCAGTTTTGATTTCGATAAATATATCTAGTCATTTGAAGAAACACGAAGAAACATTATAAATTCAATAGCTAGAATATTATACAAGCATATACACTAAAACTAAAAATAAATTAAAAAAAAAATCTTAATCTAAAAGACCGCTCCAGTGGGCAACGTCCTCAAAACGCTGTATTGCCACGTTTTGGATGGCAATGTTAAAAGCCTTTCAGCTAGGTATAATATAGTTAATAATAATATAATAGGTAGGTGATTTTTAATATTATTTAAATTTAATAAACAACAAATCTAAGGAACAGATTTTCGCTATTTTAGGTTTGGTCCAATAATAGTTGTTCATAATGATAAAGTTCCCTTGATCCCTTTTCAGGATCTCAATTTATATCGTGCATACCAAGAAAATATAAAAAATAAGTAAATTTTTTTTTAAGTAAACCAGTTTTGTCATCAAAACTAAAGCTGTGTACCAAATATCAGATCAATCTGTCAACAGGAAAGGGGTGAAATATCGATTACTAAATTTGAAGTAAATAATAAACAGGTCAATTAAGTAAAACCGTTTAACAAAACAACACAAAAACTATTTTTTTTTACTTCCAGCAACCTCTCGACCCCTTGGGATACAATATAATCACTTAAAACACTATCTTATTCCATTTGTCTTCGTGGTGCGTAATACCGTTTATTATGTAACTTAATTGCTTTGTTCTAGGACTAGACTACAATATCAGATCTTAGGCATAGCACAGACATTGCTGGGCTTATTTTTTATCATTATTTATTATACTCCTAATTGTACAACAACAAAAAGTCGGATACGTAATGTATTCTGATAAATATTACTACACGCCCTAGGCGTAAAAAAAAGATTTGAAATTTCGACTGATGCTGGTAGGATACGGTGACTTAGCGGTCAGAGCGTCGACATAGTACGTCGAAGATCGTGAGTTCGAATCCCATGTGTCAGTTGCATTTTTAAAATTTTCTTATTAAATAATATCAAAATCAAAAATTTTGGTCGGCTGTTCTCTTTTTGGAAAATACTGTAACTTTAATATTCGCTTCACAATTTAAGTATAATAAATCGTTAACGAGTGTGCTCTATGCATTATGACGCCTTTCACAACAGTATGTGACTTATAGCTGCGTATGCGTCGCTCTCAGGAAAATGTCTACATTTTCCACACACGTTGAGAAACTGTGTCTAGAATATTTTCCAGGTGTGGGAATTAGTTTATTAGTGTATTAGCCTGTCATTATTATCTTGTTAAATCTCACACTATTTTATGGTAGGTAGTTCACAAAACCCTATTCAGTACATTATCTGGAAGTTACGTAACTACAATACTCACCACGGAGCTTTATCTTACTATAACAAAAGAAAAACATACATAATAATAATATAAGTAGGATTTTTTTTTTCGTAAAACGGTTTCATCGTCAACACTAAAGCTGTGTACCAAATATCAGAACAATTTGTCAACAGGAAGGGGGTGAAATATCGATTACTAATTTTGAACCAAATAATAAACAGGTCAAGCTAAGTAAAAAAAAGGTATATTTGTGAAAAATATCAGACAGAAAACAAGTGTGGTTTTCTACTTTTGATACCTACAAAGGAGGCTACCAAATCACATGTTCAAATTCTAGTTTTTCAAGACTCAAATTCTACAAAAATACAGCAATATGTCTTCCAATCCCAGCCCCTCAACTTAGCAGCCACACTTACGACCACTTTACCAATAATAAAGAACGTTTGAAACCAGTCTCTCATCAGAACAGCTGATTTATTCATCAAGAGATTAGCATTTAAATGAAATTGACAGTAGCCATACATGGTGAGATCTAAACGGGTTACATGCTTACACCACACGTCAGATTGGATTGAATGATACAACATAACGCAATGAAGCGCATAATCTTTAGCTTACAAATTGATGACTTCATTCAACGTTTTTCATTTTGAAATTTTTGAGGACTCAAGCGAGCGATACTTAATTGGTTTCTGGGGGCCAGTGTTGGGTCAATCAACTAATTTTTTCAATCAATTGATTAGTCATGACTAATTTACTCACAACTAATTTAGTCATGATTGATTTAATCATGACTAAAATAATTAATCATAATCATAACTAAATAAATTAGTCATTAGTCATTCAATCAGTATTTTTGATTGATGACTAAACTAAATATGCTAAGCTGGCTAACTCCATTTTTTGTTTCATTGGAGACATCTATTGCGCTATTTAAATTATTCATCACTCTAAGTTGATTGATAGCATTCTCCATTTTTAACCGACTTCCAAAAAGAGGAGGTTTATTTCCGTGATTAGTGAGCCGACTTGAGATTTTTTTTTAGTTAGAAGGAGTAGTTTTCGATTGGTCCCACTGACTTCTAAACACTAAAAAGCTTAAAATAACTCGTTTTGGAGTCGGTGCCAAGGTGTTTCCAACAAACTACCTTATTCTAAATATCGGCACCGACTCCAAAACGAGTTATTTTAAGCTTTTTAGTGTTTAGAAGTTGGTTTGGTTTTTTTTTGTATTTGTACATGATTATTTTTTTATTATAACTGCTACTACGGTAAAAAGTTGAAAGTAGGTAGATAAAAGGCAAAAAAGGGTGAAGGAGATTCTTGCACATTGATCACATGACACACGCTACAGGTAGCGTCGTAGA
This sequence comes from Protodeltote pygarga, assembly GCA_936450705.2. Classification (NCBI taxonomy): domain Eukaryota; kingdom Metazoa; phylum Arthropoda; class Insecta; order Lepidoptera; family Noctuidae; genus Protodeltote; species Protodeltote pygarga. Next base: position 12,093,627 of record OW388261.2, read on the forward strand.
CCCATGCCCCCACCACTCGTGCGCCGCACACGCAACTGTCCGTGCAACTGGCAGCCATTTTGTTTTGGTCAGTTGGCAAGCGTTGGCATGACGCGAGCACGTATTGCATTTTTTAACTTTGTCGTCATTTATATATTATACGTTACTTGTGTATTGAGTGTCGGAAAGCTAATCTCAAAATGGATACCGATGAAGAAGATCGTGCTTCTTTATATTTTAATGAAACAGACTTTGTGACCGTGAGAGCATCGACTTCGACATCAAGTGTTATTAGTGAAGAGAGCTCTAGAACTGTGAACACTAATTTACCGCCTGAATGCACCTTACTGGATGGCACATTTTTCAAATATGTTCCCGAAAAATCATCATGTACTAAATCAGTTGGAATATGTGTGAAGTGTCTGCCGCAACAAAGTGTTGAAATCAAAGGTTTTCGCAATAGCAGCTCTAATTTTGTAAGCCACTTGAAGCGTAAACATGGTTCTGACGCTGTCACAGAATATCGTAACCACCTTGCTAAAAGTAAGAAAACGAAACAAATAAACTCTTCAAGAAAAACTACGACAGCAGAAATTACAAGGAAAGAGAAGCGGCCTGTCTCTCAAGAACAATTTGATGCGGATTTGGTAAATTATTTTATCAACTCTATGATACCTTTACGAAGTGTAGAAGATCCATATTTTAAAAGCATGATTCATAATTTGAATACAAATGAAGAAGTACAAGTTCCTAGCCGAAAGTCTTTTGGTAAAAAAATTGCGCAGCAACACTTTAAACAGAAGTGTGAATTGAAAGAAAAGGTAGCAACGGCCAATCATCTGTGTACTACTACTGACATTTGGTCCGATAAGAAAAGAAGCTTTCTTGGTGTTACTATTCACTGGATTGATGAGAATCTAAAAAGGAAATCAGCTGCTTTAGCTTGTCGTCGGTTTAAGGGTGCACATACGTTTGATCGCATTAAAGACCTGTTAATGGAAATTTACTCAGATTTTGAATTGGATATATCAAAAATTAAAGCAACCGTGACAGATAATGGTTCAAATTTTATTAAAGCTTTCAAAACATTTGGAGTTAAATCGAAATCAATTCTGGCTGCAATAACTGAAAGCGAATCTATGATAATTAGTGACAGTGACAGCGACAACGACATTGAAACCAATGTAGAAGACATGATATTTGTTGATTTTAACCCATTGTCTCCAGAGTATCGAAATCAGGTTGATGCGAGATTGTCATTTTTACCGGATCATTATAGATGCTGTGCGCATACACTAAACTTATGTGCAAGTGCTGATGTGCAAAGTTTATTGCAAGATCAAACAACTCCATTAGGTACTATGCACAAACAAGTGATGAACAAATGTAATGAGCTATGGAATTACGCCGGACGGCCAAAATCAGCCGAAATAATCAAAAATATACTTGGACATACATTATCACGACCAGGAGCTACGCGCTGGAATAGTCTTTACGACTCGTTGAAACAAATTGGAAGCATAAAAAGCAAAATTTTGCAATTATATCGCGGTTTGGGCAACAAAAATTCAATTAAAGACGACGAATTTTCATACTTGGAAGAATATGTTGAATGTGCGGCTCCAATAGCGTCTGCACTCGATATATTGCAAGGCGATGATACATTTTACGGCGTAGTTTTACCCTGTTTACTGGCTCTACGAAAAAAACTTGAAAAACTATCCAGAAAGGAGCTAAAGTTTTGCAAACCTCTTGTAAATAAATACCTTCAAAGCGTTAAAGAAAGGTTTGATTGTTATTTGGATATCGCGAATAAGAAGGCCGAGAATGCTATAATCGCATCTTTATCGTATCCACGATTTAAAAATAAATGGTTTACGTGTATTAATCCCATTGAACATAAAAAATGTACTACTTTGTTCAAATTAGCAATTTGCTTAGAAATCAATCAAGAAAACTCAAATGAATTACTCGTACAATCGGACATTCAAAATAAATCAAGCACACAACATAAAAATGACGAGTTTTTTGATTTTAATTCAGACTCTGGGAGTGAAAATAATGATAATACTACCCAGTCTACTCCAAGAAGAAAAGCTGATATTTTAATGACGAATTTCTTTTCGGAAGAAAGTAAAGATGTAGACCTTTTACAACGTTACCCATTAATAAAAAAAATATTTTTAGAGTACAATACACCAATGCCATCTTCTGGACCTGTAGAAAGGATGTTTTCATATGCAACAATGACTAGCCTACCAAAATCACATAGATTGTCTGATGAACAATTTGAAAACCGTGTGGTTATGAAAACCAATTTAAATTATTTTAAACATAATTAACCCATTGTTGTTGTAATTGTATAACGTACATGTTAATTTAAAAAATATACTGATTCTGTTGTAAAGGTTATGTTTTATTTTATGACAAAAGCTTTTATTAAAACTTGTGAATAACAAATGAACATTCTGTGAATGTTAACTTGGCAACGGCGTAATTTTAGATACCTATTAAATTAGTCATGAGAAATTTAGTCATGATTAAATAACTAACACTAACACTAATCAATCTTCAATCACCGTACATGATTGAATTTTTTTAGTCATTACTCATTAGTCATGATTAAATAATTTAATGTTAGTGATCAATCATCAATCAAACTAAATTTTGCCCAACACTGCTGGGGGCCTACTCCGAAATTGTAACAACGAAGCTTCGATTGTCGGATCGCATGTTTGTTCGATTACCTTCTAATAGATTGTGAATTTTGGTAGCATGCGCTAATGTTGTATGAGACATGCGGTTTTTTTTTTTTTTTCTACGTGGGCTCTCTCAGTTATAGCTCTAGGGAGCTCAGACTGATTAACCGGACTTCTAGCGAGACCTAAAGGCCTCCAGCTAAAGCAAGAGACATGCGGTCTCATATATACAACACATAAGTATCGGTAACTAGCGCATGTGTCTAACGTTACGTTACGTTTTACGGCAAACGAACGTGTTCACTCGTTAAAAGTGTTTATGTTTACCGTGTAATGGAACGTTTACTTGTTCAGAACTTTTTGAAACACTATGAGTGTCAAAAACGCGACGTCATAAAACAACTTGCATGAAATAGCATAAACTTGTATTAAAATAGCATTAATGTGTGGACAAATTAATGCAATGCATTTATGCAACCCATTCGTTTTATTAAGACGCTTTTCTATCGTAAGGGTTTTTTACCGCCCCGTCCAAACTTGCCCCTAAAATCCAAAAGAAATAAGTTGCCTGGGCCCATAATATCTTTTTGCTAAAGAACGCAGCTTTACCCTAGTTTTTTTTTGTTTGTTAGCCTACTGTGTCCCACTGCTGAGCAAAGGCCTCCCCCGTGTCCTTCCAAGTATCCTTTTCCCGCGCTACCTCGGGCCAGCCCTCGTGATAAGCGTCCAAATCATCTCGCCACCTCTTTCTAGTTTATTAAATAGTAAATTAATAATAAAAAAATACTCTAAACTACTCTTAGTACCTACCCCAACATAAATTTAAACTTAGCCTTTCGAATACCGAATATCTCACGAAATCTTGAGATACCCTAATTGCAATTTCGTATTTTGACGCATAATCGCACGTTTGGCTTCTCTGTACTCTATAATGAAACCCTAAACGCAAACTGTGTAGTTATGGTAATGCGATATGGTATCGCGAGGTTGTAGTTTGGAAATCGAAAGTAGAATACATGTTGCGAACGAGATTGTCTCTGTACAGTCGAGAACAAAAGTAAAAACGATTTTTTTAAACACTCACTAGAGTTTATTTTCTAAAATAATTAAACTTAATCATGCTTAAACGGATAGTAACGGAAAATATCATAGAAATATTAAAAATCTTTGGAAAATATAGTCCTTTTATCCATATGAAATAATTCAGACAAAGTTCCTCGCAAAATATAAGAAGCACAGTAATATTATACTTCCCAAAAGTTTGTCTGTTAGTTTATTCTTCTGAAACAAAGAAAAGGTACAACAAAATGACGTGATTTTTTGCACTATAGAGACAGCTTATGGGCCTGGGAGAATCATGGTAACTTTAGGCTGTGTTTCCAACATGGATGTGCGAGGTATCTAAGCGCTAAGTTATGCAAAACTCTGCAATCTTTTCGTATAAAGCAGGTGGAGAAGCTACCTTATCCCAATGCATATTACGATAACGAAAACGTGGGTAAAATTTTGTGAAAAATTTATTTATTTCGAAGTCTTCAAGTAAATGTGTAAGCACAGCTTTTTATTAAGCAATAGTTCATCTGCTTCTACATAAACTTGAAAGACCTTCACTTAAAGTTAAACCAGTACCAAATTAAATTACCGACAAAAAGTAACCGACAGACTCGATTTCAGTATAAAATGCCAGACAGGCATCAAATGGAATGATGCCATTTACAACCTACCAAATATAGCCACTGATCCGTCGTGTTTCGGTGTAAAACTTGATGGGCATTGATGTGACCAAGTTTGGGTTGAAAAAGTCTCATAATAAACTTGTTTTTAAAAGAGACAGTAATTTGCAATTATTTTGACGATGGTAACTTTCGTGAGTCATATTATAAATTAAATATTATTGGTGTTACTCACGGGTTTATTTTGGGATTACCCGACTAGTATCGAACTCATACGGAGACCTTTTTCAAGAGTGAGTGTAATCACTAGTCGGGTAATCCCGGTACAAACCCGTGAGTAAAGCAGTAAAATTATTTATTTTTTATGACGATAGACGATTAGATTGTGATTTTAATTAAGATTATAGATACAATTTAATGGTTTTAGTACCTCATGCTGTCTTTATTATATAGGTACCTCTATTTTTATACATTTCATTTAAATATTAATATACAATGAAATATATGTATATGTTGCAGTCAAAACTCTTAGCCGGTCAAAAGTACTTTTGACTGGCAAAATCAGGCAAAAGTACTTTTGACTGCATAGGTTGGTCAATAGTAGTTTTGCCGGTAAATCATTGGTTAATAGTGCTTTTAACTGTAAATTTGCGGTCAAAAGTGGATTTGACTGACGCTCCTGGTCAAAACTACTTTTAACCGCTAGATAGTCAGTCAAAATTACTTTTAATCGTTAGGAGTGGAAATTAAAGGGCACTCATTTAAAGAGGCAGTACAAAATATTGAATGAGCAGTTACGTGTGGTAAAATAGTTTTTGTGATAGGCTATCATTTAAACGATAATTTTGGTAAGCTATAAAATTGATTTTATTTGCTAATAATCTAAATAAATAAAATAATAAAAATAATCTTTATCATATAATTGACGGAGCCCCGCTTCGCGGGGCTCCTACTTCTGGGTGGTTTAAAAAAAAATAACAACGAAGGGGAAGGCGAGGTCTATTCGCTCGCTTCGCTCGCTCACACGACCCCGCCATCCCCTTCTAACCTAACCTGTCCGATTCGGGGTGCCCTAAAGTCCATACACAGAATTGTAATCTGCCGAACTATTTATCGAACTGCTCATTCCATCATTTTTACCGCTCATTCAGTTATTGGACTGCTCAATTATTTTTAGAATTGACTTTGTATGATAAAATAACCGACTGACACGACTGACTGACACGACCAGTCAAAAGTACTTTTGACGGAATCAGTTGGTCAAAAGTACTTTTGACTAGCTTCATTGGGCAATAGCACTTTTGACTGTTATTTCAGTCAAAAGTACTATTGACGAAAGCCTATGGTCAAAAGTACTTTTGACTGATTTTGCCAGACAAAAGTAGTTTTGACCGGTTAAGGGTTTTGACTGTAACATATATAAGTATTTCAATACTCACATCAGCCCAAATGTAAACAATAAATTTTCTATTGTGTGTCGTACTCGTTTGTCAAATTTCGACGGGTCAAATGTAAACAAAGAAGTAAACTTAAACAGATTGAAGCTTTTTTGAGCTTTCCTTAGACTCTGAACACTTTAGCCAACACTTTTATTAGCTGTAATATAATTCTTCACAATTATTAAAAACAAAACTTATATTTTTCCGTCATTTTATTTACCGTACTAAACAATGTTAAGGCAAACCACTTATCTACACGCTTGTACCTACTTCTATTTATGGTAATCTCTCATAAGGTTTATACCAGTTAGACACAGCTTTGCATAACTCCGCCTAATCTACTGCGAATGGCGGCCTAAAAGCTGGATTATACAGATATACTAGCAACGCTTTAGATAACATTTAAATGTAGACGAATTTTGGTTTGAGCTTAGATTAGGAACTAGATTTCTAAGAAAAAAAAACTATACTTTAAATATTACAAATGCTAAACAACGCGAATGACGGTTGTCCTATTAAATTATTAGCTCAACATCATCAAGATCGAATTGTAAACATCAACTATACTATAGGTCAAGTTTAAAAAATATGTATGTATGTATGTCGGGGGTAATCTCCGGAACTACTGATCCAATCCTAAAATCTTTCATTAATAGAAAGCTACATTATCCCTTGCCATTTTTTATTCTGAAAAAGAAGAGTTTTCAGTAAGAAATAACAATATAATTATGTGGTTCAAGTAAAGGAAGTAGCTATTTATTTATTGATATGCCCCTATCACTGCGACACCCGTTTCAGAAGTGCCATCATAAATTATATAAATTCCCAAGGAAGTAAATCGTTTTTCCGCCTTTTTTTCAAATTTAATCAAGCATGACACACTGCCTTCACACAACACATTACATCACGACTGTACACTTAAACATACATCGAGTACAGTGATCAGTGAAAGTGCTTGACCATTGTCTTCGTTTGACCGTACTGACCGCCCATTTACGAGCAGCCGAGTGTGTCATACGTTAGCGAAGCGAGAAATGAACTGGCAGCCATAGTTAGTTAGTAGTTTACAAACCTATTTCACCCACACCTCCCACATTTTTTAAACTAGCAAGTCTAATCTACTATCTATAGTCTATCTACTTCTACACTTTCTAAAAATCCCAACATTTTTGCCCAAGGGCTCATGGAAACTGACCCTGTCTTTAAAAGACTACACAGAAAATCACCCCAAGATCTCCTGTAGATTATAATTATATAGTTGGAAGCATCACTGGACGCTTACCACGCGAGAGAGCTTCACATTCTTAACATCCAGCTAAATGTCAGATGAGACAGATTGCAGAAAAAACCATGGAAGTTAAAAGAAAAGAAACCAAGTCTAGCCTAACTAAGCGGAGCTGAGCTAAGCGAGAACTATCTTCACGGTTCACAAGCCTAGAAATAAACTCTCATTGTATTATTTAAAAACATTGTAGTCATTTGAATATGCCTTAGTTTCTCTTCGCCTTCACTGTGAAATATGTTATTTATTCATAATCTTCCGTGTTTCCGGGGATTTAGCATAAGAATATGGAGGATTCTTTACCTATTGGAAACCGGTAACTAACTAATTTCATTTCACACTCCAAGCTTATATATTATAATATCAAAACTAAACGTATATAATGCAGAAAAATGTATCTGTCCTTTTGACCGCTGAAGAGTACCTTAATCTGGAGCTAATCCTAGATGTCTATTCCTTGCTACCATAAAAATGCATCGTAGTATGAGAGGAAGTGATTCTAATTCAGCTTGCAAGATTCCACCCGAACAAACATAATTTATAATTTTTTTTTGTGACTTAGTTTTTTTTTTTATTTTATTATTTAAAGTCGGGCACAATCATATATGTATAAATAAACTACTTAATTAAAAAGATAAAATTAATCTAAAAGACCGCTAAATTAAATAAAAGCTTGTAACAACAAAAAATTATCGCTTTGCGTTGTATTGCGGGAAAATAAATTGCATCACTACAAAACTAAAAGGAATTTTAACACTTAACCCTCACACGTCTTCCAGTTAAAAAATCCGCGACAATCCATTCACGACATTCATTGAAAAACATTGCCGTTTCTAACCCTATTGTATAAAAGCGTCGTGTGTCAAATGAATGTCGTTCACTGTCGTTGAGAAATGTACACAATTTGTTTATTTGTCTGTTTGCTTGTATGTTGCGTAATTGTGACGTAATTTGACTAATTATTGTGTGGGAAAACGTGTGTTTCTTTGTAGTAATCTATTTGTGTTGTACCGTTATTTATTTAAAGGAAATTAACATGATCTATGGCTCGGTGTGTGGTTTTTTTAATAGTTTTTAATTATGACCTTGAATATACAGTAATGATTTTGAATGAAGAATTAACTTTGTGTACCGTTTTATGCATTGATTAGGAATGGATATATAAACATATTTATAAAGTATTTATAATGTTCTCCTGACCGAATTCCGGTCACGGCCAATCTCAACGGAGATTAGCCAACTACGTAGGATATTATTATATTACTGCACAAGTGTGTGCGCAAATACAGGTGCACTCTCTATTTCCTCACTCTTATTGTTCGATGGGACGGCATTTCGACACGATTGAAGAAAGATCAAGCGCAGGGCCATAGAAATATTTCTTTCTATTTGTGCAGGCAGGGCCAACGGCTTTACGGGCTTTCCGAGACTAAGGTACGATGGGGTTGACATATCTATCGGATAAAAGCCCCTAAACATAAATGAAGATTAAAAAAAAAAACACGGAGTAAGTGATAGGTAATTGATTTATAAAACGCACATAACTTACTTTCGTAAGTTATGTAGAGGTTCGAACCCCAAACCACTGACTTGCCATCAACGGTCACCACCACTACGCTATAACGACTCTAAAAAAAAGTATTTACGCGTAATAAGCGAACACCAAAGTTCGAAATTATGCAGAAAGAAAAAATCGCTAAGCTATTTGAAACCCCGCCCCAATTTCTTCGATTTTCTTTTACTTTTTTAGCATAATGTGATGTTTATCAAGGGTATCTCAAACCTTCGAATAACTCCTACAAATACCAATAAAAAAAGTGTGGGATACTTCACAGTCTACCATACGCCGATACCATCAAGTAATTGTTATAAAACATCGGAAAATGATCACGTTGAAAGAATGCAACTGCGCAGGCGCTTGAGAGAAAGTGCTACACAATACATAAAAGGAACGAGGTGTTAATATGCATTTTAATGTACGTACGACGATTAATGGTGCGTATTTACTTGATTCCGTGCTTCGGAAGACACGAAATCACTTGGTGTTATGAATTAGCTAAATAGACGTTCTGCGATATAGACCATCTGATAGTTGGACATTTAACTACTTTCAGCCCCTTATATAATCATCCAAAAGGTTTCTCCTTCAAGTTTTATGAGATTCTGTAACGCATACTTCGATAAAAGCGATTTTAAACCATGGCGGCAACATAAAAATAACCCGCTCCATTCAAAAGTCGGGTTAAAATCAATTTTCTAAGTTTTGACTCTTGTACAATGTCACGTGGGGTGTGAACGATCGGGAAGGATTGTCACCATTTAAAAAAAAATCCCACTCGTTAACAGTGTGGACGATGGGGGGGGTGTTACCGAACGGGAATGACTGAATTAGACTTATTACTAATTCGACGTTTCGCGCTGTTGGACATTCTGCTACTTAGACCTTCTGATTAGGAGCGAACCGGTGGACCTAGAGACTTGAAATTTTCAGTCAATAATCTTTAAGTAAGAAAGAATTGTAATACTAAATATTATCTGTGCGGTAGGATTCTTCTGTCCTCCGGGGATGTGCCTAACAGGCGTTGCACAGGGCGGTTTCGGAGCTGGTCTCTTAAGAGAACCCGGAAACTCCCTACATGTGCTGATGTTGATACCTGGGGTGGTTTAAGTGAGGTAAGAATCCGTCACTCCCCGGTATCTTCCCCCGGAGGCCAGGTGACTTTTGAAGGTTTCCCCCCGTAAACAAAAAAAAAGGATTCGTCTCTCCAAGTAATGTTAACAATAATTATCATAATTATTGTTAACATTACTTACATAATTATATATAATATAAAATTTATACTGATTTATACTGACTAATCCATAATATAAAAATATTGTAAAATATTAATATAAATTGCACATCTATCGGTTATACGATGTATATTCCGCGTAACATTGCGCAGTGAAATGTTATGCGTCGTGCGCAGGCGCATCAACTCAGTTTCAACCGGCTGGTTATGTCATATGGTGTAACTTGTTGATCATACTTCTTATATTCACCATAGCCGTCTTATAGAGTTGCAGATTCATGAAGTTATGACTTTATGCTTAAAATTTTATATGTGCCGTGTGGTTACCGGCGTAAGAATAGAATCACCCCTACTCGTCCCGCGAGTGTCGTAAGAAGCGACTTAGGGAAAGATCCAGAGGATGGGCAGCAGCATCTTTCTGTGTAACAGTAATCATCTGCTACTGCGATCGCCAACCCGCTTGCCCAGCGGCAATTACGGGCAAATAACCTCCATTGCGCGCACAAATAGTAGCGCGTATTGGGGGAGGCCTACTGGGACAACTGTGGTCTAATACAGGCTGATAATTATGATAATGAAATAGACCTGAAATAATAATAAACATCGTGAAACTTTGAAAACTTCTACAAGAAAATATAATTATCGCGCGGATGCGAAATATATGCGACAAATATAAATTAATTTCGAAATAATTCCAGATATATTATCTTTAAACAATTTATTATTAAAGATAATTTATTATTAAAACAATGTTTTCTATCTAGCTTATAGAAAATATTGATTTTCTGTCGAGTTTTCGGCGAAACGTGTACAGGAATAGAGATTTCTATTAGGTTTGCTTCCTGTATGTAGTAGTGTCAGACAAGCGTGATTCTATCTTAGGTTCCACGCTCTTAAAATGCACCTAAAAAGTAATGAAGACCTACTATGATACTGTACCTACTTATTTGCTAAACCCATTTGTTTTTTATGGTTGTAATTAAACTGTCTTAGTATCTTAAAGTCAGTGAAGTTATCATGCAGGTCCTTATTTAAATCATAACTTGTTTAATACAAATGACTTCCCGTGTCATTAATTTGTAGATGTTAATGTCATTAACATTTTATAACTTAGTATTTTCCATTAATGGACAGTGGTGCTGATTCTTTGTACATCCCGCTAAACTAATTTTAGTCTAACTATATCTCTTTCTAATAAACACCGTCGTAAAAGGACAGTAAATTGGACTACCAAATTAGAGCTGTCAAATTAGTCAACCTCCTTGCAATTGACGTAAAATTAGAGGAGAGCTTCGACATGAAATTCTCGTTGATATCACGCAAATGGACTAGTTTGACAGCTCTAAAAATCTGCTATCTTTTTCTAATGATCCCTGTTAGAAAGAGAGATGGCGAGTCTAAATTAGTTTAGAGCGTGTGCAAGAGAATTAGCACCAGTATTTCTCTGCCTAGGTAGGTATTAATACAAGATTGTCAACGGGGTGAGTTCATTTGTTTGAAAAGTATCTCTTAAATGTTATGTTATAAACATGGTAAGGGAGTATAACTATAATTTGGAAAGTTATGGGCGTAATTTAAATCTAGCATTTTCACTGTGTGTAGCGAACCCCGTACAATATTAGTAGTTAAAGTTTTATGCTAACACATCGCGCGGCAATGACTCAATCTTCTTTCTTTATCGTATGGTTGATAAACAACCTGGAATTAAACTTTAAACCACCCATAAACCTCTGTCATGGCTTTGTACGCCGCGCCGTTGAAAAATCTCTCAGACGTGCTGGTTTTCTCACGATATTTTCCTTCACCGTTTCAGCAATTTTTATTATAGTTTTTATCCTCTTTATAATTTTTTTTTTTCGTTAAAAATCTCTCTAAATGTACAGTCACGAGCATAAATATGTTTACACTTGCGTTTTTTGAATCACTAAAATTAGATATCTGATTAGTATAGCAGCAATAAAATGTATGTCTATTAGTAGACTGGTTGGTTCTACTATATCTGTTACATAAATTGTTTAGACACCTAAAATATTTCGGTGTTTGTTTAAATGTTTTGTGTTTACATGTTACCTATTTATTAATACCGTATTCTTCTATTAAAAACCGAAAGTTCAGGTATCCATCCATCGTCAGTTGCTACGATCACTTTTATTGACACCTGAATCCCATGATATCATGGTAGTCCAACAGTCAATACCAAGGTTGCCATTAGTAGGAAAAATCTTCTGTTTACACCAACGCATTTTAAAATAGGTGAGAATTGCATAAACGTTTCCTCATGACATTTTATAAAACGTCTAGGTTTTTATCATACCAACGCCACCCAGTCTTAGCGCTGGGTGCGGCATCCTAATGAACTAGGAAGTCACGTAAAATACTGTTTTTTATGTTTTATATGCCACTTAGGTGAACCCAGACATTTTAATATGGCTGTGTGTATTTAAATTGTTTTAATTGCTTTCAATCGCAAGATCTTTTGCTCTTTACTGTCTTGTCATCACTATTTGCACAGCATCAACATAATTATAGCCTAGTACTAGTTTTTGTTCGCGGCTTCGCCCACGTTAATTTAGAATTTGACCATCAATTCGGGTTGTTCAATCATTCCAAAGACACGGCTCCAGCTACTATCATAAGAACGTGATTGTCCTCCTAGGACAAATATAAGGACAATACAGTCTACACATAGACATACATTTCATCGTGTATATTGAATTCTGGGCTTTGATTGGACAGTTTTTTAGAACGATAGGTGCAATAATGGCGGGATATTTTTCTACAAACAAAATGCATATCAAATTGGTGGTGTTTTAATAATAAATAAATAAGCGATGATTTATTACTTCTATATCAATTAGATAACAATTTATTGGCGTTTCCAAAAACGCAATGTGAACATGTTTGTGCTCGTTACTGTACATTATAACGCGCCTGAGTTCATAATACATAATACCATCCAAAAAACAATAAACAAACTGCAAATTCAAAGCAACATCGCAGTCAAACTCGTTATTTATTCCAACCGTCATAATTTCTAACATTTCCTTCTCTAATCTAGCGAGTAATTTTAATACAAATACCATCTCACCCCACTAACTCAAAACGGACACCTGCCCGTTCCCCCATTAATAATTTCTTCCTACATGCCCGTTAGAGTTTAATTCCGCAAATAAATTACCTGCTAGATAGACGTGTGAATCTTGTAATGTCTTTATGATTTTAGTTTAGTGTTTAGTCAGTTTCGTAATGAGTTGGCTGAATGTTGAATGCCTTTGCGTGGAATTGTTAATAAATTATGCAATTGTCACCTACTCTACTCTACCTAGCTTGTCACCGACTCCAAAACGAACGTTCCAAAAGAAACCAACTACCAACCTAACAAAAAATAATCGTGCAAGAAGTTTCTTGCTGATTAGTAATCGTAATTAGTACCGAATTGGAAATAACTAATTAGTATCGCAAAACGACAATATTTCAAAATATATTCTGTATATTTCCTGTGACACAAAAAAAGTTTCGACAGGAAATATTGTGATATAGTTACGAAATTCGATAATTAATTTAATTATTATGATAATTAATATTAGACCTGGCGAAGGTAGCTAATATTCACATTTCTTGCAATTAGCTAAAGTACGTCACGTATAATATTAGAAAAAAAACGAAACCACAAAGAAAAAAGAAAAAAAAGTATAATAAAGAGTCGTTTAATATTGATGGCACGACAAAATAAGAACGCGCAATTTTTGAAAATCGAACCATCACTTTCCCCGTTCCGTTACACGTATGATCATCGACAATTCAGTGGAAATTACTATGCGCTTTGACCCAATAGAAATAAGTATGGTTTTCTAAAACTAAACGGCACGTAGCGCGTCACAATAAACCTAAATCACAAAATATCCGAACGTATTCACATACAAAAAATAAATTGATTGTGGAATCACTACGCTTGTCATAATAGGAAAGAAAGTGAATTACAAATTGAAAAGGAAAGTACGGACGTGATTTAAGGAAAACATTTAATATTGACGATATTGTTTTGTTTTTACGTAGGTAGTTTTTACGTGTTTTGAAGTATAAGATAGATGCCTAGTTGGTCTAGGTCATGGTTTTCTAAAGGACAGTTTTACCCCGTTTTCACTTGGCCTTCAAGACTGTTCACATACGACGGATTCGGGGTAAAACCGCCAACAAGATTTTTGGTTTAGACGGTCTAGTGAAACAACATGCCTGTCATAGTAATTTACCATTATAGTAGAGTTTTAATTGTCCGTAGGTTACAAACATGGCTGTACGTGTACACACCGTTGAAAAATCTGTCAGGTGTGCTGGTTTCCTCATGGTGATTTTCCTTCACCATCCTAAGAGAGTGATAAATAATACTGTCAGTTTAATGTCAGGATGTAGGTACACCTTGCCTGAAAATTCAAGAAAATAAAAATATACGTAATATTAATCACGAATATCTATTTTATTCAAGGGTTAGTCAGAAGATTTTTATATGTAAATGCATTATTTTGTAAATTCTTATGAAATAATCAATTCGAAATACCAAATCTAATAATATATCTGAAAAAATAAAAATACGCACAGAAATGCCACAACAAATTGCAAATTTAGAATTACGATGAAATAATCGATGTTCATTAACACATACTACATTTGCTATTCTTGATTATAAAATACAATTATGCATATCATTATCTGCTTCACGTTTTCCAATTATGTAATTGAATCTGAGATGCCAGGGGCATCGCCGACTGATCTTCCAAAAGGGGTAAAATGGGCAACATGACTAGCTAGAATGGGGAATATATGAACAACAGATATTAGTTTTCAATGGATCTCTAGGGACATTTATTGCTAAAAAAACAGCTGTCCCATACATTTATGTTCACATGACTCAACAAAATGTATGGAACAGCTGATATTTTTTTTTGCGATTTCAGGGTTGGTCCCATAGTAAAAGTTGTTCATAATGATGAGTTTAATGACCCCTTTTAAGGATGCTGGTGTTTTGCAAATAACCATGTACAAGCTTCCAATCCATTAGATCGGTGTCCCTCCATCATTGCCCCCTGGGTAACGACGCCCTTGTAAGATGCGCTCAAAAAATAAGAAGAAATAAAAATTAAAAAAAAAACTATACTAATATCCATGCGAAACGTCAACTGTTTTATATCTTGATAACCCCAACTACGAAACCGATTTTAAAGACAGGCCGTAGTCATAGACAAAACACGATCCGGTGAAGCAAAGACAACAAAGATGGAGTGACATATATTTTTACTTTTTAAGTATCTGTGGTCAGTCATGATTCCAAGGTCGTGGCATTCACGGCTTATAAGCTCTATGCGAAACAATTTATCATGCATACAAATGTGTTCATGAAATAACTAATAATCCAAACATAATATGCATTGACATTAGTTAGGCTTATCCGACACAAAGAGCAAAATCAATTAAAATATTAGCATTTTATTTTAATTGTAATTAAAATTTGAGAACGTGATCAGATACATCATTCATTACGTTGCGTTGCGAAATGAAATTAAGCTTATCATGAAAAGTGCATAAAAGATTTAACTAACTCTGTAATTTAATTTCGGACTATTATCAAATAGAGTCCGTGGAAAATTTATATTTTTATCTCTGAGTGGGTACTGCAACCCTATCAGCTCGTTGGCTACCAAGAAGAACCGAATGGTTGGTCTACAAGACCAATGAAGAAAATTCTTTTACAAGAATTTTAATTTGAATTTAGAAACAAATGAACGCTCTTAAAATAATGCTCTCAGAACGCACCTTAGAAGTGATACTTATTCCGAGAGACGCACCTTTATATTATTATGTTCGAGGCAAGGCAGATGATAAAAATTTAAATTTATACCATTAATACCTACCGGGCCATCAAAGGAGCACTTTAATAAGACCTCTACTGTAAACGGCAGATTCATAGTGCCGTTCAAAAACAATTGCACTTGCATAATCAGCTTAACCTGACGAGCCAAGCCCAAGGGCTAAACAGCTCATATATAAGCCCATACAACTAGCAGATCACGTTCAAACCATCACGTATGGTGTCAATGCCATAGCCCAAACAAACTTAACACTTCAATCGACAAATAACTTATCGGTGGATTTTCAGCTTTATTTTACAAGCAATAAGGTTTCAATTCTCGTTTTAAAGGTGATGGTAATGTGGTTTTTTGAAAGTCGGCAATTATTGGTAGCGCGATGACCCTAAGTATTATTTGGTAACATGGTTGTCATGAGGTAGTCATTTGGAAGCAAGTGATGTTGATTTATGGTTGTAAATATTATAATGGTTGTAAATATGGCATTTCTCCATTATTGAGATTCGACGTCGGTTGTCGAAGTTTTTTGATGTAGATCAAAATTATTTTGAAGAGCCTTGTGTCAATTAGGGGGTCAGTGAATAAGAGTCTTTATAAAACCATGGATTTTAAATCGGACTAATAATGATCGGGTATCAGATCGGAGTAGGGTTGCTATTTTCTTGAAATTAAAGTAGGTACTTTAATTTAAAACATTAAAGTAGGTAGGTACCTACTTTAATGTTTTGGATTGGTAAAAATTTGATACACTGTATAAAAATATTTGTTTTTTTTTATTCATTTTTCAACTATTACTTTATATATATAACTTTACGACTTTTTGCAAAACAAAATACTTTTGGGAAATAGTGTCGCTAAATGAGCTACTGAAAAACTGAGCTGACAGTACAAAACAATACATTTCGAATGGGACGTATGCCTAATTTATTGGAATATGAGACGAAAAATCGAGGCAAATGCAGAATAAATCATCTGACGACTGCGCGTAGAATATTAAGTGTATAAAACGGTATTGGGAGAAAAAAATATTTATAAAAGTTGTAAAAAAACGTCAGTAAGTAAACTAATGCATAGTCAACTATTTATAGGTAGGCTACAGTCAGCCTATGAGTTCTGTAGCATCGTGGACATGTATATTTACTTAGGAATTACCGGTATTACTCAACATCGGCTATTCTCGGCAGGCGCTAATCGAATTACGGAAACACACGACCGATGACACCCGCACTTCCTATTCCTATACCGCATTACGTAAATTCATTCAACCGCGTAAAGAGATTGAATTAATTTCATTCTTTTTTTAGAGATAATTGCTGTGCATTTAAATTCTAAAGTTATGCGCTTGTGTAAATGTGTTTTTTTTAAAGTGCTATTAAGAATGGTAAACATATTTTACGTTCAGCGTTGGTTTGCAATACCAAAGGTACCTATCACAAACGGGTTGCGTACCCTGTGCGGGATTATGAACGTAGAGGAGATTATTGAAGGCAGGTTATCGGGTTTCGGGTGCTCTCACTAACCGTATGACTATAAATAAGCGAATGGTACTGCTATTTAACGCCGACATTCCGTAAAAGGGTGACACTACCCCCAGGGGACGTATTCGGAGCTCCTATCTTATCTTAGCAATCGTTATGGGTTCTTTGCTTAGAATTTTCAAAAAAAGAACACTACATTTAGATAGCATTTGGATTTCTTTTATAATACCTATATGCGCTGCTCTGCATACGCCCCCAGGTTTAACAGTTTTATCATATAATAGAGTTTTGTTGTGATACATCGCGATAGTAAGGATTTTTTTAACCTAGGTTCTCTCACTGGGCAAAAGTTTCCCCCAAATCCTTCCACTTTTTTCTTTCCTTGTCTCTCACCTGTCAACCGTACCACATCACCGTACCGTACCATAGTACAACCTACCTGATTGTAAGCTTTATTTTGGTCTAACGAAACTTATGATCGTGATTGCCTTTAAGATGCCTATTCGCTCTCGATTTTGCAAACTCCCAAATTGTAGTTGCTCATTGCTGCCCTTGTAATAATAATAATGACCTACCTTCACACAATGTACAGACGTCAGCACATCAAGCTACCCGAAACTGTCAAAATTTCCCAATCAACTTTGAACCTAATGATTTAGCGAGAAAGTTGTAAATCTATTAAAGAAATTTGACAGATTGTAGTAGCTTGACGTGCTGGCGTCTGTACTATGTACTTATTAATTACAACATCACAAGTACATAACAAGTCTAAGTGTGAAGTATTTAATACTACAATACGCTGTATCAAGTTTCTAGATCGTGCAGTAATCGATACAGGCGCTAGCGCCAACAGCTTCGTTCTAGTGTTACTTTTGTGACCGCATCCTGCGCGTGCGTCTTCCGTCTTATAATAGCTGTAATTCTTTGTTTAATCTACGCTTGAAGTAGGATGTTATTCTCTTTGTGGGTACAGTTGTAGACAGTTATTTTATAAGCTTACATAAATTGTTACAGCTTATCATTGCGCTTGTCTAGCTTCCATGGGTTAGGCAGAGGTTCTGAGTTCACCCCTGTAACAGAAAGGTTCACCCCTGTAATAGAAAGAAAGAAAGAAAAACCATTTATTTACCCATGGGCAGAATAACAAAACACCCAAAAACAAAAACAACGTCTAAATTTAAAAAAAAAACAAATCCAAAAAGTAAATAAGTAATAAAAACAATTTTTGTGTGAAACAACACTCGAAACAAAAAGAAAAACATGGAGGACGACTCTAGTTTTAGTTTTATTGTATTGCGCCCGCGCTGCGCATCATCTGCCCAAAAGCGAAATGGAAGCCACTCAGCTTAATACCGGGTGATAGCAATTTTATCACCTCAGCGCTGGTTTTCAGTGGCCTCTTAGTGACATTTTAGGCTGGAAACCACAGGGCGTTTGGTCTAGACCCAGCTAATGGTGTTTAATAAAATTCAGAAAATTTGGCACCGTGTCATAATAATTCCGCCATATCAATAGTAATTAATTTCTAACAGGGTCGGCAGATGTGCCGACGGATGAGGTATCATACTTTAAATTCTTCTGAACATCGCTGTTTCATCTTCTCTTCATATAAATTTCAAATGAAATCTTTTCATTACAATTCTTTATTCATTACGCATTCCTGTACCCGAAAAAAGTCGTTTCTAATAAAGTAATAGGTTCACAAATATTACTAACAACATAACTAGGTACTTAATATGTGAAACCGAAAACTTCGGATCCATTTTTAAGAAGCAACCCTTTTTTGCACGCACGAAGGATTGTGCTATCTGGCATATTTATAGTTTTTATATGGAAAAGTGTAAAAAGCTATGAATTTTAGCATCATCATGATTATTTCAGCCTGAAACACTGCTGTGTCCATAGAAATATTATCTTTGGCTGTGTCGGACAATGAATGAATGAATGAAATGTATGTATGAAATGAATCGGACATGTTTTAACTTTCAAGCCCTGCTGGGAGTGCCCAATAATTTTGATTGTATCGTAATTTCGATCGTGGCTAGCTCATTTTTCGTATGGAGAGGAGAACAAACCCCACATTATATCGTACAGAAGAAAACACGCCATAAATAGAGATGGCGTAAAATTCTCACATACATAAAATTCAATATACACTATATTTTTTCTAAGCACTTCGCTTCCAAACTAAAATAACCTTTTATAGCAAGCGTTAATATACAAAATCGCATGTCACATCTGAGATTTACGACGTTCTGTGAACAGATGCTCTTGCGCAGGTGAATCGTGCAAAAACGCAATGAGATCACCATCGCCGTGTCATTTAAACGTGACATGTACCTCTGAGGGATCTAATGTAGTACAAGAAAGGTAGAAGTATAACAGTATTTTTTTTTTAATAAAGGGCATGCACACGCTCATCTGCTGATAAGAAATCAACGCGATCTGCCATACGTCTAGGAGCATAGACAAGTAATAGATAAACGTCAGCTTTCATTTTGATAAAAGCCTCCGATAATACTTGTCACAGTCTACATGCTTTTTGTATCCATTTCGAGGATTGTCCCACTGCTGGGCAAAGGTCTCCCCAAAATCCTTCCACTCCTTTCTTTCCATGGCAGTATCATTGCATTTAAATAAAAGCTTCTTTTCATCGTATGGTTGATGAACAACCTGGTGTCTGAGTTTAAACCGCCCGTAGGCCTCTGACATGGCTTTACACACCATTGAAAAAACTCTTGTGTGCTGGTTTCATCACGATATTTTCCCTCACCGTTTTAGCAACTGAACATTAATTTATAATACGCACATAACTTACGAAAAGTCAGTGGTGCGCCTTGGGATGGAACTCGAGACCTCTGACTTGTCAGTCGACGGTCATACCACTAGGCTATCAGTGTCATATAAATAAACGCTTATAATAATGGATGCAGTTCAGACTAGATTTACCTCAACTTACCTGCAATAGACAGCATCGTCACACATACGTGACACATTCAAATCTGATGCTTCAATCACGATTCACGCAGCGATATAAAGCATAGCATACCAAGCTTCAAGCTTGAATGAATTGTCCAAACCAGATTCAAATATATTGATAAAGCAAATAGGTATGAATGGGCTTTACTACTTTATGAAGCTATGAAATGATGGTATTTTATCTGATGGCATTGATTGCTTGAATAGTGCAAGAAGTCCGTTGGTGTGAATAGAGGAAATGATCTAATAGCAGTCATAGTTTGCAGCTCTTGATATATATACCCCTTTCTATTATACAGGGTATTAAATTACGTTCAGGTCAAATTAATTATTTTATTAAAAGCACAAAAAGTAACAGCTTTATTTTTCACTAAATATCGATTTTATTAATGCAGTATTAATCCATAATATAGAGCGCTTGAGCGTTGATCTCATTCGCCGTTCGTACTAGCAAATTGAGGTACTAACCATCCCACAGAACTATTGAGTGCCCGCACAATCGCAATTTTTTTTTATTGATTCGGGGATTATTGTGGGCTCTTTCAGCTCCCTTAAAGGCTTTGGGTGATTAAATCACCACCTTTTACAGGATTTAGAACAGTTATGATCTCAATATACTAGCTTCTAGGTAGGCTCACCATAAAAAAACCACAAATCCAGGAATAGGGACATCTAAATACGATATTTGTAGGTTTTTCTTATCTGTGAATCTCTATTCCTGAATTTGGGCTTTTTTATGGGGAACCTACTTGGAAACTAGTATAATGGGATCAGAGCTGCGGTATAATAGGCTGAGGAGTTAGTTGACATATCTTTCCACGTCATCTCTTGTAAACAAGCTATGTATCTTGCGGGTAAACATTATTCTTATTTGCAGCGGTACAAGGGAAGAGGGATAGCGGTGTATATGGCGATAATAGGACCAGGTGTTGACTACGAGAGTTCAGTTCTGAGTTTGATTCCTGAGTAGTATTATTGTGTTTTAAGAGGACTTCATCAATAACGAATGCAGGTGCACTCTCTATTCCCTCACTCATTGTTTGATAAGACGGCAATACGACACGACCGGAGAGAGATTAGCGCAGGACCGATGGCTTTACGTGCGCTTTGAAGCACGGTGCAGGCGATAATTGTTTAGGTTAGCAGGGCCGCTAGTTAAGGATAAAGTTATTTAAAGAAATTTGCATGTGTTATTTTTGCACAGGTTTCAAATATACCTTTTCAGAAAATAATTATGGTAAAATGAAATTGTATTGATGACATCTTGAAAAAATCAGCTGATAAGGTAGATATAGCACCCCTGCCAACCTAATAGCTTTGCTGTGTGTACATAACTTTAAAAAGTCTGAGTAGCTTGCTCAGATTCGTACTAGAGACCACAGACTTGCTAGTCAACATTCACTACAGGCTATCAGTTATCACCTACATTTTTAATTTTGATTTACATTCTCAGAAAATTAAAAAAGTAGGTATGTTTTTTCGCTCCTGATCAGAAGGTCTAAGTAGCAAAATGTCTATATCGCAGAACGTCTATTTAGCAAATCGTCATTTTTTAAATGTGTACAACGTAATATAAAGTAAAAGTAATTTGTAAATGACATTTTTATTTGATAAAAAATAATTGTGGGTTAAAAACTAGTGTAGCTTCTTAAATGTTATAAGGATAAGTTAGCTACCAAAACTCCACGACTTATAACTTGCACCAACCCTCGCGACCAGTCCCTATTAAAATAAACTCTTGGTTTCTGGTATCGGTTACTTAATCATAGGTAGCGGTCAGTAGCGGTCGATTTGAAGGGCCTCAGGGCTTCCGTGTGACAGACAAACAGACGCACTGTTTTGTTGTACAGACAACAGCACTTCGGTGGTAAACTATCAAGGACCATGAATAAGTCTCACTTTTAATGAAACTGTTGCTACCCCTGTATTAACTAGTGTAGCCAGATGACCCGCTTCTGGCGAGACGTTCCGCTTTTCAGCTACCTCTGGAGACGTTCCGCCAGGGCTAATGTTGCTAGATGTCGCGCATTTGACGGGACGTCCCACTCTTCAGCCCTTTCAGGACACGTAAAGTCACGCTTTTTTATCTAAGCGAAACCAACCCTAATTGAGTCAGATTGATCTCAATAAAGTTCAAACTCCCGCTTCTTTATCTTAGCAGCCAATTTGGCCTGACTAAACTAACTTTGGTAAATCTAACCCTAATTAAGTAGTAAGTAAAAGGTGATAAAAGAATGGTAACCATTTACATGTATACATTTTTCCTACATGAAATGTCCGACTTTTTTTTCATTGTTACCCTGATATTTTAAAAAACGAATCTGGCAACAATAGTGCTAGCGGCTGTCGATTGTACACGTCCCTGTGATGTTATAAGTATTAAGTAGAATAGTTGAATGTTGTAGATTGCACTCGAGTGCTAACTTTCGCAGCTAACTTCACAGACACAAAGAACTTACTAGAGCTAGTAATAACTTACTAGGACTAATGTTAACTTAACAAACCTAAAGCGAATGCGCAAAGCGCAAACCACTTGCCCACCGTTTGAGATGCGACATTTTTCGTGAGCAAACATTTATTCTATAAGTATCTGATCAAAGACAAATAAGTAAAAAAAGAAACTGGAAATTTACATAAACAATGTAGGTTAGCACTAATTAATACTCTGTTGGTTTAATACATACGAAATAGTAAAACTAACGAGTAACAACGAACTGTGCAAGATTTCAAAGATACACATTACACACCTCTGAATGAAAGCGGATGTGCGTCTGCGCAATTCGTTTCGTTGACTCACGGAGTAGGACAAAATGGAGTCCTAATTTGAAACGCTTATCATTTTTTATTCACTCGCTTTCTTGTCGGTTTGTCTGTTCGGTACGAATTTTGAAATCGATGTTAAACTAAGCTCGAAATGAGTTGGAGATTTGTAACTTTAAACTTAGAAATGGATGACAATGCAGTGAGGATTATTTCATCATCATCATCATCATCAGCCTGTATTAGTCCACTGCTGAACGTAGGCCTCTCTTAATACACGCCACTATTGTGCGCTCATTTTGGGCCATAATCGCCACGCTCGCGCTGCACTGGGTGGGCAAGCGGGTTAGCGATCGCAGTAACAGATGATTACTGCTACACAGAAGGCTGCTGCTGTCTCTCTTTCGGATTTTTCCCTGTGTCGCTTTTTACGACACCCGTGGGACGAGTTAGGGGTAATTCTATTCTTAAGCCGGAAACCACACGACACGAAGGATTATTTGATGCTCCATAAATAGTACCTACTTATAGTTCTCCATTTCCTATCTATGCGGTGTGGTCTCCGAGTATTGACGGCATTACGTAGGCACAGAGATATAAACTTGACCAGTCGTGTTGGCACCGGAAAACATATGTTTGTACGGCTATCTTTACGTACAACCTATAAAGGGCTTTGAAGATATTCGAGAAAATTCTTGTGAGTTTCAAATAAGGTCTGGTCTATAAGAAAGCTTGAGAAAATGTGACTGTGGGTCTAGTTATTTATATATAGCCTAGTTAGTTAAATACATCTGCTAAAGACTTATTATTTTCGTATGAAAAGATTAGAATTATGCAAATAAATATAAGTATAAAGTGTAATACATATAAGTATGATATTTACTTTGAGGTTTATTAACAAAAAAAAAACAAAATAAAATAATATGAATAAAAATAAAACAAAGAAAATCTAAAAATTCCGCTACCAATAGACAATGTTTCCAAAATGCTGGCTGCTTTGCTTCGCTGAGTAGCTAAATATTTAGCCTTTGAGCTGCTGGTCTCTTAAGAGGACCCGGGACCTCCCTACATGCGCTGATGGTTATCACCGCGTGAGGTAAGAATGCCGCACTTCCCGGTCTCCTTCCCCGGAGGCCGGGTGCCTTTGGAGGTTTCCCCCCGTAAACAAAAAGGTACTACCTACATACCTATAATTTAATAGCGTGATACTTCTTCTAAGAACACATTTCACAAAAAAACTGTTGTGCATTTATTAATTTCTAATTATTTTGTTCCAGGTTCGTTTTCCCGATCATAAGAAACACTCAAAAAGGTAAATTAGGTAATTAAAAAAATAGAATTTGAAAACTCACAGTTTAAACCAAACCAAAATATAAATGATTACTACACAATGGGATTGACGAAGTCGCAAACTCGAAAATGAGTACGTAATCTCGTAAATAAATTAAGAAAAAAAAATGAACGTTTTTTTTAACTACTCACCCGATTTCGGTATAAAACTCTCTGAAGTCTAACCTTAAAATAACGGCCAACATTTTAAAAAAAAAGCTTTAAACATCTAAAATCCAACAGCAACAATTTTAGCAATTTTTAAAAAACTACTACTTTTAAAAAAAAGTTCAAAACTAGACGCTACATGTCATTCAAACCACGTCTGCCAGTCCCATAAGATTAGACGTGACGATATTAAAGCGAGTACCATAGAGCCCATAACGTTCCTAAGATACAATCAGCGCCATGGTGTTCCTTGTAGATCTATAGCCGTGGAGTAGATAGTGGTATAGCTACCATGCCTGTATTAATGGGAAGGAAACATACGACCGCACATTTTGAACGTGGCCGCAGTGTTTATCAAAGAATTACCTCAAGTCTAAAGAAGGAAGTCTTTTTTCACTTTACTTCTCTTTTCACCTTAGAAACAGTGACTCTACAAATATCTAGGGATCATGTTACCTTTAATTCAATTTAAAAAAAAAAAACTACTACTAATGGATCGAAAAAAAACAAAGTAAATTATCGTTGGAATGTAAGTCGGTAAAGAATTGCAATAAATTTATTGATTCTTTAATCTGTGATAGAATAACGCAATAAATTATAAATCCATCCCATTTTACCTTTTAGGTTCACAGATAAAACATTATTCTTGGAGTTTTCGCAACGATAATGACAGTTTGACAGGTTGCGTATTTCGTTAAACCTGGAACTTAAACATCGAGAAATGAGACACAAAAGGAAATCAATTGCTACGCATCGCCGGCGTCCTAACGGTAATTAAGCCCTAGCAAACTCAACAAGAGTTGTATTGACAGTTTAGAAGACAGTGGGCCATTTGGATACACACACAATTTAATAAATGGCGGGCACGTTCCCAAACATCGTCCGTATGTTTCCAATCAAAGAACTCCAACTATTCTACCGTGAAGGCCTACCACTCTATACATACACTATCAATAATGATCATTGGCCCTAGATAGTGCAAAACTAATGATCACCATGCTAATTTCAACTCTAAATTCGGCACTTCAACGTTGAAATTCTTATAACAAAATCCGCAACGAGAAAGTACACAAAATAGATTTAAGTCTAAATAATAGGGTTTCTGTTTGTTTCTGAACTAGAAATTGCTTTCTGTAAAATATGGAGATTTGTATTATATTTGTGATAAAATTACTTGTTTATTTATCATAATATAAACTGAACAAGTTTCCCCAAGGAACATAGGTTGAAACTCGAAATCTGAAAATCGAAAATTGACTTTTTATAAAAAGTGACTGGTCAGGTGACTCACTGTCGTATGAGAAGTTGAATTTTCGTTTTCAGATTTCGACCTATGTTTTTTGAAAGTTGTTTAAAGGACCTTATTACCTCCTAAATTTGGCAGGTCTTCAAAGCAACAACCTTTACATACGTAACCTAGATTATTTTCCTACCTTGTACCTATCTTACTTATGCAGTTATTTTCTTAGTGGTGTTGCCACTAAAATGCTTCAAGTATATTTGGAACAACATAATTATATCAAAATGTTTTCTATAATATTGTATTTTTTTAACCTAAATCAAAATACAGCAATATATAAATCAATTTTAAATATCTTTTATTCTTTTAAGAAGTAATTACCTAACTAAAGAAAAAAAAAACAAAAGCAGTTCTTCTTTCGAAATAAAAAAGAACTCAAAAACAAATGCAAGCGCATCGTCCGATTGACGTTTCAATTAAAAAAATATTTATTTGTAAAATCAAAACCACGCGTGTCGATGTCCAGCTTTTGTCGGCACATCACTAGCCCTTTGTATAGCGTTGTTACATTCATCTTTTGTGCTAAGCAATTACATTTATCGATGAAAGGGTACAAAAGCTTAGTTATTTGTTAAGTCAATTATTTTTTAATTATTAAAGTGTTGGTTTATATTTTGCCTTTATTGAAGTCAAAAGGTTATTTATTATGTTCAGATGTGTGTGGTGTAGATATACTTTTTTTTGTTTTTATTAAAGAACTTTTTTTATCGTATGGTTGATGAACAACCTGGTACTCGTATCGATATGACTTTACACACCATTGAAAATCTCTTAGGTGTGCTGGTTTCTTCACGATGTTTTCCGTCACCGTTTTAGCGAGTGATAATTAATTTCTAATACGCACATAAATACGAAAAGTCAGACATGCGTGCCTGGATTTCGAACCTGCAACCTTTGACTTGGCAGTTAAAGTACTAAAACCTTAGTTTATTTAATTCAATATTCAATTGCTATCTAAAAAGCTAATGCCCGTAACTTTCTCCACTTTTTTAACTATCTAAATAATCTATTTTTACGGCAAAATTAATTCGTTCAGCAGTTTTGGCATGGTCCACGAATCAACACAAACTTGTTCATTAATAACATTATTAGTGGGTTAAAAAACTAGATTATATTAAAATATCTATTTCGTATTGTGTCCATCTACAATATTCTTATAAATAGCAATTTGTTTGTTTGTTTGTACAGAGGGGAAAATCTCTGAAATTCATCATCATCTGCCTAGCCTTTTCCCAACTATGTTGGGGTCAGCTTCCAGTCTTACCGGATGCAGCTGAATACCAATGTTTTACATGGAGCGACTGCTTATCAGACCTCCACAACCCAGATACTGGGTTGCACGATACCCCTTGGTAAATCGTGGAAAATCTCTGAAACTACTGATCCGATTTTAAAATTTCTTACTCTAATAAAATAGATTTCTAACATTCCTGTAAAGTTTCGCCAACTAATTTGATTTGACCCTATATTATTATTTATTAGAATAGATAGCTATAATCCCCGAGTAATATTTTTTTTTTCGTAAAATGCGGACGCAGTCACGGTCAGAAGTTAGTTTGTTCATCAGAAAAAGCACAAATACAAACAGACAACAGTCTATATTTGACCGATACGCTCACGCTTTCACGGCTAAATCAATTTAGATCCGATTTAATTAATTTCAGTAGAATAATTAAGCTTGCAACTTAGAAACTGATACTTTACATTTCACGAGGACAAAGCTTGGGGAAAAAACTACGAGTATATCTAAATAAATAAGATTTGATATTTTTTTGTCCGAATGCAAAATTAATCGAGATCAAGTCTTTGAGTGAATATTGAACGTTTAATTCCCACGCGATTATGTGGCCTTGTGAATTATTTAGATTAGTTTAGTAAGAGGTAGCGGAGGCGATTTCTAAATGTCACACAGACTGACCGATACCAATATTAAATATAAGTATTAGTAAACCATTTATGGAATGCTCGGCATTTTACACAAAAACGTTAATTTCAGAATCGGCGCCAAGCTATCTAATAGCCTTGACAATGTCTCCATTTTAGTATTTTCCAATAGGTATATCACTAATCATGGATCCATCAAGGATCCAGACGTGGAAATCTGAGGGAGAGGCCTTTGCCCTGCAGAGGGATGATATAGGCTGACAGTAACTGTAGCTGCACCTGTCCGCACCTATCACTTTTTAAGGCCTTTTTTAAGATAAATATAATATCCTCCTGACCGAATTTAAGTCACAGCGGCCAATTTTGACAGAGATAAGCCAACGACGCAGCAGGAAAACGCAAGTATAATCTTTATTCCCTCAATAATTGTCTGATGGAACGGCAATATGATATGACCAGAGAGAGACCAAGCGCAGGACTACCAGCTTTACGTCTTCAAAAGCACATTGCAAGTGATAATAATTGTTTTATAATTCGCACAAAAGACTTGCGAGTCAATAGTATATAGCCATTAGGCTATCATCATCATCAGCCTGTTTTAGTCCACTGCTGAACAAAGCCTCTCCCAATGCGCGCCACTTTTGCGCGCTAATTGGAGTTATTTGCCCATAATAGCCACGCTAGGCAAGGAGTTGGCAATCGCAGTAGCAGATGATTGCTGCTACACCGAAAGATGCTGCTGCCCATCCTCCGGATCTTTCCGTTTGTCGCTTCTTACGACACCCGTGGGACGAGTAGGGGTGGTTCTATTCTTAAGCCGGAAACCACACGGCAGGTTAATCACCACATTAGGCTTTTACGACTCACAAAAAAAACAATATTATGATCATATGATGATACTAAAGTGTTTTTGCCTATATTTATACCTATAGATTAAGATTACTTGACCATTCCTATATCGCCCATCTCTAAGTCCTAAATCGTTTAATTTAATTAGCAATTGCAATATTCAATTAGATAACATAAAAATATCAGAGCATTTTACAATAAACGTATTTCAGCTGTGGTCACGACGCTATTACCCCGCTGTCACTTATCGCTAGATCGCGTTAATATATCACCTAGTTTACGGCTATCCGGGTGTCTACTGATCTTGTAATAAAGCTTATAGGGCTGTGAGTTTGTATTTTTATCGTTTGAATGGTATTTTTTTAAAACATTGTCAATATTGAGTTTTTTAATAGCAAAACTTTATTTATTTAGAAATATGTCAGCCGATATGATTACTTCCTAGACTAAGGCGTCTCATATCATTATGAGATGCTTTGAAATATCTTCTGTACCTACGATACTTTGATTATTTAGACATATAAATAATCAAAGCTACGATACATGAAAAAATACTAACCTTGTGCTTTAGAAAAAATTAAAGCAAATTAAAAAAGAGATAGATATTATGATACGAGTGGGGTTTGAACCCGGCGACACCTATCAAATTTCAAGTTCCCTTTCTACATCGTCTCAAAGAAGCGACTTGGTAACTAGTGCTTTGTAAATTTTGAAAAACAAAAGAAATAAGTCATAAATCATAATTTTCATCGTCATAATTTTCAGCAGAAATCTACTCACTGCTGAGTGGAGCCCCTCTTTTTGTATATGTCTATCGATAATTTTCCGGCCATGTCCAACTCTTCTGCCTGCCGTCCGGACTATGGCATTAGTTTACATTCTAATAAAATTCGGCAACCCTAGCGTCTTGACCAGAACTTAGAACGTACTATTGAATATAATAACTTTATAAATATCAACGAACAACCTCCAGAAGGACTTACCGATATTAATTGTTATTTTAAAGATTAGTTTTAATGAAACATAAACCTATTTTCATGCCGTGTGGGTTCCGGCCTAAGAATAGAACCACCCCTACTCATCCCACTGGTGTCGTAAGAAATGATTAAAGAAAAGTCCGTGTAACAGCAATCATTTGCTACTGCGATCACCAAACCGCTTGCCCAGCTTGGCGATTATGGGCAGCTACCTCAAATGAGCGTACAAAAGTAGCACGCATCGGGAGAGGCTTATGTTCAGCAGTGGACTAATACAGGCTGATAATGATGAATGATGATGAAACCTATTTTCTCGCCTTTGATTTTAATACTATTCGGCTAGAGATAAATCGAAATTGATTTTACAATCGGTATCGGTACGAAGAAGCGATGTTGAGGTCGGCCGCGAGAAAGAGATGGCGAGACGATCTAGATACTTTTAAAAAAGGTAGGTGGCTGCCAAGAAAGTATAAGGATTTGGGGGAGACCTTTGCTCAACAGTAGAACTAAAGCAGTAGGTAAATTAATCATTATTCATTCATTAGTATTTTTATGTACATAGCGGATATGTTAATTTATATATTAATCGCTGAATTCTGTGCTAAATTAACAGGTCTTTGAAGTTAAGCCTTTGAGAGGAAGTAGTTTGTTAAATGTTTTGTGACAACATTGGTCATTTAAATAAGATCAAATGGCTGGTCATCGCCCTTTACAGCTGTTAATAACTGGGCTAGTCTGACTTGCGCACGAAGGAGTTTTGGGGTTGAATTTTTTTTAAATATTATGTATATCGTGCGATCAGTCAGGAAGCCGACCCCAACATAGTTGGGAAAAGGCTAGGCAGATGATGTATATCGTGCGATCAGTCTAATGACTATGAGCAGATATTGTGTTTATTAGACAAATAGCATGTGGAGTTGGATCCCCATCGAAAATAACTCATTGCGTATAATCAGCTCATAGTGAGCGAACCAGGTTTTTGGTTTTCGTTCATTGTAGGAGATTACTGACTCCCTTTAACGACTGTCAAAGATCTTCATGACAATCAGGGCCAACGGCTTTACGTGCTTTCCGAGGTACGGAGTAAGTGATAATATTATTTTTTAATTTTATTGTTCAAATTATATTTTAAATTTTGATTACAATTTAAAAAAAAAAGATAGGAAGTACAGCATTTATCAAAATACAGCTAGGATAGTTAATATTTTATTTTCAGAGTAAAGTACTGCCTTGTGGGGTCACAAGGCACTACTTTACTCGGAAAATAAAATTGTTGAAATAAATTGGTGAAAATACAATAAAACTTGTGTGGGTTCACAAGAGGGATATTATGGTACTATAGTACTTACCCATTGTTTTTCTGGCCGATCCGGTGTAACGTGGTGTTAATTTCTACTACAATTTGAATTTTCGCGCTCATTGTGAAGCTACCATGAAGTTGTTGTCATTGGTGCATTTCTGATTGGTCGATTTTGGATTTCCAAAATATTAAATTCTAAAATATATTTTTATTGATAAATAGCAAAGTTCGTTATTTACAAAGTTTTAACAACGATATATAATACATAAAACACTTATTTCGTGGTAAATAAATATTTCAAAAACCATGTGCCGGTTAAATCTGCCAATCATACATCATTTTTTATGATTGGAGGTGAAAACACCAATCGTATCGTTTGTCAGTTCAAATTGTTGTCGATGGTAATATTTATACTTCAAATGGTAGGATTGGTAGTTATCTTGGAGTCAATTGTTTCGTTAGAATTTCATGTTAGTTTATTATAATAAGCTACATTTTTCATGGAAACATAATTTTCTTTTCCAAAGGTTATTTTCAACAATTTTCCATACCAGGGATTTTATTTAATCGTAAATAAACGTTTCGATAGTTTTAAGCTGTCAAAAATGTTGGTAGGTTTTGTAGTCTGTGATCTGACATTCTTTTTAATTGGATCCGCCAAGCTGCTCGTACGCAATTTGGAATTTTGGATTGGAACGGAGAAAATCTGTTGAAATGGATATATTTTAAGGTCCAAAGAAGGAACCTGGATTGTATTTCAATGTCGTGAAGGAATCTTCCGACTTATTTTATATTATGTCATAGAAAACTTCATATATGGTAAGTTCATTGCTTGTGCTGTATTTCTTCGGTTTGAGCTATTTCATTCTTTCTTTGTTCTTACTGGAAGTTTTTCTGCAAATTTCAGGCCGCTGTGCATATTACTAATACAACATGAGGTCAATCGCTTGATGACTTAAAATAATATACCAGAAAAATATAATTTCATGGATGTCGTCCACGTGACAATAAAAGCATGATAAAAGGCAAGCTTATAATGGTGTAAGGAATCACTCTCTGCTTCTACAGCTCCTGCTTGAGGTTGGATGCACATTTCATTATTAATTTCGTTTTAAACTCAAAAATTTCACCTACATGTATTAGGTTGGTGGTATACATTTAGGGATGGTGTACATTTAGGTACTTACCTATGGTATAAAATCTTAGGTAAACATTTAAGATAATAATGTAGTATAGGACTACATGGTTTTCACATGTTTCAATTATAAATATTAGATGTTCATGTGGTGTGAATAAACGGTGAGTTCGTAGGACATATTTTTTATGTGTAATTAGTCACTTCTTAGTACTATTACGATGCCAAGAACGAATTGTTAAGAATACTGTGTGTTAATTTAAAGTATACATTGTACTGGCATCGGAATCTGTTTCTATGTCTGAATAACTCACTCCGAACCTCCTTTACCGTTGAGTTAGAATAATGTAAAGTTAAGAAGTAGGACTTTGTCTACTGTTAACATAATATTATATAAAAATTTTAAGGTAGCCTAGTGTGTGTAACAATATACCGATCAACATTTAAATGTAAACTTGTATTTTAACAATATACCATCAATATACTATAACAGTTATTATTATTTCTCCCTAACACACCTAGGTCTCTCTCTTCCTCTCATCTTATTTTTGTGACTTGGGAAGCCTGCCGTTACCGGGGCGAGCAGGAACCCAACGTTACACCGGCCTCATGCGAGTTGGCCGTGGTTCAAAACTCAAGGCTACTCATTGCTGTAACCAAGCTTTGTGGTCATATTTTTTTTACTAATCACTAATTACCTACAGAACGTTGATCACTACATCAATGTCAAATGCAATCATTGTCCTTACTCATTTGTCCGTATGGCTTTATATACGTTCTGTTAATCAGTGGAAACTATAATGGACCTTGACTCTTTAGTAATAAGTACATTTTTCCAATAAAACTTACTACTGACATTGACGTCTATCGTACTAGGTATCATTATGATCAATCAAGTTTATTCGAAAATTATAGTTAAGTAGGCGAATAAGTGCCAACAAGTTTTTAAATAAGAAAAGTACCTAACTATCAACAAACAAACGTCATAGTTACGTCACAGGTGTTTTTCCCTGTGGAATGGCAAGTCAGAGGCCTTAGTTTTTCTGTTAACTGTTAAGTTAGAAATCTGTTTCCCTGTCGAATGGTAAGTAAGAAGCCTTAGTTTTTCGGTTAACTGGTAAGTCAGAGATGTGTTTCCCTGTCGAATGGCAAGTCAGACGCCTTAGTTATTCGGTTATTTGGTAATTCAGAGATCTGTTCCCCTGTTGAATGGCAAGTTAGAGGCTTTCGTTTTTCTGTTGGCTGGCAAGTCAAAGGGCTGTTTTTCTGTTGAATGGAAAACTTCTTCTGGGTGATCGCATCTTGAAGAATCTCTGCCACTTGCGGGGCCTATCTCTGCCATAACCCCTCAGAAAACACCAAGCATGATGACGTCATGTTTACTAAGACTATAAATTAGTAGAACAGTTATCAACAGACTATAAAATTAATTATCTCCAAGAACAACTAGGTATTAACGGAACATTGTATAATTAATTAATTTTCGCATTCCTAAGGAGTATTTAATTTCAGGCTACTGGGGCAGGAAGAGATTTATATATCTTGATTATATTATTAAGGAAAAGGCATGTGCTTGATCACAAAACATTTTAGTTGATGTGTAGTAACTGTTACCATCGTTATGGTGACCGTTACTACACAGCTACTAAAATAGTTGTATGCCTCCAAAATGCTACTTGGTTTATTTTGTATGATTTTCTATGTTTGTTTAAACGGAATCCAATAAAGTATTAAGTCCTAAACGAATTTATGTTTCAGCAGCCAATCACAACCGACATAAGGATCTATCTACATAGGATATATTACAGAAGTCTGTGCGCAAACGCAAGTGCTCTACGAGATACAGAGCTGGTGATAATAAACGCAGATAACTTACGAAAAGTCAGAGGTTTGTTTTTTGTGTTCGAACCTGAGACCTTTGACTCAACAGTCATAGCACATAATCTATCATTGCACTTTAATATAATCTGATATACATATTAATATTTCAAACATTGATCGACGTAGTTATTTTGATATCTTAAACAAATACATAAGCCGGGTTAGTTACTATTTACTCAACTTAAACTCGACTCAAGATTGCAGAATAATTATTAAAATTAAGAAAAAGTCGAGGATATTTTTTTTTACAATATTTGACAGGTCTCGAGAAACAATTAACGGGTACAAAGCCACAGAAATAAATTAGTTAGATATAATTGTTATAAATATCGGATTTTAACTAACCCCTACAAGTTATAATTCTCATTTCATTATGTTATATAGCTGATCATCCTATCGACACATAGGAGCTCGCTAAACTATCGTCTCATAATAGTAGCGGGTTTGGTTCCGACCCAATTCCACTACAATCAAGCATTCTACACGTTCCAATAGCAATTAGATTTCAACCTTAACAGTGCGTGTTACGGTCGGAATTAGATCGGAGCGTTATTAAAAATAGTCTACAATCTATGTTGCAGTTTGTACAATGTACAATGTGTACGGGAGCGACTAGGGTTGGCGCGAAATGATATGATTTATTTGTTTTATTTTTTATTACATTTAAAAAAAACGAAAATTGGATTACGAACAAGATTTGAAGATTTTGGGATAAGAATAACTGTTGGCATAGCGAATGATCGCTTTAACCAGAGGGTCGCATGTTCGAATCCTTTGTATTTAGAATGGTTGGTATACCTACATGAGAGCTACGATGAGGGTAACATAGAGTTTCTCACTAAAACGTCGGTGTTTGACAAAACTTAATAATTTCTAATCTTCTTTATCTTATGGTTGATGAAAAACCTGGTATCAGAGTTTAAACCGCCCGTAGGCATACACTGAACAAAAATTCAGTCAATAGACACGAAAGAAGACACCGTAGAAAAATCGTTCAGGTGTGCTGGTTTCCTCACGATGTTTTCCTTCACCATTTTAGCAAGTGATCATTAATTCCCAAAACACACATGAATCCGAAAAGTTTAAAGTGCGTACCTGGGTTTCGAACCTGCGACCTTTGACTTGGCAATTTAACGGTCATACCGCGAAAATCCTTACCAATATAATAAATGCGAAAGTATGTTTGTTTGTTTGAAACCACTGACAAAAATATCGTCCTGAAATGTTTACGTTGTCAGATGTACAGAAACAGACGTAGGGTACCTTTTATCCCGTAAAAAGTACAATCCCCGAGGAAAACAACAATAACTTTATTATATATTATTATTAGATGGAGCCACGTATATTTCAAATCATGATTGAATTTTAAATTAAAATTAACGCGAACGGGGCAAAAGCGACTGTACCAACTTTTTGTATATTTTATGACAACGGTTTATGATTATTGCAACCTTATAAGTCACTGAAACCAGGTACCTAATGTTGCTGCAGCGAAATTAGGTAATTAATTTCTATGACTAATTAGTCCACTGTTAGTAATTTTATCTACAATTTAACAACCCTACCCAATGTGGAGCCGCGGGGCAGTTTATCATTTCGGCCCGTTATCTCAGTAACTGCAATCCGCTTGCCCGCTTCACTTGTCTCAGATTCGCAGGTGGCCCTTCGGTTTTACGCTTAGGTCAACGACCGACCGCTACTTAGATTTATATCAGATTAATCAGCTACTCTAGGTTGTTTAGTTGGGAAGGTAAATTTTGCGGAATTCGTTGGTTATGTGAGGCATGGCTTTATTGAATGTTTCACACCTGGGGCATTGTATAGTACAAGCCTGATAGGACACAGGCAGGTACAGGACATTACTTCTTCTTCTTATCGTATGGTTGATGAACAACCTGGTGTCAGAGTTTAAACCGCCCGTAGGCCTCTGACATGGCTTTACACGCCATTGAAAAATCTCTCAGGTGTGCTGGTTTCATCACGATGTTTTCCCTCACCAATGGACCCGACATACTTACCTAATCTATACATATACCTATGCTAATGAATTCTTGATTCCACCCACTTTATTTAAATGTAATATAACATTTTTGTATTGTAATTAGTTAATTCAATTGTTCAAGTGGCATTTGCCGTGAGACTTGTATGTTTATTTAAGTATATAGAGCGGACTGAACTAGGTGTGAATTGTGACCGCATTTTGTTAGAATGTAGACGCAAAAATACCGCTTCATGTATGTTCTCTAAATATAAAATAAATCAGCCTATACTATTGTGCCCAACCTGATAATCGAACACAGAATCGTGCACAGTAACCAGCTTTTGACCTGAAACTTTTTTGAAACTGACAAAAATAGGCAATTAGCGACTTTTTGATCATTTAGCATGTATGTCAAATGTCACACAAAACAATAACAAAAATAAGGATATCAAGATTATAGACCGATTTATTCCAGCATAATAAATTAAAATTGAACAATATCGACATATTAATTAATGTCATTTTATTAAATTAAATATCAAACTGTATAATACATACAGTAATGAAGTCCTCGACCGAATAAAAAGCTGTATCAACTAACCACACTCTTAATGGTCTACCAAGAGATTTTTCAACATTATTTCAAACTATGTTAGACGCCTAAGCCCGTTTTAAAAACTCTAACACTAAGTTGTTAATCAACCATACGATTAAAATAGCAAGACCTGTAAAACCTAACCATCATACACCATCTTTCCCTTTACAACTAAACTGATTTCGTTAACAACCCGTAACTCTAACTAGGAAACAATAACTAAGAACATCAGATATCGTTGCACGCACGGAACCGAACGAGTATTAAAACTTATCAGTCAGCCAGGGCCGGCTGTGTGGCCCTTGGGGAATTAGGCGACCGTTTAGGGCGCTCGAAATTTAAAGGAATGGACGGTTTTGGCTGACAATAATAATATCTAAAGGGCGTCAGATGGAATGAATTTCTATATCCATCTTTTCTAAATATATACATACCAATTTTGTTTGTTTGTTGTATTATTAAGTAACATCTAAAACTATCTGAAAACAATGCATGTATGTACACACAGCATAGCTATTAGGTTGGCAGGGCTGCTAGTTAAGGACAAAGTTTTTTGTAGAAATTTGCATGTGATTGTGAAAATTCGTTTAGTTTTGTGTAGGTTTCAATTATACCTTTTCAGAAAATATGGTAACATGAAATTGTATTGATGATTTGAAAAAATCAGACCCTTATTTAGCGCTTCTACCAACCTAATAGCTTGGCTGTTTGTACATAGCCCGTTTACCTAAGTATCAGATATACCTTAGTGTTTGCATGCCTTTATATATTTAGATGTACCTATAAATAAATAAATAAAACAGCCTGTTACTGTCCCAATGTAGGGCAAAGGCCTCTTCTCATACAGAGAAGGATTGAGCATTAATCACCACGCTAGCTCACTGCGGGTTGGCGATTTCAGACAATTAAAGTCCAGGTTTCCTTACGATGTTTTCCTTCACCGTTAGTCAGTGGTGTCTTAGATTAACTAAGAAAGTACATATGACATTGAAAAAGTCACATTAGTACATGCCAGGTTGGAACTTATACCCACGCGCTTGCAAAGCGGGTCCGTAACCAATGCGCCACCACGACACCTACTTACAAAAAAAACAAAACATTTACTCTCTTCGGCACACCCGTAGCGCTCTAGAGCTTAACATGCAAGCAGGATATAAAATCTTCCAGAGTCGGAAGCCATGAAAAAACGGCGCTGCAATTTTTCTTAGGGCGCTAAGATATCTTTAAGGGCGCCGCGATGTCTGGTTGGTCCAACCTCCGTTTAATTTCTAACATAAAACGCCGAGAAACGCACCGGGTTGATACAAAGGCGATAGCGTACGACATGGCTTCCAATTAAAACTTAGGACACACCTGTCCAGCTAATGGCTTATTCCGGCAGCCACCCAAGTGTATCTTAGGTTAGGTATGCACGAGCAATTAAGTCTTTAAGGCTTGAAAATAAAGATAACTTAAAGGATTTTTATTTCACCATTATACCCTTAGATTTTACCATTATACGAAACTGTCAATAATAAAGTACATTTTTTGTAGAAAAAGTCAATTACCAATTAGTTTTTAAATTAAACTAACCTTTTTTTGACGGGTGGAAAACTCTGCTGTAAATAAATGCGACCGAAGCCGCGTTCAAAAACGAGTATTCTTATAAACTAAGTAGGTATATTTATTATTATATTTAAAAAAATATACAATTCGCTAAAATATTGCATAATAATATAATACAATAAAAAAAAAGATTGAAGAATAAAATAATAATCATAATAAACATTGCCTGTTATTTAAAATTATTACTATTTTATAGACCACTTATGGTCAAAGACTCAAAACTTACCTACAACATTTTCTCTACAAAGGGTCTACCGTACGCTTATGAAAAAACTTGTAGAAATCAATTTTTTTTTTATTAAAAATATACGTCTAGTTTCACCCTATATCATATGTATACCTGATGGAGACTGTATAAGTGTATACACTCATGATTAGATAGTTCGCGATTTCCTTGCCATTAAAACAACCACAAATCGTTTCCACCTATAGTACCTACGTGCCTACTCCTGCCCAACGCTCTTTCGCAACCGTAACCTTACACTAACACCAAAAGGGAGTGGCTACCTTTGAAATTCGGACCTCGATCGATAATAACATTAGAATGTCCATTTGCCGCACTGCAAAATAATGACAAACGAATTTTGTAGTAAATTCCAAGATGTAATTTGATGTTTTACTGAACGGTCTGCTGAGAAAGTATCAAAATATCTTCGATATGAAAATATCTTAACCAAATTTCGATTACTTAACGGTGATAACTTTGTCTCAAACTTTCGCAAACTTTTAAACGGATTTCCGACGTGTATAAAATTTATTTACATGTCAAGTCCTGACCTTTCGAGGGCTTTGCAGCTCTCGTGGTCACAGGCAGGCACTGGACGGGGCTTCAAAGCTCAGTTGCAGTACCCAGCCGATATAGTTTGAGGAACACGCAGGGAGGAGCAATCATCAGCTATTGCGGTCGCCAACCCGCTTGCCCAGCGTGGCAGACAAATACCTCCAATGAGCGCACAATAGTGACGCGCATTGGGAGAGGCCTGTGTTCAGCAGTGGACTAATACAGGCTGAGGATGATGACGTACCTACTATTGCTTCAATAACCCCCCTTCTATAATACCCCCTTAATTTTTGTCGTTGGTTACAAATGAGAGAGTTTATACTTGAGATCTCTCATCAACTCAGGCTATCTGCACATAAAATCCAGGGTAAACGACATAACTTAAAAAGATATGGGTGTTTATCACATCCGACTAATCCTCTGTGGAAAATACTGCTACGAAATTATAATCAGATAACAATCGTTCCCACAAATATTTAAATTTGACTTCTTAAATCTGATTATCCTGATTTGTTGCCTGCAGTGGACTTCATATTAACTGCTCACGCGCATTAATGAGGAGAAACTCAACAAATTATCGTTCCTACACGCAATCCGATGACACTTGGGATTTTTTAATTTTGAAGACAAGAAATTTTTAGTTTTTTTTTCTCTCAGGTTGGTATTGTCGGGATTGTATTTACGAATGTAATTGCAGTAATTTATAGTATGTTTAGGTTAGGCCCTGGGGGTTTACTCTTAATCTACGATTACAAAATCAACTCTATTTTTACTAAGCTAAAGTAGTAATATACAGCCAGGAAACTATGCCAGTGTACGCAGATTGACATCCGTTTTTACTCAAATGTAGTTGATAACATATGGCGGAAAAAATTCCCGAAACAAAAAACAATGCAGTTATTTTTTTAAAGAACAAACTAAATCTAAATCGGTTTTATTCATTTGACAGCTTTGACTCTTCTGGTTTTTTTTTATAGGGGGATAAAAACATGTATTTTACTCCGAACTAATTCAGACAAAGTCGCGCTCAGAAGCTAGTACTTATAGTAAAAGTAATTTACATACAAATTGAGATATTTAGTCCTGATCCTTCACGCTTTAACACGAAGGGTGTGGCAGTAATCACAAAATGTATTACACTTATGACAAATAAAATTAAAGTAGAAAGTTGTAGCCAACCAATGGCAGCTACGCTATAAAATTGTTTGATGTATATCCTGTCCTGTCTACCGTCAATCATTGAGAAATGAGATACAAAATGAAATCAACTGTAGCGACGACATACACCGCGGCCGGCGTCTTTGTGACAATCAAATATTGGCACGTCTTTCCGAATTCACGTGCGATTTAGAAGTTACTCATCACGATGATGACGGTAAAACGGTAAGAAACCAGCACGTATGAGCGAGGTGTGCCAAAAAGCCATTAACAGAGACCTACGGGCGGTTTAAACTTTGGCACCAAGTTCATCAACCGCACGATAAAAAAAGAAAGATTAATTATTATGAGCTGAAAAGTATAGCTTTTAAAATGTACTGTCAAACTATCCTATAGATAACTTAACTAATGAGAATGAGAAATCTAATTATATTTACGACTTTTTGATTAGTTTCCTACCCATCACGTTTAGGTGAATTACCGAAGCGCCTGCCGTAATAATATTGACGTTGTTTTTTTAATATATCATGTTATTAACTATGTAGATTAACTCTTTAGACAAGGTATTAGATGTAAAAAACATATTAGTTTAATTACACTTAATTATATTTAACTAGTAGTCCAGTTAGTAGTCGAAATTCGACCGTATTTTTTAATAAATTCTAGTTTTCTGCACTTCTTCTCCATATAAACTTTTACTACGCCAAGTTTCACACTCCTCCGTGCGCGCAATATTCTTAAAAAGGGATCCACAGTTTTCGCTTCACGTATTACCTAATACAGGGTTATTTGTAAAACACCAGCATCCTTAAAAGGGGTCATTAAACTCATAATTATGAACAACTTTTACTATGGGACCAACCCTGAAATCGCAAAAAAAATCAGCTGTTCCATACCGTTTGTTGAGAATATAACATGTGAACATAAGTGTATGGAACAGCTGAATTTTTTTTGGACGCTGGAGTTTTACAAATAACCCTGTATAGATTAATATATAGTTTATAAAGCGGTATCAGAAATAACTATAGCTCTAAAATTGGATATCATAGAAATACTTTCCAATATCTTTGTTGGATATATTTTGTGGTTTGGTGCTGTGATAGCTACAAGACCAACCACTGGGTATTTATCCTTGATACCTGGGTAAGTATGCCTAAACCTGCATAACGGAGGTCTGAAGATCGAACCCGAGACACCTCTAACTTTTCTTAATTTAGGTGCGTATTATAAATTAATTATCACTTGCTTCGTGCCTCGGAAAGCACGTAAAGCCGTTAGTCCTACCCTAATATCCCTCCGGTCGGAATCCCATCGGACTATAAGAGAATGCACCTGTGTTTGCGCACACACTTGTGCACTAATATCTCCTGCGTAATTGGCTAATCTCCGTTGAAATTGGCCGCTGTGAAAGAAATCTGGTAAGGCGGACATTATCATTAGCGGTAAAGCCGACCATTTCTATTGCTAAATAAAGACTTATTTGAGATTAAGTGCTAAATAGTCACTACATCACGTGGGACATTGCTATCGGCATTTATATGAAGACTATTAACCCATATAAACCCTTAAATGTTAGCTAAAAATACCAAAGTTAACGTGACAAATTAAAATTAATTGCTTCAAGTCCATAACCAGGGACATAATAGCTTAGAAGGTTCCTACTGTATTCAAATAGCTCGCCGTTTTAGGAATTTAACAGTCCATGTTATTTCCTTCGTGACTGCGCCTGCGCAGTCCGTGGACTTCAAATGCCTTCTGGATTACTATAAATACACGATGACTACGCATCAAGTTTGTAGTTTAATTTTCAGAATATTTCTTTGTTAGAAACAAACAAGTACCTAAGTAAATACAAATTCTAAAATTATTATAAAAGAGTATTAGATTATATTTTATATTTAAACGACTTAATCGCATTTAGTCCGATCGGCCAGCACAGAAAATCAATTGGTTTTACAATTTCTGATAAAATTAAATAATGGAATCAGTCATTACTTTGATAATTACGAAAAACGATGTTAATTCCGAAATTAACACTATAAATTGCTTTTCGTAACTTTAAAAGTTTCTAATAAGAACAAAAATAAATATTAATACTCTCAGAACGTACCACAGGTTTATAGCCAACCTCCTAGAACTGAAACTGTGTTAAAACAATGGTACGTTGAAAGTGCAGTAATGCAGGTTGGGCCAAGTTACAAACTTCTTAACATTTACAAATTTGTTATAATAAAAAAGCCCGAAATATAATATTCACACAGAGAGAAGGATCGAGCATTTTTTTTTATAAGCTCACGCCTGTATTTCTCAGAGGTGAAAGGCAGAGGTGTATCCAATACACCCACGTTTCGCCGGCTATGTAGTCTATGAATGTGAAGTGTATGTAGTAGTATAAGTCCCATGTAATAGGGGGCGAGCTTATTGCCAATAACCGGGCACAACTCCAGACTCCGTGATGCTACTGAGAATTTCCTAATGGAAAAACCCAATAACACATTGCCCGACCCGGGGATCTAACCAAGGACCTGGTGTTCAGCAGTCGAGCTTGCTACCACTAGACCAACGAGGCAGCAACGAGGATCGAGCATTAATTACCACAAAACCGTATTATTACGATTTAAGAAAACCGTTCTGACTGTATCTCTGTTCAAGATTCTCTTCCCATTCTGTGAATATCACCAACATCCCTCGGTTGGTGGATTTAACCAGTAGGGCGAAGGTTCGAATTTTATCCGACTACAAAAAAAAACAATATCGGCATA
Source organism: Protodeltote pygarga (assembly GCA_936450705.2). Taxonomy (NCBI): domain Eukaryota; kingdom Metazoa; phylum Arthropoda; class Insecta; order Lepidoptera; family Noctuidae; genus Protodeltote; species Protodeltote pygarga. The sequence goes on from OW388261.2 coordinate 12,136,274, forward strand.
TTGTTGACTTATTAAACCTGCATTCAGCTTATAACTTGCCCTTCATTCATTCATTGGAACAGGAATTTGTGAAATGCTGACAATGGGCCGTTGTGGGCTATTTCCTGACCCAGGCAAGAACTTGGGACCTAAAGTTCTATTAGCACATAGGTACTTTAAGGTATTTTTGTTAGATATATCGGTTTTAATACTGATTATCAGCTTTATTAGCTGGTAATCGTGTATTGTTTAGAGTGGAAAATGGCTTAAGTTATGATGTGTAGACATAATCTACAAAAATTACACGTGTACGTAGACTCTACAAAAATTACATATAATTGAATTTGATTGATAAATAAACAATGTATTGTAAAGTGTCATGGTGGTGCACAAGTAAGGGTTTGAACCTGTCATGTTATCATGTACAGTCGGCAAAAGAGTTAGGTTGGCACTTTGGCATGGCCGCTAGATAAGAATAAATTTTTTTGTAGAAGTTTGCATGTAGTTAATTATAAAAATCGTTTAGTTTTGTATAAGTTTCAGTCTTACCTTTTCAGAAAATATGGTAAAAAGAAATTATATTGATGACATCTTGCAAAATTTAAGCACCCCTGCCAACCTAACTCCGTTGCCAACTGTACAATGTGATTTTTCAATGTCATATGCACTTTTTTAGTTAATCTAAGTCACTACTGACTAACGGTAAAGGAAAACATTCAAAGGAAACCTGGATATAATAGGCTAAAATCACCAACACACAGTGAGCTAGCACGTTTATTATGCTCAATCCTTCTATGTATGAGAAGAGGCCTTTGCACTGAGACAGAGGCTAGCTTATGATTTTTATAGCTACGTTAGTGACCGGCCTTACAGTCAAACAAATTAACTTTGTATTTGAAGTATGACATGTTCAGTCATCCGTCATGGCCGACCAAGACTGATCAGTCTGACACAATAGGTATTGTACTCGATTCCCGAGTCGAGCATTAATCATGTTTGTTGAGATAGATTATGGCGAACTTGTTACCTACATTTTTATAGTATTGTAGGTACCTACTAGTGTGCAAGACCACTTTTACTTTATTAAAGTTCAACAGTTCAAAATGAATAGATTTTAACTACAAAAATAATAAGAAACTTAACTTAATAAAAGAAACAAACTTAGGTATTTAAGTAATACAAAATAATAATTAGATATTAGTAACTTTTGCTTTATTTGAAATTTGAAAGTATTTAAAATTCAAACGTAATTCGAAACACACGTGGCGCCATCTATTATTATAAGAAGGTTATTGTTGTATTTCTCAGGAACAGTCCTTTTTTTCGAGATGAAAATGTACCTATGTTAACACTATGTCCGTTCCTGTAAACCTGACAACGTGTATGCTAAATTTCAGGATCAGTGTTTTAGTTTAGTTCAGTGGTTTAGGCTTGAAAATGTAACAAACAAACTTACTTTCGCATTTATAATATTAGTTAGGATTAGGATTTTATACACAATTTCATATTTATATGTATAATATTTTGAAATAAGGAAATTTAAACTCTGACACCAGGGTTGTTCATCAACCATACGATAAGAAGAAGACATACAGTATTCTATTAAATGCATCATTAATCGTCTCGTTTAGGGGTCCTGCCGTTTCCCAAAATTATGTTTCGTCAAATTTCACTTCCCAAAAAACTTATCGCATAGTTTCATGTCCCAAAAAAATGCTTAGCAAATTTACATTTCGCATTTTATTCACTTGGTCAAATATTCATTTGGCAAACTTTTACTTGCTCAAATTTTATTTAGTCAAATATACATTAAGCAAATGCTTCATTTTGTAAAAAAAAAAACCAAAAGGAAGTTCGTTCACATTTTAATTTTAATAAGGGTGAAAAATTGTAAATTAAAATCTGATGTTTGGGTTAGGTTTAGAAATAAACATCCAGAATTTGTGTAATCTAAAGGTGTGGGGGAAGTTATTCTTACGGCGTTATTCTTCTTAAAAAATTCGGCGCGTCTCCAGTTCTTCTTTTTTTTTGCCGGAGACGCGCCGAATTTTTTTTCAAAATCGCGTCTATAAACTCGCAAATTCGTGAAATAGAACGTAATTTTGCACCCCGAGAACGGAATACCCCGACTTGGGTTCACCCCGACTTGGGTGCACTCCGACTTGGGTGCACCCCGACTTGGGGGCACCCCGACTTGGTTAGGTTAGGTTAGAAGATGATGACGGGGGCTGGTGAGCGAGCGCAGCGAGCGAACTGCCCCCGTCAACCATTCCTTAACTTAGTGAAAAAAGTGAGGTTATGTTGGAGTGGGAAGAGTATATTTTTCAAACCATATTTGACTACCTAATATTTGGTAAAATGAAACATTGCCATGTAATTATTTGCTAAACAATAAATTGCTAAAAATAGTTTTGCTAACTGTAAAATTGCGAAAAGATGGTTTTGCCAAATGTTTTTTTGCCAAATGAAAATTTGGGAAACATACTTTGGCAAGTGTCACTTTGGGAAATGTTTTTTGCCAAACGTCAGTAAACCTCTCGTTTACTATCCATTAATGAGTTAGGCAATAAGTATAAGTACCTATTCTTGTTTTAATTCGCTCTACTTTATTCCTACAATCGTACATTTTTTTTAAAACAGTAGGCAGCTTTTATTCCGTAACCGTGTTCATTAGATCACGATAATCGATAAAAGATATAAAAAATCGAATCACTACTAGCAATTTAACAGGTAAAGTATCGATATGAATCGATGCCTGCAATCGTATGGTCAACTCCAAATCAATGCTATATATCATATACCTTAATGCAATAGAAATAGGAACTATTTTCCAATAACCCTGTTACTACTGCTCTGCGTCGACTATACCGTTTCGTCATTAATCGGGTAAGATCGGAATGCTACTATTGTTTCATGCAATAATTCTTATTCACATTTTATTGCATTATAAACTCTATTTCTAGAGCGCATGATCCAAAATTGGTTGTGTACGATAATTCGTTCAAGGTCGCCGAAACAGTTCGATTTCGTTTACATAGTGGTGATAAAAAAATATTTTGGTACTACCAGATGTTGGTTGCGGTTTTTTTTTATTAAAACTAAATTTAACATCGCGGTAATGAGAACTGAATGGAGGATAGATTTTTTTGGGGAACTGTGTCTACGTTGATTCTAGAGATCATTGTCATTGGTTTTGCGAAACTGTTCGGTGCTTATTTGAGAAAAAAAAAACAGAAAAAAAACAACAAAAAATCAAGAGCAAAAAAATTATAACTGTCAAACTAAAGCTGTCAAACGTCACCTAACTTGTTGATTAATGAGAAATTAGTCAGGATGAGATTCTTGTAGACAAATGCATACTTAAACATTTTTGTACCTAAAGAATTTATGCTATGGGAACACCAAAGTTCCAAACTTTTGTAGAAAGAAAAAACAATGATTACATGCAGGATTTGAACCTATGAACTATTGGGTAAAGCTCCCAGCGCTCTACCAACTAAGCCCTAACCCTACCGTGCTGTCGAAATTGTCTTCTCATTCAACCATCTCTAATGGTAGATATCCACCCCCTACTACTAAAATACTGGCTACTGAAATACTGGCTAGGTTACAACAATTTTTTTTTTTTACATGTTTCTGTAAAATGAATATTTAATATGAAACTCGCAAAAACAACTGACTCGAGCGAAACATGAACCTGCGATCTTTGGCGTGCCGTGCCATCGCTTTACCAACTAAGCTACCGAGTCCTACCCGCTTCAGTTAAAATTACGATACACCACACACCTATAGGGCGCTAAAATAGTTCTTAGTACCTACCCTACAGGCGTGTGGTGGCATCTACCGTAGTACTTTACGAACTGCCGATCCCATGCTCCAAACTTTTCAGCTTAAAACATAGAAATGATAATTATTATCACCAATATTTTTATATATTTTTCTCCCGAGTCAGTTGCTTTTTCGAGTATGTTATTCTATATTTGTAAGTATGTAAAACATATAAAAACGTACATAAAATAGTATTTTTTTTTTTTTTATAGACTCACGCCTGTATTCCCCAGAGGGGGTAGGCAGAGGTGTGCAGTACACCCACGTTTCGCCAGCTATTTTATAAGTCCCATGTAATAGGGGGCGAGCCTATTGCCATTAACCGGGCACAATTCCAGACTCCGTGCTGCTACTGAGAATTTCCTAATGGAAAAACCCAATAACACTTTTGCCCGACCCGGGGATCGAACCCAGGACCTCGTGCTCAGCAGTCGCGCTTGCTACCACTAGACCAACGAGGCAGTCATAAAATAGTGTTTCTATTATATCAATTTAAACATTATTTAACAATATATTTTCTTTGTTACAGCACAATACCTAACAATGAACACTTCAAGAAAATGACACCAAACACTGTATACTGAGCAAGACGAAGATGCGCAAACATCGGCAACTGTCGTGCGCGTAATAAAACTATGTGTGTGTGAGTGAACAAAAAAAAAAAAAAAAAAAAAAAACAAAATGGCGCATAAAGTTAAGAACAATCACTACGTGGCAACACACAGGTCGGGGGTCGACTCCCCTTCGTCAGGAGGTTACTTACACCGCGCGTCATCTAGAGATGAAAACGACAGTCATCGAGCGCCTTCAGAAAGGACGCTGTCTGAATATACGGTAAGATTTCTTTTCCTTTAAGCTGTCTCCTGGCCTATTGTATACAGGGTTATTTGTAAAACACCAGCATCCTCATTCATTCATTCATCTCATTAAACTCATCATTATGAACAACTTTTACTATGGGACTAACCCTGAAATGGCAAAAAAAATCTGCTCATCATCTGCCTAGCCTTTTCCCAACTATGTTGGGGTCGGCTTCCAGTCTTACCGGATGCAGCTGAATACCAGTGTTTTACATGGAGCGACTGCCTATCAGACCTCCACAACCCAGTTACTGGGTTACACGATACCCCTTGGCAAGACTGGTTGTCAGACTTTCGGGTTTCTGTCTACCCGTAACGACTGTCAAAGATCTACAATTGACAGCCGGGGCCAACAGTTTAACGTGCTATCCGAGGCACGGAGAGTGATAATTAATTTATAAAACGTACATAACTCACGAAAAGTCATAGATGCGCGCCTTGGGTTCGAACCCGATACCTCTGACTTGCCAGTCAACGGTCACCACCACTAGGCTATCACGACTCCTTTAAATCAAAAAAAGCAAAAAAAAATCTGCTGTTCCATACATTTATGCTCACGTGACTCAACAAAATGTATGGAACAGCTGATTTTGTTTTTGCAATTTCGGGGTTGGTCTAATAGTAAAAGTTGGTCATAATGATGAGATTAATCATCAGTATTTAATGCCTTCGTTAGACTTGGTACTTTCTAAGGTTGAAACTGAGGACTCCGGTCGTCGGAAATACAAAGTTAGAACCTTTGTATTTCCGACGAATTTAGATCTGTTTAGGAACGTCCATCAAATGCATTCAAATTCCTTTAATGCTATTTATCATTTTACAAATATTTTGATTTCTTCGCTAACCCATACAAAATCAGCACAAGGCAACGTTGATTTATCTAGAATACCTATATTAAATGCGCGCTATTCGAGCGCGAGCGCAAATAATGTTATAAGAAACAGATGCCTTATATTTTAGTTACGGCATATATCAAAATACATTCGCACAGTCTATTAATTAAGATCGGTTTGAAGCATTCAGCGTGTGAGGAATTCTAAAGCTCGAAACATACTATCGAATGCGGTATAAGTCGTGTTCATCAGACGCGACTGTAAGTCGTTGCGATTATTCTTCTTCTTATCGTATGGTTGACGAACAACCTGGTGTCAGAGTTTAAACCGCCCGTAGGCCTCTGACATGGCTTTACACACCATTGAAAAATATCTCAGGTGTGCTGGTTTCATCACGATGTTTTCCTTCACCGTTTTAGCAAATGATAATTAGGTAATCTATACTATAATAAAATCGTTAAGGTCAAAAAGTCTGTACATTGAATATTTTTTTGCAAAAATCAGCTAGGGAGGCTAAAAATAAGCAACAAAACATAAATCAATCGTTTTTAAAATTCTTGTCTGTCTGTCTGTCTGTCTGTCTGTCTGTTTGTTACCTCATCACGTGAAAACGGCTGAACGGATTGTAATGAAATTTTAGGGATAAGTAGGTATTAGCTAAACTTAAAAACTGGTGTTTGTTTTATCAAAATCGGTCAAGTATATCATGAGATACAGCTTGATCCCTCTATTGTATGCAGTTTCCTAGAACGTAGGGGTCTTGATCCACTGGTAATTGAAATACGCGTCGCCGACCGACTGGAGCCGAGTGAACCCGATTTAGCGATCGACGCGACCCGAGCGTGACAGTTTCATCTGATGAACTGCGCCTAACAGCTTGACCTCTCTTTTATTAAATACATAGTTGCATTATTATGTATATTTATGTATATAATAATAATGTCCTCCTGACCAAATTTCGGTCACAGCGGCCAATCTCAACTGAGATTAGCCATCGACGCGGGAGATATTATAGTGCACATTTAGTGTGTGCGCAAACACAGGTGCACTATCTATTGCCCACTGTCATAGTCCGATGGGACAGCAATTCGACACGACTTGGGAGAGGTCAGGCGCAAGGGCAACGGCTTCACGTGCTTTCCAAGGCTCGGAAGAAGTGATAGTTAATTTATGAAACGCACTTATCTTAGGAAAAGTCAGAGGTGCGCGCGCCTTGGGTTCGCACCTGAAACCTCTGACTTGCCAGTCAACAGTCAACACCACAGTGACGGATTAAGACTACTTGATGCCCATAGCAATCCATGCCTGTGGGCCCCCCTATCCGCAAGTCAACTTGAATCGGTCTTTAAACCTTTACCGCCTTTTTTTTTTTGTAAAATATGATGATGAGATGTAACGTACTATATGTAGAAGTGGAGTAAGTGCGACAACAATCAGTCCTAGAATTTTTGGTTTTTCATTTTTTGGTGTGGTTTTGGGTGACGTGAGAGTGAGACGTGATGCCCTAAGGACGGTTTTTTTTGTGCTTCTTCTGGTACCCCCTCAGACGTGATGCCCTAGGCAATTGCTTAATTTGATTAAGGGTTAATCAGTCACTGACACCACTAGGCTATCACAATACAAAATTATGTATATAGGTATACGAGTACTTACATATTTGCATTTGCAGAATCGAATATTGTTTAGTAGTTAGGTACGGTTTTGTACAAGTTTAATTCGAAACTAGGTGGCAAATGTCGCACGTCGGCGTCGTTCGTTGTCTCTTCATGTTCGACTTCCACGCGAACGAAGTCGCGGGCACAGCTAGTTTATAATACGCACATAACTTACGAAAAGTCAGAGGTGGCCTTGGGATCGAACTCGAGACCTCTGACTTGTCAGTCGACGGTCATACCACTAGGCTATCAGTGTATCAATATGTTTCAAAGATTTAATCGAAGAGGAAAATTATTATAGGACAAAAATGGACTGCCTATCTGTAAACTCGCATGACGTACCGCAATAAATTATAAGATTCTGATTTAAAGGATTTAAAAAAAAGAAATCCGCTCGATTCTCTCCGCAAAAATAAAGAATCCTTCATCTTCTTCTATCTTCCGTCTACCTTTTTTCATTTTAGTTTAAGTGTTTAGGTAGTCGATGCCAAATGAATTTGAAATTCTCTTTTATAGGTACGCCTACCGATTTGTAATGTCTATTGCTTTATTCTATTTTGTCTGGAATGTCAACGGACGCGTAAAACTACATCAAAATATTTTTTTGCCAAAATAACTCGTGATTTGAGTTTATATTTTTATGTCTGATACTTCTGATAGCGCGTTTTTTATATAATTAATAGTCTCATGTTTGATTACTAACTCACGTGATGACGTCGATGCTAGTGCACGCTTGCCTAATAATAACTTATTTACTTTAAGTACGCGCCACGGATGTGTAAGTGTGTGAAGTTAGCAAAGAGACCATTTTCTAATAATAGTCGTGTTAATTTTTTTTTAATAACCAAAATTAATTATAGATCCCGATAAGCATTCCATTAGTTTTCATGTATGTAGGGACACTTAAACGCGAGTATTCTGTGCAAATGCCACCCGCAACTAAATTTACAGACTTAGAAAACCGTGGCTGTAAGTGTACACACTTGAAAATACTCTTTTTCTTCCTTATAACATCTAGTTATTAAGCGTCATAATTAGTTTTTTATTTGTAGTTTTTTTTTTCATTCACACGTCACCATTTTTTAAAAACCCAAACCTATAAATGTTTAATTTCAACGCCGCGCCGATGCGTACGTGCCCTTACTCGCGCCAAAAACTTAATAGCCAAACCTTGAACTGCATTGTTCGGTATTTGAATTTTGCTGCGTTCATAACAAGAAACAAAATGGCGATCATCAAAACAAACTTTATTATGAATTAAACGGTTAATATCAACCTTGTTTGAACGCGACATTGATTGATTTCTGTTTGGTTACGCCTTCTTGGTTTGATTCAGATTACAGTTTGCTATGAATAAAGATTGGAAGCGGGAACAAAGACGAAGCGTTTTTCATATTATGATCGAGTGAATAATACATAGAATGTATGACCAAAGCCTTTGGTATTTAATTAATTACAACCACCGACCACGTTATCTTGGTATATTGCAGTGACGGGATCAATAATATAACCGTATATATACACTTTAATAGGTAGAACCCGTTGAATGCCTTGTAAAGTTCAATTCTACAGTCATCATCTGTAGCTTCATTATTCCCAAACTTTGTTGGACTCTAATCTAAGTCAGTTTCTAATCTAACCAGCAGCTGAATATCAGTTCTTTTTCTACGGTGCGACTGCCTATCTGACCCCCGCTCTTAAAGGGTCAACTTAGCAGTTAGCATTACGCTACATTTTTTTTGAGTCATGATAGCCTAGTGGTGGTGACCGTTGACTGGCAAGCCAGTGGTTTCGGGTTCAAACCCAAGGCGCACCTCTGACTTTTCGTAAGTTATGTGCGTTTTATAAATTAATTAACACTTACTCCGTGCCTCGGAAAGCACGTATAGCCGTTGGCCCTGCGCCTGATCTCTTTCCGGTCGTGTCGGATTGCCTTCCCATCGGACTATGACAGTGAGGGAATAGAGAGTGCATCTGTGTTTGCGCACACACTTGGGCGCTATAATATATGCTGCGTAGTTGGCTAATCTCCGTTGAGATTGGCCGCTGAGACCGAAATTCGATCAGGAGAATATTACATTTTTTTTGTAGATAGGTATATGAGTGTTAAAATCCTGTTTCAGACAATGGACGAGAGAACGCGGTCGCCGTCAGGGGAGCACAGGAATGGAAGACGGCACCAACATACGAACGGCTCTCCGAAAGCTGACTCCGGGTCTGATGTGTACGTCACCAGCGCCGCTTATAGACCACCTTCAGAAATTAGGTAACATATGATACATTTACTATGTTTTACTATAGGTAATCCCGCGACATCAGATTTTTTTACCTGGATTTCGCTTGCCTGAACATAAACTGACAAAACTTCGTTTTTATAAGAGGTTTACTAGTGTCCGAGGAGGAGGCGTTATTCTCTTAAGATTATCATCAAATCATTATATTACAAGAGATAGCCGTTCTTCTGGTAACCATCGCTAAGAAGGCTGATTCAGTTGTTGATTTGATGGCTGTAGGACTTTTAAGATGTAGAACGGCTATCTCTTAGATAATTACAATATTTACACAGAAACAATCGAAGACTCTTCTTCCAAGAATCTTTCAAGCAAAAAAATAACTTCTCAAAATGTAATAGGAACATGTCAAAATGTAATGTGAACAAACTTTAAAAAAATATACTTCGAATTAAGAAGCCTTTTTGGAAGTCGTTAAAATATATTTTTTTAAATTTATTTGGAACATAAATATTATGTGTTCATCGTTTGATTATAGAATATAGTAATATGATATTTGATTATAATTGTACTGAATAGTGTCTTAAGGCATGTCAGAGGCCTATGGGCAGTTCAAACTTTGACACTAGAAGGTAATTGAGGGCACTCACTATACCGTTTAAATATTATATTATAATTACCGCTTTGTAATCTCGGAAATCGTCCAAAACTCTATTAACTGGTAAGTTCGCGTGTCGGCTGGCAATAACGCCATGGCTACACAATAACCCATGGCATCGCCATAGGAGTTCAGTGACTCATATGTGCACACCGTTACCTAGTATTGATGCCGCGGTAAAATCCTTAAACTTCACTAATTTCGTCCAACGGAGCTCCATACGTGCTCGCCCTGCGTCCCCGAAACGGTAGCAGACGGGCGCGCGGACGGTAATATAGGCTACATAAGTTCTCGGCTGTTTCTCAGAAACTTCAAATATTTAAACTAGTACCTTAATCTGTAAAAGATAAATTTACGTAAACGTTTTTCCGTTAACATGTTATTAGTTTGGTTTATTGTAAGATTAATCAAGATCCGGATGTATCTCAGTTGAACTTTGTTTTGGCAACTACTCAATCACTCTGAACATAATAAATACGAACTAAGAAAGACTGATGTTTATAAAACAAATAAAGTCGGATATAAATGTTTTACTTTAAAATATATAATCAGATTTTTTTAAATTCTATTTCTAACTATTCGATTTTTTCTTTCTACAAAAATTGGGAACTACTGTTCGCATCGCATTAAAAAAATGTTATTACATTTATAGGCAATAAGTTGCATACAGATGTAATATATTCTTACTTCAAAGTTAGACGTGCTAGCCCTTTAGAACTCCATATAACTCCTGCTTTTTCAAATGCTGCAATTTGTTTTCTACATAAAATTGGAACTTTAAAATAAGTAAGAAATAAGAATCGACAATGCTGACCCATTTTTTTCTATTATCTAACAAAATTATATTGTTTATAACCTAAATTTCCACAATATCAAATATGACAAGAAAAAGTATGAAAAACGCCGCGTTCGACCCGCTCGTGTGTCGAGCTCATGCCGAACAAAACATTTTGCATTAAACACGCAGATTGATGGAAAATTGCTCAAAGTCATAAAGGCAATCCAACGGTGAATACTAAATCATAGCTCATCTGAACGTTGCCAATTTGGCGTTATAAATTGCTCTTCAATAGTAGTACAGTTTCCGCAAATTCCTTCAAAATATTTTTTTGATAAAAACAACGTTTTTAACCAAGCTTTTATATTGGAATATGAAATCTGAATGTACCTACATAGTATATACAAATATTTATATCTGTGCTGTTGACCGCTGAAGAGTTCCTATATCTGGAGTTGGATGCCGATTCAGGTAATGCTTACTATAAAAATACATTGTTGACTTAAATTAATTTTTATTTTATGTAATTTTTTTATTTGAAAACATGTTTTGATCAAGCTGAAATTTTTGCTGAAACTTTGTAATGTTGTTCTCCTTTAATTGGTTTAGTTCGATTTTTCGTAACTATACTCATTTATATGTGCAAGCGAGATAGCAGATTAGGAGTATCCGCGCCTTAAACTACTCTACTAACCAAGGAACACATCAGAACTTGCTAATCTTCTTCTTCTTTCGCCTGCACTGGTCCCATGTCACTTTCGGCGCAAAATGTCTTCTTCCATTTCTCTCTATCAGATGTCATCTGAGCATTTACTAATTTTTAATTCATATCAATGCTTACACACTCCATCTATCTTTTCTTTGGTCTCTCCCTCTCCATCCATCAACACTTATATTCATCACTTTTAGACACATGGATTTCATCCCCTCCTCATTACATGCCTGTATACATATATTTTAATATTTTTAAAGATATTTTATGTATTGCGTAAAATAAATTTATGTATTAGTAACTGATTTTTGTTGTCGTTCCTGAATTCTTGTAGGATTTTTATAAGATACTAACTTTATATTTTAGATTGTATAGCTTTTTTTGTTGTCTGATCTAATAACGTTCATTGTCATGCTGTGCGATTATGTTAGGATTTCAATCTGTAGGTACAAAACCTATATTTTAAATCTAAGCTCTATATGATTGTTACCTGTTATAATTGCCTAAATAACTAAATAACCGATTTCCTTTCTACTTATCAACTCAGAACTTACTAATAATAACACAAAATATTACTCGGTTAATTCAAACAAATGTACAGTTACGTTGTAAATCATTTGCTCATATAATTCAAACGCGGTTCGCTCTGCCGACAGTTCAATGATGTCGCGACACGGGAATCGAATCCAGGCATCTAGGGCACGATTTATTAGCCCCTACGTACCTTGGAGGTGAATTAATCGCTTTGCGTTATAGGATTTTGAACCTTGTTGATTTAATATTTTGTTTTATTTGAAGTTATTGTTATTTATAGTGGTCCGGAGTAGTCAAAATTCGGCCGTACGTAATTTCTCAACAGTTTTACCATTATACATATTAATATTATAATTGTGATAGTTTGTCAGGATATATGGATGTGTTTATTTCACTTTAAAAACATTGACTACCTCGTTGGTCTAGTGGTAGCAGGCGCGACTACCGAACACGAGGTATGGGTCGATTCCCGGGTCGGGCAGTGTTATTGGGTTTTTTCGTTAGGAAATTCTTAGTAGCAGCATGGAGTCTGGAATTGTGCCCGATTTATGGCAATAGACTCACCACCTTATTACATGGGACTTATAACAAAACCGGCGAAACGTGGGTGTACTGCATACACCTCTGCCTACCCCCTCTGAGGAATACAGGCGTGAGTCTAAGTTTATGTTTCATAAAAAAACATTGAAAATTATACCTTGATGAATTCAGTGACCAGTTGACCACGCTCTCATTGAAGACCTCAAAAAAAACTTCAATAACGAAAACAGGTGAACACGACTGACCGTGTGAAAATTCCAATCCGAATCAATTCATTCTAAACCAACAGCAGCGTCCACAAAAAAGGCGCTTAATTCGAACCATAGAGTATTCAAGAAAATATAGAGTGATAACGTCAACCACATTGCCTTGTGCGGAGCGAAAGCAGGTCTCGCCATAGAAATGTTAAAATGTCATTTTTTCAAATTAAGTTTTCTAGACGTTTTTCAAAATTTTACTCAGCAGTTAACCATGATATAAGCTAAAATGTAACTTTTTCGCTCGTGGAGCCTAGTTGAACCGCAGTCGATCGAGGTATGATCGCAAACGGAGCTCGTGTCGCGGCCGCGTTGTTCATACTCGTGCTCACGGTTCATACTTCTATAGGGTTGCTCTATTTTTTTCTTATATACTCTAAGATTCGAACTTAACGAAAAAAGTCTTAAATAAAAAGCAACAGAGTGACGACGACAGTACGCCGACATCCTTGAATTGTGGCGTGACGATACCAAATCCGTTCAGGGCTGTCACAGTCCACGAAACTTTTTTATAAATTATTTCCTTTGAAACTGTGAGGGCACTTTTAAAATTACTCAGCTAGCTTAGCGGTATCACTGTTGGACTGCCAAGTTAAAGATCATAGGTTCAAAACTCAGGCACCTCTGAATTTCCAAAAATTATATATCACTTGCTAAAACGGTGAAGGAAAACATCGTGAGGAAACCAGCACACCTAGGAGATTTTTCAACGGCATGTAAAACCTACTGGGCTTTAAACATTGTTAAAAAACTGAATATATAGCATCACGCCTTGTATAAAGCAGAGCTAATCCCATCCGTATCAGTTATTTTTTCAAATTTTCTTATTAACTACGTCCGAAGTTAACTGTTTGTTTTGACAACCCTATGCTTTATTTCTCTATGGCAATTGACGTGACACTGGGGACGGCCCCCACATTTTGGTAATTCAATTGGATGACAACACACTCCTTTGATGTTTCACCGACAGTAGTTTCTGAACGCATTAAATTTTGACGGTACAGGCCGTGGTTACACGGTAACAGCATAGTCTAAACATCATATAGTCAGTCGACGCGTTTGATGTTTTCGGAAATGCCGACAACGTCTAGACATTCGTCGCGACGTAAAAAGTGTTAGGGTTGACACAGGACTAAAAACAAAAATATGTTTTTATAGTGTTTTTTTTTGTAAGTATGTATAACACGTTATCAAAATTGGAAAACGTGGCCGCCATTTTGAAATTTTTATTTACTGGGCCCATTGCTTTCAAAATCGATATCTGAGAGTCCGCATGGTCTCCGAGTACATAACCGTTGTCAGAATTGGAAAAGGTGGCCGCCATTTTGAACTTTTTATTTACTGGACCGATTGCTTTCAAAATCGATATCTGAGAGTCCGCATGGTCTCCAAGTACATAGCCGTTGTCAGAATTGGAAAAGGTGGCCGCCATTTTGAACTTTTTATTTACTGGACCGATTGCTTTCAAAATCGATATCTGAGAGTCCGCATGGTCTCCAAGTACATAGCCGTTGTCAGAATTGGAAAAGGTGGCCGCCATTTTGAAATTTTTATTTACTGGACCGATTGCTTTCAAAATCGATATCTGAGAGTCCGCATGGTCTCCAAGTACAAAGCCACCCCTGAAAACCTAGAAAACGATACCCATATTGATTTTTACTCAAAATTAGCGTTCGCCATCTTGGATTTCAAAATTAATGTCGTATTCGTTATCACCGCCCCCGAAAACCTAGAAAACTATACCCATATTGATTTTTACTAAAAACTTGCGTCCGCCATCTTGGATCTCAAAATTAATGTCATATTCGTTATCACCGCCCCCGAAAACCTAGAAAACGATACCCATATTGACTTTTACTAAAAACTTGCGTCCGCCATCTTGGATCTCAAAATTAATGTCATATTCGTTATCACCACCCCCGAAAACCTAGAAAACGATACCCATATTGATTTTTACTATAAACTCACGTCCGCCATATTGGATCTCAAAATAAATGTCATATTCATTATCACCGCCTCCGAAAACCTAGAAAACGATACCCATATTGATTTTTACTAAAAACTCGCGTCCGCCATCTTGGATCTCAAAATAAATGTCATATTCGTTATCACCGCCCCCGAAAACGTAGAAAACGATGCCCATATTGATTTTTACTATAAACTCGCGTCCGCCATCTTGAATCTCAAAATAAATGTCATATTCGTTATCACCGCCCCCGAAAACCTATAAAACGATACCCATATTGATTTTTACTAAAAACTCGCGTCCGCCATCTTGGATCTCAAAATAAATGTCATATTCGTTATCACCGCCCCCGAAAACCTAGAAAACGATGCCCATATTGATTTTTACTATAAACTCGCGTCCGCCATCTTGGATCTCTAAATTAATGTCATATTCGTAATCACCGCCCCCGAAAACCTATAAAACGATACCCATATTGATTTTTACTAAAAACTCGCGTCCGCCATCTTGGATCTCAAAATTAATGTCATATTCGTGATCACCGCCCCTGAAAACTTAGAAAACGATACCCATATTGATTTTTACTAAAAACTCGCGTCCGCCATCTTGGATCTCAAAATAAATGTCATATTCGTAACCACCACCCCTGAAAACCTCAAAAAAAATGCCCATATTGATGTTTTTCAAAAACTCGCGTCCGCCATCTTGGATCTCTAAATTAATGTCATAAGTATTCATAATCAACACACCCGTTGAAAAATTGAATCAACATTTAAAATTCAAATAAATAAAAAGCGACACCCGCTAATTCCTAGGACCCAACAATTCCATACAAGCTACGGTGCGCCCCCCCCTCCGTCCCCCGCTCCACACACCCCGCACGATTGCTCTGTCTAGACGTGTTCGTTGGACTACTGTAGGGAAAGAGAAGAGCTCTTTATACTGTGGTAACAGGTTCAATTCCCGCTTTCTCTAGAAGTTAATGATCATCATTCTCTCACTGTTTTAGATGGTGATAATTAGTTTCTAATTCGGTCATGAATTTGACAAGTCAGTGGAGCGTGCCTAGATTCTACCTACGACCTTGGTTTCGTAGGTTCGATTCCCGCATGCGACATTTGTGTGACCGAGTCGTAAATATATTGACCGACGGATATTTGTTTTGGTCTTGGTGTAGGTACCTATTGTAATAACTCTTAATAATTGTGTCCTCCTGACCGATTTCCGGTCACAGCCTAACTCAATGGAGACTGGCTATTAACGCTACTTTCAGAGGCTTTTACTTAATACTGACAACAGGGATGTAATTTATGTTTTAATAATAATAATAAGCAATATATTCCCGATACCGATGAGCTACTATATTTTATATTTTTAAATGTATATATATTTTTAAATGTATTTTATATGTATTGAAAATGAATAAATGAAATAAGTAATAATAAGCAATATTATAATGGATTTCATTCTTAACTTTAAGTGAAGGACGCTTAATTTACGCTTAATTTGTGACTAATTTAATGTAAGTATCACCCATTTAAATATTGAAAAGGGGAGTGGTATCTAGTTTTATGAAAAATTTGTTATTGATTGCTTACAGCAAAAAACCTGCCTTTCAATAGACCTCAACGCGAGCTACAACACCTTTTAGATTTTTTGGTTTTTAATCACTATTGTAAATGGCAATAGGCTGGACAGTCACACTCTAATGGACTAGGGGGCGTAGGGGGCTGTCCACCCCCGGTCCCCGATCTTAGGGGCCCCCAAATCTCGATAAGTCCCCATCACTGAGCGTATTAACTTTATTTTTACAAAATGTACACTACAGAAACGTCAAATATTAAGGACACCATAAGGGGGTATTTAGTTTTGCCCCTGACAGGCTTATTATAGTCTGCTACCGGACACACAGCTAGAAAAACTGATGCATATTGCATATTATATACAAAACAATTCTAGAACGAAGGCCACAAAGGTAACAGAAAGATGGCATAGTCCAATAATAAAAAAATAATTAAAAAGTAATTTATAGGATGAAAACCAAAACTGCCCAAAACAGTTTAGAATAGATTTTGGAGGCCCCCTAAGGTCCATGTCCCAGGGGGGATCCCCCCGCTTAGTCTACTAGAGTGTGTCCAGCCCATTTCATTTTAGCTTCGCGTAGAATATGGCTTAAGATGGTGCATGAGGATGATGACAAGTGTATCGTAACGTATAAAGTACGTAAATTTGCGTAATATTGTTCTACACACATTACCTACTATTTGCGCAAGTGAATCGTAACAGGTGTTGCTTTCATTATTTTACCTCATTACCTACATATAAACATCCTTTTTTCCCCATCAAACAGCTTATTAAGTTGCCACCTCGTTAAATTCTAACCTTGTTATGACATAGACAAAAAAAAACCACTTGATTTCTTTTTCGAAGTCGCGTCATAGATTTTTTAAAGTGATTTGTCTATGGACGTACTTAGTGTCTTCAAAAACGTTTTTATTCGATTTCTTGTTTAAATATTTGTTAACTATACAATGACTCGGGATTTTTTTTTAAACTTTCTCTAAGTTAAACTGTCAGTGTCAACTGTCAGATGAATAAACAAAAAATGATGAAGGGTGAAGGGACTCTCTTCAAAGGAATGTCCAATTATTTTTTGTCCAATTTTAAACTTATTATACGTGTTTAGAGTTTGTTTTGACAGCAACCAATTTGTGATGAAGAAAAAGAAGTGAAAAAATAAATTAATCTACAAACTTTATAAGAGGCGGCGCCCGTTACTATGTGTTAGTACCTATGTAGTTGGTTCGGTATTTGACTGTATGCTGGTTTGTATAGATATTTAAATAGTACAAACACAAGCAAAATTATATACCTACAACTTCTCATACAAACGTGAGTCACGTGACGTGACCAGTCACTTTGTATGAAAGTCAATTTTCGATTTTCAGATTTCGACCTCCTTTTCCTTGGAGAAAGTTATTAGTTTTATTGACCTAATTTCTTCCTAAGATTTGGCTGGTTTTTAATCAGGTTGTATATTCCAATACAATTGTTTTTTTTTCTTTAATTATAGGTCTATCTTCACTTTATTATTTGGAGAAAAAAAAACATTTTGGGTCCACTCGCGACACCGTAAGAACATTTATTCTTGAAAAATACAGGATAATGATCTTCGGTATAAAAGGTCTTTCACAAGTTTCTTGAATCTGTGTTCTGTAATAAAGCAACACCACAATGGCTTTTCTACAATTTAAATAGCACTGATTTAATTTGTGACCGCAATTTTAAATGTACCTTCTTAAATTGTTCGGGTTTTCATGGCGTTTTCAGTATAGCTATGACGTTTCAATATGACGCCGACTTTCTACGGGCGAATCAGTATCTAGCAGTGTTTTTTTTTAGTATGATGGATTTCGTTACTACGACAAATACAAGCTAACCTTGATAAAAGCTAGGTTTGTCAGTAATGTCGTTTATGATGATCGTGACACACGTGCAGTGAGATTAGGGACGCGTCGCGCATGCGCACGTCTCGGGCGGACACACAGCGCGCTGGAACGAATGTCGCTGTCACGGAATGGGTTGTATTCTCAGAAATTATTCATACTACAACAACCTACTAACCGATTAAGAAATACGAGTATCATAATAATTGTTTATAGTGAACTTGTTGTAGAATTCAGGATACCGCAGTCAGAGATAAACGCATAAGATCCGATCGGCCAGAATAACAATAAGTAGGTAGACTAGATAATAATATTATCCAATATTATTGGACCGAAGTTTCTGTCAAATACTATTCTATTCGCTATGAGCATTTACCACTTAAATAAACCAAAGACAAAACACTTAACTAAACCAAAAACGCCGATGAGAACAGCGACAGTTGAGTCTTTACTTTACATATTTATTTTCTTTACAGCCGACAATCACGAGCCCCTCGCAGCGTGTACTCTTACAGGAGTGCAGTGGCGCCCTCTGTCGCGTCTACACACAGATCCAAAGTCTCGAGAAAGGTAAGAATATTGTCTTTACAATTTCAGTGAAGTAGATATTTTTTACAAAGCTTAGAACATTACATCAAAATAATATAAGTCAGCCTGTAACTGACCTACTGCAAGGCAAAGGCCTCTTCTCATACAGAGAAGGATTGAGCATTAACCACCACGCTAGCTCAATGCGTGTTTTTTAAACTATTAAGTCCAGGTTTCCTTACGATGTTTTCTTTCACCGACAGTCAGTGCGGTGTCTTAGATTAACTAAGAAAGTACCTACATATGACATTGATAAAATCACATTGGTACATGTCAGGTTCGGACCCACTCCCACGCGCTTGCAACGCTAGTCCGTAACCTTGGGTTAATAATAGAGAAGTGCTACAGATGTGAGATGCGAACTGTGGAGACAAACACCCGTCTCCCCCACATTCAATTGCCCCGGCAAAACACCTGCCCCCTGGACACGAATTGCAGTGGCCCATATGGAAGACGCTTAATCGACATCGGACGCTTGTGGGTCACTGCAAACATAATTTGGCTAAGTGGTTGACAAGACTGAGGTGCAGTGCGAGGCAGGCCGTGCAGGACATGCCACACCTGCTTTCTTGTCCGTCCTGTACGACTATGTGTACCCAGCAGGACCTTAACGAGGCGGCGGACAGGGCTGTTGAGGTTGCCACATATTGGTCGAGTAAAATTTAAGAGCAGGGTCTTGACTTGATATGAAGAAGAAGAATAATTATATTTTGTTTGCAGGCTGGAGTAAAGGTAGATGCGATGGCAGCTCCTAACCCTTTCTGTCCGAATGTCAAGGGTATGTGCTGTCTGATGCTGCTCCTCAATCTGGGGCTTATCCTGGTCACCCTAGGCTTCGTCATCGTCCTACAGTTCTTTGAACCTTTGTTCGTTTGGTAAGTTAACTTTTACTAGTCAAGCTCTAATCTTTCAATATAGGTAGGTAGGTAGATACTTAAATTTCGTTACTTCGAAGTGATTTAGATAGTTACTTGAAACCAACTATAGAACGGGATTTATAGTCGTCAGGCGCGACTTATGGTTGATATCATTAATTCCTAGAATTATTGTAGTCCAGTGTTGCAATCCAGTGACGTTGGACTTTGACTAATTTTTTGCGGGTAGGTGATTATTAGTAGAAAAAACAATCTGCTCTCGTATCTTACTCGTTTTGTACGCTGGGTGTCGATACCTCTGTGTTTTTGGAAAGTTTTACATTATTAAAACGATTGAATTCTTTGAAATTGAATTGAACGATAAAAAGCCATTTGCAACTCGATTTTGTTCCCGACACACAAAATAATCCTCACGAATCTTTCTTGGCACTTTTTCGGACTTCTCGTAATAGGAAAAATATTACCTATAATATTTCTATACATCGTATATTGTCCCTAATTTTGTAACAGAGTAATTAAAGTTAGAAGTGTCTCAATCATTGCACGGCTTAAGTACAACATTACACAACTTTTGCCCATCCGAGCATTGAAAGATACAATAGGAGAAAACATAAGTATCTACAGACATTTAAAATGTAATATTTTTTATATATAAAAAAACTAGAACACATTAATACTCACGTCTTTTAGAAATCACTCTATTTAGAAACTTGGATCACTATTGTTTGCGACAATCACATTAAAAATCACTTTATAAATGAAAATTTATAATGGCACACTTATTCAACTGTTTTATTACAGAACATTTAAAGTTTAACGCTCTTTGCTTGACAATTATAGCTTCCGGATACGATATCAAAGATTCACTTCCTAGACTTTTAAAAAATTAACAAATTTTGACCGGCGGGCAGTCGCGGTCTTTTCTGACCGCCTTTGACCACTGAGCACCACTTTTTTTCCTTTGTGTACATTGTTGCATAGGATTGCAAAACCATCTGCATCGCAGCAAAACTGACCAGCCCGCCAGTTCCCGCCATTTACCAGCGTCTTATAGTATCTCGAGTATTAATTAACCTTTTGTCTTTTAATATTTCAGGATCCTGGGCATAGTCTTCCTGATATTCGGCTTCATCACATTAGTCGGCAGCCTCATATACTGCGTCGTATTATGCCGAGAGAATCCCTACCCACGCTACCCAGACGATTTCTACTGGACGCACCATTGGTCTAAAACTATCGGGCCGTCGGAAATCCACTACAGTGCCAGTGAAAAACAATATGTCAAAAACGGGAATGGTGACAGATACAATAAATATAACGGGAAATATTCTGATAGGGAAAGTGCGAAAGGATATTCTGACAGAGAAAGCAAATTGAGTAGGTACTGAACATCTTGACGGTAGTTGTAGCCTAGGTAACGATTGTCAATTTAATTTGCGTACGAGGCCCGAACTCGACGTTTTGACATCATTTTATTAAAAACCAACTTACCCTCATGCCGCTTTGACGCAGCGCTATCTACCGGGTCCGATTGTAAACATAAATCATCTAGAGATCCATTCAAACACAAAAAAAGAATAAGTAAACCAATTTGATGCAGTCGTTCGGAAGTTATGCGCGTACATACATTTCGGCGATTCATTTTTATTTAGGTATATAGATTTGGATAAATGACTATTGTTTAAAATGAATACGTACATTTGATTGCATTTTAAAATGATACAACATCTGAAAACTAAATAAGGTTTATCAATTTTAATGGCGTTGATTAATTGGTTTAAATATTGGCCATAAGTTTAAACTTTGGAACTTAATTTGGCGGGAAAAAGAATTTTTTAAAGCTTTTAAACAGTACATAGTCAATTTTCTTTCTACAAAAATTTCGAACCGCGTAGTATGTACCTATGCATGTAGGTACTAGGTATATAAAAATATTTTATGTACTTAGTACATAGTCTACTCTAATATGTCAACTACATAAAAGAAATAACATATTTTCCATGGAAATCATAATGCTTTTTTTATTTAGCAAAATTTTCTTTCATAGGTAATTCAATTTTATATTTCTTTATTATAACACATACCTAATAAATTGAAAACATGAAATTAGCAATTACCTACCTACATAAAGTAAAATAGTAATTAAAATAAATCCTTATTCTGAAAGCTACAGTTCGGTAGTAAAATACTATCAGTAAACACGCAGGATATCTTTGATAGGATATCTTTTTATCCAAAACCCTGGCTGCATTGCTACCTTTGATTGCAATGCTAAGATTTTTATTTACTGTCTTCTCCTGCCACCTGACAGTTAGTTGTAAGTCTGACAGTTGTGGCCGCGCGTTCTTTTTGTCTTGTAAACGCAAGACGATACGTTTACGAATTCGATTCTCAAGAGTATCTGAAGTATCAGGATTTTTAAAACTTAAAACACTGAAACATTATTTTTCTATAACACTGTCAATCTTACCTATATTTTTATATAAAATAATAATTATTGCAATCCTGTTTATTTTTGTACCTAATATCTAGTAACAATTTGTACTTATCTAAATAATTAAAATAATAAGTGTAAATAATATTGATTAGGTTGAACACTCTGATTTAAATGCCATATTACCTGATTATAGAGTGTGTTAGGTGTAAGTTAGGTCAGGGCCCTATTTTATTGAAAAAATGTGAATAACAATGTAAAATAATCCGAGAATATAGAATAGTGAAATATAATGCGACTTAATTGATGAAATAAAAATATTTCAATAAATAACGTTTATGTAACTACATGTGTCTTTCATTTTATTATCTGCTATACCTACCTTTATAAAAAAAAACAATTGCGCATGGATAAAAAATATAATCAAAGGTAGAAGAAATATTTCACTTTTGTCCGAACATTTAACAATAATTATGACTAACTATGACTGCAAATATTAATAAACTGTTGTTATTATTGTTGTATTGGAGCTATATTCGGTTTATTATATCGATTATTACTTTTGCCTAATTTTCTAATTAAGTACCTAATTTGCGCAACCGATTTTAATTGACAAATTAATGTAGCTTTAATAATCTTAGAACGGCAACACCAAGCTCTTTTTTACGCAAACTAAGAATCAATCAGTTTCTTTTCGTTTTGTATCAAAGATTTTTTAAAACTTACTAATACCTACTAAATCTATGGTTTTTATACACTTAGGAAAAGCTTAGGAATGCACATGAATGACGAGTTTCATGTACCAAGTGTCGCCAACTCAGCACTTTCTCGGTGCTTTCTTTTCACCTTTTCTTCAGTTATTCGACCCATTTATAGAATAGCACCAATTTTATGGCTCCTTCTTGTTGTTGTGGGCAACTTTGCGCATGTCATGTCTTTGTCATAGTGACAATTGGTGACAAGACGAAATATGACATATGTATTGACATATGTCAATTTTGTCAAACCTAAAATAACGGTAAGAGGTAGGGATTTTAAATATGTTATAAATTTGCTATCTCTTCGATTATTTATATTTAATAAACTTAATTGCATCCTTTGAGTGAAGACCTGAAGACTAAAGTTATCACTGTTGTCTAATTATAAAGGTAAGTTTGATATTTCTGCAAAGATTTTGGTCAATCGTATAAGAGGCGGTTTTATTACATGCCTAAAACGTGGGAAGTCACTTTGCTTCTGATAGAAAATACATTGATTGATCACAATGACGTATAAAATATATGGACGATGGATCTAATACAAAAGTCACAAAAAAATGTACTGAATTAACTTTTAATAACGTAAGTACCTACCTACATATAAAATTATAAATGCCTAAACAAAAACATTATATTTTATGTCCTAAGTTCAGAACAACTGTTGTGGTATGAGTTTATCCCTTCGATAAATAGATAGGTAGATGTAAAATCCACAGGTGAAAATAGTTTGAAGAAAATGCACAAGTGGGAAAGATTGAAGCTGATAGGTACTCACGTGTTGCTGGCGGCCCTCGGCAACTCCTCTTAAGCACAGTGCACTGATTTTAATTCACTGGGACGTCACTTTGTGTTATTTCAAGTGTTAGAATGTTTATATGAGTTTTTGATGCGTGTTTTGGGAGCCGGCTCCTACGCAGCCGCTTTGATTTTGTGAGCGAACGAAAGTGAGTTGTTTCGCCACCGAGCGCTAGTGGGCTCGTTCAAAAGGACAAGGAAGTAGGTTTCTAAACGGGATAGGGATGCGGATACTTATGCATTTAGTATTCTGCCAGTGATTATTTATTTATTTATTTTTAGCCTGTATTGTCCCACTGCAGGGCAAAGGCCTTAGTGCCAGTGATAAAAAGATTTATTTTAAAACTTCAGCAACAACATGACTTAATTTTGCTTGCAATATTTTATCAGCTTACGCAGCTACTATTTATTTTGGCTGTAGGTATAAGTGATTACAAATAATTGTAATTGTAATGTTTGTAAGCGATATAATACCGATTATACCGAATATAATATAGAATACAATCACATAAGAGAAAATAATATACTTGAACTTGCATGCTCATCACACAAAGTGTGCCCTTAGCAATATTTCATGACCAGGGCTTAAATGTCAGGGTGCAAAGCTGACACAATGGTTGGGCCAGCAATTTTGTTAAAAACTTTTAGTTGTGCTATTCTTGATGATAGTATTCTAATCATAAAGATATTTGGATTATTCACAGATAGCAGACTCACTCGCAAAAATCAAAAAGAATTAAGTATAGAAATAAATCAAAAATGAGTAATCCTGAGAATAATGAGGAAATGAAGAAGAAAGCTTTAAAACAAGCAATAAAATCTTATAAGAGAAAGATAGCCGACTTGACAGAAGAACAAAAAGAAGAACTACGGAAAAATTGGAGGACACAAAATAACAAACATATAAATAATCAACATACTGAACAACAAATTGAACAATCTAACTCAAGTACACAAGCTTGTAAGATAGTAGATCAGTCCGCAGCCCCAGTTGCAGTCATACACCCACAGGAACACACAGACATTGACAAGTTCTTTGAAATTAACTGGACAATAGGGGATAAGTCAGGCAAAAGGGATAGCGCTACCTCCAGTCTGAGGAAAAACGAACCAACCCCCCCGAGGATACAACGAGCGCTCAATCGAAAACGTAAAAAGCAAGAGAAGCTTGCACTAAAGCGGAAACTTAAGGCTTTATGTGCCATGACCATGGAGATTAGAGGTAACCCGCAGCCACAGCAATCGCTCACTAAACCTGGAAGTCAGGATACTTATCGCCACACAGTACAAGTCGAAAACAAGACGCCATCTTATGGGTCTTACGAACAAACTCCACATGCAACCCACGCCACATCTGCCAAAACTAATATCCGAGTCGCCATCACCTGCCTCAAAACCGGTTTCATATCGAAAGAGGTGAGTGAGCAAGTCGTGATAGAAGTAGAAGAAGCCTTATACCGACTCGCATTAAGCACATACAGACCGGCCTGTTCCATCGCCTTGACCAGCAGACCAATATACACGGACGGGAGCATTCGCACCACTTGTGCAAACCAGGAGACTTTCGAGTGGGTGTTGGGGATAATCCGTGGGCTAAAGATATCGGACGTGGGAGAACTGACAGTTTTAAGGGTGGACGAACTCCCAAAGAGGGTCAAGTGTGGCTTCCTCATACCTAAACTTTGGGACAGAGAGGAGTCCCTCATAACAAAGTGTTTGGGGCTCTCCAACCCAGACCTGGAACCGCATAGGTGGCTCTTATATAGTATTCAACGGCAGGAGAAGGTTGGAGGTACTTTCGTAGTGGTAGGTGTCCCGGAGGACCTGGTACCGGCGATCATGGCTCGGGGTCGACGACTCTCTTTCTTGGTCGGCTCTATCTACCTCAAGTTCGCGGACGCCAAGGGCCACTATATCGACACACCACCTGCCCCACTTGTCCCAACCCCAGCAACTCCTATCCCAGGTAACAAAGCTCCACTACTCCCAACGCCAACAACAGTGACAATCACACACTCTGCCACTATCACACACACAAACAGTCCAGACGAGGGGAGTACTGCGCCGCTACATACATAATTGAAATCACCATAAAGATTTAAAAATAACACTTGTGAAAAAAAACTTTGGAGGGGATTATTGCTAGCCTCTACCCGCACAACAGGTATGGAGCGATAGTTATCTGACATCGACATAAGAACTCATGACGTCATCTGTTCGAAATACCATCTCACTTTGCAGTTTTTTTTTAAAGATTTAGTTACGGAATATTTTTTCTCTTTTTCTCGTTTTATTTATTTTTATTTCATTTTATCGTTTTTATTCTTTTTATCGTTTTTCTCGTTATATTAGTTTATAAGAATAAAGTAATAGTAAGCCAAATAAAAAGTAACATTTTGAAAGAATTATTTAGTGTTCCTTTGTTAAACTAGGATGTTAATTTTAAATTTATCAGTTATTTAGATAAGGGATCTCACACAAATATTTGGCCATCATAAATGAGCACAGCACTATAAATAACTATTTATGCATTATACTATCACTATGCGAACACTAAGTTCGATATTTTATACAAAGAAAAAATATACTTACATAGTATGCGTAAATACTAAATATTTTATCTATTTATAAGCAATAAGTTACTTCTGTATATAATTGTTTTCTAACCGCAAAGTTAAACATGCTAACCCTCTAGTAATCCGTACAAGAGGTGGATGTAACTACCAGGAAGGAGAGAATTTCGATAACACGGGTGGGGTTACGAATAGCTTAGTTAGTGGCTGAGCGACTGGATCGCGGATTACAACCTCGCTCGTAACGATTTTTCCTTATAAAAAAAATACTTAGTATTTGTACAGCTTGGCAAAAAAGAGTCTGAAGCGGTGACAGTTGGAACTAAAAAATTATAATCATGACAACACAGTTTTATTTGTCAACTACAAGTAGCTTTCTTGTCATCTTTACGTATTGCGAGTAATTTTCTTTAAAATTTAAAAGATTCGTGTGAATTGTGTGTGATATTCTTACATAATAATAGTTGATGTAGTTATTCGTAATGAATAAAACCGTTCACAGTAGTGGAAGATCTGTTAAATATCAAGTTTTCTTGAGATGTTTGGCCGAAAGCAAAGCCGGACAAATTTTGTCTGAAATTGACAATGTTTACCTGAGAACTGCTCGAATGACAGGTAAAATCCATCTATTTTTTATTCTAGAATGTAATTAAGTCGTTATATTTACTTTCTGATAGCTATACCACCAGTTTTTGTCGTCTTGTGTACAAATCATTATTGAGGTTATGTTTTGTAATTCGACGAATCACGTGTAGTTAAACTGTTTAAATTGATACTTGAAACATATGAATAGAATTTATACAGAGTTATTATTGTTTATTTCAGGTAAATCTGAAAATACAATCAGAGCAATTGTCAATGAAGGTGAAAAAAGTAAGAGTATTTTTTCGACACCTGGAAAACACCGAAAAGGTCGCCCGAAGAAAGAACTTGATGATTTTAATTTATGTTGCAAGTTGCCGTTCGTTGTGGCTTTCAATAGGAGACGCCTTTATTCAACAGTGGGCGTTTTCCGGCTGATGATGATGACGTTGAATTTTTTGTATTTTAATAAAATCTAAAATGAAACATGTTATTTAATTTCCCTTGTTGATAATGAAGATTTATTATCATAATCCACAATCCATAATTGACTCTCTCATAGGCTCGCTATAATTCTAACTCTTGAGATAACCATTCTCAAGAGTCTGAATGATAGCGATTACGAACTTACATAATGGGACTATGCATTGCGTTGTCAGATTTTTCTTATTCTACTTAGATCTCCCACAGAGCAAGCCACCAAGCTTTATATTACATATAAGTAGTTATTGCCGCCAATGTACAATCTTCCTAAATATAATTAGGATGATATCTGTTTTGTACAATAACTACTACCAGACCATGACTATTACAAATAAAGTTAAAATCTTTCTTAATTTTAATTATGTTCAATTTACTTTTTTAATTTGATAAATATTGAAGACTAAAATGATCAAGTATCTTGTCAATTTTAGTCGTGGTATATGGGGTGGCAATCTAAAAGATAAAGGCGCCCTCAATTTATCCAGACTCTTTTTTGCCAAGCTGTATATTAGAGGTATGCATAAATACTACATAAAAACATTTATGTTTTTAAAGAAGACAATTAAATGATTGTTAATAAAAAGGCACTGTTATTGTAAATAGCCGAGTGAGTGTCCTAGTGCCGAGCACAAGCCTTTAATTTGCGTTCTCTTTTTTTATTTATTTTTTATGTTTGTGTCAATGTTTTTTTGTATTACCTACTAATTAACAGCAAAAACAAATTTTGGTATACAAAGGTTGGTATAAAATAAATTATACTATTTTATACCAACCTTTTTTGGCCTAAAATTATTGGCTGCCAACTGCCTTAAAAAATAATACCGTGAGATGGTGATACCACAGTTTTCCCATTTTTAACTTTGTACTTGAGTGACTTGTCTATTCATACACTATGGTGTCTTAGTAGCGTTAAAATGTTTTTATTTAGAGCCCGTCCAGAAAGCGCGATTTACGCGCGTGTCCACTCGCGCGTATTGTTTTGTATTGCGTCCAGATGCGGCGAAACGCGCGAGAGCATCTGGACGGGATGTATGTTGCTCTAATATCTCGAGAACACGCGAGTGC
The DNA here is from genome assembly GCA_936450705.2 of Protodeltote pygarga. NCBI lineage: Eukaryota > Metazoa > Arthropoda > Insecta > Lepidoptera > Noctuidae > Protodeltote > Protodeltote pygarga. The sequence goes on from OW388261.2 coordinate 12,164,704, forward strand.
CTACGCGCGAGTGGACACGCGCGTAAATCGCGCTTTCTGGACGGGCTCTTACCATCTTGCTACTTTTATGTTATTGTTATTTTATTATACACTTTGTTTTCTTCAACCTTAACATTGACAGAATCATTGTCAAAGCGATGGAGCCATTGATTATTGATATACAAAAAACCCAAGATACACAGTCAGCGTCTCAAAAACGTCCACCAAAAAAGAGCGCACAATTCAGAATTGTACGCTCATTTCTATTTAGTATTGCGTCACTAGAGCGACAGCGCAGACGATAAAAATGCCGAAGTGTTCGATGAAAAAGTGTAAAAATAAAACGTCAAGAACGTTAAAAAAGGATGGGATATCATACTTTCGGTAAGTAAAAGAGTTTATTAATTTGTATTTGTTGTTTTTATGACTAAATATAAGGAGAAACATGTGATTTTGATTTAATTTGTTTTAAAACTGTACTCCACGATCGTAGTATAATACGCCAAATTTCAAGATCCGTTCAAGATGTGTAAAAGCAAGCCCATTACAAACTCTTTATTTTAGTCGAATAATACAAATGACCCTGTTCTTTAAATAATGGAGTCGATTTTTTTTATTATGTTATTTTTTTTTATTAATGGTTGCAAAACTTTTATACTTTTTTTAATTTCGATATTTAGTATTATAACTTATAAATTTAGTTTTTAACCGACTTCTAAAAAGGAGTTTGTCAATTAGACGGTTTTTAAAAATATTTGTATTCCGATTACTCCGTGAATCATGGGCTATTTGAGTATTTTGTTCTTAGTAAAAATAAAGTTTCTGCTTGTGATATACCTAATATAAAATAAATATATAATCATAATCTTATGATTAACTTCAGAGTTAGCTACATAACATAAATCTTCATCGGTTAATAGCAAATCTGTGGTAATAATAAATTTTGTTGTTACGTGTTATTGATAACCGCCTATCTTAGTGAAAGGATGAGAAGAGAAGAGAGAGGTTCAAACCCCTCCGCCTCTTATGCCACGTTACTTTAAAAACTAAGAAAAAATTATAATTTAAAAGACAGAAGAAAATAATTTACACAATATTACCATTTATCCACATTGCCAAAATTCACAGAAATAAAATAAATTCCAGGAATTAAACACTTAACGGTAATATTATAAATTATTTTTTCTATGAATATAAATACATAAAAAAACGATTCGACTCCATGGAGTTCTTGTACTACGTTACTTTCGACGGCCATTTGCTTTAGAGTATTGAATGACATTACAGGTATCGAACGTGACATAACACGCGTTGTTTGCGAATAAAAAACAACTCTATGTGGTAGGTGTAAGTTCTAATTTGTGTTATGTCAATCAAAACTTGTGACATTTGGATTTTATTTTTTAATTTGATTTGTAGACGACATTTTATGATGTGAAGTTTGTAAGGAACTGTGCATCTAGGGTTTTTGTATATCAATGGATGGAGCCATTAAAATTGGACTCAACTTTAATGGTTCGATCAAAAAAATCATATGAAAGATAGGTAACTTGATTGTTAAGTAGTTTTAAATCAATAAAAAAATGAGTTTTCTTGAATTGTTCATTTATTTACAAATTGTTAAAAATTAACAAATTATATCGAGAAATTACTTTTGTAACGTAAAAATATGGAAGTAACAGATTAACTCAATTTCATTGTAATGTCCATAATATTATCGAAACAAATAAATCCTTAATAATAACACGTTCACAAATAAAGATTTAATTAGAGCAGGAAATAATGAAAATATCTAAAATATAATTATGAAATATTAGAATGTCAGAATATCCTAAAAAAATAATACAACTGGCAAAATAATTCAGATCTAATATAACATAGAGGAACAAAGAAAGAAATAAAATGGATAAATACAATAAGAAATTGAAATAGTCTTGTTACATTACAAATATTTACAATTTGTCATAAAAAACTATATCAGAAATTGCTCCAAAATTTCTTCAAAAATTTATTCTTTGAGCAAAGAACGTGCCAGACGAATTTTAACTAATTACAAACTAATTAGATCTAAATTATAAATAACTATTACTTATTTAACTTACAAAGATGTATTTCTGGGCAGTCACTGGCTGCTTGTAGGCCGTTGTATAAAAATAACATTGTACATGTAGTCAATACAAATGATAACATTATAAAATTGTTGCTCCGGAGCCTGCAACTTTATTTACCGTAAAGCTAGTGTTCACGAACATGTTTTTCACAATACTGGGTCTGAAACAACAATGTGTTCATAATAAATTTGTAATAGGCTTTCCACACACGACCGACTTTTCACCAATCTTGTGACCGACTCAACGCACTAGGCCTACGCCTGATGACTTTCAATTCCTTCGATCGCCACTAGCTGTAACGGCAGTGTGCTTGCAGTTGGTAATAAAAATCAATGAAAAAATCGGTCGTGTGCGGAGAGCCTTAAACATTAATGAAAGGCGCCACTAGCCTAATGATATGATCGTTGAATTACTAAGTAAAGGTTGCTGGTTATGGACCAGTGGAGTGCCTAGTATATAACAACAGAGCAAGCCCGACAACCTTTATAAAGGTTTAATTGAAGCTAAACAAAAATGTATTACGTAATTTTATTTTATTACTACATTTTCTGACGGGCTTTGCATAAATGTATGGAAGACACGCCCCTGGCTTAAAACACAGGTTTTAAGATACGGTCACCTCTAGAAATATTTTCGATGGAGTGTAAAGCTAAGTCAGTTAAATTGTTACGATAATTAGTCAGACACTACTTAGCACGCGTTTAGACTTAGCAGTATCCCCGTCACTGTCGCGCGACTGTCAAACGTCATCTGCAAGATAAAGACGGGAATATGCCTTCGCCAAAGCCCGTGATAATGTTTCATTCTAATGAATATGAAGCGAGTACCGTGATAGGAGCTAATTGCTACAAAATATTATGTTACTGGCAATGTATATAATCCAGTATTCTATACAATACCTCGGTATTCTATACGATATCTAATCAAATTATGAAATTAATGTGAGAATTGAACATTATAATAATTTTAGGTAAGGAAACTTGAGGATTGTACATCATTTACAATCAAAATTATCAATTTGATTATTCCAAAAACTACTAACCTGTGTAGAAACATTTTTCTGTTAGAGTTCTCTTTAATCGTGCAGTAGACAGTGTATAGTATGTAAACTTTTATAGAACCCGGTTCTGTATAAAACAACGAGGTATCCTATACTATGTCTAAATTATATACATAGCCGTTAACATCTTGATGTTGATTCATTACCAGTAGGTACCTCATTAGCTGTGATTTAAGAAACTTCATAACTAAAACCTCATTTTAGCGCAAATATGTTGCAATACTAACCAGAGACCAGTACTTTGGGTAGTTTAGACAGGACACCAATTATTATTGGATGGGTTTGTCGTAAAATGCTCGCTTTTTACATAATAAAAATCGCTTAAAGCAATGATAAAAATAAATAGATTCATTAAGATTGTTTAATTTTATAAAAATTAAACAAAAAAAAATATCTCAACTAGACCATCTTTTCTTCGTTCTTCTTTTATTAAAGGTAGCGAGCACACTAGAATTTCTCCGGTATCGTGGACATACATATTATTCCACAATGCACAACACCCAGACCGAAACCGAAATATCTGTGAAACACAAATAATGGAATGCGAGTAGTGTTGTCCAACTATTTTTCTGAGGTAAGAATATTTAACTGTACTAAATATATAATTTAAATAATTAATTTCCTCATTAATAAATGAAATATTGAGGAAGAACCAAACTACATCTACAAAATGTCAATATCTAGCTGCTGCTTGATATCCAATTGAGTGTCGTGATAGCCTAGTGATCGAGATCGAGATAGTGACTGGCAAATCAGAAGCCTTAGGGATTCTATTCCGAAATCGAATGCAACTGTTTCGGATCGAAACGAAGACCAAGCCACCAAATTACTACTGTAGTCCGCGCGCAAGTGTTAGTTACCGCATAATGTGAGTGGTGAGGTGAGGGATGTTTACCGTCAGTCTGTCGTCGTTGTCAATCGCACCCTCCCCGTCTCACCGCTCACATAATCTCAGGCGGTGACTAGCACTTGCGCGCAGATTACATTTAATTGTACTTATTGTTTTCGTCTATCGCTTTTTAATTATTTTTATTAAACATATTAAAGGTGATTGAACGAACTAAAAACGTACAATGATGCAATCCGTCAGTCGAAACTTCGTCGTTAGAATTTCGGAGTAGAGCCCAAGGTTCGAACCTAAAAGCGCGTACCTCTAACTTTTCGTAAGTTATGTGTGTATTGTAAATAAATTATCGCTTGCTCCGTGCCTAGGAAAGCACAGAAAGCCGTTGGTCCTGCGTCTGATCTCCGTAGCAAGATTGCCGTCCTATCAGACTGAGGAAGTGAGGGAATAGGGAGTCTACCTGTGTAGTGCAAGTGTATGTCACACACTTGACTTGCGTAGTTGGCTAATCTCCGTTAAGATTGGCCGCTGAGACCGAAACTCAGTCAGGAGGATTATCATGTTTTATGATACTTACGGCAAAGTCTCTAGTCGGAGTCAGACTCGCTGAATGTGTACTTCTTTTGTGGTCTACTGCGAGCGTTGGCTCTGGGGGCCGAATCGACCTCCACGTCTGACAAGTCTGACTCAGATTCGCTTGAGGTCTTCTTTTTGAATTTCTTTTTAGGTGCTGCCTTCTTCTTGTCCTGAAATAAAAAATATTATTGAGATTATTTGAGGATTTAAGACTAATACTTGACGCAGTTGTTAAATGTAAGCCTTATGACATAGAATTAGTTAGCTGCAATCACCATATTGATAAATAAATTTTGTAAGATGAAGATATCGTACTAAAAATTATCGTAATAAAAAGAACGAATTATTAAATTTTATTGAGTTGCCCTAACTAAGTTGGCCTAAGAATAGAACCACCCCTACTCGTTCCGCGGGTGTCGTAAGAAGCGACAAAGGGAAAGATCCGGACGATGGGCAGCAGCATCCTTCTGTGTAACAGCAATCATCTACTACTGCGATCGCCAACCCGCTTGCCCAGCGTGGCGTTTATGGGCAAATACCTTCAATGAGCGCACAAAAGTGGCGCACATTGTAGGCACATATAGTAAGTTAACCAACCTTTTTGCTATCAAATATACTGTCGTCATCATCATCATCGCTGAACATATCTTTAGCTGGTCTCTTCTTAGGTGCAGATTTCTTGGCGGCCGGTTCTTTGTCTCCGACCATAAGCTTCCGCTTGGGTCCAGGTTTCTTCTTGGGTGGCGAGTTTTTGACTTCTTCTTCTTCATCACTAGATAGGACGGTGGTAGGATCAGAATCTCCGTTCTTTTGTTTTTCTTCCCTCTTTGTGTCTTCAATAAGTGAGTCGAATAAACAATCTGGAATTTAAAGTCAATGAATATTTAATCTTATGGCGTTTGAAATACAGTCCAAAATTGATGCTATCTTCGTAAGTTCTGACCGTAAAGCCTCCGCACACTTTACTCACCGGAGTCCATTTCAGCTGGTTTCCTGTGAGCGTTTTTCTTAACACTGAAGTCATCTTCATCGTCACTGATCGACATAGCCAACGGTGCTTCACTTGCAGAGTCCATCTTATTGTCTAATAACTCTGGTTCAGAGCCAGAATCAGAGTCATCAGAGCCGTCCTTGTATTTTTGTACCTGAATAAAATTATTTTAATTTTGTTGTTAGTTACAATGTGGGAAGATCTTCGCTGCTCTCAGAAGCAATAGGCGTCATCATTGTGAGAAAAACTTAAGTATATATACTACCTTAGTAGCGGCTCTCCGTGCGTTAGCTCTCTCCCGGGGCGCGAGCGCTTCGGGGACTACTTCCAACTCAGAACTCGATTCTTCAGAACTGCTACCGCTAAACGTCATGCGCTTCTGTTGATAGATCAGCATATTATAACATTTTATTTCATGAAGTCACTAGTAACAGTCGTAAATATCATAAACAAAGACTAGCTAACTACACAGGAGTTGTTGAAATCTCTATTTCCTCTCTCATAGTCAGATAGGACGGCAATCAATAACGACCTGAAAGATTAGGCGCAAGACCTACGGTCGGAGGCACGGGGCAAGTGATATATAATTAATTTTATATTCGCACTAACTTACGTAGTCAGAGGCGCGAGACTTGCGTTCCAACCTCTTGCCTTCGGTGAAATGACACAGTCGTTGCTGATGACAATAGTCATGTTTAAAATTACTCATTACTAGATATAAAATTACTGAATCTGACCAGTCACAATTGTCATATACCTTAAATGACCGATCATTTACGGTCAAATTCAGTCTATTTGACTCTAATATCTCTACTCTACTAATATACGTCTACTCTAAACTACCAAATTGGAATCAACCAAATAATATATTTGAGTAGGTACCCAATTTACATGCAACTTTAAATGAAGCAACGTTTTAGCTTTGAGCGCACGAATCATGAAAATAAGACGGCATCAAAGTCCGCGCGTTGCGATGCAACGTTGCCGTTTCGCCTATAATGCACGAGCACGGGGTAAAATCATTACAAACCACTTTTTGTTTCAATTTAGAAAATAACCTAAAAATATACTTAAATTATAATAAACCAAAGTGACTGAAAATGACCGTTAATGACCCTTTTTGACTGCTTTTTAAAACAATTTGACCGTAAATATGCAGTCAGTCAAATTCAGTCACTTTGGTCATTTTCAACACTACTCATTACTTTAGTCCATCAATGTCTTAATATTATGCAATATTAAATTTGAGGCAAAGGAGACTAAACTTTAGTGTGCGCGCATTAAGGTTGTTTTTTAAAAATCACATAAATATAAAATTCTAATAACAGACTACCTTCTTCGGTTCTTTTTTGGTGAAGGAAAGTTTGGTTTGTTTCAAACCGTCGCCGGCTGCTTTATCATTCTTATCGACCTTCTCTGGTTTCTCCGCCTTTTCTTTCTTCACGCGAGATTTCGGTTTCTTTTCACCGCTTGCCGGGCTAATGCCAGTTGGATCGTCCTGAAAAAAACTCTTATTACTAAGACGTATGAATGGACTTTCGCTGAATGAATCGAAGCCATTACCATTAACCGGGCACAATTCCAGACTCCGTGCTGCTACTGAAAATTTCCTAATGGAAAAACCCAATAACACTTTGCCCGACCCGGGGATCGAACCCAGGACCTCGCGCTCAGTAGTGCTACCACTAGACAAACGAGGCAGGCAAAGTGTAAAAAACTATATTATAATATAAATAAACAAACACAAAATAGTTCAATATCATTCTCTCTAGTTCGATTCACTTCTTCAATTCGATTCTTCAAAAGAAGCTTGTCAATACGAGTTTTAGTTATCATAAAAAAGGTCTAATTTCGACCAATAAGCAACCTCTAGTGTACTTAAAACCGCTGACCTCGGGTAGAAGACCAAGGATCTGTCAACCTTCACCACTGACAAGTCGAGCCCTATGGTTTCAGTTTAGTTAGCCAGACTCCTTACAATATACATTTTGTTCATTATTTCTGACTGGTAATGCGAACAGTACCTTGGTTGGCAACAATCCATATGATATACCACATTATATTATATTTAAACACAACACAAATACAATAAATAATTAGACTGCACTAACCGGATCATATTCTTTTTTGATCTCTTTCCTATTTTTCGCCTTCTCGGCGGCTTGGATCCTCTTTATCAGGTCATCGGATATCTTCGGCTCTACTCGTCTGCCATTCACAGCGGGCGCGATTTCGATCATTGATTTGCGATTCTTCTTATTGGCGTTCTATGAAATTACATAATACCTGTATTAACTTAAGTGGATTGCAGATTACGAGTATCAAGAATATTACTAAAATATATTACTAAAAATATTACAATATTACTATAAGTGACCAATTTGACTTTAGAAAAAAACAACCGATCATCCTCCTCTTAGCCTTATTATTCTTAAACTTTGCTGCGTCGGCTACTAATCTAACATAAAAAATGGAACGACGGATTCTGACTGTTTTTTTGATGACAGTTGATATTTTTATTTCCCAGATGACTTTCAAATACGAAAATCATAATCTTTACAACTATTTTTTAACTCAGAGAAATTAGGAATCCGCTTTAACGATTTTTCCATGCAAATGAAGTAGTTCATTACCTTTGGGATGAAACATAAAAGGAAGAAATATGAATTGTATAGACCATTATTCTACAGATCTATTAGAGAAAATAAACTGGTTAAACTTGCAACTAATATTTGTACATAATTACCTTTACTTTTTCCATCTGATCATAGCATAAACAAAAGAAAATTTAAAGCAATATATTTATTTATCAAACTATTTAGCATCCTGAAGTGGTAATGTCAATGGCGTTTTAATAAAGTAACGAATATAAACAACTTCGAGATAAAACCTAATGAGAAGAAAGAAGCCCCTCTCAAGAGTCAAGCGGACTGCGCACGCGTGCCGCTCCGCAGCATGTGACACGGGGAATATTACAGAGCGTAAGTGTGTGCGCAAACACAGGTGCACTCTCTATTCTCTTATTTTCATAGTCCAATAGGACAGCGATCAGGTACTTGCAATTAAACTTGTAATATGTTGAAGTGTTACCTTTATTCTTTCCATCTGGTCAGCATTAAATAAAAAAAAGAATGTGAAAGCAATATATTATCAAATGTTATTAAATATTTTCTGATTAGTCAGTGTAAATTACGTTGATTTCCAGATTATTACATGGTAAACAATTCATTTACTATATTTTGTATGTGTACATTTAAGTTTATTATCCGAAAAAAAAAAGATTAGTAATTCTGGATACTATTCAGCGAAAAAATTTTATAGTATATTATGTCACAAGGGCGGTAAGAACACAATTTACGATCAATTATGATGAAAAGTACATTTTTCTATGCTCGGAGCACGATCTTTGTTACGTTTAAAACTCGAAAGCGTGTGCGAGGGCCCTTCACTTAAAATAATATTTAGTAATAATTGACTTACAGCAGCTTTGGCCGTCTTCTTATTGACACTGGACTCTTCTTCTCTTTCCTTTTCTTCAACGTCGTCCAATCTTACCAAGAACTCGTCAAGGTCCTCGCGCCAAAGTGTTTGCGGGGTTTTCGCTCTGCACACAATTTCAAAAAGCTTATATTGTAATAAAATAAAAAACAAACGACATTGGTTGGAGTTTTTTGTTTAGGTTAGCTATCATTCTTGAAATTGTATTTTTAAAGTGAATTTATCTTTTTGATATAAGCGCCATAGAATAACTATAAATTTAATATTTAAAAAAACTCCAACCGAAAAATTCTAATTTTTTAAACTTAAGAACACTCGATTTATTGAAAAGTATTGAATAGTACTCTTTTATATATTTTTTTTACTTTTTTATTTAAATGTTGCACTCTTCTCTGACATAATGTGTGTAATTCTGTAGTAGTCGGACTCCAAACTAGTATAGTATTAGTAGCACTAAATCCGGTTTTTTTTTTCTCGAATGCTACGATTTTTAAACATTGCTAGTGTTTCTAGTTTCTCAATAATGCTCGACGAAAATACACATTTTAAATAGAGAAAATGTATCAAACAGTTCGTCGACAACTTACTTGAGTTCATTAAGTTCCATCAGCTTCTGGTCTCTTTGTTTCAACAGCTCATCTTTCTTCTCCTTAGTAAGCATCCACATAGACATTCCCAGTAGATAGTTGAACTTCTTCACTTCTTTCAAATTCTGGAATGCTTTCTCTGTAACACAGTAATGGTAATTATTTCAGGTGTCAAAACACAGGGGAACAAAATCGTGGGGATCAAGAACAGAGAAACGGAGTCACGGGAATCAAAAACAGGGGAACGTAGTCCCCGCGGGTCCAAACAGGGGAATGGACTCACGGGGGGTCAAGACATGCGAAGAACGATTTCAGGAGTGTCAAAAAGGAACGAAGTCACAGGCGTCAAAACAGGGGAACGAAGTCATGGGGTCAAAAACAGGTGAACGAAGTTATTGAGGTGAAAAACAGGGGAACCAAGTCGCGGAGTGTTTAAAAAAATATGTCTTACAGGAATACTTTTGTTGAAAATGATTTAATTAATTATTTATAAGCCCATGATTTCGAGAAGTTTGTGACATTTGAATTTGAAATTGGAGTAGCGATCGCCTAGTGGCGATCGATTGGGATCGCCACTAGGCGATCGCTACTCCTGGATGGAACAAAATAATGGATTATTAAAATGATGGACAGTACCTGGATCAACTGGTTTTCCCTTCTCAGATTCTGGTTCTGGTTCATCCTCAGACTCCTGGGTGTCTTCTTCCACAGCTGTCAAGCCCTGCATTCTGCTCGCTCGCTTCTTCCAATCAGAGATAGGGTCAGGAGCGTAACCTGAAAAAATATTAAAATGATTGTTTAGAATTTAATTATTGAAAGATCGTTAAACGAAATACCTTAGGAATATCCTAAATGCTGCCGGGATGCAAAATATCATTCATAGGTTAATAAAACTATTTAAAGACTTTCGTTGTTTTTTTTTTACAACTTAAAGCTTAGTTTAAAAAAAAATAGAATCGGTTCAATGGTTCTTACCCCTCTTCCCCTACCCCTATCAAAGTAGTAGTAGCTAGGTATATTTCAAAATGATAATTATAAATTATTTATAGTCTAGCTAGATAGCATCAGGTTTACTTACCCCTCTTGATGAGTTCTTCGACCATGGCCCTTCGTTTCTTGTTCTCGACCACAAGGCCTTTGTCGCACTTCTCCAAGATGAATCGCGCTTGGTTGGAAAGCTTGTCGGCCTCAGCTTGCAGTTGACCCTCCCTCCATTCTTTGCGCCGCGCGTAATATCTTAACCTCAAGTCATAGAAATCGCGTAAGATTTCTTCAACTTTGTCGAATCTGGAAAGTTTTTAATAATTGGTTAAGTTTATTTTTTAACCCACAGTTTATGGTATTAAAATCTTGCAAGGATGAAAAACTACTACTACTAGGAGTAAACGGACGCTGTCCCCTTTTCGATCGTTTACCCCCTTTCGTTCATTAATCCTCGTGCCTATGGATGGTGTTACTCTCTTATAATCAAGTAACCCAGCAGTAGTTTTTCTAAAACTATATAAAACTTACTTTTTAAGACAGCAGTTGTGATCGAAAGCGTTCATACAAGTAAGAGATATGGTGGTTTGCAGTTTGAACACTTTGTGTACCCCTTCAGCCTCCACTTCGCTCAGTTTGCCAGGCAGAAGACTCACCACGAAGCGAACAGTTGTATCTGTATTGTACTCCTATAAGAACATACAATAATATCAGTGATTAGTCGTTAGCCAAGCCAAGCCAAGTTGGAAGCCTTATGGATATAAAAAATATTTACAATGGGTGCCCCACAAACCCATCTTGGTGACGTATGACGTTAGAGAACGAAGAGTAAGCCCCAAGGCTTACTCTTGAACTACAAATCCAATCCCAATCCTATTTCTTACCATGGTAGGAAGAAAGAGGAATTATGGAACAGGAGGGAGGAATTTGGATGAGGAGGGGCTTTCAGAAGGGGGGATATGCGCGTTCGGTGCTCTCATTGTCCAACAATATTTTATGTAAAAAGTCGTTACCCCGTTCAGCTTAGGTCTAGGCCCATTCAAGCTGTTGAATCTATCATCTCTAAACAGATAAAATCGAAATTTACTTACTCTGTATTCAGATATGACAGGTTTTACTTTGTCATTCCCAAGCATAGGTTCGAGAACATTCTCCTTGTAATTCTGTGTCCATGTGCCCACAGGAAGTTCAGTGATTTCAATCTTTTCCCCAGGCAATATAGCCGCTTCACCGGATATCACGTACTTATCGCCAAAACCCTCGATTGTGCCCCGGAAGTTCTTGTACCAAGGATGCATGGGTTTTGGTTCTTCACCGTCTAACATCCGTCTGGAACGGCAAATTTACATGATTAAAATCACGACTCGAGAGTTGACTTTCACTTTAAAACACACTTGGTTGTATTAACTTTTATTACTTCAGAAAGTTTAGAGGTCATTTTTGCCAAGCAAAAATAGCAACAACGCCCCTCTGCGTCGTAAAAGTCGATTAATGATGGGACAAGGGTCACAAAAGCGATCAACCAAGCTGCATCTGGTGGGAGTCAGCTGGACCAAGTTTTGATGCCAAGAGACTTCTGTCGTGTTTAACATTTTCGCGACATAATTATTTTAATCAGTTTTAATTTTTAAAATTTATAGTTAGTTATAGAATAATTACCGAATATTTGCGACAATATCCCTTGGGTTGTAGTTGGGTATCTTTGTGGACCACCCCGTCCCGATACCCTCGGCGCCATTGACGAGCACCATAGGTATAATTGGAATGTACTGGACTGGTTCAATTCGCTGATTGTCTTCGAATTCATGCTGAAAATATTTATGTACAAGTTATAATATTCCGGTCTTACTATGTTCTACAGTGGTTACAAAATTTCAAGAAACCTTGAGAAGCAGATCCTGGGCACCTTATGATAATGGGACTGTGATATATCGTCGCTTTGGAGAGCAATGGAGCTAAGCCACATTTTTTGCAAAATGGACATAAGTTGACAAAGTTATAGTAAGAATTTTGTTAGAGCTACACTATAAAACACTCTTCCACAACATGTAATGCACTTAACTCCATTACGCAAAAAATGTGACTTAGCGCCATTGCCCTCTAATACGACGATATGATAGAGGCCTTTTTTTACAAACATACATGCAAAAAGAGTAAGTAATCGTCGTTTGATTTTCGGAAAATATATATATTTCATCGGTAATATTTGGCTATCGGTCAGTGATCTGGAAGGAACTATGGGGCCCCATGGGATCTTGGGACCCGGGCACTCGCCAAAAGAAGGGCCTCAAGATAAAATTCCGACCTTGTCCCAATGTCCAGTGCATAGCGCATACAAATTATGAATTACAAGCTTATCTCAGTAGCAGATTTGCGCCGGTGTCACGATAATATACATAGAAATATAATAAATATTGATAAATGTAATTCACTTGATTAGGCGTAACTTGTTAAAAGCCTACGTGCAGTGGAATCCGGTGGACAGTTTACTGAAATCTGAAAAAAGTACCTTTATTTAAGTGACCAGTGTAGTAGTTCTTTGTTTATTTTTGAAAAAAAACTGTGATTTTTTTGGTAAGTTTAATTTTATTTTAACAAAATTGCGTTTGTGTATTTTTAAAAGAGCTTATTGTTTACTTATCTTAAACCTATGGACGCCGGCGTCAAGTAAAAATTGATTTCCTTTTGTCTCATTACTCAGTTTGAAGGTTTAATTTGTAAACAATTTTGGCACATGTCACCTTTTAAACGAAAAGTGCATTTAAAAACACATCTAGGTTATATTAAAAGCAGTTTTAGGCTTACATTTTATTTGGTGAACCTCGTCTATCGGCCCACTCCTGGGGAAGGGCGTTCCCATTCTTACTCTACTTGCATTCATGACTAAATGTGTGTATCTCACGACTAAAGCGTATTTTAATAAATCATTTTTTTCACTAGTTGGAGCCATTCATTAATATTGTCACCATTTTATTTACTCATAATATTGTCTATTTTTATTTGCATACGAATTTCTTTTTTTATCAGTGAAACTTTTAAATGGCCTTCAATCAATATCATTATCGCAATAGATATGTGCTAGCTGTTAGTTTTCCAAATAATATTTTTTTAATGAGAAAAATGTAAGAATTCAACACTTACATAACCATATAATAACTATTGTTACAGTTCGTGTCAATATGGACCAAGGCTTTCAGCATCAGAATGTGGCCGAAGCGACATCATATAAAACTGACCAGATGCAAAAAATACTAACGCAATTGGAATATTTACATCGTGAAATACGCGAAGGAAATATAGACGGTGTTAAATTTAATATTGACATTTTACTTAACTTAATATTGGCTGACAAAAATATTTTAACGGAATTAAGCAAAGACAATAAGTATTTAGGATATGAATTGATAATTTGCGCTTGCGAACACGAAAAACCCGATATCTTATATCACTTGTTGCGCGAAACCGATATTTTGGAGTACCTTCAACCAACCAAAGACAACCTGACCAACGAAGAAGAGGATAAGCTAAGAAGTAACGCATTCAAATACGCAATACTTGCGGATAATATGTACATGGTCAAAATATTATACGATTACTGGCGCGGCGATATTCACTGGTCGGAGAGTGACTATGAGGAGAAAACTAAGTTGCTATCGAGACTTGAAACGATACTTAACAAAGTCAAAGCAGAAGAAGTGTGTGAAGACCATCTTTGTTATGAACAAAGTATGAAAAGGGACATTAGATGTTTGATCAAGTTTAACCAATTTCTACAGGCTGTTTATACCCGCTTACATGCAAATATTAATTATGCAACCGAAGCTATTAGAGCAAAAGAAGTTGTTACCCAAGTTTTGAATGTATACAACGAGTACTTTGAGATGGAGAGTGTACGAACACCCAAAGAAACAACACCTGAAGATGAGGATCACAATAAACAGGAACTAACGGCCAAGAAAAGTTATTTCTATCAATGGTTAGTGTACCTACAGAACAAAGAATATTATACCCAACTTCACTTCTATGTTTCTTTGTTTGTTTTAGATAACTTGAACTTTTTGAAAGAACGAAGTAACAAGGACGAACAAAGAACGCAAATTCTGAATAACATATGCTCTGAAGTAGAAGACGTTATCTATCATTTCATATACCGCGAGGCCGAAGATTGGAGGCTCTATTTACCTAAAGATAGAAAGAAAGAGCAGCTAAAAGTACTTGGTCTCCATAAAGGAGAGGAAAGACCCGTGAAAGTAGAATATGATGAAGATGAACTTGACAATTCGCCAGTAATATTTCTCGAAATGCTGAAATTTAAAAAATGCCTGCAGAGTTTTATTACAAAATTAGAAACGCTACAAAAAAGCTGCCCAGCCCCACTGTCATACATGAAAGATTATTATTCTCTGAAGAAGATGGTTTACTACATGAAAGCAGTTAGCGACAAACAAATTGATGTACTAGCTATCGACAGAGTTTTGCTAGTCATTGGAGAAATTATTAATAGTGAGAATCCTGATCATTTATCTGTTACTACAATAGCCTTGTTGCAGACAATGATGTCTGTAGATTCCGTCAAACTCCTTCACTGGATAAGAAATAACTACTTGGGCCGTGCTAATTTTGGAGAGCTCACTAATAGAATAGCTATCGCGAACGCTCATGAGCAAACATATCGTAAAATTCAAACAGATATTGAAACAATCATGACAAGCGTCGAGTCAGTGCTCCAGATTTATAAACCGATTCTTGACAAATCGTTATTACAAAATGGTTTGAATCTTATAGAGACTAGGATCAAGGAATGGCCTTCTGAAGCCCGTCAACACATGCACAACATTTATGAGAACTTTCAAAAAAGGGAGTCCAAATGTTTCAATAAATTAAAAGGAAATCATCCGCAAATTAAGTTAACAGTAGATTTTTTTAAAGAAATAGTTTACACGCAACGAAACAAGGACAGTATATCGACAAAAATTGAGCAAGTTGAAGCAAACAACGAGAGTCATAATCAACTGCTTGTATATTTCTCTAATATAAGATCTACGCTAGATATTATTGATGAATATAATGAGAAATGGGACTCTATAAAAGAAAAAATAAAATATACAAACTATCCTACTGACAGCTACATACAATGCAAGATAAACAATCTGGCGAAATCTAATAAAACAGAATTAAAAGTTGAACTAGAACAAATAAAAGACTATTCTGGCTACTGGCAATCTGTAAAAAATGCGTTGAAGTTTTTCCATGAAGAAATGTGTATATTTAATCAAATCACGGTAAAAGTCGGATTATTGGATGGCATTAAATATGAAGGCATATCAAAAGAGGCCATAAACGAAATCCGTAGTTTACTAACATCGATGGAAACGGCCGTTATATCGCACTTGCCATCAAGCACAAGTTCCTCTACGCCACTTCCTAACAATAATATATTACCTGGCATAGAAGAATTGAAAAAGTTAATAAGCCCCTCATCAAAAACTGACACTTTCCAAGTAAAAAGGGATAAACTAATATCAGCTTTAATAATCAGACTACGTACGTTAAAAGACAATTTGAAAACTCCTCAAAAGCCGTTGACTCTACTGTCAAAATATAGGAACGATATCAACTTTCGCATTGTAGTAGAAATCCTATTTATTGATATAACTAATATTTTTGTTGCTTGTGGGATGAGAAGCTTGATGAACAAAAGTACCAAGCTGTTGGCTAGTGTCGACTTACGTAATGTACTTGTACATGGAAATCATATACTAGAAGTTATCGGAGACGTACTCGATCCCTACGACTTCCCTTCTGAATTGTTGTCTAAAGCGAAGATGGTTGTAGAAGATACTGAATCAATCGAAGCTCTTTACAAACTGTTTGTTGGTAAATTGACACCTGAGTCCATTGAAGCCGATGATAAAAGCACAATGAACGAAGATCAGAAGAATGCTCTAGAACTATTTAAAAAATGCGAAAGATGGGAAATGTATCTGCGATTGGTGCAACAGAATAAAAAGGAAAACATTGGGAAAACAAAGAAGAATGAAGAAGAAAAGAAAAAACGAAGAAGAAAAACAAAGATAACTTTTAATGATACCTAGTAACCAAACGTTTTGTCAACTAAATTGTGTTTAAACTATTTTCTTATATACTCTAAGGTTTAAACCTAAAGATAAATATATAATTTTCTTTTCATTGTACAAAAAGTAATTGTAAGTAAATATTATTATTAAAGTTTGTACGATGGGCGGTTTTATCGCAAACAGCAACAAACAATCTTTGGATGAATAGAAACATCACTAATTCCAAGTAATTCAGACAGTGGCATTATTTAATCTTTTACATAACTAATCATAAAGGTACGTCCTCACCGCGAGTTATTCATTTGAGTGCTTACTAATTAAATTTCGTCTGCGAGCCTAACAATTGTTTGGTTTTCAACAAAAGAATTTCTTGCTGCAATCTTTCTCAAACTAGGCTCAACGTGCTCACTGACTGAGTGTTCTTAGCTTGTTTATTATGCGCAAATGCTCGCAGTGAAGACACACCTTAAGTGTAATAATAATGATAATGCACTATCTATATTATTAGGAATATTACGATAAGATAATTATGTGATATACAGTAACTGTGACTAATTTTTTGTGTCTACAATGATAGGATTGATTTAGGGAGGTTTTGACTATGTTCTATTAAGTCTGGTATCGATGGAGCAAGCTCACATTTTTAAGGTTTTACTAGACACTAAATCAGACCCAGACTAGTACCTAGAGTTCATAAGTGTACCGCAATTAGCGGAGTTGAATATTCTTATAATTGCTGGAAACATTTAAAGCTATTTAAATGTTACCTCAGTGGAATAAGTATTTTTTCTTATTGTGAGACATTGTGAACAAGAATAAAAATATTTGAAGTATTACTGTGTTGTGATATAATAAAGTAAATAAATAAAAGTGATAAAAATCAAATTTTTCAGGTTATTACTTATTCAACTCTTTCATATCGCTTATATTTATTGGTTTTAAAATAGATAGCTATTCAACTTACCACAAGTAATGGATCATCATGTGGGTGGAAGACGAGCCTAGTAAGTGGCGACATGAGCGTGAATATATAACGGGGGCTGGCTGAGTCCTTGCCGCCACACAACCGCGTTCCGAACTGACCGCGCGGCTCCAACAAGTTGATATTGTTCGACCCTACGTAGTTTTGGGCTAGATTCACTATAGTCATCGCCAGGGACTGTTCACCTGTTGAAAAAAAGTTAATCTGTCAAGGAAATTATTACTATAGAGTAATCAAGTTGTTGCCGTGTGGTTTCCGGCCCAAGAATAGAAACACCCCTACTCATCCTTCGGGTGTCGTAAGAAGCGACAAAAGCAAAATTCTGGAGTTATGGGCAGCAGCATCCTGTGTAATAGCAACCATCTGCTACTGCAATCGCCTACCCGCTTGCCCAGCGTGACGATTATGGGCAAACACCTAATGAGCGCACAAAATAAGTGATGCGTATGAGAAGAGGCCTATGTCCAGCAGTGGACTGATACAGGCTGTGTATTTAATAAATTATTATATTCTGTAAACATTTTTTAATCGTTTGAAAAGCTCTCATTTATATGAACCTCACAAGGGGCTTGGCGTGAACTGCCGTGCAGTATCGGGGAATCCACTAAATACCTGTTTCAGTTTGGTTATTTGGGTATGTAAAAATCCTAGAAAAAAATAATTGTTTGCCTCTCAATTGAGTTATTCTGCTGCCTAACGCATTAAATAATAAAAGCTGCAATGAGAAAATACTAGGTTACTATTTGGAAGATAAAAACTAACCATGATGATAAGCAGAATGTTCAGCAACGGAACCAGCCAGCTGAGCTACCTTGACCTCTCGCTTGTCATTACGTTTTATGCACGTAAAGATTACTTTTCGTTGACCGGGCTTCAATCCATCCATCATGGAAGGTATTGATCTGGAAAAGAAAGTTATTATTTAAACAATTAATAGGTCTCTCTCATATAGATATAGAGAATATATTTAGATATTTATAATTTTAAAATCGTTTTTAATATTTTATGGAACAACTAATCTACCGATCTGGCTTTCAACTACTACTTTCAACAGGTGGCAAATAAGTTTACTATTTATATTTAATTTACGAACTCTTTTTCTGTTTCTTACCTTACATTGTCACCGTTAGAGAAGAGGACCAGCTCCAAATTTACGAAATCCGAATACGATACAGCTTTAGTATCCTTTGTGTACAAATATCTTTCAGGAAGACCAATTTCCTTCCTTCGTTTAACCTCATCCATGTGGTTTGTCAACCACTCTTTACGTTGGTCAGCACCTTTCTTAGAGAAAGCCAGCTCGATGTGATGATCGTCGGTGGGACCGCCATATTTAAATTTAATCCTATGCCTTTCCATATTCTGAAAGTATTCTTTAGCCTCCTTAGATGTGGAGGTACCCAAACCTTTGTAGTATTTGATATTATATGTGTGATGGTTATCTGTATTGTTCTTCCATTCCTCGAACTCAGGTAATGAATAAAATGATATTTCTTTGTCTTTTTTCGTAGCTTTCACGATAGGAGTGATAAATTCTTCCAAAAACGGTAGTTTCAATAATTCTGGCCAATTGTGATGTATGAAATTTATGATTAAACCTTTTATGTGAGATCCGTCCTGATCTTGATCAGCCATGATCATCACTTTGCCATACCTCAATGATTTTAAATCATCCACTGAGTTGTACTTCTTTTTGTACTGAAGTCCAAGTATTTTGATCATATTGTTAATTTCAACATTCTCTAGAACTTGTTTGTGTGAGGCATCTCTAACGTTGAGAGGTTTACCCTTGAGGGGGAACACACCATAGTGGTCTCGGCCAACAACACTAAGTCCCGACACTGCCAAAGACTTGGCCGAGTCTCCCTCAGTGAGGATCAGAGTACACAGATGCGCGTTCTTAGTGCCCGCGTCGTTAGCATCCTCCAGTTTCGGTATACCTTTCAGTTTACTCTGCTTTTTACCCGAGGCCTTCACTAGTTCAGTCTGTGCTTTGAACTTAGCCCACGTCAAAACAGACTCTATTAAGCCAGATTTAGTCACCGCCGTTATGAACTTTTCGGAATAATTACATTTGGAACCAAAACTTTTTGCTTGAAGAGTCATGTGCTCTTTTGTTTGTGAATCAAAGGTTGGGTTTACAATCAAACAGTTAATAAATAGCCACATGTGATTTTTGACTTGCACCGGTTTTATATTCACTCCACCTTTATTCTTTTTCTTCAGTATTTCTAGAACATTCTTGACTATGCTATCAGCAACGGTATCTACGTGTTTGCCACCTTTTGTTGTTGCGATGGAGTTAACAAACGAAACCTGTTGGAATCCTC
Organism: Protodeltote pygarga; assembly: GCA_936450705.2. Classification (NCBI taxonomy): domain Eukaryota; kingdom Metazoa; phylum Arthropoda; class Insecta; order Lepidoptera; family Noctuidae; genus Protodeltote; species Protodeltote pygarga. The sequence continues at coordinate 12,184,720 of OW388261.2, forward strand.
TGTCAGAGAGTGTAAGTGCGAGTTCCCATCGCTCATTCACTTTCTCATATACTACTTTCAATGGCTGTCCATTTTCATCGTCTTTACCTCTTATGTATAAATCTACATAGTCTTTAAATTTGTTTATTTTAAGCCTCTCACCATTGAGGTAAACCTTGACGCCTTGTGAGGACATGGCGATATCGTAAGCACGCCGCGACATCAAGGCAACAATGTCATCTTCCAACTTTTCCATTTTAAATTTGGACAAGTCGGGGCTGAAAATTATTTTGGTGAAATCGTCATCTTTGCCAGACTCCTTTATTTTCGGTTCGGAGGCTTTTGTCATGTTAGATCCCCATGTCTGTTTGAAATGTTTCTTGTACTGCTTCGATGCAGTTTCTACGGTAAATTTCGTAGAGAATATGTTACATAGCTTGGCACCATAACCGTTTCTACCACCTGTCACTTTTTCTTCCTCGTCATTGTAGTTTGATGACGTCAGCAGGTGGCCGAAGATCATAGTGGGTACATACATTTTCTCTTCCTTATGCATCACCACGGGAATACCGCAGCCGTTATTGTATACCGATATAGTATTTGTTTCTTGGTTTATGTCAATTTTTATAACATCCATTTTGGCATCCCTCTGTTTGTTATCAGCAGCATTAACTAAGATTTCGTCATATATTTTGTATAAACCTGCAAATGTAACGTAATCAACTATTAGGTACAGACTAAAAATATTTTTTTTAAATAAATTATATTGTGTTCATTTAACCAGCCAACAGATCTTTTGTAAAGAAGGCGAATTTGAGCTGTATTTTTCATTTGGTTAAACATTTCAACTTAAAGATACAGTTTCACATAATGAGGTTTAGAAGGATGCACACTAAAGAAATAAAGGCAAATACTGAGCAGAAAAGGATAAGATAGGAAAGGAAAGAGTAAACTCTTAGGAAAAATAACTAGCGAGCTCCAAATGAAATAAATAATTAAGTGAAATGGTAAGTATTAATATAATAATAGTGTATTTTAAGAAGTATTTTATTTCTCTGTAGCCTGTATGACCAGTATGACAAACCTGGCACAAAATTCAGTTCCCTCTGGACCATGCATTCCTTGGACTTGTCAAAAACCCACATAAGTTCTGTTGTCCGTTCCACAGACCCTATGTATGTGTCAGGACGAAGTAGAATATGTTCCAGTTGAGTTTTCTTTTGGTAAATCTTTTCAATAGTGCCCTTCGCTCCTTTGGCTGGAGGCGCCGGCGCCGCCTCACCCGTGCCGTTTTGAGCTGCGCTGCTCATTTTGTTGAACATAGCCTGAAATTTAGAGCATTAAGCTGATGTGGGGATTTGATGAGGCAGGCTTTATAACCAAAACTAAAGTTTTGTCCAATTTAAGCGGTACCAACTTAGCGTGAATTTTTAAACTATGTAAATAACAAAAAAATATAATCTTCCTTTTCGAATGCAAAATATTCTAGAAGATCTTTGAATCAAAAAAATACTTTATATTGGAATGAATAATAGAGAAAAGTTTAAAAAAAACAAATCTTATAATAAAGTTCATTATGATAGTATGGGCTGGATTACAAATAGGTTATTCCGCTATAGGTATAGCCGCTAGCCGCTTTGCTGATTCGGCCACAGGTTATAACCCTACTTTTAATCATACATAATATACAAAACATAAAAGAATTGTTTTTTTTTTACTTTTTTCTTTGATGATACATGAATAAAAGCTTTATTTTGTTCCATTTTCACCTGTTTGTACATAAACAGTAATCCACAGTTAAAGCTTTTCAAAATTGATCACTATACACATCTAAAAGGTGTTACAAGATTTAAGTTTCAGCAACTACACAGCAACAATCGCAAATATTGAACTACTTTTCACAAGTATACAACACTATAATCTAAATACTAAGAATATCAATTAATAAACTATTTCAATTCTTGTAAAACAAATTTTATTTAGGTAATTGATGTCCTACCCAAATTACGTATTCACGTGGTCCTGTATCTAAGTCCGATACAACTTCAACTAAATAGGATCAACAACAAATAGCCCAATCAACGAGCAGATTCTTTGTATGGACACCCCTTCACAATTTCCTCTGTCGCTGAAACTTTGCAGTGTGATAAAGTTAATGTTTATAGATCATGCTAAAAATCTAGGATTCTAACTATCTAGGATATCTTTTTTTGTCTGAAGAAGAAAATTTCTGATATCTCTTGATGTAAAATTGTGCCATCCAAAATTCATTAAGTTTATATTACAACACATGGCTACTCATCAAGCTATACATTTCCAGTATGAGTTGATATCTTGTTGGACGAAGAGCCTATACAATGCAAGGTCAGTTTGTACCGGTATTGTATGACTTTATGTGTAGGCATGCATACATATTAATAAGTATAGATATGTAACAGTAAGTATCCAGGAATTTCTCGATTAGATAAAAATTTAAAATTAGCGGTCAACCGCATTATGAACAAGGTCTCAACTTTTTACCAGTTGTAAGGTGTAAAAAAGAGTGGAAGTTCCACTCTTTTTTAGCTTCAAATAATGTTCAGGTTCCACTGTGGAACCTGTACACTATTTGAAGCTGTAAGACTTATTATAGTATAATACAAATTATTAGCATGCAACTCATAAAAACTGACCATCAAAAAATATCCAAGAACATCATGCTAAGCAATGATTATAATATTGGTGCATCGAGGGTATTTTTATAATTAAATGGTATGAAATTAGCCATTTATATAAACCTAAAGATTGACCGTATAATATACGGCGTATATGGAAAAAAAAGCGACTATAAACAACAAATTGAACTCCTTCCAAATACATATTCAGCACAAACATCGAAGCATCAGGGATGGCTAAGTACAAACTTACTTCAACTTCAATAACACGTAACATCAAGGTTTATAAAAATTTGTTCAGGCCTGTTAACATTGGATACCTATTTCATTAGAAGAATACAAATCACATAAGTACTTGCCATCCATGTAAAGTCGTAATGCTTTTACACAAATTTGGCCGTTACCAATTAAAATGCCGCCAAATGCTTCACTCACCTTTATATCAGCCATCTTGTTGTAGATGCTATTATTGTGCGTGCGATCAACGCCTAATTGCCTTTGTCTGGAAACCAGAACAAGTCGTGCACAAATTACTTTCGCAGATGAAAAAATATCATTTTAGGATTTGTTTAATTTTGCAATTGCACGACCGCAACGAAACAACGAAGGAAGACGCCAAAGAACATCAATAAACAACATGTGTATTTTTTCTGATGTGACTGACCAGAAGTTGTCTTTGGTCAACAACATATATTATGAGGTGAGGTGTCACCACACAACAATAAATAAACACTTATTAGTCAAAAAAGGGTCTGCAAAAGTTAGTAGCGCCAATATTTACACACGCAGCTACAATAAATTATTAAAAATTAAAATATTTCGGTTCTATAACTTATTTGGTGTAAAATTTCCAAGGTCCAGTCTCAAATGAAACTCTTGACGAATTTTTAGTAATCAAAATATTATAATCAAATGAATCTCTTGTAGGCTATTTTAGTACTCACAAACTTAGGTTTTTAGATTTTTTTAAATTCCATCACCGCTTGACGCCTCAAACTCTTTTTTGTCAAGCTGTACTTACCATAATTTCTAAACGAGTTGACTCCACTCGCCGCCCATCCAAGAATTTTCAAAAAAGAGTCTGAGGTGGTGACAGCTGGAACTCATCATCATCTGCCTAGCCTTTTCCCAACTATGTTGGGGTCGGCTTCCAGTCTTACCGGATGCAGCTGAATACCAGTGTTTTTATTTTATTATCAGTGTTGGTGACAGCTGGAACTAAAAATAAAAATCTTAAAAACTAAGATTGTGAGTACAAGTGATTCATTAATTTGCCTTGTAGGAACGAAATTATTCATTTCGTCTTTGACTTCTTACAAGTTGACAATATAAATAAATAAAAAAAGAATAGAAGAATAGAACTTGTTGCTGATAATCTAAATCAAGTCTAAATCTTATCAGTTGACACTTGACTTAAAGGCGCAAGTGACCAGGTCATTTAAAAAAAAGATCAGTTGACATTCCTTGGTTGACATTGACAATTTGAAAATATTTTTTGAGGTTATTTCGATATTTCATATGCACTTTCAGTATTTTGTGGCTTGTGTTATGGTTTATTATAATTGAAAAATGTCCATAATATCTTATGCTGGGACTGTGTTAAAACGACTGGCGGCATCTCGTTTTCCTATTAAATATGTAACATATAATAATCATTTAAAAACAGTGCCATATAGTACGATTCCTGGGAAAACTCTTCATGATGTAAATACGAAAGTAATTAAAGATGTTATACTGTTTAAATACGAGAATCCTACGTTTTATAAGTATATGAATATATTTGCGATAGTTCAGTATATGTTCTGGACATATTTGGGTATCTTTTCATTCTCGACATTGAAGGATGCGCCGGTGGACAAATCGAAAGTTACCGATGAAACTCCTTGGTTTAGGAGGGTAAATCTAGGAGAGAATAAATACAGAAATACTTTAGGAATTATTTCTGTAGTCATAGGTTTGTATAAAGTTCTTTTTCTTTTTTTTAGTCAAAGCTTTAAGCATTTTGCGCCAGCACCACATTTGGAATGCATTTATATAAATAAATAAATAAATCAGTAACCTGTAACCTGTAATCAACCTGTAACTGTCCCAATGTAGGGCAAAGGCCTCTTCTCATACAGAGAAGGATTGAGCATTAATCACCACGCTAGCTCACTGCGTGTTGGCGATTTCAGACTTAGTCCAGGTTTCCTTACGGTGTTTTCCTTCACCGTTAATCAGTGGTGTCTTAGATTTACTAAGAAAGTACCTACATATTATGACATTGAAAAAGTCACATTGGTACATGCCAGGTTTGAACCCACACCCATGTGTTTGCAAAGCGGGTCCGTAACCAATGCGCTACCATGACAGCATTTATATAACTTGTACTTGAATACCTATGTCTATTACAGGAGGTGGCACACTCTCAGTAATTTGGATGTATACTTTAAGATCAGTGCGTTACTTAGTACTCAATAAAGGAGGGAAGCAACTGACGTTTATAACCTACACACCTTTTGGCAAAAACCGTATGATGACGGTCCCCATCGAGCATATATGCTGTAAGGAAGCAAGAAATAATGCCAAAGTTCAGTTGCCATTAAAAATAAAAAACAGATGGATGCATTATATGCTAGATATGCGAGGGGAGTTCAAAAATCCCTTGTTATTTGATTGTACTGCAGGTTTAATGAGGAAATGGTAAATGAATAAGTTTTATGTACTTTTGTAAATATAGTTATAGCTGTTTTAATGTAGATAATTTTGTTTTTATTTATTGTACCCAAATACCTATTGACTGTTATCTAAAATATTTCTATTTTATTTGATCTATAAATAGCTTGAATTTGATTATACATTTTTATTTTAAGTAATGTAATAAAATATTTCAAGCTTATCCTATTATGTTGAGTTCCACAACTGACACTTTCTAATTTGCAACTTGTAAGACACCTGACATTGGTCTTAAAAGAGTTTTCCACGGTAAAATAAAGGTAATTAATTCTTTGTTGTTGTTGTTGAGGCCGGCCCAGAAAGAGGTGGTGAGATGATTTGGACGCTTATCACGAGGGCTGGCTCGAGGTAGCGCTGGAAAAGGATACTTGGAAGGACATGGGGGAGGCCTTTGCTCAGCAGTGGGACACAGTAGGCTGACAAAACAAAAACAATTCTTTGTTACATTTGCAAACTTTGCTACAGTACTAATACCAAAATAATATTGGTCGTAATTGTTGGTGGGAAAATGAAGCCACCAGTTATTAGTTAGTGATTAATAAAATTAAACTTCATTGTAAGATTTATCAGAAAAATCTTTATTATTTGTTTATAATAAAAGTAACGGAAATAGGTCGAATCAACACAAAAATAAAGAAGTACAATCAATAACAAAAAATAAAATTATTTTATTTATTTACAATATCCTGATTTTTTTTCTTCAAAATATGGTAAATGCAAATACTGTATACTGCATTTGTGTATTCGATCTTTTGATCAGCCAATATCACTACCAAAGTCCTAAACGTATATTTGCACTTACCATAAAAACGATAAAATAGTAATATAATTAATTAAAATGAAAGTCTTTAACACTTTGCGGGACACAATAAGACGTAATAGGTTTTATTGTTATAACGTCTAGAGGCGTGATGTGTCCCGGAAAGTATTAAAGACCATAGACAAGTCATTTTACAATCATCTTAATGAGATACATTAGAGTTACGGCTCTTTTACACTTGCAATACATATATATTATTTTAGAATTTTTGTTTATGAATTCTAAGTCATATTTTTTCCACAGTTTGCTTCCCACTAAAACGATAGGAAATAAATCATAATAAATATAAGTACATAAAAGTTCAGTCCAGTATTATTAAGGCTCTGCGCAAACAATCCATCGGACACAGCCACCGGTGGCGAGCTCACAAGCTTTATAATTATGTTTTCATATGTTTTGCACGGATTGGCCGGTGACGGGCAATGGCTACAGCAGTGACATCTACCGGTTGTACCCGGTGACTTGTTTGCGCAGATCTTAATAGAAGCTATTAAAGTATCAATCAAGAATACAAAAATCATTTAAATAGCAGTTTCAAATTTCCGGGATAATTTTTAATAAAAATATAGTTAGTTTTAAAAAAAAATAGCATAATGTATATTTTTTTCCCATAACGCTATTATTCATATAATTGCAAGTGTTCAACAACCCAGTTCCTTATCACATCTAGGATCCTACTGACAATTTTAGATTTAATCTACAAATGCTTTTACTAGCTTGCTACAACAAGCTATGAAGGATCGATGAAATCTTTTTTTTAACTCAACTAACATAATCGCGGGCGCATGGAATGACGAAAATGACACTTACGGTAAATGTCAATTTTGTCACTAAAATTTTTTGGATTTTTACAAAAGTATGAAGAGATGCTACCACGTTGATGTTTATAATTATATCTTTTAAAAAACAAGACAAATGACATGTAAAGACACAAGTCACGTTGATAATATATCACCAGAGCACACATTCTTTTTTTTTTTAAACCAGAGCATGTAATAACTATGTTACATGCCTTTATCATGGTACTGGATATCATCGACCCTCCCTCACAACTATAAAATTAAGTACAATATTATTTCTTATTTACAATAAAATCATAAATATTTAACGTACTATAAATAAGTTAAAGGCCCCGCGACTTCACACGGGAAGCAGTGCGCATATTTTTGAGGCTCTGGTGGCCTATCATACTACAAACCACCTTCCGACGACCATTAATCCTATTAAAAACGACCACATGTTTTATTGATATTTATTAAAGTATTATTTAAAAATGCGCGGATATTAGCCACTGAAGGATCCATAGTTTGTTTCCAGCCATCACAGGTGACAATAAAATAAAAATGTAGGTTTTATATGCATTGACACACTGCATTGCAGTTACACTTAGGTTCAATATGTAGTCCTTTCTAATTAATTGAGATTTTGTATTACTATGCTACTAATATTGTAATTACATACTATACGGATATAATATACTTTTAAAACATCGAAAACTGTTCCTGCTACTTTTTCAAAAAGGTTTTTATATTTTGAAATATTTGAAAATAAATAAATAGGTACAGGGTGAAATTAAAATCATGAGCGTCCTTGTAAGAGGTCTCATAATTATGAACAACTTTTACTATGGGACAAGCCCTGAAATCGCGAAAAATATTCAGCTGTTTTATACCTTGTTTACACTTAATCAACAAAATGTATGGAACACCTGATTTTTTTTAGCGATTTCAGGGTTCGTTCAATAGTAAAAGTTGTTTATAATGATGAATTTAATGACCCCTTTTCGCTCATGATTTAAATTTCACACTGTATAACTTTTAATTGAAAACTTTCTAGAAGTAGGAATATTGAAAAGTTTTTAAGTATTGTAGATTGTAGTATATTTGAGATGTCTTAGTTAGAAATAAGTCCACACTCTGTAAACATCAATACTTTGAAATAAGTACAGTTTTACCCTCATCAAAAATATTTAAGATCAGTTGCAAAAAGTTATAGATAAAATAAATTATTACATAACCTTTTCTAAAGGAAATTGTTTGACAGTTGTTCATAAAGCATCTTAATGTTCTTTTTTTGTATAAATATTTACTTAGTACATTTTTTTTTAAATATTTAATCAGGTATGTCAATCAAGTTACTTTCATGTACTACCCCTGCGGATAAAGATTGGGTTTGTAAATGGCGCCAGAACTATTTGCTTCTCGCTCGCACACTATGTCTTGTTCCTAATCGCCCTACAGGTTATATGAGGAGTTGCCATTTTCAATCTCCCATTCTTGTTTTGCACGGGTAGTAAGTCAAATGTTTACTACGTTTATGGCGAGATTCACAGATTGTACTCAAGGGGACTTTATTTTAAAAGTAAGTAAACTTCAAATATATAATTATCTATTGAAAATTTAATTGAAACAGTACTTTCCTTCAAAGTAACGTGAATCTCGCCCTTAGACTTGTCAGAATTATTTTTTAAATGTTTAGCCAATCAGCCCCGTCCTAAGATAAAGGACCTACTTGCATCAAATTCTTTGAGAATTGAAATGAATAAATAAATATAGTTTTACAAATTCATGATCATTCTTCAGTCTATCGCTTACCATTAAGTCTCAGTCAACATAAAAAAAGGCAAAATATTGTAGTATGTACCAATTATAATCAATTTATTATCTACATAATAATTATAATTGTCTGTATTTTTCAGTAATATTAGATACCATATATCGTCCTTATTTGATCAAAAGGTGAATGCTGGTAATGATTGGTGACTTCCACACTAAACGCTTTTGATTACAGATGTCGCAGTGCGATACAGCGAAAAAAGAGATTAAACCATTAAAATGGATTCCAATAAACTTCATTTGTCACTTTTGGTTTATATTATCATTCTATCGTACAATTCGTATTCGGTCGTTCGTATTACGTAACATATAACGCAACATATCACTTTAGACGACCGCCAAACAGTTAACCACATTTGGGAGACTGACCATTACGTTTTAAAACCTATTAGTGGCGTAGCAGAGCGGCGGAAAGCGATTTTTAAAATTGGAAATTTAAAAAAAACCCTATATCGCGCGTGTATGTAAAGAGCCAAGCAAAACCGCAAGGGTGCGAAAGAGAGGAGGCGAGATGAAATCTTTGATAATTATGAAATGATATGGTGAAACTTTGAATGCACTAGAAAAATTGTGAAATAATGAAAATGGGGCGTGAATTTTCAGTCAGCCCTGGGCGCTACGCCTCTGTATTAGTTGCAAGGGTTTTTTTGACAATACCGAATCGCTGTGCAACTCTCAAGCGTAGATTGCAACATGGAATGTAACCGAGTCATGTAACATGCTAAACAAATGGTTCAAAAAAGTTTGACAGACAATTCGTCTTTTACTTTTCGACTTATTTATTAGAATTAAACCATTTACCATGTTATATTCAGCCAGATATTGTTGCGTTACTGTTACATTAAATGTTGAATGGAACGTGAAATTCACCATCAACATCAAATTTTCAGATTCTGGTAGTTATTTAGATTAAATAAATGGATATTAACACAAGATTATATCATTTACAGTCACAATTGTACGTTTTCTGCTGCACTGTTTACAGACTTTAGCATCCTTATATTTATATCGATATAAAATGTTGTAATATTCCTATTTATTTATTTCATATTTTTGTGTTTAGTTTCCGTCATTTTAATTTATTGTACGCTTAATTGCATTACCCCGTAGAAAGAATACCTATTCTTCGTTATGAGAGTCTGATAAAAGTTCGCATTTACACCATAATATTTCCCCCTTAGAACAAAGAATAAGAGGAGAACTTTGACCATTGGGGGTCAGATAATTGAGGGCACTGTTCCCCCATTTGTATGCACAGATCAATTTGTCAAAGGCATCGAGTGCGGTTTCTTATTGCATCTCTGATCTCATGGTTTTGAATCATGATTTGTTAATGTGAATTTTCTTGGAAATCCAGTGTATATTATTATAATATATATTTGAGTTTATAATCGCTAATTACACCAATTCAAAACCTTAAAAAGAATTGAGTTTTACCATCATCATAATAATATAATATTTTCATTCATTTTGTTTAGGTATTGTCATAAACAAAGCTGCTTTTGTTTCAAGCCATTTCTGTCAAAGACAAGAATATTTTTAGTCATCAGTGTCCACTATGCTGTAGCAAAATATTTTTATCTGATGAAAAGCTTGTTTGAATCGTGACGTGAATGTCACTAATCTGTCAATTAGCGCTAAACAGCGCACCGTGCGGTACAAAGTCGCAAGGTAATAACATTTTTTGCGCGCAGTGATAAAGTGCAATTTAGCATTGTCAAGTTAGAACTACATTAGGCTTATGTCTGAGACGACCTCTCTTACTACCGATGAATCCTTTACTATACGATTCTTATAAAAATATGAGACTGGTCGCCATTTTGTGACGTCTTAACCAATAGAAACAGTCAGATTAAACTGTTGACACAAAATGGCGATTTGAGTGTCATATTCTTATTTAAATAGCATAATACTCCGCAAGTCCGACTCGCGCTTGGCCTGTTTTTTTGACAATACTATTTCAATATATTTTCATGTAAAAAATGTGTCAAGAATTTTACAAGTAAGAAAACATAAAATAGGTAGCCCTAGTATTCCTAATGTAGTTCTACCCTCAAGTATCTACTTAACACTATGACGTGTCTAATACCGAGCGCGCAATCGCTGCATTCGTCGTCAGTCGGAGAGGTACCGGTCTCTAGTGACGTCATCGTCTTCGTCTCGTCCCGGACTGATGCTGTCGATTTCGTCCACTTCCTCGAGATTCTTGGTGCTCGGGTTGCAAAGTCTGAGAATTGAAAGTACATACAATTATTTTAGGTGTTAAGCGTCTTAATGTAAACTGACATTTGACGTAGTGTCTTATATTTTTTATTTTTAAAGAAATCCCCGATTTCATTGTGTCCAAACTGAGAATTTAGAATCTCGTGCTCAAACCCACGAAGCCGTGTTAGTAAACATTAGACCTACATGACTGCATTACCTATAATTTCATTTAAAAGCGGGTAGTTAAAAATATAAAACTGGGTGTGGGTAGTTGGATATTTAAAAAATGGGTAGTTTGACATACCTGCATTTACAACAGACGATACACGGCGCTGCTAGCAATAGGAGCGGACTTGCTACTAATAATAGTAGGCCAAAACCTGCGAATATGCCAACTACCTGCAAAATAAAATTAACAAAAACATTATTATTTACTCTTTAGTCGGCTACTGTAATAATTATTATTATGTATACCTATACAAGCTAACTACTACATATCTACCGTTACGTGAGCACACTTTAAAATATACTTATTCAAAAAACTACGTTTTTAACCAAGCCTTTATAATGGAATATCAAAACTAAACGTTTACTGTGTGTGTGTGTGTGTGTGTTTACTAAAGGTTGACTGGTAGAGAATGCCTATGGCATTAAGTCCGCCTTATACAATCTGTATAGATGTATTAAATAAATAAACGTATATGCAAAAAAATGTGTCCGAGCTGTTGACCGTTGAAGCGTTCTTTCATCTGGAGCTAATCCTAAATGTTGATTCAAGTCATGTTTACCATAAGTATGCATCGCCATCGGAACTGAACCAACATGTAAAAATTCAACTCCTTAGGATCATCCTAATTTTAAAATTTTTCTAAGAAGTTCTAATTTAGATTGCATGATTTGACCCAAACATACTTACATAAATACATAAGTACGTTCATTACAAGTTCAATAAAAGCTTGTAAAATGGAGTCTCTTGAGATGAAATTGAGTAAAGCCTAAATAATATCTTTTAAGAACGTTATTATTATAAAAATAAATTCAAGTAGACATTTAAAGGTTTTTATATGTTTTATTACCTGTGCACGATGCCACAAAACCGAAGCGCGTGAGTGTCCCAATTTGTTCTTGCATGGTCCTTTGTCGTAATGGCGTAACAGAAAATCGTCCTGAAACAAAAAGTGAATTTGTATAAATACCTAATGGAAAATTGAACACGATTGAGATGTTCATTATTACAATTGATTCTGCCCGCGATTTTATCTCCATCATTTTGCCAGGACATTAACAGACTCGTCCTGGCCATTTCGTAAAACCATTTCCTGAAATATTGCACTACATGATGTGGCGATCACCCAAATGACGAAAAAAAATCGTTGGATTATAAATATGGTGGCTATTTCCAACTTATAATATGATAATACCGTAAAATAAGTTCTCTGCTGCTTGAGGCGCTGATAATAATAATAAACAAAAACCATTATGTATATGCACTGTAGAGCAAAGATATCTTCTCATACAGAGAAAAAGCGATCACCATGCTAGCACAAAACAGTTTTGTGATGCTAGCACACTGCGAGCGGGTTAGCGATGTTAGCGATTTAAACAAACCTTTAAGCCCAGGTTTCCTCACGACGATTTCCTTCACCGTAAGAAACTTCTTAGTTAATCTAAGATACAACTGACTAACGTGACTTTTTCAATATCATAAGTAACTACTTATGATATTGAAAAAGTCATATTACTAATGTGACATTAGTACATGCTAGGTTCGAACCCACATCCACGTGCTTACAAAGCAAGTCGTATCCAATGCGCCATTACGACACTTTTTTGTGCTATCAGCATTGTAATTTTTTCGGTTAACTTGTCAGAGAGATAGACAAATTAATTAAGTTTAAATCAATGAGAAATTTTGCGGTTACGATGACTATACAATTTAAGCTTTTTGAGATAACAATATAAGTGCGGTAAAAACAGCGCCTAATAAATAACATTTCGCACGCACAATGAGTGTCAAGGGAACGTTAGTTTTTGCGTGGATAAAGACAACAAAGTGTGACCCGTCCCCGGCCCAAATTGACAAACAAACAACTAAGTAATCGCATGTCCTCTTAACTATACCTATAAGAACAATCAATCAATTATTATTACATAATTATTTTTAATCTATACTAATATTATAACGAGGTAAAGTTTGTATGTATGTATGTTAGGGGTATTTATTTCATTAATAGGAAGCTACATTATTCCATTATAATTATATTTCTTTTTTTTTAGGTTGGTTCACGCGGACGAAGTCGCTGGCAACAGCTAGTTATGTATAAAGTTAGTCCAACTTTATACCTCGGTCTACGGTATACGGTCGAACCTAGCATGTACTAATGTGACTTTTTCAATGTCATATGTACTTTCTTAGTCAATCTAAGACACCACTAACTAACGGTGAAGGAAAACATCAAGGAGAAGAGGCCTTTGCCCTGCAGTGGGACAGTTACGGGCTTATTTATATTTATTATATATTTATACTAGCTGTCCCGCGCGACTTTGTACGCGTAATTATTCTACCTAGAAGGCTTTTTCTACCCTACCCTTCACTACCCTACGCTATTCTACTGTACCCTACCCTACCTTTCTCTACTCTTACCCTACCCAACCCCTACTCTACCACTACCCTACCCTTCTCTACCCCTGCCCTACTCCTACCCTACTCTACCCCTACCCTACTCCAACCCTACTCTACCCCTACCCTACTCCTATCCTACTCTACCCCTACCCCTCTATTCCTACCCTACCCTACCCTACTCTACCTCTACCATATTTGATTTAACTTAAGAAATTACGAATTTTCATACAAACTTTCATCCCCCCTTAAATTTCCTTAGGGGAAAAAAATCCAAATTTTTTGATACACTTCTTTTTTATTTTTAATGCATAAGCTTAATACTCATTTTTATACCTGTAACTTAAAAAATATCGAATTTTCCATACAAACTTTCACACCCTTTTTTTATTTACTCAGTGGTAAATTTGAAAAAAAAAACTATGCTCGTCTTTCATCTAACCACCGAAAAGCTAAATACCAAGTTTCGTTCATTTAACTTTAATAACGACGGACTTTCATACAATCTCTTATCCCCTTTTTTACCTACTTAGGGGTGGAATTTCCAAAAATCCTTCCTTAGTGCACCCCTAGGGTACTTATAGAACATTGTCTCAAAATTTCAAGTCTTTAGGTCCACCGGTTTAGGCTGTGCGTTGTCTGTCAGTCAGTCAGTCACGGTACTGTTTTATAAGTATAGATTGTCTCAAAATTTCAAGTCTTTAGGTCCACCGGTTTAGGCTGTGCGTTGTCTGTCAGTCAGTCAGTCACGGTACTGTTTTATAAGTATAGATTATTATTATATAAAGTAGCACAATAAATGGCGTATTTATTCAACGACAAATATTCACGGGAACAAATATTCAAATTCAACAACAAACATTCGGGAACACACCCAATAATACCTTAGATACATATCATAAAAAGTTTTTGCATATAACGCGAATATTTGGTCAAATACTCCATGTGTGGTGTCAGCATAATAGAACAGAAAATGGATAGTTTTTGTATTGACACAATAAGGGCAGATTCACAAAATCACGGAAAAATACGATTCATGATACGTAATTTTCTGTAAGTACCGTGATTTTTCACGATTCGTTTTAAATTTTTGTAATGGCACAAAATCTATTATGAATTGATGATCGTATTCACTATACAAACAAATCGTAAAAAAAAGTATGATAAATCATCACGTCTTTTACAAGAAGATTAGTCTCTTTTTTTAACCGACTTCCAAAAAGGAGGAGGTTCTCAATTCGACTGTATGTTTTTTTTTTTTTATTTTTTTTTATTTTTTTTTTGTATGTTTGTTACGCGATTATTCCTTCAGTTGTGGGCCGATTTTCAAAATTTTTTTTGTAATCGAAAGGGTATACTCCCGAGGTGGTCCCATAGAAATATTATTGTGATCTGATCATAGACTTACGAGATATGGAACGGAACTCCTCGTAGGATTATAGCAGAATTGTCGTAACAAGTAATATTGCTTTGTTTATACGTGCAGTCGATGGCTGACGAGTAAAGAGGAAGAGGGGGGATACGTGGTCAGCCCCCCCCCCCTCCTATAATCATCCAAGATAAAAAATATCGTGTGAGGTATCGTTTGAATGGGCTTTTCATAAGGATTTCAAATATTAGCCTCACTAAAGTCTGGGAGGGGGATTAATTTTAGGCACCACTAAAAATCGTAAAAAAAAAAAAATTTAATAAAAAATAAAACCGACTTCAAAAGGAACTAAAAAGCTTAAAATAACTTTAAAACGTTTTGGAGTCGGTTCCAAGTCACGTTCTAGCCTCTTTAACCTTCTCATTAAGAACTTGACTTGGAACCGACTCCAAAACGTTTTAAAGTTATTTTAAGCTTTTTAGTTCCTTTTGAAGTCGGTTTTATTTTTTGAAGTATCCGTGATTTGTCACGTTATCGAAAAGTGTATCACGAATCGTCATTAACGGATGTATGTCTGAATCCACCCCATAATAGTAATATTTCTTCAAATACGTCATGCTTGTGTTATTAGGTTTTGCATTCGATGATCTTCATTCGATTATTACTACATTTCGATTCGGAACATCGACATTCCATTTTGAAAGTAGAACAATTTTTAACTTACATCGAGGGAAGCCAAGCAGTACCAACAGAAGACATGTTTGCATCTCTTGCACATCATTTGCGCGCAGCCCTCGTCCTTCTCTATAGGTACCCGGCACATGGGGCACAGTTTGATGAGCTCGGAGTCGGGCAGTAGAGGAGCGCCCGCGCCGGCTGACGACGACGCAGCCGCCGCCTCGCATGACAGACCGCCATGCCACTGAAAAAGCAACAAACAATTTAATTATACAAACATTCTCCGTGTGACTATTAGTATCTAATCAATCATTTGTGGGATAGATAACCATAAACACGAATTATTTATAAGAGGATCAAATACTTTCATTGCTCGTAAAAAAAATTGAATCCCCTTTTTATGACGACAGTCGTGTCGTTGCTAGGAAACCAGAACAGTTAACATTTTTATGTCGGTCATAATATGAGAGGCCAACTTCTTGGGTGTCTTCAGCTAATACCATCATTGCCTATCTAGTCTACTAGACAGATCCTATAAAAACGCTTATTATAGTAATAGTACAGGATCCCTGGTACATTTTTTTATTTGATTACTATCAAGCTAATTTTTCGTGAGTAGCTTCATTTTGATGAGACGCCCAACAATTTGCTGTTAGAAATTCTCGATTGTGGGAGCTAACAGAGATAGCAAGGATACAATATGTCGATTTGATGATCCTAAAATATTTATTACTAACAGGTTTTCTTTTTTTAAAATCTCAAGATAATTATTTAATGTATTCGAAAAAATATTTGTCCTACAAAATCTATGGTTTGATCAAACAGTCCCCCCTTTCCAACATGTATCGATAACGAGGTCATCATAAATGATTACTAACCAACTGAATTTTTTTTTTTACTTAGTTAATATTTATGTAATTCAACAGTCATATTGTCCTACATATTGCGTGGGACGTTATCCCAGTCCTACGCTCAGAAATTGTTAATACCACAAGACCATTTTTCTCATTACTAACTGTAGGACAAAAATATTACATCATAGGTTAATGTGTTCTCTGCCCAAATCAAACAATGTCCTACAAGAAAACAGGTATGGGCCACTAGTCCGACAAAAATAGTCATTTTTAATAAAAATTACCTAATAAGCAGTAAACAATGCTCTGCGCATGCCTAGTAGACTCAGCTGTAGTACCTAGCCTCTTGGACGTTCAGGCGACCACAGACGCCGAACAGTGTCAGCAATTTTGTTGAATTTATCTTGTTTTTAATTTTTTTTTTGGTTTTCAATTCGACTGTAAGGATTTTTTTTTTGTATGTTTGTTACGCAATTACTCCTTCAATTGTGGGCCGATTTTCAAAATTTTTTTTTGTAATTGATACTCTCCGATCTGATAATAGCAGAATTGTCGTAACAAGTAATATTGCTTTGTTTATACGTGCAGTCGATGGCTCAGATGGCTAACGAGTAAAAAGGAAGAGAGTGAATACGTGGTCACCCTCCCCCCTCCTATAATCATCCAAGATTTAAAATATCGTGTGAGGTATCGTTTGAATGGGCTTTTCATAAGGATTTCAAATATTAACCTCACAACAGTCTGGAAGGGGGGATTAATTTTAGGCACCAATACAAATCGTGAAAAAAAAAATTTAATAAAAAAAATAAAACCGACTTCATAAGGAACTAAAAACTAAAACGTTTTAGAGTCGGTTCCAAGTCAAGTTCTTAATGAGAAGATTAAAGAGGCTAGAACTTGTCTTGGAACCGACTCCAAAACGTTTTAAAGTTATTTCAAGCTTTTTAGTTCCTTATGAAATCGGTTTTATTTTTTATTAATATTTATCTTATATCAGAATAAACTAGAAAAAATTATCTATGATCTTTACATAACACAATTTTACGTGATACCTAAATCTAGTCTCATTTCAGTTGGTTAGTAATCATTTATCCTCGTTATCGATACATGTTGGAAAGGGGGGACTGTTTGATCAAACCATAGATTTTGTAGGACAAATATTTTTTCGAATAAATTAAATAATTATCTTGAGATTTTAAAAAAAGAAAACCAGTTAGTAGTACATATTTGAGGATCATCAAATCGACATATTGTACCCTTGCTATCTCTGTTAGCTCCCATAATCGAGAATTTCTAACAGCAAATTGTTGGGCGTCTCATCAAAATGAAGCTACTTACGAAAAATTAGCTTGATAGTAATTATTTTTATATCAAAGATTTGTACTACTACTTTTGAGCGTAGGACCGGGATAACGTCCCACGCAATATGTAGGACAATATGACTGTTGAATTACATAAATATTAACTAAGTAAAAAAAAAAAATTCAGTTGGTTAGTAATCATTTATGATGACCTCGTTATCGATACATGTTGGAAAGGGGGGACTGTTTGATCAAACCATAGATTTTGTAGGACAAATATTTTTTCGAATACATTAAATAATTATCTTGAGATTTTAAAAAAAGAAAACCTGTTAGTAATAAATATTTTAGGATCATCAAATCGACATATTGTATCCTTGCTATCTCTGTTAGCTCCCACAATCGAGAATTTCTAACAGCAAATTGTTGGGCGTCTCATCAAAATGAAGCTACTCACGAAAAATTAGCTTGATAGTAATCAAATAAAAAAATGTACCAGGGATCCTGTACTATAATGTACAAATGATCATATTATGGTCCAGAAGGCAAAAAAGGCTCTCGGTGATTAGGAATAAGGCCACAATCAGACTGCACTCTCAATAACTACGAAATACTAGCCCTTACAATAGAATTAACGTCAGATGTCAACAGTTACAAGCGTATGATCCGAGATCTCAAGTTCGAACCTCGACTATTTTGTAAGTTTTACGCTTATTGCCCCTAGGTTTACACTGCTTCCTGTCGTTGGTGAATGCGCAATTGAAGCCCGTATTTCCGCCCAAAGGGACACCGTGTGGTTTTTAGTCCGTGCGAGTCGGATATAACCCCTTCACCAGCCTCTGTGAAGCACCCATAAGGGGTTTTCCACACGATAAAAAAAAGGTTCACACTGCTCACAAAAATTTACTGATGTAGAAAGGAATCTGAAAATGTGTCAACATAAGCCTACATTCATAAGTCTTTCAGTATCTCAATCCTGGCTGAGGCGACAAATCCCGACATCAAAGCGAGGATAGCGTTGTAATGAAAGGATAACAGCCTGACGTTTTGAATACAAAATTACTTTTTGCTGAAGAAATCTTTCTATTGATACAGACATTTTGAATATGGCTGTGCGAAAGTTATATCACGTTATAAGAGTCGTATAATAGCTTTTAAAAAAACTTATTTGCAAAAAAGTTTAGAAGCAAAAACAATAAGAAAGAAAACATTTAAAAATATTAAACGTTATAACGTTCGTTTATGCATAACCTCAAAAAAAATATGGCGTATTCCTTGAAGAGCACCTTCGTCAAGAATCTTCTAGAGATGAGAAAAAAAGAAATATTTTATTTGAAAAGTGACTTGATCGATTGTTCTTCAAAACTAAAGCCAAAACGAAAAAAATAATTTAGATTTTTTTTGTGACGGTGTTTTTTTAATTTAAGTTTTATTCACTAACCAACCATCCTGCTAACTTGAAATTAGATACACTCCTACTTGCTCCTAGGTGCTCACTAAGAAAAGATTTCCTCTCATTCGAAAAAAATCACTCGGATTCGAAAAGGACGGAAAAGCAAATTCCACGCTGTGTCGCAGGAAACAGCTTGTATAAATATAAAGTCTTCTTACGCCACGGAAGCGGGTAGTAGTGAATAAGTCGACCCCGGCGACATGAAGCGCATTGTCCGCGCCTTCTTAACCTAGTTCTGCTGAACGACGTGAAAGAGCCCTACCGGTAATGCATAGTGCATTGTTCAGTTTTTTTTTATAAAAAAAAATTGACGTACAGAACTCAACACGGATTTTTGTGTCTATGAAGTTAGCTGCGGGTGGCATTTGCGCATAGAATACTCGAGTTTAAATGTCCCTACATACATAATCGATTGTCTTTTGTTTGCCTGCACAGTATTTGACAGAAGTCTAGCCATATTGCCCGCAGAAGCACCGATAATATTGAGAGACTTCTTCTGCGTCTTCTTCGTAGCACTCTTGTCAGAGCGGTTGTGGTCATCATCTAGTATCTTGTGTAAGAGCTGATGTGATCCGCCTCACAATTTCTCTCCGATCTCTATACTCCGATTTTTCGTATTTTTA
Source organism: Protodeltote pygarga (assembly GCA_936450705.2). Classification (NCBI taxonomy): domain Eukaryota; kingdom Metazoa; phylum Arthropoda; class Insecta; order Lepidoptera; family Noctuidae; genus Protodeltote; species Protodeltote pygarga. The sequence goes on from OW388261.2 coordinate 12,204,606, forward strand.
TTGCAATCATGCATGGGCGATATTGCAGATTTTATTAGCTTAACCGTTGTAAGGAAGGCGTTACAGAAATTTTAGTTTTTAGAGAATGCAACATTCAAAATACACGCGAAGTCGGGACAAAGCGCTAATTACAATCTAAATGATCAATCACTTTTTTTAATTAAATTAACGATAAAGCAATTAACTTTTTAATTCAAAACTAATTGTTTTTAAACTAATAATCACTACTAATCTTTAGTTAATTTTTAATGAGTAAAAAATATAACTACATTTTTAAGTCAGTAGTGAAGTTTTTACTAAGATAATATAATATTTTTAAGATAAGGATTAGGTCTAGGATGTGGTCTAGGTATTGATAATAATAGGTTTTTATTGAAACGTTTTTAGCCAAGCTTTTGAATCGAAATATCAAAACTAAACGTATATACAAAATTTTGTATCTGTGCTGTTGACTGTTGAAGAGCTCCTCTTTTTAGAGTTAAGCCTCAACATGGTCGCGCTTACCATAAAAATACATGTAAAAATTCAATTCTGTAGTGTAAGACGAAGTGGTTCTAATTCGGTTTGTAAGATTTGACCCGAACACTAACATACAATCATTGCAAGTTAAATTGTACGCAGTCCAGTGTAGGAATCTTTGAGTCTCATCCTCTGAAAGTTAAATAGGAATTGAATAATGATATAAAAAAACCGACTTCACAAGTCACTAGGTTCCAGCTTCCAATTATCCAACTTATCTCTTCCGCAACATCTCCAAAACGAACATTTGTGGGTAATTTTATCCAACCAACTTCACCCAACATAGGAATTGAACTTAGGTACTTGAGCTTGTGCCAAAAACTAACCCGCATCCAAGCAGCAATCTATATATCTATACATATATATTAAAAAATTGCTGTTCGTTAGTCTCGCTAAAACTCGAAAACAGCTAGACCGATTTGGATAATTTTGGTTTTAAGTCCAGGGAAGATTTAAAAGGTGAGAAAAGGGGTAGAATAGGCGTTGAACTAGGATAATCGTCGCGTACGAAGTCGCGCCGGGAAGCTAGTGCTAAATAAATATCTTATTGCTTATGAGTTATGCAATTTTTTGTAGCTTACTGTACGACCTACTGCTACTTCCAACGTAAAATAAACAAAGGATTTTCACGGAAAAGCGTAACAGCTGCTTTATTGCCACGACAATGGTGTGCGCTGAAAAGACGAGTCACCCATTGTACATTAATGGGAGTAGCACATACATACCTTACATACCTTGAGTTGTGTTATTGTATTATTCTTAGTATATGAACTATGATTATTGAACAACCTGGGTCAAAGTTTAAATACCACACGTAGGCCTCAAATATATAGGCAAACATAAGTTTAGGACTTTTGAAGCGTTCTATGGAAGAGTGCCAAATATGTCAGCTTATCTAGATCTAGCGAGGTGATATATTACTCGATCTGCTTCAGCCGTTGTTTCGAAAAAGACATCTGGTGGAGAAAGCCTTAATGATGATGAAGTGGTACGGTTCAAGCCAAAGATATTGGAAAGAATATTTCTATGGTTCAAGCTATTCAAAAAAGTATCTTTGGTGGAAAATGCCAAAAAAATTATCTGTGGTGTTGACCGTCGAAGTTCCTTTAACTGAAGTTAACCCTGAATGTCGAATCAGGTCATGCTTACCATAAAAATGTATTGTCATCGGAACTAAACCAGCAGAACAAATTCAGTGTCGTAGGATAAGAGGAAGTGGTTCTAATTCAGCTTGCAAGAATGGACCCGAACATGAATACATTGCAAGTTAAATAACTCGCCTCGACGTTTGACAAAGTAATGTCGGTGAGCGGGTGGGTCGCAGCGCAGGCGTATATTTTATACTAAAGACTAATATATTTGCTAGGTAAGGTTTAGGGGCACGCACAGACATTCTCGACAGGGTAGGCAGTACATTCAAATCCTACCTCATTTCACTAATTCGTCGTCTGCGTCGAATCTGTCAGAGTAGGCAGTGCTTTTTTGCCTATATGAATTCCATCCTCTTGATAAGGCTGTTTAATCACTTATTGTATATTTATGATAAAGTTGCTGACCTCTTGGTTGCACTGCGAGCAGAAGTCATGCCGGCACGTGGGGCAATGGGCAGGGCTGGCGGCCCGCACGTGGACTACGGTGTCGCAGCCTACTCGCGGGCAGAAGGCGCGCCCTGAATCCATCGCCACCTCTGTAAAAAACGGATAGTTTAGTCTTTGGGACTTATCACTTAGTCCTTCCTTCTAATAGCCACAGTTCAATTCAAACCGTAAATTTTCAATTAAAATTAAAATTACGATGTTTCATACGGACTGAGCTGGGGGGGAATAGAGAGTGCACCCTGCTCTCGTTTTTTAAAGGCCGGTTAAGTGCTTGCAATTCCCTTGGTATTGCGAGTCCCAAATTTAAAAAAACAAAGTATACGAAATATTACGAGCATTGAAATCGGCAACAAACTAGCCGCTGCTAACTCAGCTATCCGTATTCCTGCTCGTGCTATCGAAATTCATCCAACCATCAGGGATGGTAGTTACATATACCCCTTGACGTCATTTGTGCGTGATCACACACTATTAATAATACATCTCTTTTCTCATACGTATTTAACCGTTAAGCATATAATACAAAGAATTCATGAACTAATTTTACTACATTATAAATTTAAATATTTCAAGGGGTAATGTCATGACTGCGAGGTAAGTCAGGGTCGTACATTGGCTTGGGAAGTCCAAATATACATACATCGTATACATACGTATGTAGTTGCTATGCAAGCATTAAGGCGCGGTCACACGCTAAACCGCACTTGTTCAAAGTACAAAGAAATTGGAGATATAAAAGATAAAGATATAAAGAATGACATTGAAGATATTAAATCAATGATGATAGGTACGAAAAATCCAAAAAAAAAACAAGTTAAGAAAAACAACATTACAAAGATTAAAAAAAAATTCAGCTTGATTGAAACAAGTTTTCATAGAAAAAAAATCATAAACAAAAATGCATTTGAAGCAATTTTTACATAATTATAAAACTTGTTCATGTCCATTCTCCATAACTTGGATTTTTGCGATTTTTTATAACTATCTTCAGTGATTTTATCATCATCATCAGCCTATAGGTATTAGTCCACTCCAAATCATAGGCCTCTACACACGCGCTTATATTTACGCGCCACAATGGTGCGCTTATTGGAAGTATTTGCCCATAATCACCACGCTGGGCAAGCGGGTTGGAATCGCAGTAGCAGATGATTACTGTTACACAGAAGGATGCTGCTACCTATCCTCCGGGTCTTTCCCTTTGTCGCTTCTTACGACACCCGCGGGACGAGTAGGGGTGCTTCTATTCTTATAAGCGTTATAAGTAACTACACGACACCAGTGATTTTACACAGACAATAGAGCGACTTCTTCCCAACCCCAGAGGGTCTTCTTTCCAGTCTCTAGACAATAAAATTGCCAATAAGGAAACGAAATAATTCTGAGGTCATGTCCTTTATTATCCTCGCCTTTACACTTCCTATATTTATTTTAATAATAAAAGTATTCGTTCGTAAATTTTACTTAACCTTAAAAACTGGACTTTTGATGATAATGGCAAGTACTTCCGAAAGTAATAATATTATTTTACCATTTCGGTCAAAATTGTTTATTGCGAGTCCGACAGGACAGTCGGGATCAAAATGGAATCAAACTAAGGTTAATTTTTAAACGTTTTAGAGCAGTGGTTCCCAATTTGATTTTTCTACGTACTACTTCAAGAAAGACCTTAAATTTGCGTACCCCATATTGCAGGAACGTTAAATATATTTTTAAGGATTTAATATTTTAGTTAAGAGACTACGCGTAGGTACCCCTTGATGCAATCCATACGCGTACCACTAATTGGGAAACACTATTTTAGAGCATAATGTCAATAGACCGTTCCTTTCAGGTTCGCATATCCCTGATGTAAAAGTAGCCTCAAGCACGCCTCAATTAATATTTTGTAAAACAACTGTAGATTTGGTCCCTGCCGTCTTAGGTACAGAACCTAAACAACTAACTCTCAGTTACTTACTTACTTACTTTTGGATAAAAAGTTTTTTTTTTAATCCGGGCGATAAATTTATTCGTACCAAGTTATCAAAATCCGTCAAGCCGTTAAATCATGATAGGAAGACAATCATACATCTCGTATTCAGCAGCAAGAAATCCACATTAATCTATTTTTGCATTAGGTCTTTTTCCTTTTAATTAATGTCAAACTTTATACTTTGTACCAGTTTAGTGCTGACTTGTACACTTTGACACTACACTCATGTGGCTTACTAGGTCCTAAATTATTATACCTATTACCATTTACCGGGCACGGAGCCAAACTGCGGCAGCAGGCTGTGCAACAATTCCCTAAACAAAGTCAAACATGAGATTCTTCTAACATTAAACGCATGTCTATTTTTACCCCTATGATGACCTCATTACCCCTTATCACCCCTCCCATATTACCCCCTTGAATAAATAAATGTATGAAGTGGAACCAGAGGTGGTTAAAGATTTATCGATGCGTGAAGGGGTTTTACTCCGATGATATCAACGTGATGTTAATTTCACAGTTCAGTTGCTCGGAACTCATTGTTTCACAGCAAATAATCTCGCTCTTGTACTGCAGAGATAATTTTTGTATTTATATTCTGTACTGAAAAATTAAAATACGTCATGCTTTTAATGGTTTTCAAATATTTACACAACCCTTTTTTATTATTATTATTATGGAATGGACATTGTGTTTGATTACGTATCGACCTTGTTATACAGTATTGTGGTCTATACTTTATACCAGCCTTTCTCAAAGTGAGCGATAAGGCCCCCCGTGGACGCTGTAGGCCTAAAGATAGGCGGTAAGAGAACCAGAAAAAAAATCGGGGCGTTGTGTAGATAATTTATTTAATTTGAAGTTGTAGCGGTTTTTAAGTAAGTGAAAAAATGGGGGCGCTAAAAATAATTTATTCTCCAAGTCGGCGGTAGACAATATAAGTTTGTGAACCCCTGCTCTATACCGTACCAAGGACTTCATTTTCAACAGCGGATCAATCTTGCCACCACAACACCTTGGGTCAGCGTGATAGAAACCTCTCTCATCTCGATTTTTAGAAAAGGCTTTTGCCCAACACATGATATTACAGTAAATAATTTTATTTCTAGTGCTTCAATAAGGGTTTAGTCTTCAGTACGTTCAAACCACATAATTGATATTTAGTTCAATGAAATGATACCAAAAGACCAATTAGATTATTTGGTTTTTGTGTACGGCAGTCGGAACTCTAAAAATGATCTCAAAACGTAGAGACGAGCGAATCGTGCAGTCACGGAACGATAAAATTGTGAAACAGACCGGGGCGAACAAAACGCCAGGAGCAATCCGCATCACTAAATATTAACAGGCAATCAGAGCATGATTTGAGAGATAGAAAGTTAAGAAACACGCATATTGAATCAGTAAGACGTAGGTAAGGTCGGCAACGCATTTGCAATCCTGAAAAAAGTACTGTTCCCGAGGAAAACCACAATAACGTTCTTATAATAATAGGTGGCGCTACGTGTCTTTCGAATCATAATTGAATTTTTAATTCTAAATCAACGCGACCGAAGCTGCGGGCAAAAGCTAGTGTTCGTACAAATATAAAAAATTAAGAAGATGGCTTTACTTACAAACGAACACGATTGATTGATTATTAACGAACAATGATTTACTGAAAGGTGATTTACTTTTTAATGTCTGTATTTAAGGGGTTTAGTACCTGAACAATTATGTTAAGCAAAATGTTCTGCGTAAAAATTAAGGTAATACTGACCATGGTTGAGGCGAAATTTAAGGTGTTTCTCCATAACTGCAGGCTCCACTAGTGCGGAGATTTCCTCAAGGTTGAGTGCGGCACCCACCCTGCATCTCGCGTCTGGACACGACACCTCGTACGCACCGTTGCACACTTCAAACTCAACATACGCCTTCATACACTGCAACAATTGAACACGACATATAAAAATTGTTATAGCGATCTGAAGTGTCCACAGGAATACATGAAATATTAGAATAGATGATGAGTTAAGATATGAATCTTCGTAAAGAAAATTTTTGTAAAATGTCATCTGTCTCAGCAGCAGTGAGATAGCCTAAATGGTACTCGTTACTTGGCCCGTTTAAAATTCTAATTGAATTACTGACAGATATCGCACAGCTTAAACTGATGGACCTAGAGACTTGAAATTTAGAGGAAATATTCCTTGTATAACCAAAAACGCTGTCTCGCAGATATTACGCCATGAATCGTCTGCAAATTGCAATAGACGCAAAGGCCTTTAATGAATATATAATAATTACATAATAAAAAAGTGCAATATTAATAAATATCTACATAATTACAATCCTAATAATTAATAAATACAATAACTTCTTGAAGTCGGTTAAAATTTATAATAGGTAATGATTAATTATTAATATAAAGATATCTTAATAATTTTACACTTAGGTACTCTATAAAACACTATTTTAATGACATTCACATAATATTGATATAGATATAGGTATAATTTTAACAGGAATATTGTTAAAATGGATAATTGAATTGAAATAATTAAATAAAACTGAAAATTTGCATTGTAAACATAATAGCGTTCTTCCTCCTCTCTCCTAACTAACTATGCTGTGCCCGACAGGGTCCATAATTGATACCTTATCTTATGTATACCAACTCTTATGTAACATTATGGAATGCAATAAAGAATTGAGAATTGAGAATATATTCCTTGTATTTTCTGGAGCGGGTAAAACACAGGCTGAAAAATCAGAAATGCATCCAATACATGTAGTACGTAGTAATAGTTATCATTCTTTGGTTTTAATGAAAGTAATATACCAGTCTCGTACTCTTTTACACCTCGGGAAGGACACGAATATTCGGAAGAGCCGAGTGTATTTCGTTTTACTAAAACTGTCAGTATTCGCGTAGTTTGCAAACTCATGCTAGGGATACAGTAACTCAGACTTGAAGTACAAATTACAACAATATGAGGAGAAACTCAATAATTTTATAGAAAACAGTCCTTTGTTCTGTTCGTCATGGTTGTAGGTGAACTTTAGAAAGTGGAAAGCTGGAATCTCAGATACTACATTGTGCGCGATGATACTATTGTATTGTGGCTTCCTTTGTCCAGACCACACATAAAACAAGATCCAAGACACGAAGGTTTTTAAGGTGGTAGAACCATCAGCAAGAATGGGCCGGCTGGCTGGTCAAAAGTACAGTAGCGCCAGGAATGTCTTAGTCTGTAAAATTAGCTGCGAGTGTCATTTGCGCATAGAATACTCGCGTTTAAATGTTTCTATATCATGAAAATACGTGGAATACTTTTCGGGCTCTTTAGGTATTTGATCTTGATTAATACCATTGAATTAATACTTATAGAATAGAAGCCCTAAGTGGATAAAATAGAGGATTAAAATTTTAACTTCACGGGGCCAAAGTCGCGAGCGCGGGTTCCTTATAAAGATTATATGGAACAGTTAGTACTTAAAGGTTAATTAATAATTTAGATGTGTCAACAGATAGGGCGGCGCACACTGCAGGTAATTTTACACGTAATTGCCCCATAACTTTGTGTCCGGGTATCGCGTGCTCTATTATGCATAAAACAACAAAGGTAGGTACAATTTTGAAGTCACTCGTAGAAAAGGTACTCAAGCTTGCATTCGTATACGATAATTTTCGCACACGGATTATTAAATAGCATTTAGATACGCGTGCGGTGAAGATGTCAACTCAAACTGCGGATTTGCGGAATGATGGAATCATGTTACGGAGTTCGCTACTGGTTTGGAATTCGTACACGCTACGGATGTCGCACACGTTACGGAATTCAGTTGCTGCAGAAATCATCACAGAAGCTACGGGACTATTGATTTCAACGGTGTCCGCTCTCGCTTCGGAATTCAATACAAAACAAAACAGAGGCTGCAGAATAAGCGCACGATTCAGAATTAAACACATTCGTAACGTGAAATGCGCAAACAGTATAAACTCGGACTTAAACTGCATCACTTTAATTTAAAATGTGTACTTTGATGTAAGCTTTAATCTATTTGAGTTGAAGGCTTCGTCTGCCTTTGACTTCCCCGGCAAGTGTAAGCAAAATAGGTATCTACATAACCATACTATTTTAAAATATTTGAGGGAGTTTAAAATCATTATCCAGGTTCTGGTAAGAGCAGAACAGTGGTTAGATCAGTTTATAATGTAAAGGCATGTGTTTGACCATGAACCCACCCGGTGGTAAGCGGCGTTGTGATCTACGATGGAGTACTCCTGCCTTTAAAATGCCTTTTCACCCTTGATTTGAAGATCCCCAAATTATAATATTCCGGTAATACAGACGCTGGAATTTTATTCAACTCTTTAGCTGTACGCATGAGAAAGGTAGAAGCGAACCGTTTGGTCCGAGCAGAAGGAATATCTACCAAATAGGGATGATATCTGGCTGAGCGTCTCGATGTCCGATGAAAGAAAGGATGATTCATCGACTATCATCATTATCATCATGTGCCCTTATCTTAATTTTATTTAGGGTCGGCGTAATAGGTTTTCTTCTTCCATTCATTTCTATTAGCCGTTATGTCACTGCTTACGGGATATCCATGCATGACGCAAACAGCGTCTCTATGACAACAAATTGCAATAGACTTTTTAAAAATAAATTCGCGTAACGTATTGATCGTGTCATCGCGTGTGCGAGGGCACTTCTAACTATTACTTATGAAGTGACGTTAGTTACTACGACCACAGAATAATAAAATGGTGCCAGCTCAATAGTAACGTTAGTTTTGGAGTCGGTGCCAAGCTAAGCGGATTTCAGATTAAGTAAGTACCTCATCCTAAGCCTAGGCATGACTCCAAAAAGATCGTTTTTATGTTATTTCTAGCTTTTTAGTGCTTTGATGTGGGTATTATTTTTGTAAAAAAAAAAATGTTTTTTTTTCTATTTTGAGTGACACAATAACTTGCCCACTTTTTCAGAAATCGGTTATGAACACATACAAAGTGAAATGAGATGTTACGAGAGGTTTGCTATTGTCCGATTAGGAGTTCCGTTTTATATCTCCGAAGTTTATCATCAGATCATGATAATATTTTTATGGAACCAATCGGAGACTTACTCTTTCAAACACAAAATAATTACTGAAATCGGCATACTAATCACAGTGTAATCGGTGTACAAGCATAAAAATTGTAAAAATACGAATCGAATTGAAAATATCCCTCCTTTTTTGAAGTTGCTTAATGAGTTTCCATGTGTCCCTTATCATCTAGATAATAATACACGATATCTGTTATCTATACATATAATAAAATCGTCTTATCATAAATGCATCGGTGACGACGTCTGTTACGAACTTGTAATAAATCGATAGTACAGTTAATCTTCAAGGAAATTAGCTTTTTCGATATAGTCAACCAAGTCATCGATCGCCTAGGCTAAACTAGAGGCTTTTTGTCCACTGTGGAGTTTCAGATAGTCATCATCAAATAAAATTGGATGTGTTTTAGGCAGATCCGAGATGTAAACTTGAAATAGGAAGGGCCCTGATATACTGCCTTGAGGTACCCCATATTCCATTCCTGCGCTGGTCTAATGTTTTATAAGGCTTACAATTTGCGATTCACTGAAAGCCATCAATTAGCTCCTAGGCAAAATATAAAATGTTATAAAAAAACAATGTGAACACTAAGCCTTCCTTTTTCACTTCCGCCAGCTATGGCGGGAAGTGGAAATCGCTTTTCTCTGTTTTATCACCATCCGCTTGGAGTTTTCTATCAATAGAAATTAGTTTAGCATAGTTTAGTTTTATTAGATTAACTATTTGCGTAGTAATAGCGAAAATTGAAGTCAGCATGTCATACATCCTACAAAATTCGCGATTATAACGTCCTAATTCAAAAGCTTTGACAGTTCCATTTTCTGACCCTTTTCAATAGTGTTTTAAAGAAAGAAATAGATTACAGAGAGATACAATTTATTTTGTGTAACTTACGTGTTAATTGGCACCAGTAAAGTTTTAAGGTAATGTTAATAAACTTAATTAAATAATCGTGATTAAGCTGCCAGTCAGCGTAAAGTATGTACCGTGTTTTTGTTCATTATTATGTCAGGGTTCTAGAGTTAATTTATTTTATTAGATTCATCTTTATTATGCAGTTAATAGTGGCTTTCAAGGTTTATCCAATATTTGTTTAACATAAACCATAGTTTTTTCGCCTCTACAAATTATGGAATATTTCTTTTTTGTAAAATTTACCAATGGTACGACTTTCTATTGGCCCTACGGTGCGATGGGCCAATTGGCTGCAAATGGATATAGGCTGCCCGAAACCAGGAACGTTGGCGCTCTTTGAGAGAGGCCTTCAGCCGTGAATGGCGATTAGGCTTAATCGATAATGGCTTTGTATGGAAGGTAAAATGATTAGAGTGCACTAGCAGCAGCTTATTTCGGGCGCGTGTTTAATGACGTAATTTATTGTCATCATCAAATTATTCTGTAGCAGAAGTAGAGTAATTATGTCATTTCGCATTTTACCTAATTGGTCTTATGTCAAATCGATTTAAGTGAGTATTATAGCGAAAAGGGGAGGCGTTTAAAATTTCGGTCACATGCCAGCAACCAATGTCATTGGAGGCTAGCCAACTACAAGATATAATAAAGTGCATAAGTTTATGTGCAATCTCTACTTCACTCATACTCAGAGATCATTCGTAGGACCAACAGCTTAACGTGTTTTCCGAGGCACGGAAATATCAGTTATGACCGGTCGGAAAGGTAAACAAACTAGTTAAACTTGTAGACCTTGAAAGTATTTGAGAGCAGGACAAGTGCAATGAATCCGGTTGACGTTATATCGATAGGCTTTGGCTAAACCGCATAGCGAATAAGAATGTATCTAAATATCTAGTTTACATTTTATTTTTACTATTTTTTATTTTATTTTAAAGTAAGCTGTGGCAGTGACGGAGGGTAATTTTTTCAAGAGGTAAGCCTCCGGGTTGGCTACAGCCAACACGGAGAAAAAAGGCATTACTGACTGCCATTTTTCAATAGTATGCCAGTAGGGATTAAATTGTATGCGGCCTCCACCACTGGGCTGTGGTGTACCTTAAAATTTGCTGTATTTTAACGTAATTTCGACCCCTTAAGAATTTAAGCTCATTCGTTTCCCATTAAGCAATAAAAAAATCGAGAAAAAGTCATTAACAAAACATCAGTCAGTATAATAAGACCGGATACGGAAGTAACATTAACAAAATTATCTACAAAGAAACAGGCTTTTCTAAGGAACAAGGAACTGCTAATAACTTATGTAGATTGTTGAATTTAATTGAATATCTTTGCCTAAATGTTTAAATTAGTTAGAATAATACATGTTTAATATAATATTGATTTTGCTGATATTTACCCGACTGTAAAACAAATCCTCTATCGTTTGTTATAATTATTTAATAAGAAAATTCGAAAAAACAACTGATACGGATGGGATTCGAACCCACGATCTTCGACGTACCGTGTCGACGCTCTAACCGCTCTATCGTTTGGTTGAAGTTTTTTAAGTTTCGCGAATTGTTAGCATCACAGATGAGTCTTCTTGTAACCACGCTCAATGCAACTTGACCAAATCTCAAGATTAGTTCAATAATGATTCTTATGAATATCTGTGCCCAAATAGACCCAAAATAAGATAAATAGAATCGTTTGGTTTAAAGCACAAGTAGGCCTTTGACAAAACTTTCCACACCGTTGAAAAATCTCTTATGTGCCGATTTGCTCACGATGTCTTCATTGACCATTTATGCAAGTGATAATTACTTAATTCGCACATAATTAGGAAATGCACGAGTACAATGTAAGTACGTAATCTTGATTTTTCGTTGCTGTCCACATGCTCTCAATATCTGTAATCATATTTAATGTTACTTGTGGAAACTTGTATGGCCATATTTACCTATGTTACTGGAAACCATTGTATCTGCCCACTTGTAAGTTTCCCTAAATAAAAGGCAGTGGTGCGTGTCAGGATGCGAACTTCCGTTAGTCTAAGTCTAGGCGTTTTTTTCAGTATGATGAAAGCAAATGTTTGACTACGGAACCCATTTGCACGGAAATTGAACGGTAAGTGTAGTCTAGAGCAGACCTATCGCCCAGTTAGGTTTCACAGAATTACATCAAGCGGAACACGACTAAATTGCTTGGCGGAAAGGTTTTCTTACCCGGCCGAAGCCTCACAAGAAAAGCTATCATTGACACTATAAAAACTACAAAGAAATATTAAATGTTATGTGAAATAACAATAAAAAAATATAATGTAAAATTATAAAGAGCACACGTGGCGAATAAGACCTTGATGGTAAAATATAAAAATGATAGGCAAGGTCATGTAGACCTTCCATTACACAATGCACGCTACTATGAGAAAAAAAAAATTTAAACAAAATATATTGTTCAACTAACAGAAACTGGAACTATTAAAAGAAACAACAAACGGAAGGAAATGTTATGAGAAAAATTTAAGTATTAATGTGGATGTAGACGAAAGAAAACATGAATGGATTGTGTGAAAATTAACATGGTTGGAACAAAGCAGAGACATGATGGTCAATAGATATGAATTGAAGAAGAAAACCCATTGCGCCGGCCGAACTTAAATAAAATTTACAAGGGCAGAAAGATATGATTTCAGAACCTATTCTAATAGTTCCTAATGTTCTGGTGCTCTCAACATAACAGCACAAATAGCCTCGGCATCCAAACGCGCAAATGCATGGGCAACAAATTATAGCAACATATTCGGCCCTTAAACGTAGACTGTTGGAGGCCTGATATTATTAAATTATGCGCCTTTAAATAAGTATTTAGCATAAAAAGGGCACAAAAGAAAAAAAAGGTCAACAAACGAAGGTATCCTTTTGAACCCATTTCTTGATATTCATTACGGTGTCGCGTGGAAAACGTAAAAAAAGACACGCAACAAAGGTCCTTTTGAATCCTTTCTGGCTTTTGAAGTACCAGGCTGTTATAGCTCGCAGGAGTTGCGTCAACTTGCGTCGACTCGTGACTTACTTGTTTGTGCGTATAGATAGGTATACTGAGCTCTACATAAGGCTAAATAAAATACATGACGTAATTTTACAATGCGGTGTGCGGCTCGCGGACGTGACTGGTTGTGCAAGTGTGCAACGAGGCAGCTGCAGAAACACTTCGCATTCATGCGCTCCTGGTAGCAGTAAACGAGTAAAGCAGGGGCGATAGCAAACAAATCTAAAGCGTGATTTCATAATTATTTGAACAGTCATGTTGACATTAATAAATACACTCAAGTCAAGTGTTTCAGAATAAAATAAATAATGCATTTCAATATTGTGTGACTTGGTGTAAAGTTATTTAGGACATACAATGTTCCATTGCAACTAATTGCAAGCCAATACGACCTTAACCTATTATATAAATTTGATTTTTTATGTCTTTTTATTTTTGGATAGAAGTCTGCTTGTCTCCGAAAAAAGAAATTCATGATCTTTATTCTTGTCCATGTTTTTTTGTTTCATCATAAATCAAAGCATAATAGGTAGTATTATTTCCTTACCGACCACAATAAATTGGTCACAGTCAAAGGTGCATTTATACAACATTTTACGTTTAATGTCATACCTACTTAGTAATATGATTTAGTATCTAATTTTAACTCTGACAAATGACCTTTTTTATGAAAATAGCCAAGGCTAGTTAGCGGGTAGAGTGAAAAATATAAATGATAATAAAAACAATGCAAAAAAGGTTCGGTACAATTATTTAATTTAGGAACAATGATTGTTTTGCCGAATGTTTGACCAAAGAAAAAGAGGTGTGTTGTAAATTTAACCTGTGCATGTGCATGTCTGTGGCATCGTAGCTACCAAAAGGATGAATGATTTTGATTTAATTATTTTTTATTTGAAAGGTGACATGATGGAAAGTAAAAGAAGAGGTGTTTTATACAATACAAATGTAATATGTATACAAAAAATATATAGAAAAATGTTCAAGAAAACCTTTAAAATTGACCCTTGCATAATATTTTTTGCGATGTAAAACTAAATCCAATCGTTTATCAAAATAGATTATTAATGCTTAGTGATTTAATGCATGACAGACACAATTTGGTATAATTTTAGTAGGTATTTAGTGTTCAATGTCATACCTATGTCGTGGCCCAATTGTAGAATGGATCACATTGTAAAATGTCCTATCTAACTAGTACCAAAGAATATACAGGGTTACCCCTATTACCACAGTCTAAATATCATATCGTATACTTTGCTACTACTGACCATTTTGATCGGAATAAGTTTTCATGCATAGAAGCAGCCTCAAATGAATTTCAATTCATGAAAACTTTTTCGATCAAGCTGAAATTTTCGCTGAAACTTTTAATCTGGCCAAGCCACATCATGACAAGCCACATTTTGTCCTAAAAACTATTCATAGATAAAAAGTGTAATAATTTCTTGATTGATTCATAAAATGGTCGGAAGTTTCAAAATGTGGCCAATTCTACGATCAGACGATACCCGTGTATTTTTTTTTTTACCGACTAGAACCGAGTTTATCCGAATCAGCGTCTCCAAGCCGAGCGGCTTAGTTTAGATCATTTATAGCCCAGAATTGTTCACTTGAAAAAAAATTGTATAAAATTTATATTATAAGATAAAACAACGATAATATTGTTGATAACGTTGCATGTGATAGTTATTTTGAATTTAATCCTATAATCATCTTATTACATGCAATTGACGTCAACAGAACAGCTCTATACATGTAATCAAGTTTCATAACAGCACTTAGGCAAATTGATTATTAACTTTTGTATCTAACTACAGAGATAACGAGGAAATTGATATAAAATGCATTTTTTACTCCCGTGGAAAAATTAAGGGTGTTTTAAACTAATAAGTTTGATGTGAGTGTATGTCAATCCGTGGCATTGTAGCTACTAATAATAATAATATTCTCCTGACCGAATTTCGGTCACAGCAGCCAATCTCAACGGAGACTAGCCAATTACGCAGGAGATATTAAAGTGCACAAGTGTGTGCGCAAACACAGGTGCACTCTCTATTCCCTCACTCTCATTGTCCGATGGGACGGCCTTCCGACACGATCGGAGAGAGATCAGGCGCAGGGCCAACAGCTTTACGTGCTTTCCGAGGCACGGAGTAAGTAATAATTAATTTATAAAACGCACATAACTTACGAAAAGTCAGAGGTGCGCGCCTTGGGTTCGAACCCGAGACCACTGACTTGCCAGTCAACGGTCACCACCACTAGGCTATCACGACTCATGTAGCTACTAAACAGATGAACCGATTATGATTTATTTAAAGGGTAACTTGATCGAGTGTTCGAAGTAAAAAAAAGGAGGTTATTTGTATCGGGGGTTTTTTACATTTTTAATTTATAGTCATTTACCACTTCAGCGAAAGAAACCGAAGCTTAGTAATACGCAAGCTAAGCGGGTTCCAGATTAAACCATCTCATGCTAAGCCTCGGCAGCGACTCCAAAACGAAAGGAAGTTTTTTTAAAGTAGGTAGTTTAAAAATAAATTCGAGTACTGTTATTTCCATATTCTTTGTTAGAGCGGGAGCTATTACCCCAGTCATATCTTCCTGACCCATTCTAGAAGGTGCTATTAAACGCTTGCTAATGTATGTGTGAAACATATCTGCCCAACCATTCAGGGCAAAAGGCGTGATATTATGTAGAACTATTTTAAAATAACGAGCGTGGAAAGTGCAACGGAGAATTCTCTAAGGGGCGTGTTTGATGTTTAAAAATAACAGACAACACAAGGACTCACGTGCGATTGTAATCTTCACACGTCACAAGTCACAGCACAGCTAAGTGCTCTGTGATGTCACGCAGGCGTAACGCCTCTGTATATTTTTAAATTTTTAACATCATTTTTAATTATATAAAAATAAGCAAAGACAGGTCGCAGGAAGCTGCTGGATGCGGGTTGCTTCCAACCGGCCGACCTGGAAGTCATTGGGGGTGGCCTATGTTCAGCAGTGGACGTCATATGGCTGAAATGATGATGATGATGATGATGATAAAGCAAAGACAATAATTTATTTTTTGGAAATAGTTTTTTTATGTGGGCATGACGTTCGAATTTCGAATACTGCACTGGACCACTATAAATAAATGAGCTTGTCAAATCGAGGTGAGTGAGATTAGGTCATAATCCACCATGCTGACCTAGTGCGCTGTTGGAATATATCAAGCCATCTATAAGTCCTCCAACTAGGCTAAACGACTACGTTAGGTAGTAGCCGGGTACTATTGCTTGACGTGCCTTCCGGAGCAAAAGACGCTCGAAATGTGACCATCCTCACGGTACCTCAGCGCGATCTGGGAATCCGAAATGGGAACCATTCCACATTTCCAAACATACTTTGATACCCTTGATAAAAATCATGAATTCAATTCAGATTGAAATCTACAAGGATTATTTCACAGTATAGTCGAAGAAAAAAAAAGTACCTAAAATAAAATCAAAAATTGGCTCGGACCAAGAGTCTCCGGGGGCATGTTATATTAAAAGAAGAGGTAGTCAGTAAGAGTCTGAAATAACCCAGGCCATGATGGAATTTCCGTAGCCCTGCTAAAAAAAAAAAGTTTAAAGATAACACTGATTAACACTGACGTAAAGGCTTATCAGACACAATTCCAATCCTATTATACGAAGCTAAAGTTGCAAATTGCTTTAACAGCCAGGAAACAATATGCGCAGGAAATAAATTGGAATAAGCACACATATTGTGATTGGATCAATACCCACTAATCCGTGATCAGTGATCACCGATGATCACAATGATATGTAAGAAGAAAAATTCAAGCTCTAGCTTTAGAAAACAGAATGTTCGACGCAGCTAGCTATTCTTTTCGAAGGTCCAGAGTCAATCAAATGTTGAATGGCGCGAAAAAATAGGCGATCATACAACAATATACGCAAAAATCGAATGCTATACAGCGAATAATTGCAAAACTTGAACAATCCAACTAGATTCAAGGTTACACACGAATGGTAATGAGATCGTGAATTTAGTCTTTAACTTTTACGTAACGACGGTAAACGCTGCCACGACTGAAGGACGTTTTTTGAACATAATTGTTTTAGTATGCTATCGCGTGTCTAAATGTGTGGCTAGGTTAAATGGAGCAGGCAACCTAGGCAAACGATAGTAGAAGATAAAAAGGAGAGATGAAGGTCTAAAGTCGCGAAAACCGAGACAATGGTGCTGATTCTCTTGTACATCCTGCTAAACTAATTTTAGTCCAACTATATCTTTCTAACAAACACCATAGAAAAAGGACAACAAATTGAACTTTCAAATTAGAGCTGTCATTAGTCTACATCCTTGCAATTGACGTGAAATTAGACCTCTATGACGTGCCGACTAAATTCTCGTTGAAAACACGCAAATGGACTAGTTTGATAGATCTAAATCTTTTATCCTTTTCTAATGATCTCTGTTTGAAAGAGAGATACTGAAATCTAATGTGAAATGAATGAAGTGATAGTAAATTAGTTAAAAGCGTGTGCAAGAGAATAGCACCAATAGGTCGAGCCGGAGAGTAGTTACTCTACTACGAGTCTACGACAAAGACGCATCGCGAACTCGTGAGAGATATGAAGTCAAAGATCATTGGCGGAGGGTGAATTTTTCCAAGAGGTAAACCGAAGTAAGCATTATTGACTGTGCCATTTTTCAATGGGAAGCCGGTAGGAATCGAGATGTATGTAGCCTTTGCCACCGAGGAAATCACAATAATTTTATGACCATTTTAGGCACTTATTATTGCCAGTTGTCAGTTCCAGTGGCAGCCTACCCCTCATGGAGGAGAATCTGCCTAGAAACTCCATGGTTGCTATTTTAAATAAATGGCTGACGATATTTTTGGTTACATTGTTCTGAGGTGTGTGTGAGAACTGAATGTGTGAATGTGAGAACAATGCGAGTCGACTAAACATAGGTGCGTTTTAAATATATTATTTTTATTTCATGCCGTACGGCTGCACATTCTATATCGCCTGTACTGCGATCACTGAAAGAGCCTAACGCTCTCCTAGAGTCGAAGGGAGTCGATTCTTTAAATATCGCCAATGACTTTTGAAATTCGAATACGACAAATTTTCGCGCATGAATTTCATAACGAGTAGATTTTGTTTCCGCATTGTGCTCGGTTGGACGCGGCTATTCAAGAAGTTAGAGCTAGTTTTCACTTTCGAGTGTTGGATATTTGCATATGCATAAGTTTAGCTGTAAAACATATTTCTAACTTAGCGACACCAGCATTCGTCAACGTGTATGTGTGGTTACAGGAAATTTATATGCAAAAGGTTTCTGCATTACGTAAATTAGTTTGGTAAAATTCTTTGTAACCATTCGCATTTTCTCCTTGGCTGAGGCGCAATTTTATAACGTATAACATAATATATACACTCTGTATTCCCCAGAGGGAGAAGGCAGAAGTGTGTGCAGTACACCCACGTTTCGCCGGCTGTGTTAAAAGTCCCATGTAATGGGAGCCTATTGCTATTACCGGGCACAGTTCCAGACTCCGAGCTGCTAATGAAAATTTCCTAATAGAAAATAACACCGCAATTTTATTTGTACTCTTTTTAGAATTAATTATATATTAAGTATTAATTTTACTGTACCCTATTGCTAGCCTTATCTAAACGTCACTTTTAATAGATCATCATAATTATTAAGAATTTTCTGCGATTACTAACTTTAACACCGTAATGAAAGCGCTTTAGTTTCTGATACGATTAATATTAATTTATGATATTACGATAAACTTTTGACATTGTAAAATTAGCCTAATTCAGATGTAGTTAAAGTTGATATTAAATTCGTTTAAGTTCCTGCTTGTCACTTCGTCAGATATAATAAAATTAATTGATTTTAGGCTGATCGGATTTCATGCAATTCAGGTGTAATTTTTTATGAATAAAACTTCAAGGTGCCCCAATTTGGAAGTCGGCTTAAAAGGCAAGCGTTTGACGATGAACCTTTCTGACACACATCTGCCTAAAATAGCGAACATGTCGGAGTAATGACGTGCCTAGTACCTAGCTACAGAGCAAGCCTAAAAATCTTTATAAAGGTTACATTGAAATAAAAAAAAATACCTACAACGCAATATTTTAGCTGGGCTTCTGCCTGTCTTTCCAAAAATTTATGGTAACTGGTAAGCACTCTCTTGACTGAAGGATACTGCAATATGGGTATGGAGGATACGTCAACAAGAGGTTTTAGTTTTTCAGCCTAACATGTTTGTTGTACTATCGTGGACAAAGCCGGTGCACCACTCTTAAGGTTAGAATCGCTTGCACTTGGCGTCCGAACGTAGCGCTAACCCCGCCCCTACGCACGTAGCATCGTTCAAAGCATTTTGATCGCAAAGTGGTACACCGTTCGTGTCCGCGATAGTACCTTTAACCTATTTTAAGCTCGTTTTTATAAAATCGAACTTTACCCAATTAAAAATTAATTACAAAATGCTATAAGTAGTCTTAACTAAGCATTTTACGGTTGGTAAATAATTTTGTACGTCAGAGAAGTCCTTCACGGTCAGTAACATTACGAGTAGGTATAATCTCGTAATTCCCGTTTATACTGAGGCTTACTGCGCGCAAAGGCGTCTTTGCGCACTCTGGCAATAAAAAAAAAACATAAAAGTTTTTAATATAAATGTTTCTTGGTGAAAATATTATTTAAAAGCAGTGATACTCTAGTGTATGACCGTTGATTGTCAAGTCAGAATTAAAATCAAAATGAAAAGTCATAATTCTAACATTTTATTATAAGAGTGACTCTAGTTGCCAGTTCCTAGGGCAGCCTACCCCTCATGGAGAAAAATCTGGCAAGAAACTTCATGGTAGCTCATTGACTCTATCGTGTTACGTTCCCCAACTGATTCCATTCATTTTCATATATTTTTATAACATTCTTCGTTTCCCCGGTTTTATTAAAGATAAGTAAAATGTATATGTAAATGTAATATGAAAAAGATAAGAGAGGTGAAGAAAAAAGTCTAAATACCTGATACTGGCAAATCCTCAAGGACCTAAAGGAAAAAAAATCTTAAGGACACAAACAGATAAACTAAATAGAGGGCAACTAAACAGAAGTAAACAGTATTTTTTACTATAATTATACCCAAAGATATTGGAAAGAATATTTCTATGATTATACCTATTCTACGGCACAACATAGTTTTTTTTTTGATAGAATTTAATCGGCTTACAACGTGTACCTAAAAAATATTTCTCATATTCTAGGCGAAACCATATAATTAGATATAATAACAAACCATAATAGCGTGCAATTTATGTTTATTTATAACACAGTAGGTGAATCATTGTATTTGTAACGTTATGTTAGTCATAATAACCAATTTTCATTTCTAGGTACAATGTGTGGGTCTACTACTGTGATTTTTTAAACGAAAAAGCCATGTGTTTATCACAAGCCCACCTGATGGTAAGACGTGGTATTGTGGCCTAGGAATACACCTGCCTAGATTGAAACAGGACGGAAGTTGGACAAATGGATATCCCCAACAGGTCGGACTATTCGTAAGCCATGTGCGTAATATAAATTAATTATCACCTGCTCCGTGCCTCGGAAAAAGCACGTGAAGCCGTTGGCCCCAGTTGTCATGAAGATTTTTTCGATATAGGGATTCAGTACCGTAATAAAATCCTGACAACTGATTTAACCATAGAATATCGTATCCCTTTAGGTTGCGGAGGTCAGATTGGCAGTCGCTTCGTGGAAAACTGATATTTAGCTGCATCGGGTTAGATTATGAAGCTGACCTCAACAAAGTTTGGGACTAATAAGAGAGGATCCCTCCTAGAAGAATGATGCTCTACATAGAAACAGAGTCAGAATTTCAGAAGCTCATGAAAAGATATAATATGATGATATTTAGACAAGACATAATATGCATTTTGGTAAAAATATCTAACGATTAAATATCCAAATGTACTTCAACCATTGATCATGATCACGTTAATAAAACTCGCATAAAATCAAATAAATTGCCTTAGTACGCAATAAATACACACTTAAAATCAATCAAAGCTATCGGATATTGTATTATGGATTTAGGTTTAAATACAGCTGGTGCAACAATGCAGACCAGCGTTTTCTAAGAATAGAACCGATCTTTTAATTACAACTTACCGAATGCAAAACTGAAATTACAGGTTAATTATCAATTACAATGTAATCATTCTGGAGTTAAGTGTTACTAGAGGTAACTATTAACTAAATACTTTAACCACTAACCTAACTTGTTTTTATAGTTCATCTAAGAATGTCTGAACTCATTTTACCGTATAGTAAACAATCAACAACAATGTCGACGCATCATGACACTCGCACGCTCTTCAAGAATTATATACCTGATTTATCATAATAGGTCGAGTAGTTCAGGAGTTGTATAGTAACCGGTTTTTGTTCGCAAACAAAATAATGCCCTTCAGACCGAATTTCGGTCACATCGACATAAGATATTAGCACATAAGTGTGTGCGGAAACACAGGTGCACTCTCTAATCCCTTACTCTCGTAGTCCTTGGATGGGTCGGCAATCTGACTAGAGAGATCAGTCGCAGGACAGCATTACGTGCTCTTCGAGGC
This sequence comes from Protodeltote pygarga, assembly GCA_936450705.2. Classification (NCBI taxonomy): domain Eukaryota; kingdom Metazoa; phylum Arthropoda; class Insecta; order Lepidoptera; family Noctuidae; genus Protodeltote; species Protodeltote pygarga. The sequence goes on from OW388261.2 coordinate 12,226,403, forward strand.
ATGCACCATGGTGCAAATGATAATTATTTTGTATTAAGCTGATGTATAACTTAAGAAAAGTCAGAGGTGCCTCGGTTTCGAACCTGACTAGTCAGTCCAATGGTCACTAGGCTCACACTACTACACTTTACACACATAGACTGCTAATCTCAATACAGGCTAGGACATATAGTCCTCATCTTCGTCCTCTAACTTAGCGCAGTCGTGTAAAAGAAATCCTAAAAGTAGCCTACCGACACGATAACCACCAAGTGCCTGTCAAGTCAAATCACAATTCACAAAACTTATGATGTTTCCACAATGCATAGATCATCTTGGTAGAGTGAAGTGGTAATTTGTTTCCCTCGATCGTCGCGTGACGACTGTTAATTAATCATAACATCTTAAATGATTTATACACCATTTGCAAGTGGTAAATATTTTTATATGCACGTGTAATGCCGTGACGTGCTTCGATGTTGAAGATCCAGCGGTAGATTTTAAACGTTTAATAATTAATAGTACAGTTTGTTTTTCAGCGAAATTTTATTCAAAATATTTATAAGTGTTACATTTATGTGTGAAAATTTATCGCACACGAATTTGAACAGTAATTAGCGACATTTAAAAATTGACCCCTCTGAATTTTATTTTTTCGGTAGGTACTTGTTAATATGACCCAATGTCGTTTTGAGGTGCTGAATATATTGCTATTTAAAGGACTCTTCATACTACGCTATTCAATTTAATAGCATAAATATAGCATATAGTTCATAGCACAAAAATATCGCGCACCATGCAGATTATTTTACAAGGGTGCCCTCTATCTGGCAGAAACTTGTTGCTCCGAAACCTATTTGGCATAACTCACTTGACATAAACTTTTTTAAACGAACATTATTAAGGTAGAAAAAATATTTAATATAATTGTTTTTTGGCCTAATGTTTTTATGTCCGAATTTAAAATGGGATACTTTTAAGATGGCAGAATTGTATTGGGCATAATTACCTTTGTCAGAGTTACAATTTTGTATAATTTCGTTTAGCATAACGTTTATTTAGAGCAGGGCTGTCCAAACCAAGGCCCGCGGGCCGCATGCGGCCCGCGGCTTCTTTTCATGCGGCCCGCGACACACATTTTAATCTAAAAATAGTTTTGGACACAAATAGTTTGGATAATATTATTCGTTGTCAAAACATGTACTCAATACTTGGTATAATTATTTATCTTCAGTCTTGCAACTGAAAATATTTTTCTGGCCCTCCAGCTTTTGTATGAAATTTAATTAGCCCGCGAAGGTGTATAGTTTGGACAGCCCTGATTTAGAGCGCCGATTATTTGGCATAATTTGACTTAGCATACTACGAAGCTGCGGAGGCGAGCGTCATAATATGGTTAACACCCCGACTCAGAGTACCCCGACTCGGATAGGTTAGGTTAGAAGGGGATGGCGGGGTCGAATAGACCCCGCCGTCCCCTTCGTGGTTATTTTTTTATAAACCACCCAGAAGTAGGAGCCCCGCGAAGCGGGGCTCCGTCGACCAAGCCCACCCTCGACCATGCATAGAATATTTTAAGGTTTGGTTAGATGCCATTTGAGTTAGTGAAGGTTCGTCAAGGTCATTGGCATCAAGGTCAGTAAAGTCATACAGTAGAAGTAGTGGGACTACATAGTAAATTATATCAAGATCTCGAAGACTAATCATTTCATATAATTACAATAGAACTTCACTTAAGGTAAGTTCGTTTAATTTAGTAAATATATGCCAAAAAATGATTCTGGTTGTGAACTTTCTACGATATGATGGTTATACTTATTGATTATTATGGATATGAAATTTATACCTAAAGATGATTCTGACTTACAAAATTATGGGTTTCAGTGTATGGTAAATGAGTGTATGCCAAACGATTTTCTGCGAAAAGAGGTTTATGCTATCCGTGGCTATGCGAAATAAAATTATGACGTAAAAAGTTCTGCTATAAAGGGTGGACCCATTTTACAATTTAGCCGGTAAATCACTCAAGCTAGATTAACGAAACATGACCAAAATCAAATGGTTTTTTTTTTATTTGTAACAGAATTAGTCTTAAAGTACTAAGGAATTAGTGTTACTTTTTATGATTTGCAACGTTGTATATGTTTGTATGTTATATTCGTGTTTCGTAATAAATATTTTTTTATTGAACGCCGAAGTAAAGTTTAGGAGACCTTGGCTGGTATTGACGGTCATTTGTGAGCGGTATTACATTGTTACAAGTATTGTTATACAAATCAATTAATTTGAGGGACTTTTACTCGTCATGACTTGTTGGCTGACAAGCGGCAAATTGACATGAACAGACATACGTCATACGACAGGCTATCTGATAGTGATAGCATACATTACCTATACATTCCCAGCCTGTATCAGTCCACTGCTGGACGTAGGCCTCTTCTCATACGCATCACTTATTTTGTACGTTCATTAGAAGATATTTGCCCTTAATCGCCACCTGGGCAAGCGGGTTAGTCGCAGTAGCAGATTGTTGCTATTACACAGTAGGATGCTGCTGCCTATCTTCCAGATTTTTCCTCCCAATATTTTCCGTCACTAAACCTCCTAGCTTTATTATTTCCAAATTTTTGTTAATTTCGGCTTCTAATCTAACCAGATGCAGCTGAATAGATGACTGCCTATCTGACCCCCGTAACCGTAACCCAAAGGAATACGATATTCTACGAATAAGGACAGTAATGTCCCTATAATGTCTCATAAAGATCTTCAAGACAAATACAAAAGACAGTCCCCATTTTTGTTAATTCACAATTTCGTTACATTGAAAAGTTTTACAATAACGGCGTTTACGAACGCAACTTCGAACGTTTGAAGGAAAAATAAGATTTTATTATTTGAGATAAATGATTTATATCATGTAAACAGGTTGTTTAGGCTCTCCGCCCACAGCCGATTTTTTCACAAACGGCCGCCATTTTGCAGCTGGCTTTTTTTTAATAAATCGATCTTCTTTAGTAAACTAATGTTCACTTCTCTCAATAGCCACCACCAGATAATCGGTGATAAAAATCGCTCGTGGGCGGAGAGCCTTAACACAAAAACAATTTGTTTAAGTTTTGAATATTATTGCATTTCGCTTCGAAAGACCGAAACGTTTATGACTAAGAGTGATAACGTGACTCAAAAGAACGTTCATCTCAAATGGAATGGAGATATTATGACATTTACACAGAACTGGTAGTTTTCTTTCGGATTCCCTCACCGTTAAAAACAGTGGATGACGCAAACGCATACCTACACGGTTAAACCCGTATTCCTACCTTTACCAACCCCTATTCTTACCTTTACCAACCCGTATTCCTACCTTTACCAACCTATATTCCTGGCGGGAATATGATAAATGCGCACTTGCGCAAAGGGTTTTACTTAAAACCCTTCGTCCAGAGGTTCGTGGAGGAACACTCCGTGGTTTTTAGCTTGTAAGAGTCGGACATCACCACCACCACCACCACCACCACCACCTCACCAGCCCGTGGTAATGAGGAATTCATAAAGGGTTTAACCCATGGTAAAAAAAGGCCAAGACGATGTCATAACCATTTTAGCAATTTTACTTTATTGTCAAGAGATAACACAGAATGACGAGAAATGAGACCGGTGCTCAGACAAACATCTAATAAGATGAAATAATAGAAAAATTATGCAGTACAAAAATGCAATCAAAAATATTGCAGGAGTCATCCTGCGTAAACAGACATGCTGCAAAGCGTCTGTTGCGATTGTTTCTTTTATTGCAGTCATTTATTCACATTCAATTTTAATTGTCAGATATGTCTTAATTAATTAAATTCCACTGTGAAGTAACATTATTTTGACAGCAACAATCAGAGCATAGAGAAATATACTAATAGACTGCAATGTAATGTTTGGCATTTTGTTTGTGGTATTTAAAAATTTAATTGCTTAAGAAATATTAACGTGGAAATAATGATTTATAATCCTCCGCTAAGGAGAAGGGGAGGTCACTATTTAGGCTGTATATGCGGCTCATATTACAGCACTTGTAAGATAAAAATATTATTAATAAATATTATTATTACTATCTATACTGTTTGTCTGTCACAGGACTCGCAGGTTCGAAACCACGCACCAAGCACGCGACACTGTCATTTGGAAATCATGGGCGTATTATAAATGGTCACTTGCTTATATGTATACCTATAATGGTAAAGGAAAACGTTGTAAGGAAACCAGCGCAACTGAAAGATGCTGTGAAAAGCGATGTCAGGAGACCTACGGGAGGTTTAAATCTTCTGACATCAGCCATTGATAAAAATCATCAGGAAAATCCATCAGGAAAATGATCGTCAAAAGAAAAAGATTCAGAGTAGGATCTACTCCCACCATTCTCTTCCGACCAAGCTTCTTCTTCTTATCGTATGGTTGATAAACAACCTGGTGTCAGAGTTTAAACCGCCCGTAGGCCTCTGACATGGCTTTACACACCATTGAAAAATCTCTGTGTTGTGCTAGTTTCATCACGATGTTTTCCGTCACCGTTTTAGCAACTGATAATTAATTTATAATACGCACATACCAAGGCAGAGGTGATGCGCCTTGGGATCGAACTCGAGACCTCTGACTTGTCAGTCGACGGTCATACCACTAGGCTATCAGGGCCGACCAAGCGAAAGGTAACGACATTACATACTCGATCCGTCAGCCAACAGCCTACATCAATATATCTTCAAAAATCGAATCACGTCAATATAAATTCACAATTTCGAACTGGAAATGTTGCCAGAGTAAAATACTGCCTACTTTTGGAGTCAGCTGAAACAAATGGAAGGAATTTGGCATCGGGTTCAACATTCTGTTGCTAGGTAGGCGGAAATCAAGGTTAGATTCAATATTTCACAGGTGTAACTGGCTGCAAAAAAAAAATGGTATTAACCTTTACTTTTTTTATGCATATCATGTTTTTAAATTTGGAATACAAAAACAGGACGTTTCAGGATTTTTATAAATAGAATAGTTTAAATAGTTTCCAAATCTCGGTATTAAACCATTGAATAAGGTGAAAGTCTGTATGGATTTAAATAAAACTTGGTATATTCAGCTACATCTGGATATATTAGAAGCCAAGCCTAATAAAGTTTAAGAATAAAAGACTAGGGATAATGATGGTTTATGTACATCGATTAGAAAGAGTAATAAAACCAAAGCAAATAGTAGTCTGCACGTGATCATGGGCGATGTAACGAACCTACACGTGTCGATACAATGTATAAATGCCAATAATGCATTCAACGCATGCTAACATTCTTGTGAGAAACTAGTTAATATTTTATTAAATTAGATGCGAAGGGATCGTAATCATACTGAATCTGACCAGTCATAATTGTTATGATCCTGACCGGTCATTTACGGTCAAATTCAGTTAATTTGATTCAAATCTACTATTAACTACCGAATTGGAATCGACCAAATAATTCTTTTGATGTAGATTTATATATACCCAATTTATATCTTCAATCAATCAATCTTGTCAGATTCTTCTCCAGGAGGGGTAGGCTGCCCTTGGAACTGGCAACTAGAGTCACTCTTATAATAATATTAGAATTATGACTATTCATAAGTGCCTAAAATGGTCTATATGAATAAAAATATTTTGATTTTGATGACCGTTGACGAGCAAGAAGACAGACGTCTCAGGTTCGCACCCAATGCCTTGGGTTATTATATTTAAATTGTATTTATTTTATTTTAATTGTACTTATTATTCTATTTTAATTGAAGGCAAATTATAGGCCTTATATTTAAAGCCTATAATTTGCCTACAATTAAAATTAATTGTTTTCCTTTTTTGGATTTCTTTATTGTTAAACGAGTAATCAAAAATCTTTTAATTAGGTCCTTATAAGTATTTTTTATTAATTTGAAGCGTCTTTGTGGTTGCAATTATAAGAATTGTGTCACAAATATAATTCTTGTGGTTTCAAAATTCTATATAATAACGTCTAGTTAGTTACAAAAATATTTTCCTGAACTTGAACCTGAATAAGTGAATCACATTTCCAGTTACTCGACTGCTGCGCTTGAATGAGAAATTCATAAAATATATCTGTAGAAGTACAATAAGAGCAAACACAGTAGAGTACCTATCTTAGAGTGAAAAATATCAACAAAAATATCGATCAATATAAATATCGATTTTTCAACGATTTTTTATCGTTTTCAGCGGTGTGTAAAGCCATGTCAGAGACCTACAGGTTGTTCATCAACCATACGATGAAGAAGAAGAACTTGGTCTTGTAAACAGAAAAAAACTTTGTTCTTTTGTCATATTATGCAAACGAAATTCATTTTAAGAGTGGCAAAGCAATTTTATGTATATTTTTTAATTTTTACTGTATTAATGCTGCCGACTGTAAATATGAAAAAAAAAACAGCCTGTAACTGTCCCAATGTAGGACAAAGGCCCCTTCTCAAACAGAGAAGGATTGAGCATTAATCACCGCGCTAGCTCACTCCGTGTTGGCGATTTCATAAGTCCAGGTTTCCTTACGATGTTTTCCTTCACCTTTAGTCAGTGGTGTCTTAGGTAAACTAAGAAAGTACATATGACATTGAGAAAGTTACATTGGTAGGTTCGAACCCACACCCACGCGCTTGCAAAGCGGGTCCGTAACCAATGCGCCACCACGACATAACAGATTACACGACGTACTAAAGCTTTCATAAAGCTTTTGAAAAAAAAGACATAAAAAAAAACATCTACGTAAACAACTTTATGTTTTCAAAGCGTCAGCGTCACCATTACATGGCAAAAACGGTCATACGCTAGAGTAATGTAGGGCACATATCAGGAACACGGCCCCAAAACCTGCCCCGACCTAGATCCAGAGATAAAAGATGCAGTGTGCCCCACCTGTATCTCGTACCTACACTCTGTAGCTCTTTACTTACGGGTCTTTTAGCAGAAAATGTATCTTATATTTTTAAGTCTGTAAACTTTGGATGTTTCGCTCACTTCATTTGCACCTAACTTCATTTATAAAATCTTTACTATACAAAAAGCCAGATTGCATTATACTAGTACAAATATCGAGATGATTGAGATGCCATGTACTTAGCATAACTTAATTATTTATTCTATTTATATGTAAGAGTTGTCTTGTCCAGAAAATGCAAATTCAAAGCGCTAAAGAACGGACTGTCAAGTAGAAGAATAAATAAGCCACAGAGTAAAAACAGTAAGCTTACCAACGTATGTAGATGTACCAACTTATAATTTGCGTATCGAAGTTTTGCTTAATTTTGGTTTTAGCTCTAGCTCATAGTCAAAAGCTCATAATTAATAAATTTTCCCCTTAAATTACTTAAAAAATTAAAAAAGTTTTTTTAAATACATAAACATTTGTCTATAGTACCTATTTCTGCATAGGTACTATGCGAACAGTAAAGTTCGAAATGTTTGTAGAAATTAAAAAATCAATTACGAACGGAATTTGGATCCGGGACCTACAGGTTAAAGCCCCTAGTTGCTCTTTCACTAAGCTATTTGTAAAAGAGAATTTCGATAACGCGTGTTATTGAAATTCTCTTTACATTTAACCATCTTAGATGGTAGTTATATATCCACCCCTTGTACTAGAGGGCTTTTATAAGAGATGAGATTTTGTATTTATGTATATAACTAGTTTATCCCGCGTGGCTTCGCTCACGTAGACTATAGAATATTTTGAATAGAATTTATTTATTAAAATCGAATTAATATAATCTAGGTAGTACTGCTCATGAGAACAACTTGTACAGCTTTGAGTCACTACTTTTAGTGTCACTGAATAAGCAGAATTAGGTACAGGGCGAATAACAGTCAATTATAATGTCTGTATAGCAATCACAAATAGTCGCCTTTAATAATAATCTAATTATAAAAGATTTCAAGGAATTTTCAAAGGAAAATCAAGGTACACTTTGGCAAAAAAGAGCCTGTAAAAATTGGAGGCGCCACTGGTGCACTTTTCATACTACAATTCAAAATTTCAAGTTATTTGGTGCTTACGTATTACTAAAACGAATTTTTTGTCATCAATTATTATGTAATGACTCACTTTATGGCTATTTTAGTACTCACAAACTTAGTTTTTAAGATTTTTAGTTTTAGTTCTAGCTGTTACCGCCTTAGACTCTTTTTTGCCAAGCAGTATAAGATAAGTTTTTCTTTCAAATATAAAAAAACAAATAAAATTGAAATATCGAATTCTAATCCGATTTATATTTGACATTCCAATTTTAAAGGGTAATATATTTCACCAAGCCAGTTTAAATCAAAAGCACTAAGGAGTATTGATATCAACTTCGATGCAAATCACCCCCAAAATAACTTTCTACCCCTTTTTAACCCCGTTAGGCGATGAGTTTAAAGAAAATACGAAACACGTGTTCCATCAATTTTGTAAAAGAATGTTTATCCAAAATTTGAAGTAGATTGAACCAAGGAATCACGTTGTCCCATACAAACTTTGCCCCCGTTTTTCTCCCTCTTAGAGGTGGAATTTCGAAAAATCCTTTCTTATCGGATCTCTACATCATACAAAGAACACACCCTCCAAGTTTCAGGTCTCTACGTTCAGCGGTTTAGGCTGTGCGTTGATCCGTCAGTCAGTCAATCAGTCAGTCATTCAGGACAAAGCATTTTATATGTATAGATAAACAAAGCTGTCTTTTCTTCCCGTTCAAAATCTTTCGTGATTTTCGTAAAATTATCTAACTTATTATTGGTAAGTTAAGTTTCCACTTGGTACCCTAAAAATACCTCAAATCTATGGAGAACTAACTAAGGCTATAAAGTTTGTTTTATAATAATGTCGGAGACTAAAATTTCAACTTCGTATTACACAATGATAGATTGAAACATCCTCCGATTGAAAAGTTTTAATTGTGTCTATTTAAGCTATTGCTATTATCTTACTCTGTGGTAACTTAGTCAGTGCACGACTCTTAGCTCCTATCTCGACGGAAGGTTACTGATCAACTTATGTTATTACATATTAATTGCTTTATTTACTCCTAAGGTCATTCGTGTTATGTTTACTTAAAACGTTCGTGTAATGAATCAATTATAATAATATGGAAGATTCGAATGAATTTTGTTTGTTTTTTTTTAAACGTTGGAGCGTCAAAGGAATAAAATTTAAATTGTGCTTTGTAACTGTCCGTCGATAGATGATTCTTTAAAAGAAAAAGTTTTTTTAAGACGCTTTTTGCTTTTTTAATATAAATGTAAATGATGAACTTTTTTCTTAATTCATTTAAGGCCGCTCTTTTTCTTCGCGATCTTTTTTTAAAGGAATAAAGGGGAAATAGAATAGGCAGGTCACCTGATAAGTGATCACCGCGGCCCACCCGCGAGCTGAACCCCTATATACCATACCTATATACGAAACTTTGCAAGACCTAACTTGACCTAAAATACCAATATAAATAACAGACAAACTATTCCAAAGCACGAACGAATACGACAAAAGCTTTTTGTCAGCTAATTCTAAGGCAAGGCAAGGTTGAGCAAACCTTTGAACATTGTCTACTTTATAGTGACAAAAAAGACAAAAAGAAGCCATGGTGACAATTTACATTTTGTCTTTTAAGCACAATACTATTCTATATAACAATAATTTAGTATTAGGTCTTAGGAATACACAGACTAGCATAGCGGTCCCGTAATTCTCCTATCCAATTTGCCCAATCAGTGTTAGCGCATTGTATAAATTATATGTCCATAAGTACATCCACGCACAGAAATTCATACGATATGATACAAAGAACAAGAGTACAAAGCTAGTCTAGAAGAACTTAAGTAAGACGTCACTAACTTAAAAGTTGACGCAAATTTCGTTCATGCTATCTAAAACAGGCTACAATTGTTTTGAATGTGATATAACATTAACTAACAAACAATACCCATAAAATCCCCGCTCTCCACTTAATTTTCAAATAAGAATTCAATATAATTTATTTTGTGATTGTAAGACAAAAAAAAACCTATAATGAAGTCATATTCAACCTCGACAACACAAGTCTAATTAACAGCAAAAACTTTATATTAACAGCGAAATCATTAGCACCTCAGATGTTAAACGGAACATCTAATAATTTCAAGGTAACCACAGATTAAAATATACTCCGTTAATACTTAATACAGACATCTCTTGAGGTTTCCGTAGTGTAGATTCTTATCAGATGTTCTAGAATAGTAATTTGCTGCTTAAAAACAATCAATTCACAATAAAAACATTTCATATAAAGTTGTAGTCAAGACTCACTTCCCTTTGAGCTAAACGCTGTTAGTCTTCTATTCGTTTTTTTTATTCTAAGTGATTTATCTTGCATTATAAAGTACATAATGACTTCCTTGCGGATGGACCTGGTGATCTACAATACAGGTTTACTTATTTTAGAACTAGTCTATAATTTATTAACAAGTAGTAAATTATAATATTTACTGTGATCATGTATTTGAATAAGTGGTAAATTTCATCTGGTGATATCTTTCATGACTGCATGCTATCCTGAACTTTGAACACTCATGTATCTAATTGTCGTGTGGTTTCCGGCCTTAGAATAGAACTACGGCACCCCTTCTTATCACGCGGGTGTCGTAAGAAGCGACAAAGGTAAAATTCTGGAGGATGGGCACGTGACGCGTATGAGAAGAAGCCTATGTCCAACAGTGGACTGATACAGGGTGTGTATGCATTTATGTATCTAAATTAAGGAGGGAACCCAAACCGAAGTTAGGATTTTTTTTAAACCGCCGCTTTGCTCTATTTTAAAAGATAGGTAGGTATGCTTCGCTCGTCTGAGTTCATGGCAATCCTGTGTTCCCAGATTATTGACCACAGACATTTAAAACGCATGTCGTTTAAGACTGAAAATATTCAAGATCAACACGGCTTAAATGGACAAACAGAATTGAAAGGTCATGAACTGGCTGGAGTTTTAACTAAATTTTGTAAGTAAACATTTTTTTTACGTAAAACGGTTTTGTCATCAGAACTAAAGCTGTATACCAAATATCAGATCAATCTGTCAACAGGAATAGGGTAAAATTTCAATTACTAAATTTGAACCAAACAAATAAAAAACAAACAGGGCAAGTTAAATAAAACTGTTTAAAAACGTTATAATTTACGATAAACATTTAGCTACCGTATAACAGGTAAAAAAAAATGTTCTGCACTGATGACCATGAAATCTCACATTGTTTATCTAATTATTTTATCTGACTGACAACGCATAGCTTATTAAACCTTTGATCCTAGACTTGAAATTTGGAGGAAGTATTGCTTGAGTAACCCAGAGATGCACCAAGGAAGAGTGTTCAGAAATTCCACTCTTAAGTGGATAAAATAAGGGTTGAAAAATCCACTCGGACAGCCGCAGGCGAAACGCTAGTCAAGATACATATAAGCAAAGACATTATATTTACCGAATAGTACGAGTACTGTAGAAATTTGAATAAATAAAACTGTACATTTAACGACAGATATTTAAATGTGGAAAAACAGTATTGTGAAATACGTCTTTTACTTACAAACAATGATGGATTCACTTATACTTAAAGTCCCGTAAAAACGTAATCAACATACTCGTAGAAGTACAATATACAAGCTACATGTTTCAATAAATCCATAGAAACGGAGTACAGATGTGAAATGTAGGTATAAATACTAGTTTTTCCGACAAATATTTGAACTTTTAACGGTAGCTGTAACTAGGTTCACTTTTACCGATAACTAGTGCTGGTTATTTGGCACAAACCATTATGTGTAACTGTACCAAAAAAACTGTATACTAATATAAGTACAACAACATCACATCACAGATGTAAACTGGAGAGAGGTGAATACACAAGTGAAGGGTGAATCCTGTTTTCCCGTCCAGACGAACACCGTGTGGTTTTTAGTCCGTGAGAGTCGGATAAATAATCTCCATCACTGGCCCTTGGTGGTGGACTACACAAAAGTGTTTGCCTTACAAAAAAAAAAAGACAAAAAAAGCCATTTGAGAAAAAGGCGGAATTGATAATATTACAAGGATGTCCATAAATACAATCGTAATAAACTTATAAGATATAAAAATTATGTTAGAATTATTTTGCTTTATCTAACGTGCCCAAACAGAATGGTTAATTAATTAATCCATATAAATTTACAAATTTTTCTTTAAAATATTCGAAAAATCTTTTTGTTAATATTTACATACCAAAATTTACTTGTACCGAAATTATGGAGTAATGTAAGTTGGTTTTTAAATTCATAAGCAGTAAATACTTCCTTAATGTTACGGGAATGGATTTACAAACTGTATTTTAATAACTTCTGACGGTAATGAGAATTTAGGTAGACTTTCCGCGAGCTACGAAAAATTAATATCCTTGAAAAATTGAATTTTGATTGAAAAATACAAATCCCACCATAATGAAATGAGATTACTTTTACTTCGTATTTAACTTTTATTTAGCTGTTGTTTTATATTAAAATTCTCCAAAAAAATTAAAATTTCATCACTTTTTTTGTGCGTTTTATACGTTAAACGCGGAACAACATGAAAGTATAGACCCTTTGTCCAAGCTCCATGATGATTTCCAATGATGCGCGATGCAATACAACTAAAACATATTTGTTAAACAAATATTTGTTATTTTTTAAAACTATGTACCAGTGTCTATTAAGGTTTAAAAAAAAGTTTGCATACCTAATCGAATGCGAACGGTTTCTGTATGGTCCGAAGATCAGAAGGAATAATTAGCAGATAATGACGAATATTTTATAAGAAAACATTTATTAAGGTTTTATTTCGATCTAGAAAAAAATAGTCCATAAATTATTTGTCCTGCCCTTCACGTTTATAAATGCATGCTAAGTGACTTCAAAAACAGTTTTGTCAATAAAAAGTTTCAACTACATTATAAAAAGGTAGAAAAAGTACCTTTAAAAGTGTGTAGTACAAGTGTAAAACAAATAGTATCCAATTTTAACACTTATTGTATTTGAACAAAAAATGTTAAAAACAAAATCTAGGTCGCAATGATGACTAGGCAAAATGAGAATTCAATAATATAGAGTCAAATGTAAGTGCCGTGTGGTTTCCGGCCTAAGATTAGAACCACCCATACTTGTCCCGCGGGTGTCGTAAGAAGCGACTAAGGGAAAGATCCGCCGGATGGACAGCAGCATCCTTCTGTGTAACAGCAATCATTTGCTACTGCGATCGCCAACCCGCTTGCCTAGCGTGGCGATTATGGGCAAATACCTCCAATGAGCGCACAATAGTGGCGCGGATTGGAAGAGGCCTATGTGTACTGAACTAATACAGGCTGATGATGATACTTAAATTCTCAAGTCCGTAGATTCGATTTCCGCATGGGTTAAATTGGCAGATAAATATTGGGAACTAATTTTTTAAGCTGTTATTTAAACATTCGAGATGTTATTATGATCAGTTGAAAAACACATTGAGCAGTTATTTAATTTAATGGCGGTTGATTAATTATTGCGACAGTAAAACATGGACAGTAATAAAAAAATAATTAGTCGGTTATTTTATCATACAATGTCAATTCTAAAAATAATTGAACAGTCCAATAACTGAATGAGCGGTAAAAATGATGGAATGAGCAGTTCGATAAATAGTTCGGCAGTTTACGATTCTGTGTATGGACTTTAGGGCACCCCGACTCGGACAGGTTAGGTTAGAAGGGGATGGCGGGGTCGTGTGAGCGAGCGAAGCGAGCGAATAGACCTCGCCTTCCCCTTCGTGGTTATTTTTTTTAAAACCACCCAGAAGTAGGAGCCCCGCGAAGCAGGGCTCCGTCTATTATATGATAAAGTTTATATGATATAAAGCATAAGGTCATACGAATAAAATTAATTAGCAAATAAAATAAATTTTATGGCTTACCAAAATTATCGTTTACTACGTTTAACACCTAATTATTGTTTATAGAATTGCTTAGAATGAGATTTCTTACAGACAAATTCCGATTCATTACTGCTCACACGTAACCGCTCATTTAATAATTTTTACCGCCCATTTAATTATTTTCCTACTCAATTATATATTCGCTGATCCATTTCATTATTTTTAATTTCTCATTTTTGTTTACTTTACTGCTTAGTTTTAACTTCTGAACTAGTTATTAAACGTGCCATTTATAATTTTTAACTTACCAAAACCGCTATTTACAACTGTCTCTTTAAATAAGTGCCATAAATATTTGCTCTGGGCTGAGTATTTGCGTACATGAGATTATTTTTTTTTGCTACTTCTACACGGAAGTAGGTAGTGTGAGCACTACTTGGTGAGATGAGAAAAGAAATTTAAGTGTAGCACTTAAGGACCATTCTTTGAAAATATTGGAAAAAAAAGAAAGTCACTGAAAATTATAAGTCTCTTTGACCCAACTCCTTAAAGAAAGATTTTAAAAAAAAGTTAAGAATGGAATCTATCATAAAACTTTAATGGCTCTAAGTGAAAATTTTGAACATCAACAAAGTGAACATCGATCTATCGTTTTTTTTTCTATAAAAATTAAAACTTTACTTTTTAATAGATTTATTTATCCAGAAATTCAAGTATTACACCAAATAATAACCATGCGTATAATAAGTTAATTAAAACTTGTGCTGGAAAATCTGTTTTCAACCATCAAAAAGACTTTTTTTAATTCTAAATATCATAGATTTCCGCAAAATAACGCCTGATTTCATTTTATATCAAGAATAATGTATTTATAGCCAAGCTGGACATTCTCCAAATGTACTCTACTGACATAATCCAGACAATTCAACAAACGCTAGAGTAATGATATCAAGTTCTAGGTTGTGTCTATTCCTAGCCGGGTCGATGACCTCGCGAGGCTGCCAACATGACATCGTCACCGCATCATAACTTTATTTGTAAACATATGCCTTTTAAATATGGCGAACATGGCGTAGATATACCTATGTGATTGGAGGGGTACATTAAAACCTTTTTTTTTCCGTAATCTTCTTTGACAAAATTAAAAAAAAAAATTGTTAATCTACATTATTTGGAGCATATCCTCTTCGGCTAAAAACTTTTTTCCTTGTTTAAATATCAGAAGTAAGTATGCAAATTACCATCTTTTTAAGTAGTTACTACCAATTTTGTCCTAAACTATGTACTTTAAGATTTTTTTTAATTGCCATCGGCATATTAAATAATGAAACACCGAGGGAACCTTCAGCTTAGTTTTCCAAATAACTTTCCTAATTATTTTTAACGATTTTCTTTACTTAATCCACACTCGTAAATCGTGTGGGCAATCCCTCGCCGCGCGCCGCCACTATGGACCATGGGCGGTAAAGCTCAAGGTCATTGGCGTTATCCCACGCCTTAAAGATATTAGTAGTATGATTGACAATATAAAAAATCTAAATATTTTAACAAACTGGTGTATTATTTATTATCGCCGGTTTATTTATCATAACTCTTAGGGAGATGACTGACACATGACGACTAATTGGCGTTAATTAATAGATTCGCTTACTGAGCTAGGTGTCGCAGGTTCGATTCCCGAACGGGAAAAATATTGTGTGGAGTCCAGATATGTTTATTATAGTCTGGGTTTTTGTATACAATGGAATTGTAAAATTGTATTCCGTAAATCGTAATCGATACAGGAGATAACCGTTACGTGGAATAACTTTTTAAAAAAGAAAAAAGTTTACAGTAACTGTTACTGACGTCATAGGTGACATTGAGTGCAGACAAATACCTAATTGTAATTAATTCGAAAATCTTATAGAACTAGAATTACGTCATAATAACGGATATTTTTTTTGTTAAGATATCCTTAGTAACAATTTTCATCAACGTTTTCCTATTCTGTAACCTGAAACTACTTAGGTATGTACAATTGTACATATACATATTAATATACATTATCTTTATAATGGCTTCTTCTATAAATATAACGAGATTCTTTATTTCAAGTAATGAATAATTCCACATTTTAGGTGTACAGGTACAAAACTTCGCCATACAATGTGCGTAAAGTAATATTATTTGAAGTAAGGCAATGTTATACAAAGTGAGTAAAGTTATAATAATATTTGTGGTAACTTAATGCAATACAATATGAGTTAAATACTTGAAATATTATGTGGTAAGCCAATGCCAAAATTATTATTACTTTACTCACACTGTATAGTGTGAGTAAAGAAAAATTTAAATCGAAGGAAGGAGAGCAAGAGCATTGGCTATGTTATGGCTACTTTGCCTCGGTCTACTTCTTGCTTAACAAAAAAATGAAGGTATATAAGTTTGACGTATGAAGTTTTACGTAAAAAGAGATCAAGGAATCAGCTCTTGATAGGGAGCCGGTGATATGGGAGAGTTGAAATATGCTGCAAAACGTTATAACTTTTTAACCATGCATGGAGAAAACTCAAAAAGTTGCTTTAATTCATTATTACCATTAATATTTCTCAAGGTAATGTTTATTGTTTTAAAAATCTGTCCAGTCACGGATCGTGGTTACGTTATGAAATGTGCAGTTAAAGAATGTTAATATTTGATTTAATCACTTGATTCAGGAGTTGTTTGAAGGCCTTCAAGTGGCTTAATTGTATAAAAAATCTCAACAGCCGGTCACAAACATACCGAACTCTTCTATTTAAGACTCGTCTTGCTAAGGACTCGGGTTGTAGAAGAAAGTTAGTTCTCGCGATCCTTCGCTAGAGATGTTACAATGGCAATGAGTAAGTCGGTAAGTGGCCGAAATACTCCTATTAATTAATAAGCATTTTCCTCTTTAAAAAATATTCTCTATTGAGTCGATTTGCATAAGGTCTTTAGACCTCCAATAACAACTTTAGGCGTCATTCAGTCGGTTTTAGTCTAAATTTTGCAATTGATTACCTACACTGTATTTTTTTTAGTAAGGACCAAATTAACATTAGTTTTTAAATAAATAGTATTTGCACCGAATTTGTGGCTTGGCGTATAGGGCGTGAAAATGCAATTCAAGCGTGGTGTTCTTCAGCTTAAGCAGTCCCTTGCTGTGAGTCCCAAGTGAATCATGTAGGTACTCTGTCCAGAGGCAAACACCGTGCGCTTTTTAGTTTGTGCAAGTCGGACATAACCCCATCACCTGCCTTTGGCACAAAAAAAAATTACCATTCGACAAAAAAGAGAACTTTCCGACGTCAGTTTTCGTAATCGTCTTGAATTTCTAACAGTAGAAACTTAAAATAGAACAATCAAGAAACCTAATTGAGATAGATACGTCAATAGAACGCAATATGTCTATTTATATCTACTTGAAGTCCATGTAGTGATTCAAACTAATTAACCTTCGCACGGGGCATTCAGAACATCACTTGATTGCTAACTGTAGTTATATAACTGTGTACAGTTAATTTTACTTTTAAGGCTTGAAAAAGATATTCTTTATTTAATTAGATGTCGCTAGCTACTTCATCTGCGTGAAATTGAATGTTTCTGTACCTATATCCCGTAAAAGTCCATGTCTATTCTTGCGATCTTTGATACCTCGAGTTATAAATTGTACATACAAAAAATTATTATTAAATAACAAAAAACTCGACTGCTAACTAAAAAGATAGAAACAAGTTGGTTATAGATAGATAATACTTTACAGTTTTCACAAACGCAGTCGCAGACGCAGGCATCCTTTAGGTGATACTCTTCTGTATTTAGAGAGAAAGAGTGAATAGTTGATGCCTCCATAAACGAACATGCTTATAACATAGGTTGATGATGATGATGAACTACCGATATAGCGA
This sequence comes from Protodeltote pygarga, assembly GCA_936450705.2. Lineage (NCBI taxonomy): Eukaryota > Metazoa > Arthropoda > Insecta > Lepidoptera > Noctuidae > Protodeltote > Protodeltote pygarga. The sequence goes on from OW388261.2 coordinate 12,244,222, forward strand.
ATCAACAATCACTGAGCGGTTTCCCCATAGTGGAATACGGCGAAGCGATATGGCGGTAGGCCAAAGCGACAATGACATGACGAAATTGACTCCTTTTATAAAAACTGGCCCTCCAAAGGCTAAAACCACAAGGAGTAGGAGAAGGATAAGCAGACTTTTGCCTTGCAAAGGAATAGTAATGTCTCATAAAATTAACGTTTATCTTTAAATATTCCCTATACCTTCAAGCTTTTTAAGACGCAAATGTCCTTAATAAATAAACAAGTTTTTAGTTCACGTCTAGACTTTCCATAATGTTTGCGTACAGAGAGTAGAATAAATTAATGGATGAAGAATTAATTACTTGCATAATAAACTAGTTTTGTCGTCTATCATAATGGCAGTTTAATGGTTCTCGTGGCATACATACTATACTAGATATAAAGCGACCTTGGTCTTGGGTCCCGATTAGGGTTAAAACCAAAACCATTTGAAAAGTTCAGTCAAAAAGCCTGAAATTTGGAAAAAATAGACCAGATATTTCGTTTCTTGAAAATGAGAAACATTCTGATTATTCTTCATTCTAAATTATCGTTAAGCTGGACAAATAAAAAGGCTTGACAAAGTCTAGATCTTAGGGTAAAAGGCCAGACATGTCCAATGGTATCCAGTGGTGGGTATAGGGAGTATTTATTTTATCCTCCTTCAGCAGTCAACACAGTGGAATAATCACGAAATTAGTACAAAAAAAAACTTAGATATAAATACCGTCTTGCCGAGAATCAGCGCTGTTGCATCGTATGAACGTCTACGATTATGTTCGATATAAAAATGTCGTCATAGTAAGGGTGTGTCCAAACATTGAGCGGCAAGAGCGCGGCAGCAACACGCGGCGTTTGCAGGACACATTTCTGCCGCGAGACTAGTTTAGACCTTCTGCGCGACAGTGCTGCGCGGCATGTCCGAGACACGCCGCGCTCTTCATTTCGTATTCAAACCACAATGAAAGCGGCCGTGTATGTTGTAGCTCTGCTTATTATTCGTAAATTAAGTAGAGTAGCTCGCGACTGCCGCGCGCAGCAGACGTCCAATCATAGCGCGGCTCGCCGCGTGCGGCAGCCGCGCTCAAATGCCGCTCAATGTTTGGACACACCTTTAGATGAATCAGAAATTCGTCAAAAAAAATAATTGAGATCATCCGTTGTCTATTCTCCATTCTAGTCTTAGTTCTATTCACTGACCTTGGTACAAAAGGTGCATCCACAACCAGAGATGAGAGTGACCTTATCCGCCGTGGCATCTTCGAGACACAGCTTACAGTTAATAGGTGCTGCTGGTACGAATCCACCACCAGCACCGTCGAGGGAATACCTGAGGAGGAAGCTTAACGTTATCATCTTTAAAAAAGCTTTGTTATTTATCGTAACCCCGGTCTTTTAAGTCTTGGTTTTCAGGAGTTTAAAATACCGTGGAAAAAGGTTCAGATTCGTATTCTTGACAACGGAAATAATCTTCTATGGCTCAGAGGTAGTGTTGCCAGATCTTGTTTTTAAATATATCGCAACTTACATGAAAAAAAGCGGGGCAGGAACGGAAAACTCGGGACGAAATTCATATGACAATCCTTTCGCAGACTTTATTAAGGTCAATCTCATTACTTAATTAGGGTTATATTTTTTTTTTTCAAGTATGTAGGTGGTGGGTCCCGCCATATTTTGAAAGAGGCGTCCGCTCAGGGTGTTGGCGGGACGTGTAATGAGCAATACTACTTAGAGGTCTACAAAAATAATATTATCTACTGTACCTGGAACCCGAGGCACCAGCGAGCGATAACAGCGAAGAACAACGGGAGCAGACGGAGGGCGCGCGCAGTCTGTTGTGAGCCCTGATCGGCTCCGAGCTCTTCTCGCGGTCGGTTAGCGCGAGGACCGTCGAGCATTTCCGAAGACCTGGTTGAAAGAGAAAATAATATTAATTAATTAATTCTCGTTTCGTTTTAGGAACGCTGCGATATGATTTTGATTTTTTGTAAAAATTGCAATGTGATGGCAGAAAATAATACAGTAAAAACTACACTTGCTCTTGAAAATGGACTCAAGGGCGCATTTTCAAGGACAAGTGTAGATACGCGGCGGCGTCGCCGGTAATAATTTTAAAAAAGGTAATAAGTAATAAACATCCCTATTCAGTGAATAAGTCTTAGTAGTGAATAGTTTTATTAAGTAAGTACTCCACTTTTAACGATTGATAACTAACACAATATTACTTTTTCAACTAGAAGAAAGACACTAGAGTATTATTTTACACACGAATAATGTAACTATTAAAATCCTTTAAATAATTCTCTGACGCCATATCCGAACTTGAAGCCGCTTGGAATTCTAAAGGAAGGACCTTTATCCTAGAGGCTATGCAATATTAAATTCTCCAAGCAAAGTTACTTCTTTAAATACCTTTTCGTTTGAATAACTTAGCTACGCTCAGTAAAACATCTGTCTGATTCTGAATTGAAGTTATTGAAGTATGAACCTTTTCAGAAACAAATTTGGGTGTCTTTTGTTAGAGCAATATTACGAATAAAGTCTACTTGAAATCGATTGAGTGTGGAGAAGCGCAACAACGTGTGAAAAATTATGTTATTTATTAGTCTTGTTTGTTATAAAGAATGAACAGTGTTTACAAATATGCTTTATTCATGAAACATAAATGTTTTGTTGAAAAGCTCAACAACACGACTGGAGTATTACTGACAAAAGGGTAACGTTCTTCAGATCTTCAAGGTCAGTCAATATCATCAGCTCAGTCTATACTATTCTAAGAAATACAAGAGACAGCCAACATAAAGGAACTCATAAAAAAATTTCGAATCGACTTTTGTAGATTTCTGAAGAAATTACCTATAATATCTACATTTTTCAATATTATATTCAGTTTTTTTTTTTAATTTTCCAGACCATTTGCCGTAGCTCAACATTTTCGTAAGCAAATATAAGAGGACAAACAACCAATACGAGCAGCAAGAGGCAATGCACGAGAAAATATAAAATTCAACGAGTTTCCTACACTTGTGCGATGAGCCACAAATATTGACAAGATGTATTCCATTTACGGAATGAAGCATGTCAAGACTCTTTGATGTATTTTTAAAATATCTTGAATATAAAATGTAACGCTTGGAAATGCATGGGAAATTTCAGCTGGAAGAGAATATTGGTGTAGGTTGCTGAAACTCAAATGAGTTTCTGAAAATACTGAGACATAAAACTTAATCTGTGAGCACGAAATAGATTTATTTGAATTCTTACGGGCTAAAAGATTAATGTGTTGGAATTATGCGGTATTTTGATGCATGGCAACTGCGAATTTGTTAACTGGATAAAATTGCGGATAGGCACAGATCTTTTTACACCTATACAGTATCTATTCGCCTATCTGTCTCAAAGGTTAGTCAGAAGCAGAACAATTAAATCCCCGACATTAAACAAAAAAGTCCTATTGTTTTAAAATAATATCTTTCGTGAGTCATACTATTATCAAATATTATTACAACTTTACTCATGGGTTGATTTCGGGATTGCCAGACTACTCGTAGTTCCGAACTTAAACGGAGTCCATTTTAAAAATCTGTATAACTTTTTTGTAAAACTGTAATAATATTTATTATACAGGTTCTATTTTGTCAAAATGAATTTCTTTTTTTCTCTCTTGCCATGTTTCTTGAGGCGGACCAATTAGCGCCATTGTTAAACACCTGCCTGATGATGTTCTACTAGACTCAAATCTCTAAAACCTCGAGGTCACCACGCTTGATACAAAAACCCTTTTAACAACAGAATTTTTATCACAATCTTTTTTTATGACATCTGATGGTAAGCGGTGATGCACCTGCCTTTAAGCTTTGTCCGCTGGGTCTTTCTTTCTTTATCGTATTGTTGTTGAACAACCAGGTGTCAGAGTTTAAACCGCCTATAGGTTACTTTCATAGTTCACCGTAGAGAAGTCTCTCAGGTTTGATGGTTCCTCACGATGATTTCCCTCACAGTTTTAGCAAGTGTTAATTAATTTCTAAATTACACATAAATCCGAAAAGTCAGAGGTGCGTGCCTGGGTTTTGAACTTAAGTCAGTCACGCACCTCTGACTTGGACTGTCCTGTGGGTCCCAGCCACGGTCGAAGCCTCCAGAAGCAGCTTAAGTGTTGATCGCTGCTAATTTCTGACCTTTATCTCATCATTATTCGACTTTTACGACACGCAGTGGCAATATAAAAGCTTCATTAAATTAATGAAGTTTTACTCTCAACTCGGTCCGACATGTAGTTAATTGGCAATCAGAGGCCCTTGAAACATGACCCCGTGCGAGACCGACCCCATTTCATGGCGATAATGTATTTATAGGAATTTGCGCTATTTCCCTGGGGTGGTGTGCGGCGGCGCGAGGAAAGCGTTAATTCTGATTAAGAGTGGTAGCAAGGGATTACTGGGTATGAATGTAATGTATTTGAATGTTGTAAAATGTAAAGTATTGAAAACTGATTATCTAAACTAATATTATAAAGAGGAAAGATTAGGTTTTTGTATATTTGTTTGTAATGTATAATTTCAAAAACTATTTTAAAAATTCCTTCACCTATAGTAAACTACATTATCATAGATTTATTCCGGTCTGAATGTTTGTGCATTATGAATAAATTAGAACCACGGAAGGGAAGCCACGGGAAAGAGCTCGTAAATTCATCATCATCATCAGCCTATATTAGTCCACTGCTGAACAGGCCTCTCCCAATGCGCGCCACTTTTGTGCGCTTATTGGAGACCGTATTTACCCATAATCGCCACGCTGGGCAAGCGGGTTGGCGATCGCAGTAGGAGATGATTGCTGTTACACAAAAGGATGCTGCTGCCTATCCTCCGGATCTTTCCCTTTGTCGTTTCTTACGACGCGAGACGAGGTGTAGTACGAGTAGGGGTGGTTCTATTCTTAGGCCGGAAACCACACATCACAGAATAAAAAAACAATGCGCAATGTCTAATTAAACAGTGGTACCTAATCTCCTTTAAAATCCTCAGCTGTGACGTCAGCTGGTTTGCAATAGCCCAACCATAGAATAAAATACCTACTCCAACGTTCCATCTCAGAATCAAAACAACGTTTTAATATTAATAATACGAAAGAGGTCGCATGTGGTTAAAATCACGACAATGCTTAGAGTCATGACTGGATTCGTTACGATGTGATTACCATGTAAAGAATAGGTGTTGCGCTGATGGTTAATTTTTTAAGTGAATTCAAAACAGTGATGTCAATAGATTGTTATTTACCATGTTCCTGTTTAAGGCTCCCATCTGGCTAAACCATTAGATGGTTATGAAAAATCGCCAAAAATAAAGATACCTAATAATATTACAGAGGTCCAGCAAAAATATCAATAGTTTAATTGGAACAAATTTTCATACATAAAAAATGTCTAAAATTATTTTTGTTTTAAGTTTAGTAAGTTAAGTTGATTACATCGGATTCATGTGCCAATAGCACTGGTCCACAATGGCTCTGAATCGAAAGACGTAGAAATTAGAGGGAGAGGCCTTTGGCCAACAGAAGGATAATTATGAGATGACAGTTACAGTAACTACGCAACTATAACATAATGAAACGTCACGTCACATTCACCAACTTGTCAAATCCTTAAGTTTCGAGAGCTTTGCAGATCTCGTGGTATGTCGATGTGTGTGACGGAAATACGTTAAAAGAGTTGTTTCATTATGTCAATTTTTGGTTGGAATTCCTAACAGCAAAACAATGATATTCAAAAGACATCAACGCGTTGTTTTACACCATTTTATGTTTCAATGACGTAGATTTTTAAATCGATGCAGTAACCGACTGACATTATCCTCAAGTAATTTTCCTCCTTCCTTACAATATTAGGGAATTTCCAGATAAAAATGATTATCAGTTTCAATTTGGTTTTTGATCATGACGTTAGATTTAAGTAGCTTGGAAAGTCCGTCGGAGTTTCCTTCTCCATGTAGAAGGTGCTCCATGTGTAAGGTTATTCTACCCAACCGTTTGACCGTTGACTGGCAAGTCAGAGGTCTCGGGTTCGAATCCAAAGCGCGCACCTCTGACTTTTCGTAAGTTATGTGCGTTTTATAAATTAATTATCACTTACTCCGTGCCTCGGAAAGCACGTAAAGCCGTTGGCCCTGCGCCTGATCTCTCTCCGATCGTGTCGGAAGGCCGTCCCATCGGACTATGAGAGTGAGGGAATAGAGAGTGCAGCTGTGTTTGCGCACACACTTGTGCACTATAATATCTCCTGCGTAGTTGGCTAGTCTCCGTTGAGATTGGCCGCCGTGACCGAAATTCGGTCAGGAGAATATTTGTATTCTACCCAAGACATTTTGTCATTTATATATTAACGTCAAGCAAAAACTGTAGATACCTTTTTATGAAGATATGAGAATATTGCGCGCACGGAGGACTGTGAAACTTGGCATACTAAAAGTTTATATGAAGAAGAAGTGCTGAAAGCTATAATTTTTTATATTTTTTTACATTCGGTCGAATTACGAACACTGACTGGAGCACTCTGAGCAAAAATTTTGTTGAAGGTTGACCTCCGAAAGGTTAACGAGTGACTTGAACTCCGACACCAGCTGGTCGATTCAACACTTTTCGATAACAAACCGAATCGAAACAATTAATTAATTGATGCAGGTAACTAAATCGGGGTTGTTTGTATATAGTGGAATATGTTGTAAGATTTGAAATTCGCGCCTTCTATAATATCTGTGCTCATCGATGCACATGAGCAAACACTACTCTATAGACATTCCTAGCCAAAGTTCTGCTTGTAGAGTAGCTTAGCTAGCTAGTAATACATAGTTATTTTATGCCGTCTTGCGCCTGACCTTTCTCCGGTTACGTCTTGATTGCCATCCCATGGAACTATGGGAGCGAGGGCATAGAGAGTTCACCTGTGTTTACGCACATGTGCACTTTATACTCCTGCGTAATATGGCTAGTGGTTCGGTGAGATAGGACGCTAAGACCTAAATTCGATTATAGAAGAAATTTAAAAGTACTGACCTTCAAGTAAAGGCTGTGGTTGCGACAGCACAGAGTCTCTGGACGCTGCCCTGCGGACTGGCTTCGCGGGCCTAGCCAGGGATTTGAGCCCACCACTCAGTATTAACTCCAGGGCTCGCCGGCCACCGGGCCCGTTCGCGCCTGCTCCCATCTGGTGACAAAGAAATGAAATTGTTAAAAACAGGTGATCATGTTATCCACTTCTTTATATTTGGAAAATTATGTAACTACAAAATTAAAAATTTAAATCCCCCTGATACAAATGGTCCTTGACGCTGATAGCCCATCTAGCATTTTATTTGCGACTAGCTTCTGCCCGCGGCTTCGTCCGCGTGGAATGTTGATAATTGTAGCCTACAGTTGGCAAAAAGAGTCTGAAGCGGTGACAGCTGGAACTAAAAATATAAACCTTAAAAACTAAGTTTGAGAGTACTTAAATAACTTAGAAGTGATTCATTTTATTATATTTGATGACAAAACAGTGGTCATAGAAATAAATATGTAAGTAGCAAATAGCTTGTAATTTTGAATTGTAGTATGAAAAGTGCGCCAGTGGCGCCCCCATTTTTCCAGACTCTTTTTTGCCAAACTTTATGTGTTATTCTGATGTACCTATAAGCTATATTACTGTGAAGTTTCATTAAAATCCGTTCGGTAGTTTTTGCGTGACAGACTAACAAACATCCATCACACTCACAAACTCTCACATTGTAGGATCAAAGCTTGGCGTCAAAAAAATGTACTCTTATGGTCGTTTACCTTCACTAATTACTTATTTACTTAAATATAGTCACAAGATATCCTTTTTTACCTTAAATCACGGTTAATAACAATTTAATAAAAGGTTAACAACATAACCCTCGAAGGGCCAAGGAACATTTGACTTCATACTTTTATAGCACCTTGGCGACGAAAATATATCGAACCTTTTTGGTTTTCATACCGATATGGTAATTCGGAAACTATAGTTTAAAAACCTCAATATTTTTTTGTACAATGGTTGTGTAAATTAAGATAAAAAATTAAAGTTTCTGAAAATAGACTGTTTAACCAACTTGTTTCTCTTTGGTTGAAATGAGTAGTAGGTATACGGTTATCCCGCACATTAGTGTACTTGTATGTAATATGCGATTCAAGTAAGTAATAAATAAGTCACTACGAACAGCTCTTTTTTATCTTATTAATTGACAGAATTTTATGAGGGGAGGGTACTGACTACCTAAATCAACTCTAACATCGAATCAAAGACCTTCATATAAGCCGGGATGATTTCCGAGGAACGGAGCAGATGATAGTTAATTTATTACATGCACAACAAGGCTATTCCCTTTTTTTTGTGTGTTTTTGTTCGTATTATTCTCATATCCGTTTGCCAAAAAATGAGAATAAATGCTTTTTCTTTCTTTCTCTGATTTGCTGCCGACTGTAGGTACTATCGTGGACAAAGCCGGTGCACCACTCTTAAGGTTAGAATCGCTTGCACCCGGCGTCCGATCGTAGCGCTAGGCCCGCTCCAACGCACGTAGCATCGTTCAAAGCATTTTGATCGCAAAGCGGTGCACCGTTCGTGTCCGCGATAGTACATGTCACGAGTTCACAACTCACAGCGCATCACTAATGTACAAAGTTAATTAAATAAGGATTAAGGTACTGGTTTTAAGGTTACCGTGTCAGTTCCTGTTCCGCTACATGTTAAAAAGAATTGTTACTTTGTTTTATGAAGGTCGTTATTATGGTCGGCATAATATAAAAACTTGGTACAGCTGCATCTTTACCGTGGTTTATGGTTTTACTAATTTTCGACTTCGTCTGGTTTTTTTTTTTAAAGATAATAAAGTAGCCTTCGTTTTAATTCGATACATAAACTACTGCATATAAGCCAAGTTTTAATTAAGTGAAACGCCTTCTACATTTAGGGTCGCGGGTTCGATTCCCGCACGTGACAAACATTTGTATAATCGGTAGATAGTTTCGATTTGGGTGTTTTGTGCATTGTGAAATTATGTCTATAGCACAGCTAGATTTTCTCGGAGGAGTATTACTAGGTTTTTCTCATATAGAAAATCTTAGTAATATTCCAGTCTTGATTGAAAAACAAACATCAAAACTCACAACTTTTAACACATACAAACCCAATAACCTAAAAGAAATAATTGTACCGTAGAATTGACAAATAATACCATAACTTTTATTTCTAGATACCTACCTATGTTCTGGCGGGAGTACGGTAAATGCGCAATTGACCCCCGTAATTCCTCCTAGAGGTTCTTGTTAAAACAACGTGTGGTTTTTATTCCGTACGAGTCGGACATAACCCTCGTACCAGCCCTTGTTTAGGGCACCCTTAAAGGAGTTTCTACACGATAAAAAAAAAATTAAAGGAAATTCCACACGATTTAAAAAAGAAAGATACCTATATTCAACATTACCAATATCATTGCAACTACACCTAATCTAGATTACAACGGCAATACTTGTCCACTAAGTGGGTACTAAATACCTACTTCCGTAAATGGAAATATTCTGAAAGCGTTCGACAAATAATGTAAACAACACTCTATTTATGCTTGGTACACACTTTAAAAATTTGCATAGCACACGGCAAGTTATATAAGTTTTGCATAGACGTAGAGTCGCGCATGAATGAAAATTTTTGCTAGACGCTTAGCTGTGCGACGCAGATCATACCTACATTATTCGTAGTGAGTGACCATATTTTTTTTTCTTTTTTGTGCACGGTGTATACAACCATGTCTGAGGTCTATGGGCAGGTTTGACACTAGGTTTGTGATCTCCTAGCCTTATTATTCCCAAACTTTGCTGGGGTCGGCTTCTAATCTAACCAGATGCAGCTGAATACCAGTTTTCTTGCTGAATATAAGTTTATAATATGCACATAACTTACAAAAAGTCAGAGGTGCCTTGGATTCCATCCTGAGACCTCTGACTTGCCAGTCAACGGTGTTACCACTAGGCTATCACTGAAAACAACCAATTACCAAACCAAATATGACATGCTTTGATTAAATATGACTCGAATTAATTATAAGAGGTCACGTTTATAAACCATATCTCAAACTCATTAAGCAAAAACGTGATTTTAAACATGCATAAATAACATTTCTTGATAATCTGATAATCAATAAAATATTAATAATCGAAAATGATTAAACGTTCAATGCATTGATTCTCTTTCATAAACACTTACCGATATGTAAATATGTATATTAATTTACATATTATACCAAAATATCTCAGTAAAATGCCGTGGAAACTGTAACGGTACTTTAGTAAGCTCGATTAATGCTTACAGTGGCGTGCCTAGTACGTAAAAGCAGTGCAAGCTCAACAATCTTTTTCGAAGATATTATTTTAATAAAATCATTTAATAAGTAAAACATGTGCATAAACATGTAAAAAACATACATAAAATATAATCTTTTTAAAAGTTACGTTGAAGCTTAGAGTACATAAGAAAGTATAGAGCAACCCTACAGAAGTATTAACCATGAGCACGGGTATGAACAACGTGTTCGCAAAACGAGGTCCGTCCGCGATGATACCTCGATCGACTGCGGTTCAACTAGGCTCCATGAGCGAAAAATTTTCATTTTAGCTAGTTTCATTTAAGATAGTTAATGACTAGAAAACATAAAATTCAAACAATGATATTTTAAAATTTCAATGGTGAGATCTGCTCACGCTCCGCACAAGGCAATATTGTTGACATTATCACTCTATACTTTCTTATATACTCTAAGCGTTGCAGTAAAAAAAAATGCATCATCGCTTACATCAGGTGCTAAAGCGGTCAAACGTGAGCCGAGCCGAATTTTGTTTTATTGCTACATTTGTATGACGGGCTTTGAAAAAACGTTTGGCAGACACGCCTCTGTACAATACTGATACATGATCAACAATACCATCACACATGTTTTTATGACTTACTTAGCCTTGAATAGGTAACACTAAGGTCTTTCCGGGTACTTTTAAAATTATAATTAAAACATACATTCTATAAATTTATGACGAACGATAACAACTGCAAATTTGGTATGGACAAGTGATGAAGGATGAAGGGCCTGTTGTGATATAAGTATACAGGGTTATTTGTAAAAACACCAGCATCCTTAAAAGGGGTCATTAAACTCATCATTATGAACAACTTTTACTATGTGACCAACCCTGAAAACGCAAAAAAAAATCAGCTGTTCCATACATTTGTTTACATGAGTCAACAAAATGTATGGGACAGCTGATTTTTTGCGATTTCTGTGATAGTTGTGACATAAGTTTTAATTAAGAAAGTTGATAGTGGGTGGGTAGAGGTACACCAAAACAAAGAAGGATGGATTGTATGAAAAACGACATGGACAGAAAGGGAGTAACCAGTGACATGAGAGTTAATAGAGATGAATGGAAGAAGAAAACCAGCAGTGGTAGCCTAGAGCAGTGACAGCCTAGTGGTATGGCCGTTGACTGGCGAGTCAGAGGTCTCAATTTCAAATAAATAAAAAATAAAATTCATTTAATTCAGATAACATCCATAGGTATTGATTAATTAATTTCTTAAATACATTTTAAACACAACTCAACAACAACACAACAATTTCGAACCCAAGGCACGCACCCAGACTTTTCGTAAGTTATTTGCGCATTCAATTAATTATCTCCTTCCTCGGAAAGCATGTTTAGCCGTAAGCCCCGGCTGTCATGAAGAACTTTGACAGTCAATATAGGGAGTCAGTACCCTAATAAAATACTGACAACTGATATTCTAAAGTTACGGGGGTCAGATAAGCAGTCGCTTCATAGAAAACTGATAATCAGCTGCATCTAGTTAGATTAGAAGTTGACCCCAACTAAGTTTGGGAATATTAAGGCTAAGAGGATGATGGAACAAGAAAAACTATTGCGCCGTATGTTTTTAACATAACATAACAACCGAAAAAATGTTGACAACCCTACTAAAAAAAGTCTTTTCCAAATCTTTCTACAGACAAAACGTCGCCGACCTAAAAACTTTAAGTAAACACAGAACGCAAAAAGTAATCTCTGTATTTAATACGAACGTCACGTTATATTTAGGTTGCGTTATCTGGATCAGAGCTCTCAACATTACCATGCAATACAACGTAACCTCGGCCGAGCGAAGTCATTGCGTATTCATTTGTTTTACAGTTCGCTTACTTGAATTACTGCACCCGTCTTCAATGTAAATGCTATTATGTGGTACAGAATATTATGAGGCTGTTTAGAATAATCTGAAATTGTAATAGTTCTAGGCAACAAGAGCTGTGAAAGCGTTTCTCCGTCTAAAACTTTATAGTCAAATTAGATTGCACGGTTCACAGCTAGACAGGCCTTGAGGAGAGGGGCAGGGGGTTGATCCTCATAGACTTCCTCCACCCTGGGGTGGGCATTGACTCATACAAGCTACCACACCATCCGGGATTTATCATTATCATTTATCCGCGACACATTAATGCACACAGGAGGATTGGACAGACACCTCTCAAGCTGCGCCTCGCACCACAATAACTCTAGCCCCTACTGGTAGTTCAAACTCTGACATCAGGTTGTTCATCAACCATACGGTTAACAAAGACGATTAGTTATGGACCCGATTTGCAAGACCCAGGCGTGGGTTTGATTCGAAACTCGAAGTCTACACGCAGTGTGCTACCGTGGTGATTAATGCTTTCTATGGAGTGTCGAGGGTGTGGTTACAGGATAATAGTTTATAGATAGGTTCACATTCACCGGCTCAAAATCCGCAATCACAGTACTAGAAAACTTAAATCTTATATCAGTTCGAGTGGATCTACGACGTCTGTCGTATGCCTGATGAGCTGTAAGCTAAAATAACACTAAGTAGAGCTCTGATAGAGCAAGATGGCGTCGCGGTCGCGGCGTCCACGCACAAGATGGTGGGACGAATTGGGTAGAACCAATAAGGACGTGGAAATCAGAGGCCTTGGCCCAGCACTGGGATGATACGGGCTGTCAGTAACAGTAATCTACTCGTTGCCTTTAGAATTTTCTCCGATACTCTCTACGACACAAAACTCATTATAATTCTTAACAGAGAATGTCTTGCAACATTTATTCAGGACAAGCTAAACACTGAATGCCGATAGTTGTTGTCGCAAACAAAATGGCTTTAAATCCTATTATTTATTCTGTGACATCACAATGAATGTGCATGTTACTGCTACGGGTACTGCATTATTTATCAGTAAAGTATAACTGCGCATTTCGCATTTTACCTATTTATTATTAATTTACATTATTTGTTTGGATTTAAATAAATTTATTTTAAAAAACCACATTTCAAAATATAAAAAGTAGGAGCCCACCGGTATCGGGAACAGGGTTGGACCCTGTGCTATCGGTGGTCAGGGCTGCAGGAGAGGAATCTCCTGACTATGCGAGCCGTGTCCAGGAGTACCGCCTTCTGCATCAAGCCCTTGATCGAGCCATCCAACGAGTGCCTCTTAAAGTGTTGATCGAGGAACTTGGATATTAATCCATGGACTGAAATTATTATTATTATTTAACTGTCAAGTTACAGTTCACGCAAGTACAAGTAAGTATAGTTCAAACCATAGATAATGTATGTTATACTGTAATTCTATAACACAGCAGACCTCGTTGTCTGTTGCGTAACGTAATATTTATTGAGTCGCACAGACTGACTGGCATAATTCGATTGTAGGGATTCGATTACATCACTGCAAGACTACACCAGGGGTATATACACATATGGCGGACCGCAGTGCGGATCCAGACCCGGACCATCGACTGTTTTGTGCGGATCTTGACTTTGACAATTTTTTTTTATCTGTCACAAAATCGAAGTCTATCGGTGTCCTTAAACTTTTTATTATTGGTAGGAAAGTTGTATTTGATATTTCATTTCGGAGATATAGAATGGAACTCCTTATCGGATAATAGTAAACCTCTCGTAACAATTTATTTCACTTTGTATGTATTATTGAGAAATGATCTCTGAAAAAGTTGGGGGTCAGCCTCCCCGTTTGAAGTCTAAGTGCCACACAAAATTAAAAAACAAAATCTTTCAATTTTTTTTTTTTTATAGACTCACGCCTGTATTCCCCAGAGGGGGTAGGCAGAGGTGTGCAGTACACCCACGTTTCGCCGGCTATTTTATAAGTCCCATGTAATAGGGGGCGAGCCTATTGCCATTAACCGGGCACAATTCCAGACTCCGTGCTGCTACTGAGAATTTCCTAATGGAAAAACCCAATAACACTTTTGCCCGACCCGGGGATCGAACCCAGGACCTCGTGCTCAGCAGTCGCGCTTGCTACCACTAGACCAACGAGGCAGTCAAAATCTTTCAAGTCCAATAATAAACATCAAGTGAATTAGAGACTACGGTGATGGCCGAAATAGCGAGCTCGGAACACTAAAACGTGGTCGAACTTTGACTTGAGCATATTTTTATCGAAAGCGAGCCCAAATTCGACATTAGGCAACCCATCGGCCATCGGCGTCCATCGCTACTAAGTTATAAAAGGTGAATATAAGACCCCTAATCCTGTACCAAAAGGCTATAAGCCATTGTCCATATATTTAGGGATTTCAGGGGTCAAGGTACCTACGATCTCATTACGAGTAATCTACGCTAACTTCTATCACGTTGGGCAAACTACACGCCTAAAATAAACGTTCCATGTAAACAGACGGAGCGTAAATATTTACGTTTAATTTACAATTTGCTTTGTTTAATTGCCGACTTATTTGAATCTGCTAGTAATAAGGAAAGAATAACAAGTGATTTGTAGCTGTTTTATTACGAACGGTGCTGCGGACTGCGGTTAAAGTAATGGAAAAATGTATAAGAAAAATTATACAAGTGTGGTTGGTGACCAATGATTATGCAACATCAACATGAATGTTCGTCTGGTTGCCAGATGTCTCTCTCAGGACACTTTAGAACTAACTAGTGTTTTGATATAATACTTATTACAACTTTCTCCAAACTACATAATCATTGAATCTTTACCGATAGTCTGAAATACACCAGTTTATTCTCAGCACAACGGCTTCGCGTAGGTATAATTAAACTTTTCTGCAATATCTGTCAACCCACGCTCTCCCTACGTAATTGTAAAAACTTATTACTAACAGTTTCTAGCGTGGGACGAAATGTCAGTACTATTTTTATCTGGTCCTTACAAATAAATTTATGATTAAAATTTTAATTTTCCAATTCGAATCCTTTGAACGAAACTTGTCAATAGATTTTAAAGAAAGCCTTTCAAAGATATGAGAAACCGACAAATAAATTAATGTGAAAGAAGAGAACTTGAAAATGATTGGGAGTCAGAGGAATTCCGTTTATTGCCCGTGGCACTACCTTCGACACGTCTTGCTAGTAGAATCGCGGGCAATAAACGAGGAGTTCTAGAGTTCTGGAGTTCTGGTATAGCTCATCTCTAAGTAAGAACTAAGAAACTCTGTAGACCTACAGTAAGCGCAAAATTACTAGGCTGAGTTAGGCACGAACGGCGATGCAGTACACATTTTTAGGGACTAAATGGTGCCAAGAGTCGCCATTTAGTCCCTAAAATGCTCCCTAAAATGTTGCAGCCCGGCCGAGTAGATTTGCGCTTACTACATACCTATAGGAATAGGAATGAAAAGTCAAATTACTATTTTTTTGTAACTCCACACGAGCGAAGCAATAACAGCTAAAGCTAGTTTCATACCATATACCTGATATTATTAAAAAAATACGCTATGTCTCCGAAATCTGTAATTATTTTTGTGTGTGGCCATGAAAACTACACGAGCGAGAGTTTGTTTGTGTTATTTATTACCGAATAGAAAACGTCAAAATATAATTATGTGGCGAAATTACTAATTAATTATTGGTCGAAATTCGCCGTAGTTTTGCTTTCTTTTAAGTTTTGTTTATTGATAGTAAAGTTCGTGAATAGCTTTAAAAAAAAAACGATTCACAAACAAAAGTCAAATTGGTACCTACTTAACTATTTTGTTTTTGCCTATTTTTATTTTAATGAACATTTCGAAGTAATTAGTACCAACCACAACTACTAGTTACAAATGACAGCAATATTAGAAAGCACCATTTTTTTTAATTTACTCAAAGGGCATGAGAACGACGACGTAGTAATTAAACACAAATCTAATGACAAATTAACTACACAACGTTATAAATTGATTGATATTAATTTTCTTGTGTTTTCCCAAATACATTGCCACTGGATCCAGTCTGACCAGTCCCTTTATTAAAACGGTAAAGCATTCGTAGCGAGAAAGTATGGCAAAAGAAATTTATATATTTTTTAATCTGTATTTTGCTAAGAAAGTTATCGATGACAATATGAAAATTGAAGACTTGAAAAGAAATCAGCTTTTTAGTGTTTGATTTCGGGTTTTTTTTAATTATGCCATGACCAAGGAAGCCAATCCCCCACCCCTTTTTCGGGCGCCGGTTATCAATAACACATACAAACACAGGGAAATTAACGGTTACACGATGTATGCTGTCATCTAATGAAGAGTTCTGTTCTATATCTTTGAATTAAATCATCTGATCATGACAATTTTAAAATGGGTCCTCCTTGGAGGTACACCTACTCTGTTGGATAAGAAAAAAAAAAACAAAATTGGATGGCCCTGTGAAAAGATATGCGTGATCATGCATAAAAAACAATTAAACTTGTCGAATTAAGAACGTTCTGTTTATCGTCGGTTAAAAATTATGTAAAATTTTTATTAAAATAGGCAGAAGAAAAAATAATTCTTGTACGGAAAAAAGCAAGTATTTCACAGTCATATAATCAGGTAACGCTCACGTTCGTCCGCCATTTTATGCATTTTTAAAATAGCTAACGGATAATACAGCTTTCAGTGACTCAAGTTCAAGGAAAACGTATAAATAGAGGACGATGACAACAACATGCCGAGCAATTACAAACGATCAGATTACTGAGATTAACGCAGACGCACAGACGGTTGTAATGCAGTCGACATTCAGTGCCTAAAGATACATTTCTGGATGGCTATTCTTAAAGATCCTCTATTCTTATCAGGTTTCTGTCCAAGCTACAAAAATCGCCTCTGTTAATTTCATCAAAAGTCACTACAGCACAGATAGCCTAGTGGTATGACCGTCGACTGATAAGTCAGTGGTCTCGAGTTCGATCCTAAGGCGCGCACCTCTCACTTTTCGTAAGTTATGTGCGTATTATAAATTCATTATCAGTTGCTAAAACGGTGAAGGAAAACATCGTGATGAAACCAGCACACCTGAGAGATTTTTCAATGTTGTGTAAAGCCATGTCAGAGGCCTACGGGCGGTTTAAACTCTGACACCAGGTTGTTAATCAACCATACGATAAGAAGATCAAAAGTCGAGAAACAAGACTCAATAGAAAATCCACGTGCCTTGTTCCTTTCCTCTGCCCTGATCCCATGTTACTTAGCGGAAAATGTCTTCTTCATCCATTTACTCTATCAGGCGTCATCTGAGCATTTACTCCTTTATCATTCACTAGCGACTCGCCCCGGCTTCGCACGGTTACGCTAATATGCATGTATTATACATATAAAATAAACCTTCCTCTTGAATCACTCTATCTATTAAAAAAAACTGCATCAAAATCCGTTGCGTAGTTTTAAAGATCTAAGCATACATAGGGACAGACAAACGCGGGAAGCGACTTTGTTTAATACTATGTAGTGATATCTAAGCTTACACTCTCCATCCATCTTTTCTTTGGTCTTCCCCTCCCCCTGCATCCATCAAAATTGATATTCATCACTCTTTTAGTAACATGCATTTTGTTCCTTATCATTGACACCTACGTGCCTCCCGGATGTGATTCTTTCATTGGGTAAGCCGCTTCCCTCTCTATTGTCTTTTAAATTGATTTGTCTTTTATAATAAGGGCAAGAGCTTCTATGGTTCACACTCCCATTGCACCAATCATTATTCGCACATTGCACTGTCTTCCGTTCCTCGTACTCACACTAACACAAAAGTAACCATTTTTATTTTCATCTAATTTTATCATCTGCCTAGCCTTTTCCCAACTATGTTGGGGTCGGCTTCCAGTCTTACCGGATGCAGCTGAATACCAGTGTTTTATATGGAGCGACTGCCTATCAGACCTCCACAACCCACATACTGGGTTACACGATACCCCTTGGTAAGACTGGTTGTCAGACTTTCGGGCTTCTGACTACCTGTAACGACTGTCAAAGATCTACAATTGACAGCCGGGGCCAACAGCTTAACGTGCTATCCGAGGCACGGAGAGTGATAATTAAAATTAAAAAACGCACATAACTTCAAGTCTAACTAAGTCAGAGGTGCGCGCCTTGGGTTTGAACCCGAGACCTCTGACTTGCCAGTCAACGGTCACCACCACTAGGCTATCACGACTCACTACTACAAACACATACACTTTTGTGTACTAAATGTTACTTTAATAATTGCCTTTAAAATTCTTTCGTAACCTACGGCTAATTTTTAGCTAGACCGAACATTATCTAATTCAACCAAAATTATACTTCCTCGTTCAATGTTGACTTTGAAGGTTCAGACTTTCAGACTATTTATAATTCACAGCTGATGTCTTCTATCTGGCAGATGTCCAATAAAATAAGACACTTCTTAGTGATATCTAGTGAAGGGAAGCTGGGACCGCGCTCAAAGTGCGTGTTTTCGAGATAAATATGGAAGGATAAGAAAGTGCAAATATGTTACGCAGTATCTAGGAAATGTAAACGCAAACCTTGTATGTAACGATATATCGTTTTGATTTAATTACACGAATCAATCTATGTGAATTATAGCGATGGTTTTTATGACAAATCATTGCAAATTTTCTGTTCTCCATAATTGATGTGTCTGTCTGCGCATATCGGTTTTAAAATCGAAACAATTTATCGTTCCGTGTGTAGCTAGAATAAGTAATTGGCGGAAAATAACATAACAATGTTTATTTGTGTTCGCTTTTACAGTAATGAAGTTGTTATTGCTCTCATTTGTATTTTACTTTCTAAATTTTATGCGTTGATTTTCACTGACACGTGTTTCACTGGCCACTTGTAGAATTTTCGGGGCCAATATAGCTAGCCAGCCAATATTGGCCGCAATCCTTTATCAGAACAATATGCGAAATCATAAATAAGCCTTGTACTCTGTCTGTGGTATGTCGACCGTCACCTACTTTACGTAAGAAAACTAATAGTGATCGATGAAGCATGAAATAGACCAACATGACAACCACATTACCTTATTAGTCACACTTTTAAATGTCCTAATTGGCACTTCGTGTGTGGCCAACAATTTATTCATAGGTACTTAATTTTATGACGACACTTAAATGTTTTCAAAATTAAATTGTCCTTTATGTGTAATAACTTGAATTGAATTGAAAAGTTTTATGTTAGAAATTCAAGAATTTATCTTAAAGATTTGTTAATCTGTGAAGCTAATAATGTCTTTCGCGCGTCAACTTGACGTAATATAATCTGTGCCTCTTGTGCTCTTGATGTTTGTACCGTGTAGACGTTGTCTTTCTGATATCAAATTATATTTGTGTTGATCTGGTATATTTCTTTTATTTACGTTATTAGCCCTTCAAGAATATCCTCCTCCGGCTCAATTTACCCTTCAGCCTTCAAGTTTACACTATCCTCCTCAATCGGATCGGCTTATTGAGATTTCTTATCAATAGATCTCCTAATCCACTTCGCACTATTTCACTCCTTCATAATATCATCATCAACATCATCATCATTACTGCTGGACTTTTTTTTATTTGAAATGCAACAAGTGTTATAAACACGTAATTAGTGTGTAGATAATTCCAATTACAGTTTCATAGGGTGTAATAAATATATAATTTATTATCAGGTCAAACAGCTGGTTATAAAATGAGAAACTTGTAGCTTTTCAAAATCAGCGAAGACGATTTATGGCTCATCTGCTGTTGTATCTCTAAAGGGACAAAAATCTTATGAATGGAAAATTAAATGTGTTTAGAAACTAAGTAATAATTACCTTGAATACAATCTACACTAAAACTAAATTTAATTTAATCTTATGTTAGTTAGTTAATAGTGATCTAAAACTATTGATATTTCTCAAAAGATATTTTGGTGCCGATAACCATAGAAGATTGTTATTACTCCTTAGGCCTCGCGGCATTCTCATTCGCACGTAAAAATTAACAACACTAAATTATGTAAAACATCGCAGACGGATTGTAAAAAGAATCACGTGCAAATGAATGTTGAATTTTCGCACGCCAGCCGATCGCGCCGCCCCATTCATTGTCGTTCAAAGAGTACGAAAAAATAGAACGTAAGGTCCACCATGTTCGTGAACCTCTTGCGGTTCGCGCTCCTGCAACTGCTCCACATAGTGGATACGTTTGCGCTCCTGGATCGCTCCTGAAAACACATGCTAACTCCGACAGCGTCACAGCGCTCAATTTATTCTGTCATTGGCATTCGTAAAGATGGCCACGTTTTTCGTTCGTCTGCCGTCTGCCGAAATAGTTCGACAGGCAGATTGACATACAAATCGCTCAAAAAGAACGTATTCTTTAAGAGGCCTCATTGGCGCTAAAGTTCCTGTAATTATGCCAAAAATAAAATATCGCGTACTCACATGTATTTAAATTATATACAATTGGCAACTTAGCGCCTGTATATTTGGCATTACACCAAAACTTACTGTTTACAACCACGATTTAATTTGTTATTATTATTATGAGTAAGTACCTATAATAATAATCTCCACGTGTAGATAAGAAATAATTAGGTGGTCAATCAATCTTTAGATTTTAATAAACCATCGATTATACCTTGGATCAAATTGATATTAAATCAGGCTGTCTATGTCAGGTACTTAAAAAATATAATACTTAATGATAAAGTCAAAATTATCCCATTAATAATTTAGGATTACATAAAATGCGCTGATAAACCAACGCAGAAACGATACAGCATCACATCCAAATAGTCGATCGTCACTATCGTGTGATGTCCTAACATTTATTTAAAAAATAAATCTCAATGGCATGTTTTATATCCATCTTCCAAACTAACACAAGGCCAAATACTCCAAAAAAATATGAAAAAAAGCAACCCATAACTCAGTGCACCACATGTCATAACAAAGATGGCGGGCCATTTTTCACATACCCCCATTTCGCGACCTATCATGTCACAAACAACAACATAAAGGGCAAGGTCGCTTGAAAAGGGATCACTTGATTCTGTGGCGCAGAACAAGTCATATTATCTGGTGTAGTCATGAAGATAATAAAGGCGGAACTGTGGATCCACATGATTGAACAAAAATGTAATCAACTCATAAAAACTTTTGTCATTACGACGAACACATTTTGCATATTTTATAGAGATTTCGGGTGAATACAAGTAAAAAAAAAAACAATAATCACGAGGAGGGATTCGCGGGAATAATTAGCTCACTACTCAAAGAGGTTTTTGCTCCATGAGTGTGTCAATGGCGGGGGGTGAATTTTTCCAAGAGGTCATTCGGAGCCAACCCGGAGAAAAACCAATGGCACAGTCAGTATTCATAATTCACTGATTGATTCCCTATATCGACTGGCAAAGATCTTCAAGACAGCCGACACCAACGTAATCATACAGTACGGTAACTACATACAAACTCTTGAAAACGGCACACTCACACAAACATGCGCAACAACGCGTGGTTGATACTGCAGATACCGCGACGTTCACTTAGGAATTTCGTCGTTACGCAATATTACGCATGTTTGTGTGAGTGTGCCGTTTCGAGCGCTTGTACGTAGTTACCATACTGTATGATTATTATACTGTGGTCTTAACGTGCTCTCCAAAGGACGGAGCGGAGCAGGTGAGTATTAATTAATAATACTAACTTCTGAAAAGTCAAACCTGAGACCTCTGACTTGTCATTCGGTCGTACCACTAAATTATTACGGCTAGTCAATCACACTTCAATATCACTTGAAATTTTCAGTACGATATTTATGGAACTAAATTCTAGGGTGGTGTGGGGTGCAAATGGTTCAATCCATCAATATCGAATGACGTTCGTGTGAAGCGTCGTGAATTCCTATTGACGCTAATTGTAGGGCTTCAGTATTGGATGGGGTGAAAATGGTAGCGTGGAGTTTAAGCCGAGATTAAAAACTGATTGAACTAAAGTGGTTCACGTTGGATGAATGGATGGATTTATTTAGTATTTACGTGGGCAGCTTAAATTAATTTACCAATGCGATATTTGTATATTTATAAACCAGATATTTATATATTTAAAAAATTTAGTTTAAATTTCAGTTAAAGTGTGATTCTTTAAAAAAACATTAACTTTGGTATAATAACTTTAGTGAGTAATAACTTAATATATGAATACCTACTTTTAGGCTTTACTTACGGATTGATTTCATGAATATCCGACTAGTGCGCTCTTGAGAATGGACTCCGTTTGAGTCCGAAACTATTCAGGCATTCTCGAAATCAATCCGTGAGAAAAGTCTTTAGTATTTAATAATATATTAACGTTAAATTCTTTAATAATTTCTTATATTTACATGAGCGAAACCGCAGGCAAAAGCTAAGTATCTGATAAAATATACATCAGCCACATACATTGTATAATACTCGTGGTATGAATTATGGATTAAAGAATAGATGCATTAGTTAAATAGTTTGCTAATCAACTTATTGATCGATAAATGCATCAATTACATTGACATAATGATTTATCAATCAAACGCTTGTCAATCCTACTAATAGGTACATAATTATTAATGTGAAAGTTTGTGAGGATGTGTAGATGGATGTTTGTTACTCTTTCAAGCAGTGATAGCCTAGTGGTATGTCCGTTGGATTGCCAAGTCAAAAGGTTCAAAACCCAGGCAACTTCTAACTTTTCGAATTCATGTGCGTATTTAAATTAATTATCACTTGCAAAAAGTTGAAGGAAAACATCGTGAGGAAACTAGCACACCTGAGTGATTTTTCAACGGGGTGTAAAGCTATGTTAGCGGCCTATGGGCGCTTTAAATTCTGACTGCAGGTTGTTTATCAACCATACGATAAAGAAAGACTCTCTCACGTAAAAACTACTGAATGTATTTTGAATAAAATTTACAATAATATAACTTGATGTATAAGTGATGTATAAGAATAGCTCGCTAAAGCTCGGGAGTAAATCTACCTCGTTGTGTAACGGGTTATTTTAGCACCTTGTATAACAATCTACTAAATTACCTATTGAAAAGATATCTCAATTTTTCAATTCATCGTGTCTAAATTATTTTTGGCACGTACACATGCGCAAGGCATGTGCCATCATTGCATTAAATTATTCATTTGATGTTCTGAGTATCATGAATTCATGATTGATCATGATTCACGGATTAATTTCTGTAAAGTGGGTTTTCCCAGGCTTATTTTGTAAGGAATATATGATGAATATAAATTTAAAAATAACAGTTCAGAGAGGGTAGTCAAAGATGTGTGCAGTACACCCACGTTTTGCCGGTTATCTTATATTAAAAGTCTCATGTAATAAGGGGCGAGCCTATTGCCAAAAATTTAACTCCATAGGATATGAGCGTGGTTCTAATTCAGCTTGCAAGATTCCACCCGAACAAACATAGTTACACACATTACAAGTTTTAAAAAATTAGAAACATACAACACTAACAGTTATTTAAAATACTAAAATATAACAATAACGAAATCAATGAAATAGACACGTACAAAAACATCGCTAAATACACAGCAAGCAGTTTACTGGTTACTTGAAAAAAAACCTATAAAACCCTACTTGAATGTCGAGTAAGTACATCAACAATAAAAGATATTAGACAACCAAGGATATAACAACAAATACAATTACCCACACTAGTACAAAAATAGATAAGTACACGATTCACGCATGCGTATACAATAATAGCAAAAATACGGCCAAGTGCGAATCGAACTCGCGTACGAAGGGTTACCGTACCATTATCTATATCTACAGCATTAGACAAACCTACCTATTACCGTTATTAATATCGCGTCAAAAACGCCAAAAATATCACGTTTGTTGTATGGGAGCCTGACCTAAATATAAATTTTGTTCCGTTTTTAGTATTTGTTTGGGAGCATATCACGGTTTATGGGACAGACGGACACATGAAGCAAATTATTAGCTTTATGGACGGACAGGTCTGTTGACAGACGGACGGACAACGGCGTCTTAGTAAAAGGATCCCGCTTTTACTCTTTGGGTACGGAACCCTAAAAAGTACTTAATACTAGCAACGTAAAAATAGTCCTAGAGATGTAATAATAAAGTACCTAACATAAGGCCTTGGTACGGCCTTGGAAAAGTTGGCAGAAAGCCGGCGTTATAATAACAAAATACAAGCGAATAGGCACTACTGAATCCTTAAATGACACAGTTTATGTAATGGTGGGTATTTGTATAAAAAATATGTTATCCTACCTACAAGCAACGCCGAGGCCCAAGTCCCGCTAGGGGGCCTTTAAATGCTGTTGCTTAAGGTTAGTTTAATACCTTAAGTGTAACATTTTTAGGTTTTCTTAAAACTCCAGTTAATCTATACATATAAAATGCTTTGTCCTGAATGACTGACTGACTGACTGACTGATTGACTGACTGACGGATCAACGCACAGCCTAAACCGCTGAACGTAGAGACCTGAAACTTGGAGGGTGTGTTCTTTGTATGACGTAGGGATCCGATAAGAAAGGATTTTTCGAAATTCCACCTCTAAGAGGGAGAAAAACGGGGGCAAAGTTTGTATGGGACAACGTGATTCCTTGGTTCAATCTACTTCAAATTTTGCATAAACATTCTTTTACAAAATTGATGGAACACGTGTTTCGTATTTTCTTTAAACTCATCGCCTAACGGGGTTAAAAAGGGGTAGAAAGTTATTTTGGGGGTGATTTGCATCGAAGTTGATATCAATACTCCTTAATGCTTTTGATTTAAACTGGCTTGGTGCAATATATTACCCTTTAAAATTGGAATGTCAAATATAAATCGGATTCGAATTCGATATTTCAATTTTATTTGTTTTTCTATATTTGAAAGAAAAACTTACCTTATACAGCTTGGCAAAAAAGAGTCTGAGGCGGTGACAGCTGGATGGAACTAAAAATAAAAATCTTAAAAACTAAGTTTGTGAGTACTAAAATAGCCATAAAGTGAGTCATTACATAATAATTGATGACAAAAAATTCGTTTTAGTAATACGTAAGCACCAAATAACTTGAAATTTTGAATTGTAGTATGAAAAGTGCACCAGTGCTGCAGTGGCGCCTCCAATTTTTACAGACTCTTTTTTGCCAAAGTGTACCTTGATTTTCCTTTGAAAATTCCTTGAAATCTTTTAGAATTAGATTATTATTAAAGGCATTTGTGATTGCTATACAGACATTATAATTGACTGTTATTCGCCCTGTACCTAATTCTGCTTATACAAGGACACTAAAAGTAGTGACTCAAAGCTGTACAAGTTGTTCTCATGAGCAGTACTACCTAGATTATATTAATTCGATTTTAATAAATAAATTCTATTCAAAATATTCTATAGTCTACGTGAGCGAAGCCACGCGGGAAAAACTAGTCAAACTATAAGAAAGACAATGTAATCATACTAATAACAATTACAGTGTTAGTTGTTAGTTAAGTTAGTGGTAAGAAAGTACAAATAAGTTTAATACATATAGAACTTCCATACAAAACTTCGGAGATATCGTCATTTTAGTGGACGCGTAGTTGATAAACTGTAGCGTAGCCTGTTATTCTGATAATTCGTTAAGTAGTTTTTGCGTGAAAGAGTAACAAACATCCTCACAAACTTTCACATTTGTAATATTAAACCTTTAAACGCCACCGCGGTCACCGGTGATCGCGAACAAAAAAAATTGCATTGTGTCTGCGGCGTGGAAGTGTTAAATAAATTATTTACTTTACAATTACTTTATAATTAATCTCTATGATTACACTATCCGGATAGTCTCGCCATGACCACGAGCAGTGTAACCTTCTCAAAACATCGGGTTAATAAAAAAAATAAGGTATGTAAGTACGTGTTAATCCCTGTTTTGTACCAGTTCTTTCAGTTACTTGAACAATATAACCTATAATTTGTTGCGTGCTCCATATTCATGTTTTGAGAAACAAAATAAATTAGAAACTTTATCTTTAATCAACCAAAACTGTTGGAAGCGCGGTCGTGACAATAGCAAATGCATTTTATTATACTTAAAGTACCCGGTTGTTATACACGTTTGCGTCAATGTGTATCTTTGACGTAAGCAATATAAATATACCAGTTTTACTGAAGATAAGTTCCCGTCAATTCAACATTTTGCGACTTCCGTTTGAAGCAGAAATTACGAGCGCGAAACCTTTCAGCTGTCAATTATAAGACCTTTTTTTTGTCGTGTGGAAAACTCTTTATGAGTACCCCATCACAAGGGCTGGCGATGCAAGAGGTACACGGTGTACCTCTGGACGGAAAAACGGTTTTCGATCAATTATAAGACCTAGACACAATTGAAATACAATTATTGTACTTATTTCCACATTTCTGACTAATCTGAGTTAATACGAGTCAGCCAATATTGACTAAAAAGGACAGACGACCGACAGAGGCAAAAAGAGGGGTATTAAACATAAGTTTGACGTGTCTGTGTGTCTGTCTGTGGCATCGTAGCTCACTAATGGACGAACCGATTTTAATTTAGTTTTTTTTTATTTAAAAGGTAACTTGGCAACAGACCTATGGTACATGGTTCAGAACCCTTAATGAGAGATTCCAGCTTACACTTAGCCAGTTATTTTAATGTTCAGCAGTGTGAGAGGACTTTTATGCTACAAAGTAGATTGATTAATAAAAGATAGATGTCAGTGTTTCTTGACAAACTGCATTCCGGTACATATTGACACATACTTTAAACAATGTGGAACTTACACATGACAATAAAAAAAGAATAATTGAGCTGTTTGTTTGTTTGTTTGTGCGTGCAGTTCACATTTTACATGGAAATTGAACCTCATTCCGCAAAGTGGAGGCGTCAATGCGTCATAACTTGTATCAAAACATATAAATCTCAATGTGCTTAGAACTGTCATCGGCAAAGCAGTAAGTAATCTTGCACCTTGTATCAAAGTGTTAAGTGCGATTTTCTAATGACAGCAACCACAGTTGACAATACTTGTGATTGTTGAGATTTACGTTTTGATAGCCATTTCATTTGACATTTCATTTCAGGGGTAGAATAGGGCAGGGGTAGAGTAGGGTAGGGGTAGAATAGGCGTTGAAGTAGGATAATCACGCGTACGAAGTCGCGCGCGGGCAGCTAGTAATTTATTATTTTAATCTTCTCGTTTCTCGTCATTTTTGGAAACATTTCAAATTCGTAAGTTTAGAGGAAGTGATTAAAATTTGGTTCGGAAGATTTGGCCCAAACACACAAATTAAGTAAAATAAAAATTTAAATAATCGCTCTATATTTGTTAACTGCCGCTTCGCCCGCGACTTTTTTCGCGTGAGTATGGATTATTTATCCCCTAACCCTCTTAGGAGTGGAATTTCCAAAAACTCTTCCATACAATAGGGTACTCAAGGAATATTTCCTTAAATTTTCAAGTCTCTAAGACCAACTGTTTAAGCTCTACGCTGTCTGTCAGTCAGTCAGTCACGGTACCCTACTATTTTAGAAGTCTTGTAGGTATGTATAGCTAAAATGTCTGAGCAAAATAAAATACCACCACAATATTTTTTTATTTCATTATTTTTCAAACCCATTGCATGGCTCGCCCCCTATTACTTGGGACTTATTATAACATAGCCGGCGAAATTTATGTGGATGTACTGCATACACCTCTGCCTATTTACCTCTGGGGAATACAAGCGTAAGTGTAAGTTATGTTATTTTTCTATCTTCTTCAAATTTTATCGGCTCTAGACTTACCTAACCACAGCTCAATACGTATTGAATTAATATTGCCTTAGATACAAATACTGACGTTTGTTTTGTTTTACGTCCCAAATACACGAAACCAGAGCACTTATGTCGCAGACTAGACCGCAGATTGACCTAATAAAAACGTTCTAGAATTACCTATACAGGTTTTAGACTACTTTATCGCGGATATTTTTAGTCTGTGCTTATTATATTGCGGTGTGCGGCTTCACTAATAATAGTTTTGAGCAAAAACATATCTTTGAATTTTACTTATCGACTAGCTGCTGCCCCAGACTTCGCTCGGTTGGAATTTAAAAAAAATAAAAGTAGTTTTTTAGGGACAACAATTGCAAAAGAGCGGTAATAGCCTAGTGGTATTCAGACCATTGACTGGCAAGACAGAGGTCTCAAGTTCGAACCCAAGGCTCTCTCCAAGGACCTCTAACTTTTCGCAAGTTATATTATAAATTAATTATTTACCTGTTCCGTGCCCGCGGCTGAAAAATAGTTTGTTTGGCGTTTTAGAAAAACTTTCGTATTACGATATTTTTATTACTCACTACCGACCCGCCCCGGCTTCGCACGGGTGCAATGCTGATACTAATAGAAACCTCAAAAATAACAGTCCTATTACACATATAAACCTTCCTCTTCAATCACTCTATCTATTAAAAAAAAACCGCATCAAAATCCGTTCAGGGACAGAGAAAGCGACTTTGTTTTATACTATGTAGTGATTAGCCTGAAGACATGCTAAACAACTAATATAATCTGCCAATAAAATGAACGACGTCAATGAATGACGGACAAGACGAACTATAAGGGTTTCTAATTTTACTACGGAATCCTAAAAAATGGCCAGCACCATATTCGAAGCAGAATGATCTTTGAACCGCATTAATTGGTAAAATACACAACATGACACTAGTACAATGCCTTGAGGATGCTGAGATTATTTTAAAGTAGGCAGGTAACTTTTTTTTTAGTTAAAAAAAAATATCGACCTTTGAGTGTCTATTGACACTTGAAACCACAGCTTTATGTAATTGAAATTCTATGGTTGTATTTCAATAACTTAAATTAAGAAGTAAGCAAAAAACAGTCAACTGCGAGTTGGACTCACGTACCGAGGGTTCTGTAGGTATATAATTAATTCATTTACTATTTAGTTACAATAAAAATATTGTAGGTAAATGGTTTTTTTCTCCAAAAACTGGCTGTTGACTTCGGAAAACAGAGTTCAGCTTGGAGACACAGATACAGATAGGCAGAGGCTAGATACTGCATGCTCATTAGATAATATGAAAACCGAACGTGTCGTTTGTTTTATACCTATGATGACGTCACCCCAGCCTTTTAGTATGTGCTCAACGTAAATAGAATCGTTTCAATCGCTAAGCGTCAGTGAGCTAATAGATTTCGTCAGGAGTACGACTAAATCGACTTCATAATCGATTCGATGACAGAGGAATGAGAATACAAACGTAATAAGTTTAAATTGTTACTTTTGTAGCATCGAATTGAGAAATTCCCTCCTTTTTTGAAGTCGGTTAAAATACCAATCCTACGCATTGTGTTTTTTCACCCGGTAGTAACGATGTAGGCATAATTAAGGCGATCGACGCAAACACTGAATCATTTAAATATTTTTATCTTCATTTTGAACATATTAAGAATTTATAATCATAGTAATTAGCAAAAAACGTGACTTTGAAACCTGCTTTAGTACCTATTGATATTGTTAGTGTTTCAAATTAGTCAAATGAAGTAAAAATATAAACTATTAGCTGGTTCGTGGTGGTTTTAACAGAAATATTAAAATAATTGTAGTCATGAATAGTCATGATAGTGAAAAATTCATAAAAGGTGTCAATTTTTGAAAAAAAATCATTTTTTTATCCTTAACTAAAAGACATTTTGTTTTTTTATAACCTAAAAAAGTTAAGATGGGAATTACGATTTTTTAAATAACTTAAAAAAAAGATTTTTTTTCTCTAAGTAGTTATGGGCACACCCTCTGGTGTCGGCTTATCGTTGATTTTTGGGACATGTTGTAAATTTAATATTAAATGCGATAATAAATTAATTTACAATACACACATTACTTACGAAAAGTCAAAGGTGCGCGCCTTGGTTTTGAACTTGAGACCTATCACTTGTCAGTCAACGGTGATACCACTAGCCTATCACGACTCAACCGCATCTTAGATTAACTATAAAAAACATTCATACACATAATATAAAGCTAAGTCTACACCTAATTACTACACATCGACACTCAGTAGGAAGAAATCACATCGTCAATGTAGCACAGTCAGTCTCAAGGGCACCTGATTCACTGCGACCTGGTTAACTTAACCTCTACACCAGCTGATAATAATAAACAACCGGAGTGCGATAAACTTGATGTTTTACTTAAATATTATACATTTTACACACAAATATCAAACCTGTTATGAAACGTTTAACTGAACTATGAACTAGAGTCACTCTTATAACAATATTAGAATTATTACTACTCATAAGTGCCTAAAATGGTCTACATGATTAAAAATATTTTGATTTTGGTTTGTATCGTATTACAATAAAATTCATGTTTAGAACTCTACATCTCATATTTATGCAGGTTGATGTACACATATACCTCGTTGGTCGAAATTACCCCTTAGTAATAAAGATCTTGTGCGATTCACAGAGCGGCCGAAAGACTTGATTGAAAAAGAGAACTTGGGCGATACAAATCTTGGTCCAAATCGCACATGGTGTAAGACAAAACGACTACTTAAATAATATTAGTCCTGTCATACATGAGTCATGACATACATGGCTGTTGCAGTAATGCGGCAAAATTCCAAAATAACACTGCGACTGGTAAATAGAATATCTTGTCCAGAGATGGCGATCTAATACATAGGTATATACATACATATAATGGATAGATAGAATGCATATTCAATGAATTCCCAACCCAGGCCTTAATATTGGCATTTCTTTATTAAAATATGTTAGGTTTCCTCTAGTAGACCTTCATAGCATTTCTTATAGACGATAAGTAGGTTACTGATGAAAAAAGGTCCGTCATCCCGGACATGACACTGTGAAACGTGACCAATGAAGAGAAAAAGGATATTATATCGCAACCCTGTACATTATACGGGTCATGACTTCGTGAGATATCCGACACGTACGATCACACTTGCCCCGGCCGAATAGACGGGGCAAGTGTGGCATTATTTTATGTTATTTATTCATGCGAATGAATGAGAAATGTTGTAAAATGCGAAATGTTATTACTTTATTTAGCCGAAGTAATAGTGTTGGTGAATTAGCATTAATGTATTTTTTCTTTTTTGTATATTACAAACAAAATTGTAGGTAGGTAGATATATAATTTACTAAATCACTACGTGCGGGGCGACAATTGACAGTTTTCACTTTCCTATAATAAAAATAATTCTCTAATCTATTTTGATTCATACATCAATTCACCTATAATAAAAAAAACTCAATTTAGTTACTTTTTATCAACGCCGGTCAACTTTTTTTTTGTCGTATGTAATGTTTCACGTCGCCATTAAAAATCACATAAAATGTAGCTGGCGCCAGGTAATTAACGAAAATTGATCCGTTTTCTCAAGGAAATAATTAACACAAATCTATTATTCTTAGATTCATCAATAACTTACGCAATTAGTATCTAGCAACGTCTAGATTAATTTCCATGGTTCGTATTCAACAATATTGCTATTCTATTGGGAAATATCCGATTTTGTTTTTCATATACCTAATAATTTACCTCATTTATTTTTTAAATTAATTTTGTGGCTATGTAATGAAGTGTAATATGCCTATTTCTTTTTTAATATCCTCAATTTTTTGAACTGTTTTAAAATATGCTAAACTATTTTAAAATATGTTAAACTGTTTTAAAATATGTTAAAATATTTTCATATTATCTTAATTTTAGCTGATCTGACAAGAATCTGGTCTGGATATTTTATTTATAAAATATTTATTAGTTGTTCAAAAATCTAGCACCCATTAAATACTAAGTGGTACTTAGTATTCTAACGACTGTTAAAATGATGAGCTGCGCAGCAAGAATGTACGTTGAGTTTTATTATAATTATAGGATACCAGTATGTATTAATACACTAGCTTTTGCCCGCGTCTTCGCTCGCGTTAATTTAGAACTTGAATATCAAATTGGGTTCTACGACACGTGGCACTATCTATTAAACAATTGTACAAAAGTTGGCAAATAACGTAACGTTCTGTTAGGTTGTTTTTCTTAGGAAAAGTATTTTTTTTTGGGGTGAAAGTTCAACCTTTAGTCTATTTTTGTACACCTGACAACGTGTATACTAAATTTCGGGATGATCGGTTCAGTAGTTTAGGCATGAAAAGGTAACAAACAAGCAAACTTAGGTACTTTCGCATTCTATGATTTCAAGGATTAGACATTAATAGACATAAATTTCCTTTTGCGGCCCTGTGAACCTTGGAAAAATAGGGGTTTTAGTCAGTAAGAATTCGACGTGAAAGAGCATCAGTCATGATTTTCCCCCGTCATAACATCTCTAGTTCTATCCTACTTCCTTTATGTGTATGATGAACAATAGTCTTGATTAATGCCAGGATGTTATAAAGTTATCTCGGGATAAGAGTGAAATAAGTAAGCCATCCTCAGAATTTATTTGATAAATAATTAACGTCTTCCATCATCCAGCCAGCCCAGTCTTAATTTCAGCTTTCTTTTCATTTAAGTTTTCTTAATTTCAGCAAGAAAAACTCAGATCATTAAAATTTTAACGTAACTTGTCTGCACGTAGTCTTAGACTGTTTGAATTTAAGATCTAAATAAATAAAAAAACTGTAAAGGTCAGTAAAGCAATCAAAATACGATCTATCCGAAATCGAACCTATCAGACGAGTAAGAATTCGTTTTTGGTTTTATTTTCTTGTCCAGGCATAGAGACGACTCTATCAAATATGGTAATGGGTAAAATAAAAATTATTATAATTTGCCAATCTACGCACCTTATCTACGTTACGATACCATTTTGATAAGCAAATGTGGGGGTAAAACCGTATTACCCAACTCTAAAAATTTTCCATAAAGCTTCGAACGTTTCGATCAAGCTGAAATTTTTGCTGAAACTTTATAATGTTGTTCTTCCTTTAATTGGTTTGGTTCGATTTTTCATAATTATATTCATTGATTTTATATCTTCAATGTACGAGCGAGATAGCAGATTAGCAAGTATCCGCGCCTTAAGCCAGGGTCTACACTGTTTTCTTTTTTTTCTAGATAAGCATAAGCACCGACCATGACACTCGACTTGCCCCGGGAAAAAGTAACGGTTTTAGGCTCTCAACGAACTTTTAGAAAAAAAAATTGTACCTAATGGAAAATTAATATTATAAATAAAGTTTGAATGGACTGATAAATCGCTGATGCAACTGTCATTTCAACCTTGTTTTTGAGTACCTACCTACGTAAACAAAAAATCTATTTCGTTCGTGTATAAAAATAGATTATTTTATTTTTTTGTCTCTGACGCACAAGTATCATTATAATTTAACGTTAGGTATTTTGTTTTTCATAGCAACACCTTATGATATATTTCTAAAAGCCGATATGTTACAGATTATGAAGCTCGATATATTTTAAAAATAGACGTTCGACTAGTTTTTTGTCTATAAATCAATAAAGTCATTAATACCTCTCAAGGTACAGTAGGCGCAAACGAACTCATCTGGGCTGAAGAGTATTCTCATCTAATGAAACAATCTTTTAAACGGATAATTCGCGTATATTATGTTAATTTTTCAAAACACCTGACGTTTCGAGAGCTTTGCAGCTCTCGTGGTCGCAGGCAGACAGACACTAATGAATGACAGACATGTACACATGACACAGTAATGTAATGAAGTTATCCGTTTAAAAGTTTGTTTCACTAGTTAAATGTTCGCGAAATTTTGAGACTGTATTCTCATCTCTTTCCTCCTCACTAGCTCAGTTACAATTACAACCCCTCCACTTCCCCTCTTGTCTCTATTTAGTCCCTGAAATGTGTATTGCGACGATGTTCATGACTAACTTCAACCCGGCCCAGTAAGTTTGCGCCCACTGTACAATAAGAAGCAAACAATTTGAGCTCAGATGAACTAACAACTAAAGCAAGCACGTATAAGTAAGCTCTCGTTGAAAATTAAATTAAATTTAAATTGTTTCCCGCAAGCTTTATTTTATAATTTATTACCATTATTCAATAACCCATTTAACAATTATCGGAAACTCTTACTATAAATTTGAATTAAATAATTGACTCTAACTTTCAAGGACATATTGTATTTGTAGTAACAGAAAAAAAGATAGCCACGGGCCAACAAGATGAGAGAGACGAAGCAATTTTATTTAAAAAGCTACATCTAAAAAGTTTTATTTAATTTATAGCAGCGCGGCGCACAAGAACTGCGGTGTATACGCAAATTGCCAATATAATAACGATTAAAAAAAAAACAGATAATGTAGAAAAATCCCCATAGATACAGTTTTTTTCTGTCATCAATTTGTGTTATCTAAAGTTATCGATTAATGGACCAAATACGAGTCGAACAATGTAGAGCTCCGTACCGCTTTCAATATAATACCAATTCTAAGAATAAATATTAATTAATGTCGTCGCTTAATAATTCCACTTACACAAAAAGGTTATCTTTGGACTTCCTTTACTTAATGTGGAGACTTTCCTTCCTGGACAAGTTTCCCTTGTTTACAGGCTTATAAAAATGTCGCATTCGACAGGCCAAATTAAAAGAATACATCATTAATTATGTTTCCGCGTAAACTTGATTACAATCTATTACAGAATGATGTTTATAGCAGACCATTTCCCTCCATCAACTTTTATGATTCGCAGTTTCGCACAAAAGATAAGGGAAAGATAACCTTACAGTTTAGTGTTGTTTATCACCAGTACTAACTAAGAAACATTATGAAATGGTTGAAAATTCAATATACAAGATCACAATAAACTTTCAACTAAAAATCTAAAACCTTTTTACCAGAGTTTGACCTATCAGGAGTTTGTATAGTGCACCTGAAACGCTCACATATGTATGAAAAAGTAGCTCTAACTTGTTCTTTTGTGTGGTAAAAGACAAGGATAGAGCGATACATGTGGTCATCATTTTAGCTTTCAAACTAAGGAAACTGAACTTTACCTAATTTTTGTTAATACTTGGAATACTAAAACATAAAGTTACAATCTTGGCAGTGTTTTCCACAAAGAATGTATTGATAAAAATTCAACACACCACTAAGTTACATAAAAAACAATTTTGCGACAAATCTTTATTTGGTTAAGTTTTTCAACCAGTTTTTCGTTTAAAAAGTATACTAAGACGAAATGGATAACAGAGAAAAGGCGCGAAAGTCAGATCCATACCTGGAACTAATGCCAAAACCTATGAACGATACTTTGTATCCCAGCGGGACGTACCTAATGTACAATGGTTTTCCTATTGTGTCTCATTTCTCAACCTTTGATGAATTAAAAGAGATTCGACCAACATCCTGGGCACAAAAAGTTAACTTAGTTACCGCCTTATTCGTCGCGTCCCGTTTACTTTCTAGACCTGTTTGGTTTTACATTTTAAACATGTTGATACATAGGTATGCAGGTATTAATAATGCACCCAACCAACGGCTACAGTACAGTACATTACATTTTATAACCTTACCCTTGCACGGCAAACCTCGTTTGGCATCGTCGATTACGACTTAATGTGAAATCAATCAATGTCAGATACGACATTATACTCCAGAGGTCACGTTATCACACTATTATCCACAAGTATCAACACAATCAAAAATTACTCCATTTTCACTTCACCCACTGATTTTATCGTTACGATTGGTTCAAGAATGTAGCGATGAGAAAGTGCTCGCGACCGATCGCGTCAATAACCCGGTGCTGAGTGGAATCGTAGTGCCATCACTAATGCGCGCGCGCTCCCAGTCGCTTCCTTACGCACACAAAAAACGCGGGAACAATTAATTAATGAATGATATTGAAAACAGTACGTTCCGTGTCCGTATTCTGCAGTTTCCTGATTCCGTTAAGATGAATGAGTGCGTTCAATCAAGCAGCACCAATGAGTTTTTGCCACGAGTAGAAAGTTGAACGATGAATGTCATCGGACCGCGTGGTATTCGTAATGTTACGAGTATTCGCATACTTGTGTTATTATTTCATTTAACATCAAATAATGCCGTGTTGCTAACGTGCTTTTTTTACCGATGCGTTGCAATCTTTGTTGTTTTTTTTTTTACCTGAATGAGGTAATTGTCTCTACAAAACCTATTATGTTGCGGTTTTTACCAATAAGCAGGATTATTACATGCAAAATTTGATTAAGGTATCTATAATAGTTTTAAATTTGTACCTATTTGTATGTCTTATGTCCTGAAATGCAAAAAGTCAAGCTCCAAACCGGTCCACCTTGATCATGTTAATAGTTTTAATAATTCTATTTTTAATATTCACTCAATCTTGTATTGGTTGAACAATCTGCTTGGAATACCGGATGTAAACAAAAAAAAGTTACCAGAATAGACTAGCAGATCAGAAAGTTGATTTTAAAGTACTTATACCTTTATATATTTAAAAAATTAACCTCCGACGCAAAAAGAGGGGTGTTATAAGTTTGACGTGTCTGACGTCTGTGTCTGTATACTATGTGTCAGTCTGTGGCATTGTGGCTCCGAAACAAATGGACCGATTTTGATTTAGTTTTTTTTTTATGGGTGACGTGATCTAGTGTTCTTAGCTTAAAACAAATTAAAGTATTTCTGTTGAGGATTTTTAAAATTACTTACTTATTGGTAATTTTTTCGGTAACAAAATTTTAACCACGGCTGTTTTTCAACGAAATTTATGATTGTGAATATTTGTGAATCGGTAAACAGACAACACGGGTCGGAAAAACAATGATTCAAAAATATACTGTTACTCATTGTTAGTACAGATGGCATATGATATGAATATAGCAAAGTTATTGCATACCGACGATGTGAGGCGATTGTTTTTAATAACCATACTTATTAATTTTTGAAGCAGTTATACGAGTAGCTTAGTGGTATGTCCAGTGACTGGCAACAGAGGTCTTAGGTTCGAACCCAAGGCCTTTTCGGAAGTTTGTGCGTATTAATACATAATTATTATCCCCTCCGTTCCTCGGAAAGCACGTTAAGCCGTTGAAGGTTAAGGAGGATGATGATTTATTTTTATTGTATTCAATTATTCACGATAAGTAATTATTCACTTAACGATAAGTGCCCCGTGGCGTGGTGGAGTTGACAAAAAATATATTGAACTATTTAATTATTTATAGAAAGAAAGACAACCATTTGACAAAAACAACGACAATAATTAAAAATAAAAGAAGCAAATTAAAAAATAAAAATAAAAACAATATTTAGTGCGGCAACACTTCACACCGACCCGCTGCCAACACTCAAACACAAAACAAAAACATGGAGGACGTCGATAGGCCGCTTGTTAATAGAAATACTGAGAAAATAGAAATATGGAAAAAAAAAATCGAAAAAATTAAAACGATGATAGGATATGAGCAGGAATTCATGAACCTGATGGATCAAGGCTCTTGGTTTGTTCCGTTATCGCGTCAGAGTGAAAAAAAAGGTTAGCAAAATGAGCTTGAAAGATATGCATTGAAGATTCATCGAGAACAATTTTATAAGTGTACCTAACATATTATACCTATTACCTATCTGATACCTAACATGACGTGACCAACACATTAACACAGAAACATTTACATAGTAAAGTAAATGTTATTTTTGATAATATTGTTATCTAACCAATACGTAATATTATACAAAACAATTGATAGGATACCTAATGAATAGGAACATTTATACAAGGTATTATTAAATTAAAAATTAACATTAATTTGTATTGTGGGTAAAACCCGTCGAAAGGAAAACGGGGCAAATATGGACAGGGCAACATACGAGGAAACTAGTCACGAATCTTTCATATGCAGTTTTAATATTAATAGGTAGCAACTTTGCAACATACATATCTTAATATGCAAGGAATTAAGAGCACTATGAAACAAAATATTGGCTTTTATTTTATTACTTTATGGTGTTACTACATTGCACTGAATTTATGCTGTTTTTCATTGATAATAAATAAATCTATGAGTAAAATGGCTGTGAGAGACAAACAGAAGAACAACATGAAGTAACTATAAGAACTATAGTTTACTACGAAACCCTAAAAATGACATAGGTAAGGTAAGAATGTCGTCTGTCTAGTTTTTATTTATTACAAATTACGTGATATGTCAAGGAAAATGATACAACTACGTAAAATATTTCTAATTGATCTTGATTCAGTTTAATTGTTTTCCTCTTTGTATTTATTAATCTGCTCTACTACTACTTACATTGTCGTAGGTTATTTCTACAAAGAAAAAAATAATTATTTACCTTATCGCTGTCTGTTGGTAAGGTGCCATAGCCGTACCAGCTTCTGGCAGCCTTCAGCCGGGGCTCATCTCTAGGGGACAACAGGCCGCTGCCCCACCTTGCCAGCCCTTCGGCCACGGCCGCCACGCTCGGCGTATTCGGGTTTCCATTAGGGGAATTCGGAGTCACTGCTAATTTTTCAGCAACGGGTGGCAATGTAGGACGCGAGCATCCCGTCCGCCTTTCGTATATCCTCTTCAAAGGCTCATCTATATCTGTCTCCAATAAGCCTTTCTTATCACTCCCTTTCTTAATCTCGACCCGTTTCGTTTCATCTTTCTGCGTTCGTTTGGATTCAGCATCTTTTCGTTTCACACTCTCATTAGAATCCTGACGGCACAGTAGAGTTTTTTTCAAACTCTCACTTGAGTCTTGTTTTGAGATCTGTCCTTTTTTATCAGACTCCTTGATTACAGATTTCTTATCGTCTTTAGATAGTAATGCGCGTTTTAAGCTATCAGTCGAATCTTGTTTGTTGATCAATTTGCGAGGACATTCTGTGTTCAAGGAGTCTGTTGTTTTCGATATGAGCAGCTTAGAGTAGTCGTAGGGGGCATGATCGTTCGAGGGGGGGTTTAATTCTAGAGATCTTCGATTTTTCCGCTTGTCCGCTGGTGCTATCTGTGCCTTGGCGGGCAGCAACCGACGCGGAAGGAGGCTGCGATGATCAGCGAGAGGCGATTCCGGTCGCAACATTGTTAGCGGCGAAATTGAACTGCCGCGTGACTGCACTCGCCTGAAACAAAGAACAAGACAAATATTATTCAGCTGATAAAACACGACTGTTTAAATACAGTGCCATCAAGTTATCAAGAGAACTAGTTTGCGTAACTAAAGGTTATCCTTCCGCGGTGTTAGCGAGGTGGTTACAGAATGAATAAAATGTCTGTACAATGTAATCTTGTTAAGTATGGAGATTTTTAGCGTGTCAATATAATTTAATGTAGCTCACATGAAGCATTCCAGTGAAGTGAGTATTTGCGTTCTCACATCACGCCAAGTTGCCGTGTAGGAGTGTCGTTGTGAACGATGTGTCGACACGCAAACAGATAAAACGTGGTATCTACCAAATCGTATACGTAATGTCATAAAATAATTTATATCTCTAAGGTCTGGGTTATCGTATCATGCTTTAAGTGTAAAGTGTAAACATTGCTATTTCGCCAGTCTGAAGTAACACGATTCGGCTTACATTTGACACGATTGGCGCAGCGGTTAAGTAATTCGTCTTACTGCGCTTGGTGCCACGAGTTCGATTTTCCATATGGGACAAATATTTGTGTGATTCACAAATATTTGTTTGATCGTTGGAATTTCCCCGTATATCGTCATTGCCCCTAAGGCACTTGTAACTTTTTTTTTTGGGTTAGGGAAGAGATAATCTAAGAAACCCATAATAGAAATTCAAATACGTACTGCAAATAACGGGTATTTTCGGAAAACATCATTTTCATTCAATTCATTAATGGAATCACGAACGTCTTCTTAATTAAATGTAGGTTCAAAAAATCTGCATAAGAAATAGAAAAAAGCGGACTTGGTTTGATTCTTACATCTGCAAAATTAGAAAAATTAGGTTGAACTATCTAATAGGATGGATTCTAATAGTCATCTAATAGTAAAATATAAACTACTTCAGTGAATGAAAGAGTAAATAGTGGCGAAGGGTCAATTTTGTAAGAGAAACAAATACCGGTGTACATAATTAAACAAAAGAGGCGTAGATTACCGCAGGTTCACGACCGATCAACTATATAATCGCATGTGACGATGCGGTAGATACTTCCTCGCTCCTTCTTTAGTCCACCAAAGAGCACTAAAATTTTCCTCCATAGAGTTCAATCAAATTAGTGAGCGAAACTTTACAGACATGATAGGTATCGATAATAGATTACATAAACAATCATAAAAAAATGTAATAAAATAAAAATATTTCTTATTTTGTTCGACATTTGGCATGGCATAGAACAGAATAGAAGATATTTTTACTTTAGGTAGTAAGTATATTTAATTTTTTTATTATTCTATAAGTAAGCTATTATCGATTCCTAACCTTCATCATGTGAAGATTTGCCAACTAATTTGATTTAACCCTACAAAAGAAAAATAAATTAGTGCTCTTTGGTGGACTCTACAAGATGGTGGAGATACAATACTCAGGCGCTCAAAAGGGTATAAATAATATCAAATACGTTTACATTGGTAACAGTAGGCAACTATTCTAATAAATAAATAAAAACAACTTAACGGATGATTTCCTTACTGATAAAATTTAACCACTAAATTTAACACACTTCCCATATAATTAATTAAAAAGTACATTTTAAATCTGGAGAAAGTTAGTTCTAATTTTCATTGTTAAAAATTAAGAAAGTAAATTTAAAAAAATAGGAGTATACAATAACATTTTCCCATAGCTACATGCGAAAATATTAAAGTTGAATTGAGTCTAGTTAATTAAGCGCCTTTAGTTTTAAGCGTTAAATACTTTCACTAAGACCTCGAAAGCGATCGTGGATATGGTCACAGGGTTACCAGACGAAAGGTATTTTCCCGGCATGTAAGAAATTTTAGCCTTCTGTCAGGGAAACAGGAAAATTTTTAAACTAGGTATTTTAGTGAATTTTTAACATGTTTTAGCACATCATGTTAGCTTATGAAATAAGTATAATTATTTAATAAGAAATTAAAAAAATAACTTTCTGTCTCCCATCCTAATCAGTTTAGTGAATTTTTAACATGTTTTAGCACATCATGTTAGCTTATGAAATAAGTATAATTATTTAATAAGAAATTAAAAAAAACAACTTTTTGTCTCCCATCCGTATCATTGTATTTTCAAATTTCTTAATAAATAATTAAATTTTCAAATTTGGTATTTATGATACTTATTTAAAAATAAAAATCACCGTTTATTCACCGTTTTACCAAGTGATAATTGATTTTTAATACGAAAAGTCAGAGGTGCTTGGGTCTCAAACATACGACATTTGACTTAGCAGTCCAACGGTCATACCACTAGGCTACAGTGGCGGAGGCTCCATACAACTCGATTCCGACCGGCTCCCATTGAAAAATGGCAGTCAATAATGCCTACTGACTGTGTTTGTTTTTCTCCGGGTTGGCTCCGCTCCGGCTTACCTATTGGAAAAATTCTCCCTCCGCCACTGTTGGCTACCAAATGACTTTTACTTTCTTTCATGATTGTACAAATTTAAAAAATGACAATTTGCTAAATAGACGTTCTGCGATATAGACCATCTGATAGTTGGACGTTTTGCTACATGGACATTTTGCTAATTCGACTTATTACTCATTGGACGTTTCGCGTTGTTGGACATTTTACTACTTAGACCTTCTGATCAGGAGCGTGTTTAAACTGTCGTCCTAACATTTTTCGTGTCGTATATGTCGTTACTACGATGCAAAGTTGTGTATTACAGTAGTTACATTAATTTACAGAGACTTGTAATTTTCTAGCTCCAGGCTTTAATAATGATTACGGAGTAACATGCTACCAAGTCTTTTGTTAGCGTACTACAATACTAAACTATAGTGAACACAAAGCTTGTAATTTACTTTACTATGCATGGCGTTTGGAAAACAGCATTTTAAATTAACCTCTGTTTAGGTCGTGACTTAGTAAATTTTACTTGCCTTTTGAAACACATTTTTTCTTTCTTTTCTTTCTTATCGTATGGTTGATGAACAACCTAGTGTCAGAGTTTAAACCGCCCGTAGGCCTCCGACATGGCTTTACACACCATTGAAAAATATCTCAGGTGTGCTGGTTTCATCACGATGTTTTCCCTCATACCGTTTTAGCAACTGATAATTAATTTATAATAGGCACATATCTTACGAAAAGTCAGAGGTGTGCGCCTTGGGATCGAACTCGAGACCTCTGACTTGTCAGTCGACGGTCATACCACTAGGCTATCAGTGCTATGAAACACATTTAAAACCATAAAGCGATAAACCTCGAAGTATCTTTTAGGGCTGTCTCGCATAAGGCTCTATCGGCCTTCAAATTGACAGCTCAAAGGATATCATCCTTCATCCGAGGAGCCTAGAGCAGAGGATGTTCTGATGATATACCTATCTGGGGTACAGGTCTACATGATTCCGTCAAAAAATCAAAATATTTTTATTCATGTAAGTAGACCATTAGGCACTTATGAATAGTCGTAATTCTAATATTTTTAATAAAAGAGTGACTCTAGTTGCCAGTTCCTAGGGCAGCCTACCCTTCATGGAGAAGAATCTGGCAAGAAACTCCATGGTTGCTCTTTTAAATATAGTGGCTTACAATATTTTAGGTTACATTGTTCTGAGGTCTTATGTGAGAACAATGTCAGTCGGCTAAACACAAGTACACCTTTAATATATTTATGCTTTTGATAAAATTTCCGCAGCAGCTATGAGCTGACCAGTCCCAACAGACGGCACCCGTTCACGAGTATGACGCATGCATCAGCCATCGCCTAACTCAACCATATTGTAGGGAATCAAACGACCCGACACACAACGCCACCGCTATCAGAACATTTCTGAGAGCATGACATACCCAAGCCGTACAGCAATCATCACGTTAATAAAAACTAAGTTGGAAGGACTACATGGTGCTCACATAATTACAAACATACATATTAAGCAATACAAATACATGTCGGAGTATTCAAAAATATTCATTCCGTCCATTTTCCATCCTTTTGTTCCATCATACTGTTGTTTGAAGATGTATTAAATAATTCCCAGGTGGTCCTATTTAAATATTATCATGATCAGATATGGATATGGAACAGAACTCCTCTTTGCATGACAACATACATCGCGTAACGATTAATTTCACTTTGCTATACAAGCAGCCAGCGTGTTGCTGATAACCGACTCCTAAAAAGGAGGGGGTTGGTCCCCTTGGTCGGTTATGGAGCTTGGCACCGACTCCAAAACGAACGATTTTGTTTGAAGTCAGTTTAATTTTTTTGTCTCATTATTACGTCCAATATTACATATCACAATAAATAATCAGATACACTAAGTATTCCGGTACCCTATGTAAAGACACAAGTTCGTTCGTTCGTTACACAAGACGGTTTTGAAGCATCCTTCAAATGCCTAATCACCTTGGAACCCTGTGCTCTAAATTGTCAGAGATGTGACAATATAACTCCCGGGAGGTTTAATTAAAGCGCTACATCTCTCTTTATTATTATTGTATTCTAGACCCGTTTGCAGTGAAAGTCTAAGTTTCGACTTTCGACTGGAAAGTCACAGGTTTGAACCCAAGTGCAACACATCTCTGACTTTACGAGATGAACTATATGAGATGAAATATTGTATAGGTACCTATTGCAAGCATTGATAATCTA
Source organism: Protodeltote pygarga (assembly GCA_936450705.2). Classification (NCBI taxonomy): domain Eukaryota; kingdom Metazoa; phylum Arthropoda; class Insecta; order Lepidoptera; family Noctuidae; genus Protodeltote; species Protodeltote pygarga. Next base: position 12,288,261 of record OW388261.2, read on the forward strand.
GTGCTATGACCGTCGACTGACAAGTCAGTGGTCTCGAGTTCGATCCCAAGGCGCGCACCTCTGACTTTTCGTAAGTTATGTGCGTATTATAAATTAATTATCAGTTGCTAAAACGGTGACGGAAAACATCGTAATGAAACCAGCACACCTGAGAGATTTTTCAATTGTGTGTAAAGCCATGTCAGAGGCCTAAGGGCGGTTTAAACTCTGACACCAGGTTGTTTATTAGTAAGGAGGCGACCTTTGATTTGGCAGTCTAACATACCACTCGACATACCACTAGGCTATCTCTGCTTAAAAGATGTGTAAGTAATTCGTAATTAGATTTAAATTTCGTCTACAGAAAATAGATAAACGTGATAAATTGTATCTGGTACCTATCGTTAAACATATAACAATATTACTAATACAGAATATATCATCATCTGCCTAGCCTTTTCCCAACTATGTTGGGGTCGGCTTCCAGTCTTACCGGATGCAGCTGAATACCAGTGTTTTACATGGAGCGACTGCCATCAGACCTCCACAACCCAGATATTGGGTTACACGGTACCCCTTGGTAAGACTGGTTGTCAGACTGGGGCTTCTGACTACCCGTAACGACTGTCAAAGATCTACAATTGACAGCCGGGGCCAACAGCTTAACGTGCTATCCGAGGCACGGAGAGTGATAATTAATTTATAAAACGCACATAACTTACGAAAAGTCAGAGGTGCGCGCCTTGGGTTCGAACCCGAGACCACTGACTTGCCAGTCAACGGTCACCGCCACTAGGCTATCACGACTCTAGTACTCTAATACGACTCTAATACAGAATATATAACACACTACAAAGTATTTACAACACAATTGATAAGTGAGACGTGTCTTTAGTCATGTACGACACATTAACTTCGGTATATAATTTTTAAATAACATTAACGTCAACGAACGTTGGGAAGATAACACTATAAAATTATGGTAATCAACACGACAAAAGAACGTTACGTTTAGACATGGTTACGTAAAATAACAACAAGCACATTAATAACATAAAATAATCTACAAGCGAGGCTACATTTGTTGAAAACATTTTTGGTGCGATATTAGTATTCTTTAAACATTTGGTTGAACTTAAAATCTAAAATGATATAACGTGCAATCGGTGCATTCTTTTTTATGCATTTTCTAAAATATGTTATCCCACCAAACACATTTTCATGCAAAATGTTGCCAAGACGTCACCATATGGCTCGCACTGTAAAACAGTTATCAGATCAGAGCCAAGCTTCTGACACTACACGCCCTAACTTCACAACTTAGTTAAAATATGTATGTCAAACAAAATATACATTTATTCACTGTTCATTATTTGTCTGTTATACCTACATAAGTTCTTGTAGTAACGAAACTGCCAAGCCACATATTTTGAATAAGGTGTGAAGTTTGTGAAGTTAGGGCTTGTAGAGTTAGGGCGTGTAGTGTTAGAAGCTGAACTATGTAAGCAGCTATGTCGCCATCTTGAAGATAGAAATGAATAAATTCTTTGGCACATTTGGACGTAGTTAAACGAAAAGGATCCAAACCACATTAAATAACTTTGAAATGTGGCTCTTAAAAGTTTTGATAAAGTATGAACCTTGTGATGATATGCTACAGTCAAAAAAGTATATCGGATTTGTTTTTGGCCTGGATTTTTCGCTCATTAAAAAGGAACCCTTCAAATATTTTTTTTTGTCAATTTTGTGGATTGGATCGTTTTCGCTTAACTACGTCCATTTGTATTATTAGCCAGGTGTACCCCCATAATTATATTTACGCCGGTGTCTGTCCATATAGACAGATCCTTCATTACATGAGCACAACGAGCGTTTCAATTAAAGTAACGTTGTCCGTGTCACAAAGGAACCCTCTCACCACAGCGTAACCCAGTTTCCTTTTCCCCTTTTAATAAGACCGTGTTCTACCATTACCGGTAAAAATGCTTAATTAACCGACAATTACCGGTAGCGTTGGTAACGTGCCAGACAATGGATAATCATTACAATGAGGACACTTTCTAACGGGTAGTACTGTCGCCATGATTTCTAATGCTAATACAAACAAAGTGATAAAGTGACCCGACATGACTTGACATTCTGTTGGGAAAACTAAGTATTTTGGACCGACTTCCAAAAAGGAGGTGATCAATTCAATGCGTATTTAATGTTATTGTTTGCAGCAATCGTATTGTTCTGAAGCTACTTCATTACCATCAGATAACAAACCGCAGACTATACTATAACATGCTATAACGCCCGCCATCAGGTCAGTACAAGGTGGGATATCATTGAAAAGGGACCAAGTGTTTTTAACACCCAACATCATAAATGGTTAAAAGGTTTTAAATATAATGGGCATTGAAGGAAATACTAACTCCATTCAGTCAGCTTTTGAACTGCAGTTGATCCAACTATAGTATAGAAACTGCTAAGTGTGCTTTTTACAGTAGTTAGCTTGAAGTAGACAGTCTTTTTTTTCTTTTTTTTAAGTGTGGAAACCCTTAATGGGTGCCCAACCATGGGCCGGTGACGCACGGACGGTGTGGTGTTCCTCCATCTCTCTCCGAGAGGCTGTTAGAGTTACACTCTCATACTCCAACAATGTGGACCGTCTCCATTTTCCTTAAAAACGAAACTTTATAAAACTCCTACTTCTGTTGAAATGTAAACCAACATTATTTCTCATGATATTTCAGTTATTAATTATTGTTGTCACAGTTTCCGAGCGCTTGTAATAGCCTATTGTTTTATTGTTTTCGAAACTTAACTGTCGACTTACTGAACGCAATAAAATGAACATTTTCTTGCGATTTACTTGAGATAATGTGGGAGTTACTGGTCTTTGTAGCAAGGATGGAAATATTAAAATTTGTTGTAGATGAAGCCTAGAGACCATAAGGCGATGATAGATTAAGGGAAGGTGTACCTATGAAGACATAAATACTATCTAGTAAATACTCTCTTTTAGATCAAAGGTCTACAAAATTATTTGCCCACCTCATATGGAGCCAAGCACTGACTATATCTTGCCAAAAGAAAGTTTTTCGACACAAACGTTTAAAATACATACGAGTATAATATAAGTTACAATTGCAATGCACAGACATCTGAGTTGACTCTGAAAGATGGTGTTACTGGAATAGTTCTACGAAAAGGCCAAGCCATACAACTTTGAATTCTCAGACAGTAGTAGAGTTTTAGACCGAATTGATATTAGAAACACGCCGAAGCTCTTCGTGAAAAGAAACCTTAGTAGACAGAAGTGTCTGGGATCGTCATGGCCCCAAACCAAGGAAGATGATCCCCCCCCCAGATGTGCCCCCAGATTTCTTCAATTGGCAGGCCAACTACAAAATAACTTTCACATTAAATTAAAGATTGCGGTTCTCCTGGTATTAGTTGAATGAATAAGCAACCTGAACCTAATTTGTATCATATTTACCTACTTAACCACTAATAGGATTTCATAGCTGAACACCTCACTAGGCAATCAATAATGCACCTATTCCCCAGGGCGAGTGACGTCACATAATATTACGTCATACCCACAGCTAACACCAGCTTAACTCCCGGTGACTCAATGGTATATTTTTAGGCTTCTTTCATTGATTACGTTACGTATGAAAGGAGATAGATATCTGGATAGACTCGTTGTCGTCCAAGAATAGATTCTCGAAGGTTTTACCGAGAGAATTAAGAAAATAGTCTTGAGATTCAACTTCTACTTGACACGAGCTAATCTTCTAATGGCAAATTAATATAGGAGATAGATATCTGGATAGACTCGTTGTCGTCCAAGAATAGATTCTCAAAGGTTTTATCAAGAGAATTAAGAAAATAGACTTGAGATTCAACGTCTACTTGACACGACCTAATCTTCTAATGGCAAATTAATATAATCAACTAATATTAAAGTTAGGATGATTTTAATCAATCGCGCCTTAACCGCTACACAGATTTGAATGTAGGGTACACAATTATAGTAAGGACAAGTATCTAGTTGTACGCTTATGTAAATATAATTTTATTTTTACTTATCGCTACTTATCAATTGAATCTCGCGTTTTCATGAAACAGCTACATTAGTTTAGTGGAATGACAAAATACTTTCACCCTTATCGTTTGCATTGTAATCACGGTATTTTTTACTGTATAGGTATTGGTCGAATAAAGAAATCACTAAATATTTTGATATTGAACAGGTACAACATCCATCTCTATTTGGAAACCACTCTCTGGCCGCAAATTACCAAATAGATAGTACCTACAAGTGCAAGTAATGTAGAGAGGAATGTGCATTACTGTCCAAGCGTCATGCGTCTCTTACTGCCCCTGGGCCCGCCAACTCTCGCGTCTTACGGCCTGGCCACGAACTCGCTGCTCGCAGCGGCGGCTTAGCGCGGCGCGGCGAGCGGTAAGAACAAAAATGTTCAACGACGCCACGACTCGCCGCTCTCAGCGTCGCACAGTGGGGCAGGATACCCTAATAACTGGCATCAAATAAACTAATGCTTTAGGAACCTGTTATGTGCATTTAATGTGTTCAATAATATATATACTAATATGTAAAATACATTTTTGATACAAAACATTACTTTAATTCATAAAAAAAATAATTAACATATTTGATCGAAAACCACTGATTATTTTGATACGGCTTTTTTACTTTACCCTTTAAAAAAACTAGATATTACATATAAAAAAACGAATTAATTCGAAGTACCATCATCATCATCATCGTCATCACCTGACATATTGAGTGATGGAGCTTTTAATAAAGACATGGCTTCTTTGGGAATATTTTTAAATTTAGTTTTGATTGAACTCATATAAGTAGCGTAAACTAATGTCGAGGTAGAAGTTGAATCACGCAACTGTTTAGTCTTAGAGCGTTTGCTTCTTTCACAAGAAACTACGAAAGGAGTAACTTGTCGGCCACGTTTCTTTGACGTCTCACATGGTAAGGAAATCGATGTTTCAAGCCAATCTTTATTATATTTTTTGAACTTATCCTCTATTCTACATCTCATGCATCTACTCCATGCACCAATTTAGACCTATATTGAAACTTAAAATTCGATAATTTAAGTTTTTATTCCTCAAGACTACAATTAGTCCGCTTTTCCAGCTCTTTTAACAAAAAATCGTATTTTTTTTCAAAATTATCTTGTCCACTACTATGCATTATATTTAAGAGTTCTTGTCTCGTAATAAAAAGTGAATTGGAAGCCGTTCCTATTACAAAATAAAAAGTTTTACATACCTATGTGAACAGTGCGGAATGAAACATTTTATTTTTAGCCAAGTACTAAATTCGATGTAAATATCAAAGTAGCAAAAAGTAGCAGAATTTTTTTGTTGTTTCTTAAAGCCAGTACTGTACCCAATATATGAAAATGACAACTATTGCTTAATAATGCTTAGAACATAAACAAAATATCTAATATATAATTGATTTCTCAAAATTTTACTACTTCATATAGTTTCACTTACCTACCTAAATCTGTTTACATAATTTAAAACTAAAATAAGTTAAAATATAGTTACATACCTGAACATGAAGGTTCCATAGTTAAATAACACTAAAAGTTAGTAAACTATATTGAAAAACTGCTTTGAATAACTAAGTAAATCACAAACGAGAATATGCTTAGTCTTAATACGTATGTTTAGTGTACGGTAGTGATAAACTGGATGGGTATCGAATCATATAACTAATGTCAAATAGTACCTTAGATAGTAGTTTAATTAAATAATATAAGAGGGTGTCCTGATATTACATTTATTTTTTTGAATTAATGCCAGTTTTTGAGGGTATCTGCCCCAGTGTGCGTCGGCGGCTGCGGTTTCTCCATTCTCCATACTTAAAATGATTTGTATTGATTTCGTGCACTCCATCCGTCGAATTTAAAATATCATTAGAAAATATATGCCTAAATACGTCTAAATATGTCTAAATACGTGGCATGACCATCGCGCCGCTCGCAGACCTAGCCCGTCGCCGCCGCCTTAGACCGAAGTCGTGGCCACTAGGTTATTGTTTAACGTATTAGTCATTCTACCAAACCAGTTCTGTTATTTCATGAATTCTTGTTCACGCGAAAACATTCAATTATTAAAGCGATTGTCTTTACGCGATGATGCTAGTTTTCATGAAACTGCTGAAATCGATAAAACTTGATGTACGCGATCCTATCATGACATAGTTTAATTTAGATCAATACTAGCTTAGTGGTGCCATCTATTTATCATAAGAATGTTATTGTTATTTTCCTCGATAACAGTACTATTTTCCCTACCCTAAGTCCGTTTCTGTACACCTGACCACCTATAGGCGAAATTTCAAGATGGTCGGTTCAGTGGTTAAGGCTTGAGAAGGCAAAATATTAATTAAATTAATATTAAGTACCTAGTTAAGACTTATCCCATCAAAAACATAAATGTAAAATGAGAGCCAAGTTCAATATATGCCTTGGTTGATGACTTCAACGACAAAAGGAGTGATATCTAAATGGGTGCCAAGTTCAATGGTCAGTCCTGAAATTTATTTACAACATAAAATATTTTATAATAACTTAAAATAATATTGCTTCTTATAACTTAGGATAATATATTGTAGCTTAAAGTCTGACCTGACTAGATTTCATATACGATTTTTTCTATATAATATATTTTACTATATACCTATCTGTATCTATATGTTCTGCAATGTTCCGACTAACTGCCTGACTCATCAGCTTCACCGCCCAGCCCAAACCACTTAAGCTAGAAAGTTGAAATTTTGAAATGTTGTTAAACTTATAAGGTAGACGTAGTTTAAGAAAGGGTTTTCCGAACTTTAACCCCCAAGAGTAGTTTAACAAAAAATCGTATATGAAAACTAGCCAAGTCAGACTTTAAGCTACAATATATTATCCTAAGTTATAAGAAGCAATATTATTTTAAGTTATTATAAAATATTTTATGTTGTAAATAAATTTCAGGACTGACCATTGAACTTGGCACCCATTTAGATATCACTCCTTTTGTCGTTGAAGTCATCAACCAAGGCATATATTGAACTTGGCTCTCATTTTACATTTATGTTTTTGATGGGATATCATAACTTTTTGTAAAGAAAACTACACTTATTTCATCGTTGAGAAAGAAGCATGATGAATATAATATAATAAAACAATAAATACTACACTGAATCGGTATTCGTAAGCGTTGCCTATGTTTATTATGTGTTGCTCGGGAGAGTTTTTATATAGATTTACTTCTTTTCTGTGTATAATTGTTGTTTTGCCCGTATTACAAGTTTTTTGTATGGGGACACCACTTATTTTTTTTTTTGATTTTTTTCTATTTTTGGATTTTTTCCTTCGCTTACACGAAATTTCCAAGCTGGATTCCAAATTTCATCCTTCTAGGTCATCTGGAAGTAGGTTAGAATTAGGTACTATAAGTCAGTCATTACTAAAATTTACGATTTTTGGACCTTCATATTTTTGTAACCGTTGGAGCTAGCTTTATGAAATTTGGGCTTCTACATGTCCTTATGGATATAATTAAACACACGTAGTTTTATGTGTTTACGTTAAAGAGGTTTTGAGTTATAGAAGGTTAAAAAGTGGCACCAAATGGTTCGTGTAATATTACACTCGGCGCTGGCTAGCCAATGCTTGAACTTGGCTTGACACGCTGCCGCGTGTCTAGATAGATGAAAAGGTAACAAGTGAACTGTACACAATTTCTTATGTGGTAGCTGCCGTATAAAAAGTCCACAACAAATATTTTGTAAGGATGTAATGGATGTAATCAGCGTCAAGGTTAGAGTGCGGAGTTGACTCGCCAACGCTCTTCAACCTGTATATTAATGAACTTATCGTCGCTTATCAGCCGCCATATTGGATGCCATGTTAATGACGTTTGTTTTAGCAACTTCTTAGGTGATAAGGTGTTGCAGAGCGCATCAGTATGCGGGCTCATTGAGCTATAAGTCTGCGAAACCTACGCTCTTAACTATCAAGTAAGACTTGGAACAGGACATTTTATTTTAGGAGCAGATTTATCTCAAAGTGTATTAAGTTGAAATAGAAAAGATGTGAATTCATACAGACACAGCTATTGGATTCGAAATGTCATAATTTCCGTGTTTATTTCCTAGTTGCCGCGAAATATCTCAATGTCTGCTAAGCAAATTACCGACATCATGATAATTGTAGTAACTTAATAGAAACTTCATCACTTCTTTATAACATGCTGCATTTAAAGCCGATAGCGATGACGTCATCATCAATTTATATTGTTTACGCCCTGATGCCAAAACGAAAAGTAAATAACGAGTCATAACGAGCTGACAACAGTCACACGTCATTTTTATAATGATTGTGGACTGAAACTAACAAAAAAAGGTAAGGTGAGGATGAGGACTTGTGCCTCACGTCACGTCACTTCACGTCACGTCACTTCACGTCACGTCACTTCACGTCACATCACTTCACGTCACACGTAACGATAAACAGTAACAAAATAACTTCTAGTACGAGTTTGCTATGTGAATAAGTAACTGACAATTTCGGCGCATCACTAACACATTTTTTTTTGTTAAATTAGGGGTTATGACGACTAGCTAGTTTAGTATGTAACATAATAAATATAAATAAAAATAAATCAGGCTGTAACTGTCCCAATATAGGGCAAAGGCCTCTTCTCATACAGAGAAGGATTGAGCATTAATCACCACGCTAGCTCACTGCGGGTTGGCGATTTCAGACTATTAAAGTCCAGGTTTCCTTACGATGTTTTCCTTCACCGTTAGTCAGTGGTGTCTTAGATTAACTAAGAAAGTACATATGACATAGAAAAAGTCACATTGGTACATGCCAGGTTCGAACCCACACCCACGCGCTTGTAAAGCGGGTCCGTAACCAATGCGCCACCACGACACTTGTAACATATAAACCCTAAAATTGCGCGGGTTATTCGCAAAAACTGATGCTGAAGGCCACGAGATTTTTCTAGTTTTTGCAACAACAAGGTTGAGATTCACATACTAACGTCAAAGTTATTAATCTTTCCATCAGTAAATTAAACAAAATAATTAGGTTACACTTTAGACTTATCTAGACTAGAAAAATATTATCGGCCATGAAAAATTATGAGCAGGAAATTACTTATGTTTATTTTAATTTTAAATATTTACTAACTAAAAAACTGATTCTATTAAGCTTAGAATACTGAAGTAGACGTATCAATATATGAAGTATGGATTGGATATGGTGGTGGCTGCAAGTACAGGGATCAGCAAAGGAAATGGTACGGTGTCCACTACAAGAATCAGAAAATGTCTTGGTTTTGTAACAGGATCAAAAATAATTGGCGCTATTTAGATTGATGCTGTTCAAATCGCTGCTCTCATAGAAATGTGAAACGATCTCTTCTTATTATGTGCTGCGTTTTTAACGTAAGAAGAAAGAAATTTGCCGTAAATCAACACAATAAATCACAAAATCCACGCTTAATAATAAATCAATACTGCCCACGAAGGTTGGCTATAAGTACAAAATCACACCTTCCAGAAATCTTCGCAAACAAAATCCTACGAACACAGCTAGACCTTTGAAAACAGTCCTAAATCACATTTATAACGCCACGCTCGCCTCAAATAACAAATATTGGCGGGCTTAGGGTTGCCAGAACTAAAAATCAGTCGAAATGATCCGTACAGTTTGGGCAAAAAGCCATTAAAATATTAACGCAAAAATGGCATTATTTTTGTTTGGATCCAGTCTTTTAATATACTACAACATAGTCTTCTAGCTCCGTGAGTATCAATTAGTAAAACTTTTCACCTAAAGACAGACACCATCAAATTGGGCCAGACAAGAATATAAAAAGCTACATGATGTGCGGCTCTATTCGGACATCTAGTAGCATCCTTAGGCGGGCTAGAAGTAAACAAACCATGCTAACGATATTAACAAAATGTGTTGTTGTCTTATTTTGATCTAACTAACTAAAAATTTTCACGACTCATTATAATAATAATAATGTTAATGTTAGATGGCTTTATCAAGGGTTTGATGCAAAAGGCGGTACTCCTGGACACGGCTCGCATAGTCAGGAGGTTCCTCTCTCTAGAGCCCTGAAAATTTTTTAAACGTATATCTTTATTTTTTATAAATATTTAAAAATGTATTTTATTTGTATTGTAGGTATTTGAATAAATGGAATAATAATGCCCTTCCTGTAGTTATTCTGTTCGTAACTAACTTCAGTCCGGTCGAGTAAGTTTGCGCCAATGTACTATCGCGGACACGAACGGTGCACCACTTTGCGATCAAAATACTTTGAACGATGCTACGTGCGTAGGGACGGGCTAACGCTATGTTCGGACACCGGGTGCAAGCGATTCTCACCGGCTTTGTCTACGATAGTACATGCTGGTAACACACGTAACAATTTATCATAACACGCCATGTTATTATGCGTGTACATTTTACTGATAAAGTACGATCCCATGGGCTATTCGCCATTGTGTTATTGTACTTGTAGATTGTAGTATAGGTACCGTCATATCTATACAGCATATCTTCTCACCGTTGACTATAGAAATAACAATTGGTTCCTTGACTTCTAGTAGGTACTTCGCCCAATCCTACGCTAATTGCATCTATGTATGACCTATGATCTTTTGATTGTTAATAATCGACTCACGCTGGAAGTCCCCCACGTATTTCCCCTTCAGATTCTTCAATCAATCAACTCATCTCATTGCATTTTACTATACAACTATAAGGCACCTAATTGCGTAACACAATTACATTTTAAATATCAATTTATTAATTGACCAACCAGCAAAAGTGATAGCTTATTGGTATGAACGTTGAACTGCAAAGTCAAAAATCGTAGGTCCGAAATCCAGATAAACAGCAGTTACTTATGTAATCATCTAAACAACTGCTAGCTATAAACAATACGGGCGCAGATTGTAAACAATCTAGGTCGTCAATATGCAGAGTTGGTCAAACACAAAGACCGTCACCGCGCCTGCGTTAATCATCACATTCATCAAAACCTACCTTTATCACATTAGTGGCCTCGTAAGAAAGTACCAATAATATTTGATGTGACGTATAGCTCGCGTTATTAAGCCGACATAAAGTGTACAAACGCATTGTATATTGGAGCGCCATGCTGAATTTTGGTGAAAAACAACAAATGAGGAATTGAGGAATTTCCCAATTTGAGGAATAAATGCGTTGGACATGCTATTAAAGATGAGAATAAATATTACTGTGTCCGTGTGTCGACCAAGACATTGATCTAGGCAGCAAAACTTTTACAAACAAAGTGATTCGGAGAATTGAGATGATTCATCATCATCATCATCATCATTTCAGCCATAAGACGTCCACTGCTGAACATAGGCCTCCCCCAATGACTTCCAAATCGGCCGGTTGAGATGATTAGTACCTAATAAATGAGTGTATTTTGATATTTCGTTGTTTAATTATTAAAAGTGAGTTTAATGAACAAAAGTTTAAAATTATTAAGTACTTAATGTATTTATTATTACATGCTTCAAAAATAGTCTGTGGGTGTACCATTTGGGCCCTGCGCAGACGGCACACTTTTTGTGCGATCGAGTCTGCGGCGCACAAAAAGTCTGCATGGCGCGCAAAAAGTCGGTCGCGGATTTTTCACAGACTCAACGCACACGACGCACATCTTCGATCATTTTGTCGGCAGAACTGTAGGGACGTAGACGCTATGGAAATCGTGCAGAGATCGCGAAGTATTATTTTGTACATGAAGTACAGAAAAAGAAGAAGAAATAGAGAATTTTGGGTACATCCTATACTTTCGGAAAGATTACTGAAGGGACAGTTCCATACTAAACATACAATTCTGAAACAACATCCGGCAATTTTTTTCAAATTTTATAAAATGTTATGTTACTACATTTGATGAGTTGCTATTTATTTTGAGACCTGCTTTGACTCATTCAGAAACAACAATGAGGAGGTGCATTGGTCCAGAAGGTGCATTGGTCCACCCCTAGCAAATGCAGATTGCCGACTAAAGTGTGCGCCGTCTGCGTTAGCGCGCGTTAAAGCAAACGTTCAATTTTTCTCACACACTTTTTGTGCGGAGCGGCGTGCCGCGGCGCGGTGCGGTCTACCCGAATTACACGGATTTTTTGTGCGCCGGACTTTTTGCGCGTCGTGTGCGTTACTGCATATAATTGCATAGGTTCTATTTTCACAGACTAAAAAGTGCGTGACAGATAGTCTGTCGTCTGCGCAGGGCCTTGAACGGATTAGCCCGCAAATTTTCACCGTGCGCAGTTTCGTCACGGTGCGGTGCCAGCATTATAAGGAAACCAATAACTAGACGAGAATAGTATGTGTTAGTAAATAAACGTTTTAAGTCTAGACTTTGGCCAAATATTAACAGGTTATTCAAAAGACCTTCCAAAAACGAGCAATGAATTTTTTTATTGTTTTTGCATTTATTAGAGGATGGAAGCAAATATTAGAACTCTGCATTGCAGTGTCTTTTGCAGTACAAATAATAACTGTAAAAATATTTTTTTTTACATAACACGGTTTTGTCATCAGAGCTAAAGGTATGTACCAAATATCAGATCAATTTGTCAACAGGAAAGGGTGAAATATCGATAACTAAATTTGAACCAAATAATAAACAGGTCAAGCTAAATAAAACCGTTTAAAAAGGGTCGTTATCACACTCTGATTGCTATTATTTGAGAAAGAAAATCTGCTTTTAGAGTTGAACATTATTACAAAGATTGATATTTTTACAAGAATGTTCCATTTGATTAAAGAACTTGAAACAATAGATACTTACTACAATAATATGTTGATAGGTTTCCAGATAAATCGGTCCCTTCCCGATAATAGGTAAATACTATTCTCATGATCAATTACAATAGAAAGGATTCCAACAGATTTATCTAAGCTGGTAGGTAAACCACAAACATTGGCGCCATGAAATCCAATACAAAGAGCAAACGTGAGGCGTGGGCTTCACAAATAACCTCGTGTCGACCAACGTGCAAATATTTGGCACCAACCACTAAACAGAGAATACAGAATATGCAGTAAATACGGTACCTGAATAAGAAACCTAGATTTTTGTAGTATTTAGAAAAGAGCATATTCGTGAACTACGAACACTATCGTAATATATATGTTACAGTCAAAACCCTTAACCGGTCAAAACTACTTTTGTCTGGCAAAATCAGTCAAAACTACTTTTGACCATAGGCTTTCGTCAATAGTACTTTTGACTGAAATAACAGTCAAAAGTGCTATTGCCCAATGAAGCTGGTCAAAAGTACTTTTGACCAACTGATTCCGTCAAAAGTAGTTTTGACTGGTCGTGTCAGTCGGTTATTTTATCATACAAAGTCAATTCTAAAAATAATTGAGCACTCCAATAACTGAACGAGCGGTAAAAATGATGGAATGAGCAGTTCGATAAATAGTTCGGCAGATTACAATTCTGTGTATGGACTTTAGGGCACCCCGAATCGGACAGGTTAGGTTAGAAGGGGATGGCGGGGTCGTGTGAGCGAGCGAAGCGAGCGAATAGACCTCGCCTTCCCCTTCGTTGTTATTTTTTTAAAACCACCCAGAAGTAGGAGCCCCGCGAAGCGGGGCTCCGTCAATTATATGATAAAGATTATTTTTATTATTTTATTTATTTAGATTATTAGCAAATAAAATCAATTTTATAGCTTACCAAAATTATCGTTTAAATGATAGCCTATCACAAAAACTATTTTACCACACGTAACTGCTCATTCAATATTTTGTACTGCCTCTTTAAATGAGTGCCCTTTAATTTCCACTCCTAGCGATTAAAAGTAATTTTGACTGACTATCTAGCGGTTAAAAGTAGTTTTGACCAGGAGCGTCAGTCAAATCCACTTTTGACTGCAAATTTACAGTTAAAAGCACTATTAACCAATGATTTACCGGCGAAACTACTATTGACCAACCTGTGCAGTCAAAAGTACTTTTGCCTGATTTTGCCAGACAAAAGTACTTTTGACCGGCTAAGAGTTTTGACTGCAACATATACCAATTCAATAGCCTAGTGATATGATCGTTGGACTGCTAAGTCAAAGGTCTTAGTTTCGAAATCTAGGCGCGCACCTCATATTTTTTGGAATAATGTGCGTTTTAGAAATTAATTATCACTTGCTAAAACGGTGAAGGAAAACATCGTGAGGAAGCCAACAGATCTGAGAGATTTTTTAACGGTGTATAAAGTCATGTCAAAGGCTTCAGGCGGATTAAACTCTGACACCAGGTTCATCAACCATACGAAAAAGAAAAAGGCTAAGAAATAAAATACCTTACCGTAGAATTGTCACGTAATCACAAAACAAGGCGCGATTCAGTTTAGCTTCTTACTCCATTTTCTAGTGACAGTTCCAATACCAGTAAGTACATAGACGACAGTAGAAACACGACTCGTTGATCTAAGATATAGGTACATTATATTCGTCATCGATATAGCAAGATTAGCAAGTGATCTAACAATGTGCTAATTCCTAAATAATATACACGGCTAAAATCCATTAGTCCGCTTGGAGACAGATCTCAGTAATACCCAAGCCTTGAAAACGGCTATTAAGCAGATCATGAATTCGGTTCCCAGATCTAGGAACAATACCGTAACAAGCAGTGGCGGAGGCTCCATATAACTCGAATTATGATTCGAGTTCCTATTCCCGCTTCCTATTGAAAAATGGCGCAGTCAATAATGCTTACTGACTGTGCCATTCGTTATTCACGCAAAAACTACAGAACGGATTTTATTGAAATTTTACAGTAACATAGCTTACACACAAGAATAACACATAGGTTACAATTTATCAACGTACCACACGGGTGAAGACGCGGACGCAAGCTAGTATTTTAATACATGGGCACAGATTACTAAATAGTTACTTCGACATGGGTATTATTAATATACGAAGCGAACTTTATGAATTATCTTTCCTCTGTGCCAAAGTCCATCATAGTCGGTTCAGCCGTGAAAACAAACAGTATATTAAGTTGTTTACATGCAGTCCTGTCACAAACTTGGTTCATAAACACCACCCACGTTAGCGCGCCATTATGTCTGCCAAACTTCGCCTAACTCGGAACCTTGTGTATTACTGTATTTTATTACAAAATAAACACAGGAATATGACTATGAGTCCTATTCCAATACTATCTTACGAACCTTTTTCCAATATTATGTTTTTAGTGCTATGTACTTACATACATACTATGTTACATACTATCGCGGATGGCGGAAAAAGTAAAAAATTACAGCTTCCGTTTTTTTTATTCGAATATAAAAGTAGATTACTAGACTTGAGGGTCAACAGAATTTTTTCTGATGTATGTCTGAAATGTTTGCCGTTTGTCAAAGAAACAGGGTAATTTTTACCGATTTACAAAAACCTTTGATCGATTATTAATTTGATGTGTAAAGCGATACTCTTACCCCTTACCCAATAGTGCTTTTTTCCTAAAAACACAAATTACGCCATCTTACTGCGACATTACCCTACTGAACATTTTGGCGTAAGCAGTAATAGCCTAGTGGTATGACCGTTGAACTGCCAAGTCAAATTTTCAAATTTACGTGCGTATTAGGAATAAACTATCAATTGCTAAAACGTTGAGAGAAAACATCGTGAAGAAACCAGCACACCTAAGGGTAGCTAGTGTAGCTACACACATAGTCGATTCGGTACATTCGGTTTGGTATGTTAGAAGAAATTTCATCGGGCCTTCTTCGAAAATACCGAACCGAATTGACTACCTATGTATATAGCTACCCTAAGAGATTTTTCAACGGTATGTTTAAGATTATTAATTGAATATTGATTAATGCTCAATCCTTCTCTGTATGAGAAGAGGCCTTTGCCCTATATTGGGACAGTTACAGGCTGTTTTATTTTATTATATGTTTAAGAAGTTTATTACATTATCCCCGCTGTCGGTAACCCTACAGCCCACGAGTGTCAACAAATTTGATTACACTGCGTTGTATAATGTTAAATACGCAGTCATGATCTAAAATAGCCTAGATCTAATTCTAGCGACACGACATAACTATCGATAGTTCGTGTACGTACCAGGGTAGTAGTGTAGTACTCCGAAATTCGATGGTGAAGCTTCGAGTGACGGACGTTTGTTCGTTTTAGGGTTCGCAAGCCGAAGGGTTCAAACAGAGTCCTATTACTGTCACTCACATGACTGTCAATCCGTCGTCAGTCAACAGGTTTTACAGCCAAACGGTTGGAGCAGTATGAGCAGCTTGTTGACCTACAGGCCACAACCACATAAATTGACAAAAATATTTTTAAATGTTTTTATCCCATTTTTATTAGATGTTTTTTTATGGATTTGATGCGAAACGACAGACGAAAGCAGTAAATACAATTAAACAGTGTTAGGTATTTCGTCAGGTTTGCGTTCGATGGCAAAGTTCGATTTTGGGAGTCGACCTTATGAATTAAAAAACGACATTAAGTTTCTGACTGTAGCGACGCGCCTAATTAAAAAAATCACAAGTAACCTCATAATCGGATCAAATGAAATTGAATCTCATATCGATACTGAATATCACACAGAATTTTAAGAGCTTCCATTTTGCAGAATAACCTTTTGCTAACAAGGTCTGCATCGATCAAGATAGTATGGCTTCTAATCTAATCAATTGCCGTTAAATGTTAGTAAGTACTTTACTAAGAGCTAGTCTCCCTACAGGGAGTTCGTAATTAGGTACTCTATGCTGGAAAATTACATGGGAAAAGGTAAGAATGTATTAATTTGGTTGCAATGCTTAAAAATTCGTGCTGGCGGTTCCATGAAAAGATAGGGGACTATATAAAATCAATGATGATTGATGATCGATGATTTTATATACATGTATTTAAACCAAGACAGAAGAGGCAATTTTAATTTCGAAGGCAAATGAGTGCAAGGGCAGTCAACTGTTTCATAACCTTACATAGCAGTTGAGGAAGGTATATGTTTCAAGAGGTAAGCCAGAGCCAACCCATAGAAAAATCAATGGTGCAGTCAGTAGACATTATAGACTGTGCCATTTTTCAATGGAAAACCGGTAGGAATGGAGCCTCCGCCACTGTTACATAGTCATATTAAAATTTAAAAGTAACATCGACGGCTAACTTCTCTGTTTTCCTTGTTTTTAACGCTTCATATAAACGAGGCATATACCGTAACGTTTGGAAACTAATAATAGCACTTAATTGGACCTGTTTTGCGGAACCAGCAAACCATCGTAATCCATGACTTGTACAGTTACGATCATTAATATGTGAACACTTACAGTACAGCTGCAAAAGTGCATGGACAGGAGCAAATAATGTATTTGGTCCTATCTCTTGTGTCTTGGTTGAAATACTTATGAAAACAATGACATGAGATAAGCAGATTGTATCGCATACCAATAATATAAACACCAATTAAAAAAAGACACAAGAGACAGGCCAAATACATTATTTCCTTCTGTCCATGCACTTTTGCAACCTACTGTAGCTACATCGTCTTCCTGCCTTTGTCCTAATTTTATTTAGGGTATTCGTAATAGGTTTTCTTTTTCCATTCATTTCTATTAGCCGTCATGTCACTGCTTACCTCCCTTTCCATTTCGCATTTGATACATCTTTTCTATGGTCTATCTCTAGTTGAAGTTCAAGTCTTGTAATATCACTTATTTCAATCGAGTTACACTCGAGTATTAAAAGGGCATAGACTATTTTAACAGCTCTAATTTGACCATTTATATTTTGTCCTTTTTCGATAGTGTTTAAAAGAAAGAGATATACCTGGATAAATTAGTTTTTAGTGTGGTGTGTAGAACTTTATGGCATTTTTTTTATTATAACAACGAAAGTCTACGGTGAAGGCCGAAATTCAATAATGCAGGATATGTTAGTAGTACCTATGTTCATTTGGTCTTTAAAGGTCAATAGCATTGTTTAACAAAACATCTTCTAAAACATGTTTTTAAGGATAACATTTTAATATTTAGGTTTCCTTAAAGGATTTTCCCCTATTCTAAACCTACAGATATTAAATTTAAATATTTTGATCAAACATTTATTAAATCAAAATTTTTTGAAAAAGTGGTCATATGTCGTCGCCTTGGAGGGCAATGGAGCTAAGCCACAATTTTTGCGAAATGAAGTTAAGTGCATTAACGTCTTGTGGAAAAGCCAAAGTTTATTTTAGTCAATAAATCTAACAGATATCATGACTCTAAGCAGGTTTTTTTTTAAATTTGCCAATAAATTTTAGTGTAGTTCCAACAAAAGTCTTACTCAACTCAACTTAGTGAACTTAACTTCATTTCGCAAAAATTGTGGCTTAGCTCCATTGCCCTCCAAGGCGACGATGTATTCTAGGTTGAAAAATGACATCAGTGTTTACAAACGTCCCGCTTTTGGCGGGGCCGCCAACACCCTGAGCGGGAATCCCTCTTTTTATCTAAACAGCCAATTTGACGTAATTTACATTTAAACAACTTAAACAGTTTACTCACTCAATTAGCCAACCCTGATCGAGAAATAAGTATAATAGGTAAATGCATTTCACGAAATAGTCCAGTGGATTTTATTGGAACTAAAATAAGAAGTATGAGATTTGACAACATTTCATAGACGCTAGCGCCACTTGTACTGATATTCTTATAAGGTCAGGTATTTTTTGCGTCCCGGTTCTTTTGTCCCAGTACTTACAACTTTTCTTATTCCAAATGTCGGGATATAGGTACATGTCTGGCAATACAAGTTGGTCATGATTCTTGATTGTGTCTATTATCTTTTTATACCAATTATCTGCAAATAGTACGATTACAAGAAAGAATGTACGAAGTGTGAAAAAAATTATCGCATTAAGTAATTGCAATTACAATCAATTACAAAAGTGCATAGCATTGTTGGTGTTAATTTAATTGATATCCATTCCCTTCCTTTAAGCGATCAGTATTATTTTAAAATATCTTAATGCTATATTTCCGTATTTTTCGACCTCGCTTCTGTTTGCCTTGTGAGGAATTCGCGAAACGTAGGTAATAATTTTGCAAACAACACATTAATTTTTGATATAAATAGACCTGTATAGTGTAAAAAACTATTGGTTCTTTGCTATCCAACCAAAGATGTGTAGTCTGACACTTGAAAAACGTGAACGTAGAATAGAATGTTTGAAATGTCAATACATTTGAAGTCATTAAATCTGTATAGATTACTGAGTGTATACTTGCAATCACTATATACCTAGTATAAAACAAAGTCACTATCCGCCGTCTGTCTGTCCCTATGTATGCTTAGATCTTTAAAACTACGCAATGGATTTTGATGCGGTTTTTTTTAATAGAGTGATTGAAGAGGAAGGTTTATATATTATGTAATTATGTATATTGCACTCGTGCGAAGCCGGGGCGGGTCGCTAGTTATTAATAAGTATAGATAATTATGTTATAAAACTTTTGGAACGCGGGATACGGGGAGTCGTCCCGCCAACCTGACGTCAAAGTGGCGGCGACCTGCAGAGAACCTTTAAATCAGTAAGCACAGACGAACGAAGTAACGACGTAAGAAGACGAACATCCAACAAGAAGTCTGCATGTACTACACACTAACTAGGTATTATAACTAACGTCGAACAATCGTCCATAATAAAAAACAAATTTTCGTGTTTGATGTTCTTGGGCATTCATGCACTATTTTGACGTCAGGTTGGCGGGACCACTCACGAACTAGGTACTAAATTATACTATTCAACATACTACTCTTGGTCCCGTCATTCTAATGGTCACGAAAAACTACTATAATTTTTCTGGTTGTTCAGTGTAGTTAGTGTCTTCAAAAGAGATCGCAGCTGGATATAAATACTCACAAATCTTTATACGCCCCTATACCCACTTTAAACGTGCAGAGAAACATGATTTTTTGCATTGCAACTCTCACTGGACCCCATTTACCCCGTGCCCGACCTTCCTCTGGTGTATCGAGGCCATTAAAATTTCTATCGTGCCTTGAATACTGTCCAGCAAAGAGTTAAGGGTACTCTAGTAGCTCAAAGCGTGGAGGCTCTCCTCCACTTGACTGCTCTTTGATACTATTCAACCTTGAAGCGTCGCGCTTAACTTAGCGGAACGTTCGACGGCACTAGAATACCAATAGGGCTCTTATCACTACAGGAAAACAGGTTTAATTACATAACAATGTTGTTTTACTGCGCTGTTTTACTTTATTTTACATATTGCAGTATTGGAGTTTCTAAATGGTATCAATGAAAGAAGAAAGCAAAGAAATAGACTATAAAATTACTTCAATAAAGAATGTCAATTGATACAGAAAGAATTAAGTAATGAATGAAATAAAAGAAAAAAAATATTTTAAAAAAAGAATACTTAGAAGAAGACAAAGAATAAGAATAGGTCGAGAAGACACTACGACGAACATAATTATGCTAAACGTCTAGCGCTGGTTGGATTTCTTAGTAGTAACACACTCTTCTCCTCTTGACACACGAACCCAGACGGGACGAACTCGTCTTACAAATAGTTCCAAATGATAAACAATATCACACAAAAAATAACATGTAATGGTATCCCATATCAATAACAAGTAAATGTATTGTTATTAATATCAATGCTTTATTTATAAATCATTCATACTCGTTGGGAGATGAATACAAGGTAATGTTTGAAAATATTTAAACTAATTCATTCAAGGGACTTCAAAGAAAAACTTAGAAAATTAAACTTCTCACAAGAGAAGGAAGTTTCTGTAAGTTATGTCAGTACTACGTAACAGGGTTGATAAAAATCATCATACAAAAATAAAGTAATCGGATTCATTTGAATTTGATCAATTAAATGAATCCGATTAGGTTCGTTTTTCTTTCCTGAAAAATATGATATTGAATTCAGTTTTTTTTTTTTACATTTTCTTATTAAACCTTATTGTTTAATAGAATCAACATTACAGTTCTTCTAAAATAGTCACATTCAAACAAAAATTATTAACGACTGTCATCGATTCAGTCAAAGATTAAGAAAAAATGACTTGATTTTAATCACAATAGGGAAGATGCAAATGTAATATTTATGGAATTTGTATGATTAAAACGTTAAAAAAATATAAAAGAAAGGCCACTGCAACGTTTTTATTTTACATATTGTTGTTTTTTTACAATAATTACGATTTAAAAATGACTTGAAACAATACGTATTTTAAAACACGAATTAGCGTTTCGTGACGTCACACTTGTTTTGACAACTTATTTGACGTTATGGTTGTAAAGGTGAATATTATTTTATGGGAATATTAATTGCGTTTTTTTAATAAAAATGGGAGTTGGGTTTATCAAAGCAGACTCCAGGTGTTTACCTAGAGTTAGTATTGACATAACATCATTAGTTTTTCTCTAGTTTAAATATTTTGAATAAAATAATTAGTTAGGTATGTTTAGTTCCAGGCCTTTGTAGTAATAAATATTGTTTTATATTATTTTAATCAGCATTTTAGATTAAAATTGAAGAAGCTGGATTTCTTCGTAATGCCGAGTACCCTTTTTTGGTGCAACACCTGACGGCTGAAAATTACACAGTAGAGGTGAAATATCCTTAACAGAAGCTACCTACCATACTTTCCTATGTGAAAGACAATAAAATAACACCAAAATATTGGGCACAAGTACAACTTCAAATGTTTTTCAGCATAAGGAAAATATCACTTTTCTGTATAGCACACACAAACTTTGAAAAATTAAAAGAAGTATATTTGTATATACAATAAAAGCATTTTATCTGTTATGAATGCTGCATAGAAATTCTGGATAGATGCTGTATTTCCAAAATTAAAATGTAATAACTATATAATATTTAAGTTATTCTTTTTTGTAAATTTATAAAATAAAATTCTATGCTTTGTAAATACTATTTTTTATTCGATTTAAATAAATATGCAAAAGTATGAAAGCCAACGGCGAACCAGTAAAAGACAAGAGTGACGTCATCAGCACCATAAGTCCGTTTTCCCGCGAACTGTCAAACTGTCAATTTAAAACAGCATTTTTTCGGATAAATTGCAATGTTTTAATTTTTTAAATATATTTGTGGTCTATTCTACATGGAATTCTTTAAAATTAAAACAAAAATAAAAATAGTGCATCTTCCCTATTTAAGTCACTGATTAAAAACCTCATTCCTGTAGAGCAAGCACGGATATTTATCATCGAAAACGTGTCAATTTTAAACGTCAAATTTAACACAATTTAACGAACTTTATGTCAAATTTGATGTAATAAATTGATAGATATTTAATAAGATGATTTCATATCAAATATCTATCCGATCAAAACAAAAAGATCCGAGCTCGCATCCCTGGTACGGAACTAACTTTGAAATAATGCTTAAACAGATATCAATAACCCGGAACGCTTTGGGTCAGTTTTGTCCATCTAAACAGGAAAAGGGAGCGGAGGCTCGCGAGGGCTCAAAGGTCAATGACATTAGAATATCGTAAGTCATTTAGCTTGCGATTAGAACAGAACTTTGCTAAGTGGCACAAGTAATTAGACGGCTTTCATCGACCCTATAATTAGGTAATGGTAAAATAAAAACTGGTCAAGTGCGAGTCGGACTCGCACACAAAAAACACCGAAAAACATGTTTCTTGTAAGGTATATTATGATATGTAGGTATAATATTCTCCTGACCGAATTTCAGTCACAGCGGCCAATCTCAGCGGAGACTAGCCAATTACGCAGGAGATATTATAGTGCACAAGTGTGTGCGCAAACACAGGTGCACTCTCTATTCCCTCACTCTCATAGTCCGATGGGACGGCCTTCCAACACGTTCGGAGAGAGATCAGGCGCAGGGCCAACAGCTTTACGTGCTTTCCGAGGCACGGAGTAAGTGATAATTAATTTATAAAACGCACATAACTTACGAAAAGTCAGAGGTGCGCGCCTTGGGTTCGAACCTGAGACTACTGACTTATGTAGGTATATTGTTAGAGCGGCCGTAGTAGTACACACTGTAAAAAATTCAAGTGTCTACCTAACCTATTACAGATTAAAAGACACAGCGCTAAGACAGACGAACAGACAGCAGAGGCTTAGTAATAGTCTCATTGCCACCTTTTGGAACCCGTTGGACCTCAGAATTCGACACTATACTACTTAAGCAATACGTTAGACGTCGATAAATTAACATAGCCCGCCGACCACAAGACGGTGTGAACGGAGCTCCGAGTATTGTTTAAGTAGAATAGTATCAGTACCTTAATTGTCGGAGTAGTGTTATGTCCGAATGACATTATATTTGTTGAATACAAGTTGTCGAAGATTTTGAGTGATTTAAAACAGCAACAACAAAACTGTTGTAGTTTTCAGAGCCCCGGGCCGTTATGGACATTTCCGACTTTAAAATGACCATGATTTTGTATACTCTACATATTTAATAACTTCCTATGAATCATTTAAAATCTTTTAACTACATCTTTTATTCATTATACAGTTAAATCATTATAACGCCAAGCATTTTGTTTATGAAGATTTGACCTCCATTCTAAAAATACATATTAATATTCATTACTTTCTCTTCAAATCCTTTCTTAATTTTGTCTTAACACAGGTTGTGTAGATGCTAAAAATAGATACTAATCTAAAAGAATCGTGTATGTATGTGTTTTCATATCTTATGCTAGCTCTTCATTGTCTTCGGTTGTCGGTTAGGCGAGGCGGGCGAGGCGCTGTTCAATAAGGTAATATGAAATAATGTCAGTCTACAGTTTTACATTCTTGCCTCGCGCTCAAAAAAACCTGAGTCCAGGACGAGAACAAGGCGGGTCGGTTATTTTGAACATTTCGATCGAAAATGTATTTTTTCTTAAGGTTTTTGTACTATCTCTTCACCTGACAACAGGACTACCAAATACCGGCAAACATCTTGACAAATTTTTTTTTCTGCGCATTAGTCAATTTTCAGTTCAGGAGATTTTACCGTGCGGGACTGTGGGTGCACGTGATTGGTTGGTCAGTCGATATTTCGCAAAATCCTGGGCTAACTTTTTCCCACTAGTCCACTACGCCGCTTTTTGTTCAAGATGATTGCCGGTTCTGTAGATTAGGTTATAATATCTAAATATTAATTAACTTCTATTCTTAACTTTAAGTAAACGTAAGGATACGCTTCTTGACAGAAATGTTCAAAGATTCTCAGATTTCACTCCGAGTTAAGAATAGAAATTATTGAACATAACATTGTTATTAAAACAAAAACTAAGTATAATCCTATTACCAGGTCCAGAAATAGTACAAAACGTTTAAAAACACTTTTATATTTTTAATATCTAGAAGAAAAATTATTTAATAAGAAATTTTTCATTTTTCAGAGATTATCCCGATCCCAGTGAGGCGAGACGCAGTAAGATGGAGCGTGCTTGCGTCACGATCACGGTACCTACCTCGATTTACCTGGACGAGAGTGAAAAGCTAGCATTATAATATAGTACGTAGGTAGGAATATTAGCGATGAATTGGAATGTTTTCCATCAGTATTCCGAGAAATATAAAATTAAAATTGGAGTCTTATTACGTCAGGTATCGGGAATTACTAATAACAAACATGATTACGTAATATTCATATACAGATTAATATTTCGAAGAAGCTTAAGAAAAGCCATATAAATGTGTATTAATATATTAAGTACATATAATTAAACATTTGCGGTTTGCCTGTGAGCTGACTGACGGGGAGCGCTGTGGTGCGCGTTTTCCGTTCACTCCTATTTGCACCGTTACGATTTTATTTCTCGTTAGAAATCCGGTTAATCAATCTGAACATCCCTGCCATAACATATCGAGAGTCCTAAATATACTAATACAAGTGCAAAGTCGTAACTTTAAAGGAGGTTAAGGGCTTGTACACAAAACTGCGATGCGACGTCGCATCGCAAAAGAATACACGGCAAATGCCGCGTTTTATAGGAAAGTTTTTGCGATGCGACGTCGCATCGCAGTTTTGTGTACAAGCCCTTAAAGATTCTAAAGCTTGTAACTTTGACATAATTAATCAGAAATCTTTGAAATTTTGGGATGTTTAGGATTACATCTTTAGAATGTTTAAACCACACTCCTCTAAAGTTGCGATTTTGCACTTGTATAGTATACGTAGGACCCGTCGATATGATAACAGTTGATAACTGAGAGACCACAAAAATGAATAGGTATTGCAGTGCTTTACTGAAGCTAAAATAAATGAAGAAGGTTTTTCCTTACTCTTGTAGGAGAAAGTAATATCTAGACCTTTTATTTAAATTTTACTTTATCCGCACTTACTAAAGGTCGACCTTCCTGACCTCTAACCTTAAAACATCCGTGTCGCGCACTATGAGTTGGGTTTCAAGTAACAAAGGTCCGGAGAACCGCATCCGATTACAGAAAGCCACCAAAACTTACTTAGTAAGGGTTTAATAACTGTCTTACTTTCTCTCTCCAACACTATAGCGTTAAAAACAGTATGGAGATTATGCGGGGACCACACTAGGGTTCAATGCCGTTAATTAATGTCGAATTCAGACATTCTTACTGACTTTATCAAAGATGTGTTGAACAAATAGCAAGACATTTATGGCAAGTAATAATAGCATTAGATAGACCAGTGTTTCCCAGACTTTGGCAGTGTAAGTTCAAGACTTTGCAAGGGCGAGAAGGACAGTAGATATGAAAACTACCGGGCCATGGCAGACTTGGCCCGGTTGAATGAATGAATGAATTATTACGTTGTTGCGAAGTATGGAGCTGCTTGTTTTTTACCAAAGAATCCTTGTTTGCTGCAAATGATCAATGGTATTATTTTAAAACAAGCCGGGAATGCTGCGACCCGGTATTTTACTTTGATGGCCCCGTACCGGGTCGCCACCTAATTGGAAACGTTGAGGTAGACCGTAATGAGGTGCCGGCATTAGAATACAATAACGCATAAATTAACGACATTAAACCATTATGTGGTCTTGGCATTACAGCATAAGCATTGCTGTTTAATATAACAAACAAAATTACCTAAATAATTTTTCTTAACGACATTGACCGATTACAATAAATTTTCTTTGCAGTGCATTAGTAAATAACAATAAAAACTTTGTGCTTCAAAATCTCGAAGATACAACTTGCGCTTACGCAACAATGTTAATAGGGTTGCCAATCGTACCACAAATATGTATAGTAGAAGAAATATGAATTAAATATAAATATATAATATAAATAAAATTAAATACTTATCAATATTTCTACACAAAAAATTTGGTTATTGTAAAAATAAATACAAACAAATATTAAGTACCTATTTACTCTTTTTAGGGTTTCAAAATTTTAATTCAGTGCAAAGTGTGTATTTCTATGGTCGCTATAATACCAATTTATAAAAATAAAATAAAATAATACTTGAAACGTGTCTTTTTTCAAACGTTACTTGGCCCTGTTTTTACTAAAAAAAAAAAAAAAACTAACACCCGACGAAATATGAGGGATGTTGTGATAAGTTTGATATGTGTAGGAATCGTAGCTCCCAAACGGATAAATCGAATTTGATTTTAGTTTTTTTTTATTTGAAAGGTCACTTGATCGAATCATCGAAGGCTCTAAGATAAAAAGACAGAGGTTCTTTTAAATTTGTACTAGTTTAAGTGTAGATAAACCAGCCGAAAAACCTCGCCAACCCTATTAGTTAATGACGTATTGTATTCATGGTGTTACGTAGAACGAAAGTGTCATCAGCACTCACTTTCACTAACTGTGTAGCTAGTTGCTAGTACTTAATGTTGTTATGCTTGTTTGTACGTTTTAAAGATACAAGTTGCTTTTGAATGAACAGAACAGCTGATTTTGTTTACCGTGACGAGACGAGGAACTATATGTATACATATACAATTTAGATTTGAATCTAGAAACGCAGTCTGAGTCGGTTCCAAAGTGATAATCATCAATATATAACGATCAGTATTCGCGTGGATTGCAAACTCGTACAAGGAATACAGTACGAAAATTATTCACGTATGTATATTCCGTCTTTCTCCATCGTATGGTTGAGGAACAAACTGGTGTTAGAGTTTAACCCTTAACCACTGACGTGTAATTTCATAACACTACCACTGACGTACGAATGAGATTCGTCAAATTTTTTGAAGACTTCTCAGGCAGCCATCAATCATAATTTGAGTTTTTATTCACTTTTAAGTGATAGAACATTTCAAACCTAAGATGCAAAAATAAATAAAACAGAAAAAATACTTATAGAATAAATATTTATTAACCAATATGCTTAGTGGTATAAAAATAATAATAAAAAATATTAAAAAATCTAAAAAAAATAAAACTATGTTTTACAGATATTTTTTTTCTTCATTTTTATACTTAAAAAAGAAAGTTTTTATGAGATCAAAATCATATCAGCAGCTAATCAATTATTTATGCACTTTTTAACGACAGTTATAACAGGTCGGTTTTGAGCACAGCACACAGACCAGCTGACCCCACATCATACACCCGTAATGGGTTCTACTACATCTTTTCTGCTTGAAACATACATAAGTGGATTCGGAGAGATGAGGAGCCGCAGGTGTTCATAGAACAGCCTCTTTATTTTCCTCATCTTCTATTGATGAAGAATAACCGAAATCTGACTGTATACAATCTTCTTCATCTGCCGATGATTCCTCGAATTCACACAGCCATTATGGCTGAGTGAATTTATGAATTCGTTTGATTTACTATGTTGCATTTTCCGCGATATAAAAGGTCCAGGCGAAGTATTACACTGCTCACGATTCATTTTCTACAAAAAGGAAGAACTCAAAAAAGTTACACTAACACTGACTATACGAATGTCGTACGTCAGATGGTTGAAATCACCAGCTTAGAAGTGCGCTACAGATCTGCTCTCACTCGCTGCGCGTGCTTCATTGGCGGCTAGGAAACTACCAGGAACGACAAGCACGGATTCCCGCGCAAAACAAAATTATGAACCAATAACAGTTTCTGCGACGAATGTCATTCGTACGTCAGTGGTTAAGGGTTAAACCGCTTTAGGCCTCTGACATGACTTTACACACCGTTGAAAAATCTCTCAGGTGTGCTGTGCTCCCAATGTTTTCCTTCACCATTGGCATTTTAGGAACTGATAATATACCTGATTAATTTTTTAAACGCATATGAATCCGAAAAGCCCAAGGTGCATGCCTGAGTTTTAAACCCGTAGGTTTAAAACTCAGGCATGCACCTTTGACTTCGCAGTCCAACGGTTAAACCATTAGGCTCAAGGCTGTGCTGCACTGAAACCAGCTTGGCTTTACCACCATAAAAACATGATTTCCGGTAACATACAGTATGTATTTCATAGATTATCTAAATGTATTAGCCAAACTCTTATTCTTGTAGATACTAAGTCTAAACTTCTAGCTTTAATTTAAAATACTAAATAACCTAATTAGCAAGCTGTTAAATAGCTTACCATTATGAAGTAAAACTACTGTGTGACTTGGCCCTCTTCTCTCCCTGCAACAATTCAAACCAACTTTAATTACAATCTAACCAATAAGCGAATAACTTGCTTAATTTTGATTTTGACCTGGTTTAGTAAATTAACAGATTACGTCCAACTTAAACGTTTTTAAGGTTTGATAAAAAATTAAAAACAAACTCGGTTTAATTGAGGCCACTAAGGTTGAGCGCAGACTAAAGATTTAAGACAGTTTTGCGCTTAGCAATATGTGGGTGAATTTGTTTTTTTTTAATACACACATGCAGACAACGATGCCTACTTGTGCGTATCACAAACAAACATCAAATTATCGAAAAAAAAATCAAAATTACCCGCAAATTGCTCGGCGAAAAACTGTCTTGAGACTGTTGTGTCTTCAGTCTGCGCTCAGCCTAAGTAATGATAAAAACAGGGTATCTAACTATTTAAAAGAACATTTGGATCATGGTCTCCGAAATCAGGACTATACTGCGATTATACCTACTAGACATAACTGTAAATTGACCGTTAATGTCGGTCAAAGTTAAACTTGATCAATTAGTTTTCCCTTTTTTAAATTAAGTTTATTATTTTAAAAAAACACCGATTCGTTAGATTTGAGGGCACAGAAGTGCCCCCGACAAGACTTGTGCTGTTTCATGACTCATTCTCTTTTCGATCTCGATGTTTAATTAAGTATCTCTAGAGCTCAGGATAGTTAATATATTGTTACATATACCTACTTAATTTAACTTAACCAAGTATCTAGATTTTTTTATTGACTGCGAATGCTATTTTATTTCTTTTTGATTTAATAGGTATTATTCTGCTAATCTAGTAAAGGCCTTTACACTAAAAAATCACTTACCAAAAAAAAAGCCAAATTTCGTTGTAACCCTAAACAATAAGTCGATCTTCTTCGTGGTAATTACTAATTAATAGTAAAAGGGTATTTAATATCAACGAAAGCAAAATAGTTTTCTCAGTGAACACTTTTAACTAGACATATCTACACGTGGATTCTAGAAATAAATCATTTTAACAATGGCGCCATTACAATAGCGACCATCTTAAACAAATTAGCTTAAGCGCTCTGATTGGTCGATTGTCTAACTAATTTAAAATTTAAATATTATTGAACCATGGCAATGGTATTCTATGTTCAGCCGCCGATTTTAAAGGGGTTTAGGTTTTGACATAATAGCAAATTGTAGAAAATGTTCTCTTCTGTTTGTGAATCGATATTTTTTTTGTTTAGTAACCAGCTAAATACCTACTTACTTAGTATTATCAACAAAAAAAATAGAAAAAAAATACGGTAGAATTTCGACCTTTCGATTTTTTTTTAAATTTAAGGATAAGGGCTATTGCATTGTCCTTGCACTGCATTTGGTGGTCAGCAGTGCAAGGACTGAGGCATAATGGTTATATCGTTTCGATCTTTACAGCTATTATATTTGTAGCACTAAGTTGAGTAATCGTAAGAATTGCTAACAGACATTAATAAGGCTCTTCAAGACGACGAGAAATTTGATAGGTGCGGGCAGCGATACTGTAGCTCAGTTGGTAAGAGCATTGCCACATTACTTACGGCAAAGATAATAATCTCCGATGAGATTGGCCATTGTGATCGGTCATGAAGATAATATCGTGTGATCCTGAGAGAGTTCCGTACCGTGAGTTCTCTCTGTGCCGTGTAGTTTCCGGCCTAAGAATAGAACCACCACTACTCGTCCCGCGGGTGTCGTAAGAAACGACTAAGGGAAAGATCCGGAGGATGGGCGGCAGCATCCTTCTTTGTAACAGCAATCATCTGCTACTGCGATCGCCAACCCGCTTGCCCAGCGTGGCAATTCTGGGCAAATACCTCCAATGAGCGCACAATAATGGCGCGCATTGGGAGAGGCCTATGTTCAGCAGTGGACTAATACAGGCTCACAACGATGAGAGTTCAATAATAAATTATTCTAATGCTCTTAGCAAGTATTTCGTAAAGAAATTATTATTAGCCTCAGTACTCTCAAGAAGTCGAACATTAACCTAATATAAAATAAGTAGGAAGATATCGATCGAAGATTTACTAGGAACCGTAATTTGGATCTATAACTGTCTGTAACCCACACAGTGGCTAAAAAGGCAAGCCTCAGAACTGTTTTAAGGTTTCATAGAAATAAATAAAAATGTGTCACTCAATAACAAGCTTAATGTTATTAAATGCAAGTAGTATATGGTACTTACATGTAACATAAAATGTTAAAGGAATTGTTTAATATAATCTGTACATTATGTACCATTTTCACACATTCTCACAGACGTCTTTCTACAGCAGCCATTTCAGTACACGCGCTATTTTTACTTCAATTTAGGTATATCAGCTAATAATTATCGTGTTTAAAAAACCATTGTAAAGGTGCCTAAACATTTCAATAAACAGTTGTACTATCACTATGTGATGATTGAAGGACCCAACTCAGCACAATTTAGAGACATCGTCCATCGAGCCGAATTATTATGATGTGGTATCAATATAAGTTTAGGCAAGCCGGGCCGGGATTGTATGGTACGCCCGCCACTAACCCACTTGCATAGGTTCAACGACATAATACAAACTTTTTACTACCCAAAGAAAATTAGGTACAAGAACATCTATTTATCGCATGGGAAATTTCCACCATGTTTTGAGATTTATAAAGTTTATTATTTATCAGCTAATAGTCTCACGCTGGCTATAAAGATAGAGTGCTATGTGGGAGATTTTATAGTATTGTTCTATTTTAAAAGAAAAGCGAAGCGTGTAAGTAATCGAAGTTGGAAGAATACAGAAGGTTCCTAACAATTTCGCACAAAATATTAATTTACGAAATTGCTACAAAGAAGGAAAAATGCGTAAGAATCTCTGTATGTATCCATTAGGTATCAATTTGCATACACAATTTTTTAACTAGGTAATGCCCGCGACTTCGTCCGCAGTATTTCGGGATACCTATTTTATTTTATCATTTTTTAAATTGTATACCTATCTGACTTCTGGTAAATTATTACGTGGAGTAATTAATCAGTACAGGCATAATTGGGGGTCTATGGTCTGTAGGGGAAGAGGAAGCAGTCTGACGCCCGAACAGTAAAAGGTCCGATATGGTGGCGTGTCTTGTCACCATAGTTACGCCGTCTCTCGAAGTCTCAAGTCCAACCTGGCGGGAGTAAGGTGAATGGGCAACTGAATCCCGCCTCGAGGTTCATGGATGAACACCGTGTGCTTTTTTTTAATCCGTGCGAATCACCAGCGTTTGATGATGGGCACAAAAGGAAATCTAATATATGACGAAGAAGTCAAATTATATGGATATAATAACAACACTAACAAGTTTCAAACAAAACTGGTCAAGTTCGTGTCGGAATCTTGCGTTAAGGGTGCCGTACCATATGAAAGATATTCCAGATACCTACCTACTATACAATTATTCTATTAGGTAAGTACTTTAAATTTAATTTGCGAATAATGTAAAGATTATAATCTGCATAGTTCATCAAACTGAGGACTTTCTTTGCGATCTATGCAATGTGATGCCTTCAAAATATATCATAATTTATAACTTTATTAGCTAAAAGATTTAATTGATCGAAAAGGATACTACACCATGACAAATTCTTAAATTAATCCAAGTGCTCGCGGTCCCCGGCGAAAGTAGCCAGGGGCGGCGCTTGCGCCGGTCCATACAAGTGAAAGTTCCAACGAAAGCCGAGTGCGGAAGAACTGCTTTCTTGCGTTACCCCCAGAACAACTCGATATCCTGTTTTCAATACTGGCTACGTTTAGCCACTGTTTAACTGCGTTCAGTTATTAAGATAAAAGATAGCTTCTTTTAAACGCATGAGGACCGATCGGACATGAAATACTAATCCTAATATTTTTAATGCGAAAGTAAGTTTGTTTGTTTATTACCTTTTCACGCCTAAACAACTGAACCGATAATTCTGAAATTTTGCGTAGGTTATCAGGTGTACAGAAACGGACATAGGGTACGTTTCATCCCGAAAAAAGTACAGTTCCCGAGGAAAACAACACTAACGATCTTATGATAGTAGATGGCGCCACGTGTCTTTCGAATAATGATTGAATTTTTAATTTAATTTATTAGCAAAAGTAAAGTAGTATTCAATCTATGAACAATGTATGTCCCGACACACGAGAGTGATGTTTTGTGTGGCCAAAGTTACACTTTAGTATATCAACTGAAAGAGGATATTATCCTTATTAGCTTTTACTAATAAATTTAATTAAAAATTCAATCATGATTCGAAAGGCATATACTCACATACAACCTCTATTATCGAAAGACTAAGTGGGCTGAACAATATTAATTTAATTTATACAATTAAGACAATAGCTTGAATTGAAAAACATTGGTTCGATACAAACATTAATTGTCAACTGTTTTCTTACTAACAATATTTACCAGACTGCCACAATGGCCTTCACATAAAATACAAAGGTTTTTACATAGACAATAATCTAATAATATTAGGGGCCTGATATTATGTACTTATGCCCCAAATAGTGTATTAGCAGTGATTGCCTAGTAGACCTTTGAACTGCCACCTTTGACTTTTTCGAATTTTTGTGCATACAAGAAATAGTGCTGTAACTATCTTATTGTGCACCCTGTATGAACTTATAATTGTGCCCATGCATTATTTAAAACTTGTCTGATAATTCCTGCACCTGTTCAGTGTCTGGCCCTATGCCTGAGCACCGCTGGTACCTGGTATTGGGTGGTATTTGCGGCACTGATTAGAAATGAATCATCACTTACTAAAATGATGAGGGAAATCAATTATGAGGAAATGTGTGAGGTGGATTATGGATGAGCTGGAAGCTTCGGTTGTAATATTAACTGTTCTGTAACTGCTCATATTTATACTTAAATGTGAGGAAAACTCCTCTGTACATTAGTTAATGCTTAATAAAAATATTATACACATGGTTTATATGGTGAGAAGTAAGGTTTAAATTATATAGGTATTTAAATTATTTAAATTATTGTTTACAGCTTTACGTTACATTGTTGTTTACTATCGACAATAAGTAAGTTTAAGTCAAGTATTTTTTCCTTAAAATGATTAACAACTTACTATTAAAAAAACAATGAGGTACTTACTTAGTAGTAAACTAACAAATGATATTGTAAAGGACAACACAATTATTTTTAAATTAGTGTTGTAGGTATCAATCCTATTTAGGTAAATATTGTTTGTTTCTAAGTGCATTCAACTTAGTTATTTTGTGTTTTTTCATCTCCATCATCATATCTAATTAAGCATATTTTTTTCTAAACTTAATAGGTACCTATTAAGTAAGAATGTATCAAGCAGCAGATTATTACAATGTTCTTTCAATGTTCAATTCTACGATGTTGAAGTTAAGAGGAAAAGTTTGTTTGTGATAAAGGCCTAGCTCTACATTAATGCAAAGTAGGTAATATAGCTATATAAGTTATTGGGGGAGGCCAATGTTCAGCAGTGGACGTCTTATGGCTGAAATGATGATGGTGATGATGAATATAGCTATATATTTTTGAAGTTTTGTTAGACAATTAAATATTTGAGCTAGGTAAATATTATTCTGTAGAGATGCACCACATAACTATCAGTTTCATTATTAATTACCTATTATGATTAGATCATTAGTTCCTAACCTTTTCAATCTTGTTAACCCTGTCACTTAGGTAGGGAATCGAACCCCCCCTCTAACAGTACAGTATGCTAAGCCACCATATCCCACTAGAATCAGTTGAAATTTCAAACCTCCTTTTCGCCTAGGGTACGACACAGTATGTCGAAGATCGTGGGTTTGAATCTCATCTGTATCAGCAGCATTTTCTTATTAAATCTTTATATTGACAAACGTTGTATGAAGCACGTCAGTTTCAATATTAAAATAAACCGTGGTATACGTAAAGTTTGTTTTGTTACTGCTTGACTCAGCGGTTTCCAAATTAGGAAAATCCTGTAACTCAGGCCCCAGTAATAATACAGACAGTGTTGTTGTAGGGGGGAGTGATAATACTCTATCCTATCGCTCCGATAAAAAAATATTTAGATAACAAAATTAATAACTGAATTATGTGACATTACATCAACATAACCCATATACTAAATAAATAGTGCAATTGTTATAGTAATAAAAATATTATCTAGCGGGTAAATAACATATAAGAACCTCAATTTTATTTCTAGGAACAATATGCATCATAATCTGTTCATACATCATAAAGTGTAGAGAAAAGAAAGATTTATTGTCTAAGATAAGAATAATAAACTCATGATAGTAAGTATGAGATAGGTAAGTACTAAGTTTTAATAAATGTTTAAAATGTAAACCTTTTTATTTTAGAACTGATTTTGTGACTAATTACCTACTGCACAGTCACGATAAATTAACTACGAGAGCACACCGAGTGGCGTAAAGCATCCAGCTAGCTCAATGCCAGAGATACGCGGCAGATTGCATCTAAGTAAAATAAAAAACTAGTTATCGTACCGGTCGTGCATCAACGTCGCAGCGGCTCGAACGAGCCAGCATGGCTTTCATGGGCCACGGCGCATGAACCGCAAACAAACACCAATAATCTCACTAAACACGAATAGCAAAGTTAAAACTTCACTCACTACGTTCACATCACGCACTTCTTAATTACACAGAAATTTTCGACCTTTGATTTTAAACACAAATCACACTTCACTAAAATCCGCGGATATCTTCCACAGAAACAGAATGTACACAAATAAACCACCTCAGTGAGACTACTTGCGAAACGATATGTCAACTACCTACAATACGTACGTCAAATTATCTCAATATTAGCATGAAACACTAGTTGGACTAAATATTATTATCACTTACACAAAACGAGTTTGATTCACAACTAAAATACATGTGTTAATGAATATTTTACGTCTTTTTCGTTTGATATTCCTTGAAAATTGAGCGCTATGCTAACAAACAGACTACCGCTACGAAAACCTATCGAAAACTGGATGGATGACGGAACGGAACATCGACTAGAATCTTTGAATGGAATTCATTGCCAACCCCACAAAAAGAAAAAGACAGTGACACTAGTGACAGCTGACAGTGACATAACAAGTGCCAAAACCAGTGTTATCATTACAGAATAAAAATTCTACTATTTCAAGTAGGTATTTATTGTACAGTCGGCGCCACTCATCGTTAGGTGAAATTAGCTGAGAGCAAATTATTCTATTGGAATAGTCGAGCTGCATTTAAAATAGTTCGCAGCTTACTGAACAGAAACTGTACTACTGAATTTTGAAGTTCAAAATAGCTATGAATCGTAGCCCTAAAGTACTGAAACGCGACTTACGTACGTTAGTGCGAAAATGCACCTCTGTGCCATATCTATTGTTTTCACCACGATGCGAAACGTTAGGGCGAAAGTTTACCACATCGATTCACACTTTTATGTATTCAAGCGCGATGCACGTTAGTGTGAAATGCGAAGGCATGCTACTTGCTGCTTTACATAGCGATGTTTACTGTTAATCGACGATCAACGAATCGATGTTTCTGTGCGAAGTGTGTAAAGTTCTAAATTTAATGTAACTTAAAAACAAACTTCAGAACAAAGCTAGTTTTTATGATATGAAGTGTCATGAAACAATAAAAAAACAAACAATTAGATGATAGTTTAAGGGTAAATAAAATTTAATTATTAAGGAACCAAAAAGTTAGGTACTTACATCAGAAAAAAAATATTTAAAAACAAAAAGAATTTACCCTTGTTAAGAGCAAGTCACCAACATAATAATATGTTGTCCCATAATAGGGAAGATGCAGATGTAATATTTATGGAATTTCTATGATTAAAACGTTAAAAAAATATAAAAGAAAGGCCACTGCAACGTTTTTATTTTACATATTGTTGTTTTTTTACAATAATTACGATTTAAAAATGACTTGAAACAATACGTATTTTAAAACACGAATTAGCGTTTCGTGTCGTCACACTTGTTTTGACAACTTATTTGAGGTTATGGTTGTAAAGGTGAATATTATTTTATGGGAATATTATTTGCGTTTTTTTAATAAAAATGGGAGTTGGGTTTATCAAAGCAGACTCCAGGTGTTTACCTAGAGTTAGTATTGACATAACATCTTTAGTTTTTCTCTAGTTTAAATATTTTGAATAAAATAATTAGTTAGGTATGTTTAGTTCCAGGCCTTTGTAGTAATAAATATTGTTTATATTATTTTAATCAGCATTTTAGATTAAAATTGAAGAAGCTGGATTTCTTCGTAATGCCGAGTACCCTTTTTTGGTGCAACACCTGACGGCTGAAAATTACACAGTAGAGGTGAAATATCCTTAACAGAAGCTACCTACCATACTTTCCTATGTGAAAGACAATAAAATAACACCAAAATATTGGGCACAAGTACAACTTCAAATGTTTTTCAGCATAAGGAAAATATCACTTTTCTGTATAGCACACACAAGCTTTGAAAAATTAAAAGAAGTATATTTGTATATACGATAAAAGCATTTTATCTGTTATGAATGCTGCATAGAAATTCTGGATAGATGCTGTATTTCCAAAATTAAAATGTAATAACTATATAATATTTAAGTTATTCTTTTTTGTAAATTTATAAAATAAAATTCTATGCTTTGTAAATACTATTTTTTATTCGATTTAAATAAATATGCAAAAGTATGAAAGCCAACGGCGAACCAGTAAAAGACAAGAGTGACGTCATCAGCACCATAAGTCCGTTTTCCCGCGAACTGTCAAACTGTCAATTTAAAACAGCATTTTTTCGGATAAATTGCAATGTTTTAATTTTTTAAATATATTTGAGGTCTATTCTACATGGAATTCTTTAAAATGAAAACAAAAATAAAAATAGTGCATCTTCCGTATTTGTTTTTACTGCAAATCCAAGTCCGTTTAGTTAGAATCTACTTCGCTCTGCCAACTAAAAACTTAACTTTAAAATGTTTTTGTTATCTTATAACTGTTTATAAATCATTTTAGTCTCAAAGAAAAGGATTTTGTCAACATTGAGTGGTATCTCGAAATTCTAAATTTAATTCCAAATACTACTAAATTAGTAATAATTTTTTCGGCTTACAACAAATCGCTGTTGTCATTGTATATACAGATAACTTAAACTGTGTAAAGTATATTCTCTGTGGTTCACAAAAATAAAGGCGGATACCACAGACATACAAAGTCTGTGGCGGAAACATATTAAAAAATGCGCCTGGACTCGAAAACGTTTAAAGATAGCGATACAATTTGGGTACAATAATATTTCCCACATAAAAGGGTATACACCCAGCTCTATGCAACTGACCTGTCAAAATCAGAGCTGGCCAAAAGTGACCCTATTACACATAATTTATCTAGATGGCGCCTGTTGTAAATGCATATTTTGAAATTGTTGTCATATACTTGATTGCTTTATGGTCGGTTTTACTTTTGGTCCAGTCAGTGATCGTAATTAGACCGTTTTAAATACATTTGAGCTTTCTGCACTTCTTCTCCATATAAAATTTTACTACGCCAAGATTCACACTCCTCCGTGCGCGCAATATTCTTAAAAAGGGATCTATTATTCCGTATTCGCTTCACGTATAAAGGTTTACCCTAGTTTTAGAACTAGGAACAATACGTCACAGAATAGCATATTTTTCAAATAGTTTTACCAAGATCTTCATACTGATTTAAACTAATTCACTAGTATACTATTAGATTTTTTAAGCGGGAGAATTGTGGATATCTCCAATGCAAAAACCTTTATAATTATAATACCAAATCATTTAACCTGATCAATATAGAAAGCATTTGGTCTTTAAAATTGTAGAAAGACGTTATTACTAATAGAAGGAATACATCATATAGATGGCGTTCTTAACCAATAAAAAAACCATTAGATTTTGAATCTGTAATCACAAATAGGATACCTAAAAGTCCCCATTCTATGTAGGCAAATAATAATTTCAATTTTACAATTGAAAATGCCTATATATTTTAGGTATTAAGCTAAATTACAACTTTACATTATAATATCGACAGTAATTTATAAACTATTTTTATCTAACTACCTACATTACACTACTTTGAATTGTTCAAAAGATCATCAGCGTCAGTCAAAATCGAGACTTTTATTTATAAAAACCAGTTCCATCACTCGCGGTAATAATTCGGTACAAAAAATCTTACTTAGCAACAACAGTGAACTTAAAATTTGTCGACAAAGAATAAAAGTACCTATTAATCTACTTAATTAATTATTATCCAGTATTATTCATGTACAGGTGACGACAATAGATAAAATTAGAACCAGAAACAAAATAAAAAAAAATATTCAAACGAGAGACTCAAATATATAACCAATAAAAATAAATAACTAAAACAAACACTTGTGTACACAGCTACAATGTATGACATCGTGAGCCCTGATCCATTCACATCATCAGTCTTACAATTTATTAAGCAGGAGTATACTCCCAGGTAAACTGAATGGGCCAAGGCGGGATCTGATATCTACGGCTCTCACAGCGAAGTAGTACTTGAAACCAGCCATAAATTGTGTCAGGGTACACGCCATGGGCAAAGGTAGAGCTTTAACATCTCCGATTTTTTTCCATAATGATGTACTAGGAGGAGATGATGTTTCTTGGTAAGCATATAACTGATAACTTGCTATTTCTTCGTAACTGTCTTCTTGATAACCTTCAATTTTCCAAGATATGACTATTCCATTTTCAACTTTTGACAGTTTGAGATCTGGCGCTGGTGGTAACGCCTTCCAATTAGGTGGCTGGTATTGTTTCATACAGTCTGGTAAAGGTGCGGGATGTCTCCCAGTCTGTATCCTGTTTACTCTGACTGCACCTGCCTGCATTCTTGGTACTTGGGGTGTTGGACCCCTTGGTCGTAAACCTGGAACAAAATGTTGTGAACACTGAATACCTTTTTCCTTGGCATGAAGTTTGTTTTATAAATCAAAATTTAATAACTTACCTGGTGTAGGTACTGACTTTAGCATGATTGTTTGTCCTGGCCTTAAAGTTTGACTCTGCGGACCGCTAATAGGAATGTACACTTTCCTTGGACTGCTTACTGATGATGCAAACGCTGGTCTTGGCGTTGCCATAAGATTTTGAGAAGGAACTACTCTAACTGGTGGAGCTGGCGACGTTCGGTTATTGTTAATTTTCGTCGGCGGTTCATCGTCAGTTAAGTCCACCGTGACCGAAGAAGTTCTATTGTGTTGTCTCTTTTCAGCTTGTTTTTGTACTGGTGAAGGAAGTTTTATTCCATTTGGCATGGGACTAGCAATTTTATTTGCAATTGTTTGATTGATGACAGGAATAGAATTTGGTGTTTTCATCGCGGGACTATTGGCAGGCACTAGTCTAGGAACTGGAATAGGCTGATTTCCAGCCGGTTTTTGTTGGCGAGGGCCTTGGCCTGCCATATTCCTTGCATTAGGTCGGACGGGAACATTGTTAGGTGCAGGGTTATTTAGTTGCGCAAGACATTTTCGTCGTGTACCGGATTTTTCCATGAACACTTGCATGCCTACAGAACGGGTTATTTTGAGAGGAGTAATAGGTGTATCTGGTGTCATCTTTTTCTGCTCCTCCTGCACTGATTTTAATACAACTTGGAGATCACGATTTTGTTTAGTAAGCATCATAGCTTTTTTCCTATACTCTTCAATGCCTTGAGCCATAGTTTTCAGTTTATTTTTAATTTCACTAAGATTGCTTCTGTCAACAAGACTCTCTACAATTTTCAATATACAAAATTCCTCTAAATCTTCTCTGGTCATATCGGCTAAATTCTTTTTGGCAGTTTTCAGGACATTGTCTGGGAGTAGTGGCGTCTCTGGCTCCGTCTTCGTCTCCTTTGTCTCTTCTTTCTCATTAATCCGGACGTCTGGGATGGTGTCTTTTACATCAGCTGAAGGTGTTGAATCTGAAAATAAATAAATAAACCTTGTATTGTTTTCATTATTTATCGCATTTGATTGCCAATGTGATTTTGACAACACGATTGGTTTTAAGAGTTTGACTTTTAATATTATTGTGTAAAGTGAGACTAATTAATAATTTATGTTATCATCACCCAATCTGGGGGTTTGCGCTTTGTGTGCCTAGTAGTGAAACATGTTAAGCAATAATAAATTTTATTTATTATTATCACATAAAAACTATATCGAAATTAACTTTTCGATTTATAATTTTGTTACCTATTGGAAAAGGTAGGTACCTGTTTTATGTGTGCTAAAGCTAATATCACTCACCTTTTTGTTCAGGCTTAGCAAATAAATCGTCCGTCTCTTTAACAGTTTTCTCCCCAGATCCTGAGTCAGTTTTAACATCATTTGTAGTAATTTCTTCTTTTTTATCAGATTCTACAGGAATAGGTTCAGGTAAAGGTGTTTCAGTCTTATTAAAGTTTGTGTCCTCATCAATCAGCATGATATCATCATCATCTTCTATATTTATACACTGCTTTTCACTAGAGTCTATTTCTTTGGGAGTTTCCTCTTTAGGCAGTTCTTCCTCGTCATCAGACAATATATCTAGTGTATTAGATAGTTTCCAAACAATAGGTTTATCTATAGTAGTATTTACAGGGGTAGTTTCTTTTTCTTCTGGGGCTAAGTCTTGTTTATTATTGCTTTTAGTTTCTTCAATGACTTCTTCTACATCCATATCATCTTTTAACTCTATAGGTGAATCGACGTCTACATGTTCCTTAAAAATTATTTTAGCAGAATCAAGTTTTGGTGTTTCTGTATTTTCAACTACTCTATCTTCTGCACTATCTTGTGTTTGTTTATCGATACTTATAGAAGACTCTTTTTCCAAAGCTGTTGTGCTATCACACAGTTCAGTATTTTTAGCAGATTTTTCTAAAACTTCTTCTTCATTTTTGGGATCAACTTTTTCTTCTGTTGAGTTTAATTTTATATTTTCAGTGTAATTTTTTTCTGTGGCGGTTTCTGCTGCAGTTACGGTTTCTGCTGCAGTTTTATTAATATTTTCTATGTCTTCAGCAGTTTCTGTGACAGTAGCTTTTTCAATATTTTCTGTCACAGCAGTTTCGATATTTTCCATTACTTCATTTTCAGTATTTTCCGTCACAGTATTTTCTGTCACTGTATTTTCAGGATCTTCTTTAATCGTATTTTCGGTATTCTTCTGTACCATATTCTCGGTATTTTCCGTCACTGTATTTTCTGTTTTTCCCGTTGACTTGTCTACAATATCTAGTATTTGTTCGAAATGTTCCTGTTTGATGCTGATTATGTCGTCTTCATAATCCATATCATCATCATCTTCTTCCTTTTCTTCTGGAATATTATTAGTTTCTTCAACATCATTGCTATTGGTTCCTTCAACTTCACCGTTGCTTTGAGATTCTTCTATTTGTGTATCGTTTACTCTCGAACTATCAATTTCCTCAATTTCTTCCTTAACTTCCCCCTCATTGTTAGATTCTACGATCTTATCTTCTAATTTTGTATCAATCGGCGCATTTACTAAAGAATCATCTACTTCATCTACAACTTGTTTATTTACATCGTCATTCGTTATGACGTTATTATCTCCTATGTTTTCTTTATTACCATTGCAATTATTCTTTTGACTATCTTCAACACCATTGACTAATTTCTCATTCTGGATGTTCTCGATCGTCGACATGTCTTTCTCTATAGCTAAAGCCTCAGTTTCAAGAATTAATTGCATTGTTTATCATTTCCTAGCTTTTAATGAAGAAGACTTCAAACCTGAAATAGAAAAAAAAAACTTTATTAAACTTGTTCAGTAATAAAATTTGTTTTGTAAACAACTTATTTTTAAATATTATTACAAATAAAGTAGGTAATCAATAATAAAAAATAAACCTTCAAAATCTAATTGCATAAGAAAAAAAACCGCTAGACAAAACGACAAAACAAAATAAACATAAACAAACTCTTTGATCGGTATTTTATTACAGCGCCATCTATGAAACGGGAAACAAATCTGTAAACATGTCTAAAACTTGACATAAGTCCGGTCCATTCGCTTCACATTCTGACATTCCGTAAGAACATAATACCCACAGAGAAGTAAAAACTTCTATGCCTTCCGCGCAAGCGTGAGGTGATCAGGATTTTATGAATGCGAAATCTCGTTCTTTTTAGCAGGTTTTTATTCAAAAAAACTTTACACATATTTTTGGTCTAAAAATAACTACAAACGATAATTAAATGTTAAAAAAAGATCAAGGACATAGTTATTATGTTACCCGGTTTTTTTTATATAGGTACGAGAGCTTTCTCAGTTTTGCCTAAATTAGATGATCATATTAGGGTACCTACTATAATTTAATACTATTACGTAATAAGCATAAATATATTTTTTATAAATATTAACGAGGGCAATTATTATTATTATTAATTTCTTTAGTTTAATACCGTATGTTTTTTTATTATCATAGACTAAACGCATAATTTTGTCGCAATCATTTTCCAAAATGATTCAAACGGACCAAATTTATTTTTTTATTGTCCTATTTTTACAAAATACCGACGTGAATTAAGAGGTTTTGTAGGAACAGTGAGAGCATTAACATCAAAGGCTAATCTCTCCCGTAGTCTCCCCTCCCCTTTCATACTTCTTTCCGTACCATAACCCCGCACAGGGTCAGAAACTCGCAAGTGAGACCTTCAGTTTTTGCAAGCGGTAACAAGGCCGAGTTTGGCTATTTGCCTCCTTAGCGGTATAAAAAAGTAATACTTAATGACTCGATAAAAATTAGTAAAAGAGTTATCAAAGATATTGGAAAGAAGTATTTCTATGGTAAATATAATGAATGTTCTAACTTTCTAAGTGTAAAATATATCTGTTGAAATAAATCACTTCTTATATTCCCAAACGTATAGGGTCGATTTCTTATCTAACCGAAAACCCGATCTGCCTATCTGTCCTCCGGAACCAGAACAGACAGACATAGGCATATTTTGCCAAATGCTAATTGCTATACCAACCGCAGGCAAATGGCGCCCACCGAAACGAATGTTCAGTTCGAATTCATGGGTCAAAATAATAGTACTAAGTACTTAAGGGTAAGTATTCGTATAACATAGTTGATTTGATTATGATGGGCATACGTTATACGTTTAAAGTTCTTTATAATAATACCTATATGTAGAATAAAAAAAAATCAACACCTTAAAAAACTCATAATTTATGAAATCGTTTAAAATAATTACATAAAGCCTAAAAAACAAACGTAAGTAAGCTATTCAGACTATTCTAACAAGACGTGTTAAGAATACAGATGAATAATTTTAGAATTTGCATATCAAAATTAGATCCATTATGATTCATCACAAAAAAAAACTTTTTTTTATCCTCTCATTTGAAACATTTTTTTGTATGCGAGTTAAAATTGTTTTAAAACATAAAGAAGCAGTTAATACAGAAGTAGAATCTATCCATTTATGACACACACAGTCTTGAATCAAAAATAAAGATTTCTAGTCTATTTCATCTGATGAGTGAGACTCAAAGGGTGTAAATTCACCAAACAGCTCATGCTCGCACGCTATAGCTGTGCAAACTCAGACAGAAGCTGCACAAGTCCACGCCATGAAAAATGTTAAATCAATTCTATCTATATCATAGACAAAATTTCCTTTTTAAGACCAATGATCTATAGTATCGCAATAAAATTTCAATAAGGCCAGGCGCCAGGCGCTAAGCGCGGCAAGAATCGTGTTCGGTGCGTGCTAATTCCGAAGCCCATAAGATAAAATAAACGATATTATTTTACGTA
The DNA here is from genome assembly GCA_936450705.2 of Protodeltote pygarga. Lineage (NCBI taxonomy): Eukaryota > Metazoa > Arthropoda > Insecta > Lepidoptera > Noctuidae > Protodeltote > Protodeltote pygarga. The sequence goes on from OW388261.2 coordinate 12,332,736, forward strand.
AGGTAATTGGCTCTTGATAGGGAGAGCTGGAAGAAGCTGCATTGACAAGAGCGTAGCTCTTAAATAAAATGATGATGATGAAAGAAAGTTATGCTAAATAGGTGCGTCACTAAAACAATTTTCGGAGTTCCGAAAGACTTACAACAAAACCATACAAGCACAAGCCTGACGTCGAAAAGTGTTTCGTAACATATCAAATCAAGATTTGATTTGCTTAACGTCGATCCGAGAATACACGAACTTAAGTTTGGGCGGGGCCGAAGTTTCGGCAAGTACCTAGGTACCTGGCTGAAAGCCTGAAACTGAAAATGAGGCCAAACTGGATTTTTTGGCCGACACCGAAACTTCGGTCGGTCACTAATAACAACTCACCTAACAAATTAATTAATTGTGTATAAATGTGTGATGTGTTTTATTAAGAGTATAATAGATATGTAAACTAAATAATTAAATAGAGGCAATAATAAAAACCAAACTAACAGGTGAACTGACTTCCTTCTAGTCATTTGACGTAAATACAGATGACGTCATTATTTTAAATTTAGTTTTCAATGCAAACCCTTCTAGTGACGATTCCGGTTGACCCTCAAGATAATAAGGAATTAAAAAATAACAAAACTGAAAAACGGGAATCTTATTGGACCACATGTAATAAGTACAAAATTAATCTCATAACTATTTGAAGTATTGGAGATGAAGACACGAAGAATGAATGATACGATAAAACAAACCGAATAAGAAAGAGAGTGTACAATAGAACAATATCTTGGACTTGAAAAAATCTGTAAACTACGCGTAAATGGCTAACTACTGCCCGCCACAACTAAAGCCCGGTTTCCACCGCGAACGGAACGGATCCATTAATGACTTCGTTAAACTCGCAAACGCAAACTGCATACTTGTATTTCCACCAACAAATAGTCGGACGGTCAACAAATAGTATGCAGTTTGCGTTTGCGAGTTTAACGAAGTCATTAATGGGTCCGTTCCGTTCGCGGTGGAAACCGGGCTTAAAAGGTTAAAAGGGTTAGCTGTTAGAGGTACATAACACGTTATATAATTTATTCGTCCTCTGATTTCTCCCGGACACTACCGTTTTCGTCCCAATTGATTAATTTTCTGACCTAACTGAGTAATTGATCGACCGATAAGAGATGGAACGAAGTCCGAACATTCGTCGATGAATCAAACTTCGACGAGATTTGCTGCCGAACGAATGCGACATACATCACTCTGCATATATTATGACATCGACCCATACAGTATTGCAGAATTGCTTAAAAAAGAAGACGCGCTAGCGAGCTACATGGAACTCGCTAGCAATATTTTTTTTTCACAATTGAAAGCCTACAATGGCACGTGAAACAGACAAGAATATTATACAAACCAGAGAAATGGAGCGATTAAGAGACACAGCATCCAATAGCAGTGTCTCTGCACAAAAAGAGAGAAACAAGATTGTACATTTTAATTAAAACAACAAAAAAAAATATTCAATAAAAACAGGTCGTAAATTACCGATTGCGAAGCGAATTTCTGTCAATCTCTAATTATTACTGGAAACGTTCCCGGGACGTAATTAATTCAGAACATTCGATTGAAATTTTTCTAGGACCTATTGTTTATTTAGAGCATGTAAAACTTCAACTTTAAATTTTTTAAAAGCAGCATGTCCACATATCGAAGACGTTATTGTAGATTACGCAATACTACAACTACAAGTAAAAGGGGAGGCCACGGGGATAGCATGGATATCCAGAGGCACACTAGAAAACTATCAGTATTAAGTTCGCCGAACTTTGGCTTTGGCACTTGATTTAACCAAATGATCCACTGAGCTCGACAATTGGCCGGCCCAACACTAATAAGTATGTTGAGTTTATTATGCCTATACTATTACTGACAGTGTCATATCGACAGTGAAAAGGTCGATGACATACATCGATGATGAATTTTTTTTACTTCTGCATAAATCAAATTAATAGGTGGTATACCTAGGAAATACGCGGAAAAGATAATTATGTGTCAATTTGGATCTTAAAATTCTCCTCAGACTCGATATCGATCGAGCGCTTCATAACATTCTCGAGGACCTCCCGTTCTAATCTCTCTGGTGGGAGAAGATATAGCCAATATGAGAATCCGATAAATAAAGCATTTCTATACGTAATCGAAAAATGTGACAACAATAGGAATTTTGGTTTCTTTGGGATCGGTTTTTTCGTTGTTCCTGAGCCTTTGTTAATCATGAAACTTTGGGATACTTAGCTACTTTTTCGGGGTTACATTGCAATAGCAAAAAACCTGGAAATAATGTCATATCATAATAATTATAATTATGTAAGCGTACTTAGCAATGATTTTCTTTCCGGGGGACCGTCTATTGGTGTCGACCTGCCATAGGCAAATGACACGGACAACAAAACGGCACTTGCTACACCCATTATACCTAAGTATAGGATTAATTATGTCTAAGTACAGGCTTTTTGTAGGATGCCAATGTTTTAGATCACGGTCATCATAATTATTTGGTGATTAAGACTCGTCAAAATTAGCTAAGTAATATTAGTAGTATTATTTTAAGGTTTCACCTTAGTAATAATACCTAAGTACCTACTTAGCAGATTGGTTTTTTTTTTCTAAAAAAAAAAACTACGAAAGACACCGCCATAATGTGAAGAAAATGTCAAGTAGCAAAATAGTAATCACAAATATTAAAGCGATGTCTCAGTTTTGATGATAGACGTTATAAAATGCGAATACAATGTCGTGGATCATGAAATCAAAATGGCCGCCGTCCGCTGTCGTGCGAAATACCGGAATAAATTCCCCACTCGCTTGGTGAGCTGCAACGCTGATAGCCAAGCGGTTAAAAGACGAAACGCGTGAGACTGCTATCGCACTCGCTTCGGGCGTCTACAGCGCGCACGCGCGAAAGAGAGCGTAGTATTCCTCGAGGACAGACGAAAATAAACGGAACGAGGTGAGGTGAATGTAGACAGCAGTATGGGAGGCTATTGAACGAGAACCGCGAGTGACAGTCATAACACAAGACCCGACAATTGAATAGAATAAAAGCTTATTGATGGTCCTTTATTACTCTGTGGTCTTTTCGCTGCGAAGACCCGCGTCTACCTACAAAAATTTTAATTAGGTTTCATAGATTTTATATAGTCTGTGGTAATCTGTATCAAAAATGTTAAGTACCCTTAATTTATTTATAGCTGCTACTTAGTTCAATAAATTAATCTATAATTAGTTAATAAATAATAATAAACTTTGAACTAATACCTACTTATATGTTGATGACCTATGCAAAAGTAACACGTGACCATTATTTTATATTAAAGAAAATATTTTTATAAGTATATTTATCTATTTAAAAAAACAATTTTAAAAGTGTTAGTCGTTTAAACTAACCACGTAAATATTATATACGTCATACGAAGTAATTATCTAAATTACTATCTCAATGATCTAATTCCTAAGTAAAAAATAAATACCTACGAAATAAATAAAAAGATATATCATCTGATAAACTTGATTGCACGATTATGGACTTTATCAACATTCAACTAGAAGCGATTTCAGCTTGGCCTTGTTTGACAGGTAAAACTTAACCTAAATTCAAAACTAAATGTTAAAAACAACAACATAAAACCTAAAAAGAAACGAACGAACCAAAAATCATAATAGATATAAATATGGTACCTATACCTAAATAAAAAAAAATAAACAAAATCAATAAATTAAATAAAATCAATAAATAAAGAAAACAATTATGTACCTATTGTATTGAAAGTAGACCGAGGCATTATTATGATAACATAATAATAACATTTACAATTACTCACCTAAATGACTTCGCAAGAGAAAATAGAAGTAGAAGAATTAACAAGAAGAATACAAAACACGGTAATACACAAGCGTCCGCTTCCACGTCCAAAGCGACACTAACAGCAGAGAGAGAGAGAAGAAAATGGCGGCCACAATATTCAAAGAGCGCAGACGGAACTCGAACTAAATAACACAGAGTAACAGAACCGTAGAGAACCGCGTTTGTTATCGTAAACATTCGGTGTAGGACATAGAGCGAGATAGCGTTATATGCGATCCGAACGAGAGTGAAAGGAAAAGCGAACCGCTAACGGCAAGTGACGAACGTAGCTCCTCTGATTGTTCATTACTCTGTACAATTATTACGCAGTGAGGTCACGTTACGATAATGGTGTCTCGTTCTCTTGCGTTCTACTTCTGTAATGACGAGTCATTTTATCAGCTGTAAATGCGCTAGTAGATAAAATTAGGTAAGTAGGTAGGTATGAGATCCAATGAGAAGAGGATAGGTAGTGAAAACACTTTTTTTAAAGGATTTATAGGGTTCTCTTGTTCAGAAAATATTTACGCTAAGCGAACACCTACGTGCGACTTCGGTTGATTGATTGCAAAAATATTTTGATTAGGTACCGAAAGAATAATCAATGTAAAAGCGAGCTGTCGTTTAGGATTCTCAATTTTAGATTACTATGGCCTATGGGTGTATCTACAAGAAAATCTCAAATTTTGATCCAAAAGACTCGTTAGTTAACTAAACCTATTTCCAAAGAGATGAACGAAAAAACCGGTGAAATTGCAGAAAAATCACTAAAATTGTTCCATAATAATTGTGAAAACGAGCGACGTTGCCGTTCTTATAAAACTCGGCCCGAGTCGAGTGAGTGGGTCGCACCACCGTTTACTCGTATCCGAGATTGCCCGATCGGAGCCGAACACTCCCGATTGAAGTTGAACGTCAGTAATACGTCATCATAAAAATAGATGTTTGACTAAAGAAAATTCACTCGCCATTCAAAAGAAGTGAAGTGAAGTGACTAAAGAAAAAGGCTAAAATATGTTGAATCCCAAAAACATAGACGGAACCATGAAGTAAAGTCACTCGTCCAAATAGACGAAGAGTTTTTCAGAAAAAATTCAATCCACATAAAATATCCATCTCATTCCAAGGTTTCCTAAAATAATCGCCTTACCATTTCATGCAATTTATTGGATTTTAAGCATTTACTAAAACTTGATTCACCTATATCATTTGATTCAATAAAACGTCATTGATATATTCAATGAGCGATTTCCTTTCAAAGCGAAGTGTGGTAGGTACATATTATCACGAATTCAAGATCATCTGTCAGTCAGTGTACCTACCTACTGAGTGGATGGTGCCCTTTTCCGTTGAATTTATCTGTGGTGGTTCTTGGTAGGTACCTACTCCGTTTTGTCATTCATAATTATTTAATAAATTATTAGGTAGGTATGTGTGCTCTAAATTTGTAGAGACATCACTAGTCTACGGATCCACCAAAATGAAAAATACCAATTTTTTAAAAATAAGTATAAAAATTATTCTGAACTACACCTAGTGATTCTTTCCAGCAAACATCAAACCGACATCAAACAAAGACAATTCTGAGGAGCATGACATACATTGCTTCTTATGACAGAGTTTGCGATACAAGCGTATTACGGGAATCGTCGATGGATACTGAACTGATAAAATATTCGTTGTAAAAGCAATAAGTACGGGTACCTATTATGAGACAAGTAGGGAGTTACGGAGAGTTGTGAATTATAATTTAACATCTTCTTTCTCTATCTTGTTAATTTAGGTTAAAAAAGAAAGAAACATAAGCAAAATAGCGAATCCTACCTATCACACAAGAAATAGGACCACATTTACCACCTATTAGCAAAGAAGAGCAGATAGGTAACACATATAAAATATTGTCCAGCTACTACTGACATAAAAGTTATTAAAACTCTACTACGCAAGAGATGGCAGGAGGGCGATTACGTAAAATCACTCGGGAGTGAGCAAGACGAGCATAATTTACGTCAGAATATTAGATTGACAGAACTTATTTTATCAATGACTGCAAGCAAAACAAGATGGCTGAACAATAAATTATTAATTCGGTCTATCGAAATTAATAAAATTTCTATTTCTGTTAAAATAATCATAATTATCCAATATGTATAGCAACAAAAAAGAATGCTATAGGTACCGACCTATAAAACGATTTCATTGTTAATGGTAAGTAGGTACCTACCTAAGTAAATCATATCAATGCGTTTATTTTTTTTATGTCATAGAACTCAAAACTCCAGGAAAATATTAAAAATTCTTATTTCAGGGTAGGTAATTAAATAAGTGGGTAGGTACTAAATGATCACTTAGATATGCTGGTACTTCTGAAACAGATTAGCTGGCTAGAAGATGAATAGAATTTACAGAATCAATAAGAACAAACAAGCTGTCTATCATTTAATTCCTATCAGCCTGGCAAAAATGTACTACGTAAGTACCTAACGTAGGTAGATACGAAAGCAGAACGGCAGCGGTTTGGCAACGCTGCACGAACAAGTTCGTGACGGCTAGCGGCTTTGCCTTTGCCAGCGACTGCGAGCTAGCCAGCATATCAATTTGTATTTTGTACTCAATGTCATGCGCGTTAGTACCGGATTCAGCCTGTTTGCGCGAAAAATTGATCTCTGCGCACGCAGTGTTGAAGTCTCTGAAGTTGGCAGGAAACTTCAACATGGTTTCTTCTGCAAAAGTCATAATATTGTGACCAAAATATCGTTATCAGCTTAACCAGAGCGTTCATTTTGTGAGGCGTAAAATCAACGATGGTTGAAAAGTGCGACGTTGCCAGGCCGACTACCTACATGAGCTGATTGGTATTGTAGGTACCTCATTGGTTACCTACTACCTATAATTGCTTGTTACACTGATAGTAAACAGCTAGGTACCTACCTAGCTATTTATGGTGAAGGAAGAGTCACGACAAGGCGAGTGAAGAAGTCAAGAATTTTTATTTAAGTAGGTAGGTAGGTACCTATTGCATTACCTACCTACCTTTTTTTTTAAGTAATTAGAAAAACATTTTTTTTCCTCTAGCCCCCCTGACAGAAGAGTTGATCTGGGGACATTACCTACATAATGGGTAAATGTATTTTTCTTGTTTAAATGGCAATATGACATTGCAAAAGAAAAAAAAAATACAACGAAAAAATAACAAAAACAAGAAGGTAATAAACTTACCAACAAGTCTCCAGGGTTTGCAGATAGATGCTGGTAATGTGGCAAAACAGAATGAGAGCGCTGACCGCGAACGAACTCTCTCGAAGGAAAGAAGATAGCCAAATGCATAACACGTTATTTCGTGCCTATGTGTGAGTGAAGCGGTCCGCGGCAGCGGTCGAGCGACGGGACGCCGCCATTTTGTTATGCGCGGTTCGTGAGATAAAGCGAGAACACAATCGTTTTGTCTCGTTTTAACGCACGGGAAATAAGCAGCGCGCACCTAAGATTTTTTTTATTCTATACTTACTTCTATATTTTGGACTACTTCTTTCTTGTCCATACTTCTTCACTGGTGTGTTTGCACTATTTTTTCCCGCAAAAACCAAAACACGTGTCACTTCTCTCTGTTTATCGGTATCTAGGTATTTTTGACATTGAGCGTCAAATGCTGTGTAATTTATTTGTTTTAGTTTTTGATTGTGTTTTGTTTAATTTCTTAATTTGAATTTATCTGTCACTGGCACTTCAAGATAGGTAGGTAAGTACATAGTTACAAAAATTGAAAACCATTACATTGAAAGGTATTTACCTACTTCCTCCATAACCGGAAGTCGGACGGAATTCTGCTCAGTAATGCATTTGCAGTAGGTACGACCGAGTGTACAACTAATCGTAATCAAAATACATAAAATTGCCTACCCGTACCCACATCCTTGTTTACAATCTGAATATAAATCATTCATCATTCTGTTGGACATTCTTCTTCTTTCATGCTTTAAAGTTTTAATTAGGATATTTATAGTCTTCCAAGACAACTATAAGCCGAAGTTCGAAAGATAATAAACATAAAAAACATCGTCAACATTTATCGACCGATGCCCTACTCAATCATCAAGATGAACTTACAAGTTTATGAATATTTTTTACGTAAAGCGACATCTATGAAAAATTTTCACCTTTTAATGTGGTTGTAGTAATCGAAGCATTGACTAAGTTGCGCTTCATATTACTAGATGGCATTGATGTCTTTTACTTTATTGGTCTTTGTTATTAGTTAATGTGACGTAACTACTACAATAAAATAATGTGAAAACGCTTATCTCTGCTCAATGACCCATTAGATAAATAAGTCTGATGATGATGATAATAAACGTTTTTGGTGTTTAGAAGCTAAAAATGCATGAAATGGAGAGTATTCTTGACTCTGACGTTAATATGTCATTGTCACTGGACTGATTTCATTTTATTTTTAAGGTTATGCAAATTGTAAACAATAAATAAATAAATTAATTTTATGATTTATTAAAAGGTTGACATTACTACACATTAATTTTGTATTTGTAAAAAATGTTATTAAACCTTTTGAATCCTATCACAAGGATATTGGTTAGTTGCCTCGTGAATTTGATTGTGTTAAACAAATGTTTTTTCTTTCTTTTAAATATTGAGCTGCAAAATCAAATAGTTTTGTTGTTCAACTGTTAAATTTGTTTCAGAGCCCTCTATGCTTAAGCTGCCGCGTGACTGCTATCCCAAAATGTAACTTAAGTGAAGGATTAGATAAAAAATATAATGATGCTGAGAGAGAGAAAATATTGCAGGTTATAAATGACCCAGACATTAGTATTTTATCAAGGTAAGTAAATTGCTTTACAAATCTAGCTCTCTCTTCCCATATCAGAATTTGTTGCCATGCTATTAATCTCATAATTTTCCCATTGTATTATATCAAATTATTATTAACAAGGAATTGGTAGGTACAATGTATTTTTGTTTCAGTTATGAAGTAAGCAAATCAAATATAAAAAAGTTCTCACAATGGAAGTGTTGTAACGGACAAATAAAAACATTGTCAGACATAGAATACGTTGAGGGTTTCTCTGAGAGGTCAGCTAAGAAATTGTTTAACAGTATATTGCATGGACCTTCAAAGGGGAAAAAAAATAGTAAAATTAAAGGCCAAATTTTACATCCATATTTGTCTGAAAGTGTTATTCAGGTGCGTAAATACATTATTATAATTTTCCAAATTTAGAAGACACAATTTGCATAGTGGTAGAGTGATTTGCCAATGCCCAGGGCAAGTGAGTACCTATTATGTGTGCTTTACAGATATTTTTGATTCAGTCTTTGCATTGTGAAATTGTATATTTTTATAGCGGATGATACATGAAAAATCTAGATGTATAAAAAAAAACTATATATTAAAAAACAAATGAAATATTAGAGAGATCAGCCAAACTGGCTGATCTCTCTAATATTTCGTTGTCATACTGCAAAGTATCAAACATTAATCACCAAGCTCTCTGCAGGTTGGAGATTTCAGACTAATAGGTCCAGATTTCTTCACATTACTTTCCTTCACCATTAGTCAGTTAGTTGTTTTTGCCCATAGCTCAACCGTCATGCGGCAGGCCCAGGAGGAGGTGGCGGGATGAACTCGACTCATATCTGAAAGATTGGTCTCAGATTGCATTAGACTGAGACAAGTGGAAGGAGGAAAGGTCGGCCTTTGCCCTGCAGTGGGATAATATAGGCTAAAATAAATAAATAAATTAGTCAGTGGTGACATTCAAAAAGTTCCATTGCTACATGCCAAGTCCAAATCCACACCCATATGTTTGCGAGTCCTTAATCAATGCACCATCACAACATTACTAAATAAATATCTTATGCTTCCAGGATTGTAAATCAGTGTTAGCAGTGTACGTAACCGCAAACTCAGTGAGTTGGACGTTAATAGATAAGAGCAGCTATGAAGTAGCGGAATGGAAATACCATAGTATTGACTACCCAGATAGCAAGAGGCTACAGATCACAGATATATTGGATATTGTAAGTGTTTTTATAAATTTTACAATAATAACTTTCGTGAATCATTATGAGTCATACGGCTTTACTCACGGCTTGATTTCAGGATTGAGTTTAGTGAGGTCCGTGAGACTACACTCGCTCTTGAAAATAGACTCCGTTTGAGTTCGCAAGTCGGGCAATCCCGAAATCGACCCGTGAGTAAAGTCGTAATAATATTTAATCTGTCAAAACAAAAGGAAATCAATTGCTATGCGACGCTGAATGTTGTTTCCATGTTAAGATGTTGGGTCGAGTTTCGAGTAAGGGTCAAATTATCAGGGTCAAGTTGACGTAATCAGGGTCGGGTTGACCCTGGGTAGAGTTATCGTTGATTAAAATGGTATTTTTACTAATTTATAAAATACGTTTTTAAGAAAGAGAGAGAGAGAAATACCAATCTAATCTACGACAAGCTTGGAACATAAAAGAAAAACCGGTATTTCAATTCAGGCCTGGCGCATAACCCTCCAATTGCCTTCAGCGGACATATACGTGATGAAAGCTGAAGCCACAACTCTTCGGGCAGCCGGCAGCGATCCTAACAATCCTAAGATCCTCGCTGTGAATCTCCAGAAATCGCAGATGATTGCTATGATGGTAGCCTTGATTAATTGCAGGAGTCAAGGGGAAAAGTGAGTTGTGCATGGCTTTTAATTTAGCGAATTTATTCATCAATGCATTTATCATTCATTCATCATTCATTCAACAAATCATTCATCAATTCATTCATCAATTCATTCATCATTCATTCATCAATTCATTCATCAATTCATTCATCATTCATTCATCAATTCATTCATCAATTAATTTATCATTTTTGCAAATTTGAACTGAATTCTGGAAGTGTTTCGAATTTGGTTCGGAATTCCAGAGATCGCAACCGGATTTTAGGCAACGAACTGAAGTAGATCAGAATTGAATTCAGAATATCCATACAGAACCCAGAAAGTAGTTCAATAGAATTTATATCATTAGGATTCCAAGGGCGGATTTGATACGCTGGCTGTTCTAGGCCTATGGAAGATTTCCACCTCCTTACTCCCTTTAATGCACCCGAAAAATTAATAATAAAGTATAAGAATTAAAATTAAAAAATAACGAATGTCTGTAAAGGATATAATAATCTCAATCAGGTCTTTAGGTACTGACAAAAAGCGCAACTATTAAAAAAAAAGATTTTTCGCCTCCGAAATTTTATGAGTCTATAGGGAAACCGGCCTCTGAAGAATTCCTTTCAGTAATTCTTGTACTAAAACTTCAGTCAGAGAAATAATATTTTAGCTGTAAAATTTACGTTAAAATCATTTCATTTTACATTTCACTTCATTTTAAATATATAATTTTTAAAGCTATGTAACTCTTATTCAACAATATATAATTCTTCTTTTATTTGTGGTGTTTCCAGATCTAGTGAGGATGTCAGTGAAGAAGATATTTTAAAACAAAAGGTTTATTTTCTGAGGCCTACACTTCCATACAGGTACAGATAGCATTTAGTAAAGCATATATTAAAAAAAATCTACTACAGCCCATTTTCTATCCAGCCAGTCTGTAATATTAATTCTCCAAGATGGAGAAATTTTGGAGAATATCATTAACTGTGTAAAAATTTAAGAATTTATCAAATGTGTTTTGTAACCTTTGTTTTTCTTTTTAGATTATACGGTACCTTAGTTGGCAACGAAAGGGTATCAACCGACCAGACAGTAGAACTGATTCTTCGGGACTTAACGAGTAGGTCTTCAAACAACTCTCATGCATATATTCCTGAACCACTACAAAACATGTTCAGATCACAGAAGGACCTTCAGAAAGATATGCTGGGCCACTGTCTACTTTTAAGCCTAACTTTTATGGATATATGTGTTTATAAGAATCAGGAACGAATTGAGAAGTTAGTTAAACGTGGTGAGTGATATTGTATATAGATATTTATATAAATAAATAACTAGATTTTTTGAATTATATTTTTTTTTATTGTGGTAAACCCTGTTAAGTACTTAGATATATTATATGGTTGACGAGGTATGTACTACGTGGGGCTTATTAAATAAAACCTCACTTTAACGCATATACATTGCAGTACTTTCTTAGGGAGGTGTGCTCCTCCTTAAAGCACAATACCATTTGATATCAGATGGGATAATGATCAATCTCTTGTCTTTTACACAAAAAAAACCGAAAAGCTGTAAAAGTGCTAGTGTTAGCTCACTTATACGATACCGCTCCAGTACATAAAAAGTTAACATTCAAATATAGGTTTGAGTTGTACGCAGGGTTTAAGTTACGTTTAAGTTACGTAGTAGAATTGTAGATACACTTTACATTGACAAAATAAAATTGCCAAATCAACAAAGGCGCCAAGCTAGCTTGCCGTACACTAGCCATTCCAAAATATCTCTACAGAGGAAGACTTAAAACTCATGTTTGAATGTTTGTTCTATTGCTGTGCCGGAGTGGTGTCGTGTAGAAGTCTACTAGTTTAGTTTTAGTCAAAATGTGGGTGGTAGGTACAATAGTTTGTTTGTGGAACCTAATTCGCATTTTAAAGGTTACATTGGATTATTACGACTGCGGGTATCGAACCTGCACTCGAAATCATCTTAACCATCATCACCGACACTAATAGTTCAGCGGTCCGAACACCTGCGGCTTTTCGGACCAAAAGTTGGTACACTTAGTACTCAGGGTCGCGCCTTGAACAGGGCTATATAGTTTCTGCTGTTTGTTCAGGGAAAGGTATTTGAACAAATTAAAAAAATAAATAAAACTGCATTGTATTGCTTCAGTTGGACTAAAAAGTGTTTATTTGATAAAATACAACGAGCTTACTTTTTACAACATTTTACTTCTATTAATGACAAAAAAAACAAACAAAACCCTTAATATAATAATAATATACATAAATACGATGGTATCAACTTCAAACGTATCATAAGTAACTAACATAAATGCAATTCTAGGCAAGATCATTATAATTCAAGTAAAATATGATCTAAAAAGAAAATAATGTAATTAAACATAATTAAAATATCTTTAAAGTTACATCAAGAAAAATCTAGTTTAAAAATTCTCTATAGATCACACATACACTTTTGACCTAACCAAAGTTGAATTTTGTATTTAATACTGATATTATTCATTTTGGAAGAACTAGAAAATATATTTACAATTTCATTTTTTTTATAATATTTTTTTTTCAATGCCAACGTTTTAATTTTTCGCCTGGATGTCTGTGACCATATCGCAACCAACTGTTTTCTTCGAAACAAAAAATTATCTGTAATAATGCTATTGAAATTAACTGAAGTTTGTTGTTATTTGTTGTGTGTAAAAAGTTCGATCTTGTATTCTGGGATGGTCTAAAATGAATTTTATATTATCTATTCGGTGTCTCTGTAGGTTTGTAAGAAAATATACTCTATTGTAACATGTGGACTGAGACTGTTGATTACCGATTAATTTAGGCCATATTATTATATTTATCTCACTGTATAATCAACAACAACTAAATATCATTCTATTGCTGTACAGATATGGCAAGAAAAAAATCTAAACATTGCTAACGAAAATGTGTCACATAAATAAAATATTTGAGTCAAGAAAATAACATTAGTAGTTAATCAGTAACAGAACAGTCTCAGGTGATAACTCTGTAGAAACCTAACAACAGTGTAAAATTACCAGTCTATTGTATATTACATACTTATGTACAATTAATGATATAACAGCACCCATTAATGAAACCAATTTATGCCCAAAGGTACGTCGCCTACAATGCTTCTAAATAAAATATGTATAATATCACCGCTTTATTGTATATGTCTATTGTATATAATTGTATATTCTGTATAATGTATTGTACTCTATTTAAAACTGTTATTGTATGGCTTAAAATAAGTATTGTAGCAAAAATAAGCTGAATAGGCGACGTAACTTCATCATTATCATACACACGAAAACTTAGCATTCAATAAAATCTGTAAAAAACTCAATCCAGACTACAAGATCATTAATCTAAATATGTCCATACTTTATTAAAAAATTCAACAACACTTATTTTTATTGTGGAACTGTTTCAACAAGTCTCTATTGTGATAAAAAATTATTACTTTGTATCCTTACTATTTCCGACAGCGGTTGGCGAGTGGCAGTGTGTACAATGATAGGTGTATTCTAAGTTTAAGAAATTATTATAGGCCATTTTTATGTTGGCTACCAATTATTTTATTAATACTAACAACTATTTTTAAAATAAGTCATTTATAAAATAAATTATACAATAATAATATCGCCAAAAAATCGAGTGTATTGCACTGGAGCTGCACTAACTGCAGATATAAGATTTTGTTTTTAAACTAAAAAAAATAATGCAAATAACACTTAGATTGGGTTCACACATAGGAGCCGAACAAAGTTGTACACATATACTTATAGTAGATTCCAATGTGTGAATCAGATATTACAAGAAACTTAGCGACTCAAATTACAAAACCACGTAATAAGTATACTACGTTGAAAATGGAAGACGTTGAAATAATTCGTAGCCAACTTGTCTATGAAACTAAATCGTTACACTAAGCTCATTTTAACATGCATTGACATAAACAATCCCAATATTTATGTACCGATTTACTTTGCGACCAAAAAGTAAAGTCTATAGTATCCAAATGTATGGGGACTTGGTTTTATTTTACAAAAACATAAATGGTAATGTCGAGTACACAATAACTTACAATATATTGCTTAATTTTGTAAGTTAATTTATAAGCAAATGGATATGTTATTTATATTAATTAAACAGAACCGGTACGTCGACTTAAACATTCGCCAATTGTATATCTTATATTAGACATTACAATTTTACCATGAGATCACAAATAAATGCATTATTAAACGAAGGAATTAGTGAAATGATTAAATGACAAATTTCGGATCTAGTACGACTAAACTAATTATTTTTACCAAGCTTAGCAACTTTACTAACATTGCTCAGACATTGTATTTAATACAATTGACGTTATTTTGATAATTATTTATGTTATATGCAAAGTATAGTTTTACAATGCAATCTTATTCTCTCCTTTTAATATTTTCAACAACTTAAAATTATACAAAATTAAGTAGGCATATTGTTATTGCATTAAATACGAAGAAGATTTTTTGCTTATGGGTAAAATTGCATAACTGTAATTTAAGTTAATTATATTCTCCAAAAGCTAGTGGATGTAAACCTGTGTTGGAATTTAATTCCATTGAAGAAACGTTTGTTTGACAAGCATTGGCAAAATGATTACAGATTCTATCTCCTATTCTACGGGTACTCGGTAAGAAATTTTACTGTAGGTATTTATAAATAAATATTACGTATTATAAAGGTTAGGAACATGCTTGAAACCTAATTAATGTCAGTGAAATTAATCCTGAGGGAACAAAATCCAAGAGTAAATACTGTACGGATATCCGATCAGAATTGGACGGCACGTTTCTATACGGCATGATACTGTTTACTATGAGTTTTTAATATTGTGAAATACGAGATTTGCCAACTAAAATTTAAAATTTAAAAGTCGAACTGTCAATCGACAATCTCACTTTTTTCAGCACTTAAAAATAGTTTCATAAGAAAGCAAAACCGTGCTCTCAAAAAAATATTTTACAAAAATCATTTAGTACACAATAAAACTAATAAGATTAACTTTATAGGTATACATACACGTGTAATTGAGCAAAACTTAACAAAACAGTGAGCAATACAAACAGAACAGCCTGGGACGTGATTACTGTCAAGTAATTTGCATTCATTGACTATATTCTTCGTCTTGATTGAAACCGATGTTTAATTTAAGTTTTGGTAAACACTTTTCTTCGCAACTATCCGGTTTCAATAAAAACCAAAGTAGAAAATTTTCGTGTTGCAACACTGCCTCAAAAATTCCAATGATATGTATTTACAATAACCACACTGAATGTAAGTAGTGAAAAAAAAAATCTAGAGAAAAACAACGTGCATTTGGAGACAAATATAAGGGGAGAGTTCACAGTAAGCCATATAATTATATGACATTAATTCATAAAACCAAAAAAGTTTTGATGCGTGATTTTTCGATAAAACCTATTTCAAAACGTAAACGCGACGCGATACTATAATATATTATCGTTTATGTGGCTACATCAAGTGGACATTCGATACTGTGAATTTCACGACACATACGAATTGAAACTAGTTTTAATAAGCATAAAACTTTTATAATGTAAATTCGGCTTTACATCCGTGGATGAAAAGTGCCGGTGATACGTTTAGTGTGAACACTCCCGTTGTGCAATTGAAAACAGTTTTATGTTATGGTATGTTCACACCAAACGTTACGCCCGCTCACAGTCAGCCGCTGATGTTATCAGTGAGCTACATAACGCCCGACGTCGATTTCTTATCAGCGGCTGACTGAACCGCGTAACGTTTGGTGTGAACAAAACCTTAACCGATTTTCCACAAAACTTGTAACTAAACAAGGTATCTTTACTTAGGTACATAGCACGTTGATACGATACTAACTTTAAGACTATTTCACATTTACCTTTTTAATAATATTGTATGTAATAAATGTATAAAATATCATCTGTAATCTCTGTATACTTAATCACTTCTTGTTATATTTAAAAATTAAATCCATTTGTATCGGTATAAAAATCTAATAAGTATAAATCTGAGGTTATTTCTCGGCTATGGCACTGTGTTGTATGTTTGTATTCAAACTTTGTACTAGGGCACGTCGCGCCGGCCCCGCCCAATATGGAAAAAATATATTTATTGTATAAAAATACTTATTAACTATTATTGTTTAAGGCTGCGCGTGTAGTGTGATATAAACTATAGTCAAACTGAATCCTATGATATTGTACTGTGTACGGGCGGGGACGGCGCGCGTTACCTTGGGAGGATCACATGATGTGAACAATGTGGAAAACGGTCACGGAAGATAAACCTTTCTAATTTTCTTCGATAACGATGTTTTTTTCAATTGTAAACCTCCGAAAGTTTGATAGGAAAATTAAGTTGGAAAATAAAACGCTACAGTTGGCACGCCAGTTGTGAACGCAGCTTTAGCGAGTCGGGCTGGTAACTATAAATTATAATAGATTTATTATTAAGTTGCGGTGTGCGTATTACTCGATTTAAAACCGATTCGATTCGTATACAAATGATTTGGTTCGATATTGTTATTGTTGGCTATTTGATCTATCGCCACTGTCGTTCACAACTGACAAGCCGAATAATTTTCATAATTGCCCAATGCGATAAATTCGTCGTAAAATCAACACACAATTAACCCACTAAATAATAGTATTGCGGACACTCCGTAGTGACAAATAATATAATGGTATTATGTTATGTGACTCCCACAAGTCCACCTTACTTATTACACTATTATTATTAACAGTTTATATTATGCGGTAGGAAAACGAAACCATCACAATAATATAGTAAAATAAGCTTTATAAGTTGTCTATAGATACAAACAGAGATATTAAAACGTTAAAAGTTTGCTGGAATATCCTGGCACTGTTCTCTTATTTATAGTCAGAGAGACTCCTGCGCAGTGTGACGCACGTTCATTCTAATTAACTCTTTAAATATCTATCAGATACATTAAATACATCTGAATGTCACACAATATCAATTAATATCCACGTATACAGTTTGAGCTTATTTCTATTAATTTCTATCCGAAAAATGTGGATTCGTAGGTACTCCGTCACCAGAATACTCCAACAATGTCACAAATTCATATAATATTTTTATTCTTCCTAAATTCTAAGTTATTTCGCGATGAATGATCGAATTGCTTGGTAATTCGAAAATCGACAGTCTAAGCTAAATTAGAAATAAGATTTACTCTGGCGTACCCTCCGTCCCTTGGATCAAACTACTACAAAGCACTTTACGTCATCACACACGTTCCTACCTTGGTAAATTTTACTAATCTCACTCATCGTAATATTGTTATCAAATCAGTCAAACAAGAGAAGGCGACGGTCCGGCCTTGAGTAGCCGGACAACGAAACAATCAAACATTTTAGATAATTCAAAATTTAGGAACTTAAATGTTTCGAAATCGAGTCGACTCACAAATTAATTAAAGTTCTGTACAAAAAACAAAGGATTTTTTTTAAACATTCACTCTATCCCGCAACGGTTACTCGTTTCGACACACGAAGATTTAACGCTAAAATGAGCGATAAAGACACCTAACCTACCTAGTTATCACAGTCCTCTCTCAGTCTGACCCATTCCTCTTAAATGCATCTCATCATTTTGTCACATCGTTGAAAAAACTGGTAACAACCTAAACTAAACCAACTATAATATAAGCTGGTTGAAAAAATTTAAAAATCTCTACACTATTTGGCACCTATAGTGTTACGAAGACATCTCAGTAATCTCACATTGTTAATGAAGAGTAAATGCATTAATTAATGTAACTGAACCTTTCGTAAGTACACACTAACAAAGTATTATGTTGATGGCAAAGGTAACCTACGTTTTTGGTTTGCATTCAGGATTGTGTTTCACCGACGATGTTTGTTTAGCTCTCTTATAGACTTACGTCAAAAGCTAACCCATAAATTCTTATCATTCTTTATCGTTACTTTTTAACTTATTTTGAGCATCATGGATTCCTTTATAAAAACCCCATAAATTTGCCAGATTTAATCTCTTAGTACTCGTAAATAAAATTAACTTAATACTTCTACAAAATATGTATGTATACTTATTACAATTAGGCACAACATCGCGCCATAACATTCATCGCGAAATATTGTTATGTGGTAAAAGATCAATTCTTAATTTTTAGATTTCAACGAAGTGTTTTAAATTCTAAAGTCCGGGTTGGATCCATTTGGATCGTCTGCGAACATTTTAGCAGAATCGAGAATCATCCAGAAAACTAACTCTTACGTGGTAACTTAACGATTACGGGGCAAAAACGCTAACGGTACTCGCTTGTTTGACGGTAACACTACTCATGATGAACTTTAAAACTGTACATCGCGACAGACCTCCCGGCAGAGTATAAACAGGACGCTATTTACAGATCGAAGCTCGTTTTACAGCGATCCGGTTAAAGATACTTCGACTACTGGTACTGAAAGCTCGCGCGCGAGTCGTATACATGTGACGCCACATCGCTCAGTTGTAGAGGCGGTCGGCGGCGTAGAGGTCGTGGTGCGTATGCCCATGCGTGGGCGCCGGGTGCCACCGCGGCGGTGGCGCGGGTCACTGCGCCGGCAGGCACGCCACGGGCGCACCTGGACCCACCGCCGGCTTGAACTCTGCGCCCGGGAACTGCTGGAACGGTGGCGCGTAGCACTGGGGGAAGTACAGCTCGGGCTTCACTACAGCCGCGGCTGGCGGCAGTGGTCGCGGTGTCTTGGCGGCGTCTGCGCGCCGCGCTTTGGCCGCATGCGGGTTCATGTGGTTGTCAATGTGCTTCTTCACTTCTGGCTCCGTGGCAAATCGCCGCCGACAGTTGGGCATGGGGCAGCAGAACGGTCGGTCGCCCTGATGTGTTCGCGTGTGTTGGTCTAGGATCGCTTTCTGCCGGAAGTCCTTGCCGCACTGAGTGCACTTGTAGGGTTTCTCACCGGTGTGAATACGCAAGTGCTGATTGAGGATGGTTCGTTGACGGAAGAAGCGTGGGCAGTACACGCAACCGTACGGTTTCTCATTGGTGTGTATGCGCAAGTGTTGCGTAAGATGCGATTGTTGTCGGAAGCGCTTACCGCATTCTGGACACGGGTATGGACGTGACTCTATGTGAATGCATCCATGCTGGAGAAGCGTAGACTTCTGCTTGAACTCCTTTTGGCAGATTGGACAGCGTACATAAAGGGGCATTGCACGCCCACCGAGAACATCGGGCAACTTGCTACTTTTCAAATATTGCAGAGATAGCCCCGAGCTAAATACAGAATGATTGAGACCTTTCGTGTCTTTGAAGTACGCAGGGTATTGCGCTGTATCACCGGGTGAAAAGCAGGAACTGCGCTGCTCGCCGTTTTGTCCGTCTGCATCACCGAACGTTGATAGCACCTCCTCCTTGTTCTCATCGCCAGGAAATGGCACGTCCTGCGGCCACAGCGTTGGTGTTGTCCCATTCTTGAAGATGAGATGCGGCGACACGTCTGCAAAAATTGAACAGGCTGGTCAGTCACAGTTGTGGGATGTCCAACAGAGGGTTACCGACGAGTGGGTTAATCAAACTGGGAACGGTTACGGGAGCGTCCGGCGGTCGGTTCCGCGTCTCGCGAGCGCCCTCAGCGATACGGGCAACGAGGGGACCGAGAATTTGTTTGATAGGAAGGCCAATGGATGCGAGACCGATTCGACGGTGCGGGGGGCGGCGGGGAGCGCGAGCGCCGGCGGCAGTGACCGTCGCGGTCAGTGCGGGCGGCGCGCGCGGGGGCCGGGGGATATATATGTGTGAATAGCGCTCGCCTTGGTGTGTGCGGACGTGCTGGTTCAGGATGGCCTTCTGGCGGAAATGTTTGCCGCACTCGCCGCACGTATATGGCTTCTCACCGGAATGGATACGCAGGTGCTGGTTGAGGATGGCGCGCTGCCGGAACGAGCGCGGGCAGTACACGCACGCGTACGGCTTCTCGTTGGCGTGGATGCGCAGGTGCTGCGTCAGATGCGACTGCTGCCGGAACCGCTTGCCGCACTCTGGACACCCGTACGGCCGCGAGTCTGTGTGGATCCGCTCGTGCTGCAGCAACGTTGACTTTTGCTTGAAGTCTTTGCCGCACGTCAGACACTTGAAAAGGCGTAGCTCCGAGTTTGGGTTGTGTTTTCGCGGCTTCGGTGGCTCAGGCTGTACAATGTCTGGCAAATGGCGGAGGTCTGGCGTAGCATACTGGTCCAATGGACCTTCAAGGGACAGCACACCACCATTTTGTTTCAGGTAGTGTAGTGGAAAACCGCCAGTACCTAACATGTGGCTAGTCGGTCGTGCCTCCTTGAAGTACGGCGTATACTGTTGTTGAAGGTCTGGTTGCGGAACGAAGCATGGCGTTCGGTCGAGATGATCCTGGGAGGGCTGTGGTTGAGGCTGACTCTGGAGCTGTTGCTCCACTTGCATATGTTCCGGAGAAGTCTGTTGTTGTTGCTGCTGCTGTTGCTGTTGCTGCTGTTGCGCTTGTTGCTGTGCTTGTTGTTGTGCAAGCTGTTGTGCAGCGTCTTCTGCAGCCCCAGTGGGGTCGGGGGGTGGTGGCGCGGGCGGGTAGGGCGAAGGGGCTGGTGACGCAAGCTGTGGCTCGGGTTGAGGGGAAGGTCCGCCGGGACTCTGGTGCTGCATGGGCTGGTAGCCGCCGTCCAGCACTCCGCCGCCCCACTGCGTGCCCGGTGGGGCTCGTTCCACGCCATCTTTGTAGAGGACGTATGGTGTTGTCGTGTCTGGAAACAAATAACAATAACTTTAGTACCTTTTCGCTTTGAGCATGTCAATTCGAAGCCAAATGTGCCAAAATTCTTAGTTAATGGTAGGAATAACGGAGCGGGTCGGTATTGTGTGATAAATGGTGAGTATATCGGCACAAAGGGCGGTGGCGTGCGACTGGGTGCACGGTAAAGCTCGCGACATCGCGTGTCGCGCGCGATTCATAACACTCGCTGCGCCAAACGAATAAGAATTTAATAAAATGTCACGTTGTGTACTCGGAGACGTTTTGGTAGTATCAGTCGGAGAACATTGTGTAATGAACCCTGTGAAATGAAAAAGACACTGGGACTTCTTCAATGGACCTAGTTATTATAAGCTGAGATTGAATACTAAACGGCTTTTTTATCTTTTAAGCCTGTAGACGTATTGTCTACCGAAATAATCTTGTAATTATTATGTAGGTAAGTCAATAAAATGATTGAGATGAATTCATACATCGTTTTCTTACGTCTTTAGAGTTTAAAATATGGTTTTAATCTTTCAGTGAAAACATCGTAGATAAAAGGAACTTGTGAAATGAGCACGTTTCTAATGATTCACTTTCTCAACGTATCTAGTCTGTGGCGTTACAAAAACGCGGGAAAATGCGACCATTTTCTTTTCCTTCTCAAAGGGAAATGCAAATGGCGGGCATGTACGTTTTTATCTGCATACTTATACTTATACTGCATAATAAGTTACCTATTTAAATAGATTTACAAATTTTGGGATGATCGATAGAAGAAGAAATATTCTTAAGTTAATTAAAAAATACTGATACCAGAAATAATCGTATCAGTAGGGACTTATAATGATTAAATTATATTGTTTTCATAGGTACATAAAAAATGCCTAAAATAATTTGCTTTTTTGCATGACAACTTGTTTCGATCAAACTGATTTATATTTTTGCTGATCTCTTCAACTTGGTTATTTACGATTTTTCATACCAATATGATTGTGTGTGATTGATCTTTAATTTGCGAGAAAGATAGAAGTTTATTCGATTTTTAATAAAAAGTTTCTTTGTTACACGACGAAAATTGATAATATTAAGGATAATTCAAAAGTCTAAAACTTCCAATACATTAGCAGACGCAATTAATACCGTTTTTCCCTATAAACCGATAGGTCTTTATACGAGTCAGCTTAATGATAGTTAAGAAACTGTTCTGAAGTAAATTAAAGTAAATCTAAACTTTATCTTCGTACTGGGTCAAGTTAAACCTTCGGTTTGGTAACCGTCACAGCTGACTAAAATACGTGTACCTATAATATTTGGAGAGTAATGGGAACTCTCTGCTGCGGTCACGCTTGACTTTTTTGACAGCCACCATCCATGTATCAAGTTACTGACGTTTATTTACATACCTACAGCAAAGTACAGTCAAGTACAAAAGATATGATGACAAAAAAATATTGTTCTGATGAAAATCTTGTATCAGAGTTTAAACCGCCCATAGGTCTCTGACATGGCTTTACATACTGTCAAAAAATCTCTCAGGTGTGCTGGTTTCCTCACGATGTTTTCCTTCACCGTTTTAGCTAGTGATA
Organism: Protodeltote pygarga; assembly: GCA_936450705.2. Taxonomy (NCBI): domain Eukaryota; kingdom Metazoa; phylum Arthropoda; class Insecta; order Lepidoptera; family Noctuidae; genus Protodeltote; species Protodeltote pygarga. The sequence goes on from OW388261.2 coordinate 12,355,704, forward strand.
ATTAATTTCTAATACACACATAAATCCGAAAAGTCAGAGGTTGGCCTGGGTTTCAAACCTACCACCTTTGACTTGCCAGTCCAACGGTCATATCACTATACTATATGTTTTTTTTAATTATTATATTAGTTATATACTTATAATAAGTATAGATTTCTGATAGTTTAATTAGTAAACTAGAATTTCGTAGACCGCGTCGTAGATAACGGTTTTGTCGTCTACGGCCTACGAACTCTACGAAAACGACATTAGTTTGCTACGCCGAAGCTTCGCACATCGATACATTGTTATGCCTTAATTTATTTCTAACAAAAAAAATTTTGGTAATGACTATGAAAGAAAAGTAATTACAACTCCATTGAATGTGTCTTCGGTGTAAAAAAATATAAACCTTCCGCCGCCGACTGTACTTGTACTAAACTTTCTTCATATCAATCTATTTATCCAACGGTTTATGACAGATAGATTAGTAAGTTGTAAATAGCATTGAACGGTGACAGTAGCAACAGTTAACGTAATCGAACTAATGATTGACATTACTAACAAGAAACAACAAACTTGTTAAGGGACTATCATTTTAATTGATCTCAAACGTCTTTTTTAAATAAACATTCTCTTTTTAAATTTAGAAAATCCTTTCTAAATCAATCATGGCCGCTCGTTAGAAAGAAGTTAAAACAAACGTTTTTTTAAAAATCGAACGGTCATACGTCATAGGAATAGAGGCATTCAGCTCTATAAAAAACCGTGCACCGTCTTACCTTGGACGGGCGACGATCGTTAATAACCCTAAAACCGACGAAGTACCGATAAAATCATGCTACTATAAACTTATCGATGCCACAATCGATTTAACGATAGCTCGATCTTGAGACTCGAGTTTTGATAATAAAATTCCAATTAATGGTTATTATTACTAGCGCCTCTTGATGTTTATTTAAATGTTAGATGTGGGTATTAAAAATTAATTATTATTAATGTCATAGAATCATCTTTCTATGAGGAATATCAAATTAATATTTTTTTACTCTTTAGTCATTTTTGGTCTATAATATTAGGCATTAAAAAAAAAGTTTTTAGGGTTCTATACGCGAAACAATATCTACGGGACCCTTTGACGGTTAGTTGTCTTATCTACCTGTCTGTCCTAACTTTAAAAGGCTCTATGTGTCAACGGTAGCAGGCTGAAATTTGGCTAGCGGATATCTTAATAAAAAGGAAAAAAAACTTTTTGTTTTAGGGGATCCATAGACAACAAACGGAGTACGAAACCCTCGCGTAGTGCGAGTCCGATTCGCACTTGGCAGGATTTTTACTACAGATGAATCATGATGAAAATATAGCTTATTATTTCTTATCTTAAATGGCTTTAATTTTAAAGTAACTTTTTCATGCCTATATGGAAAAAACATAAAGAAATTCCATACAAAGGGAGAGGACAAAGGACGCAAGCGCATAACGAAACGCATTGTTTTAACAAAATAACTTTAACTTTTCATTTTTCAATGAATCCTTTTCATTTCAAGTACAAAGACTAAGATTTATCGCTGAACAACATGTGTTTATAATCGGGCCACAGATAAAATAATACGGGATGGAACCAAACGATTTCTTCATTTGACAGCTGAAGTTTTAATGACGCGTAGGATGCCGGATGCCAGCACATGTGGGGTGTCATTTCGTATTAACTTTTTTCTCTTAACCCTTTTTTAAATTATAGCGTTGTGACGTATGCACGTCTTACGTATCTTATGGGAATCTTAACCCTTTCAATGTTACGAGACAGGTTGAATTTGATTTGAATATGTGAAGGTTAATTTAGTGATTAAAATTTAAAGTACATTTTTGTGTCCTTAATTTTTTGTATTTAATTTGTATCTGTGTCCGGAACTTATTAAACTTTTTAACTTGCAATATATGTGACAGCACTTTTCACCCAAAACACAGTAAATCTATGATGTATTGTATAATTTTGTAATTATTTCATGAATAAAGTATCGTATCGTTACTTTAACTTATAACTGAATTTTAAAGCAGTTGTCTAATAAGATGAATTTTACTTGTTCAGCTCTGATAACAAAACACTAAAATGAAAGAAATAACTTGATGTTGTAGCTAGGACTGTCTCCTCATATAAGAAACTTTTCATATGTATACAAATACGGATATGAAATTTTCTTATGTATACAAACGTATTAAAATTATTTCTTCAGTTCCAACTTGCATTGGACTGGCCGGAGTCGTAGACCATACTGCCTCGTCTTTCGTCAAAATTTCTTTAATAACCATCATGATGATGATTGATGATATGATGAAGATGAATAATGTCAAAGTAAAGCGTTGGTTACTTTACTAAGACTTAATTGGACAATTTGAGTCGGAAAAAATATTTCGCACTGTTCATTCATATTCACTATAACAAATGCACTTTAGTCAAACTAAATCATATAACATTCCACCGAAGTTATCTAAATTTAGATAGAAATAACATATTTTCGCAAATAAAAATCAACAGCAACAATGTCTTAGGAATTCTCGACAAAAAGTCGCGACCGTATTACAAAAACTCATATAAAATAATGACACGCACTCGACGAACGCATTCCTTCCAGTTTTTCTAAGTCTACAATCGAAAGTGCATACGTCATTCTTTACGGGTGCGTTCTCATATAATTTTATTAGTGACGTTAACTTAAACGCGAGGGTTTGACCACGTGTTGGCACTTTCCCTTGAGGACACATGGGCTATGGGAATCAAAATAATGAAAGGGTTTTACGTCCTGTAAGATTATTATTGTGATTTAATGCGTGTGAAGTTCTTAGAATACTTTGAAGGGAGTAGGTATTTTGATATTCGTAATTGATTTCTACTTTGACAAATTTCGAACTTTAGTATTTGCGTATACATAAATACTTTATAAAAATGTTTATAAAATAAAAAAATAAATAAAATAAATATAAATAGGTATTTAATAAGAAATTTCATAAAAAATAAATAAGATAAATATAAATATTTAATAAGAAATTTCATAAAAAATAAATAAGATAAATATAAATATTTAATAAGAAATTTCATAAAAAAATAAATAAGATAAAATTGTTTATTTTCGGACAATTTATACAATCCATTATGTTAGTAACAAAAATTATTATTTTGATATTATTATTGTTAAGGTATGTACTTAACATAATGATGTAGTAAATGGTAATCGTATTTAATTCAATTTCGGCTTGCAGAAACCTGGGAGTTAACTTGTAAATTACAAACCTAATCCTAATCCAGTGTTCACTATGCAAAAGTATCAAATTCCTTAAAAGGAGTGTCCGACGATCGCGCTCCATAGTCCATACAAACGTAGTTTGATCTTTATTTCAATATTACTCAATCAAAATCAATGAAATTTCGAATAAAATAAAAACAAAGTCGCAGGCAAAGCCAGTATCTTGTACCTAAATGTAATTTATGAAAAAAAATCTGATACTGAAGTCGCCTATTCGAAGTTCAAACACGGCCGCAAGTACTTCAAGTGCTACGACGAGCTACGAGCGCTACGCGTACACGCATAGATCGGCACATTATATTTGTTTGATTTAGGAAAAACAACTTTATGCCTCTCGACAAGATGTTTGATTTTCTTTGCAGCCTTATTATTTTTATGACCTATTCAATTATTTTAGTCATTCTAAAATTGACTTTATTAACAACTCGGTAAAGTTTACGTTGTGTAAATAAAATATTTTTTATTCAGGACTTAACATTGTATTCGTCAAACTTTTTTTTAAATCTTTATTTTGAAGTAACCGTTCAAAGTGTAATGTTTCATCAGTTTGTCGGATCTCAAATGACAGTTATAATGTTTTAAAAAAGGGTTAATGTTTGACCTGATGTCTCTTGGAAAAAAAACTTAATAGAGTGACGGACGTCGAAAGTTGGTAAAATAGATAAATAACAAAAGGTAGAACACATGACGTCATCTGTTGAAGTGCCGTCTCTGTAGTGCAAGCACGGATCTTTTTATCGAAAATTAATCAATTTGAAACTTCAAATTTGACTTAATTCGATGAACTTAATGTCTAACTTGACGTTTAATTTGTTCGATAAAAAGTTGTCAAAAAGATGTTTTTTTCGAATATTATAAATATTTTTTAAAAATCAGTCAAATAATAATTTAAATTATTAAATTAAATTATTAATATTAAACATAACTATCAACTTCCGTATTATTATGTAAATGAGTTGTTGCTTTAAGTTCCGAAGTTCTCACCAGATAATGTAGATGGCGCTACCAGTTAGTTCGATACTTATCATTGAAAATTTGTTATGCAAAATAAATTCTTCTAAAATACAGATTTCCTCTGACGCATAACGTATAAATTAAGACAATTATAAGATCGATAAGAACCAGGAAATATTGGAAATTGATTTTAAGTATTTTTTAAAATTTGTATCTAATAATTTTTTTAACCTAAGAAGAAAATTTACATACATTCAAAAAACCAATAACTAGTGTAAAAGTAATATTGTTAAATGTATGAATGCTGGATCTGAGGCAGTAGGCAATGGTCGCAGGATCACGGTTGTTGCGCGGGCGCCGCGAACTGGTTCGGCGAGACCGCCCCTTTCCTGCGCAAGCTACGTAGTACCGACAACAAATACAATTAATGATTTATTGTTTCCTTCAATTATTTTCGTATGTGTTTTCTATTTTTACAACGTGGAATATGCATTAAGCCGGAATAAATATAATATCAACATGGTCTGGACTGGGGATTGTTTATTTTCTCTTACTGCGATTGGGGCTAAAAAACCTTTGCCCAGCATTGGGGGACAGTATTGATTTAACTTCAATATCAAAATTCCACATACTATTTCTTTACATCACAAAAATAAAAATGAATTTACGTTAAGTTAGTTATTAATTTAAAAAAAACTCTAACAAGGCTCTACGTTGTAAATTTTCGTAAATATACGAAGTCTGCATAAATAAAGATAATTAGGTACTACATACAACAACAATTCTTTTATTTAAATAAATTATCCACCTGTGCGTGCGTTTACCGGATATAGAAAATATTAATAATAATCATTTTTAATTTTCGGACATCGATACAATTCATTTTCGATAGAATCAATTTCAGAGAGGATCAATTACATAGTTACATTAAATTTTATTCAGAAATTTAATTTAAAAATGTCGTGAATGACGAAAGATTATCTGTTTTGGATATGATATCGTAAAATACATAAAATAAATAATTCTATAATTATCTTCTTTTTCTTCATATACTTGAACTATCCTTCCTTCCTCTACCAAAACAAATAGTAGCACAACTATTTGGCAATATCCATCCTACCAATCATCCATCTTTATATCAATCCATCCATCTTTTATGGTAGAAAACTTATTTCATAGAATCATTATTATAGCTTTATTAAAACATTTAAGGTTTAAAGTTCGCTCAGTAAACAAAGTTCAATGAACAAAAATAAAATAAAACTCTCAAAAGCTGCGTGTGCGCACCGTACAGGGTTCACGGATGGTCGGAGCCGTCACCCGTTGGCAGCAGCGATCCACCGGATTAAATCCCTTACCATCTTAATAATACCATCAAAATAATTTCATAATACCATAAAACGAACACTTAAGGTTCAAAATTCTATAAAAACGCTTAACAAGTAGGTACTTGGTTCAAAATTAAAGTTTGAGTTTGGAATTGAGAATCGAACGCGCATATAATATAATCTACATGATTTTTTGTGGTATGGTACGGAGATTTTCGGACAATTATGTTTGATTGCACCTATATTACGGTGGACCCATGGTATGCGAGTGCGACCCATGATTCCGTATGACGCATTTCTAATTCAGGGTGTACATTCCGGAGTTGTAAACTTCATAAAAATATTCGATAATAGTAATCTTTTTTCAAAAAATTCGAGTTTTAGTATTCGCATAGTACCTAAGCATAAATATTTTATAAAATCGTTTACTTATTTTTTGCACATTGTACTCTAACTGCAAAGTTAGACTTGCTAGGCCTTTAAGTACTCCGTCAAAGGGGATGTAACTATTTTACCATCTGAGTTGGAAATAATTTCGATAACACGGGCGGGGTTACGATTAACTTAGTGGCAGAGCATTTAGGGGCTTTACTTACAATTATTTTTTTCTACAAAAAATGTAAGCTTTAGTGATCGCATAATTATGCATAAATACCTACTTTATAAAAATATTTATACAAAATCTAAATGAATAATTATACAATTATTGTTAACCTATAAGCTACTATATCTAACATATTTCAAGTATTTACAAACTAAGTATAACTACTATGTATTTACATTATACTACTATTTATACATGTTTATAATGTTAAATATTTTTTGGCATACAGTTTTTTTGTGCGTTTTCAAATTACATTTTTTTAAACATGTATAATTAGCTGTGTAGCTAATAATTCTGTAGTATATTATTTATATGTTTGGTAAATACTTTCAAATATAAAACCAGGGGTTTCACCTACAAAGAAACTCTAAACGTTTAATTTACATCCTACTGTTTCTCTAACTGATGTTTTGACTGGTGCAGTTCATAATAACTTTGTTGTTATTTTAGCGTTTGTGAATCATATATTACAGAGTTGTATCGACAATGAAAACAGGATGCTTGGACGCGCTTAGTCATGACTCTTTGTGCGTTTAGTTTAGATGGTTAACAGCTTCAGAAGGCGGTATCTTTCTAGAAATATTTTCTATAAGATTTTCTAAATACAAACATATTTATAAAGTATACGTATTTTCGAACTTTAGCATAAGTACCCATATTATGCGAATACTAAAGTCCGAAATTTTGTAGAAAGACAAATTTATCCTTCCTTTACTGGGTAAAGGCCCCAGTCGCTCTGCCACTAAGAGCTATTCATAACCCCGCACGTATCTATTATCGAAATTCTTATCTAGATTCAACTATCTCAGATGGTAGTAGCATCCACCCCTTGTACGGAGTATTAGAGGGCTAGCATGACTAACTTTGTAGTTAAAGAACCGAATAAGTTAGGGAGAAGCTTCCAAGAAGATCACATTGCTATACTTTTATTGTTGGCAATTTGCGAACGGAACCTTCCACATTCATAAAAAACCAGAGATAGGTCAAAATTTGTTTGAGATAGAAATTGGTTTGCTTTTACTGAATGTTTCATTAAAAAAAAACTGTTGCCGAAATTCAGTGTATACATCGATCGAATGCGGTTGATCTTTTTTTAACGTACCAACGATGTAAAAGAAGTTGTTAACACAAATGTACATTTGTAGAATATAATATAAATAAAATGAGATAGGTATCAGGCTGATGGCACGCTAGAAAACTGTCTATCGTGCTCGGAACTAAAGTTCGGATGAACTTCTACTTCGGCATATTTTTAACTCTACTTTCGGCAGAATCTTATTCAAAAAAATACCAAGACATAAATCAAATTAAAACTGAGTAACTTAAGAGCAAAAATGATAACATTACCGGTGCCAAGCCGACGTTCAAATTGACACATCAATAATTTATTTACAAAAACCACGAAACTCCATCTTCATGAATCATACCACGCATGAGAATGTACGCGGAAAAGACAAGTGAATGAAGACATTACAAAAACCTCGCAAGTGTCAGCGAACGTATAAAAAGTGGCTGTCGGACATTCACAAATTTCTCTGCGACATTATAAACAAAGCACTTTTCATTGCCGCGTCATTGCCAATTCAAAATGCATTACTTCAAACAAGTGCAGCATGCGAGTGGAGCCGAGTGCGTAACGACGCGAAAGTGACAGGTCGTTTTGGCGGGAGACTGGCCGCCCGCCATGTCTGGCATTGGTTCTTTAGAATATCTACACGACATCGGTACCGGTTGTACGCACCACGCGACACTCGGCCCGCGTCGCGACAATTTATTTCGGTTCGGGGCAATGCACTTGTCGCACGCAGCCCTGAGATCTGCGCGACGAATAATCGAGAGTAAACATGAAATGCGAAGGGAAAAATAAATGCAACGTACAAGACAAACCAAGGCTGGTCAAATTAGTTGATGGCTGGTCTATTTACCAGCAGAAAAGCAGGACTGACTTGTTAATAACCACTTGGTCGTAGACTTACAAAAGGTATAATTATGTCAAATGACCTTCCTCTAAATATTACAGAATCGCATCTATGGTTATTGTATTTATTTCCAGTGTTAGACAGAAACTGACAGTCCAAACTTATGTCAAACCGAGGTTTAATTAATTAATAGTAACACCATAACTCTGCATGTCCCTAGGTATTGCAGAATTTTTATGCTCTTTTAAATTTTCTGAATAAATATAATAAATCTTTTAAATGGTTTCGGCTGTAATTAATGGCATGTTCGCACACTCGCACCGACTAAAGAATGGCACTGAAGGCAATAAAAGTTTAATACAGCCGATGTAACACGGCACACTTTGTTATTCCAGAAATAAGTGGACTTTACTGGCTCAAATCGTATCGCAGCACGGAAGTGCAATTCAAAGTATGCTAATTAAAACAACTTTAATTCAAAACGTATTTTTATTTGCAAAACCTGTTCGTTAACAAGTGGGTATCTAGTAATAAAAAATCTATTAATTCTGTAGAGCCGGTGCGCCGTGCATAGTCTGTGTCCACGGCTGTGCCATGGTAATTTGTCAAGTGCACGTTTCGCGCCAAAAGTGACGTTTCACAAATCTTCAAAATGGCGTGCGGTGGTAATTAAACGCGCGCAATAACTGGCCATAAAGCAAACGAAGCGCATTGATGACGCGCCGCCCGCGCTATTTTCAGTGCGCGACGCCGCTCGACAAATGCTAACGGCCTCTAGGACTCCAGCGGGACACCACTCACGCTCGACACCAAGGTACACCGCACCACTCATTCCTGCACTACTTATTTATTATTCCTATGCCGAGTGCCGCACGACAAACAATCACCAATCGATTTTATGACAGATAATATGACTAACCTTTTGATTGAAAGTGATTGGAGGACATGCTTTTATTGATTTGGTTATTCAATTATGCATTAAGTGTACGAGTTTGTTACTGTATACAACTTTGCAATTTTTAGTCTTTTGCCTATTACTATTGATGAGGTGAACAGGATTATTGGAATTGCCTGACTCATTTCTTAAGTAACCTACCCCATTCTAACTAAAAAACAACCAGCTAAATGCGAGTCGGAATCGCGCAGGGTTTAACCCTTTATGGTAAAGTAAGTAAAAGGTCAGATTAAGTATTATTTTACGAAAACTTAACATTTCTGGAACTTTATATTAGTTTTCCTGAAAAGTATATTATAGGCGTCTCTATATCTGCAAGTAAATTGGCTGAGACAGACTGAAGGACAAATGGACAAACAGAGACGATAAAAAAAAACAATTTTTTTTCAAATTTAATTCAATATATTTTTGAGCTTAAAGAGTCTTCAATAGCAACGGAGATTAGCCAACTACGCAGATATATTATAGTGCACAAGCGTGAGCCCAAACACAGGTGCACTCTCTATTCCCTCATTCTCATAGTCCGATGGGACGGCAATCCTACACGACTGGAGAGAGATCAGGCGCAGGGCCAATAGTTTTACGTGCTTTCCGAGGCACGGAGTAAGTGATAATTAATTTATATAACGCACATAACTTACGAAAAGTCAGAGGTGCGCGCCTCCATATTGTTAGTAAGAAGTATACAGCGACATGTAGGTATTTCTATAACAAAGACGATTAATGCGTCTGTCTCAAATAAAAATACCCAGAAAGATGATTTAAAATATAGTTATAAATAAAGAGGGAATCATGTTGTGCAATCTTTGGTCTTTAAATATTAAAAATCAAAACTTGACATTTAAAAATCTTTGATTTGACATTGCTTTGCGATGTTCACCTACAGATATAATTGTTAACAGATTAGGTACGATATTTAGGTAGATATGAAGATTTTTGGATAAAAATATATAATGGGATTGTTTAAACACGAAGTTTAGAACAAAACCTACCTAGTGACATAAAAAAGTTATATAAAAAAAAATTGTATATACCTAGGTGCGGACACAAACTTATTATAGGTACTACTTAAATACATTTTTTTTATCGTTCTGTTGATGTAGGGACAACCTGGTGTCAGAGTTTAAATCGCCAGAAGAACTCTGACATGGCTTTACTCACCGTTGAAAAATCTCTCAGGTGTGCTGGATTCCTCAGGATGTTTTTGTTCACCGTAGCAAGTGAAATTAATTTTTAAAATGCACATGAATCTGAAAAATCAGAGGTGCGTGCCTGGAACTGACGATCTTTGACTGTCAGTCCAATAGTAATACCACTATAATACCACTCATCACTGTTAATTATACACCTATTTATAAAGTAATATTATACGATAAAGTAAAAAAAAAAACCTTAAACAGTTAAAGCGTCAAAAAACTCTTCTGCATCGGATGGCAATGCTTCCTTCAGTGATGTTTCTCTGCCTAAGGAATAAACCAGACCCCCCTGAAGTGAAGTGTGGACGAGTCGCATAAAAAAAAAAAACTACCTCATTCTGCTATTACTGTGACTAGTAAAATTATGAATGTCTACGCACACTAGTTCAACGCTACTCAATATAATTTGGACAAAACCTTGCTTCGACAGAACTCTGCCTCGTCAGAACAATACCACAGATTACTAAATAGTTACTACAATACTTCGACAAAACACTTTTTTGGCATAGCAAATTAGTGATAAAATGGAGTGCTCTTATTTCTAGATTTGAGATCAAAAGAAACCGGTATAAGTAATCTGTAGAAGTAGTTTCCTGTCGAAGTAGTTTTCTATAGAATTAATGTTTTGTAGAAGTAGTTTTCTGTCAAAGTCATGTTTTAATGTCGTGTCAATGTTGTATAAACTAGTGACAAGTTCAAAATATCATTGATTAAAATTATCTATGCATTTTTTGTGCAACAAACAGTCCCGCAAAAATTGCCTTATATTAATACTGCATATTTTAAATGTGTTGGTACCTGGGAACTAGATTGACTAGTTTTATAAATGAATCATGTTCTCAGGGTCATGAGCGGACTTCTTGGAAGGATAATTTGTTCATTAATTTATTTTATATTTGGTCATCGCGGTAGGAAGCGGAATGCGTTGTTAATGTTGTTAATGTTATTATTGATTGTTGCAGACAAGTCATTACTCGTTTCTTAGATCTGAATAAGAATGAAAGTAAGTTCGCGTGGGTGCACTAGTTTGACTATTGAGATAAATTGCTTTGGTTTACTTTAAAATTAAATTATAATTATGTTCGTGCTGTGTTAGTAGTTAGTTTGTAGTTGGTTACTTTTTAAGATCTTGTTTAGATTGTATTAGCTTTCTTGTAGCTACTGCCAAGGAATAACTATAAGTAATTCTTAGAAATCTTTCTTGACTGACTAACAAATAAAAAAAAATATGACCCCAAGGGGTGTCATTAACTTATACCTGTAGATACAGCTTTAGTAACTTTGGTAACCGCTACAAATTAAATAATTGAAAAGTATGTAGACTTGAGCGTTATTTTCAACAACTTCATTTATGTTAAATAAATGGCGGAATATTAAACTACCTTACCTACGTCTCGACTTCTAAGTAACACATTAAGTACCTAGGTAGATATACCACGCGACCAAGTGTGCTAGACTTGGGGGAATGCAATAATTTTCCGATAAAAAACTATTGCTAGAAATTCAGGGGCCGTCTCCACGCGAATAGCGAAGTCTATGTAGTATTTCTTCAAACTATAGCTGAAAACGAATTACCATGAAGTTTGACGACTAGGCGACTGCTAAATTTGCGATATTAGGCAAAATATCATCAATTTATCTTCTTTCGAAGGAACTGTGTTTGATTTAATGCTGACTTCAAACACGCCACGTGTGACTTGAGGCCGGGCACGCAACATAATTACAAAATTCTTACAAATTAATTTGACGTGTACTTCTCGGTATCGTAGCGATCGGGTGCATTCACAACATTTACATTATCTTTAACCGCACATTTCTAACAATTATTTATTTATTTATTTAAACTTTATGTACAAAATATAAGTGTACAGAGGAGGACTTAATGCCATATAGGTATAGGCAATCTCTCCCAGTCGACCTTGGGGAATTATAATATTTCATATACTTAATATCAAACATTTGTAGTAATGTAACTTACTTTACCTTACTTAACTTACTTAAGTAATGTTAACTTACGTATTAGTAATGGAACTTAGTGCAACAACATTTACATTCTAAAACCTTTGACTTTTTTAATACTTCCTATTCCAAATTGCACTCACTAACTGACCCAAAGGTTAAGCGGTTGAATATATTTAGTGCAGTCTGCTTGGTATCATCTTTAAACAAAAAGTAGGTAAATACCTATAAATAATAATTATTAGGAGTTCTAAGCATTATTTTATCTTCAGCTTTATATGTAAGCTAATATTAAAATAAAATGTCCTGCAGATATTTGATCTGAGTCTAGATGTTGATAGATATTGTGATATCATATCGTCTACCCACGCTAAGTTTAAGAAAAAATCTAGTGTGGGCTATTTTAATTGTGGATCTATTTTTTGGAATAAATATAGGTATGATGATGATTGTCATCAGCGAAAACTGACGGATTATAAGGTTGTTTTTTCTTTAGAGTCGGTTAACTTATAAAACTTGAAGTATCTGAAGAGAGATTGCATGCTTATTTGCATTCTGCACACTCAGAAGAGAGCCTAATTTCAGAGAAGCAAAGCTTAGGAACGATATCAAAATACTCTTTGGTCACAATAGCAACAGTCAACTATTGGTAAATTATTGGCCTACAGAAGCAGCATCTTCTATTCTATGGTGCAGGATCCAGACCTAGGGGAGAAACCAGTAGATGATACTTGATCTGAGCAGGATATCCACTGCATGATTCCAATGGTATATTGGAATGATGCATATCAGAAATGGATGTGTAATAATTAGGGAGGGACAGCCGCTCCCCGCTTCGATGGCGTCTATTTTCAGATAATTATCGGGCAACGGACGTGCCTGCCTACGCTTCATGCGATTTATATGTCTCCTTTAATTATTACTTGTAGTTTAAACTTCTTGGAATGCCTACGGGAGTTTTATATCTAGGAAAAAATTGTGTTAAGTATGTGAAATTCTTTGACCGATTTCTCTTGAATAAGTGCCATCAAAAATGGTGTTAAGAAAATAGATTTTTATTTGGTTTTGGATAAAATATCTACTGAAGGAAGGTGCGGGCTCGGTTTGAAATTACAATGATTTGTAAAGGACAGCTTCTTATTTATATACTTACTCTAGAGTTTCATATAAGTTACACAGGAAATTCTTCCTCTACAACTTTTTTGCACTTAATATTTTTTTCCTACACAAGAGCTACCAACATAATATGATTATACTACCATACATCCGTTCTATCAAGAAAGCCCTTGCACAAATTATGCGACGGCGACGCGCCCGCCCTCTGCCGGCACGTGCTGAAGACGCGGCCCACCTGAAGTGGCCAGACTTAATTAAGGGCTCTGTATAACGATCTTGTGGTCGTTCTCACTGGTAATGGGAAAAATAGGAGGTTTTCATGGTTGCCAGTTTGAAAATTTTCTGTCCATGTTTTTGCAGATCGCAGAAAATGAATTCGTCAATACGATGAATGAGGAGTTCTGGAAACTCGTTAAAGAAAGTGTTTTTCTAATTCAACATAAATGTTGAATCTTGTTATGGATATCGTTTGAAAGACATGGGTAAAATTGCTGATTTGAACCGATCAAACAAAAAACTATGTTTAAGTACATAATTATAGTAAAGTAACAAAAATTATAGTAGATACTTATCTCCAAAAATGTCTGCAGAAGATAGCTTAAATTTATAGAACTAATCATTTTTGGAATTTAAAACAAAAGAAGTAGTCTTCAAAGAATTCTTCGACAACTGAGTACCTCCAAATGAGTACCTCCTATATCTATTTTACCAGATAGTTGTAAAATCTTTCAACTAACTCAGTGAAAGAAAATAGACGTCCAGGAACCGAAAGACCGGTTTCTGAGTAAGCTATTGCTGTTTAACAGAACTTGAAACAGTAGCTACATTTCCCTGACATTATGAATCACAAACCTTACATTACAAGTTCGATTCCTGGATATCACTACCAGTCTTATAAGGAAAAGGACCAAGAATGTCGTGAGACAAGGCATCATTGAGACGTAAACGCTGGAAGAGGGCGCTTGAGTGCCGAAGGGTGTATTTATAACAGATTATGCATCGCTATTCGCTAGCTATCTGAGGCGTGATAAAAACTCGTTGCTACCAGGATAACTTTCTATAACTTTGATAGTTTGTCGTTTGTTGTTATAACATTGTAGTCAGTCGTGTCGTGATAGCCTAGTGGTATCATTGTTGACTCGCAATCGAAAGTAGTAGGTCTCAGGTTCGCAAGGCACCTCTGACTTTTTGTAAGTTATGTACATAAATTAATTATCACTTGCTCCGTGCCTTAGAAAGCACGTAAAGCCGTTGGCCCTGCGCCTGTTCTCTCTCCGGTCGTTTCGGATTGCCGTTCCATCGGACTATGTGAGTGAGGGAATAGTGAAGATAGTAGAAAAGTGAAGAGTTCCTTTATCAAGCTAATCCTGGATGTCGACTCGTCGTGTTTACCATAAAAATGCATTGTCACTGGAACTGAATCAACGTGTAAAGGAGGAAGTGCTTCTAATTTAGCTTGCAAGATATTTGACCTAATCATACTAACAAATAAACATTGCAAGTTAAATAAAAGCTTGTAAAAACTGAAAATTGTAAGTAAGAGTAGTTTGCAAGTATTTTACCTACAAAAAAAAGCGTGTTAATAAATTAAAGATCATCTTGCAAAAAAAAAATAGGACATCTCGCCAAATGCAATTAAAACAAAGACGATCGATTTCAAAAAAGATCGATATCAAAATAATTAACGATACAATCACATCGTTTACTTTTTCTCAAACATTTAATTCGAGAATAAAGTTACAGGCATTTAGCGCTAATACCTCGCGTGCTAAGTTGAAGTCGTTAAATTAAAAAGTAAAAGCAATAAATAAAGTTGGTAGCCAACATTGGAGCCAATGAACCTTTTTTGTAACTCTACACGCAAACTTCTGTGTAAGTTTTGCATTCTGCAACTGGTTACCGAATGTTTTATTGTGTAGCCCTAATAACGTCATTGGCCTTAAGAATTACCTAAGTGAATTCTTTTGTTTCTATAAAGGCATAATATTCGCGGTTGATTAAAGAGAGTCGTGATAGCCTAGTGGTGGTGACCGTTGACTGGCAAGTCAGAGGTCTCGGGTTCGAACCCAAGGCGCGCACCTCTGACTTTTCGTAAGTTATGTGCGTTTTATAAAATAAATTAATTATCACTCTCTGTGCCTCGGATAGCACGTTAAGCTGTTGGCTCCGGCTGTCAATTGTAAATCTTTGACAGTCGTTACGGGTAGTCAGAAGCCAGAAAGTCTGACAACCAGTCTTACCAAGGGGTATCGTGTAACCCAATATCTGGGTTGTGGAGGTCTGATAGGCAGTCGCTCCATGTAAAACACTGGTATTCAGCTGCATCCGATAAGACTAGAAGCCGACCCCAACATAGTTGGGAAAAGGCTAGGCAGATAATTCGCGGTTGATTAATAATAAATTGAGAATCGTTTTGTTTCGCTAAAAATTGAGAACTTATCATCATCATTTTCCGTAACGAATACCACATCTAAATGCAAGCGTAATCTCTTAACTTTCGGTTACTTAATATAAGGGAACAATAACCAAAATTAATTGATCTTAGTTATCATTATAAAATATCATGCCCAATTGGCTGAAGACAATAGAGATTTCTCACTTTTCTTTTGTAGGTGAACTGTAGTTTCTTTATATCGTGACTACCTTCAGTAGGCCTCTCACAGGTGGTTCATAATGAACAGAGTATACCCATATGGGAGGAAGATTGTTTTTTATTATTAACTAGCGACCCGCCCCGGCTTCGCACGGGTGCAATATACATTATAGGTACATATAAAACCTTTTTCAAAATCAAAATATTATGTAGACCATTTTAGGCACTTATGAATAGTCATAATTCTAATATTATTCGAGTGACTCTAGTTGCCAGTTCCAAGGGCAGCCTACCCCTCATGGAGAAGAATCTGGCAAAAAACTCCAAGGTTGCTCTTTTAAATAATGGCTTACAATATTTTTGGATACCCTTCCTCTTCAATCACTCTATCTATTAAAAAAATCGCATCAAAATCCGTTGCGTAGTTTAAAGATTTAAGCATACATAGGGATATAGGGACAGAGAAAGCGACTTTGTTTTATACTATGTAGTGATTAATTCATTACAAGCTTTTATTTTATTTGCAACGTATGTATGCAGGAGCATGCTTAACAAAGTTTGGGAATAATAAAGCCTAGCCCAGGATAAGGATATGATGGATGGAGTAAATGAAGATGAGAGGACTCTCATCTGAAAGATTTGTCTCAGCATTAGACCGAGACAAGAGGAAGGTACTTAGGGTGGCCTTACTACCGAAGTGAGAGGCCATATGGGGAAATATATAAATTTATAAAGTACCTACTTTATTAAAAAAAAAATGTAATAACATAAAATCTGTCGATCACATAAATATATAAGCGCGACTGCTAAGCACGAGGTCCTGGGTTGGATTCCCGGGTCGGGCAAAGTGTTTTTGGGGTTTTCCATTAGAAAATTCTCAGTAGCAGCACGGACTCTACATGGGAGAGTTTACATGGGACTTATGAAATACATAGCCGGCAAAACGTGGGTGTACTGCATACACCTCTGCCTACCCTCTCTGGGGAATACAGGCATCAGGCATGGTCTATATAAATCGGGATAGGAACTCGCGACGCCCGCTGTAGAGTCGGGTTAAGTTTAGTTTTTAAATCTCAAATTGCATAAACCAATATGTACTCAGAACTTTTTTGTAGAACTCTTGCAAAAATAATTAAAAACATGGCGGAGTTTGAAAAACAAAAGGAAACAAACATGTTAGCAAGTTTCTTATAGCCGAATTTCTTTCACGCGAAATCCGTCAAAAGAAAAACTAAGCGTTTTCCATAATGTCGGTATACAAAAGAGACATAAGTACAAAAACATTCGGAACTTTGCAAAATAAACCTTAGGAGGCTAGACTTAAGGGCTTTTACGAATGCATAAAGACGGTCATTAAAGGAGCCTCATTCGGTAGAGGTTAAAGAAAAATGTGTCTTATGTGAGGTTATAATAAGGGTGCAGGTGTTAGGTGGATGTCTTGAGGTGAACGACCCCTGAAAGCTGAACATTTCAGAGTTTGACACGGCATCGCTTCCTGCAGCTCTAAGTGTTAGAATGTCGTGCATTTTTGTGTTGAAGTTTTTTAAATTCATTGTTTTTTAATGAGTGTTTGACTTGAGACAGACGTGATTTCTTCACGACTGAAATACAGTTGGTACTGTATGTACTTGTTCGGAGTTTTTTTACAAGTCGTATCTGGGATATTATAATATAATAGTCTGTGAGGTCCTAAATGTAGTTTTTAATATAGGCACAACATATTAATGTTCTTCACTTACAAGTTTATATATTTAATGTATAATCTTTAATTAGTGGGCAGTGGGCACTAAGTGCTATGACTGTTAACTGGCAAATCAGAAGTCTCAGGTTCAAACCGAACAAAAGACGACCGATGACGAACAAGAGACCGAAGAGTAAGACCACTGAATTTACAAAACAATGTGCATTTAAAAAAATAATATTTAGGTACTTATTTTTAAAATTATTGTAATAAAATCGATTACAAGCAAAATCGTTTTTTTCCTCCCACAATAATTTGGGACTTAAGTGTAAGTTTCGTAAGTATTATAAATTGTTTATTGATTACTATACTTGCTTATAATATTTAAAAGAAACAACGTAAGGGAATCGGAACAACTGATGGAACTTCTTATCAGTAAAGTCATTTCTATTCATTTTTTACTCACACACCAGCCGAAGCTATTTATTTTTGAATAAAAAATTCTGCAATAACGTCAATTTTTTAGTAGACCAGAGCGATTTTGTTTTGCTATCACGAGCTTAGACACTGATTAGAAGTCTAAAAACCTTAGCAAAAGTTATAATAAATTAACAAACACCTCAAAACCAACTCAACAACGTTATTATAGTGTTAATTAACATTTCTTAGTAACAGACCGCTGTAGGTGATTTGTCAGGTGCTCCCAACTTGCGTTGTATTTAGTACACTAGGGATGTCGCGAACTTGCGATTCAACAACGTGGTACTATGGAACACCTTGGTAGTACCACGGAGAAATTATTTTTGCCCGTGGTACTTTAGTAGGACACTTGGTAGTACCACGGGGAATAATAGAAAAAGGATATCTACTGTAATTTAGAATGTTTTTTTTTGTTATAGTTTTTTTTTTCTAAGTTGGTAGAGCGGCTGGTGGTTATAACCAGTAGGTTGCAGGTTTAAATTCTGCTGGTATTTGGTTTTTGGACAAAAAATTGCAACCTAAATGACATTTCAGAAAAAAATATTTGCTTCATGCCTCGAAAATTGCGTCAAGCGTAGTCGTTCAAGTCTATTCCGAATTTCCGACTGTGATGGAGGTTTTTCGCAGTGGGTATAGAGAGATTCCTAAGGAGTAAAACTGTCGGTATAATTGAGTAGTTTGAAAACTCGTACTAGGTCCCCCGACGACTACGGACTAACGCACTAACTGATTAACTACAATAATCCTTTTAAGAATTTCTTAAATAACAAATTTATCTTATCTTTATTCGAGATTGCCATCCCTACGCAAGTAACTTCGGTATGCAACTTTCCCTCTCGGGACGCGAATTGCAACTTTACAATGTCAGTCGTTCATTAACTAGTTACTGAGCCTACATGGACAGTTTTCAAGGACGACAGCTTTGCATGTGTGTGTGTCTTGCAATTTTTGTTACGGGCGGTGTTAGGTTAGGTTAGGTTAAGTTTTGATGGTACTTTGAGATTGTTTGATATTGTGTGAAGTGTTTAGTGTACAGAATAGAGAAGATTTATTTATAGAGTCCTTTTTTAACTTTCTGGGTCCTGTCGAAAAAGATAGTTTCTTTTTATATCCCATTCATGAAAAACTGAATGGTCGTAATGAAAGTCACTCTCGAGAGTCTCTGGAGTGTTACAATTAACGGTATTATAATTATGACAGTAAATAAATGCCTAATGGGCTACAATTCTACATGAATGCACACCTGAGAGATTTTTCGACGTTTGTAAAGCTATGTCAGTGGCCTACGGGCGGTGTAAACTCTGACGCCAGGTTGTTTCGTCAACCAAACGATGATGAAGAAGAAGATGACTGGTTAGACTTTTGAAGATCTGTCTCTTGTCTACCACATTCCAAATCTCCATAACCTACGGCTGCAACCCATAACAAACCATGTCACGTGACATTAATGGCTTAATTAGTCGAAACATTTCGTTGCGTCACCCTAAAAGCTTATTATTTGCAGTGTCCACCGTCCGCCATTACGACGGCCATTTTTCAATTACGCCAAATGTGTATGGAGTATAAATCATTGTGTGTATGTTAATGTATGGCTATGTTGGTGCGAAGGGGGATGGTATATTTAACCATGGTGGTATGTAAACAGCGACTGTTTAATTTGTAAATCGAAATATAGGATGTATACCCAATATCTGTGCTTGTGTGCAATAAAAAAAAGTGCAATGTAGAAGATTTTTATGCGTTCGGATATTTTTATGAGTGGCGACGGGTCGGTTTATGGATTGAAACGTAATCGGGTGGATTCTATTGAATTTGTGGATACTAAGGCTTTTATAGCTGTGTATAACTATGCATTATGTGATCTCACTGTGCTGCGATAGCATCTATTATGTAAATCTATGATTCAAAGTCGCATTGTAGTTGAAGGAAAAACTTGTCAGTGTTACCCAAGTAAAAATTGTAAAATATAATAAATGTCTTTTTCTTAAAAAAAAAACTTCTGACGTCATTTATTTATGTTTACTAAGGCTGAGATCTATGGGTAGAGCGCACTATGATTTTGCTTGCTAGATTGGTATTTATAAAACTATCGTTGAAATTGTCTAAGTACGTACTAAGCAAAGACTAAGTTCATAAAATGGACTTTAATTTAAACCTATTTATTTCTATTTTATTTCAACAAGTTTTGAGCTAAGACGAAGTAAGCATTGTACCTACTTAGATCTTAGAAGTTCATTAGACGTATCACAAACAACATTGAGTTTGTTGAAATCGACACAAATCTATCTAGCTAATATCTCTGAAGTTTTTTTTGTCGTTGATAATTATCTTAATCCACAACATCATAAAATCTATCATATTTATGATGATAATTATTGTAGACTAATTTCAGTCTTGTACAATTATAACAAACCTCATTTCAAACATGTCAAAATCGTAACTGTTTAAATCGAATTCCATTTAAAAACATACTACAGATTCAAATTTTTAAAAACAGAAGCGTAGGTGGCCAGTGGCGCACGTTAATTCCATCGATCATTACTCCCGTTGCAATCCACCAATCATGAAAAATAAAAACACGGGCCACCCCACCTGCAACCCCCTGGTGCCACCCGAACCCCCCTCGTCTGCGTCCAGGGGATGTGATTTTTTCGAGCGTCACTCTCGATTAGTATTACTCTGGTTTACCTATATGTATTGAGGAAGTCTGTCGTTTATGTATGATTTATATTATGTGTTTGTGTGGAAAATTAGACTGTATATCTGATGTGTGGGTATTTCAAATGTTTATCTTATACTTTGACATAAACACATCGTAATGTTTTTTGACATTATACTTATAAACCTCCAAGTAACCTAATTATATTCATCATGTTTTAGATAAACTTTTAATTAATTATGCTATCGCAATTTGCATTCACCAATTTACCAGAGAACCAATCTGTACTATATACAAATTTTGGCCTGGTAAAAAAAACGATAAAACAGAATCCATCTACAATGTGTATATGTAATCACACACATAGTCACATTGTGTTGTAGTGTGGGTGCTTGCAGGGCTGAGCTGGGCCCAGCCCGATCGCTGAGCTCCATGCAAAAATGTGCATTTACACACCAGTAATACTCGACCTCCCACCCCGCCCTACTACGAACAAAATAAGGCGAGTGAGATGAGCCCACTGTTGTCCTAAAGGTCTTTTTATACTGGCCGATGTGCTAGGGGTAGTTAGATAACGGCATGCGGGCCCCTCCGATGTCATGTATCACGTATCCAGTTTTTAAAATTCGATGCGCAATTGTTTTGTTAGTTTTGAAATAGGAAACAGCCGAGTTCGCATCGCGAGACGAAAATATAATTAAAATGGTAATTATATTAAAGTAAGCATTTCGATATTATTCGTTTGTAGTAATGGCAACATTCCCCAAGATTAGTTCCAGCCGTTGGACAAGTAAAAAAGTCTAATAACAAAATTGTTTTGTTGCCAATTCGCGTACTATATCAAGCGGATGAAAACGTAGCTTGTTGCTCTTAGAAAACCGTTCCAAATCTGAATCTCAGTTAGATTCATAGAAAAAAAAGTCCGATTTTTCTTTTAATACAGCCGGCTTTAAGCGTTTTTATACCTACGTAAGTTTAACAAACTTTAACGAAGCCGTAATTATAATTCTCAAAAGAATTTCTCGTTTTTCACTAATGAAAAACCTTTCATTAAAGTCTGATGAAAAGAATTTCACTTACAAAATTTTTAATAAACCTAGCAATTACGCTAAATGCAAGAGTTTAAGCAGTTGTAAGCGGTCACGAGTCATAAGTATTGCATTAATATTTATAAGACTCATGTATGTTTCCTCCAAACATCCTCCAAAAGATGAAGTATTCTGAAAGGATTTTTCAAACGAGGGTTTAGTAAAATGTTTTCATGACAGAAACATTGAAGTTTTAGAAGCAAGCGTCAGTTTGAAATGTACATCATTCCCATCAAATTATAAATTTTAGTGAAACTTTAAACTTATATTTAGGTCTTACTTAGAATTGTTATTACCTAGAATAAAAAACAATAAATTTAAATCTCTGATTGAGTCAATACGCTACCAAGTCGTAAGTAGCCGTAACTCGTACGCGCTATACTTATTTAAAAATGTAATAAACATAAAAAAAATATATTTCAAATTTCAAAGTCACCGGATCTAAAAAAAAAGAAATTCAGCAACGTCCTAACAAAAGTTCTAAATTCAAAACAACGCAAGTTTTCGCACAGAAGTGGACTTTTACGAGGCCACAAAGTTTTTTCTACACACACCGACGACGGGGGGTTGAATGGAGAAAAAAAAAGGGCAAGAGAAACTGTGTTATGAGGTAAGAAAGAGTGAGGCCAGGGGCACGTTCGCAATAAAAAGATGTCTGCGTAAGGTCGGAGACGACGATTTTTTTGTCGCTTTTCCGATAGAAAGAGAAGGAAATTTTCTACGATGTGCAAACGGCACGGGTTTTATTAAATCATTTTCTAGTTCGACGACTTTATTGCATGGTGAAATTGGTTTAATCTGTTCTGCATCTCCTTCTGCTAAAGATTTATTGTTGTTTTTTATAAATAAATATTTGTAAAATCTTTTATCGAAATTTCTAAGGAAAGTTTCTAAAACATTTCATTAATATTCTTCCTAAAAATTTGCTTAGCATAATCTCAAATACAGTAGACGAAACATTCATCATAATAACAATCATTGCCTTTATTTTAATGTTCTATTAACATGTGGTTCAAACCTGACAGACCGTTGTTTTCACGGTCAAATTATTTTGAATTATTTCAGTTAGAGAAATGAAAGAACAGTTCGCAGTGTCTGCGGTTTGTGACCGTAACCAACGAATGCATTAAAATAATCAATGGATTTGCAACTATTATGCGAGTAGAGGCCCCTCCGGCAATGGCAGGGTTACTACAGGCAAGCCTTCTGGCAAACAAGAGATTGACGTCTGCTGGCATTCTTGATAAAATCCTAATCTTGAGCATTGATTATTTAAACGGTTCTGGTTAATTTAACTCCAAAGTTTTTCAAAAATTAAAGATTTGATTAATATATTCGGGGAATTCCGTATTTTTTTCTTTGTAGTCTTCCTGTTTCAGTACCTAATGTTAAATTATATCCTGTTTTCGACAGCCCTATATGTCAAATTACAGTCTACTGTTCGATTGATCGACTTAGTCCAATTTGGCAAGTAAGAAAAAAGTAGTCTCGACTTGTTATCTCATGATTAACAGAGCGCTAATTGTAAGCGGGTGAAAGGTATATAGAGAAAGGTAGACGGACTTTTTTTTTCTATAAACGAAAATAGATTTAGTGTCGTACACTTTCATTCGATGGAAAATAGAGGAGTCACACCTAAACTAATTATATCATTTATTTACGAGTTTGCTAAAGTGGTGAATGATGTTTCCTAATGTAATTAATTAATGAATCAATGAGTCTGTAAAGATTCTTGGTGAAATTAGTAAAGCATATTGCGAAATACAATATCCATTCTTCTTCTTAGCGTGTCGATGGCAGTCTAAATTGTGTCAGCCCAGAACTGGGCTACGAGATTGGCACCTTCAGTAGCGTCCATCAGGTCCATCCATTAGAAGTTATTATAAGCCATGAAATAGGTGTTGCATTTTATACGTAGGTAAGCAAAACTTTCAAATGTTTGCGAATTTCAGTATTTCTTGTTGTTTACGTTAAGAATTTTCACGCTTTTAAGCACTTCACTATTGGTGCGCTTACAAACTTGGGGCATGTATTGACTTATGATCGGGGCAAAGCCCTAGAACAAGCATTATCGCGGCGACGCACACAAGTGCAGCAGCAAACACGCGCCCCACCACCACACCGATTCGGCGTTTTTATATTTTTGTACGTTCAAAAAAACGCGCGAGGCAGACAAAGATGGAGTGATGACGAGCCCCGAGCAACAATGGCGCGCGAGCGGGACAAACTCAACTCTGTCATTGCGAACGCGAAATAAAAATGTGCAAAGCATTCCTTTTTTAAAATGTGATGCTTTTTTTACGTTAGTCTGCGTTAGCAATTAGTGTTGTGCGGTTGTCGCGCACCGAGCGTTAGGAATCTATGCAAATTATATGTCCCCGGATCCCGACTACGCTCTTAAAAGCTTTTATCGCTCATTCAATGACATTATCGGATGAGCCACAAATAGAGATCGCGGAAGCAATGGCATTCAGTCCACCTACAAGGTCGCCTGTTCCGCGGCTTTATAGAATTAAACAGAGTCCACAATACCCGCCAGTAGGTAGGGACGTCTGCACTCGTTTTCTTGTTGAATCCTCATCTCATTTTACCGCAATCCTTTTAAGAGCACAAGTTATGGCGATTTCTTGTGAGAATTTGAACAAAAGCCTGATGATAGAATGTTTTAAAATTGTTTTCTGTTAGCGCTTTAACGTCTTCTTGGAAATGTTGAAGCGCATTTTTGATATTCCGACCATTTACAAATTGTTTTCATTTCAATTAAAGTAGATAGTTGAATGTTTTTAACTAATGAGCTGTTACTTAGAATAAGTTTTGACGCCTGAAAAAGGGAACTAAGTTTAAGAGAGCTTTTTTTTTATTATAAAATCTTATGTAATAGAGGGAGGTGGTGTTATCTGTCGTCATTTATTTCAAGATTGCCGTTAGGTAGAGACTTAGATATTGAATAAGATTTGCATAAAAATGAAGCGTAGCATATTGCGTAAGCCCTCCAGGTGCATCCGACTAATCATAGGCAGTGACGTCGGGACACCCTGCAAGAACGTCTCTGTGAGCAAATTTTAATGTGAACGGAAAAAATGCTGGCAACCCAATGCAGCGCGCGCGTGTGTGCGTGGCCGTACACATACAGACGCGCGCCGTGTCGGTGCATGCTTTACGCGCGGAAAAAAGTGCTGCGTTATTGATTTTTCTGTACAGCCACGGGGGGTTAGGGGGAAATGTGGGGGGTGGACGCCCGCGGCCTGAAAAACCGTCTGCTGAAAAAAACCGAGACGAAAAGGCACCCCTCCCTTTTTAATTGGTAACGTAGTGTCAATAGGGCTAATCCTGGGGCGGTAATAGCTTGCTTTTGTCTGACGAATGCATTTTTCAGTGTTGCCATGCGACGGTTTTGGTACTTGAAGGTACTCTTGAGGATCTCAAGTTTAGATTACTTAGATGAGTTGGCGGTTATCTAATGCGATATGAATTTTACATATTTTTGTCGAGAATTAACGGATGTTTTGGTGTAATTTTATTATTTTTACTAACTTTAAATAATTTCTTTCATCTTCGTATGTCATACATTATATTCTTCATTTCAATTAGGTATATAATTAATGTTTTTAGTTTTCACTACACACATAAAAAAAGATTCAAGGAAAATTCGATTCATGCAGTTACTTGATATTTATACATATCTACAATTAACGAATTATTTACAAAAAGTTTTTAAGATTATAAATTGATCATTAATTAAACTTTCCGATCACAATTCAAACATAAGTTAATTTAGATAATAGTTTTATATTTAGTTATTCTTATTCTTTTTTTTATTAAAAATATACCTATGCCTTTTTTTTAATATACCTGTAGACAGACATCGGTCGGTCAAGTTATTCAAACAATACAAACAAATCCTACTTGAATCCTATCCTATTCTACTAATATTACAAATGTCCAAGTTTGTGACTGTGAGGATGTATGGATGTTTAAGGCCCTTTCTGTGAATCAAAGTATCTGGAAACAATGATTTCTATTCTTCTTCTTATCGTATGGTTGATATGAACAACCTGGCGTCAGAGTTTAAACCGCCCGAAGGCCTCTAACATGGCTTTACACACCATTGAAAAATCTCTCAGGTTGCTAGTTTCATCAAGATGTTTTCCGTCACCGTTTTAGCAACTGATAATTAATTTCTAATACGCACATAACTTACGAAAAGTAAGAGGTGCGCGCCTTGGGGTCGAAGTCGAGACCACTGGCTTGTCAGTCGACGATCATACCATAGTGGTTTCTATAACAAAGTCTACGGCAAGAAGTGCTATCTATGAACAGAGATCTCTGTCAACAGTGCTTCCTAAGGACCGAGATTAAAACAATGTTTTCTATTAACAAAGTTTTTGGCGAAACGTGCTATCTAGGAATAGAGCTTTCTGTATGTACAAGCGTTATTCTATCTTATTTTGATATTCCTTATCACAAATTTGTGGCTTTTGAGTTTCATTCACATGCGTTAGAAAAATAATATAATTTTTAATATCATTTACGCACTAGCTTTGACCCGCAGCTTTGCCGTCATGTTTCTAAATTTTCGGGAGAAATAGGTCCACTGTCAGGTAGTTACCGGGCTATCGACTCATTTACTATCTTTAAGTAAAATAAGTAACATGCTTGGAAAAAAGATTTCTATGCCAACAAACGCACTTTCGTATTTAGTATGTCTATTATATGTTTATAATAAGGAATAACGCACGCGTAGAGAACTAATAAAGCTCCTATTAAAAAAAAAACAATTACGAGCAGGATTCGAACCTGCGACCATCTGGTCATGTGAGTGATTGATTAAGTAAGTCTAAGCTAGAATTAATAAAGAAAAGTTCCTTTTAAAAGCAAACAGTAAGTATTCCTAATTTAAAAACTAATTGATATAGTTAAGCACCCTTCAGGATGTCCCGGCG
Source organism: Protodeltote pygarga (assembly GCA_936450705.2). Lineage (NCBI taxonomy): Eukaryota > Metazoa > Arthropoda > Insecta > Lepidoptera > Noctuidae > Protodeltote > Protodeltote pygarga. Next base: position 12,382,460 of record OW388261.2, read on the forward strand.
GCGCAGACGCATGTAATTAGCGGCCGGAAGTGCGTGCGACGTCATGTCCGCTCACAATTGAACCACTTGTGCACAGAGGTCAGGGTTTTGCAAATTTTAATGTGACAGTGCTGTACTTTGAATCTTTATGGTGAGATTAATCTGTGTTCAAAAATTCGTTTAATTAAGATCAGGAATCAAGGTTTGGGAAGTTAGATAAGTAGGTGAAGTCTTCTCCAGACCTTCATGGGATTTGAATTGACTATCTGGCTATACCTTGCTTGAACTCGTTCTGCTAAAAGTTACCATCAATCCTTTACAATCTGTTTCAGTAACTTATCTATCCGTAATTTTGACATATTGTCAACCATTCGAAATAATAGATAGAGATGAATGGAAGAAGAAAACCTATTGCGCTGACTCTACATATAACTAGGACAAGGGCAGGAAGATGGTAATGTTAACCATTCGATAGGCTTTTGCGTTTAATAACACTTTATCTGTCTTCAGTATCATGTCAGGCATCAGTAAGAGTTGACAGTAACTTGACAGCTTAACTTTTTCTGTTTCCGAACTGGCCGTAGATATAGTAATTATACACTCCATCAAAAAAATAATTATTAAAAAATAAAAAACCCGACTGCTAACTAAAAAGATAGAAACAAGTTGGTTATAGATAGATCATACTTTACACAGTGTACACAAACGCAGTCGGAGGCATTAACTATTCATTCTCTCTCTCTCTCTAAACCCAGAAGAATATTACCTAAAGAATGCCTCCGACTGCGTTTGTGAACACTGTGTAAAGTATGATCTATCTATAACCAACTTGTTTCTATCTTTTTAGTTAGCAGTCGGGTTTTTTATTTTTTAATAATATTTTTTTTCCCAAGAGATAGTTTAAGAACTATATTATAATATAGTCGTTAAACTATGTATGTACTATATATATTATGGCAATCTCTTATCACGAAAAAATGCATAGTTCCTGTAGGTCTCACGGACGAAATCGCGGGCTATATCAAGTTTAAACATATAAGTTGTATATATTTTTGTAATCACCTTTTAAAACTCTTCATTTTGATACCCCTTACGATTGGTTTGGGGGGACTTTTTTTTTATTAATCACACCTTTTGGCGCCAAAAATCTGCCATATCGATTTTTTTAAATTTGTATATACCCAGTGACACTCGCGCAATAAAGACGAATCCAACGACATATCATTCATCAAAATCGCTTTAGCCGTTTAGTAGTTACGAGGGAACATAGGGACGGACATACATACATACAGGTCAAACACATAACCCTCCTTTTTGGCTTCGCCGCAGTCGGGTAAAAATAAAACAAAAGACTGGCCATTTCTAAAGCCATTGGGTTTCTTTTTTAAATAAATGTTAAATACTATTAAAAATATTTACATGGAATACACAAAGGTTTTTTTCCAAAGCATTTAGTCGTATAGTGGCTCTTGGCATGTGGGTAAAATAATCATTTGCAGATTTTTCATTAAACAATATTAAAACACAACTTGTATTTGTATTCAGGGTTGCTCTATGGCGGAGTTGGGGTTCTGCTAGGAGAAAATATAGGTGTACAATATTCTTGATTCTCGTAGTGTCTTGCTTTTGCGTTTAGTTCGGACTTTAAGTAAAAATATTCTTCTACTAGCTAATCCCCGCGGGAACGTCGGTTATCGCGACCAAAAGTTATCGGGAAATTTTGATCTCGCGCAACCCGGCTTATTTTTTCCGACACCTCCAACAAATATCATTATAATGTAGGCCAGTGTAAACAAAAACTTGACAAATTAATTTATTAGAGAAAACAGCTTATACGGCAGTAAATCGGTGCAGTAGTTTTTGAGTTTATTTTAAACAGGCAGACGCGGCGAAGGACTTTATTTAATGATATGTTGTGATGTGTTTACTCCAGAATCGTTCAATGTCAAGGATAATTTGCATCTTAGATCAGGCGCAGGAACGCGACGGCTTTACGTGCTTTCCAAGGCACGGAGCTAATGATAATTAATTAATAATACGTACATGAATACTGTCGTTACTCTGAAAGATCCAATGAGTACCACGAGAGCAAGACATTGACCGTGCAGTACCCTACAATTGCCACTTAACTTCAATTCGCACAGACAGACAGACGTCAAGTTCAGCGTTGCGTATACACTATAAATATAGAATTCAGTTTAAACCGACTTGTCTCAGCTATCATTTTTAAGGCTAACCTCATAAAGTACCTAATCGATTTTGAGTGACTTTAGTCTGATTATCATCGTCGTTTGATATCGTTGTAAAAATGATTTAAGAGATCGAGGCTTTTGTTTTTGGACATAGCGTGATTTTACATTTTTATTTACTTGAAATGTTAAAAAGACTTGACACTGCAACTGGCAAAATTAGCAGACTATGATCCACTTTGTTGCCAAAAATAAGAAGAAGAAGAAGAAAAATGGTATAAAACAAGGTTCAACTCTATCTCTTATCGTATGATTGCTTATAAGCAAGTTTATGTCGCCCGTAGGCAACTTTACACCTGTTCGCGGATGTAATACATTGGGATACCGCGTTCCCGCCACTATGCGGATAAGAGGTGACACAGAAGGGGTTTTAGTCGGTATGCCGGCCGCCCACCATCTCTAGGCCGGAGAGCCCGACATAACCGTCTCGCATCCCCGAGCGGGACGGTATGCATAAGGCGCATTTCCCCTTCTAGGAAAAAAAAGGCAACTTTACACCGTATCGCAAAATATCTCTCAGAAATGTTTACCTCCTTTGAATCCTTCACCATTTTTAGCCAACTTCAAACAAGGAGGAGGTTCTCAATTCAACTGAATGTTTTTTTAAAGATCTGTTAAGTATGTAACTGTCCCAATACAGGACAAATACCTCTTCACATACAGAGATGTATCAAGCATTAATCACCACGCTAGCTCATTGCGTGTTGTCGATTTCAGACCATTATGTTCAGGTTTTCTTACGATGTGTTCCTTCACGGTTAGTGGTGTCTTCGACTAAGAAAGTACACAAATGACATTGAAAAAGTCACATTTTATTGACATATAACAATGTTATACTTAGTTAAGTGCGTGTTAAGTATACATCAATAGATTATAGATTTTTAGGAGTGTATGTAACCTACCAAAGGTCACACACACTAATAAATATAATAAGTAATTGAAATTCTAATACACATATAATTATAATTATATTTTATGTATGTTTTTAACATGTTTATGCACATGATTTGCTTATTAAATAAAATTATTTAATAAGAAATTCGCAAAAACAACTGACCCGCCCGAGTCGCCCGAGTCAGTTGTTATATTGTTTGTATCTGGGGCCTTTATCAGTCCGGCTATACCACTAGGGCATTACAGCTATAACTTAATTTGGCTTAAGTAGAGGGCAAGGCATAAAGATTTTATGCGAAAAATTAAAAGGTAACATTTTTATTTAACCAAGCTACCTAGTGATGAACATCATTTCAAAAATCATGTCAGTCAAAAACTAATTTAGACTAATTAAAACTATCTATATAAATATACAAACCTAAAACCAAAACTGAATGTATTTAGAGTCAACATACATTTATGTAACAGTAAAAATTATGCCAATTACAGTCGGCAGACGATGACAGCTGCATTTACCTACCCGCGTCTTAAATGTAATTAATACACAGTGTGACGACCTCTCATTAGTCATAGTAAGACTGAAAGACAAAATCCCATTCTATTGCATGTCTAATTAATAATAATGTAATACACTGACCGAATTTCGGTCACAGCGGCTAATCTCAATGGAAATTAGCTAATTTGCTAATTAGCAGCAGGAGATTATTAGTAGCACAAGTGTGTGCGCAAAGCAAGTCACTCCTATATTCTCATTTTCATAGTCCGATGGGACGGTAATCCGACACTACCGGAGAGAGATTATGCGAAGGACCAACGGCTTTTACGTACTTTCCGAGGTTTGGAGCAAGTGATAATTAATTTATAACATGCACTTAACGAACGAAAAGTCAGAGGTCGCGCCTTGGGTTCTAAACCTCTGATTTGCCAGTTAACGGTCAAACCAATAGGCTATCACGGCTATGCATGTCTAAAGAAGACTGTTTAACACATAATATCATAAATATCGTCTAGTCTACCTAACGATATCAAATCACATAGCAATACCACCGTGAACTTAAACACTGTAAAATTTATGGCACACGCCTCACTGACAGCGGGAATAGAAATAATGAAGGCTTTTAACTCTTAAGACACTCGCTAAACCTCTGTCTCGCTCACACATTGAAAATATGAATCCTTGGAGTAAGCATATATAAGAAAATATAGAATGATAACGTCGACTACATTGCCTTGTGGGGAGCATGAGCAGGTCTCACCATTGAAATGTTAAAAGTTTTCTAGTCATTTTTGCAAATTTTAAACAGCAGTTAACCATGTTACAAGCTAAAATGTAACTTTTTTAGCTCATGGCGCGGCCGCGTTGTTCATACCGTACTTCAGTTTGTAGGGTTGCTCTATACTTTCTTATATACTCTAAGTAAAAATTCACTGAATATTTAAAATCTCAAAAAACCAAGTTAAGAAGAACAACATTACAAATTTTCTGCAAAAATTTTAGCTGATCAGAACAAGTTATCATAAATAAAAATTGCATAAACAAAATTTAATTAGAAACAATTTTTTCAATGGGCGAGACATCATTTTAGCTACTCGCTAGAGAGCTAAAATGACGCTCGCGAGAGTCTTAAGAACAAAATATATACAAGCTATTCACATAAGATTAGAATTAAAAAAGAAGGTTTAAGGAAGGTTGGTAGGAAATTATAGAAGGTTCTAAAAAATCCAGGCACCGGAATTGGTTCAGCAAAAAACTCCACAAAAATATCGAGTTTTATAATCGCGTGGGATCGCTTACACTGACACCACAACTCAAGTCTCAAGCTTTTCACGCGACATCACGTGTTGCCTCGAAGATAAATAATAACTTAGAACCTCCAGACTATTTACTACTTATTTATGGTCTATTGCTTTATTTCAGCACGTCAGAAACCTTTATGGTGCTAAGTTTTTGTTTATGATCGCGATTCGATGACTGTCTGTCTGACAGAATTATGAATTTTGGAGCAGAGCCTTCGTTTTTTTAGTCGTGTAAGATATACTTTTGCTACCCCCTATTATTCAAGTATTATGCAGAGGTATCTTAGTGGTTTGATCGATGGACTGTCAATCGCAATCGCAGGTTCGAACCTAGGCACGGCCTAATGACTTTTCAAAATCATGTGCTTTTTTTAACAATGGATTTTCTGTTATGTCTCATTTCTCGACTTTTAATAAATAAATTATCACTTTGCTTACAAGAAGGAAATTAGCAGTACCTACTAAAATATATTTCAACGGTTTGTAAAGCTATGTTAGAGGCCTATAGGCGGTTCAAATTCTGGCAGAGTTTAAAACGCCTAGGTTGGTTAGTAATTTTATTATAGCGATTAAATTGAATACACGGAAGTAAAATTATAATGAAAAGGTTCTGAAAATACTATTTATAACATCATCATTTTTTAACAGTAAGAAAAAGAAAAAAAATAACCTAAAAACCATCTTACCTAACTGTAAACTGCGGAACACTTTATGGCGCTATACCGATTCGCACTTGGCGAGTTTTATAATAAAGATGAAACTGTTACCATAGTTTGTGCAAAAATAGAATCTAACTGCTACGCGAAATGTGTAGCTTAGCGGCTACGATACAATTAGCGTAGCCAACTAGCGACTAAGCTAAGATTCGCTTACTCAGGCTGAGTTCATGCCTTTGCTTAAACTAAACTTAAGTTAAACTTGTAAAAATAGAAATTGATAAGTTTAATGGTTTTAATATCTAACAGAATCTTCTGCGGATCTCATATCTGTTTCGATTCTGCAGAGAAATTCCATAGAGGATACCATAGATCTTTACATTGCCCATTGAGTGACCTGAAGGCTTGTTATAAGTCCCTTCGTAAGCATCCATGTCTCTGAGTCTACGTCATCACTGGCAAACTGATCAAAAACTTTCGTCTTGAGACACTACGGTACTTGAGCCAAGAAGAGACTTTATGGTTTTAGAATAATAACTTTCGTGAGTCATACTTACACATTAAATATTGATACGGCTTTACTCACGTATTGATTTCGGGGAATGCCCGACTAGTTTCGAACTCAAACGGAGTCCATTTTCAAGAGCGGGTGTATACGCGGCGGCATCGCAGACCTCACTCAGGACTCCGTTTGAGTTCGAAACTAGTCGGGGATTCCCCGAAATCAATGCGTGAGTAAAGCCGTATCAATATTTAAGACTTTATGGTGTTTATTAATCAAATATCCATTTTTATTTGAAGCCATTACCCTGTGGTGTGTCATCCATGTTGGATTAGCTACGAGTAGGGCGTGTATATTAACTTTGTATCATGACCAGGGCGGTAAACAAAGGGTCGTTCATCGTTAGACAGTTGCACCCTCTGCTTGAGGGATTATTTAGTTACGTTAGTATTTCCTACGCTGTTTTGAAGGTCAAGTTTAACTGTTTTATTGCTTTTTAACCCACGACGAAAAAGAGGGATGTTATGTGTACATCACATCGTAGATTGGTCAGCTCTCGTAGCTCCCAAAAGGACAAATCGATTTTGATTTTTATTAGAGAGTGACTTGACAAAGCGTGTATAAAAAAGATGATTTTTATATTAGGGAATTTAATTTTAAATTTATATTTGTTTCTTTTCTAGTTGTTGTTATAGAACTGTTGTATTATTGAAAAATAAGCAATCTGCTTTGCCAATGGTAGTTTTGGTCCTCACTCCAGGCAACTTAGTTTCAGTCAATTAGCTATTATTATTACGCCAAGCTATACAACTTGACATGACATAACAAAGTCCTGTTCAGCCCAAGATCGTTTTATAGTTAGGGAAAAAAGAGTCTGAACCGGTGACAGCTGGAACTAAAATCGAAAAACTTAAAAACAAGTGATCCACTTCATTATATTTGATGACAAAAAATTCGTCATAAAAATATGTAAGTACTAGCTTCCGCCCGCGGCTTCGCCCGCATGATATGTTGATAAATTGTAGCCTATGTGTTATTCTGATGTATAAGCTATATTGTGGTGAAGTTTCATTCAAATCCATTCAGTAGTTTTTACGTGAAAGAGTAACAAACATCCATACATCCATACATCCATACTTACAAACTTTCGCCTTTATAATAGTAGTAGGATAAGTACCAAATAACTTGTAATTTTAAATTGTAGCATAAGAAGATTAAGAAGTGCGCTTGTGTCGCCCCCAATTTTTACAGACTCTTTTTTGTCTCACTTTTCTTAACTAATTTTACTATCTTCCTAGAATAATTGTAAAGCGCCTACTCTCAACATGTCCTGCAATTAGCCGTATAATCCGTCTCGCCAATAGACATGATGTTTAATCCAAATAGAGGGTGTTGTCTATGAGGGTGAATCTATTTAGTCCTAGCATACGTTCCACTGATTCTGTTACACGGTAGTTGAACATAAATGGGTATGTGATTGCTGACATATTGGCTTAAATTAGAGGATAGTATTGTAGATTAAGTTATCATAGATATCTATAACGATTTTGAGTTGATTTAATTTAAGTAACATAGACTCACGCCTGTATTTCCCAGAGGGGGAAGACAGAGGTGTATGCAGTATATCTACGTTTTGCCTGCTATGTTATAAGTTCCTTTAACCAGGCACAATTGCAGACTCCGTACTGCTACTGAGAATTTCTTGATGGAAAAACCCCCATAACACTTTGCCCGACCCGGGGATCGAACCCAGGACTTCGTGCTTAGCAGTCGCGCTTGCTACTCCTATACCAACGAGGCAGTAAAATGCAGTAATAGTGTCAAAATAGATGGTGGGTGTTGTATTTAGGTTTTTAAATGAAGGAATACTACTCCCTACTTCTAATTATACTACGATTGTGAAGTGTTTGTTGATATATTATGTCCATCTTGCAACAATAGATCAACGTAATTTTTTGCACAACAATTTAGTGTAAAAGTTTTCCAAAAATGTCTTTAAACCTAAGATTTTTTTAGTAAAACCATAATAATTATATTTAAACAAGTTCAAAAATCTAGCTCAAATCTGAGTAGATTACGGAATCGCGATGCCTGAAATATCAATACGATACTATTAGATTGCGGTGGTCGTTACCGCGATAGATCTTCACAACGATACTACTTGACTTCTAATTGATATTTGAAAAAATATATTTAAAATATTTAATAACCTAACATGTAAAAAAAATATTATTTTAATTAATTTTCTTTTAAAAACACCAGAATTCATCATAGACATTTGATAAAAAAACTTCTTTTTTAAAATACAAAAAAAGAACACTACCACCAAAAAAATTGGTATCACTATCACAAAAGAAAAAGAACCCCTCTTCCCAAATAAAGGGTGATACACACTGGGTGTCGTTAAATAATAAAATCGTTGCGTAGTGACCCGCGGCTCAAGGTCGCCAGTTCAAGGGTAGGGGCGCGACCCTTACGCAGCCCTACAGGTGGATGTTAAGATTTCCAACATTTTTGTTCAAACTTCCCCAAGTTAAATAAAGTTTTTTCGGCAATATTGTAAGATCTTGTTTATGATAATACTGAGGGGCGGTTTTTTTGCATTTTTTGTTACAAATAAGGAAATAAGGTGAGTTGTAAAATGTCGACGAATTTTTAAAAAAGGATTAGATTTTTGAAGAAATGTTTGTTGAGGTTGTTTTGGTCTAATTTATCTGTTCTACATTAAGTGTGTTACTTGGTTCGTCTTTCTTTTACACAGTCACGGAGCTACGGATCGACACTGACGTGATTTTATGTATCAAGATTGCTTATGGGCCGGAGATAGAATGGGCCACTTTGTCCCGGGCGGAAACTAAGCCGCGGGCAAAGGTTAGTATTATTATAATTTTCTGATCTACAGAACTAAATTCATCGTAATATAAATCTGCTATTTGTTCCTTAAAATCTTTGTATTCGCTAATTTTGTATTGTTTGTATCCTTAAAAGAGTATATCTATGATCTCTATCGTGATTAAATGTGACGCCAAATTATATTAAAATTAGCGTAACAGTTATAACCGTGAAATTTTATCAACCAGAATAATTTCACATTCATAATACTAGTATAGATTACTGTAATTAAGCTAATACAAGCTCAACTTAATCCACATAACTTAAAATAAACTTAAATACATGTTATCAAAACACCAAGTAAAAATCAAAGTGAGGTGAATGTAACGGTTCATTCCTACTTGTGTTTATAAACATAGCCGCCGAGCGCGCGATAACGCGCGTTTAGTCGCGATAAGAGCGCAATTAGTCGTTAAATTGGGCACGGGCCGCGGGGCGAGTCGCGTCACGTGTACGTACCTCGCGCGATTTGCTACCAGTGTGCAATGAGCTTTATGTTTTCAGTATATTAAATCATAGATAAGATTATTAGTCAGTTTAGATAAACTAAATTGTCGTGGCGCATTGGTTACGGAAGCGTTTTGCAAGCGCGTGGGTGTGGGTTCGAACCTGGGCTGTACCAATGTCATTTGTACTTTCTTAGTTAATCTAAGACATTACTGACTAACGGTGAAGGAAAAAATCGAAGGGAAACCTGGACTTAATAGTCGAAAATCGCCAACACGCAGTGAGCTAGGCGTGGTGATTAATGCTAAATCCTTCTCTATATGAGAACTAATGAGAAGGCTGATTTATTTTATTATTTTTTATTAGATAAACTGTAGTTTGAATAAACGATTTTCAACTCTATATTTTCGAAATATAATTGAACCTTGAACGAACAGAAATGACGGGTTTTCTTCATCTTGCAAATATCTCTCTCTTTGAAAATATTGCTTGCAAAAGAATTATTTTACTACCACTCAAAGTTAAAAATAGAAATAATTGTATTGGTTATTATTATACAAAAAAAATATATTAAACTGCACTATCTGTTTTGCTAAGATAGTGTTCTTAGTGTAGTGAATCCAAAATTTTTAAATTGTTTTTAGTCGTGTAAGTAATTATGAATTTATATTGTTTATCCCGGGATTACATATCCTCGTGAATAAAAACCCCTTAATGAACAAAATTTCTTTTAAAATCTTTATTATTTATTTGCGATTATGTTAATCCCATCGAACTAATAATGGAATCCTTCCTTACGGACTACGGACTACGGACACTTAATAAATAATATAATATTTTTGCCGCCCCACAAGTGGGACTAGCTTGTATTCATTGAAACACATGAATTGACGATAATTTCAAAAAATTAAGAAGCGCACTCCTCTTCCTCTAGTCAAGATAAAAAAAAGAACTAACTTAAAGAATTATCTTAGCAGGTTTTCTCTTATAAGGTCATTATCGAATAGCGTAAAGACTCCCCAAAACTTAACCCTACAAATACTTCACGTAGATGTAAACATGTAGTTAGCTGATAAAGGCACACGCGACTGTATCGCATGCCCGGACGTGTGCTAATCAGGGCGGCGTGTTTGTAAACTTGCCTTGCGTGATATAACACGTGACTCCATTCAACGCCTTTTTTAACCTGAAGCTTCTATGAGGTGGTTGACACGTGAGGAATTAGTAATCAAGTCTGCTGAGAATGCTGAGATTGATGTAAGAATTTGTAGAAGAAACTTTGAAACTTTTCTTCCTTTTAAGGGTTAAATCGACGGCTCCAACGCAATAAGTCGTAACGCTAAAAATGAGTTTTTTCAGGAGAGCCATTTTTGTAAAGATTACTGATATAGTTCATTTGTGATATATTTTTAACCGGTGTTTTTACTCTATGCTATCAATAATAAGCTTAAGAATATAATGCTAGGCTCCGGATGTAATAAAAAATATATATTATATAAAAATAACTCATTTTAGTTACTTACGACCTTATACTTAGCGCAAAAACGTCGTATCTTATTGTTACGACCATATGCTTTTGATCGGGATGATAAAAACAACGCAAAGAAAGTCGTATGTTTGAATTACGACTTTATGTTGCGTGGAAATTGTAAGTTCTCACAAAAAAAAAGGTCGTATGAAGTAACTTTATACACCAAAACCACAATAAATTTTCATTTATAGGATGTTTTTGTTTTTAAGCGGCTTTATTTAGCCCTGTTTGTTATTTGTTTGGTTCAAATTTAATTATTGAAATTTTACCCCCTTTCTGTAGACTGATTGATCTGATATTTAGTACATAATTGTTAAAAATATCATTAAAATTAATTTTTTTAGTTATGTTATACATTAAATACAATTAGTTATACTGTAATTGTATTGGCACTATGAATTTCATTTATAGGATGTTTTTTTTTTTAGAATAACCGGTGCCATTTAAAACTGAACAGCAATGAGATTTGTACAAGGCGATGTTCGGCCAATTTTTCAATATTAGTAGCAAAAGAACTGACAATAGTAATATTATAGTAAGTAAGTATTCATAAGATAATACCTACCTCAGCCGCAATTTTACCCTCAACTTCGACTTCTACGCCAAATGAAAACCCTGTAAGTTGTATGTATGGATTCAGAGCAATGTGTTGAAGAAACTACACATGAAATATCGGATATATTGTAGAACCTTCTTTGGATGTTAACAGCAATGCCCTCCCCGCATTACGATTTTTTCAAATGTGATGTGGCTACTTCGACTCCGTTATTTAGAAATTTATATGTATTTGTGATGATAATAATATTGTTCCTCTAGTAGTGTAGTAGAGCCAATACACCACATCTGAGTTACGCCTCAAATCAGGATTCTTCTGTTTGTTTGTCTAATGAAAGTACGCCGACAGGCAGAGTTGGAAGAAAACGACAGCGCCGCTTACATGTGTGGAAAGATATAAAGAAAAAATATTTGAAAGATGTAGGAAAAGCGTATTAGAGTAGTAGTTCAAAGAGATGAAAAGATTTTAAAACAACCATGTTCTATTACTTGCCGTCCAAAATGCTTTCGAAAGTTTGTTTCAAATGGGAGATCACTGCAAACAATAGGATTACACCGTCGATCATACCGAAGCGAAGTAGGCGACACTAAGTATCCTTCCACTTCAAATGCTGTATCTAGACGTCAAAAATCGATTAAGTATTTATTTAGTAGTTTATTTTATCGTCTATGATAAAAGTTCTGGTACCACCCGGCCGATCAGGAGAAACAGACCCACCTCCAAACAACATCGTTTTACAGACTAACACCTTATTAAGGACATCAGAGTTGGATTCAATATGAGTTAATCAATACTTAATCGATTTTTTACGGTATGATCGACGGTGTAATCCTATTGTTTGCAGTGATCTCCCATTTGAAACAAACTTTCGAAAGCATTTTGGACGGCAAGTAATAGAACATGGTTGTTTTAAAATCTTTTCATCTCTTTGAACTACTACTCTAATACGCTTTTCCTACATCTTTCAAATATTTTTTCTTTATATCTTTCCACACATGTAAGCGGCGCTGTCGTTTTCTTCCAACTCTGCCTGTCGGCGTACTTTCATTAGACAAACAAACAGAAGAATCCTGATTTGAGGCGTAACTCAGATGTGGTGTATTGGCTCTACTACACTACTAGAGGAACAATATTATTATCATCACAAATACATATAAATTTCTAAATAACGGAGTCGAAGTAGCCACATCACATTTGAAAAAATCGTAATGTGGGGAGGGCATTGCTGTTAACATCCAAAGAAGGTTCTATAATATATCCGATATTTCGTGTGTAGTTTCTTCAACACATTGCTCTGAATCCATACATACATCTTACAGGGTTTTCATTTCGCGTAGAAGTCGAAGTTGAGGGTAAAATTGCGGCTGAGGTAGGTGTTATCTTATGAATAGTTACTTACTTACTATAATATTACTATTGTCAGTTCTTTTGCTACTAATATTGAAAAATTAGCCGAACATCGCCTTGTACAAATCTCACTGCTGTTCAGTTTTAAATGGCACCGGTTATTCTAAAAAAAAACATCCTATAAATGAAATTTATAGTGCCAATACAATTACAGTATAACTGTAATTGTATTTAATATATAACATAACTAAAAAAATCAATTTTAATGATATTTTTAACAATTATTGAAATGCAAATCATTGTATCTTTATTTCGTAACAAAGCATAAAGTCTTATGTCTATGATACATCTTTCTACGTTTATTTATTTTTGGATTACAACCACGCATATGGTCGTTAGTATAAGTTACGACTCCTAGAATAAAATAGTTAAGTAGTATAAAGTCTTAACAGACTACTGCAAGTGATAGATAACGGCGCATACAGTCGTAACAAAGACGTACCGACGTTATGCGCTGGAATTTAAAAAAATATTTCGAGGCCTATTATACACTATCACATACTAATATTATTTACCCGTATGGTAATATTACATAGGTAAACAAGTATTTTTATTAGTAATATATGAAAATTCAAAAAATCTTATTATCTCCCAGATGTTCAGCGGTTGTTGTTACTTCTTCGTTTGGGTTGGGCTTATTTAATACCAATTTTAAAATCTTTGACGAACGTTAGTTACTCATTTCACTTGCTTATGTCTTAGTAATTAAAAGTAAACAAAAACAACACGACATTAAACTCTCCTCCAATAATATTTTCAAAATTCAAAACTGAGACTTCGATCTCGTCATACGACGTCGGTACTCTACCTATTTGGCCCGGGCGCAGTCCAATAGATCGGAGCACATCGTCGGAACTACCAGTGCGACCGTATGCGCGGGAACGTTTAAATGTTAAGGCTATTTTCAATACAAAAACTCATTATTTATTGAAGAAATTAATATTCTGATTTCATGAATGCATAATATGGAATATTACGATTATAATGACACAAAAATACAATTTTGCTCAAAAAACATGTTCCGACTTTATGCGTAGGACCCGTCGAAATAAATAGTAAAAGTTTGGGTTTAAACGTTTTTTACTAGAGAGAAATGATACATAAGCAAGTTAAGTAACTTATAAGAACTAAGCAGGTAGATAACATTGAAATTACCTACTCTTTTCAAATCTTAGCGAAAAGACGACTATTTTAATAGTTGGTTACATACCTAATTATACTAAGGTATCATCATAATCTAGGAACATCTACTAGAGACGATTTCTTTTTTTCTATGTCGTATGGTTAATGAACACCTGGACAAGATTTTAAACCGCCCATAAACCTCTGACTTGGCTACACGCCGTTGAAAAATCTCTCAGGTGTACTGATTTCCTCGCGATATTTTCCTTCACCGTTTAAGCAAGTGATATAATTAATTTCTAAAATGCACATCAATTTGAAAAGACAGAGGTGCCTGGGTTTCGGACTTTAGCTTGGCAGTCCAACGGTCATACTAAGAAAAAAAATAATGATTTCCGAATAAAACGTATCCAAAGAGATTCCTACAAATTTATCGACTGCAGAACTAGGGTAACCGCACCTATAATCGGCAACGGGCTACCGTAAAAATATTAACACCTGATTACTACCGTACCGTGAAGCGGAAACGTACCCGATCGGTTTGACCACTGCGGTTGGTCGCCAATTTGTAAGCCCTTTCTATCTCAACTGATTACTTAAGAAAATTGGGATTTCGTTTACTGTTTGTTCTAGAAATTGTTGCCGTTTGCCTGCGTCTGGTAAGTGAATTAATAGTTTGAACAGAAGTGAGAGGTGATCAAGAATAGTATGGTTCCGGGAAAGAAACAACAAAATAAACAAACAAGAAGCAATAAAAAAACTGAATTTGAATTTAAAATATCGCGAGGAATAGACGAAACACGACTCGAAATTTTGTAATAATAATGTGTGATCCTATTAAAATTAGTCAAGAGACAAGGTATAGGTAAAGAAAAGAAGAATTTATTCATTGCCAAACCAGAGAAAAACCAATAGCACAGTCTGTAGACTTCTCTGTGCTATTTTTCCATGGGAAGTCGGTAGGAATGGAGCTGTATGGAGCCTTCACCTCTGATAGCTAATCATATTAAACATAACATAACATAAACTCACGCCTGTATTTCCCAAAGGGCGTTTCGCCAGCTATGTTTTAACTCCGATGTAATAGGGATCAATCCTATTGCCATTAGCCGGGCACAATTCCAGACTCCGTGCTGCTACTGAGAATTTCTTAATGGAAAAACCCTATAACACTTTGCCTGACCTGGGGATCGAATCCAGGATCTAGTGGTCGGCAGTCGCGCTTGCTACCACTGGGCAGGCCGTATTATTACAGCAATTAGCGCATACAAGCTTAACGCAACGTTCGTGTTCCGTCATTAAAATGTCAAAAATAGATGACTGTTTATCTTAGGAAGCTTATGAATGCATGATTGTAATTATCTACCGAAACTAAAATGAGTAGAAAGCATAAAGTAAGTAGGCTTTAAAGTCCATTTCAACTGAATTTAAACTCTACGTGATTTTAGAAAACAAACTGTAATTCTTTAAAACAAAGTCTAATTTTCTGTGCAACTTTAATATTTGGTTACGTTTTCAATACTCGTAGCTTTTCTGAAATGTACTTTATTTTTGGCGTTAATAAAGTTGATATTTGCGTATTTTTTATTTCATGTCTAGACAAGAATAAGGGACAGACTTTAGATGCCACTTAACAGACGTCACGGGTAGTGATCTTGCGTCTGCGCAGGTGACTCAGCGCTTTTTGTCTCTCAAGTAATTGGGCGTATACCGGCTTAATGTTGGTGCTGCCGCCCGTATTTGATTCTTTTGGAACCATTTATAAAAAATAGGTCTTTTTGAAAATTACAAGTAGGTTACGGTTGCGTCTGCGCAGATTTGATAACTAATCTTTGGAGATATTTTGTCTCTTTTCTGGCTTTCATCAACTGAAATAGCTTGTAATTTGTATTCATTTTGGTTTTGCAAGCTGTCTTTCTGTTATATTATTTTATTTTATTCTTTAGAGGCTCATTACAATTACAAGTTTTCACTTAGAAAATCTTTAATGTGTCTACGTATAATTGTATTACCTATAATTTTATTGTATTTACATTTATATTATTATTTATAGCTGTCCCACTACTAGGTAAAGGGTTATAAATTGAAAACGACAGTGACTGTACTCCACGCGGTCCTGCGCCCGCGCCGCGGCGAAGACGAGTTTCTAGCTACCTGCTATTGGAATTTATAAAGGCATTCAACTTGATTTAACGATTGTTTTAATTGTTAGGGAACAGCTTAACGTGCCTTATGTAGCACAACGGAAATATCACACATAATCAATCATGATGATTGAAAGGTTGATAAAGACATGTTTTTTTTTTGCATAGACTCACGCCTGTATTCCCCAGAGGGTAGGCAGAGATGTATGCAGTACACCCACGTTTCGCCGGCTATGTTATAAGTGCCATGTAATAGGAGGCGAGCCTAATGCCATTAACCGGGTACAATTCCAGGCTCCGTGCTGTTACTGAGAATTTCCAAATGAAAAAACCAATAACACTTTGCCCGACTCGATCGAACCCAGAACCGGGGGGTTTAGCAGTCGCGCTTGCTACAATAATAGTTAGAATTTGTATGACGAGCTTACCCCGGGCTTCAGAAAAATGTATGAAAAGGCCGCCCCTGGTAATGTGGCTATACTCTAAGTCATCATCTGCCTAGCCTTTTCCCAACTATGTTGGGGTCGGCTTCCAGTCTTACCGGATGCAGCTGAATACCAGTGTTTTACATGGAGCGACTGCCTATCAGACCTCCACAACCTAGATACTGGGTTACACGATACCCCTTGGTAAGACTGGTTGTCAGACTTTCGGGCTTCGTACTACCCGTAACGATTGTCAAAGATCTACAATTGGCAGCCGGGGCCAACAGCTTAACGTGCTATCCGAGGCACGGAGAGTGATAATTAATTTATAAAAGGCACATAACTTCGAAAAGTTAGAGGTGGCGCCTTGGGTTCGAACCCGAGACCTCTGACTTGCCAGTCAACGGTCACCACCACTAGGCTATCACGACTCCCTATACTCTAAGTCTAATAAATAAATAGCAACTTTGTTACTAAGTGTTAATTACTAAGGCCATGTAAGCTTAGTATTAGTTACTAAGTCAATGTAAGCTTACATGCGTAGGCTCGTAGCGCTACGAGGCCTACGACGCGTGAAATCACGTGGAAAGGTTTTCCGGCTTTATAATTAATCTCTGATAATAAACAATTTATTTTTAACGCGGCTAATCTTTGATAAAAATAATATCTATGTATATTATAATATTCTCCTGACCGAATTCCGGTCACAGCAGCCAATCTCAACGGAGATTAGTCAACTACGCAGGAGATATTAAAATAATTTAATATGAAATGTATGAAATTAAAATAAAAACAACATACAGAGATCGGACTAGAACTCACGTTTTTTTTAATAATTTCTAATTAAATAATTGTATTTGTTAAATAAATACAACAGACATAATTTATTTATCTGTAATTCAGAACTGTCAAAATATCACACGTCATAATCCACAAATAGTTTTATTAAAATCATCGTGAGGAAACCAGCACACCTGAGAGAATTTTCAACGGTGTGTAAATCCGCCCGATTTTCCGTCCTCGCCGACGAGGCCCGTCGCGAAGACCCAGTAATTGCCCTCCCCGACCCTTGCTTATGCCAGCCCGGGCTGAGCCTCTAGCCACAAACATGTCCCTAAATAATCAAAACCAGATCCAGCTAGTCCCTAGCATGTCCCCAAGCAACGCCCTGAGCCGAGGCCCCTTAGCTGCAGTTGCTTTAGGTTTAGTTTAAATTGCTTTAGCTGGAGGCCTTTAGGTCTCGCTAGAAGTCCGGTTAATCAGTCTGAGCTCCCTAGAGCTATAACTGAGAGAGACTTCGTAGAATAAAAAAAAAAAAGGTGTATAAAGTCACGTCAGAGGCCTACGGACGGTTCAAACTCTGACACCAGGTTGTTCATCAACCATACGATAAAGAAGAAAGAATGACCCTAAAATGTTGTCATCGCATTCTATTCCACGTCTATAGGTTAGTACAATCACTCACACAAGTGTTAACCTCGACGCAACTTTTTTGACATTGAACTTTCAAACTGCGAAACGAGTTTAAATAGGTACACTTAATAATGCACTTTGCATGTTCTTGCCTGTACTAATGCTGTCTCGCTTTATTGAAAGGAAAATGACAATGACATAATATTTAGGCCGAGGGTTGCAAAGTTTTTATAAATACTTACAGAGGGTGTATTGTGAAGTTATAAAAAGTTAGTTTCTTGTTGATAGTATGTAGGTATTGTAACTTAATTTGTTTATTAACATGCTGTATAGTAGATTTGTCGTATTGTTGAAATGACTAGCTTTTGTCGGCGGCTTTGCATGCATTGAGGAAGAACCAGGATTAAAAGTTTTCAATAAGATTTCTTGGATTGTATTAAAGTGTATATTGGAATTCTAATTCCCAAGACATTATTTCCCCGACCAAACAGTTACCGAATTTCCTACATGTATTATAGAGAGACATTGTAAGAATATGGAAGTTAAAAAAATAATTACAGGATAAGGTCTATCTGTGTGCTAAGTTTTACCTATATCTGTTTAATGATTTACGTGTTAAGTAATAAATACTTTCCTAAACTTTTTAATTTTTATTCATAATTCCGGCCGCGGCTTCGACTGCTTGGTTGTAAATTTTCTCAAAATCTATTCAGTAGTTTTTGCGTAAAACAAACATCCATACATACTCACAAACTTTCAAGTTAAAATATTAGTAGAATAGTAGCAATTATTATTATTATTTTTTTTTTTATAGACTCACGCCTGTATTCCCCAGAGGGGGTAGGCAGAGGTGTGTAGTACACCCACGTTTCGCCGGCTGTGTAATAATAGCAATTAGTAGCATATTATTAGAAGGATTAATATAATTAATTAATCATATTTTATGGATTAGGGATTAATTTATTGTACGCAATAAGCACATTAAGTTAAGCAAGAGTTATTATTTATATTTTTTTTCTTTTTTTTTATAATGAAAGGCATGTGCTTGACCACAAACACACTTGATACTTCACATTTGGAACGGAAGTTTCCAATGTACTTTTGATATGACGCAAATATTGCTTTATGAGGGGAAACCCCGCGTGATTGGAAAATACAAGAAAAACGATTTTAAAGGTTGTTTACTTGATTTTAAATCCAGTTTTTGATTTCAAAGGCCAATTTAAATAAATATATTGATGTCAATATATTGATTACATATTATTTCAGAGTTGGTCGTGAATTATTTACATAATAAATATAAATTAGTTTTACATAATTATTTATTTATGCATCAAGGCCAAAAATATTTATTAGGCTACTGACCTCTTGATACATACATTTAAAAAAAACAAGACATTATAATTTGTTTTATGTAAAAATTGAATTTTTTTCTTGTTTTTTTTTTATAAAAAAAAACCTTATAATGATCTAAATCGTTGACTAGGTGATACAATTTTTTTATTTAATCAAAGCTTATAAAAACTAGCTTTCATGTACAGTCGAATACAAAAACGGTAGCTTAAGCGCAATAAAACAACAACTCACGTATAATGCTAAACGGATATTAGCATCCTATTAAGTACAGTGGAGCGCACAAGTGTTAGCAAACTGCGCTAGACGCACCGCGGCCTTGAACTTTGCGTCTCGAGATGCAACGCATTTGCATATAAACGCAGGCGAGCGGCCGATGCGATTATCGAAGAACTGGTTATATAAAAGTACGGCGCGACGGAACGCAACTGGTTTTCTTGTACTGTTTAGAGATTAAGTGTTTTTGAGCGCTTTTAGTTTCTTTTGTTAGAGGAAATGTGCCTCTTATGTTGGGCTAGGATGGTACATTATTTTGATTTATTGAATTATTTGGTTAGCTATCAATGTAGCTTATAAACAATACAAATTATAAATTTATGTTTTTTGAAAAAGCCCCCTTTCCTGTTTAATTTACTTACAATTTAAAATTCCAATTTTAAATTATAAACTTATGGTTATTTATCGCAGTAAGTATGTAATTTTTCTTTGCAGTTTGAAGTTTTGTAGTTGTGTAGTTTACTAGAGTAATGTTGTGTTGAGGTAGGCCGATAAAATAAAGCTTCAACATTTTTGTAACTTTATTATTGCTTGCTTATTGTTCTTGTTTTTAACAATGTAATTTAAAAAACTTTTTTGCGCGGTTGTACTTATTTGCTCATAAGGCGTCTACCAAATCAAATTCCGAATTCAAGAAACGAATTAAATATGAATACAATATTTTATATAAGTGATGATATATTATCATGTATGCAATTATGCATTAAATGCAATAAAAGGAACCGTAAGTTCGAATTTTTGCATTTTCTCAAAAAAAGTTTCACAAAACTTTATTAGTATGAGACATATCAATCATTTATTTATGTTTTTAGTAAATTAATTAATTAGAAAAAAAAATCAAAACATATCTTATTGTCTCCTTCTAAAAGAGGCCAATTTTTTTCTCAATAAATTCACAGCTGGTTGCTGGGCAAGAACAATGTTCCGTACGGTTCCGTTCATGTTTTATTAAGATTTTTAATATTATAAAAAATACATTTAGGATCCACAGTTGTGAGTTGTGTACCCAAATGTTCCTCTCTTTTAATTTTCAAAAGGAAAAATACTGGCTCTATGTTATTAATTAAGATTGTTTCCTTTCCATTTTCAAATTAATTAAAAAGAAACTTGAAATACATTTTGGAACACGTGCCCCGCAGTCGAGATTTAAAATATTCATATAAGTATTAAGATATTTTAGAGCATATTTCTTATGTTATGAATATATTTAAAAGGTATATATTTATTATTTTTTGTCGTTGAATATACCAATATCCCTAGAAGAGTTGCAAATGCCTAAGTTGTTTTGCGTAAAACTACACGTCTTCAGCTTGACCATAGACACAGATATTTCCTCTTGTCTTCCAAGAAAATATTGTTGAATGACTCACACATATATTTTGAACGGCTCTGACTTTTTTATCGGATTCTAAAAAAAAATATATTCTGACTGTCTTTGTCTGAAATCTTTTCAAATAAAGTCCTACACAATTCTAACTTTTTTTATTTTATTTTAATACTTCTTCCTTTAATTTGTCTTTTCATCTTTATTTTTTATTTTTGTTGTTTTTCTGACGTTTATTTCTATAATGAATAAATAGTTTTCTTTTAATTACAATTTATATATATAATAATTTATGATGGTCAGATAAGTTAATTACTTATCTGACGATCATAACTAAACAATCTAGACAGACTACCGCTACATTTTCAAAACGTTTTATTGACTTCTTAATTTTAGTACGAGTTTGGAAAACGCGCGAAAGGAAACGATTTTCCTGAAATTTAATACTGTTGCAGTTGTCGCTTTTCTTTCCGGGTCTTTTTATTATTACACATTTGGTTCAGCATTTGTGCAGTTCTGCATATCGACGGTGAAGTATCAATACCTTTTATCTGTTTTTACTAAAACTGCTAATTTAACTTATAAGAGACAGCCATGAAGTTTTTCCTTAATTTAGTGATAGAATTAATTCCATCTCTGTTATGAGAAGCTTGCCCTCTATAAATATATTCTATTCGTAAATAAATTTTTCGTATTTTTAATTTAGAGGGCAACCATTTTGGCGTGTAATTTTTGTATAAAATAATAAATATTCATATTAATAATTACATTCTCAGCGCACACAATTATATATATTTTGTTTTATTATTTAAATATTATATTTATTTGCTAATTATATGATAATTATTTGCAATTTTTGCTAACGAGATAAGGGCAAATGTGTATATTAATACAATTGTATTATTAAAATAGTTCTTGTTATAGTTAAGTGTTCCGTCGGCGGCGATCGGGGTTCAATTACTAATTAATTAATTATTTTGCTGTAAAAAAGGTTCAGAATATAACAAAGGTTTTATTTATATTTTTTAATCTTAGTAATACCTATGACAGTTATCCTACTAATATTAAATGTGAAAGTTTATGAGAATGGATGGATCTTTGTTACTTTTTCTTTCACGTAAAAACTATTGAACGGATTTTGATGAAACTTTACAATAATATAGCTTATACATCAGAATAACACATAGGCCACATTATATCAACATACGGAAGCTAGTTATATTATAAATTATATATGAGAAAGAGCGCTTGTTGGTTTGCTGTTAAAGGGTCTTATAATAGTCATAATAATGTAAGTCTTTTAATAGATAAAAATAATAGATAATAAAAAAAACGTAGTTTCTTATTAGATTTTTCTCCTGCATCTGTGTCTGTAATCTAAGGCAGTCATCTGTTTATTTTTTATAATAAAGACTTTTAAATTTATATTTAATTTAAGTAGATAATATTTAATTAATCTACGTTTCAATCAATCAACTAAAGAATGGGTCAGGTCGGACGCATCGTCTGGGTTTGGTCGCAACTTGGGAGAGACCTAGGATAGGCAGAGTTAAGTTTCTTTTTTTAGTTACCGGTAACTTATATCATTATTAAAATAAAATTAGAAGACCTAATAAGTAAAAGTAATAGTAAAAAGTAAGAGTAATGACTCCTTCGTCATAGATTTGAATTCCTTAATTATGTAGAACAAAACTGCATAAGTATTTTGTTAGTTAGAAACCTTAAACTTTTCACGTCTTGAATTCGAGTTTAATTCTCTTAATAATTATGAATTCGTCAATGATAACATCAGGTGCATAATTATGACAATTACTATGTGGCATTTTATTACACTTAAACTATATTATAGGTATAGTAATATCAAGTTAATTCGCGTTTTTAAGATTAACTTTAAATGTTTTACTGCCTCGTTAGTCTAGTGGTAAAGCGAGACAGCTAAGCGCGAGGTCCTGGTTCGATACCCGGGTCGGCAAAGTGTTATTGGGTGTTTTCATTAGAGATTCTCAGTAGCAGCACGGAGTCTGCAATTGTGTCTGGTTAATGGCAATAGGCTCGCCCCGTATTATATGGGACTTAGTTAGAACAATAGCCGGCGAAACGTGACGTACTGCATATGCCTCTGCTCTCCCCCTCTTAGGTATGTTTAAATGTTTCTGATCAATTATAAATATAAGTTAAGGATTATTTTATTACATTTAAATTATTTTATTTAAATTAATTTATCTTTTTCGGGGAAAAAAGACATCCATTGCTCGTAACCTATCTTGGTGCAAAAAATCACGTAGCTCCGTTGCTCCGTTGCTGCGATAGAAAAGGACAAACCAACATACAAATTTGCATGTTTAACTATACGTTGAATAATTGTAAATGTATTTAAAGTAAGTACAATAAGAACCTCTTTTCTACCTATTTGAAACTTCAATAATTAATTTAAAATACTGAAATGATATCAAACAATTAATGAATTTGGTTAATTAACTAACGTCGTATTTATAAAACGTTGATTTTTTTAATTATTTAAAAGTTAAGATTTTTATAACGTACAAAAACATGAATTTTGTAATTTTTTAATTATTTTTCAGGATTGTAACGATTAAAACCTTATTTCTACTATAATTATGAATTACGAGTACCTAGTTATGACTTCATTTAGATAGTAATTTGCCGTTGTGAGTTGGTTTCATGTCAATGTATGTAGTGATCATCTCACAAACCACTCTAGATTAGACAAAGGCTATTAATAACGGCATTGGAAAATACGGACACCATTTTTTACGCGGACGGATACGCGAGAAACTATTAGTCAATAACTTCCAGACACAAACGTGAGTACAGTGCCAATTCTTTCTTTCTTTATCGTATGTCAGAGTTTAAACCACCCGTAGGCCTCTGGCATGTCCTAACACTGTTGAAAAATCTTTCAGGTGTGCAGGTCCTTCACGATGTTTTCCTTTACCGTTTTAGCGAGTGATAATTAATTTTTAACACGCACATAAATCCGAAAAGTCAGTGGTGCGATGCCTGGGTTTCGAATCTAAGACCTTTGACTTGGCAATCCAATAGTCATACCACTAGGCTATCATTCAGTGACAATTGAATTTCTATTTCTAAGATATTTTTTAGTCAACGATGTAGTTCTTGTATTCACACTATATCTTTATTTAATCTATTACTACTGACTACTTGTGAGTATTTAACTTCATATAAATATTTAAATAAGATGCATTTTGATATTATAATTATTCCGGTAAAGAAATAGGTAATTACACAATATAAAAATATTATTTTTATTAAATTTTTACCTAACCTAAAATAATCAAAGAGCATTAAGTGCAGGAAAATCTCAAAGGTTTCTCTCAAATTTTAAATTATTAAAAATTTTCATTTACAGAATGAGGATATAATTATGGTATAATTCAGTTGTAACGGATAATTTGGCGTTAATTTACTTAAACATACTTTTTAATAGCATTTTTCGAAAATTAAAGTTTAATTTTAAATATTTAAAATGTCATCCGGATTTAGTTTTCGTTAAAATAAATAAATCAGAAAAGATGTCCGTAACAATTTTAATTTATGAAATTTTTTTAGGCAAAACGTACGCGATTATCCAATCCATTATTATACTGGATAATTAAAAAAAAGTGCGCTATGGTGTTTCTAACCATGGTTTTTTACAATAACTTGTTCTTATTTCATACCATAAAAACAGCATTGTTTTAATTGCAAAAACGTAAAAGAAGGCGAATTTGACTATAGAATAGAAATAAGATTAAAATGATTAATATAAGCTTTAAAAATAAATAGGTATAAGTTTTTTTCCTAAAATATTAATGCGATTTGGAATTTCTTCTTCTTTCTAATTTGAATTGTTCAAAATAATAGAGAATGGAGTTCAAGTAGAGTGGTAGAGTCATAACGTTTAAAAGTTTAAGCTTCTTAAAACTGACCGAAGCATATTTGATTAGTGTATGTTAGTCCTTATTTTTTACTAGAGCAATGCGTTTTTTACTTACCGAAAATAATAATAATTAGGAACTTTTAATTTAATTATTGTCGAAATTATCTACCTACTTTCAAAAGTAATTGATTTATCTTTCCTTTTGATTTAAATTAATACTAGTGGCAATTACAATTCTAGGTTTAATTTTTTTTATAGTATGTCGTACGAAAACAGAAATATAAAAAAAAACATTGCAAAGTTTATGAAATTTTTGTATGTTTGTAGTCAAAGTTCTGGGCGTTTTTCGTGGTTTATTAAACGCGCTGTATTAAAAACTTATTCTTATCGTACATTTTTTTAAATTAAAAAAAAGTATTAGCTATTCAGATTGTTGAACTTTCGGCACGGTGAGTCAATCCAGAGCTGAAAAACTAAAATTATAATTTTCTTGAAACCTCACCTGTGTGACAATAATCTTCTAAGTAGTGCCTAGCAGCTCGCTGCACTATGGAGTAGTACAGGCTCACAGAAGATGCAAGCGCCATCTTCTCTTCTCTTATTAACGAGTACCGATTCTTCCGTCTGCCGCTTTTACAGTTTGTTTCTCTATCTTGTTAAAGTTTCAAACAAAACATAAGTAAACTCAAACTTATTGAACTGCATAGTTTGTTTGTGAGTGCGGAAAAAAAAACTTGTAAGAAAACCAGTAAAAAAAATCTAGTTTGAACTGCGTAAAGTTGCGGTTATGAAAAATTTTTTTGCCGGTCAAAATTACTGTTTTTGTCGAAAACGTCACGGTGTTCCATTTTTTTTAATGTCCAAAGTCACAATTTTTTTCACTACCGCGCCGCATACTACCGCTGTCCAAAAGTCTACGCGAAATGAAACACGTAATTTAAAATAATATAAACGTTTTGGATGCGGCCGGTCCGCGCCGCTTCAGCTGCGAGACTGGGCTCTACAACGCGCTTTTTTTGTTTCCCTTCCACGCGGAGGATGCGGCTCAAATAAGTTCGGATTATCCGATTATTTGATTGCGTTCATGTTTATCTGAAATAATATTTACTGAAACCTAATTGAACTTTAGTTTTTTTTTATGTTTTCTATTCAAATACAATTTACTTACTTTTTTTTTTAAGTAAAGTAAAAAAGCTCTTTTAAGCTCTTTATTGTCAAATGCCAATTTAAGTTAATAATCTTATTAGAGAAAAATTAAGAAAAACTTGAAGAAAATTCGCAAATTCCAATTAGATTCACATTAGCAATAACAAAAACAAATATGGCGGCGGACGAGAAAACGCGGGAAAATAAGTTTCCCGCCGAGACGATCCACTCGAGACATGCGTACGTAACGCAATGTTTACGTACGCCTTTTTCTACTACTAACCTTACATCTTACTCGCTTTGTACAGCTTTTTTGTTCCATTCATATCTATTTTTCTTTTTTTTCTCAACAGATGACTAACTAAGATTCACTTTTTCATTCGTCCAGTCAAATTTTATACACGTGCCGTTTTTGACTTTTATGTTTATAAAAAAAAACTCTAATTACTTGATTAGCATGTCTGATGCCTAATTTATGCTAATTGCATTATAATTTTATGCAATTAATCAAAATTTCAGTTTAAGGTGGTTATTACTTGTGACTTTTTCATAATGTCATTTCAACATTGGGTTTGTAATTAGTAAAAGTAGGTAAGTACTTTAGTTGCCACTCCAACAGATCGGCTTATCGTTCGCGCTAACATAATCAGGAGCGGCGACGCAATTATGACGAAACCCTTTTTAAAAACGATTCGCGTAAAAATAAAGAAAAAAATGAGAAAAATGTTCATCAACGCGACACGACACCCTCCCGCCACCCCCCCACGTCTCTGCGCCCCGGGCGGCGGGTGGCGTGCGACTGAGATGGCAATAGACTCTCGTATGCCTGTCTTATTCAGTGCATCTCGCGCCACTAAGTTTCATACGAAACCTACCCGCGGTGCGCAGGTCCCGGCGCGGAGAGGAATGTACCATCTCCTACCAGCGTCACTGGATTTTCAACCTAATTTCTTTTTAGTAATCTCGATATTGGAGTGTGGTATAAGACGGATATTCCGCGAAGCCCAACACAGCTGAAGTTTTTGACTCTTGCAACTGTGAGACACAACCACACGCATACCGAGCTAAGTTTAGCCTTCGTTCATATGTGCTGCACTCACTCACACAGCTGCAACTTCCTTGTACAGTGAGTTGTGTGTGTGAATTGCATTTGTGTGCAAGCAAAAGTTCCTATAGAAGTTTTTGGTGGACTTTCTTTGTGTCAGTGATTTTTTTCGCGGCGATGCGAGTGTGTGCGCGGGTCAGTGAGATTTTTTTTCAAGTTTTTATTACTCATACAGCCGCGTAGTTTGTTTGTATGGGGTTGTTTGCTTGTGTGGGGGTGCTCGCCCGTTCTTTGTGCCCGGGGATTGTAAAAAATGTCGTATTGGATTCTAGCTGTGCTGCTAATGAATGATAGATACGAGTATGTACTCACCCCCTGCATACTGCACGTCCGCATCTAAAAATCTGATGTGGGATTTGCAAATGTAATCCTTTTTTTATCCGGTTCCCGACATTTTCCATCATTGCTCTTTGAATATAGGATCAGTAATGAGTTTTGTGGAAGCGATTCGCTGCGAAGATCCTTTTTTTTATTTTTTTTAAAGGGCCTTAGACACTTGATACTCTTTTCCTTTATAACCTCTTTACATAAGAAAATTAGGGTTACCATTTTTAAAATTAGGTAACTTTAGCATCAAATATGGCCTACAAATCTTTTCTTCAAGTAGTATGATTACTTATTGGTCACATCAGCACAGACTGACGGATTGGTTGCCTCTGACTCAGAGTACATAAGTAATAGTATATATTCTTTGCTCAGAGTTCAATCACCCGAAGGTCGCTTACTGCTGTCTTTACATTCCATTTAAACATGTTTCCTAACTGATATTTTCTTCATCAAGTGATAATCAATATGCAAATAAAACAAAACGAAATCAGTGATGCATACCTTATATTTGAACCTTGCACCCTACCCATGCGATCGACTGGTAGGTTTAACCGTAGGTCGCAGGTTCGAGACTCGATTCTTATTTCTACAAAAACTTTAATGTTCGCAAAGCTTGCACAAATGGCTTATAAAAATATTGTGATTTTTTATACATGTTATAGCACATGTTAGCCTAATATACATAGGTATAATAAAATTATTTAATAAGAAATTTGAAAAACAATTAATGATATTTGAATCCCATCCGTATCAGTTGCATTTTTTTCAAAATTTTCTTTCCACACGCCTTAGGCATAGAAAGAGGTTTGAAATTTCATCTGATTCTGGTGGTCATACGGTGGCTTAACGGCAACTTAAAACTGTTTATGCCGTGTGGTTTCCGACCTCAGAATAGAACCACCCCTACTCGTCCCGCGGGTGTCGTAAGAAGCGGCAAAGGGAAAGATCCGGAGGATTGGCAGCAGCATTCTTCTGTGTAACAGCAATCATGTGCTACTGCGATCGCCAACCCGCTTGCCCAGATTGACGATTATGGGCAAATACCTCCAATGAGCGCACAAAATAAGTGATGCGTGTGAGAAGAGGCCTATGTCCAGTAGAGGACTGATACAGGCCGTGTATGTATGTATGTATGTAATACCTATTTAAATTAGGATCGATTTATTTTTCGTTTAGCGCACTCCTTTCGTTCAGGGGAACTCCTCTTAAGTCTTTGAACCCCACGTACCTAAGTCACCGTTGTCCGACAAACAATAAAGCCGAACTTAGGTACATTATAAAATTAGTGGCATAAAATTAATCACGACAGTCGACACGTGTTTTACATGCATGCATTGTAAAACTGATGTTTACACGTGAAACTGTTTATAAAACTAGTGTCGTGAAAGTAATTTTATGCCACTAATTTCATAATGTAACTTCGGCTTAAAAATTGCATTGTTTGCGGCGTGGCAGTCAAAGTGTTAGCAGGAGGACGGATGTTGAACGGTATTAGACCCGTCCCCAAATAGGTTTCACCATAATAAGTAGGAAGTTTTATTTACAACACTAAGTCTTCCGACTAAGCTTCCGAGCTAAGTCTGAATAAAATATTCAGAGGCTCATTAGTATGACACGTTACACCATCAGGCTGAAGTCTCTAGCTAACTTTTTATACACAGCGACCTATTTTTCACTGAAGCAGTGGTTAGATGGACTGAAGTAGTGGTTGAATCAACTACCTATATACGATAAAGACCCATCGGACTATGAGAGTAAGGGAATAGAGAGTGCATCTGTGTTTGCGCACATACTTGTGCACTATAATATATCCTGTGTAGTTGGCTAATCTCCATTGAGATTGGCCGCTGTAACCGGAATTCGATCAGGAGAACATTACATTACTTATTTTATTACAATAAAGAATATTAGAATAATTTCAGTAGCAGTACGGAGTCTAGATTTATGTTTGATTTATGGCAGTAGGCCGCCTTGTGTATAAGTTTTATTAAGTAAATAATGAAATATCTTTAGGCATTTTTTTGAAGAATTAGGTCAAGAGTTTAACGTGTCCTTACCGTTCCTTCAAAGTTAAGAATAGAATCAAATGTATAGCTAATTAATAAATTATTATCATTATTACAACCTAAACTGTTCTTCTGTTGTTAGGTGCAGAGAAAAAACCTTTAAAAGGTAGTTTCATATTTGAAAAATCTGGCACAAGAAGGACACAATTAAGTTTCGACTGAAAAGAAAGAAATGCTTTTAACGCCTCTGCTTAACTTTTTGTAAACGCAAGCGTGTTAAAAAATGAAATGGATATCACCACTACCCAAACAGAGAATTGAATCTAAGACCTCGCTTGCAACCATTAGAAATGAGGAAAGTACCCATTAAGTTATCTATCGAAAACTTAATAGTAAAGTCGTGATACACATACGTTCACATTTATAACTACCATCAGAAAGAAAAGCCACTCAATATAATGATATGCATTAGGCTGAGTCGTATTAATCTGCCGAAAGCCAACCTATTAGGAGGGAAAGAGACACAAATATAAACAAAAAAACGAGTGAAAAAGAGGTCAGTAACTGGCGAGTGTACGGTAGCAGAGTAGGGTACAGGTGAAGGCGGTTGTGGTTCGAGGTCGATAGTTTCATAAATAAAATATTTTTTATATGTGTATTTTTAAGGTAACCTTTTTTTATGATTCAAAAATCGATCTCTAATAAGGTTTTTGGTTTCAATATTTATTTTTTCAATAAAAAAAATGTGTTACCTGTTAAGTCCCAAATGAAAAAAAAAAATCATCTGTTTAGCCTTTTTCCAACTATGTTGGGGTCGGCTTTCCTTCGTTTTCGGTACGGCTTAAAAAAATCAAAATAAAATATTTAAAAAAGTTACAAACTATGGAAATCAAAGATAACAACACTATGTTTCACCTTGAATATAATCACTTCAATAAGCTCTGTGGTAGCTTTGCCGGCTCCTGAGCGAATTGAGAGACCTCGGAAAGCATGAATTAAGTTTAATTAAATGTAGTAAAAGAAATTACTGAATACCTTTTTACTACAGTTTCAGAGTGACAAATAGTGACATGTAGTCAGTTCTACCAGCGGGTGTACGTCTCTTACTCCACATATGTAAACAGTTCGCGATCAAGACGCGGACGTAGCCACCTGAACGGTCATAGTGTGGACCTACCTTTATTGTAAAAAAATTATAACAACAGGCACTTTAATGGCCGTGTCTTAGTTTAGTAAAATTGGATTTTCAGCGTTGGTTGCTAGTTATATTCTCGTGAGAGCCAAATAAATAAAAATAAAATAAAATCTTTTTATTTTCAGGCACATATTACATCACACAAAGTTACAGTAATAAACCCATAGAAAAAATTGTTACAAATTTTGCATTAAAAAACAATATTTGGTACATTTCACTCAAAAATTAAATAAAATTTCTGTATTAAGAGATCCAAAAGAGACCGACAAATAAGTGTAAGAATTTCAGTTTTGTTTCAGTCTAGGTGAACTATTACGTCAGAAACTGTGAAGGTTAAGAACGTTAAGGTGTCATTTTATAGCCTTAAAAGATATAAATATCTATACTATTCTTGACTGATTAGCTACCAGACAGCAAGTCAACTTTAAAAAAAAACAATATCGTAAATAGCGGTCTTCTTCATCGTAAGGTTAATGAACAACCTGGTGTCAGAGTTAAACCACCCGTAGGCCTCTAACATGGCTTTACACACCATTGAAAAATCTCTCAGGTGTGTTGTTTTCCTCACGATGTTTTTTTTCCTTCACCGTTTTAGCAAGTGATAATTAATTTTTAAAATGCACATGGATCTGAAAAGTCAGAGCCTTGGGATCGAACTCGAGTCCTCAGACTTGTCAGCCGAAGGTCATACCACTAGGCTGTCACTTACAAAATAGCGATGTTTTAAAATAAATAATAATGAACAATTATACTTTTGCGGCGACCCGGGCGTGTCCATAGAAATCTTTAGCAGCGTGTAGAGCGTAATTACGTAGCGTCGGCGCTTCCAAAAAGTACAATTATATAGCGGTAGCTATTAGCTCTTGTAGAGATTTGTTCACCTGTTGCTTAGCAACTTAGCCTGGCACGGGCTTTCACCAGACGCTGAAGAATCCACAGCTTTACATGTATCATATAGGGTGGCCCATTTATAGTGGTCCAAAAATTTTTTTTACATCTAGGACATCCCAATGATTAATCTAAACGCAACATATGTTCCGCGAAAATCAGTAGTTTAGAAGTTATGATTTTTTAAATTTAATTTCTTAAAATTTCTACTTTAGTCATGTAAACCTCTTTAGATTGAAAGTGATTGCACTAAACCGAATCAAATTTGGTGTGTAAGTACTATAGACATGTAGCAAGCAAGCAATGAGCTATTTTTAAGGTTAACCTTAAATCGTAACATGGTTTTAGACCTTTCGGTGAATTATTTGTAATTTTCGATTGATTAAGCACATTTTTCAAAAAATTATAAAGACAAAAAAATGTACTACACGAATTTTGCTTATGGTTGTAAAAACTACCTTGAAGTGTGAGGATAACATCAATAAAAAAATACTGCGGTGTAACTACAGTAAGCTCTTCAGAAATCAACATTGTATGCACTAGGTCATTAAAAACTTAAAATTTTAATTTTTGCCTAAAACATCATTTGAATAAATCCAACTTTATTATGAAAATAAAAACACTGGAATTAGTTAAATAAAGGATATTTATTTAAAATAACAACCCACAATGACAAAATAAACGCTATTACAATAAGTTTTCGAAATGTCTGCCTCTATTTTCAATGCATAAACATTAAACAGCAACGTCGCAAAAAAATCCTTTTATGCCTGTTGAAAAGGTGTCTATTTGCTTTAATTTTTGTAATTCAGCCATTATCATCATCTGCCTAGCCGTTTCCCAACTATGTTGGGGTCCGCTTCCAGTCTTACCGGATGCTGAATACCAGTGTTTTACATGGAGCGACTGCCTACCAGACCTCCACAACCCAGATACTGGGTTACACGACACCCCTTGGTAAGATAGGTTGTCAGACTTTCGGGCTTCTGACTACCCGTAACGATTGTCAAAGATCTACAATTGACAGCTGGGGCCAACAGCTTAACGTGCTATCCGAGGTACGGAGAGTGATAATTAATTTATAAAACGCACAGACCTTATGAAAAGTCAGAGGTGCGCGCGCCTTGGGTTCAAACCCGAGACCTCTGATTTGCCTGTCAACGGTCACCACCACTAGGCTATCACGACGAAAGCAAATAAACAGCTTTTCAACAGGCATAAAAGGATTTTTTTGCGACGTTGCTGTTTAATGTTTATGCATTGAAAATAGAGGCAGACATTTCGAAAACTTATTGTAATAGCGTTTATTTTGTCATTGTGGGTTGTTATTTTAAATAAATATCCTTTATTTAACTAATTCCAGTGTTTTTATTTTCATAATAAAGTTGGATTTATTCAAATGATGTTTTAGGCAAAAATTAAAATTTTAAGTTTTTAATGACCTAGTGCATACAATGTTGATTTCTGAAGAACTTACTGTAGTTACACCGCAGTATTTTTTTATTTATGTTATCCTCACACTTCAAGGTAGTTTTTACAACCATAAGCAAAATTCGTGTAGTACATTTTTTTATCTTTAGAATTTTTTGAAAAATGTGCTTAATCAATCGAAAATTACAAATAATTCACCAAAAGGTCTAAAACCATGTTACGATTTAAGGTTAACCTTAAAAATAGCTCATTGCTTGCTTGCTACATGTCTATAGTACTTACACACCAAATTTAATTCGTTTTAGTGCAATCACTTTCAATCTAAAGAGGTTTACATGACTAAAGTAGAAATTTTAAGAAATTAAATTTAAAAAAGTATAACTTCTAAACTACTGATTTTCGCGGAACATATGTTGTGTTTAGATTAGTTAATCATTGGGATGTCCTAGATGTAAAAAAAATTTTTGGACCACTATAAACGGGCCACCCTGTATATATTTAGGGATCTTCTTCTTCATTGTATGAAGCACTGATAGCCTAGTGGTATAACCGTTGACTAGTCAGAGGGCTCGAGTTAGATTCCAAGGCACGCTCTTTTAGCTTTTCGTAAGATATTTTCGTATTAAAAATTAATTATCAGTTGCTAAAACGGTGAAGGACAACATCGTAATACAAAAACAGCACGGAAGGAATAGAGAGTACACCCTGTGTTTGCGCACTATAATATCTCCTGCGTAGTTGGCTAATCTCGGTTGTGATTGGCCGCTGTGACTAAAATTCGGTCAAGAGAACATTATTATGCCAAAGAGTGAGTGACAGAATAACCCTACTTAGTTTCTGCTTTAACAAAATATTTTATCATGTAAAGATTTTTAATACATTAATCTTACGATCATACCAAAAAACGAGAGGTAAACGATCGGGGCTTGAACCATCTACACTTGCCGTACTGTAGCAACTCTCTTACTGAGCTATTGCTCGCACAATATGATTAAAGATAAATTAACGAAATTATGAAAAATCATCAAGAAAAACATTAAAAAGTTTCAGCAAAAATTTCAGCTTGATCGAAACATGTTTTCAAATAAAAAAAATGTTTTAATTTTTTTTTATTTAATGCCATTTTCTTATTTAAAAAAAAAAGACTTTAGTAAGTTGAAAATAACGAGCTTATATCTAGTCATTGGAAAATAAAAGCTGATTTCAACGTTCAACCCTTCAGGGTCAAGTAATCTCAAACATATTTAAAAACCATAGAAATTGAGCTTTCTTCTCACATCTAAGGCCAATACGAACAAAAGCAGTGTAAATTGGCGGGGGACGTGTGATAGGCCACGGCCGAAGAAACGGAAAGTGGTTGCCACAAGGACGCCCGGTCGCGCTTCCTTGCCATCGGACTTTGGAAGGTGGCGCAAATGTAAGCGAACGACGGAATACTAGTGCTAATTCTCTTACTTAAGTTACATATCTCTCTTTCTAACATAGATCATGAGAAAAGGACAAAAGATTTTTTGAGTTGTCAATTTATTTTTTTATAATAAAACAGGCATATGCCCACGAAATAGGCATGTATCCACGAGCCCATAAGTGGCGTTGTGGTCTACGATGGACTACATGTGTAGCTTTGAGATGCCTATTCACTCTTGATTTGAAGATCCCAAAATTATAATATTCCAAATTAGTCCATCTGCGTAATATCAACGAGGATACGTGATATCAATCTTCTGTCATTTTTCATTACAGTTTTAGGATCTTAAAATCTTGTCTTGTTTTTAAAGATTGTCTAATGTCTAGACTGTCTAAAGAATGTCTTTAAAAACTGGTCTACTTCACGATACACATGACTTTTATAATAGAAATGCTCTCCTCACGTCCGTTCCGCTTATCGCCCATCGCTTGGTTCATTTACTTTCAGACTTGTGGTGTGCGTAGGGGAGGTTTTGTGTGTAATCACAGATATGTCTTATTATACCAATCTACGTGTTCAGAAATCATAATACAGGCTGTTTAAATAAACGTTGATATGTCCGAAATACAAGCTATTGGTTTTATTTGTATTTTAAGTTATTTCACTGAAGCCAGCCTTTTTCTTAGAACTGTTATTTAAAAGTTTATGTTGCAGTTAAAATCAATTTATGCTCGTTCATTTGATTGAAGTGTTTAGTTAATACAAAGAGATTTTGTTTGCTCAATTAATAAAATTATCGTGTAATCCATTAGTTGTATGACAGTGGACAAGACGACAACATGAGCGCTTTTGATCTGCAAAGCTATGCGTGGCAGGTTCAATCCCCGCATGAGTCAACAATTTCTTTAATTCTTTATCAGAATTATTTCTTTCAATCTGGATGTTTGTGCATAGTTATTCAGAAATTATATCTGTCATAAAATCCTAGTGCGTAATACATATAAAGAAACCTAAGTTTTGAACTAAAAATTATTATTTTAAAAGGTTTCACTCAAATTATCTCCAAAACTTCAATTTACTTTCGTTTAATACTCATGATGTTATTATACAAGTTGCTTAATTGTTCTTTTTGTCCATGGCTTGCACTCATTCAACTGCTAACCAGAAGAGTCATCCATCTTCGTCACCGACCAGACGCACTGCATTAGCCAGACATTTGGAGACAACATCACAAAAATACTCCTGTCTCACTCTACCATCAAGGAAAGTCATAAAGCTTTTGTGTTCTCCCATCTTTTTCTGTAGACTGAGTGATTCAGCAGTTTTTAAGTTTGGAAAGAATGTATGTTTGGGACTTACTGTTTTCATTTAGGACTTTATTAAGTAGTGAAAGAGTTCGTTTTTGTTTGGGCAGATGTGGTAGAATTAAATTTCCGAAGCAAGTGTTAATGTTGAGTGCAACAATCTTTTTCTCGGGCGCTTCTTGCAATGCTGAAATTGGACGGTGTTATTCATTTTGCGACGCGCTCCGATAGACTTATTAAGTGGTTACGTCGTGTTTAACGCTGTTTCGTTTACTTTTTATATAAGTACTGTGTTAACTTTTGATTTTTTATCATTCATTTGTTAGTGTATTGCCATTTCGTTGTCCGCATTGAGTGGAATCATTTCTCGGCGCAGATTAGGTGCTGTTATGTTTTGTTCAGTCTTTTTCATTACTTTTTTAGTAAGTCTGTCATCGTTAGCATAAAACGTATTCTAAAAAACAACTGTCTACACTTTTCGATCTTAGTTCTTTTGAAAAGCTTCGAGTGTTATTTTAGCTGTTTCTATTTGTGTTCAAATAGCTATAAGTGAGATTTTAGGTCAGTGTACACTTAGGAGTTAAGCAAAAAGATGTTTAACAGTTCATAATTACATGTCTCATTAACTAGTCAGTATAAGCCGGTGGTATTTTTCAATTTGTGCTAAGTAGATGATGCGATGGCTCGTGTAAGTCAAGTTATAGTAAAGGGTACAACAAATGCTGTGCACTGTAATCCATCTACTTCACGAACCGATGGCTGAGGGACGCGGGAGGCAAGAGATGTGTTTGTCACAAGTTACAGGAGAAAGCGGACTCAAAAAACGTTGACATTACTGAACTACGAGAATAATATGTTTAACAGGTACTTTAGTGTAAAAATAAATTTATAAATAAGTATGTAAAACCCTTAAATAAGTTTTCTTTAACGTCTTGGTTAACTTCATAAACCTAGAGAAGAGAGTACACAGTACTTACATTTAATTATTTTTTTCGTATTTTGGATAGAAGTCATATTATATTCAATAACAATTTATTGGTAAATAAAGGCTTGCTACTTATATATTCCTAGTAAACTGCATTTGGCAAATTTACATTAGTTGAACTGTCAATATTGGTAAGAGCCTAACTTGAAAACAAAACATCGCCAGTGCGATGTCACACATGAGCCCACGATGGGTCTTTTTCAAAAATTTTCCTCCCTTGGACCAATGTCCGTTGCATCTAGCGGCGGCGGCTACACAACAGTAAATTTCCAATTGTGTTTCATTTGTTGAGCCTTGACATTTCACGCATAGCAACAATAACAAGTTCGTCCCGTTCTCGGCGTTCACTTGGGCCACACCACAAGCTGCATGATGCATTAATCCCTGCTCCCCGCGACGGATCCTTAATATATGATCGCGGGTTCGCGCCGGTCACGCCGAGGATCTCTTTAAACTTGATCCTGGCTCGATTAATGTTATTACTAGCTTTTTGTGAGAAAACAATAGGTTTTGTATGCGAAAAGCGAATCTTAGAGGCAGGAAGAAATTGTGAAGGCATAGGTAGTTATTAAAATTGGTTGTAATGTCATAGTATCACGTTTGTGTATTCCTAAAATAGTTACCATCATCATCATCTTAAGCCATTTTCTACCAACTTGGTGTAGGCCTCCTTCAACAATCTCCATTCCGTTCTGTTTTGGGCTGTTTTAATCCAGTTCTTCTTCTTATCGTAGGCCTCTAACACGGCTTTAAACACCGTTAAAAAATCTCTCAGGTGGGCTGGTAACGATTTTTTCGCTCACCGTACTCAACTGATAATACGCACATAACTTACGAAAAGTAAGAGGTGCGTGCCTTAGGATAGAACTCGAGACCGCTTGACTTGTCAGTCGACAATCATACTACTAGGCTAACAGGGCTAATCTAGTTAATGCCTGCCATCTTGACTATGTCGTCTTTCCATCTCATTTGCGGTCTTCCTATTTGTCTTTTGCGATCCCATGGTCTCTATCCCAGAATTGTTTTGCACCATGCATCAGTTTTCCTAGCTGAATGTACAACCTATTGCCATTTTAGCTTCACCACGCGTCTTACCACCACCAAAATACTTACCAAAACAGCTGTTAGGTAAAGAAGAAATGTTTATGTTCGTATATAATGAAGCCAATAATTATGTCAAAAAATGTTATGAAGCTATGAACGTAGGTATTCATTGGTATAAAAAAAAACTTGTAGGGAGACCATTTAGGGACATAGGAGTGCCCCCGCCAAGACGAGCCAAAAGGTAATAATTATTCAAGAAGTGCTTTGAATTCATTTCATTATGTTTCATTAGAAAACATTTATAACTTTACGTCTTGTGTGATTTAATCATGTAACAGTACTGTTCTTGATTTCAACGTTTTTTGTTATTTTAATATCATTTGAATATAGATTTTTACAGGGAAGACTGTGGTCAAGCGGCTGCCAAATAAGGTTTTCTGGGTTCGAATTTCAGATCCTGTAGAGTAGATAACTTGATAAACCCAGGATTTTAGATTAGTACTGTTAGACAAACTCAAACTCGCATGATTCCGCAAATGAATTGTCAATTTCAAATTAATATGCGAAAAGTGATAGTGTTATCGTGTATGTGATATCACATTTTTAAAAATTTAGAGCTCTGTGTGGTTTCATGAGAAATCTAAATTGTGAGTCTAATTCTAGATCTGTACCTACTGCTCCTGTAGGTACAAATCTAGAAAAAGGCGTAACGTTTAATATTTTTAAAAGATGAAACAAAAATGTACAGCTTATTTTAAAAGGTCTTGATGAATTTCCAAATGATTACTTTTAAAGGGAACCCTAAAAACATACTCATTATTCTAATATGACATTCCTTTGGTGTTTTACATTTCCATGTAATTTGAATTTATGACTTCATTGCATACATTCTCGATTACATATTAAAGGACATGAGACGATAGATCAATCACCTTCACAGATAGCCTAGGGAGCCTTTTCTATTAAATAAACACACACAAACATAACCACGTATTAAAATAAATTGCGCAATTCTGTAAAAACCCATTTTAAAGTCTAAAGTTAGTAAATTGGTTATGAAACATTATTCGCGTAGGTGCATTCTATCGGATGCACTTGGCCATGCACTCAGCGACCTCGACGTGTCCTCCAACGATCATTTGATCTTTTCGCTGAATACATTATATTGTTTACGTATATCAGAACGGAATTACTATTGTGTGGAGCTGGTACTTCATTTTGTGGACCTAGTGGTTTGTTAGGGGTAGTTTATCCGAGTACCCTCTGTGCCAATATGGAGACAGTTTTAGTGACTCTTGGCTACAGCATAATGTAGAGTTTGTTTAATTAGTGAATTTACCATTTGTGGTTTGATAAATTTTAACCCAACACACCTTTTGATAGATCTTCTTCTTATCGTATGGTTGATGAACAACCTGGTGTCTGAGTTTAAACCGCCCGTAGGTCTCTGACATGGCTTTACACACCATTGAAAAATCTCTCAGGTGTGCTGGTTTCATCACGATGTTTTCCCTCACCGTTTTAGCAACTGATAATAATTAGTTTATAATACGCACATAACTTACGAAAAATGAGAGTTGCGCGCCTTGGGATCGAACTGGAGACCTCTAACGTCAGTCGACAGTCATACCACTAGGCTATCAGTGCTTCGTTTGATAGATAAATACCCATTTTCTCTCGTTGATTTGTGCAGACTAACCACGCAGTTGGATAGAATATCATAGAATACACGCGCTAGAAGCTATCAAGAACAACTTCTCGCATGCAAACTTCCTTATGAAGAATTCTTCAAGCAATTTTCCTACAATTTTTTTGATAAAGTTCATATCAAGTGAACATTTTATTTTAGTTTGATTTCTAAATAATTGGTTCGACATCTTTAAGGTAAACTAAAAAAAGGTTAGCTTAAAAAGACGAGTTTACGATTTGTGTTTGAATTTAATATTATTATAACGATGGTATAATGGATCGCTCTGACATTCTATCGTCTTTTCACCTTTGAGACTTGGCTGGGCGCTTATCCGGTTGTTTATACCTAATGCCATAGATGATAAACCATTTTAGATTTGAGAAAATAAATATTATTCAAATACTTTTGTACCTATTGGTATTTAAATAACAAGAGTTTCCACTTGGTAATTATTCTTTAGGGTTTTATTATTATAAGGTATTATTATAAGGGTTTTTGGTTGATTTTTTTTTCGCAGAAGGGGAAATGTGCCTTATGCATACTGTCCCACTCGGGGATGTCGGGCTTGCCGGCCTAGAGATGGTGGGCGGCTGGCATACCGACTAAAACCTCTCTCTGTGTCACCTCTCATCCACATAATGACGGGAACGCGGTATCTCTAGAAAGAAGTATTACTTCCGCGAACTCGCCGCTGACGTCCGTCGTCGCCGGACTCTCTTCGGGGTGGGGTGGGCAGGCATATTATTTTCATAAAAGTTGTGCCATTAGGTTCTTCAATAGACAAGTAGATATCCCATCAACTCCTTAATTAG
This sequence comes from Protodeltote pygarga, assembly GCA_936450705.2. NCBI lineage: Eukaryota > Metazoa > Arthropoda > Insecta > Lepidoptera > Noctuidae > Protodeltote > Protodeltote pygarga. The sequence continues at coordinate 12,422,669 of OW388261.2, forward strand.
TGTGCTCTCTTTGTCACAAGAGCGGTCTCAATCATAATTTCTAAAAAGTGCATTCTCATAAACAAGTATTTTTAATCATGGCAGAATTTCCATTCATGTTTATTGCGTTAAAAATACCATTTCCCAATCATCAATAAATAGCATTTACTGCTTTCATTAAACACAACTTTAAGTTTGGACCAATTACGCACGGGCGGCGGCGTCCATATTTCTCCAATTTATTCTACCAATTATGAGTTAACTTTTCGTTCGTACAAACGGACAGACTGGACCATCATATATTATTATATGCATACGATCGCCATCCCATTTGCAGTCTCTGTTGATTTTTCCGATTAAAGCGCATTGCGGATCGTCCGACTATTTTATCCTTTGGGGATCCTTCGTGGAAAGTCCTTCGTCTATGCTTATAAAACAATAGGATGGAAGGAGAGGAAGAGGTTCGCCTAAACAAAGTTATGTAGAACAGATCAAAGAGAAAGTACCTTTTTTTTGGGATTCTTACCTGACTAAACCACCCCGGTGATCACATGGAGGGAGATCCCGGGTCCTCTTAAGAGACCAGCTCCGGAACCTCCCTACCTAAAGGTGAAGACCTATAAGGAGGTCAAGAAATTGGCTCTTGATAGGGAAGCTGGAAGAAGCTGCATCAACAAGAGTTTACTCTTAAATTAATAATGATGATAAAACAGTACAGATTGACTGATACACAACGCACAGCCTAAACCGTTACATTTATAAAATAATATTAGCAACATTTTTTTTACGTAAAATGGTTTTGTCATCAGAACTAAAGCTGTGTACCAAATATCAGATCAATCTGTCAACAGGAAGGGGGTGAAATATCGATAACTAAATTATATACATCCCGAATATTGGTAAATATGTATTGACCATACATGCAATATTCTTGCATTTTAAGTATGCTTTCAAGGGAGAGTTTTTCAAAAATCTATTCTAGAACCTTTGAGAATTGATTTTTGGAAATCTCTACATGTTCATATAATTAAAGTTCGTTATTGTATTAAAAAAAAACGTGCCGTGTACGGACCCTTGGAAAACACGTCAAATTCGCTTGACCATTTTTTTTCGGCAATTGATTGGCTCTTGCAAATAAACCAAATGAAGTCCGATTGAATTTGTGATGAGCTTTCACCAATTTGTACCCTGTTCAACCATGTACGTACAGCTACTGTGTACATTATAGTTACAATTACTTACAGTGTACATCTACTTTAAGTACCTATATGTTGTAATTATGGAGTTAATTAATATTTACAGCTCGGGGAAATATTTTGTGAACATGATCGGACAGGACCTACGTATAACCTGATGTTTTAGACTCTAAACAAATTTTGGGAGGTCTTTTTTTGTCGTATGATAGATAAACAACCTGAGGTCAGAGTTTAAACCGCCCATAGGCCTCTGGCTTTATGACTTTACAAACGTTGAAAAATCTCTTAAAAAAAAGGTGCACTGGTTTCCACACGATGTTTTCTTTCACCGTTTAGCAAGTGATAATAAATTTCTGATATGCACGAAAGTCAGAGGTGATGCCTGGGTTTTGAATCTACGAACTTTAACTTGGCAGTCCAACGGTCATAAAACTAGGCTATCTCTGCTAATAATATTATCTCGTATCGACAGAAAGAAAGAAAAACGTTCCAATTCTAAGAACTTTAAATAAACGAACTAAATGGGTGCAGTTACTCATTAATTCCTCGGATTCATTGTGGCGAAAATCTTGCTTTGCCGTATATTTAAGAAAAACCGAAGTAAGTAGTAGTGCAAGTAAAAATTTTAGAGTCAGGATCTCAGGATCGGGTTCAAAGTTGGTGCAGTTTTTGCGTGGCCCAACTTGGACCATTCCTCTTCGCGCGATGCATGGGAAAAGTTACTGACAGATCGGTACACTGCCGACCAAAAGTTATGACCTCGTTGGTCGAGATTAAAATTTCTTTCATTTCTCTTTTTTGCTTTTCCTTCGTTTTTTTTTTCATTTGCACTCAGACTGCTACAAATCTCAGAGAATCATACTAAAATTTGTCTCTTACGGGAAGCGAATCGCTTAACTGCTACGATCGAGTCTTTTGATATTTTTAAGTAAGATTGTTGTCCAAAAAGTTTCGGTTTTGGTTTCCGTGTCAAGAAAAACATTATAGAGTTTTTTGACAGTCCTTGCGCTCACCCCTTTTGAGTGGAGGAATTTCCCTACAAAGAGGCAAATATTAGGTTTTTATATTTACACTAGGTTGTTCATAAACAATTCTTAAGTTATACTTCAGTCATACAATAATGTTCTCAAAAAAAAAAATTCAAATATCGAATAAACTAATCTCAAAACTCAGCCTCCCAAAGAGACTAATGAAATCAACCAAATTTTCCGGCCGCCAGTGTACGTAGCGGATGCAACGTCACGACAACGACGGCCGCTAATTTATGGAAAACCTCTGAAGTCGCGAACTTCATCGGTGTGTACTTTTGTGCGCTTCAAGTGTACCTATAACGATGTCAATAGTTACACTGGAGAGCATTGTGTTTGTATGGAGGCTTAAATTATTTTATCTACTCCCATGCTTTAAATCCTCTATAAAAGATTCTGCTGAGCACGAGGGGTTCGATCCCCGGGTCGGGCAATGTGTTTTTGGGTCTTTGCTATTAGGAAATTCGCAGCACGGAGTCTGGAGTTGCACCCGGTTATTGGCAATAGGCTCGCCCCCTATTACATGGGACTTATAACATAGCCGGCGAAACGTGGGTGTACTGCACACCGCTGCCTACCCCCTCTGGGGAATACAGGCGTGAGTCTATAAAAAAAATATTATTGTATTTTAATGAATAATTATATAGTAAATTATTATTATAATCATATTAATACTTACTACCTACTTGTCGTGGTGGTGCATTGTCACGGACCAGCTTTGCAAGTTCGTGGGTTCTGTGCACACTGATAGAAATAAATTATATTATTTTTTGTTTTTACATAAATATCGCTTTATTATAATATTCTCCCAGTATTAAAAAAAAAATTATATCATTTAACTTTTATCATTAGTTCATTTCCCAAATTCGTTCACCAACTTACAGCTAACATTATTTAATAGTATCATTATATCATCTTGAATTGTCTAGGGACAGCACAAAATTAAAAGTCGTAATATTATAGTATGCACTGCTGGGGCCCATCGACTTTTAAAATCTCAAGAATCAGAACTCAAGACTTCGATAGACCAGTGACGCTTTTATATGTATGCTAATAAGGAAGGATATTGACAGCAAAACTGACAAACAATCGCACCAACTCTCAACACACAAAACAGCACCTAACACTTTGAAATAAAGTTCAAAATCAAACGGCTCGAGTATCTAGGAAACCATGTGAACACCCCTTCGACCCGTGAAGGTCGGTCTAGAAACGTGTTAAGTACAAATGACGCATGCGCACACGCATTGCCACGGACCTCTTTTAAATGTGGTTCAGAACTGTAGGTAAATAATAAAATTGCTACTTATAGCAGAATACTATATTATGTACTTACTATAGTCAAATTAGTCTACGTCCTTGCAATTGAAGTGAAATTAGACGAGATCCAACATCCCGACTAAATTCTCGTGGACAGCTAGTTTAGTAGACTAGATTGACAGCTCTAAAAATCTTCTATCCTTTCTTAATGATCTCTGTTAGAAAGAGAAATGAGAAGTCTAAATTAGTTTAGAGCGTCAGACAATTAGCACTATTAGCGAGACAAACCATGGCGTCCGAGGCTGGCAACAGCTTCTCTACAATGACAACAAGGAGTACCAAGACGGATACATGTAGCTTACCGAAACGTCCAAAAGGCCCGATTTCCATTCACCCACAACCAACAGGCGCAGACAGACCGCTCAGCAGCATTAATCGACGTATTTAAAAGCTTGTATTCTACCATTCTGCAGAGCGGTTCACCCACTATCTCTTGGCGAACAGGTGACGAGCGGGACTGAATTTGGTCAAGCCATTTTCCAAGAGTTTACGGCATCAGTCTAGCCCGGTGCCTCAAAATCAATTTGTGAATTTATTAAAAGACTAGCGACCCGCCCCGGCTTCGCACGGGTGCAATATACAAATAAACCTTCCTTAAGAATCACTCTATCTATTAAAAAAACCGCATCAAAATCCGTTGCGTAGTTTTAAAGATCTAAGCATACATAGGGACAGACAGACGGCGGATAGCGACTTTGTTTAATACTATGTAGTGATAAAACCTTGGAATAATCAAGATCCATTTTCAAGGAATTGGTATGGAAACTGTAGCTTCCATAGCACGTAGGTAGCCTATATGTATATAATATAGTGTCTAGAAAAAAAATCATAAATAATATAAGTAAGTAAACATTTTTTTAGGTAAGAAAGTGAAACGGTTTTGTAATCAGAACTAAAGGTATGTAAGTACCAAATATCAGATCAATCTGTCAACAGGAAGGGGGTAAAATTTCAATTACTAAATTAGAACTAAACAAATAAATAACAGACAAAATAAATAACTAACAGCTATTCTGTACACATTACAGAATATAAAACCAACACATTATTATTATAATGCCAATATTACAATCCAGTTTTAGTGTAAAACAAAAATAATAGGTGACAAACATTCATAGTCGAGTTGTGGTAGGTCAGGCAAGGTGACTGGACGATGGACAACCAATTATGTATCTGACCTTTATATTAAAGATTACGTGTACCTTACCGCTCTATATAATGTCACCGGGTGTATCTTTAATATCAAATACACTGGCGTTCAAGACTTAGAGCCGATTTCACCATTCACTTTAATAACCGAGTTTAATTAAACTAAGTTCAGCCATACACAAATTGCAGTTTTGAACTCAGTTAAACGCTTGAACCGAGTTTAACTTGATTGATCGCGTTTAGTGTCAGTAATTAAACGCGATCAATTCAAAATTCTTAGTGTCTGAAGTCGGTGAAGTTGGCTTTATTTTCTTTGTATTTTTTTTTGTTCTATTTATTTTTTTACTGATTCCTGTTTAGTATCACTGATATCACCTGCCTGAATATAGCACGATTACAGATCAAGAGCTTGTATACTTATTCAAAGGATACCCTTTACAAAAATAAACTCCTTGAATTAATTTAACTGGCAACCCAGAAGCATTAAACGCAAATACTTGTTCAAAAACCCGTACTCAAGTAAAATATACAAAGTAATTATTTACCAAAGAATTGTAACCAACTTTACGAGTTGTATGTAATAATCTTATATTATGTAGTCTGGTGACTGTCTGCATTCAACGCGGGTCAACTCTCGCGCATGTGGCGACCTTCAGGCCGTTCATTATCAAGGCACTGCTTTACGCTTACTAGTTAATACGAATGTGGTGTTTTATTTTTAAATATGTAGATTTTAAACAATTTTGATATCACTACATAGTACAAAACAAAGTCGCTTCCCGCGTCTGTCTGTCCCTATGTATGCTTAGATCTTTAAAACTACGCAACGGATTTTGATGCGGTTTTTTTTAATAGATAGAGTGATTCAAGAGGAAGGTTTATATGTATAATGCATGCATATTAGCGTAACCATCATTATAAGAAAGTTATTGTTGTTTTCCTCGGGAACAGTACTTTTTTTCGGGATGGAAAGTACACTATGTCCATTTCCGTACACCTGACAACGTGTATGCAAAATTTCAGGACGATCGGTTCAGTGGTTTATGCGTGAAAAGGTAACAAACAAACTTACTTTCGCATTTATAATATTAACTAGCTGCCCCGCGCGACTTTGTACGCGTGTTTATTTTACCTCTACGGTTTGCTACCCAACCCTACACTACCCTACGCTACTTTACCCTACCCTAGCATTCTCTAACCCTACCCTTCTATTCCTACCCTACCCTACTGTACCTCTACCCTACTCTACTCTACCCCTACCCTACCCCTCTATTCCTACCCTACTCTACCCTACCCTACTCTACCTCTACCCTACCCTACCCATACCCTACCATACCCAAGGGGTATAATGCCATATTTTTTTCTTCGATTCTTCTATTATAGGCGGAGACTAATCCAACAAATTAAATCCCATGAAAATCAGTCCAGCAGTTCTCGTGTGTGCCTACTAATTTTCATGGCTTCAACTTTAAAAATGGCAGAATTTCATTCAAACTTTTATCTTCTATATTTTCTCCCCAAAGTGATTGAATATCGAGATATACGTGCATAGTTATGCCACTTTGATGTCTCATACTAATACCGAATTTCTTACACAAAATATTCGCGCTTTTTGATAACTCTACCCATTAGGGGGAAAGGGGGGGGGCTTTCCCCCTAATGGGTAGAGTTATCAAAAAGCTAAAACACGTCTTATTTGTTAACCGAAAAGCTAATTATCGAGTTTAATGACGGATTTTCATAACTACAAACATTAGTCCCCTTTTATATCTCCTCAGGGGTAAAAAAATCCAAATTTTTTGATACACGTCTTACTTATTTTTAGCGCATAAGCTTAATACTCATTTTTACATCTGTAACTTAAAAAATAACGAATCTCCCATACAAACTTTCACCTCCTTTTTTATCCACTCAAGGGTAGTTTTTAAAAAAAAAACAATGCTCGTCCTTTTATTTATCAACCGAAAAGCTGAATACCAAGTTTCGTACATTTAACGTTAAGAATGACGGATTTACATACAAACTGTTTCCCCCTTTTTTACCTACTTAGGGGAGAAATTTCAGAAAATCCTTCCTTAGTGCACCCCTACGGTACTTAAAGAAAATTGTCTCAAAATTTCAAGTCCCTAGGTCCACCGGTTTAGGCTGTGCGTTGTCTGTCAGTCAGTCACGTTACCATTTTATAAGTATAGATAGATAGAAGAAGATTAGGATTAGGAAGCTAGGGTAACAACATTTTAATTTAAAAAATTAACCTACTTCAAACAACACATACCTTTTTTTGTTTTTTTTTTAACAAAGTGAAATTACTTATTACAAGATGTTTCTTATAATGTGATGAGAAATTCCACTGTCTATCTCCAAAGGGCTTCATCAGAACTTTACCAAATTCTAATATTTATAGTACAAATCAGGGCCACACGAAAGTGCCCCTAACAAGACCAGCCCAAACTTACAGGGCTATAACTAACTAACTATACCTTTACACGAAGCGTTTCGACGTATTTTTTTAACTCTCACTATGAATATAAATTTTCCACAGGGTTTTTTTCTACCATGCGTACATTGTAGTGCAAGGTGAATGCAATTTTATACTGTGGTCTCGTAATTTGATAAGTGAGCAGCGCCTTGATATTGAACAGTTTGAAGGTTGCATGTGTCACAGTCGAAAGCATTTACTTACGTAAAAAGATATAAATGTAGAACATGATAACAATATTTTTTATTTCCTGGAGAAAATGGAAATGTTTCTTATAATGCCAATAGTCTTTTTAATGGTGGTTCCTATTTAAAACAGTGAAAGTTTGTTTTACCCGACTGCGCCAGAAGGAGGATTATAAAATTTTGTAAATGTTTGTGGTGCCTATATTTAGTTTTTTTTTTTAGTAGACTGTGGTAAATGGTTGTAAGTACTTATGTTCTAGCTTGACAATGCTGCTGCTTTTACTTGGTTTGACCGCTAGTTTGTTATACCTTTGTTGTATTTTTTTATTTACCTGATTTACCCACCTGATGGTAAGCAGTGGTGTCTTAAAAAAATTGAGTCAAGACGTCGTCTTAACTAAGATTTTCCAGATAGAAAATTACAAAATCTGAGCTGAAAAGTCACGCTTGCGGTCAAAGAACAATTATTATTATTTATAGTACATTAAAATAGTATCTACTCGACTCTATAGCATTTGTTATAGTGAGTGTAAAACAGGGGCTCCCATACGGTGGTTCGCGAGAACATAATTTAGATCCACAAAACAAATGACTATTAAGAAACGCAAGGGCGCGAAGGGGAACAGGGAGCATCTTACGCCAGTTAGCAACCTTTTTTAAACGGTCCCTGCACCAAAAAAGTCTTAGATGGTCTCTCAAAGGTTGGGAACCACTGGTACAGCCACACGTTTTGCGTAATGTAACCGAGTCCAAAGAAGAAAAATCATCAGCAATCAGATGGTTCGACCGCACGCGCTGCAGGCAAAAAAGTGTTCAAATACCGCTCTTTGGTGAATCATCCAATAGGATTCTCATTACTTTTTCTTGGTTATTGTGTTGGTTAAACTAAATTGATTTCACTATAGTCTGCATGATTTTAGGGTACCGTAAATAAAGGTCTTGGAGAAAATGTTTTTCTTCTGCAATTTGAATCATCTTTTGTTGACGGAAAATTTTGACATTCCGTCATAACCAAACTTCCGACCTTCAAGGTGATCAAATGGTCGACAGGTCCAATACACTTGCTTTGCTTTAAGTATTTACAGAATTTACTTTGAAGGGAAAAAAAGAATACCGAATAGAAACTTATAAGAATTGTTCCTTTACTATAAGTTTGATACTTATGTCTACAGCCTTTGCTTCTGTGTGTTGGTCCGTTAAAATAGGCCACTTTTTATAAAAAGACCTAATGACGCGGAACTAATGAGACGATGCTCATTAAGCTATCCATACCGAGATGATCAGATTAAAGCCTTTTTTTTATTATTACAGGCTTTTATTTAACTTACAATGTGTATATTGGGATGTTGTGCCGTGTGGTTTCCGGCTTAAGAATAGAACCACCCCTACTCGTCCCGCGGGTGTCGTAAGAAGCGACAAAGGAAAAAATCTGGAGGATGCGCAGTAACATCCTTCTGTGTAACACCAATCATCTGCTACTGCGATCGCCAACCCGCTTGACCAGCATGGTAATTGAGGGCAAACACCTTCTAATGAGCGCACAAAATAAGTGATGCTTCTTAGAAAAGGCCTTTGTCCAGCAGTGGACTGATAGAGACTTAGAATTTTGAATGAATTAGAAATTTAGAACCTTATCCTATGGATTTTTTACATGTTGGTTCAGTTCCGATGATAATGCATTTTTATGGTAAGCATGACTTGAATTGACACCCAGATTTAGCAATAGATAGAAGGAATCTTCAACGGTCAACAGCACTGACAAAAATGTGATTGAAAGCTTGGTTAAAAACGTTGTTTTAATAAAAACTTATTTTATATCAAGCGGAATTTGGAATTGTGCCCGGTTAATGGCAATAGGCTCGCTCCCTATTACATGGGGCTTCAGCCGGAAACGTGGATGTACTGCATACACATCTGCCTACTCCCTCTGAGAAATATGTTATGCTATGTATTTTTTTTTACTTCAATGAAACCTTTAAAAAGGTTGTTGATTAAAAGTCTTGCACTGTTCTTAGGTACTAGGCACGCCACTGCTCTGATGGTATTTATATCTATTCCATATACGGAGTTTCAGAGGACTACCATGTCTGATTGCAGTTAGAATTCAATACTATACAGATGCAACGAATTCCTTAGATAATTTTTATTAAGCATTAGTGCGTACGATGCGAAAACTTAAGTTTCTAACTTAAGTAAATGGTTGTACAAAGAAAAAATGCTTCGTAAGTCTTAAATCTATCTTAAGTCATCCGTTACAAATACCTACGTAATCGATCTTAAAAAATATGAACACATTATTGGACTGTTTTATTCGTTGGAATCGAATGAGTCCGGATCGGACGCGTGGACCGGTCCGACGGCTTTTTGTGGGATCCCACCCTCATCTGTCGACCTGACTGCCTTTTGAGGTCTTCTACATCCCCATTCGAATATAAACCTTAAGTTATTTGCACATAAAGTTGAAAATTCATCAGCAGTTTCCTCGTTTGACAGTCACGACCTAAGAGCAAGGATAAATGTAAGGATGAAGACTTTTATCAATCAATTTTGAAGCTTAGCCAGCAGTTTGAGAGTTCGTTTTTGTTGAAATTTATCGTGATGAATAGCTCCTTTGATTTTTATCGTACATTTGACCCATCATGTCGTATGTCCTGGGAACGTTTGGAAGACGATTAAATGGTTATTTGCTGTGATTGTAATTATTGAGTTAGGTGATAGCTCAGTGGTTTAAATTAAGGTTTTAGGTATCTACATAATATACCTACGTAGAAGATCGAATAGAATGATCGTGGGTTTGAATCCCATCCGTATCAGTAGTTTTTTTTAAATTTCTTATTAAATATTTATATTTAATATGCTAACATGTGCTAAAACATGTAAAAATATCACAAAAAGTATTAAGAAAATTGGTTATATCGCATTGGTGCCTTCTAAAAACTGCAAAGTTTGGAATACTGAGTCGGATACGTAATGTATTCCGATAGATATTACCAGACGCCCTAAGCGTATAAAGAGATTTGAAATTTCGACTGATTCTGATAGGATACGGTGGCTCAGCGGTTAGAGCGTCGGCACGGTACGTCGAAGATCGTGGGTTCGAATCCCATCCGTATCAGTTGTTTTTTAAAATTTCTTATTAAATATTTATAGAAATATTTACTTTGGAGTGAGATAGGATAGGAGCACATGAGTAAAACATTACAATAAGTATACTAGGTAAATATCCTACACAGTTACATAAACAATTTGTGCCTTATGCGCATTAAGTCGCGAGTTCGATACCAGCACATGACAAATACAGTATGATTGGCAGATATAGATAGATAAATGTCTGGTGTGGTCATATACCTACCGCCACGAGATACAGGAAAACGTTTAAACCATCACACAAAAGAAAATCAATTGAGAATTTGTAGGCGCTGTAGTTAAGCCCAAAAAGGTATGGTTGACACAAATTTTTACTTGTGATAACTAATATCTATCAGAATCCAAAAGTACCTACAAGAAAAATAAAGACATGGCCTTTTATTACTAGCTTTTGGCCGCAGCTCCGCTCGTGTGTCGTGTATTTACAAATAAGAAGTTACATATGTCATTTTCCGGACCAAAAACTCATCCTCCTAGCCTTATTATTTCCAAACTTTGTTGGGGTCAGCTTCTAATCTAACTAGACGCAACTGAATATCAGATTTCTACAGAGCTACTGCCTATCTGACCCCCACAACCAAAGTTGTCAGGGGGCCTACTCCGAAATTTTAACAAGGAACTACGATTGTCGGATCGCATGTTTGTTCGTTAAATTACCTTCTAATAGATTGTTTTTTTTTTTATATGGATTTGTAACGAAACGACAGATGAAAGCTCTAAGTAAAATTAAACAGTGGTAATTTGGTGGTAAGGATTGTGTTTGATGGTCTTCATTATTACGTTCCGATCCGAAACATCGTTGTTAGATTTTCGGAGTAGAGCCCCTGGATTTTATGTGGGTACTGACTCCCTGTATCGACTGTCAGATGTTGACAGCCGAGACCAACGGCTTAACATGCTTTCCGAGGCACGGAGCATGTTCTTTCTGGATCAAAGTATTATTTTGACCCAAACTAAATCGAGGTCATACAACTTACTATAACATTAAACTACATAAATTACAAAAAAAGACAACGACTTAACACGAGTAGAATGTGAATTCCCATGATTAATGTTAAAATAATTGCCATAAAAACTAACGCCATATGACGTGTTAACGACCATGGCGTTTTTACCGTGAACCAGAAAAAAGGTGGTGTCGTTGACAGAATTGGGTTTGTGTAGCATTTAAGGGTTTATGTCATTTTAATCATAGGGTTTAGCTGTGACATCTGTGAAATTTGACAGTAGGTTGAACATAAATATACCTATGTTAACCCCTTAATGGTATTTTAGAGGGTTTTATTTTTAATGCTTGTACGCACTACGCTTCGCTTCTCGTCTATGTCTGTGATAGGCTACTGGCTGATGGACTATTTTAACCCTTTCTTTCTGTGAGTAAATAAGACCGGTACCATTATAGGCCATTATTGTTATTTAAAAGTTAGCCTATTTTTCATCAGTGAGTTGCAATTAATATAAAAATAAAACAATTACACACACATTACGACACAATTAGGTAACCCTCAATTTTTTTAGCTACGAACACTCGATCAAGTCACCTTTCAAATGAAAAAACCAAATCATAAATGGTCCATTCATTTAGGAGCTACGATGCCACAGACAGACGCACCCACAAACAGACACACAGACACGTCAAACTTATAACATATCCCTCTTTTGTGTCGGGGGTAAAATTAAATAATTATCCTCCTCTGATTGTTAAAATTCATTGAAATGGTAAAACTTAAAAACAGTTCGAACACCGCAAGTTTTGAAACACATTCCACCCTTAATTGTTCCCTATATTTCAAAGTACATGGTATTATTCCCGATGCATCCATAGTCTCCTAGTAATGGCAGGCTGGTCATCCATCACCTCCCGCCCCGCGCCCCTCGCCCCGCTCCCGGCGCATCAATCTTATGCAACACAGCCTGCACGCTCATGCTATCCTGGTACCTCCATAGTAATTTGTTGGTATTCTTTTGTCAGATTTAAAAGGATAATTGGATAGTTATGGAGTTTTTTATGGTGTAGTTCGATGGAAATGTTGTGTCAAGGTTTTTTGAATGAATAATTAGCCTGCAAGGAACAGCAACAATACCTAGGTTTTTTTAGATTCCATCATTAATAATTTCCAGTACTGTTTCCCTGTGTTACGTTTACAAAGAAATTGTTATTCATTTCAGCTTAACGCATACTTTGCATGCATATTTTTTTGTCAGTTGTCCTATAAAGGATTTAACACAAATTCGCATATTTTGTGAAATTTTTCACATGACTCAACAAAATGTATGGAACAGCTGTTTTTTTTTTGAGATTTCTGGGTTGGTCCCATAGTAAAAGTTGTTCATAATGATGAGTTTAATGACCCCTTTTAAGGATGCTGGTGTTTTACAAATAACCCTGTATATTTCAAGTTTATTTTCAACACTATCAAATAAGCTTCCCATAAAATAAAAAAAACCTTGGTAGTAATTACTTTTGCCATATTAAAAAAACCTTTCTCAGTCTCAATCTGCCAAAATTGGAGGAGAAAAAGTCTCTCCCGTTAAAACCGGAGGGTATTGTTTTCTGCGACACTTTCAAATTGTCTGCTATTCATTACTGGCTCTCTATAATTATGTGTCCCTGGTATTGTGTTTATTTTTACTTGGATGCAAAAATTTTGGGAGATTGTCCTAGTTGTTATTATAGTTGTGTTTTTTAGAGACAGAGATGATATAAGTAGTATGATTATATCACCTCCTAAATGTAATAGACCCATAACAAATATTAGGTATAGGTAACTATAAATTTAAAAACTCTAAACACAAATACTAATTTTTTTTTAGTTGTGAACACTTTCTTCGTTTAGCAGCTAAGATGCCACAGACAGACATACAAACACACAGACACGTCAAACTTATAACACCCCTTTTCGGGGTTAATAAGAATTAATTAATCAATCTTAAATATTCCATGTTCTGAAAAAAAGTAGTAAAAATTTATTTTTACAAATTTTTTTTTACAAATAAAATTTAGTAGGTAGTCTGTTATTTTTATAAAAATTTAAATTATCAAGTATTCCTTAACCTGTACTTTCAATTGTCTTAATTTGACAAAATACTTAAAAAAAATGAATCTTAATTTTTTCTGACACCTTATTTACTTCTTAGTGTCAACAAGAAACCTTAATATCTGTGCAATAAAGTTGAATTTCATTAAAATTTATTTTCTTCGAGTTAATTCCTATAAAAGCGCTGGGCAAAGATTCGTATGAAAGCGCTGGGCAAAGTTTGGATGCGGGAGTGAGGCAGCCCGGATATTGTCGGCGGAGATTGTTTTAGATAACACTTGTACTCCTTACCTGGTCTTGAACGTTTTATTTCAACGTTTCTGCAAATTTTTTTTCACGGTTACCGGTATTCAGCAGTGATTTTTTACGATATTTCTTCTAGAATATGAAGCTGTTTTTTAGCGGTTTAGCGATTTATCTTCTGTGCTTAGTATTGCGGGTTTAATTCCCGCACGGGAAAAAAATAAGTGAAATAATTTCAAATAATAACTGCGATAAAACATTAAAAAAAACATTTTTTTTTTATTTATTTTAATATAATATTATTTTTTCGAACCAGTCCTAGTTCGAGGTGGCGCAGCTGCGCAGGAAAAAAGTACTTGGAAGGATATGGGGGAAGCCTTTGCTCAGCAGTGGGACACAGTAGGCTAATAAAATAAAAAAATCTATAATAATAACTTTCGTGAGTGAAAAAATAATTATATGAAATATTGATACGGCTTTACTCACGCATGAGTATAGCCGTATCAATATTTAGTATAATTATTTTTTCTGTCGTCCTCCAAGCCTACTCGTAAAGTCGTTGGATATCTCTCCGCTCGTGTCGAATTGCCGTCCCATCGGACTAGCAAAGTGTGGAAATACGGAATAGAGAGTGCAGCAGTCTGCGCACACATTTCTGCACAATAATATCTCCTGCGTAGTTGGCTAATCTCTGTCAAAATTGGCCACTGTGACCGGAATTCGGTCAAGAGGACATTCATCATCATCAACATCATTTCAGCCATAAGACGTCCACTGCTGAACATAGGCCTACCCCAATGACTTCCAGATTGGCCGGTTGGAAGCAACCTGCATCCAGCGGCTTCCTGCGACCTATATAAGGTCGTCTGTCCACCTTGTGGGTGACATTATTATTCAGTACTTTTATATCTTCAATGTGTGAGCGAGACAGTAGTTTAAACACAGTTCACCTCTGCGTCGAAACTAACAACCAACATTGACCTAAATCTATTTAATCAAAAATCCATCAAATATAAATAAATGCTCAAATATAAATATGAACTCGTATAACCCAACCAACGCAATCCCGTATCACGTTCGCAACAGCGCTCAACGTAAAAAAATATACATAAAGGTTAAAAAAAAGAAAAAAAACAATGTACGTCGAACGAAAAAACTTTATCTTGTCAAAAAATAGTAACAGGAATAATTATCGTGAACATTGCATTAATCAAATTCCGTGCACCGTGGTATCGGGGGGGAGGTTAGGGTGGTGGGTTGCCCCCCCGGGGGTGCACGGGAAAAACGAATGCTGCGGGCTCGCTGCGAAAAAACGCTGAAATTAACGGACGCACGCGGTCTAGTGATCTGACGATATGTCTCGGGTAGCCGTCGTGGGTGTTAAGATGACCTAGATTGATAAATATGTAAAATTGCTGTTTGCTATGAAGAAAGTCAGTCTTCTTTCTTTCTTTTGTTGTATGGTTGATGATGACAACCTGGTGACCGAGTTTAAACCGTAGGCCCCTGACATGGCTCTATTCACTTTTGAAAAATCTCTCAGATGTGCTGCTTTCCTCACGATGTTTTCCTTCACCGTCTGTATGGTAGCTGTCAGTTAGGTACGTCATTCTCGGCCCTAACAGAATAACAGCGCTGCTCCATGTAAATGGGGTAGCAATAAGCTGAGTTAGGGTCCGTTTTCGCGTCGCACAATTCTTTTTAAGTTAGCTTTAAGTTATCTTTTGTTTTTATTTTTTCTTTTGTTACCTTTGTGATGCAAAATAAATGTTTTTCTTTCTTTCTTTCTTTCTATTAGCAAGTAATACTTAATTTGTAAAGCGTCCATGAATCCAAAAAGTCAGTGTTGCGTGCTGGGTTTTGAACCTACAACCTTTGACTTGGCAGTCCAACGCAACTGTCATACCGCTAGGCTATCACTGCTTACAAAATAAAAGTAAGTAATTAATAGTGTTCCTTTTCTTCGAGAAGGAAACAACTACCTACCCAGGTTGACAAAAATAATGAGAGACAATAATGTCAGGTTCGAACCCATACCCTCGTGTTTACGATACCACGATGTGGGGTTGTTTAACACTATTACAATATCATAAAAAAAGAGTTCATCTTTTAAAATCTCTGCCCCGTAAACTATCCACAATCAATCAAAATCAAAAACCAGTCAGATATTTTAGCATTATCAAAAAAATCTTCGCAAAAATCATTTAGAGCTTCTCTCTTGTATAGCGTCGAGTCCAGCGCAGGCTACCTATATAGTCACAAAAAAAGCGGGGCCCGTCACCCTGGGGGCTGGGCCCGCCGGCCCTGCTGCATTCATTAATTGCTAATTTGCAGATCGGGGCCCGATGTATGCTTCCAAATGTTTGTATTATGCGTTTTATGTTTCATCAATGCTTTTTGGGTGAATACCTCATTAAATTTGTGTATTGTATTTAATTGAATACCTTTTAATCCTGAATACGAAAGAGTCCTTTCCCGTTTCCTTCTTTTACGCAGCAACGGAGCAACGGATCGACTTGGTTGCATATATAGAGCATAGTATTTGGACCGGAGAGTGAGATAGAGTACTTTTTATTATTATATCACTTTCTGGGGCCGCCCAACCGCCTTAATTTTATAAAACATTTAATAAAAACAATTTTTATATATTTATCCCGGGAAAAATACGTCTACGTACGCGAAGTAGCGAGGAAAAGCTTGAAGGTAGGCGATCGTTATGAGGTATAAGTATTGGTAAATAAAAGTGAAATGGTAATAAAGGAAATACAAATGAATTCGAGTCGCGTCGTGAGCTTAGATCATGCATTTATTAGGTCTTGTAACAATTCACTACTTAAAAGCCTTAATTAGTAAATTCATCCCACTAGAACTTTTTAGAAACAGTTTTCATGAAGAATGAACATTTCTAGGGACAACAACTGTGTTTTGTTTTTCTTTTTTGATTGGGATTTTTGACAGGACAGTTTCTGGAACAGCTTATAAATTAATTATCACTCTCCGTGCCTCGGATAGCACGTTAAGCTGTTGGCTTCGGCTGTCAATTGTAGAACTTTGACAGTCGTTACGGGTAGTCAGAAGCCCGAAAGTCTGACAACCAGTCTTACCAAGGGGTACCGTGTAACCTAGTACCTGGGTTGTGGAGGTCTGATAGGCAGTCGCTCCATGTAAAACACTGGTATTCAGCTGCATCCGGTAAGACTGGAAGCCGACCCCAACATAGTTGGGAAAAGGCTAGGCAGATGATGAGTTTCTGGAACAGCTACAACAAACTTGATTAGTGCGTTTGGTAATGAATTTTCATCAGTTTCAAATGGTACAGTTAACTCGAGTTAGGTATGAGTTAACTGTACCATTTTTTTTACATTTTTTATTTAACTTGCAATGTTGAATAACAACCACTTCCTCTTAACTTATGGAGTTTAATTCTTACACATTGATAGAGTTTCTATGACAATGAATTTTTATGGTAAGCATGACCTGAATCGATATCCATATTGGCTCCAGATTGCTAAGTCTATGCAAACCTTATATCTATAAGACTCTCACAAATCTCATAATTATTTGACCACATAAATCATACTACTCTACCATGTAACTAATTTAACGCAGTTATTTATTCAATCTTATCCTGTGCACCTCTAGCCGGGCATACATACGTCACCGGTTATCCGGGGCGTGCATGTGACGTCATCTGTCAGGCACAGCCACGCTGCTAAGCCCTATGTAATAGATAGATATTTTTACTTGCATGCGTACTTTTATGACGACATTTTTCTATTCTTGGATTGATTGATAAATATAAATGGTCTCATTGTCATTATTTATAGGCTATAGGGGATGCCAAATGTTAGATTTTTCATTAGTTTTTTAATTTATACTTAATTAGACAGTATTTTACACCTACCCTCAATTGTGCTGTGTGGTTTCCGGCCTAAGAATAGAACCACCCCTACTCGTCCCGCGGGTGTCGTAAAAAGCGCCTAAGGGAAAGATCCAGAGGATGGGCAGCAGCATCCCACTTTGTAACAGTAAGTATCTGCTACTGCGATCGCCAACTCGCTTGCCTAGCGTGGCGATTATGGGCAAATACCTTCAATGAGCGCACAATAGTGGCGAGCATTGGGAGAGACCTATGTTCAGCAGTGGACTAATACAGGCTGATAATGATGATGAGCCGGTATTTTGCAAGTCTTTAACCCTCAATTGTGCTGGTTTAGTACCTACCTTTAACTTTTTTAAGCAACTGTGCACTAGTTCTTAGGTTTGAACCTGTGACCTTGGCAGGCCAACGGTCACACAGGGTCGGATAACGTGCAATTGTATGGGTGGTTTGTTTACAAAATTCTACATCGAGTTGGGCTAATATAGATTACAGAGTGAAGTTTCTAGTCGCCTTTTTTTTAATACAAGGGATGTCTCTTCTCTTCTCTTCTACAGTTCGGTATTCTCAGTCTCCTCAAATCGACGTCTTATGAGCCTATTTTGCGGCGGTGTGTAGACGGATCACTCCAGCCAGCCCAACTCTGCTAGGAATTTCCCTGTAGTTCCAAACAGCTACTGGGACGGCTAATTTAAAATCAAAATCTCTTTCAAGGACATGTCATGTTTCAATTAAAAAAACATCATCAATCAAATGTTTTGTACTGAACCTACTCATCGGACTAAATGATTTTAGTAAATCGGAAATACATACTCGTCCTGCTAACTGCAATGAATTCCATCTCACAATAATTCAGAAACATTCATTTAATTTCAACATTTTATATCTCATTGATCCGTACACCCAAATTGACGAGCGACCTCACCTCGTTAAATCTCCAAATTACATAGCCTTTTATATAAATGCCGTGTACATAGTAAATACACAATATTTCCCTTCATCCCCAAACCATGGTAACGTTAATAATCCCCATATAAATGAAAAAATAGAGCATTAATGTGACTGTGTGAGTGATGTGGACGAATCGATCGCGATCGGGGTATGTGTGCAACGAAATAAACGAAAACACGCGCGCCGGGCGGAAAAAATCGCCACGTCAAAATGGACGCGAGTATAGTCGGTGAGTTGAGGGTTGGCGTGTTTATCTTATTGTTAAATACTTGAAGACTCTTTAGTTGTGCGTATGAGGAACGTAAGAGGAAAAATGAGGAATGATACGAACCGTTTGGTTAAGGAATATCTAAGATCTACTTGGTAAGGATGATGATAATATAATATAGGTATATTTACTAAGAAAATTTGAAAAATTATATTTAATTAGCTATCATGTGCTATATGTGTACATATGCTATAAGTGTACTATATGCTACATGTGTACATGTAAAAAAATATCAAAAATATGATGAATATAGTCAATGCGACGCGATTTTCGGTGGAAGAAGGGAGCTGCAGGGATGAGCTGATGAAGCTCCTTTCTACACTTTTGAATACACAACCACTTTATCACGTGTCATTCAAGATTTTGCCTCCGGTTCTCTTTATTGACCGCTCGTAACTCAACAGTTTGAATTCTGTTATTTCAATCGATCTCCTGCAAGTTGCTATCCTGGTCGAGTCTGCCCATTCGTGCTGAAACCAGCAAGGCACCTTTTGTATTCATTTATAATTCACGCAAAGTTGGTATCCTGGTAATTACGAAGTACTTCAACATTCTTGAGTCTTTCTTTATTACGTTCTTTTAAATAATCTTTATAGGTTGGTTCTAGTCAAATGACAGTAGAGCCAACAGACTAACTAGAAATCAGAAAGTCGAGCGATTTAATTTTATTCTGCCCGTCTGCGGGTATCTCTTGTGTTTTTTTTATTTTCGCTTGTGTTGTAGTTAAAATTAATTAGAGTATAAATGTTGTTAAAACAAAATTCAGAGCGGCCACTTCAGAGCGCCCCGATAACACCGCTGCAACCGTCACCAAACAGTCTGGTGGCATGGGGTGGGCCCTTAAAAAAATTGCATCGCTCCAGCCCTGGGGGGAGGGGGGTACTCCTCAACTTTGATGCTCCCCTCCCTAATTGACGCCGCGACGCGATACTATGCCGATTTCGGACCGTAGTTTGTTTGTGGATTAAGTTAATTAGGTTCATTTGTTAATTAATTAATTTATGTTGTTGTTTTATTCTTTTTCTTATCTTAAGGTTGATTAACAACCTTGTGGCAGAGTTTAAACCACCCGTAGGCCTCTGACATTGCTTTACACACCATTGAAAAATCTCAGGTGTGCTGGTTTCATCACAATGTTTTCCTTCACCGTTTTAGCAACTGATAATTAATTTATAATAACTTACTAAAAGTCAGAGGTGCGCGCCTAGGGATCGAACTCGAGGCCACTGACTTATGAGTCGACGCGACGGTCATACCACTAGGCTATCAGTGCTTATCAGTGTTTTTATTTTATTGTAAAGTATTAGTGAGGTTTTGCTTTTAAAATTGTTTCCTGGTTTGATGTATTGGATACTAGCTTTTGACCGCCGCCGCTTCGCTTGCGTTAATTTAAAATTTAATCATGATTTGAATGACACGTGGCGCCATCTATCATCATAAGAATGTAACTGTTGTTTTACTCGGGAACAGTAGTTTTTGAATAAAAGGTACACTATGTCCGTTTCTGAACACATTCCAAATTTCAAGACGATGGGTTCAGGGTTAAGGGGTGAAAAGGTAACAAACAAACTTATGTACTTTTACATTTATTATAGGTATCTATTAGTTAGGATTTTATTTAAATAAATTAAAAAAGATACCTATATGCAGAACTAGTATCACATTGCCATTGGCGTAGCGGTCAAACAATTCTCCTTATAAGCTTAGGTCCAATTTCACCATTTACCTTCTAATAAAACCAAGTTCAGCACTACACAAATTGCAGTTCTGAATTAAGTTAAACGCTTGTTGATCGCGTTTAGTGTCAGTGGTGAAATTGGCTCTTAGTGTCGTGGGTTCGATTCCTACATGTGACAACATAACATAAATTATAGACTCACGACTGAATTCCCCAGAAAAGGTTGGCAGAGGTATGCCGTACACCCACGTTTCGGCGGCTATGTTATAAGTCCCATGTAATAGGGGGCGAGCCTATTACCATTAACCGGGCACAATTCCAGACTCCGACTTTAGAGATTTTAGAGACTTTAAAACTTAGAAGAAAGTAAAAGGCGGTTAGTAATGACAAACGGCCCCAGAATCATGGTTACCCGACTAGTTCATAAATTCGTCACTGGCGTATTGCCAAGAACCGGCACGTTAGCGCCTGGACACTGGCATTAAGACGTATCGTATGTCTGTTTGTATGGACGGCATCTGTATGTATTAGAGAACAAATGATTAAGCAAAGTGCATAGGTTGTATCTTCATACCTAGTCATCATCATCAGCATAGGCCTCTCCCAATGCGCGCCACTATTGTGCGCTCATTGGAGGTATTTGATTACTGTTACACAGAAGGATGCTTTAAGGTATACTTGTGTTTAGTCGACTGAAATTGTTCTCACATAAGACCTCAGAACAATGTAACCTAAAATATTGTAAGCCATTATATTTAAAAGAGCAACCATGTAGTTTCTTGCCAGATTCTTCTCCATGAAGGGTAGGCTGCCCTTGGAACTGGCAACTAGAGTCACTCTTACAACAAACAATATTAGAATTATGACTATTCATAAGTGCCTAATGGTCTACATGAATAAAAATATTTTGATTTTGATTTTGCTTCTGCCCATACTCTGGATACTTTTGTCGCTTCTTACGACACCCGCGGGACGAGTATTAGGAGTGGTTCTATTCTCTATTCTAAACTTCACGGCACTCTACATACCTAGTAGTACTATAAATTTTAAATTTAAAAATCCCTGATACAGAAGAACCTTAAATTTTTTTTTCTAAGAACACTTTCGATAAAATCACCTTTCAAAAATAGAAAAATCATATTAAAATGGGTTCATCCGTTTAGGAGCTACGATGCAATAGACACACAGATACATAGACTCGTCAAACTTATAACACACCTCTTTTTTAGTTGGAGGTTGCTTCTTCTCATACAAAGAAGGATCGAGCATTAATTACCACGCTAGCTCACTGTGTGTTGGCGATTTTTCTTCACGACCGACGCTTTTCTTCACCGTTAGTCAGTAGTGTCTTAGATTACTAAGAAAGTACCTATATATGACATCGAAAATGTCAGATTGGTTCATCCTGGGTTCGAACCCACACCCACGTGTTTGTAAAACGGGTCCGTAAACAATGAGCTACCACGACCGTCAAATATCCTTACTAAACAAGACCTATTCGCAGCACCACAAAATTAGCCTAAAACCAGAACTAACTTGATTTTTCGGTGCGTAAATCAGCATTGGAATAAATAGGAGTCCTTTTAAAGAACTATGAGTAAGGATAGGAGTGCCGCGGCCGGGGCGTTAAGTGCGGCGCACACTGGCGACGCGCCAACGAAGCTGATGGATTTATAGTGTGCGCTGTTACTTATACACTGCTATTATCGGCTAGAACTACACTTGCGGTCGGGTCCGCTTGGATTTTTTGGTTATGTTATTTCGAAGTCGGCTGTATGGAGGTAGGATTTTACAGGTGATTCCGTAACTAGGGGAAATTCAAGTTGGTTGTATTAGACATCCTATTATTATAAATTTGAAAGCTTGTCAGAATGTACATTCGGGATTCGAGAGGATGGATATTTGTTACTTTTTCACTTGATTTTGATGAAACTTTACAGTAATATAGCTTATACATCAAATTATCGCATAGGCTACAATTTACCACGCGGGCGAAGCCGTGGCCGGAAACTAGTTAATTTATAAATTAATTATCGCCTGCGGCGAACCTCGGAAAAGCACGTTGAGCTATTGGTCCCGGCTGACAAGAAGGTCTTTGACAGTCGATATAGGGAGTCAGTACCCTCTGACAATTAGGTAATGTAACTTTAGAATATCGTACCTATTCCTTTCGATTGCAGAGGTCAGAGAGGCAGCCGTTTCGTAGAAAATTAATATTCAGCTGCATCTGGTTAGATTAGAAGCCGATCCCCAGTCCCACAAAGCTAGGAACCGTCTAGGTATAGGATGCGCACGATTTAGTAGACTAACCGGATTCACTATTTCTTTCTGAGGTATTTGTAGTGCGTCAGATTTTGTTATTTGATGTCTTCTGGTTTCTTTTGCATTCTGAGACAGCGTATACATTAGTGTAGATGTAGATTGTCAATACAAATGAACATGTTTATTTAGTCTAATTGAATGAATATTTTTAGATTTTTTTGATTATTTCACATACGTTAGAGTTCAACCCTAAAGGCTTTCCAGAGCTTACTTATAGGATACATTTAACATAGACATATAGAAAATACTAAGCTAGTAATTTATCAGCGGATAAAAATATATTATTACTAACAATTATAATTTGACTTAAGTACAATAGATTAAAATAAAATACATAACAATTAGTAGTATCAACGTCCACAAACGCAGTCATGATCTGTTCGTACGGTACACATATTTAAATTCGTCAGGCCAACCTTGGCGGCTAGCCAGTAGCGACTGCCAATAAAGGCCTTAGCCTATGGGAGTATCATGGAATCCTGGTCGTCTATTTTCTGTTTATAATTAACTAACAAATATCGTTTGTCTGTATCGAGAAATAATGTAAATAACTTTAGGTTTGTTACTGTAGTTAATTCAAGTACCTAGACATGATTATTCAAATGTATAGTTAATTCATTAAACGCCATGACGAAAACATGGTGTCCGACAAACAATAGAATTTGCATTGTGTCTGCTGTCTGGCAGTCAAAGTGTTAAATTATATAAATCATTGTCTTATAGTTATCTATAATATACAAAAATTAATTGCTGTTCGTTAGTCTCGCTAAAACTCGAGAACGCCTTGACCGTTTTGGATAATTTTGGTTTTGAAATATGTGTGAAAGTCCAGGGAAGGTTTAAAAGGTGAGAAAAAGGGGTAGGGTAAGGGAGGGAGGGGTAGAGTAGGGTAAGCGTAGAGTAGGGTAGGGGTAGAGAGTAGGGTAGGGCTAGAGTAGGGTAGTGTAGAATAGGCGTTGAAGTAGGATAATCACGCGTACGAAGTCGCGCCGGGAAGCTAGTAAATTATAACTATAACATAATTATTATTGCCCCTTGCGGTGCAAGGTGCAGCGATTCGTTGTCATTGAGGAGAAGCTGTCGACAGCCTCGGACATCATGGTTTGTCTTGCTGGTTTGAGTGCAGGACATCATTTGACAAGGACTAGCTCTTGCTACTGCCGGCGTCAGCTGTTTTAAAATCAAATGGTTTGGCGCGTGACGATGACAAGACCACATGGAATGTCTCTGCTGCTATGGAAGATGGGTAGGACTCTGGTGGTATGGGACGCTACTTGTGTTTCCTTTTGCCATCACACCTTCCAAGCTCGGAGGCCTCTACTGGCGCTACTGCTGCAGCTGCTAAATCCCTCAAGCGGCGCAAATATGGCAACCACATTGGTTGCCATATTTGCGCGAGTCCTTTTTCGAGACATCGCACTCAACGTGGCAATTCTGCCAGTCTTTTGAACACTTTGCCGTATGACAGTGATGTGAAGGTGTACTTTGACGCGTTATCGGGATTGGGTTCTTAAGAATCACCTAATTTCTCAAAGTTGGTCATCTGAATTACAGATATCTTCTATCTGTAATTCAGATGACCAATCAAACTGTTGATACAAAATGAATATTTATCCCACTTCAATTATCCTCAAATAACCATGATGACAGCATATAAAATTAAAAAGTAGTACCTCTTTAACTCCAATTTATCAGAGGTCAGGTCAATCAAACAACCAATTGATGTGAAGCAAAAACTTTTACGTGTAAAATGTTACCATTAAAAAAAAGACTTGTGAAGACTTTTTTACTTTTTAAATCGTCAACTGTTGAAAGCGGTGGTCGGATCGACCTCTATTGTAAACGGCTGAAAATCGGACTAGATTTACGTTTGTAGTTGAAGCCGCTCATGTGATTGTTATAACGGCATTCTTACAAGTCTTTAGTGCAGGAAGAAATGTCGAAAAATAAAAATCAATTGTCACAAATGGACCGATTTTTTTCCAAATTTTGTTTGGACACATTGGTTACGGACACGCTTTGCAAACACGTGGTTATGGGTTCGAATTTGACTTGTACTAATGTGACATTTTCAATAGAGGGTTATTTGTAAAACATTCGCAACCTGAAAAGGGGTCATTGAAATCATCATTATGAACAACTTTTACTATGGGAGCAATCCTAATCAGCTGTTCCATACATTTTGTTGAGTTATGTGAACATAAATGTATGGAACAGCTGAGTTTTTTGCGATTTCAGGGTTGGTGCTATAGTCAAAGTTGTTCATAATGATGAGTTTAATGACCCCTTTTCAGGTTGTGGGTGTTTTAAAAATAACCCTGTTATATACATTGACAATGAAATTTTTAATATAGGTACATATTTCAATATGTGTACTTTTCTTAGTTAATCTAAGACACCACTGACTTACAGTGAAGGAAAACATCGTGAGGAAACCTGGACTTAATAGTTTGAAATCTCCAACAAGCAGTTTGCTAGCGTGATTAAAGCTCGATCCTTTTCTGTATGAGAAAAGGCCTTTGCCCTACAGTGGGATAGTTACAGGCTGATTTATTATTACTATTATAAATTAAGGGCTTTTTTATTTCTACAAAAATAAAAGAGGTCTGTTCTTCATTCAAGTCAAACTTTTTTAGGAAACGTAGCACTCTATATTTTTTTTATTCGTCAGCAACATGCAGTAGTAGGTACTTTTGGTATCTACATTGTAATTTAAAATTGAAAACAACTAGGTAATTACATATAACAATGGTACAATTTAGTCCACCCGTTGAGGCTCTAGACCTCATACGATTCCTATTACTGTTTTTTTTACGTTCCATTAAGGAACGCTTTGGTGATTCTTAAGTCATTAAAAAAATAAAGTGCTTGTTTCGAATCGAATGTTTTGAACTCATGTGATTGTTAGAGAGCTTATTGCCTAGAATGTCTGGTTATTGACGTCTGCAACTCTTCAGAAATGGCGGTCCGTCAGGCAAATTTTTCACGTGTCAAGTAAGGGAAATTTTAAGAGCGTTTCAATTCCTTTAGGTGTCTATCTCCGTAAACAAAACGTAAACGTATCGAAATGTGATCCCAATTTGTTTTCCCATTTTCTCTTAGTAAGCTGTACGGCATTTTTACAGGTAGGGATGACAAACGACGGGCAAATTTAATTAAGTATATAGCTGGATAGCTAAGTGACAGAGCAACTGGAGGCTTTACCCAGTAGGTCGCAGGTTCAAATCCCGCTCGTAATAGATTTTTTCTTTGTACAAAAATGTTGAACATTGGTTTTCACATAATACATGCATACATAGGTATTTTATAAAATAATTATATGATCGTATTCTTGCCAATCTATTCATTCTTGCCAGTAATATTGCCTATTTTTACTGAAATAAACTTTAGCACCTATCTATTTTAATTTTTTATATTAATTGTTTGTGTCTCTTAATGCTATTACAATATCGGAGTGATTTATAGTGCTTCACTTTTTTGCGATTTGAACGTTTCTGGTTTGTTCTGTATTCTGAGATTTTAGCGTTTTAGTGTTTTGAAGAACATTTGTCAATGTTTTATATTATTTTGTTGTATTTTTTGCTTATCGTTTTATTGTTTAGGTACTCCAAACTTATAAATCGCGCACGATATTCAATATCATCTGCTTTGCTACCAATAAGACTCGGTCAAGTTCAATAGAAATTTCACAGATTTATATTGAAAATTGTATTTACTTAATAGAAACTATCAAAAACTACCTAAGTTTTTTTACTACAACTCTACCTAGATAAGTGCATCGCTTCAGTACCGTTTATTTGGTAGCAGAACTAATTCCGTAATAACGACTGGTCGATACAAAGTAACGGTACAACTAATCTAGTTTTGGAGAACTAAAAACTATTAGTCCGAATTTAGACTTCGATTTTTTGAGGAACAGGCGTTTTGGGTTTTGTGCCTGATATTTTCATTTATTCAACTAAATACATATAATAGAATCTATATTTTTAAATATACAGGGTTATTTGTAAAACACCAGCATCCTTAAAAGGGGTCATTAAACTCATCTTAATGAACAACTTTTACTATGGGACCAACCCTAAAATCGCAAAAAAATAATCAGCTGTTCCATACATTTATGTTCATATGACTCAACAAAATGTATAGAACAGCTGTTTTATTTTGTGTATTACCCTATAAACAATACTTGAGCATAGGTTTTGGAACCGAACCCCTAACAATACTTGAGTAAACGACGGTCAAAGTTTTCTCCAAAATCTTTCCTCGGATCTTTTTCGGAGGCTCCATAAAACTCGATTCTTACCGGCTTGAGGCTTCCCATTGAAAAATGGCACAGTCAATAATGACTACTGACTAAGCCATTGGTTTTTCTCCGGGCTGGCTTTCAACGGTGCGTAAAGCCATGTCAGATGCCTACAGGCGGTTTAAACTTTAACACCAGGATGTTCATCAACCATATGAGAAAGTAAAGTTAGAACTAAAGGAGTTTATCACACGTTATATTTAGTTATATGTAGTTAGTTGACGAAGACAGCATTTTATAAGAATACAGTTTCAACATAACAAAAACGAGGTGTAACTAATTTATTACAGTTTAAGTTAATGTCGTCAGTAAGTTATGTTATGTTATGTTGGCGTTAACTTTGTATTACTTCTATGTAACAGGTAATCAGTGGCGTGCATAGTACCTAACTACCGAGCAAGCTAAAACAACCTTTTTAAATACATTTAAAAAGGTTGTTTGTTGTTTAAATACATGCTGCCCCGCGCGACTTCGTACGCATTCGTACTTCAGCGCCTATTCTACCCTACCCTACTCTACTCTATCCCTACTCTACTCTACCTTCACCCCACCCTACACCTTTTTCTCACCTTTTAAACCTTCCCTGGACTTTTACACATATTTCAAAACCAAAATTATCCAAATCGGTCAAGCTGTTCTTGAGTTTTAGCGAGACTAACGAACACCAACTAATTTTTATATATGTACTTATATAGAAGATAGATAAGTTACATCTGTACCGGCGGAGGGTGAATTTTTCCAAGAAGTAAGCCGGAGCCTATCCGGTGAGAATTGAGAAACCAATGGCATAGTCACTAGTAGGAATTATTGACTGTGCCATTTTTCAGTGGGAAGCCGGTAGGAATTCAGTTGTATGGAGACTCCGCCACAATTGTATTCTGACTGCAAAGTGAGACATGCTAACCCTCTAGTACATACTCCGTACAAGGTATAGATGTAGCTACCATCTAAGGTACAAGCCACACTGAAGAGACGTAAGGCGAGGATAACGTTGAGGTTAGTTCAATAATGACTATTTTGAATTATCTGTACGCGATAGACCCGAAATAATATTTAAAACAAGATTCCAATTCGCGAAAGTTTAAAAACTTCTATATTATCATTAAATACCGCACTCAACCAAGTTTGGATGTTTACAACACCGTGCTAAATTCGGAACACACTAAAATTAATCCATTTCGATCACTTCCAAGAGATTTCACAAAAGGGTAGCGTTACATTGTAGCCTTTAATTACCCATTACAAACACACAACAAAGTTCATTCAAGATACACTGAACATACACAAACGATCAGTAAATATCAAACTATGTTTACTGTTAAGTAAAACACCATAATTCGATGGCCAATCATAAATATCGATCTTGCCTAATAATACGCTGGAAATAATAGCAAAATTAATTTCCGAACGCATCCGACAACGAACGCCTCGGGTGTAATTCAGCCAATCAGAAGCAAGCGCGGGAGGTATCGGCCAATAAAAACGCTCGACTGATATCGGCATTCATCGGCAATCGACGCACGAGCGGAAAATGGAGATAAATCAGAATGCGCGGACGCAGATGTTTGCTACAATTGCATTGTGAATTGTTTCAATAACGCGTGTTTATGGATTTAGGTCATGAAATGTGATAAGTTTATGGTTTAGTCCATTTATTATTGGTAAAAACAATTATCTTTTTCTCTATCTTTACTTTTACATTAGGATGTTCATCTAAACTTTATTACAATAAGAAGAAAATATTATTTGTATGTTTGTTTGTAATGGAGAAACTAAGAAACTTTTTAACCGGTTTTTCCAATTCTTTCACTAATGGAAAGCACATTATCAGCAATTAACATTGGTAAGTACTTTATATAAAAAAACATTACCCTCCTTCTGGCGCAGTCGGGTAAAAAATATAGAGATCCTACAAAATATCAAACATTTAATGAAAACTTTTACAAGATATACAGAAAAATTCAGTTTTTATCTAAGCATTTAGTTTACTAAATGAGAAAAACATCGAACTCGCGAACTAAGCTAAGCGAACCACTGAACTATCGTATCAAAGTCGTAATTACTTTTTGTAGCTTACCTACCCTACATAAAAAACATCAAATGAAGTAGTTTTCTGCTTTCAGCATGTTTATAAGCATGAAACGTGACATACAGGTGAATAACTGTATCATACGAACCCAGACATAATCTGATATTAATGATCAAACGCTAGACATGTAAAAAGTCTACCTACCTGAATTTAGCGGTTCTGTAACTCAATACAATGTGTTGTCTCTTTCTAACGCAGTTGAAGGAAGGAGATGGAATGATGATGATTAGTTAGATTAAATTAATATGATTTGTAAATTGAAGATCTTGTACAAAATTTGAAAATGGAGCCAAGTTTGCTATGATTTCGCAGATAAAATAATTTATATAATTATTATAATTATACATTTTTAATATCTTTTAAATGTATATAATTATCTTTTAACTGAAAAGTGTAAAAACGTTCCTATTAAAATTCCTTATTTAAAAAATTATATCGTAGTTACGGAAATGTATTTTGTTTTTCAATTGCCTTAAAATAATGTATCATAAACCTACTAGCGCTTCGCTCGCGATTTTTTTCGCGTGGATTTCAAATTTTATCCCTTATTTTACATAGTAGTAGTAGAATTTCTGGAAACTTTTCCTTACTGCTCCTATAAGGTACTCAAGGATTATTTCCTCCAAATTTCAAGTCTCTAGGATCAACGGTTTACGCTGTGCATTGTCTGGGAATAATCAGCCTTTCTTCCCTGTTATTTGTTTGTGTTAGAGAGAGTCAAAATTTCCTCGAAATGATTCGTGTAAATATATTCGGCCTGTACGACGCGCGAACTTGGCTGGACACTGCCGTGTGTCTAGATAAAAAGTATGAAGTAATGTAGTTATCGTTAAATCAATTTTGACGGGATCATTTTTTGTATCATGGTTAGGCAATATTTATTTTTTGAGTGGTATGACCGTTGACTGCATGGTCTCAGGTTCGAAGTTTTGAACTCATGGCGTAAGTACCTCTGACTTTTCGTAACTTATATTCGTATTATAAATTAATTATCTCTTACTCCGTGCCTTGGAAACACGTAAAGGTGTTGGCCCTGCGTCTGATCTCTTTC
The DNA here is from genome assembly GCA_936450705.2 of Protodeltote pygarga. Lineage (NCBI taxonomy): Eukaryota > Metazoa > Arthropoda > Insecta > Lepidoptera > Noctuidae > Protodeltote > Protodeltote pygarga. Next base: position 12,452,975 of record OW388261.2, read on the forward strand.
CGATCGTGTCGGATAGCCGTCTCATCGGACTATGAGAGTGAGGGAATAAAAATTTAGAAGAGTAAGAGACTTGTGCACTATAATATCCTGCGTAGTTGGCTAATCTCTTTTGAGATTGGCCACTGTGACCGAAACTCGGTTAGAAGGAGAATCATATTTTGTTTGGCAATATTTGACTATCGAATAAATAGCAGTCATAATTTGACTCTTTGTCTCTCTCTTTGACTCTCTTTGTCCCTTATGTAAAGTGTGACGTGTGATCTCCGGCCAAAGAATAGAACCACCCCTACTCGTCCCGCGGGTGTCGCAGGAAGCGATAAAGGGAAAGGATCCGGAGGATAGGCATAGGCAGCAGCATCCTTCTATGTTACAGTAATCATCTGCTACTGTGATCGCCAACCCACTTGCCCATCGTGGCGATTATGGGCAAATACCTCCAATGAGCGCACAATATTGGCGAGCATTGAGAGAGACCTATGTTCAGCAGTGGACTAATACATGCTGATGATGATGATGAAGTTTCAAAGCCTTTGATATCACGGTGGCGCGTACTGAATACAAATTTTAAATTTCTCTGCCTAACCCGTTAACTAAAATAATGAAAGCGTCAATATGTGGTTTTTATAAGCTTTCACAGTAGTCTATACAATTGTATTGACATCAACATGTAATTACTAATGACAGAACTGTATCTAGACAGACAGACAAAAAACCTAATCAGTATTAAACAAGGTAACAGTAATTATACTAATAATAATGCTATTATTAAGACGAAGAATAAATAGGTAAGAGTTATCATAAATCATATCATATACGTATACATACAACATCCTCATTCTCCTAGCTTTAAACTTAAAAAAACTTAGGGTCGGCTTCTAATCTAACCAGATGCAGCTGAATATTAGTTTTCTACAGAGCGTCAGGCGTCAGCGTCTATCAGTTGTCAGGATGATATGAGGGTACAGACGGATATATCGACTGCCAAAGATCTTCATGACAGCCGGGGCCAACGGCTTAACGTGCTTTCCGAGGCATAGAGCAGGAGATAATAATAAATTATAATACTTACGCACGTAATTTCCGAAAAGTCAGAAGTGAGTGCTTTGGGTTTGAACAAACCCAACGTGCGAGCCATGTCCAGGAGTACCGCCTTCTGCGGTACCCCACGATAGTCAGGAGGTTCCTCTCTCTGGAGCACTGACCTCCGGTAGCTTCGACTGTGTTCCCTATACTGGTGGGCTTCTATATTTTATATTTTGAAATGTATAAGTATATTTTTATTTTTTATATAATTATATTTAAAAATGTATTTTATATGTAAGATACATATATTTAAGATATATATGTAAGATACACAAATGTATTTTATATGTAAGATACATATAAAATACATTTTTTACGAAAAAATATCATTCAGATATTTATACTAAGATACTTTACGAAAAATTGCCTCAATTCTTGTTCGTACCAACTGCGTCGTTCATAAACAATTACCTCAACCTAAAAAAAAAACCATTAGAATTTATTAAATCGCCACATCATTCACAACGTGCAAATAACAGACATTTCAATTTTAATTGCTAACAAACTAATTTTATGTCTCTATCGCTACTTTTTAATAGTGGTACCTATATAATTTTATGTACGTATGACTGTATATGGAGATTCAGAGTCATTATTACCCCGTTTTAACATAATACATACGAATTTATAATTAAGAGTTAGTGTAACATGACCGGGGAATTCCGGACTGTGATTGCGTTAGATGAGATGGAGGCATGACTTTTTTTCAATTATTAATCATCTCTAAAGTATACCTCACAGTAGAGTGTGGTCGGCGACGGGCACACTCTTCTGTTCCGTCGCGTCACAGAAAGAATTTTAGGCATCAGACTTGGTGTCGTCTGACGTCTTTTACGCATGGTCTTCGAACTGATCACGGCGCGACTTGTGTCTTGACGTGCCGTGGCGGAGAGTCTGTGTGTATATCACCCCACCCTTGAGGAGAATCCAGTATTGGACAACCGCGACGGGTTCGCTGAAGTATGTGAATCCCGATCCCACGTTCCCGTCTCTATGCGGATGAGAAGTGACATGGAGTTTAGTTGGTATGCTGGTCGCCTTCCATCTCTAGGCCGGAGAGTCCGACATAACCGTCTCGCATATCCCGAGCGGTACGGTACGCATAAAGCGCAATTCCTCTCTAAAAAAAATAAAAAATAAAATCTTCTACTCTATTCTTATGAACTTAGTTAGAAAGAGAGATAGTGAGTCTGAATTAGTTTAGGAGCGCGTTCAAAAATTATAACCATTATCTAGCTTAACATTATTTCTTACTCACATCTCTTATAAACCGGTCCTTCTAGTATGTCGCGGACCGCGGTACATACACTGATTATTTTTTTGTTTTATAATGTTTATAAATAGTTGTAGCAAATGAGGGCAGTAACACTTCGTGTCTGGAACCTCAAGGCTGTTGATGATGTACGGTCTAGTTGCGCTAGTCTAGGACGTCTGAATCAATTTATTCTGGACCTAAATAAGTGCAGCATTAGCTTGCAAATTGCTTGTAAGGTTTTGGAATTGACTGCCTTGTGGTTGAAAACGCGATTGCTGTGAGCTGACGAGGTTTAGGATTAAGTTCCTTGGTCGGGTAAAAGTTATTTTGGATATTTCTTTTTTGGATTTCAATTTGCAGTTTTATAGACCTATAGTGTTGTTTCAGCGTTTTATGTTTAGGAACCCTTTGGTTAAAATTAAGGCTCTTCTAAGTTTTTTTTAATAATTATCCACGTCAATGCTATAGCAAAATCGACTAACCCAGTCTTTCACATAAATTTATTATTACAAGACCGAAATAATAAAGGTCGAAATCCATTCGTTTTTTTTTCCAAGTTTTTCCAAATGTTTGTATTGATAGCACTAAAACTCGTCCATAGCTAAAAAATAAAAACAAAAGCGATTTAAAAACAAAAGAGAAAATGGTATTTAAAATTATTTTGTCTAATATACCTGACTTAAAAGGCTGTGCAATTTTATATCCATCCTTTACACGTCGACCTAATCATCATTGCGTATGGCATTCATCCTGCGTGGATCAGATCTCTATATCTAAATTTTTGAGACCTAATTAGATCTAGGTATAGAGAACAACCTATATTTATCCCTCTCCCATAAACATAGCATCAACACCCTATAATCCATAGCTTAAACCTCACAATATATTAAATATAACTCCATTTTACACGTTCAAACATTTATAAATCAACAATAAAAAGATTTATGTTGTGTAAATATTCTAGATATGGGTTGTCCCTCCGTCGGGCAACGGAAGTGCCGTTGGCAAAGCGCCCCTATGCTCTGCCAAGCCATGCACCCTAGCCCCCCAAGCCCCCGCGGCTTGGCGCGAAGATTTATGCTGATTTCTTCAATAAACCCCATCCGCCACCGAGTTTATTTTTATCTATCTTGGAAGTTTCTTTCAGTGATAGTAATTTCTAATTTATTCTTTTTAATTTTTAGCTTTCTTTCAGCAGCGATCGTATAGTATGTATAAGAGTCGTCATAGCCTACAGGTATGACCATTGACTGGCTAGTCAGAGGTCTTAGGTTCCAACCTAAGGCACGCTTCTGACTTTTCGTAAGTTATGTGCGTATTATAAATTAATTATCTCTTGCTCCGTACCTCGGAAAGCACGTAAAGCCGTTGCTCCTACTCCTGATCTCTCCGGTCGTGTCGGATTGCCGCCCCATCTGATTATGACAGTGAGGGAATAGAGAGTGCACCTCTGTTTACGCACTATGATATCTCCTGGGTAGTAGGCTAATCTCCGTTGAGATTGGCTGCTGTTACCGAAAATCGGTTAGGAGGCATTACGCCCCATGCGGCCGTGCCTAGATCTTAGCCTACAGAACCTAGACTTGTACCTATAGCTCAGTAAGTAGAGTTACCCCCTTTTTCACCACATTCAACTAAATTGAATACATATACACACATACATACCGACTATTCTTGATTGGTCCAAACATCGATCAACATAGCACATTTTAATATCTGCCCTCCTCCCCCCTCAACCATAATAAACTTTCTACAATTTCTTTTCACACAATAATGTACCTTTTACTTTTAATAACAAAATATTAAAATACAATAACAATCACCAGACCTTTCCATACATTTATAGGATTTTTACTTTTTTTTTAAATCCACTTCCGATCCCCTATTCACGATCGTGGAAACTACCTGTCCATCTCCTGAAGATTTTCATGATTGACCACTGGTGATACAGTCTAATTTAAACCTTTGTACAATAGAAATAAAATCTAAAATATTCCGCGCTTAACTTCGCACGATTGTTGATGGTAACTTAAAATTTTTTTTCAGTGGAATTTCAACGGTGATGTTAAGATTTTAAAGTCGGTTTTGGTTTGTCAGCCTGAGTGTCTTAAAGTTCTTTTACTTGGTAGTAAAGAAGAATGCTTCCGCTAATAGAATTTTAATGAAGAAATGTCAGTGGCGATGCGGAGGTTGTGCATGTCATGCCCATCTCCTTACGTGCTCTGACGCGCATGCGTCCACTGGCCTGGTACCGTCAGCAACAAAAGTAGAGCAAATAAAAAAAATAATTGATTAGTTTTTTTTGTTATCCTTGGCCTAATTAGTGTTTATTTATTTTGCTAGAAGAAAAAGGAAGGATTGGAAGATTTTTTTTTATAAAGTAAAGGCATGACCCTACCCTATGGTAAGCGGCTTTGGAGACCTGCCTTTAAGATGCCTATTCACTCTTGATTTGAAGATCCCCGAATTATTAATGTTCCGGGAATACAGACAAGACCGGAAGGTTATTTCACTCTTTAGCTGTACGCATGAGAAAGGTAGATGTAACTTATTTTAACGATATAATGGTTGTAAAACTTCTAAATTTTATAAAATACAAGCTGTACACGCGTTGAGCTGTTTCGGAGGAGTTTGATGACACTGTGACTGTAACCATTATTACCTACATATTATAGATTTATATTGTACTGTATTATTCCACTGCTGAACATGGGCCTCTCCCACCCAATGCGCACCACTTTTGTGCACTCATTGGAGATATTTGCCCATAATCGCCACTCTGGGCAAGCGGGTTGGCGATCGTAGTAGCAGATGATTGCTGTTACACAGAAGGATGCTGCTGCCCTGATCTTTGATTCTTACTACACCCGCGGGACAAGTAGGGGGTTGTTCTATTTTTAGGCCGGAAACCACGTGGCTAGACATCACCTACCAAGTTTTTTTATATTTCATTAGGTACTAAATTTACCGAATTTGTATAAAATTTTCTGTCAGGCAAGTCAACAGAAACTTAGCAAACTGTGAAACCATAAAGTTTGAAATTTAATAAAATATTTTCTTTTCTACTACATTATTGTGCCGACCGTACCACAGAATGTGAGTGGGCATCTATATTTGCCGAATCTATTCCATCAAAGTGAAGATAATAATTACAGAAGTACAGTTATAGATCGTCGAGATACGAGGATGGCTCGATAAAATACTGAGAGGCTACTTTAACAACTTTATATGTATTGTACTACTGCGCGTGGCCGAACATGTTGACCAATTTATTGAATCGACGCCGACGCTGTTGACCAATTTATTGGACCGACGCGACGCGACGTCGGATGGGATGTGTTAAAGACAATGTAATACTGGCAGTTAAGTTCTATAACTGTTTTTTTTTATTCTTTATTAATTATAGAGGGTTTTTTTAAAAAAAAAATGCCATCCTCATCGTGACACTCCCAAATACTCACCCTTACAAAAACAAAATAATAAAAACAACTAAACTACCTTACTACTAATTCCTAAACTAACTATACTATATAATTTTTTTGCATCGTCGGAATCAGGAGAGGCGTCTGTGGTATGTTTTAGAATTAAAAAGAAAAGGCATATTTTGTTATAACACACATCTTGTTCTATGAAAAATATAAAATTGCTATTTCATGAAGAGCTGCTTTATTCATTTCTTACAACACCTTCCACCATAAGTTGATTGACTCGTTGGTTCACCGTTTGGTTGGATACCGAATAATATCTAATTACGCAGGATATTAGTACACAAGTAAGTAGCAAGTAAAGGTCGTAAGTTCGAAACTCAGGCTTTTCGAATTCATGTGCCAAAAAACAATTATCACTTGCTAAAACGGTGAGGGAAAACATTGTGAGGAAACCAGGACACCTGACAGATTTTTCGCGCGTGTAAAAACCATATCAGAGGCCAACTAACTGGTGTCAGAGTTTAAACCACCCGCAGGTCTCTGACATGGGTTTATTACACACCACTGAAAAATCTCTCATAGTATACTTTTCTCTCGATGTGTTCCTTTACCATTTAGCAAGTGATAAATAATAATTTCTAATACACACATAATTCCGAAAAGTCAGAGGTACACAAGTTGGGTTTGCAAGCCTGAGTTTCGAACTCAGTCTTTGGCAGTCCAACGATCATACCACTAGGATACTAGGATATCATTGCTTCGAGACGAGCGTGGTAGTAATTATTTATAATTACTAGGTACTGTTTTTTTCGGTGATTTTGTACAGAACCCTTGAGTATTAGACTTGCACTTAGCCAGATTTTTGTTTATAAGCTATTTTATTTAAATAAATGAGATATTCTTTCTATTTTAAAGATAGGAAAGACAATGAATTCATGATAACAACGTTCCAAATAGAGTAACACATATTATTTTGTGGTCTACCTCAGCTTTCTAAGTAATAGAGGGACTGTGTTCGCAAAAATTGAGTTTCTAATACATTTCTTAAAATATGTTTGGACGCTGACGATGACGTTTGCGGGTTTTGATCGATGCAAATATAGACTAGTAATTTAGAATTTGACTAGATTTTGTTTTAGAAAGTTAGGTTTGTGTATTTATCTGTATCTGTGGTCGACTGGTCGTCTAGCTGCCGTATACGACCCGTGTCCAGTTTTTATGCGGTTAGATGACAACGATAAAATTAGAAGATGCAATTTATTTATTTATTTCTTATCAATAAAACAGGTAAAAACAGTACATGCACCACTTGAAATAGAGACTTGTGTCTGATATAGGTAAAACCTGTATTTCAGAATCACCAGTCTTACCAAGTCATTGCAAATTTTGAAAATGATCATTGAATTAGAATTGCATGTAGATCCAAAGACGCCATTATAAGAGACATAAATAAGAAAGTACGACACCATAATACCTACTTGAATTATCTAATCGTATTCAATTATAAAATAATATGTTTTTAATTGTAATAAAATATTATTAAATTTTTTTTTTCTTCATTTGAAATCAAATCCATTCAGATGAAGATAGGTCTGTGTGTGGCCCGCACTAGTACCTCACCTGACATTGTCCTATGAGGACTTTGATTAGAAAAATGTGACGACCACTAGTCTGTTATAGGTGCCTTTTCTTTCACTCAAGAGCTTGTCTGGTCGTCTTGTCGAACACATGATATTTTTTAAGAAATGCGCAAAATTTAAATGAGACAAAAAATGAGATGAATAATAGACAATTCTATACAAAGTCTGTTCCGTAGTAGACGGTGTGTAACAGGCCCTAATACTTTTAACCATAGACAAATCGGTGACCACACGACCGTTGCCGAAGTCCACGCATAGACAAAACAAACAATTTTGTGGCCAGCCAGTGCGTTAGGCTATTTTAACGTGGCCCATTTCGTGACCACTGAGGTTATTTAAATTATACATAAACATAAAGCTTCAATTTCGAAGCTTGCTTCATATATTATAATATTTGACTTAAGATTAACTGCCTAATTAGTTTAGTGGTTGCAAACGCAAGGGCCTGGGTTCGTATCCTGGGTCGGGCAAAGTTTTATTAGGTTTTCTAGAAAATGGCAATGGATTTGTGGATTACATTTGGGATTTAAAACTTTATAATCGATGTCAGAAAAAACCTTGTTAAACAAACTCTTCATTAAAATATCGAAATCAGAATGAACCAGAAGTTTTTGATGAAGAATTCCTCGGGCATAGCCGCGGGTAAATCTAGTAATTAATACTAAAGTATTAGAACTAACTCTAATGAAGATCTGATAATCCTCTTATAGTTTTTTAGCTACTATGATATTAAAGTTATTAAGACCAATACGAACCATTATGAAAGGCTAATTATGACCATGAGCAATGAATTAGCAAAATAACATTTTTTTTCTATCTACCAATTTCTAATGATAGTTAATTAATTTTATTTTAAAAAGTTTTTAAAAGAAAAAAGAATGCATGCTCATCTGTCAGCGCTTCTAGACTGAAGTAGCACTGATAATTATGTATTCTGCCTAATCTGTCAGTTTGACAGACTATTCTGTCTCATGCCTGAGGGTCCCTAAACAGGTGAGCTGTTGGCCTTAATGATGTCTGCGTTTTGTGTCTGTGGTAATTCATGCCGCGAAAAAATTGTACAGAAAATAAAGAAGGTTGATAATAAGAAAATGTAGGCAACCCTGCTTTATTTGATGCCTGTTTTAGAGGAATAACTTGGCCATAGTTCATCCAAGGGAAAAACCATTCTAATAGTCGCAATGGAGTCGCAAAAGTGTTTTTTTTTTACACCCAAGGTAGGTATTAAAGAAGGTCGTCCACATTGTCCACATTTGTTCTATGTAGTTCCTTTTCACGCGTAATTACCATAAGACAACGGAAATTACTGGAAAATATTGTTGAAAAAATTGTGTCGCCATTTACAATTGCTTTGTAATAATTATTTTGATTCTGAGACAACAAAAACTCAAACGAATATAGATGTTATATCCTTTACTAATGACATACGAAAAAAAGACAGCGTTTAATGAGTGCCTAAAGCAACTTTAGAATCATTACTATCGAATCTTCTGAATTGTCATACTCAATGCAGTAACAGTTCGTTCGTACGCACGCGCGACGATTATCCTACCACAGATTATAATAGACACGCGCGGGTTTGGCGCGCAAAAAATCTGTGACAGTTAATTTGGCGGGATTTGGATTAGTCGTCTGTCTGGCGCAGCTGATGTGAATGTGATGGCTAGACGAATAGTTCTGTGAATTGATTGGTTGTTTCGTATTAGTAGATAAAATACGATTATAAATTTTTGTAAGGGTGAGTATTTGGTAGTCACGATGGGGTGACATATTAAAAAAAAAAACATAATTAATAAAGAGTAAAAAAAAAACAAAAAGGTTTTGTTTGCGGCTGTACACAAGTTGAAGGGAGGGAAGGGAGTTTCTTTAAAAGTGACCCATTATAACAAGTTCCCAATATTAAAAAGGTGATCAGTTGAGTTGAAACGAAAGTGAAGTTATGTCAAAATTGTCTTTCATTGTAATATAAATATTTAATAAGAAATTTGAAAAAACAACTGATACGGATGGCAGAGTGGAGTGGCAGAGTTAATAAGCTAAAATGTGCTAAAACATGTAAAAATTTCACAAAAATATTAAGACAATTGGTAATATCGCATCGGTGCCTTCTAAAACTGCAAAGTTTGGAACACTGAGTCAGGTACGTAATGTATTCCGATAGATATTACCACACGCCCTAGGCGTATAAAGAGATTTGAAATTTCGACTGATTCTGATGGGATACGGTGGCTCAGCGGTTAGAGCGTCGGCACGGAACGCCGAAGATCGTGGGTTCGAATCCCATCCGTATCAGTTGTTTTTTCAAATTTCTTATTAAATATTTATATTTAATAAGCTAAAATGTGCTAAAACATGTAAAAATTTCACAAAAATATTTCATTGTAATATTAGCCTTGGCTTTTGTTTTTAGACATGGCGTGATTTTACATTTTATTTAAGTACTTGAAATATTAAAAATACTTGACACTGGCAGAGTTAGTAGACTATAAGTCCACTTTGTTGCCAAAAAAAAAGAAGAAGAAGAAGAACATTAGCCTTTATTTTTTGGCCGGGGGAGTCAAAAATGCCTTCCGCATACCGCACGTCGCCGGAGGACGTACTGTTATGTGGGGCTCGTACTCACTAAAAAACATCTCCCCTCAGCGTGTTCCTCGCACTGTCCCTCGCACCTCGGACGGGGCCGGGTACTGCAACCGCGCTTCGCAGCCCCGTCCAGCGCCTGCCTGTAGGCGCTCAATCGTAACTTCAGCCTGGCCCATTCTTCGCTTCTTTTTCTTTCTTGGTTGATGATCATTTTAGAGAATTCTCTCTCTGAAACGGTTATGTGACCACAGGTAGACAAAAGCCTCCCAAAACGATCGGTCCTTAGTTGCTTGCGTCTAGCTTTTTAATTATATGGAATATACCTACCTACCATAAATACCATATAATAATAATTATACTGTTGAAGAAGACGAATTTGATTCTGCGACCACGAACTTGTGAGTGCTGTGAGTGAACGATGCTGAGTGTCAGCCATTTTCTGCTTAGCTATGGCGCAGCTTAGTTTTAAAAAGATATTAGGTATTTTAATCATTTTTTTTAAGCTCTTGTTTTGCCTTTTTTATTTTTTGTTATTTACACCTACGTTGTTGCAGCAATTTTTTTTTCTTTCTATTTCGAATTGAACTCTTGAAAACTGCCATGAATACCATAAAGTAGTGTACTTGCAAGTACATGCCCAGTAAGTTGTATTTTTTACTTCCATTCCTTTAGTAATCGAGATGCAGTGAGATTAGATGCCGACTATTAAGCGCATATGACGCGCCGCGGTTATCCAAGTGAAGACGTAAAACGCTTAGATATGTACCGGTAGCTGTTAGGCTGATCACGTACAACAAGCAACGACGGATAAGATATCTTTACCTACTTTGTATAAAACTCTGTAAAACTGAAGGGTCTTTGAAAATTAAAGCGCCCATTACATTATCCATTTTGCAAAGCGCTTGAATTAGTGCTGCAGTTACGGAAAGTACTAAAAAAGCAGTCTAACTGCCTTTATACAATACAAAATTTAGCACGCTTACTCACCTAGCGCTCTACAAATTCGATAATGTAATTAGGCTACTTCTTCTTCTTCATCGTATGGTTGATGAACAACCTGGTGTCAGAGTTTAAACCGCCCGTAGACGATTGACATGATAAACACACCGTTGAAAAATATCAGGTGTACTGGTTTCCTCACGATGTTTTCCTCCACCGTTTTAGCAAGTGTCTACCGTTTGTCAGAGGCTTGCGGCCTTAGTTTTAAACCTACTAACTTTGTCTTGGCAGTCAAACGGTCATACCACTAGGTTTTCACTGCTGAAATAACAACTGTACCTCATTCTAAAGTCTACTTTAATTGACTATCACTCGGATGACGGAGCGCGTCGCTATCAATACTTTACCAGCCTACCCCCAGTCACGCTTCGTCAGACGGAAGCTCATACCAAAATGTCTGACTTACAAATGTTAAGTGCCTTCAATCATTAACTGGTAGCTAGGAGTCATGGCGTGGACCATCATGGTCTAAGGGCAATCTAACGTTATATCGGTGGAAGAGATTCCTCTATAGATATGGGATCGTCATACCTGTATATCGATTTGTGAAGGCCGTTTCGGTTGTCCAGTTGTGGGTAGTGTTTTAAACTTTCATTAAAGTCTGTCTTCATCGTATGGATGATGAACAACCTGGCGTCAGAGTTTAAACCGCCCGTAGGCCTCTGATATGTCTTTACACACCGTTGAAAAATCTCAGGTGTGCTGGTTTCCTTACGATGTTTTTCTTCACCGTTTTAGCTACTCATAATTATTTTCTAAGTATCTGAGAAGTCAGAGGTGCGTGCTAATGTTTCGAACCTATCCCCTTTGACTTGGCAGTCCAACGGTCATACTACTAGGCTATTTTTGCATAGCTATACCTACGTTTATTTTTGATAAATATTCCAATATAAAAGCTTATTTCAAAACGTTGTAAGTATAAAAACTTATTTAAATAAAAACTCGTTAGAAAAAAACTAAAATAATATTTGTAGAGTTTATGGTTATGGCAACTATGATTGTGGATTTTCCAGCTTCTTTCTATGAGTCTATGGTCACCGTGCCGTAACGAATATTATGTGGTTACTGATCACTTGATGGAAGGTTTTTGGAGCATAATAAAAAGTTTTAGATAACATCTTTAATATGTTATTGGAATGGAGATCCGGTGTGAAGATGGTAGCCGACTTATATAACTGTCTCATTTGACTGCCTCGTTGGTTTAGTGGTAGGAAGCGCGACGGCTGAGCACGAGGTCCTGGGTTCGATCCCCGGGTCAGGCAAAGTGTTATTGGGTTTTTCCATTAGGAAATTAGCAGTAATTAGACATTAAGACCAGCTGGGCAAAAACCTCCTCCCTTGATTTCCATACCTTTCTCCAAGGCTATTGTGGACAATTGATCGTTCGTCTTACCTAATTCGTCTCGCCATCTTCTACGTGGTCTGCCGCGACGCTGTCTCTCTATGTCATATGTCCCTATGTCCCCTGACATAATTGTAGATACAATCGCTAACGCTACAGAAAACGAAAGAAATGTATAGGATGACATTACCTTCGATCGATTTGTCACGTGATATACATTTCTTTCGTTGTAGATAGTCAACTTGGCTAACCCCCCTGGGATTCACTTTGTGGTGATTTTAGCCCACAGCTCATCGGGCATACGACTTTCGCGGCCTTGTGAACTACGTCAGTGATTAGTGTTTTGGAACGTAGAGTAGTGTTTCGAACACTTAGATATTTCAAAAACTTGTTGCCATTATCAACATTAAATAAAAGACTCCCAATCAATCTGAGATAATGAATTAATGAAAGCCTTTCTAACGATTTGATGCAATTTGTTCAAAGATGAATCATTTGTGTACTGGACGGTGTATTCTGAGAGATGACGTCGAAAAATAATCTAGGTATTGATTCTTTTTTTTTCGTGGGATATCACTTCATCACTACATATTATACCTACATAGTATAAAACAAAGTCGCTTTCTCTGTCCTTATATCCCTATGTATGCTTAAATCTTTAAAACTACGCAACGGATTTTGATGCGGTTTTTTTTAATAGATAGAGTGATTGAAGAGGAAGATTTATATGTATATTGCACCCGTGCGAAGCCGGGGCGGGTCGCTAGTAGTAGTATATTTTAAACTTATTAATTCGTAAACTAGTTTTTCCGAAATACATTAAAAGAATAAAGACTTTTTATAAATATTTGTTGGCAGATATTAATAAAAACATTCTGAGTAAAAAAAGGGTGTGCTCTGAGTATTAACTGATAATTTCTAGATGGAATAACCATTAGTTGTTTTATTAATTAGTGTTAAACAGTAGTAGCATGCCTAGTACCTCACAACAAGCCCAACTACCTTCTTAAAGGATCATTACATTTGTATGACAGGTTATAAAGTCTATATTTGAAAGTTTAAACGTCATTCATTCCTTCCAATATACTATTCCATTCTCTAGTAAAACCAATAGCACGTTTGGCACAGTTTTATTGAAAAATCGCACTTATTACTATTAAGTTAAGTTACATGATTGTTATCACTGATCTTTGCCTGTACCTTCATATACCTTTTACTGTCACATTTTTTATTGATTTAATTTCCATTCACTTTCACAACTACTAGTTTAGCCCTACTTAAAGTAATGAGTCGTGAGTGTCAGAACCAATCAATCCATTACTGGTAACATATCGAGCAATCAATCAGCATACTGTCCCTTTAGCTTGGCCTCTCACAAATCGATTTCAGTGAGATCACCAGAGAGATAGGCGTGTTAGTAGAAGCTGGTTTGTGGTAACTAGCTGTGCTAATCTAGAATTTGTTAAACCTATAGGCCTGCGTACAGGGGCCTTGTCTACCTACCATACATTTTTCCGAAGCCCACACAAATGTCGATGTTCTTCTTGTCGAGTTAAGATCCAATTCAAATTTGATTTGACCAGTACGTGGCAACTTCAATAGCTCTATCAATCGCCTCATTTAAGTCTTGCCTGTTACATCACTGTAGAAATAGAAATAGTTACATTTTCTCTAGATTTAATATTGTACCTGTATTGTATTTGTATTCAATGTAAACAATCCTTGGTGAACCTAATAAATAAATAAATCAGCCTATAACTCTCCTATAACAGGGGCAAAGGCCTCTTCTCATACAGAGAAGGATTGAGCTTTAATCACTAGCTCACTGCGGGTTGGCGATTTCAGACTATGAAGTCCAGGTTTCCTTACGAAAATAAATAAAAGAAAAGAAAATAAATAAAATATTGCACAATATAGTAAATCTAACACTAAAAATAGTTTCTTTTTACCAGACTACTTCCAGACTACTTCTTTTTTTTTCGCCAGAATACGGCCACCACTCACTAGCAACATTCGAAATGAAGACGTACCGTGTAATTATGACATTAGGGAAGTATTTGTACATGTACAGTTAGTAAGACTTGTCATTAGGAATTAAAAATATTAGTCTTAACTGGAACTGACTAATTGGCTCATTTAGCTCAACCTGATTTTAGTAAAAGTTCGGTGAAGATAAATTGTAGATAAGTATTTTAAAACTAGACGCCATTATAGTTGTTTAAGGTTTTAAGAAATTATTTCAACGGTTTGAGAAATCTTTGACCTGCACTTCTTTCTTTATCATAATAATAATATGGTGGATGAACAACCTGGTGTCAGATTTTAAACCGCCCGGAGGCCTCTGCCGTCGTGCCGGGCGGTACTATGTGGTTTTCGGCCCAAGAATAGAACTTACGAAGTCATAGGTTCCTTAGATTTTATTCCAAGACCTCCATACCAAGATACTAATTATGCTATTACTGCATAATTTGCGCTTCTAATTTTGTGAATGATTACAAATAAATGTGCAAGTTTGTAAGGATGGATGGATATTTGGTACTCTTTCAAGCATAAACTATTGAGCGAATGTTGACGAAACTTTACAGTAATATGGCTTATACATCAGAATAACCCACATCACATTAGCTAAGGCTACATTTATCAACAAACCAAACAGGCGAAGTCGTAAGCAGAAGCTAATATTATAAATGAAAAGTGTGTTACTTGGTTTGTCCTTTTTTCACGCAGCAACGGAGCAACGGATCGAGGTTTTTTTGCTATAATATAGTTTATGGACCGGAGAGTGACATAAGATACTTTTTATCCCGGAAAAAACTATAACCACGAAAGTAAAATCACAGGTAAAAGTAAAGTTATAAATAACAATTACTTACAAATCCTTTACCCTTCAATACCGAAGGAATTTCGCCAGTAACCGCGTAAAATTCTGACATATTATAATAGCCCTCGGGCGGTACACCTGTTTTCTTCAAAAAGCAGACGGTACGACGGCGCTCGTTACCAGCACGCGATGACACGGTGATTAACGAATTACTCTGGGTTCAAGCACCAGCTATGCGCTTCTGTTTGTGAATTGAGAGGAAAAATGGTTTTGTAGATGTTAATTTAAAGTTTTTAGCTTTTAATCACAATTATTATTGGAGATTTATAAGATAAACTAAACACTAAGGTCAAGGACATAGTGTACATTATAGCCAAGCGTAAATGGCAATGGGCGGGACACATTGCTCGAATGGATAAAGCACGATGGACGCGGAAACTGCTTGAGTGGCGGCCACGCCAGCATACTAGACCGCGGGGACGACCTCGACCTCGACGATCTCTACGGAGATTAGCCAACTACGCAGGAGACATTATAGTGCACAAGTGTGAGCACAAACACAGTTGCACTCTCTATTCCCTCACTCTCATAGTCTGATGGGACGGCGACCGGAAAGAGATCAGGCGCAGAGCGAGCTTTTCGTGCTTTCTAAAGCACGGAGTACCTAAGTGATAATTTATTTATAATACACACCTAACTTACGAAAAGTCAGAGATCAGACCTTTGACCTACTACTCTCTCTATTTTTAATTTTATTTTATTCTTCTATTTTTAACTACTCGAGCTATTTTGTATTTGAGGGTATGACGATTGTCTTTTGGACATATTGTTCAATACAGTCTTTGGTTAAGCTTAAACAAACTTGTATTGAATCATTTCTTATTGCTTTTATTTTGTGTAATATATCTTGTCCTGTATGATTTTAATCGGATTCCCCGAGCCCTATTGGAAGGGAAAAAAATAGTTCCTGCAAATTGAAGCTGAAAGGATTAAAACTAACTCTGAAAAGCTGAAAGGTTCGCAAAATTTAAAGTTACTAATGACCATCGATAGAGTAACATCGAAAAATAGATCGATAAAAAACTATCTAGGCTTTATCGGAACATCTAATAAATTCTAAATTTCACAATAAAGCACGCCGCTATTCGGCAGATCCACCAGATTTCCTCAAATTTTGCGTGGCTTAAAATTTATTGTACAAAAACATCACCTCACTTTCCGTACAAAAAGACGATTGTAACGGTCGATGGCGGATATTTAATTCAACCATTAAGAATCAACGGTCTATATAAATCCAAAAACAAGTTGCACTGGCCCATCGACAATAGGTAAGTGTAAAAAAAGAAAATTACTAAAGAGATTGCTCCGAGACAAGCGCGACGCGCGCTAAAAAACGGGCGCCTTGTACAAAAGGTTTAGAAAAAACCCGAAACCAATGAGAAAAAATGTGACTCGATATCGAATCGAGTGGGCATCGGGATCAGTCGGAACGTGCGTGACAGTCCACGCGCGGTGAATCGATCCGCGAGGCGCGTGGCTACTGACTCTATGCAAAAATCGATTAACAACCGATTGGAAAGTCTAGATGCATCGCTAATTAAACGCTAATTTTATTCGTGTCTATCAAATTATATCTTGACAAGGTTACTAGGTACACGTTGAGTAGTAGGTACTAATTACAATCCGGAAGGAAGGCATTTTGGTCGTTGTGTAGAAACATTTACTTCGTTGTAGAAACATTTACCTCGTTGTAGAGACATTTATCTCATTGTAGAAACAATTCCTTGACAGTAACTAAAATGGTTGTATGAAAATGATTTGGGAGAGAACTTTACTCAGCAAAAGTACAATATAGGTCAAAAAAAAACATAACAACACTACATCTTTTAAAATTCCCTCAGACCTGATGGCTTTATACGATGCTTAAATGCTAATGTTTAGATTTAAGCATGACCAGTTTCTTATCATAAAACTTACAGAAAAAGGTGTGAATGCGAAAGTTCAGCTAATGGCTGATAAAGAAGAATCGAAGAAGACAGCGTTGATCCTAAGGGTAAGCTACGCACATAGCCGATTCGGCACATTCGGTTCGGTATTTTCGAAGAAGTCCCGATGAAATTTCTTTTAAAATACCGAATCGAATGTGCCGAATCGACTATATGTGTAGCTACCCTGAGGAACATGAGACCAGGGCAAGTGAGAGAAAGAGTTTCGCATCGAATAAAGTAATAAAAAAATCATTTAATTATTTTTGGATTTTTTTCTTCCATATTTAGTTATCTGTGCGCGACACAACTAACATTCTGTAATAATAACTATTACTAGAAGTCCTGTACCGTGTGGTTTCCGGCCTAAGACTAGAACCACCCCTACTCATCCCGCGGTTGTCGTAAGAAGTGACAAGGGAAAAAATCTGGATGGGCAGCAGCATCCTACTATAATACTGTAATAGCAACCATCTGCTACTGTGATCGCCATCCCGCTTGCCCTTCTAATGAGCTCACTAAGTGATGCGTATGAGAAGAGGTCTAATGTCCAGCAGTAGACTCGTAGACTGATACAGGCTGCGTAGGTGTACTAGAAGTCTACCTCCAAACTACTACCTCTAAACAGGTCGGCCAAATCCTCTAACTGAAGTTGCCTTTCTTCATAAGTGGCGCTGATTTCTTACCATCAGTTGACCCGCAAGTTTTGCCCCCCTTCTACCACAAAAAAAGGTTTATTCATCAAGCTCTTCCACGGTTATTCATACAGAATTGTCATTCGTAATTGAATAGTGGACAATATACGTTTTTGCTTCACGTGAAAGTGGACCACTAACACTGCACACTGTGGTCAACCAACACGTTATTGACAGATCAATTTTACAGCTTAATTGCATTGCTTGACTTGGTAAAATGAATTCATGATTGGATGGAAGTATTTCGCTCAGAATCAACTATCTGGTCAGTTGTATACATAAACTTAGGTACCATAAACTATTGTAGTATCGTACTACAAGCGCTTAGACATTCAGAATAAAATCTTAAGTAATCCTAATCCTAACTTAATAATATCACTACATAGTATAAAACAAAGTCGCTTCCTCTGTCCCTTTAACCCTATGTATGCTTAAATCTTTAAAACTACGCAAGGATTTTGATGCGGATTTTTTTAATAGATAGAGTGATTGAAGAGGAAGGTTTATATGTATAACAGCATTGCACCCGTGCGAAGCCGGGGCGGGTCGCTAGTGTGTTAAATTTTACTCTTCTAAGGTGATCAAATATGTTTTAATTTCAAACAGTAGTTAGTAGTTACCCGGTTAGTAATAGTAGTTGTATTAGTAGTTAAACGGTTTTATTTAGGTTGCCCTGTTTATTATTTGGTTTAAAGTAGTAGTTTAGTAATCGATATTTCACCCCCTTTCTGTTAACAGATTGATCTGATATTTGGTACACAACTTTAGTTCTGGTGACAAAACCGTTTTACGTAAAAAAAAAATACTTATTACTTTTAACACACATAGATACAAGATAACTTTGATGATACGAATGTCAAATGAAGCGCCGCCGCGACGTTGCGAAATAAAAACAGTGGCTAAAATCTCCCTCTAGTCTGTATTATTTTAGGCCCTCGGAAAATATTGGGCTCGCTAAGCGAAGAATAACAATGGCGCGGGCGCACCCCCCTCCCAGAGAGGCGGTAATTATGTTTATTGATCATTCGTACTGTATGTGGTTTTCGATTTTTGAATTGTTGCTGACGCATGACGGTTGGGAATGGCAGGAGTTTGTAGCGGCTATAGCTAATTCGAAATACAAATTGCGAATCGGTTTGTATTTCGAATCGGATTTTCTTTTAATTTCTGAGTTTTCTTGAGGTACTTCTGGATTTTAACCTGTAAACCAACAGAGGTCCATCCTTCAAAATCACCCTCTTTCTTCCTTCCTGAATTATTCCAACCTTTGTTTGCTACTGAGAATTTCTTAGCAGAAAAACCTCCTATCTAATAATCTGATTCACGCAAAGTGGTGGACTCTATTTTTAGAGAAAAAAAATTACTTGTTGTCAATTCACACCTAATAGACACGTTTCGAAGTCGAAGCCTATCACCTTGTCTAAAGTCTTATACTTAGTAGTTCTTTAGAAGTTAAGAACGTAGCCTTGTGGTCAGAAAACAGTGTAATGTGTGACGCATATATCTCCAACGTGTTAGAAAACCAATAGAGCTGCTAACTCTCATTTAGATGGCGGGTCTAACGTCTCTATGTAGATTGTATACTTTGTTCAGCGTTAGGGTTGTCAGTTATGATTTACAGAATATTTTTTGTAGGTCAATGCGTTAGTAAAACTTAGACAAACCGTTGCTCTGCCAAGTTAGAGCCGATTTCATAATTGACACTAAACGCGATCAATCAAGTTAATCTCGGTTTAACTGAGTTCAAAACTGCAAATTGCGTAGGGCTAAACTTAGTTTTAATGAACTCTTCTTATACAGAGAAGGATTAAGCGTTAATTACCACCCTGGTTCACAGCGTTTGATTTCAAACCATTATGCTGCTTTTCCACTAGAGTTTGGAAGTAGCTTAGCTGTGAGGTAAGCAAAAATTCTCCAATGAGGTTGCTTCATTCTCCTAGCCTCAAAAAACGCGGTTCTCTTATTGGTTTTTGTACAACTCATTAACTAAGAAAGCTATAACATTGAAAATGTCACATTGGTAAATGCCAGATTTAAGCCCTCACTCAAATGCTTGCAAAGCAAGTCCGTATCCGCTACCAGCTACCACACACTGCTTTTCAAAAAAATCAAAAACAATTATTGTATATTTTGTGACAACCCTACACGCCACTTGGCGGGCGACTGCTGTTTTTTCATTTACGAATATTTTCCTTGGCGCACGATATTTTTTCAGCGTGTTTTCCCAGATGTAAGATAAACTACACTCCATCAAATGTATATTTTTTACCATTCACCCTCCTTTCAGCCTTCATGCCTACACTTACCTGTGTTTTAAATTTCAGTAACCTGTTAACAATTTAGGTTATATTTTATATTATGTATTTTTAGGATATAGTTAATATAAATTGTGTTATAATATTTTTTTGGGGTAGTATTTTAGGTTAATACAATATATTCAACAGAAATTTGATATTTTAATGTACCTACATAGGTTTTTTTTATTATTTCTGAGGTTTCTATTTGCTGTCGTTTTTGTCAGCTGATAGGTATATTCTTTTCGGTTCTGAGGGTCTTAATAGCCTAGTGGTATGATCATTGACTGGCACGCAGAGGTCTCAGGTTCGACCCAAGGCGCGCAGATCTGACTTTTCGTAAGTTATGTGCGTATTATAAATTAATTATCAGTTGCTAAACCGGTGAAGGAAAACATCGTGATGAAACTAGCACACCTGAGAGATTTTTCAATGGTGTGTAAAGCCATGTCAGTGGCCTACGGGCGGTTTAAACTCTGACACCAGGTTGTTCAGCAACCACACGATAAGAAGAAGATGATTACATATTCCGAATGCCAGTTTTTTTTATTTTAAAATAGATAATAACCATAAAGTTCGAGCGTAATATACACGCTCTTAGCAGCCCGTTAATTTAAGTTATCGATGAAAGACAATGGCCGCCGTGACGTCACGCGTCGATGCGTCCACGCATTTGTCACGCACCGTGTTTGAGAGTTAATTAAACGTGCTATAATTGTGTCCAGGCGTTCCTTAATTACTGAGTATTTGAACACTTAATTGTCTTTAGTGGTATACCTATCGCTGGATTACCAAATCAAGGGTCGTAGGTTCAAACCCAGGCAGGCATTATTGTTTTTTCGAATCATGTGCGTATTGTAAATTAATTATCGAAAAGTCGAAAAGTCATTCGAAAAGTCTCTAGTGCTTGCCTAGGTTTTGAACCTTTGACTTGGCACTAATTATAGGGTTAGTGTGCTTTTGGTCAACTATCTCATCTCTCAACTCAATCTGAAGTAGGTAGGTAATCTTTATTACATTATAATAATGGATTTCTGAACATTTTAAAACATCTGGATGTGAAGAACTTCGTAAAATATTACAATGCCTTTCCGATTTTGGTACCTACCTACAGACACAGCAACCAACATTCTTTATTAACCCTTACATTCACGTAACCGCGTGAGACGTATAGAAGTAAACAATGATCTTGATACTTCAAGTGCACCTGTAAAATAAAAATTTCCTCGTAGGAGAGAGTACTCCCACTTTTTGGTAATCTGTTACCAAGAAGGTTTACAATTCGTCTGTCTATCTAAGCTTATTTTAATTTTTAGAAAGAAGCGATATCCAGGAGTATATACCAATATACCTACCTCCAATGAGCGCACAATAGTGGCGCACATTGGAGAGGTCTATGTGAGCTTAAAATGTTGACTAGCTTACGATCTGGCTAGGAAAAATAAAATTAATACTTAACTGAAAAGTTTAAACTATGAAGTTTTTTTTTTGGAAAATGGAGACAAATGAATAGTAAGCTATGTACGCAACACCAAAAGCATTACAGGTGTGCTTCCAGCCTATACCTAAACAAATTTTCACGTTCGACGTTCGTTGTATCAGGTTAGCATGTGCAGACCACGCATTTTATAGGCTTTCCGTACAATGAGAGGTTAGCTTTATACTGGAAATGGAATTACTAGCTTCATCTATTGCTGTGCTGTGTATACTATTAAAATTTACTTTCTGTACCTCTAAGTATCAAAACGCTTAGGTCTCCAGCGTCCGGTCATCAAGATGTACCTATAAGATAGAGCACCTGTTCGCTGCGGGCGTTCGACAATCTCCGGATAACTTCGGCTCAACCCTTAGCTTACACGCTCATTGCATTCAAAACCTTATCACAATCGAGTATCGTTGAATATTACTTGTAGCGATTTTGTGGAATAAGGGTGGATTCGTGGGAAAATTGTATGTAAATAATTAGATGATTGAAAGTTGCGTTTTAGTAGAGTTTAAGAGGTTGTAGTATCGGCTGTACAGCACGCGGTCTTGGAAGCTATTCGTGATTGGCGAAAGGGTTTCTTTCCAAAAGTTTTGATAGAAACAACGTTTTTATCTAAGCTTTTTTATTGGAATATCAAAACTAAACGTATATGCAAAAATTTGTACCTGTGCTGTTGACCGCTGAAGAGTTCCTTTATCTGGAGCTAATCCTGGATGTCGATTTAAATCATACATCCCATAAAAATACATTGTCACAAGAACTAAACTAACATGTAAAAATTTAACTCCTTAGGATAAGAGGAAGTGATTCTAATTCAGCTTGCAAGATTCCACTTAGAGTCAAATAGAGTCTTACGACACCCGCGGGACGAGTAGGGGTAGGGTTCTATTCTTAGGCCGGAAACCACACGGCATTTTTTTTTTACCTAATAGTTAATGCCTATCCTAGTAGTTATTTAAATAAATTATCACTTATTCCGTGCCTCGGAAAGCACGTAAAGCCGTTGGCCCTGCGCCTGATCTTTCTCCGGACGTGTCGGATTTCCGTCCCATCGGACTATGAGAGTGAGGGAAAAGAGAGTGCACCTGTGTTGGCGCACACACTTGTGTACTATAATATCTCCTGCGTAGTTGGCTAATCTCCGTTGAGGTTGGCCGCTGTGACCGAAATTCGCTCTTATTATTAATGCCTATCCGTAGTCTAGAAAATAGGCCCTTAATGAATCAAAATAAAAAAATCTTGAACTTAGCAATGCAATGGTACCTAATAGGTACCTCACCGTAACACCATAGGTTTCTCCATAGGGATTTCTAGGACAGGATGACAGTAACTTTTTAAACAGGTCTATTCTCCCGTAAATTTATTAAAAAGCGCAGTTATCAACAGAATGGGATGCCAGGAATGTTTGACAATGACCTTAGAATGACAGCAGTATATATGTCACTTTTATACAGGCTGTTGAGAATTTAATAGAAGGAAAGAAAGAAAGAAAAAAGTTTTTTTTTTGCTACCTCACACGAAAAAAAAAAATTTTTTATATTTAGAATAATAATCACCATGGTTTATGCAAATAAATGATTTTTATTATTATTTATTAAAAGTAAAACTCATCATCCTAGTTTGTTATAGATTGTTTAATAATATAAATATTATTTAACAAACTTTGGGAATAATAAGGCTAGGAGAATAATAATTAAATGGTTAAATCTCAATAAATAGAACAATGTCGGGTTAGTAACTGTGGTTTCCGGCCTAAGAATAGAACCACCTCTACTCGTCCCAAGGGTGTCGGAAGAGGCGACAGGCGAGGCAGCAGGATCCTTCTGTGTAACAGCAATTATCTGCTACTGCGATCGCCAACCCGCTTGCCCAGTGTGGCGATTATGGGCAAATACCTACCTACCTACATAATTTTAGACTATATTGATTTTAGGTAGCAATAGATCTGCTGCGGTAAGTGTCGGGTTTGATTTTCGTACCTATTTATGCAATCTGTGTTTTTTTACGTAAAATCATAAGCTTGTAAATAGAAAATAATAATATTAATAACAAAATAGTGTCAGTTTCCATCATTTATTTTGAAAGCGAAATATGATTTAGACGTAGTACATCACTATTTAACCCTTCATTGCTAAAAACAAGGAAAAAAAAACAATGGAAAATAAATCCAATCACAATCACACTAATAACTCGACATAATAACATTATTTTTCTTAAAAACACTTCCTAAATATTACCACGCACCAGCCAATGCGGTTTTATTTTAAAATCAACATGAAACATTGAATAAATAGTCAACAATCTCTTGGTTAAAATGTCAGTGACCGAGAATATCAGGAAGTGGACATAAAAATCACGTGCACTAACTTTAATACAAGAAAAAGAAAAAAAAAGTTCGTAGTTACAAAGTCTTGTTTCCTATTAATAGTCTTCCAAGACTTGTGTATTGTAAGAAGCAACTTTCGATCTCGGGGACCACATTCCGTGCTGATATTAAAACAAAAATAAGACGAAGTTGTTATTTAATTCAGTAATTATGATTGAGATGGATGCGCGTATTATTTTTATTAAAGTAAACTTGTAAAAGCAAAAAACTGTGACTAAAATACGATATTTTTTAATTGTTTTTTTTTTCATAGATTAGGGGTGGCCAATCGAGCGGTTTTCCATCGTGGCATGACAAAAAAAAACCAGCCTGCGACTGACCTACTGCAGGGCCTATACCTATAGGTTACCTATAGGTTAATCAGTGGTGTCTTAGAGTAACTAAGAAAGTTCATAATTATAACATTGAAAAAGTCATATTGGTACATGTCAGATTCGAACCCACACTCA
Source organism: Protodeltote pygarga (assembly GCA_936450705.2). Lineage (NCBI taxonomy): Eukaryota > Metazoa > Arthropoda > Insecta > Lepidoptera > Noctuidae > Protodeltote > Protodeltote pygarga. Next base: position 12,477,421 of record OW388261.2, read on the forward strand.
CCGACTCACGTGCCTGTAAAGCGGGTCTGTAACCAATGCGCTATCACGACTTTGGAAAATTGTATGTAATTAGTAGATTGCACAGAGTCTAGTCAGTAGATCTTGGGGCTAATCAAGTTGGCTATTAGGCACTTATGAATAAGTTATTCTAACATTATAATAATATTATTAATATAAAATTGACTAATATTTCCAATTCCAAGGACAACCTACCCTTCATGGAAAAAAATCTGAAGAAACTCCATGGTTGCTTAAATAAATGGCTTACAAAATAATATATATAAGTATACATATTTGATAATGGATTCTTTTCAGAATAGATTTTTTTTAACGAATTCCGACACAACATAATAACATATTAAAGTCCCGAAATAGCAAAAAACAAGTTCTATTATTATCGCAAAAAAAAAGTATAAATATTATTAGCATGGTCTGATCATCAGTCTATATTTATGATTTTCGGTGGTATGGACTGACAAGTCTTATAAACACCCATAACAAACAGTGAATATATTTGAAATACTTACATACTCGACACATTTATTAATACTTTTCAATAAACAAACAATATATTGCAATTTATTAAATCCACTTATAAATTACTGTCAGTGCGATTATCAAGAATGTCATAAATACAGAAAAAAGGTACTGACCAACCAACAATGAAATCAACCTGTAGCAACCTAACCCTTTCTTTGACCGGTTTTTATTTTTTCCTTTTTTCAAAGATCGAACCTTTTTTCTTTTTTTTGGCCATTAGCTTTTTTTATTCGTATCTTCGTTTTTTGTGGGGATCCCAAATTAATATAATGTTTTTTTGGGCGCGATGCTATCGAAACGGGTTTAGTTGTCGAATCTTGGTGGGAAAGCTTTAATGAAAGTGATTTTTAGATTCACTATAGGATAGATCTACTCTCGTTTTCGTTGTGCGCGTACAATTTACATAACCTGTTCACCTAACGATGTAGCATCTTGGATTTTTCACTTAAACTAATCAGGTATTTTTATTAAATACCCCTGATTGTATACATATAGGTATTTTTTTGTAATCGTGTTTACATTTAAGCTTAGGTATCTACCTACAGAATTTATTTCCGCTTAATGTTTCATTGTTTTTATCAGGTGTCATGTCGTTAACAAGAAAGTCTTAGGTAATCCAATCTTTTTCGCTTGTCACAACAAGACCCTTTTATATTTAAAAAAAGAAACCTTTATGTTTTTAATTACTGCATTTAAATAAAACATATTGACTGGTAATAACATTGCAGTTAAGTTGAATTATCACTTATCAGAAACAACTTCTTTTGTTTTATAAAACAAACGTACGGACAACATCTGTCCAATAGTGATTGTCATTAATTAACAGGACGCGTAGGTCCGACGGACGGACAGACAGGTTTAAAGGTATGTAGACGAGCAACTCTCAACTTTTTATTTTTTGTTTTGCGCGCATTTACTGCGTAAAACGCTTGCATTTAACCGTATTCAATACTGTTACGATCTTGTATGGAGTTTTAAAATAGTACAAAATTGAGCGTCAGCGATAACATCTCTAGGGTATAATAGTAAAACCGTTATGATTTCACTTGAAAAAAAAACCCACCAAGCAGTTACAGGTTGATAATGATGTGATGATATCGCGAAACCAGTTGTATGAACTTCTGAATTAATCAGCTATCGTATTGTTTACATTCGATCCGAAGTCCAGACAAAAAACAACAAAATTATCTTCTAAAAAGTTTTTCCTAAAACTGTTAATGATCACATTTTCTGAAAAAAAAGTTGTCAAGACACTTAAGGAGGTGATACCTCACCGGACTGTCTGCTGTAACCCATTGTAGCTTCCAAAATTCGCAATCGACGACCAAATCTCGACTTTTTTCAGTGGAAACAATCCTTTATCCGCGGATCTCGCCAAAACGCCAGACGTAACGCATAAATCCTTATTTAAATATACCTCGGACCTATCTCAGATGTAATTGAACTTATTTACTCCAATTCAAATCAAAGAAAATTGTGTCTTAACGCATTGCAAAAACATTCAAAATTCATTGGATTGAGATAGACACGTGAAAATAAAGGAACGTCGTAAGATTTGCATGCTAGCTCTAAATTCAACTTTAATTTTGAACGTTAAGGTTGTGGTTCCATTGTGTTTTAGTCAAAGGGTTTTTATAGCAATAAATAAAGGAATATCGAAGTTGGCTGTGTCAACAACGCGTTGCATTCTTGTGCAGTGTGTACGACACACGCACACGTGCGCAGGAGTCGGTGTCGTGTGTGTACAAATACTTATTGGTAAATGTTGACTCGAGAACAGAAAACTAGATGCACTTTTGTACTAATATTTGAATAATTCTTAGAATATAATTGTTTAATCTATTTTTGTCGAAGGTTATAAAAGGAGTAGTATCAATTTAAAGCTTTTTGAGGCCGATCGGACCTAACTTCGGCCGTTATTTTGAAATATTACAGTTCGGTTTTAAGACTATTCAAAACGTCAGACTTATGAAATTAAGAAGGCATCTTCGAATGGCCTTCTGCGCTAAGGCACAGAATAACCGAACAGAATGAAAGCTTCATACTAAACGTTTTGCGTAGGTACACTACTACACGCGCATCTATGTGTGCGTGACCTGTCACTGACAAGGCGCGCGGGGAGTGCACCGGCGCCCGCTCGGGTAGAAACCGGTTTGAGCCGGCTAGCGGCTGGGTAAGCGCACATATTATGTCAGGTTTGCCAGCGCGCAGCGGATAAGACGACAAACGATTTATCTATACTTATAAAACAGTACCGTGACTGACTGACTGACAGACAACGCACAGCCTAAACTGGTGGACCTAGAGACTTGAAATTTTGAGACAATATTCTTTAAGTATCCTGGGGGCGCACTAAGGAAGGATTTTTGGAAACTTCACCCCTAAGTAGGTAAAAAGGGGGATAAGAGTTTGTATGAAAGTCCGTCGTTTTTAAAGTTAAATGTACGAAACTTGGTATTCAGCTTTTCGGTTTATGAATGAAAGACGAGCATAGGTTATTTTTTTTAAATTTACCCTTGAGTGGGTAAAAAAGAGGGTTAAAATTTGTATGGAAAATCGTTATTTTTTAAGTTACAGGTATAAAATTGAGTATTAAGGTTATGCTCTAAAAATAAAAAAGACGTGTATAAAAAAAAATGGATTTTTTACCCCCTAAGGAGATATAAAAGGGGATGAAAGTTTGTAGTGAAAATTCATCATTTTTTAAGTTTAATCAATTAAACTTGGTGTTTAGCTTTTCGGTGAATAAATAAGACGTTTGTTAGGCGAGTGTTCTAGCTTTTTGAAAAATCTACCCAATAGGGGGGAAAGGGAAGGCGGGGGTGAAATTTGTGTTGGAAATTCGATATTTGTAAGAGACATCAAAGTAGCATAATCAATGAACGAGGTAGGGTAGGGTAGGGTAGAGTAGGGTAGAGTAGGGTAGGGTAGAGTAGGGTAGGGTAGAGTAGGGTAGGGTAGAGTAGGGTAGGGTAGGGTAGGGTAGGGTAGGGTAGGGTAGAGTAGGGTAGGGGTAGAGTAGGGTAGGGGTAGAGTAGGGTAGGAGTAGGGTAGAGTAGGGTAGGGTAGGGATAGAGTAGGGGTTGGGTAGGGTAGGGGTAGAAAAGAGTAGGGTATGGTAGAGTAGCGTAGGGTAGTGTAAGGTAGGGTACAAAAAGTCTAGAGGTAGAATAACCACGCGTACAAAGTCGCGCGGGGCAGCTAGTTTTAATATAAAAGTACATATATTTTTTCAAAATGCCAACCTCATGTACTGTGTGTTTAAATAATGGCAGAAAAAACAAGGGGACTTCTTTTTTTGTATACCCAAAGGATTTTGCAAGGTAACTATCATAATATCGTAATAATAAAAAAAAATTACGAACTTATAAGCTAAGTATTATCCAAAATAACTAAAATGCCGATAAGAAGAAGACGAAGATTATTTGCTATGTAGGTATATTGCAGTATTATTTGTTTCGTATTTTTGCTTTAGTAGCCTATGTTTTAGAAGGTTTGTAGGCAAGTAGGTACCAAAGTGTATTTGTTGGCTGTTTTAGTAAGATTCCATTTGACCTTTTCTATTAGATAGGTAGGTAAGTAGGTACTTAATTTACGTATGAAATATTCATACAAGTATATTGCTTAGCAATTTGAATAAAAAAAATGATTTTAGTACATTTTTTCATTTCTAACAATTAAATGTAGTTAGGTACCTACCCCGGATTTTTATTTTCAATAGCCGAGTGACAGCCCTATGAAAATAGGTAAGAATTTTGAACTCATGAATGAAGCTTTCCTTCTGTTCGGTTATTCTGTGGCTAAGGGTCGCGAGTTCGATGCCCGCAAGGGACAACTTGTACCAGTTGTACGGCCCGCGGGTATTTAGTCCGGTTTGAGTATTCGTAAACGTGTTAAGCCTTTAACTGTTACCCACGAAACAGGATAATTACCCTCTAGGAATTTCTCCTGGGCCTTATCAATTAATATGACCTACCTTAAATACTAGGTAAGTAGGTATAGCCCTTTTTAACAAATATTCACTAACTAACTTTTGTCCTCGGCTTCGAATTTAAAATTCAAACGTGATTCTAGAGACATATGGCGCCATCTATCATTACAAGGACGTTATTGTTGTTTTCCTCAGGAACAGTACTTTTTTTCAGGATGAAAGGTGGGTTATGTGCGTTTCTGTACACCTGACAACGTATAATTTGCAAAATTTCAGGATGATCAGTTAAGTACCTAGTATAAGCGTGAAAGGTAACAAACAAACTAACTTTCGCATTTATAATATTAGATAGGATAGTTAAAATTAGGATGTGACATATATATTTGTAGGTATACATAGTAGTTTTATTATAATTATAAAACAAAGAACAATATTTAATAATCATTATTTGCATTATAACAAATTTGTCGTCTTATCACGACAAGTTATGTTCAAACAACTACAACAATTTTTGTATATAATTTTGTCACCTGCCTGAAGGGTTCAGGGTACCCTGACCTGTATGTGCAAATTTTAAAAAAAATCTACATAATACAACCAACAATATGATAAATACCTATCTCAACTCATACAACACAAATCTTAATTACAAAAGTACTCACGATAAAAACCGGACTAAATAAACAAAAAAAATACGCAAATAACCAACTAAGTCGTCTCCACGACTTCCCTGTTCATTTCCCCCTGACCTTGAGTCGAGTTGACCCGTTCCCGCGAATCAGCCAGCCCTCGTGCTGGTGCAGTCAGAGGAGTGCAGGGGGAGTGATTCCGAGTAAACTTTACAAGTCGCCAACTTTATTGTACGGTCGTTGTAACTTTGCGCCTCTGAAGTGCGATATAAATGTATAGCTGTCTCTCTCGCTTTATATTCATAGTTTCATATCTGCCTAAGTTCATAGAGGCAAAGTTACAGTGACTTCAATTTACAGTAGAAGGGACTTGGCTGCGTATGTTCGTTCGCGAATTTGTAGTGTCGCGCTCCTTCGACGTACTTATGTTACGATGCAGATGTAGTTATAATGTTTGTAAATATTCGGCAATATTTTGTGTATAATAAAATAGCTATACACGGGATTATTTTTCATGTAAATAAAAAAAGGTCTATTTACATTTTTTATTAGTGAAAATTGGGAAATAAATTATTTTTCAAAGGATATTTTTTTTTTATAATTAAAGTATTTTTGTTAGGAAATAGTGAAGTTTTTGTAAATTAGCAATTCAGCACCGGATTATCCGATCTATAGTTTCTATCTATACTATATCGTTGGCGAACATAAGTGTATACGCAGCTTTGCGCGCTTCAGCGGCAAGTTAATAATGAAGAGGGAATGTGGTTTGAGGAACTTGGTCAGTAACCCGAAGGGTTAACGTTTGACTCGTGTCGGTTTTAAAAGGCGGGTCAACTTTAAAATAGGTTTGCAGTCTTTTATAACATTAGTAAAATTTTGCTACGCTGTTTAAGGGGTAGATGCCACTCTCACTAACGTCTTGAATGGTTGTACGAGGATAAAATGGAGGAGGAGGGGTGCATAGAATTTGCAACGAAGTCCAGAAGAAGAAGAGAACTAAAGAAAGAAGAAGAAAGAAAGAAAAACGTTTCATTGAATGAAGCAAAAGTCTAAAGTTACTATCATTATTCGTAGAATCACGTTGATTGAAGTGGAAATGGGCCTGCCATGACGCAGACCACGTAGCTTAGTATTTAACTGAGAGATGCGAGTAATGACATGTTTATTTTGAACCTTAGAAAAATCAATAAATATTTTGCATTTCGGCAACACACACCTAACAATGGCTAAATTCAGGAGAACTCTCTAAAAAGTGTAATAATCCTAAGAAATAACTTACGTGGCGAGTGCCAAGTAGACAAACAACACTTACGAAGTTACTAGTTGCGTAGTAAGTTAAGTTGATAAGTTCTTTTGTGTTGGTTAAGTTGATCAACATCAAGTAACTGTTTGTAAATCCACAATTAGGTCAATCATAATCTAAACTATAGTCACAGGTAGATTAAAGTTAAACACTGAAGGTACTGTAGTAAAGAGGCGAATAGTATTGCATGTAAGACGTAATAAATGAATATACTTAGTAGTTTAAACATAAAATTATGTATAAGAAGAAATAAAAAGTAAACCAACCATAACCAAAAGTAAAGCAACTTGACCAAAACGTCGAGGTTAGTTCAATAATGACTGTTTTGAATTATCGGTACGCGAATAGCCCCAAATAATATTTAAAACAAGTAAACCAACTTCAAAATTGTAGAATAATAACTTTCGTGAGTAATATTTAAATATTATTACGACTTTACTCACGAGCATACGACTAGTTGCTAGCTGAAACGGAGGTCAAAATAGTCGCGCCATCCCGAACTCAACGGAGTTCGAAACTAGTCGGGCAATGCCGAACTCAAACGGAGTTTGAATCTAGTCGGGCAATCCCGAACACTAACGGAGTTTGAAACTAGTCGGGCAATCTCGAATTCAAACGGAGTTTGAAACTAATCAGGCAATTATTCCGAACTCGAACTGAGTGCGAAACTAGTCAGGCAATCCCGCAATGAACCTGTGAGTAAAGCCGTAAATGTTAAAAAACTAGAAATAACATAAATAACCGTTTTGGAGGCTCGAAATCTTTGCCAAGACTAATTAGTTCGTTAATTGGAAGCTGACTTAGAGAATGTTTGAATAATCTAAGGAAGCTGAACCACGCTGAACCAGCTGTCGCAAAATTAAAGGTTTTTTGCAATCGAAAACGACAAACAAAAAATTATAAAAAGAAAACTTTAATAATATATTTTCTTCGCCTCCTAGAATATACCACAAAAAAGTAGTAACTTTATAATAATTATGTAGGTAACCCTCACGCTCTGCAGTCATCAGTTGCGCATGCGACTAACTATAACTATATCAAATAAGCAGACAAGACTTAATTTATTAACTAGTAGGAATTCTATTATTTAAACACATTTTCTGTTTGGATACACACCGTTTGCTGCAATTAGTAACCTAAACTTCTTTGTAGTTTCTAAGTGGAAAAACAAACAAAATGTAGACAGTGTCTGGCCGAAAGGAAAGGTAAAAAAAAGAGGATGACGTAATAATGACCGTCTAATTTGGGGAAAACTGGTAAGAGCTTAGAAGAATGATCAGACTGGAAAGAGCCTAAGAAAGTTGATTGCAGCATACGTGGAATCGTGTATCCCTCTCTAATGTAGGGAACCTAGCAACGAGTAAAACAGATAGAAAATGTAGGTCTGGAACGCTGTGGCTGCACTGTCTGTGCCGTATGTGACAAACTATCTTGTTCATTTGATTGACGTTTACTAGCAATATTTGAAAAATATTATTATTTATCCCAATAATTCTATAAAAAGAAATAATGAGTGAAAATATTTAATGCTCAGCTGTATAATGTCCATCCAGAACGACTGTAGGAATAATTAACTCGGAATCGTCTCTATACACAATCAAAAAACGGACACGCTTTTATAGTTATCCCTACCTCTAATAACAAACAAAAAAAATTTCCTCTAAGGGTAAGAGAGTCGGAAAGCCTTTGACCAGGCAGTAGTATAATTAATGTCCTTCTCATCAAATTCGGTCACAGCTGCCAATCTCATCGGAGATTAGCCAACTCTCTATTCTCTCTATGCCCTCACTCTCTTAGTCCGATGGGACGACAATCCGATATGACTGGAGAGGGATCAGGCGCAGGACCAAGTCAAAGTAAGTAAGTTATGCTTGAAACTAGTTTAGTTGAACCAAAACTAATTTCAAGTTATGCTTGAGTTTTGAGTTAGGTTCTGTAATATGCCCTGTGTGCACCTGATCGTTTCTTATACTCTAGTTATACGTCTGGATAATATATGCTTATGATAATATATGCATATGTATATATGATATTTTTGCAATTTTAACCCGTTTTGACTGGTTATTGCATATTTTCGCGCTATGTTTGCAATATTTTAATAATTTAGAAGGACGGGCTGCAGTTCGAATTCGTTCAATTAATTTATAATTTGCACATGACTTCCAAAAGTCAGAGATGCGTGATTAAGTTTGAACCGACGACCTTTGACATGTCAGTCCAACGTTCATGCCACTAGGTTATCACTGCTGCGATATACTACTGCTTTTTGTTTGTATTTGTTAATAAAGTATATAATACTGCTTTGTCTAATTGTGCTAAAACAAAGGTCAATGCAAGCGCAGTCTTTGATGAGAGTCTTTGAGAAATATGATGTTTAAACTTCCCTGCCTACCTTTTTATGAAAATAAACGTTTAGTGCAGTGGTTAGTGGATAAACCTGCTGCCCAAATGTCGCGGTCTCGATTCCCGCATTTTGTTTGTGCATTGTGAAATTATCGCTAAGTATCTGCGCTTGCGTCTGAAAATCGTACCAACTATAAAGTTAAAAGGAATTCAGTCGTAACTTATTAGCAGTCAAAAGCCTTATTTATTAGAAAACTCAATACAGAAAATGTTATCTGTTTGTCTATCAGTTTATAACCTATCTATTATCTTATCTTCTATTATATTATCTTATCTATTACTTCTAAATCTACCTCCGATTCCATAAATACTACAATACTCAATAAAAATCTTAAATCAATACATAACCATAAATAAAACCACCTATATCTTAAACACAGCTTCAGCGTGGACCACGGTCGCGGGCCCTTCAAATTTAACCGGTTCCCATCTCCCATCCCTCTCTAACAATACACCAAGAACTATACCTCTCTCGCTTTGCCCTTCGGACATTTTTTTATCTCACTCTCACCACTGCTTTAATACCACTTTCCCTTTTCAAAGGACGAAGACACTAAGATCTTGCGTCCTTGTTTTGCGCACTTATTTTGGTATGTCTGTCTCTGTCTTTTGGAGTCAGGATTTGGCCTTGAAACTAAGATGCTGAGTCTGGTCAGGTTATTTTTACTTTTTACTGAGAACGATGACTAAATGCGTTAAGAAGTTAGTGGCAAGAGTCCTTCGTTGCTTATAAAGCTATAATAGTCGTGTTTCTTGTAAGTGTGTGCAGGCGCACGTATTACTAGATCTGTTGACCGTTCGTGTTGGTAGCTGTTTGATATCTTATTTTATTATTTCTAGATTTATAAAAACAATAGTATCAAAAGCATTTTTTTAAATTATAGGTACGTAACTAGGTATATCTTACACTGCCCAGAATAAAACCACCTTTACTCGTCTCACAGGTGTCGTAAGAAGCAACAAAGGGAAAGATTCGGAGGATATGTGCAGCAGCTTCTTCTGTGTCATCAACATCTGTTAGGACTGCGAGCGCCAACGTGGCAATTAAAGGCAAATACCTCCAATTAGTGCACAAAAGTGATCCACACTGGGAGAGGCCTATGTTCAGCCGTGGACTAATACAGGCTGATGATGATGATGATATCTTACACTACAATCACGTATTATATGTCACAATAAACTCCTAGATTCAGACAAAATTTGGTAGCCATGACACTTGTTTTGTAAAAACCCTTATAAATAAGTGCTTAGCCATTTACAATTTCGATGCATAGGCATGGTTACGAAAAGCTTAGTTCGCAAAGCGACTGATGCCTCTACCCAGTAGGTCACAAATTCAAATCCTGCTCGTAATCGATGTTCAAAACCAGCACACCTGAGAGATTTTTCAACGGTGAGTAAAGCCATGTCATTGGGATACGGTTAAACTCTGACATTAGGTTGTTCATCAACCATACGGTAAAGACAGAAGAAGCTTGTGACTATTAAATAAGAAATTTTGGGCGGATTCGAACCCACGATTTTCGATGTACAGTGTCGAACATGGAGCACTACACTTAGTATTTGTAGGAGTTGTCGACGCTCTGACCGCTAAGCCACCGTATCCCACCAAAATCAGTTGAAATTTTGAACCTCTTTGACTGTTTCAGATCACTAAAACAGAAAACTGTAAGGAGTCACATATTAACTCTATTAGGTATAAGCTATTATAAGCTGACATCTTGTTGTAGTACGAAGAGCCTATACAATGCAAGCTCAGTTCATACTGGTTTTTAATATGTTGATGTGTAGCCGTGTGTAATAGCGATACTTACTGGAATTTCAATGTCAAATGTTGCTACATAATTATTATTTCCTTACAGAAAGCTTTAGCATTTAACGCATAAGTCTATTTCAAGATATGAGGAAAATCTTAATAGGAACTGCTTACGTTGGAGTACTGCCTACATTAAACAGAGCAAACTATACTTGTTCTGGAAAACCCAATGCGTAAACTGTACAGGGTTTGGGCCCTTTATTTGCGTCATTCATAGGTAAAGAAGAATTCTAGGCTTTTAAGTAAATATAAGTAGTTTTTTGTAAGAAATTTGTAATATCCTCCTGACCGAATTTCGGTCACAGCGGCTAATATCAACGGAGATTAGCCAAGTATGCAGGAGATATTATAGTGCAAAAGTGTGTGCGCAAACACAGGTGTACTCCCTATTCCCTCACTCTCGTAGTCTGATGGGACGGCAATCCGACACGACCGGAGAGAGATCAGGCGTAATTATGTGAAAAACAAACAGCTAACTTGTGCTATAAACGTGTATAAAAAAATCCCAAAATGTAGTGTACCGTTAACTGGCTAGTCAGAGGTCTTAGGTTCAAACTCTAGGCACCTCTGACTTTTGTGATGAGTCCTGTGACTCGCTAGTCAACGATGGTACGACTAGGCTATCACTACATTAATGGAGTACAATGAAGCTTTATACTCAAGCATAACTTAAAATTGATTCTTTATCTAGTGGTAAAACCAACAAATTGCATTTGTATTGACTTTTTTAGACTAAATAATTGGTTTTGCCTTTAACCCGGCGATATTTTGATATTATTTGGACGTAGTTAAGTGAAAAGGATCCAATCCACAAAATTGACAAAAAAAAATGAAATGTTTCTAAAATAGGCCTTTTCAATGAGGGAAACAAGGTCAAAAAACAAATCCGATATATTTTTTTGACTGTAGGATACCATCACAATGTATGGGCAGATTCAGATCATACTTAATCAAAACTTTTAAGTGCCATATATCTCAAAGTGTGATTTGATGTGGTTTGGATCCTTTTCGCTTAACTACGTCCATTTAATATTATAATTCATTATTGATATTATTATTTTACAAAATTGTAAAAGAGTGTAATTTTTGTTAATTGTAGATTTTTTAAAATTCTGATTGTGAATAAAGCTTCGACTTCAAAATGACGTCATCAACAGACTATCTAATTAAAATTTTCATTGTGGTCCCAAGTTCGATTTCCAGACTTCACGCGGACTCACTGAGGCACAGGTTTGTGACTACCTGCCATTGGAATTTATATGTATATTATGTTCACTTGCCTTAACGACTATAACCAGACTGTTTTACATTGCCTGAAGATCAATTTTTTAAATTTGAGTTAGTAATTTGACATTTATTTCTCGTATGGTTGATGAACAACCTGGTGTCAGAGTTTAAACAGCTCGTAGGCCTCTAATATATGGCTTTACACACGGTTAAAAAAAATCTTAGGTGTGCTGTTTTCCTTACAAAGTTTTCCTTCATCTTTTTGCAAGTGATCATTAATTTCTAATTCGCACATGAATACGAAAAGACAGGGTTTCGGACTGCGACCTTTGAATTGGCAGTCCAAAGTCACTTGGCGATCACGGGTGGTACCTACTTATCATGGAAGGATCTATATTAATATGTTATATAATTATAGTTATATTTATATGTTCATGAACAACTGTTGTTCATGAACCTAGTGGGAAAACCTTGTAATAATTGTGTCTCAAACCTGTCTTGGTTTCCTTTGGAACCACCTGTGCAGTTAGGAGTAGGACACTGTCACCTGTTGAATTCTGTTAGAATTCAAGTCTTGATGGTATCTGAGAAACCAGTTATGTTTTAGTAAATGCAGGTTAATAATGTGATTAAGATAATTGTTATGAAAGCATAAGCGACGTCCATTATTTTATTAGTTTTGAGTTTTAAAAAAATCTAGTTTTTTTTTTACTTGACACTTTTATTGGATGCTTAATTATCTGTGTTAATTCTAAACTAGAGTCACTTTTATTTTAATCATAATTAATTTATGATCTATGACTAAAATATTTTGATTTTTAATAGGATTATGGTCCACACTGGGTCTGGATCGAGAAGAAGTCAGAGGGAGAGGCCTTTGCCCAGCAGTGGGATGATATGAGCTGACAGTAACAGTAACAGTAATAGGATTATAAAACTGAAGAGATTATCCATGTTTGAAAGCGCTACACTCAGGAGGTGGAACTAGTCAAGTCTAAGTCACATTAGAATATTTTTTGCGTCTGATAGCTGGTTTATTGAAAAAGGTCAAAGGCCATCAAATCAAAGGCTTTACTGGCTTTATTTTAATCATTGGCTATATCTACCTATTATAAGGATATATGGAAAAGGTGAACAGGATATAAATACTCGGGAAAGTAAAATTTCACTCGGATAAACTGGCTGGTTATAGCTTCTGTTGCTAAAAACGGAATGACCTAATAAATTAATTACCTCTAAAAACAAACCATCAAAATATAAATAAAATGCTTTTGGAAACCAATACAAACCTGTATTAAACTGCTCATTGAGACCAACAATATGACGTAAAGTAAAACGAAAAGACAAGTACTTACTTACATAAATTCGTAAGTTCAACTTGAAGTTCAACGCACTGCAGCAATTACCGCGCCGTGCTGCGAGCCTGCGACCAAAACAAGCAAACACATCGACCTTGCGCGGAAAACCAAAAAAAATCCCCCGCGCACCGTCCTGACCTACATACGACGCCACACGCGATAAAAACGTATAAAATAACATAATAATAAGACTAAATAATAATAAAAAAGGAAGCGAGACTCAAAAATAAAAATAATAATCCGAAGATTACGGTAACGCGGCGCGTAGTGGGCGCGTTTTTCATTCACGCTTCGTTGGAATAGTTCTCTTTTTAAAAAGGGGACGGTACGTGCCGCGGACTTGCCTTTTCTTTTATTTTCCGATTTCTTTCTTTTTTAATCATTTCACGAATATGGAGCGTTTTATTTTCCCCGGACGGCCGTGGCGGCGGACGCCCGGACGGTCGTCCCATTCAAGCGGCCGGGTTGGTTGCCTTATGTCCGACTTTTTGTTGCTTGAAACAATTACGAGTTACAACCGGTCGTAAGATTTGTCGGTTTGTGGTATGCTGTTTATGTTTTTTGCTTACGTAATTGAAGAGCTAAGTTGTTATGATGAGACTGGTAAGATTGCTTTATTAATATTTGTTTATTTATTTGGTTGTTAGAGAACGGAAGGCACTCACTTCAAGTGGCGTATTATATAAAAGATATCAATGTAGTGATTAGGTAACGTACCTAATTAATTAAATGTAATGTGTCTGGTTATAGACGTAAGTAATGTGTATAAGTACATGTGTCGTGACGGATCTGTAATAAATAATAAACTAGGTACATGTAGGTACCCATTTAATACAAAAATAATAAAAGAAAGTCTTTAATAATAACTTTAAATACATATTATAATTATTCACATTCTAAATCTACACTAAACCTAATATTTAAAAGTAAATTTGACGGAGCTATATACAAAAGTCACGCATAGTCATCAAAGAATTCTTTCCCATCGCTGTCGTCTGTAGGCAGCGGTGCCCAGGAGGTTGGCAGCATTGCCACGATGGATGGCAAAGAAAAAGCCGGCTGCTCACGCGTGCAGTCGACTAGTCTCAGCAGTTTCCTTATACGTACAGGAGACGTGCTCTCAAGCCCCATGACCCCTAGCGTTTCAACCCAAATGCATCCCATAATGTTGCTATATTTGAAAGTCTGAAGGTCTCCACGGCCGCCACGGACGGTCTCCATGGGATGGCGCAAGGGTGACAACACAGGTTGCGTCCCACACCAAAGGCTTGCCCATCTTCCAAGGCAGTAGTGACATACCATCCTGGTCTCTTCCCATCGTCGCATATAATATTTTTCCCACCTGATGAAGCTTTCCTTCCTTGTGCCGTGTGGTTTCCAGCCTAAGAGTAGAACCACCCCTAGCTCTACGCATCCTACGGGTGCCGTAAAAAGCGACAAAGAGAAAAATCTGGAGAATGGGCAGCAGCATCTTACTGTGTAAAAAGCAACCATATGCTATCCCCAACCCAGCGTGGCGATTAAGAGCAAACACAATCTAATGATAAGAAAATTTGAAAAATGCGTGTAAAAGAGATTTAAAATTTCGACTGGTGCTGGTGGGATACGGTGGCTCAGCGGTTAGAGCGTCGACACGGTACGTCGAAGATCGTGGGTTCGAATCCCAGCATCCGTATTAGTTGTTTTTTCAAATTTTCTTATATTTAATAAGCTATCATGTGCTATTATAACATGTAAAAAATTCGCAAAAAAAAAAACAATCTAATGAGCGCACAAAATATGTGACGCGTATAAGAAGATGCTAATGTCCAACAGTGGACTGATACAGGCCACGTATGGAGCTTTCTTTAATCCTTTACCAGAAATAAGAAATTTAAATTCAAACTTGTGATCTTTCATTTTACAGACCTTTACAGACCAGTTTTTAGTTTTTACAGTAGCTTGTAAATAGGTAGTAATTTTCTGTCACTAATCAATAGTAAGTGAATTAAGCAACCAGTTATTTTGACTACCTACTTTCTAACCGCAAGTATATTAGACTTCAAACTGATAATTAACTTTAATACAATTTGTAGGTGATGGGCTTAGGAAATAAATCATTTTCTAGAAGCAAGATAATTTTAGATAGATACTTAATTATGTATTAGAGGCTAAAAAATAAAATAAAAATTAAGGTAAGTAGGTACTGAAAATCAAGATTAATATAATTATATATACATAGATTATAGCTTCATGGGCGACCAGGGCTCGCCACTTTGCAACCTATTCAGCGATACCCATACTGACCAGGGATTTCTATTCATGGCCAGGAGGCAACTGTATCAAGTTACCAAAAAAACAAATTTAAATTTGGAAAATAATAAGAGTCAGATTCTAGAACCACTTTGAATAATAACAAAAATGGAGCCAATAGGGAAGATGCAGATGTAATATTTATGGAATTTGTATGATTAAAACGTTAAAAAAATATAAAAGAAAGGCCACTGCAACGTTTTTATTTTACATATTGTTGTTTTTTTACAATAATTACGATTTAAAAATGACTTGAAACAATACGTATTTTAAAACACGAATTAGCGTTTCGTGACGTCACACTTGTTTTGACAACTTATTTGAGGTTATGGTTGTAAAGGTGAATATTATTTTATGGGAATATTAATTGCGTTTTTTTAATAAAAATGGGAGTTGGGTTTATCAAAGCAGACTCCAGGTGTTTACCTAGAGTTAGTATTGACATAACATCATTAGTTTTTCTCTAGTTTAAATATTTTGAATAAAATAATTAGTTTAATGTTTAGTTCCAGGCCTTTGTAGTAATAAATATTGTTTATATTATTTTAATCAGCATTTTAGATTAAAATTGAAGAAGCTGGATTTCTTCGTAATGCCGAGTACCCTTTTTTGGTGCAACACCTGACGGCTGAAAATTACACAGTAGAGGTGAAATATCCTTAACAGAAGCTACCTACCATACTTTCCTATGTGAAAGACAATAAAATAACACCAAAATATTGGGCACAAGTACAACTTCAAATGTTTTTCAGCATAAGGAAATTATCACTTTTCTGTATAGCACACACAAACTTTGAAAAATTAAAAGAAGTATATTTGTATATACGATAAAAGCATTTTATCTGTTATGAATGCTGCATAGAAATTCTGGATAGATGCTGTATTTCCAAAATTAAAATGTAATAACTATATAATATTTAAGTTATTCTTTTTTGTAAATTTATAAAATAAAATTCTATGCTTTGTAAATACTATTTTTTATTCGATTTAAATAAATATGCAAAAGTATGAAAGCCAACGGCGAACCAGTAAAAGACAAGAGTGACGTCATCAGCACCATAAGTCCGTTTTCCCGCGAACTGTCAAACTGTCAATTTAAAACAGCATTTTTTCGGATAAATTGCAATGTTTTAATTTTTTAAATATATTTGTGGTCTATTCTACATGGAATTCTTTAAAATGAAAACAAAAATAAAAATAGTGCATCTTCCCTATTGAAAACTATTACTTATTTTATGATAAAAAGTTTTAAATACTGAAAAAAATAGTTCAATCACCCCAGTGCTAAGTAGCTTCGAAAATATAAACGGAGTTTTTAGTGACTCTAGAAATAGCTCGATCAACCTTGTTTGTTAAGCAAAAAATTGAGCATTAAAAATATTTTTACTATTACCTAAGTACTTCTTTTACCCCGGCCACTATGTTAGAGCCGTTAGAGGTCTACGAGTTGTCCATCAACCATTTTTTTTTCGGTCTTTAGCGTTCGCACAGTACGCAGACGTTTCCTTTATGAAGCTCCTGAAAACCTGAAAGGGAAATACTTAACCCTAAATGTGTATTAAGGTACCAGTAGCTTAAACTATAAAATCTGTAACAAAATGTTAAATAAACTCATTTATTTTGTTTTAAACTATTGTTGGTTAAAAATGTAGATGTGTCAATATTATACAGGGTTATTTGTAAAACACCAGCATCCTTAAACGGGGTCATTAAACTCATCATTATGAACAACTTTTACTATGGGACCAACCTTCCATACATTTATGTTCACATAACTCAACAAAATGTATGGAACAGCTGATTTTTTTTGAGGTTTCAGGATTCGTCCCATAGTAAAAGTAAAGTAAAAGTTACTGATAACAATCGTGTACCTTCCATAAACGGGTAACATGAATAGTAAGTGATCAAACCCGTTTTCTTCTAATAAAGATGAAAATTTTCGCAGAAGGGAAAATGCACCTCATGCACACCGTCACGCTCGGGGATGCAAGAATACCTACTCACTTTACCGCGGCCACTGTGTTAGAGGTCTACGGGTTGTTCATCAACCATTGTTCATTGTTGCTCATCAACCACTGCGCTTGCGACCAACAAATCAACAAATTATGTCCTTATGTCACCTAAAGGTGCTCGGAAAAATGTCAAATGAAATATCTTACAGCCCCAGGTCGAGTTAGAAAGTGTCTGCCTAGGCAACAACGAGACAAAGGTTGTTTTTCTTCTGTGCAGTCGCTGATCGGTTGTTTTCTTATTTTATCTGGCTTCAATTTAACACTTGTTCGCGTGGCGCCTTTTTATTGTCGGCGCTATCAGTAGTGGCCTGTTAAGTGTTAATTATAGATTTTATTGTGCGTAGTGTTGCGAGCTATCTAGAAAAATAACGGGTAAATTGGTAATTGTTTGATACTTTGGTAGCGATTGATTTATTGGAGTCAAGTATTGTTAAATGTAGGTAGAATTTTAAGTAGGTATGGTGCTGTATACACCGTGTTGCTTTAAAGACCTGGAAAATTTTAGGAGGTAAAACCGTGAAACTGATCAACTTTCCCCAAGGAACATAGGTCGAAACCTGAAAAAGAAAATTTAACTTCTCATACAAATGAAAATTGTTCAGTTTCATGGACCTTATTACCTCCTTAAAATTTGGTATGCCTTTAAAGCAACAGTGTAATCTTGTTTCCAATTTAGTACCATGTGGGTACGATACATGGGGTGTGATAATAATATTTATATGTAATTATTAAAAAAATAATAGATAATGAGAAGTAATGCTGTTTAATACTAGCCTAGGCTTTTATAGCTTCGAAAGACCTTTTAGATAATCAAATAAGGATTTTTAACAAAGGTTCAAAATCAATTATGCTTAGTCAATATTATTATCAGAAACCTAAATAAGTTTTTCTTTCTTGTATGATTACTGTTTATTTTAAAAAATACATTTAATTATTTTCAGTAATTGGAAACATACTTAGATCAAATATTTAATACGTTATTAATTGTTATGCGACGTCGGCTTTGTCTTTGTGTTAGTTAAAAGTTTAAGCATGTATTAAGCTTATCGTAAGCTTCTTACGAACTATATATTGAAGAAATATCGCCTATCACGTCTATAAAATATAGCATATTCATGATAATGTCTCGAAAATTGTCAGTTCGTGTTTTCTCGACCTTTGATAAAAATATAGTGGCCATTTCTCGTCATCAGCACTACAGTGCGGTCAAATCAAAACTTTTTGCGTTCAAGAATGTCCGTAAAAAAGGCGTCCGTGTAATGACGATCTGATTTGTTGGTGACCGTTAGCGAAGGCATCGCGGCACCGACACCCATTGTTTGGTTCGACTCCCGGGCCGAGTAAAAAGATCGCGATAAGTACGTGAGCTAATAATACTGTTACATTGCAGTTTTCTGTGAAAAATGTCATATCGGGTTAATGATTTAACGTGATTTTTGTGTTTATAATTGATTCTTATTAGATTTGTGATGAAATTTAACAGAAACGTGATGATTTTTTGTAGGCACGTAATTTCAGGTACATTTTTAAGAATTTATTTTAATTTTTTTGATATTTTTTGATAATTTTTCAGTCATTAATCTGAGCATTCCAAAAAAATACTAAATAACCATAAAGATCTACAAAAGATTTCATCTATTATTAAATAATATCATCTAGCTAGTATTTCCTCTAGGGGTAAAGCAGAAATAGTAGGTACAACTACATTAGTTCTGACTTCTGATACTGACTGCATAACATAATCTTCCCAGTTTACTTCACTACATAGTATAAAACAAAGTCGCTTTCTCTGTCCCTATATCCCTATGTATGCTTAAATCTTTAAAACTACGCAACGGATTTTGATGCGTTTTTTTTAATAGATAGAGTGATTGAAGAGGAAGGTTTATATGTATATTGCATCCGTGCGAAGCCGGTACGGGTCGCTAGTTAATTAATATTTCTTTGTCTAACTTCTTGACTACTATTCTTTTTATTTTTCTAACTTCTTGTTTCCTTTGTCGAAAATAATATTCAAACCTAAAAAGGTTTGAACATTATTTTTTAGGTTTGAATAAATGCAATTGCTGGTAGATTACATTTAAAAGTTACAGCGCTATTTTAGCAAAATTGAGGTAGTCGTCTTGGAGAGTATACGAGCGCCATCTAGTTTTACAGCAGCAAACTTATCGTTTGAGAAACAAGATTACAAAGAAATTATTTCCGAGAATATATTACACTAGCTTCCGGTGGTTTGTTGATAAAAAGTACCCTATATCCTTCCCCAGGTTTTAGACTACCCACATCAAACAGCATTAATTAAATTTACATCAATTAAAGTTTCAATTATGATTCGAAAGACTCGTGGCGCCATCTATTAACGTAATTGTTATTTTCCTCGGGAACAGTACTATTTTTCGGGATCAAAGGTATGTATACAAAATTTCAAGAAGATTGTTTCAGTAGCAAACAAACATACTTTCACATTATAATACACACATCAACATGGTCTAGGGATATTTCAATTAAACCTATATAACTAAAATTCTATTAACTTTTTGTTAAGACACCTACACATTAAAATAAACCTTGTTTAATAGCCTATCTAATCTGATAATAAACTTTTAGATAAAGTTAAATTAAAAAAAAACTTTGAAGAAGAGGAAAAACTCAGACAAAATTTCAATCTTAACTTTATTTCTGAAACATCAAAACCTAAACAATACAAACATTTTTTTTAATAAAAATAGTTGGTAACTTAAATTTAATAATCCGTGGATCTACCTAAGACTCTCCTGACACATCTGCAGCGGTTCTGCATACTCAAAACAAGGGTGTCAATATCCTGTTGTGGAATAGTCAAGTCAAGTCCTGCTAAGATGCAAGAATAGCTGGTTTTCATATGCTCCATGGTTTTCATGCACAATATCTTCAGGGAAATTCCTAAGAGCTCTTCTCTGAAGTATATCCCAGGCATGCCCAATAGGATTTAAGTCAGGGGATTGTGCACGCCAGTCTAAAGCTTGGATACCATGCTGTAGGAACCAACTTGTAACGATACGCGCTGTATGTGGACGGGCATTGTCGTGCATTGGCTGGAAATTTTGTCCCATTTGCTGTCTGTAGGGCAAGATACAGGCTCTAGCACCTCATCTTGGTATTTTGGAGCAGTTATATTGCCTTGTATCCAAATGGTCCGTTCTTCCGCCGAGACGAATTCCTGCCCAAACCATAATCGTGCCACCTTGATATGCATGAACTTGTTGTGGGTGTTGCAGTCGATTTCAACGCAAGGTTCTCTCCAAACGCGTACTCTTCGCGAATCAGTTGAACCAAACCTGGATTCATCAGTGAAAAGCTCAAGTGACCATTGAGAATGGTTCCAGTTTTCGTGTGCAAGCCCATTGTAATCTTCTTCCTCGATTGCCTCTCCTTAGCGCTGGTACCCGAAGTGGCCTACGAGCACGTAGGTTGACTTAATGCAGTCGTCTTCTCAAAGTTTGACCGCTTACCAGCAAACCATACTCTCTCTGTAGCCTTTGAACCAATTGCATCGCCGTTACATTTGATTGACTTCGTGCAGCATTTACTATGAATCGGTCCTGTACATGTGTTGTAAATATGAATTCAGTTTTGTACGGCGCGAGGGTCATTCAACGGCGGAGAATTTCAAATTCGCCATCTAGAAATGAGAGGGGGGAGGCACAGCGCCATCTGTTGACATAAAATAGAACTAAACTGTCATGGCGGCGCGCGGCAGTCGAGTTCTACTTAGATATTTTTACCAAGACCACTGATTCAAACATGCTCATTATGTTTACGCAAAAAGAAATCAATTACAGTAGCGCGTGGACCATAGTTAAAGCTCTCTTACTACAACAGTTGAACCTCCATCTCTTAATGTGTTTATCGCGTGTGAGCTTGTTTAAGATTCGAGTAATGCATTGAGAATTTGAGATGGTTACTCGATATAGAATGGACCAGTCCAACATGTTACTGGGTGAATTGTTAATATTATTTATTTTAGAATTAAATTGCTGATTCAGTTGGGTGTGATCATTGTTACATTAATCAAAATCTTTATTTTGTTTCATCATTACCAAAATTAGACATTCAAAATCATCATTAGACAATCAAAATTAGACTCGTCATTTACAAAAGTTTTCTACAAATTCTATTGATAGTAAGTATACCTAGACGATACCCTGCTCTTTGATGTAACAAACAAAGCTTAAGCCTTTAAAATCATT
The DNA here is from genome assembly GCA_936450705.2 of Protodeltote pygarga. Lineage (NCBI taxonomy): Eukaryota > Metazoa > Arthropoda > Insecta > Lepidoptera > Noctuidae > Protodeltote > Protodeltote pygarga. The sequence continues at coordinate 12,499,161 of OW388261.2, forward strand.
ATTATTTTGCAAGAATTTACAAATCCTTTATCATCTTTTGTCTGACTGTTCGAAACTTAGGTTTTAGGGTCATAGTGACCTCTAGTTTTTATGGGCTTCTAGAAATTATGTTGAATATTCGTCCTACAGACGTTCTCGGAACTAGCCCGACGGGTTTGGTTGGATACGATATGACACAGGATTTTAATTATCGATATAAAAATATCGTGGTGCATTAAAGATTTTATTGCATCTATGTATATTTGGATGGATGAATTTAAATTGCTTATAAACACAACACACTTGCCGTGTTCTGTCGTTGAACGTTGAACAAATTATTTATTGCGTTCATTTTCGAGCTTTAGGCCCAATTTCCGGTAACCGGTACGACTACGGAGCTCATTTGGTGTTTCCACTATCAAAGAATCTAATATACTATTACTACGCACCTCTGTACCTTCTTTAGGACCATAGACAAGCTTATGATGGTCTTAAAACTTGAAGAGTGCTGTAATCTTCTGAGGCGTCTCAATAAATCAATCTTAATATTAGGTCACACTGACTTCTTTCTTTATCATCTTCAAATTAAGAGTAAATAGGCATCTCAAAGGCAGGTGTGCTTAATCGTAGACCACCTTTTCATTATAAAAAAAAAGAAAAAAAAGAGTAAGTTATATTGTATAGTGATGTGGTGGCGCATTGGTGACGAACCCGCTTTGCAAGCACATGGTTGTGGGTTCAAACCTGGCACCAGTGTGACTTTTTCAATGTCATATGTTCTTTCTTAGTTAATTTTAACACCACCGACTAACGGTGAAGGAAAACATCGTAAGGAAATCTGAACTTAATAGTCTGGAATCAGCAACCCGTGGAGCTAGAGTGGTGATTGATGCTCGATCCTTCTCTGTAAGAGAAGAGGCCTGTGCCCTGCGGTGGGACAGTTACAAGCTGATTTATTGTACCTCATTGGATCTGTTGAAGAGTTCGCGCGAACGTAGTCGTACGGCGTAGGTACTATCCAATTTCATATCATCCGATCAACAAATTGTTATCGTACGCAACGATATGCTTTCTAAAATTCCAATTTTCTTTTACATTGTCGTGTTGAAGTGGTCTGGTTCGCTTCGTATTTAATTCCTTATTAATGGTGCCACCGGTCGTCCCGTTATCTAATTTCTGAACGAATGGAGACGGCTATTTTGCCGCCAACCGTGTCCAATGCTACACTTTGGTGTCCGAGATTTTTAATACTGGAGAGTGGTACGTACAGTCGTGTACAAAGAAATGAGGGTTCATAAATTCAATGAATATTTTTCTATAAGATAATTTAAAAACAACTGATACGGATGGGATTCGAACCCACGATCTTCCACGTACAGTGTCGACGCTCTGACCGCTAAGCATCCTATCTTATCCTACCAGCAGCATCAGTCGAAATTGCTCGTCAAAATCTCTTTTTCTACGCCTAATATTTTTCATAAAAAGAAAGAAATTACTAATTTGAATAATGTGCAATTTAGTTTTGAATCACCAACTAGCCAAGAGCGCGTATGACTCGTGCATCGATGGTTCTTATGTATTGTTATATTGAATGAACAGCTAGGATGATAGGACACATAATATCGTATTCTTAAATTTCGGTGCAATACTTTCAAGATCAAGGGATATAAACAGACGAACAGACCGCGGGCGTATGCTTAATAATATCCAGGTCCCGTTGGCATCCTTTGGGGTTAAAGTTCAAAAACTCTTTTTTAATTTAGGTTCAGAAATACAGTTTGAAATAGGTAATTTATTTTAAGTTCACAAAACAGTTATGGTAACGACTGTACGCGTATAGTTCATTAAAATTAATCAACAAGAGAATCGAACTGTGGACACATGTTTGGCACGCCTAGCCTTTTTAAATGTATCGTATTTTTAATGTATTGCTGAATTAAACGAACAATAATCTCAAAGCAGCACGCGGTTTACAAATGTGTCCGATAAAGGCCCGAAATCTGTTAATGGGGTTTGCATTTCTATTAAACAGGAAAGGATTTTGAGTCATACTCATGAATTCGTGATAGCCTAGTACTAGCGACCGTTTACTGTCAAGTTAGAGGTCTCAGGTTCGACCGCGAGACCTTTTACTTTTTATGAGTTATGCGTGTGTATTAAAAACTAATTGTCACTTACTCCGTGCCTCGGAAAGCACGTAAAGCGGTTAGCCCTGCGCCTGATCTCTATCCTGTCGTGTCAGATTGTCATCCCATCGGACTATGAGTTATAATCTCCGTGGAGATTAGCCACTCTCGTCGATCGATATTCGTTTGGATTTGATATGAATCGAGTTGTTAGGAGCCTCCGCCACTGCTTCCTACTCAGCCGTTTAGATGAAAAAGCGGGACTTTTACCGTTCAGGGTGGGCAGGACGTGTCCTGAGAGGGTGATAGCTTACCTTCAGGTGACCCTATTATTAAAAAAAGTTTGATGGCACGACACTACGACAGAATAGACGCAGGCCGACGGCTTTACATGCTCCCTGAGGCACGGAGCATGAGGAATTTACGAAAAGTTAGAGGTGCCTTGATAAGAAACAACCAAAGTCGAAATATCTTTCTTGACTTCCATCTCGCAAAGCAGTTTTTAGTTCAATCAAATCTGAAATAAACAAGCTAAAAAAAAATATTCAAAATAACGAAAGAAAACGAGCAAAACTGTTCAGTTGAGTGGTTCCAAAATCAAATTGCAAACTTTATTCAAAAATTCAGCAGGCTTAAGTTTTCCATTCAGCCACCGAAATGAAACTATTATTAAATCTGCCAATCACCTTCTATAGTACCTCCACTCTCCCAATTTCCCCCTAACATAACAAAGCCCGTTTTTTAAATATTTACAGCTTAGTTATGTAGATACTTTTTGGTGCATGGCGGGTCGGTGCGGCAGTTACCATGGCAACCACGTCGTTGTTTTGCCGATCGAGCTTTGTCTATTCTTTTTTTTCCTTGTTTCGCTTTTTTCGTACGGAAATATAGGCACAGGCACGGAGGCAGACAATGCCTTTTAAAGGGTATATGTTAGATATTCGCGTGAATTAGGTAGAAATAAAATTGCGAGCTACAGGTCTGACGTGCATTTTTATAAAGCAAAAAAGGTAGGTAGGAGCTTTGATTATATATATATGTCATGTGTAGGATTTGTAAAAGATACTCAATAAAGTCTAGCGAATCTTATTTGAGTTCTTCTTATTGCACAGACCATTGCAGAAACCAGAAGCAGTAAATTGCAATAAAGTGAAACACCATAAATCACTCCAAAAGGAGTGAATTGACAAGATTTCATTTCAGTCTGAAACTCTGAAATCGTCCTCTGAAACCTATGGTGATTGTAATGCTCGATCCTTCTCTTTATGAGAAGAGTCTCATAGCTAGACAAGGATCGGCTAAGGCCTCTGCCTTAGCCCAACTATTAGGTAAGTCCAGGTTTCCTCACGGTGTTTTCCTTCACCGTTTCTCAGTGGTGTCTTAGATTAACTAAGAAAGTAGGTAGGTACTAGGTACAGTCGGCAAAATAGTTTGGTGTGCAGGGGCGCTAGTTAAGGTTGTAATTTTTTCAAGATGTTATCAACATAACTTCATACCTAATGAAACAACTTTTTAACGGATAACTCGCGTAAATGTTTATTTTTCAAAAAACCTGACGTTTCGAGTGCTTTGCTCGTGGTCGCAGACAGACAGGCAGAAACGTCGGTTTTTTTGAAAAATAAACATTTAAGAAACCTTTAGAAAACTAAACAATTCTACACAAATACATTTACATTTCTACAAAAAAAACTTCATCCCTAACTACCTAGCCGCCCTGCTAACCTAACTCCTTTGCCGACTGTACATAAGACAATGAAAAAGTCACATTGGTACATACATGTCAGGTTCGAACTCGCACTCACGTGCGTAAGCAAACAAATAGGTAGGTATTTTATATTTTACCGCACATTTTATTAATTGACTATCCGTCCATTCCGCACAACTGCGGTCCATTCCATTCACATTCATTTGCATTTTTTTTATTGTTACGCAAATGCTTTGTTTTTAAAAACGACCTTCCAAAACTGGTGCATTTTTAATTTTTATTACGGGAAATTGTCACTGCATCATCAAGGTACAGAAGTGAAGTATGGAATTATGAACACAATATACCTATTTACTTTTAAAGTGTTAACACGAGGTCTCGCCTTATAGTAGCATGTAAGGTAGCTTATAGCGGTCTTTTCTCTATAGTATGGCTGATTTACAACCTGGTGTCAGAGTTCAAACGCTTGTAGGCCCCTGACATGGCTTAACACAGTTGAAAAATCTCAGGTGTGCTGGTTTCCTCAAGATGTTTTCCTACAACGTTTTAGCAAGTAATAATTAATTTATATTACGCACATACATTTTTAAAGTCAGAGGTACGTGCCTGAGTTTTGAACCTACGACCTCTGACTTGGCAGTCCAACTATCATACCACTAGCTAGGCTATCACTACTACTAGCACAATAGTGATAAAATTATAAATTAATAGTGATAAGACGTGACGTGCCCATATCCAAGCCAATGGTATGACGGATATCACTGGCAAGTCAAAGGTTCAAACCCAAGGCGGGCCTCTGGATTTTTGTAAGTTACGTGCATAGGTACCTACTATAAATTAATGATATCACTTATTCCGTGCCTCGAAGTGCACGTAAAGCCGACGACTCTATTTCCGTTCGTGTTGAACAATTGCAATTGTTTTAAGGTTTTGCAGAGTTTTGCTATAATCATTCGTTTCAAAGGTTTGCTATAAAATATTGTGTAGGCGCAAGAAATTTTCATTAATTAATTTATATTACGCACATACATTTTTAAAGTCAGAGGTACGTGCCTGAGTTTTGAACCTACGACCTCTGACTTGGCAGTCCAACTATCATACCACTAGCTAGGCTATCACTACTACTAGCACAATAGTGATAAAATTATAAATTAATAGTGATAAGACGTGACGTGCCCATATCCAAGCCAATGGTATGACGGATATCACTGGCAAGTCAAAGGTTCAAACCCAAGGCGGGCCTCTGGATTTTTGTAAGTTACGTGCATAGGTACCTACTATAAATTAATGATATCACTTATTCCGTGCCTCGAAGTGCACGTAAAGCCGACGACTCTATTTCCGTTCGTGTTGAACAATTGCAATTGTTTTAAGGTTTTGCAGAGTTTTGCTATAATCATTCGTTTCAAAGGTTTGCTATAAAATATTGTGTAGGCGCAAGAAATTTTCATTAGAAAGTATTTTATTTCAAATTTATGCTGCCGTGTCTCACGTATAGACCTGTTTGATTAAGTAAATTATTTAAAAAGGTTATTTTTGGTAAACTTAATTAATCATAAAGGTGTTTTACAAAAAAATAATCTTTAACGAAATGAAAAACATTTTTGTAAATTAAACTTTATTGCCTTATAGTAACGTCTATTGTAGAATGCTTAATACTTTGATTCATATTTGTTTTCGACCAAAGTGAAGTAGCCGCACACCTAAATGCGGGTGCGTTCAGAGTATCTATTTTAAATGTTGAAGTTCAAAATCATTTTAACTACTGAACAAGATTCTGTGAGATAACTAAAATCGAATGCGGAAAGCGACATTGAAGTCATCAAAAAGATGGTTGATAAATTAAATTAATTAAAAAAATTAATTAAAACTAGAAGAAAGTAAAACTTCTCTAAGTGCGATAGTTAGAACTCAGGATTTACGAATGCACCTTTCAATGTGAGACTGAGATAATAACACTGACCTGAAGTTAATCACAATTCAAAGTGTTGGCGAACAGGGCTTCGTAATATTATTTTACAAAATTTAGGCGAATATTTTATTAATAACGATGCTATCCAGCCTGAGGACTGGAGTTCAGGGCCTGGTAGGTCCCATATGAAACTTAAAAAAACCTTGTGGTTTTTGTAAACAATCGTATTATATAATAACGTTTTGACATTTGTGCGGTTCTCCTATGGTGATTTGTATACGTATTTTCAGTGGCGTGCTACAGCCAGGAATCTTCAGACCAGCTCGGTCCTACAGCATGACAGCCTATTCGTCCACCGTGATACCCCTGAGGACAACCCTAACATCCCCTTTGAATTTTCTGAGCCTAACAAAAAGGTTAGTGACAGTCATCTGTTTTTATTGAAAAGACAATTTTGTGTTCTGTTCTCAATTTAAAACTCATAATGGTAATATAGATAAAAGTGACAAGGATGAGGTTTGAATGTCACAATATTTTTTTTTTAAGAATAAGTAAAAACTGGCCATGATTATATTAAAATCCACTAAGGTTTACATTTTCGTACTAGCTGTCCAATAAACCATCCAGGGATCCACCAGTAAGCTATAATATGATGTTGCCTTATGTGTAACCCTTGTAAGCTAACTATAATTATATTTTAAATATTTTCTAACAATTTGATTAAGTACAAATAAATACAATGTATTGATTCGAGCCATTCAACCTCTTGCAAGTCCACAAAATTTGTTTCAATTGATTCCAGAGAATCGAAGCGTTGCTGGGGATCTACCCAGAAGGGCACAAGCGTGGTGCCATGATTCCATTACTAGACCTGGCTCAGCGTCAGAATGGAGGCTGGTTGCCCATATCTGCCATGCACAAAGTTGCTGAGATTCTTAACCTACCACGTATGAGGGTGTACGAGGTTGCTACATTTTATACTATGTTTATTAGGTGAGTGAAATTATCAAACTAGTATCCGATATCGATTATTATTATTATCCGATACCAATATCCGAACAAGATAGTATTTTTAAAAAATCCTCCTTATTATTCATTCGGCTATGTGTCCATCCCATAAATGTTTGTTAGCGGCTACTTTTAACAGAGATTTGATTTGATTTGTTTAAAAAAAAGTATGCAAGCGTACGTACAACTGGTGCACACTCATATTCTGATGAGATAGAAATGTTACATGACCAGAGAGAGATTAGACATAGTATCAATGGTTTTTTATTTTATGTGCTTTTTGAAGCATGGAGCAAGTGATAACTAGTCTATAATACTCATTTAGATTATGAAAAATCTGGCACTGGAAACTCAATCCATCCTTAATAATCCATAATCTGATAGTAACTGCTTGGCAGGCCATATTTAGTTTGCCACCGTAGTAGGTCGTATAAAAAAATAAATGAATCTCGGTACCAATTTTTTTTGCATCTTAATTCTAGACGACCAATCGGCAAATACCACATTCAAGTATGTACCACTACACCCTGCTGGCTTCGCGGTTCTGAGGCCGTGCTCAAAGCGTTAACTGAAGCTACGCAGTGCCAAGTCGGAGGCAACAGCCCTTGTGGAAAGTTCTCCATATCTGAGGTTAGTTTTTTTTATATTATGAAAAAAGCCTGTGTGCCTAATGGTTAATAGTTTTTAAGCAAAAAAGTAGGATAGTATGATCCAAACCCATACTTTAGATAAGTCTTTCCAAATATCATGCTTTTTTTTTTTTTTTAAATCTTTATTTATGTTTAGGGGCTTTTATCCGATAGATATGTCAACCCCATCGTACCTTATTACAGAATTAACTCTTAACTTAATACAACAAAATTAATTATAATTAAAAGTTCTGTAAACGAAACGCAACATAAAATCGCTTTACGGCAAAATGTTCTTACAGTATTTGTTAGAACTTAGTTTTAAAATTGTCCTTTGACCTACAGAAATAGCAAAAAACTCAGACATGACTATCGACTGAATGTACATGGGTTCTGAATTGAAACAATATGTTATCCATGTTTTAATAACATATAGAAATTGTTAGTAGAATAGCCAATTGTGCCCCTTGTGTCACTGTAAAAAAAAATTGTGTGCCCCTTGGGTCAGTCTGAAAAATATAAAAAATATTGTGCACCTTGTAAAATTTATACAATTTTTGTGCCTAATCTTATTGATCGACACTGTTAGGGTGGCAATACAATAATAATGCACGAAAAAGTAAAAACAAACTGCTTTTATTTACAGGTTGAGTGCCTCGGCGCATGTGTCAACGCCCCAATGCTCCAGGTCAACGACGATTACTATGTAAGTGTTATTTTACTTATATTTAAGCTGGTATGCAAACGTTATTTAATGTGGCTGCCCCAGCCCCTGGTGTTGCAAGCGTCCATATAGAAAACTGCTTACAATCAGACGGGCCGTATGCCTGTTTGCTAATTAAGTGACATATGAAATATAACAGCAGCCACCATATCTCTATTATTGTTGCTATCAGGTCTCTCCATCTTCATTCTCTCTCTCACTCTCATTCTTCATTTCTCCCAAATCCTGGCACAGTAGTGTAAAGTCAGACTAAAGGATCGTACATACTTTAAAAGGAACATTAGGATACCCACGGCTACACATCAAGCTATACAAAACCAGTATGAGCTGACCTCGCATTGTATAGACTCTTAGTACAACAAGATGTCGGCTTATGCTGGAAATGTAGCTTAATGTGTAGCCGTGTGTGAAATCAGCACCACTAGGGGATGTTTTCGATGATAAGTAGAACCACATTAGAGATTTATACACGCTAACCCATATGCGCAAGTTCTTCTGATAAATCTTGTTCATAGCCCTTTTTTTATTGCAGGAAGACCTAACAATAGAAGACACAAAGGAGATAGTTGAAAAGCTCAAAAAGGACGAGAAACCGAAACCTGGCCCGAGGTATGTATATCTTACAATAATTTATACGAGTCGCTTTGACCAAGATTGCAGAAGACTGGAAGAATAGCTTGCAGCTCAAGACATACATTACTCATATTTGTGACCCTTGGACATCGGAACGGGGAGGCGGAAGTGGGACCAATAAACATCTGTTATTTATTTAATAAGAAAATTTGAAAAATCAACTGATACGGATGGGATTCGAACCCACGATCTTCGACGTACCGTGTCATGTGCTATAACATGTAAAATAAATTCACAAAAAAAAAATCTGTTATTTGTTGAAAACAAAGTGTTATGGCGGTTTGTTATACCTACAGGTGATGCCCGATTCAGCCCGATGCCGTTATGATATTAAAAGGCAATACTTTTTTGAGTGATTCCGACTCCAACACGCTAAATGCAGATTTTTTCACCGCACCCTGCTAACTATTGTCAATATAAAAATAAAAATCAATTGCCGCAAAATATTTTAATTTAATTTATTTTAATTATTATTTATTCGCGCATCATTCAAAGCGGCTAGTCCCTAGGTCAGTCCCTAGTCCCTGGGTCAGTCCCTAGATTACCTACTTATAAAAACAAAGTAAAATGGTAAAAACACGTTAGATTCGTAAAAATAGTTCAAATTGAAAAGCTCATAGGGTTTTTTTTTTTCAGGAGTGGAAGATACGCCTGTGAACCTCTGGGTGGGCTTACATCTTTGACAGATGAACCCACTGGACCCGGCTATGGATTACAAGACGGGCTCAAAGCTTAGAACAAACACTTTTTGTTTTGTACATTTTATTTATAGGCAATATTTAAATAAATCATGTTAGATCATTTATTGTTTTAATTTTGACGTAATTTGACAGGTTTTTTAAAATCTTTATATATTTAATTTAAGAATTAAATTTATAATTGAATTTAAGTACTTAAGCATTTTACGACTTTTCTGTTCTGTGTTCGAGTCTATGTCAATATTTAAATAAAATATCATAGGTAAGTACCTACTAATAATGTGAAACTTTCCATAAACATTTTAATAAAAGGTTTTCTAAATTTGTGATTCCTGTGCATTAAAAAAAATACCCGACACGATTGGCGTAGCGGCGATTTTTTTTCTACACTTGGTGTCGGTTCGATTCCCGCATTGCACAAATGTTTATGTGAGGATATTTGTAGATGTAATTGAGAAACCCTGTGTGGTATTAAAGAAAATCTCTGTGAGTTTAAATCATAACTAAATTTATTTTATTTTTAATTTAATTAAAAATAAATATGATTTTTTAAGCAATCCTACATGTCAATCGTATTCTTAGCACTCTGACTGTGTGATTAATATGGCATGACAGATTTCTTTAAAGTACCTACATTGCAATCACGTGTTCTTTTTTACCTGTGTTGACCTAGAAATGAAAACACCTCACCTAATACGGACTTTATCTTAAATGTAATAGGTAGGTACGTCTAAAATCTGTAACAATGTCATGAAATTACCATTAGCATAAATTACACTGATTAGTCGAAAGCACCTTACGAAATTCAGTCAGATAATGTTAGTTATCTGTTTTAGTAATACTACGAAATGTACAGACCATTCACTGATAAGAGTCACGCAAGAATGGTTTAGCTCAGTCGTGGCTTTGTTATTGTCCTGTTAGTATGACAAGTTAGATAATTTAATAATTTAGGTGAGTAACTGAATCTCCGTGTTTTTTTTATAAAAGTTTGTTCAGTGATAGACAACCTCTTTACTTGTGACAAATATGTAAAATGAAAATAAAATTGCAGTGTCAAAATGGTGTTGATTTACAGATGTTTCGTAGAAATTACAAAAATGAAACAATTAAGGAATATACGCAATTACAAATGTGGGACAATGAGTTTTGGGATGACGCAAATGTAAGTACCATTTATGTGTAATAATATTTCTTAGTGTTAATCTAAAGTTAATCATAATTTAGAGGTTATATATTTTATTGGGCATCATCAATAATTATTACAAACGCTAGCGCTCGGTCTAAAGCCCTGTCTGTAGTTGGTTCCTAGGGTAAAATGTGCCCTGGAATATGTATGTCCATTGTCCCTAAGAAATTTATGGTCCCCCTTACTCTTCGCTTAAGTAGGTAATTTAAAAGGTCTACTAAATCGACGAATTATTAAGATATTTCGTTACGTTCAGAAATATCGAAAATACCTACATTGTGCGTTTGTTTTCCTCTTAGATAAAAGCAGGTTTCTCATAATTAATCATATATCACGGTATCACGCGCTACAGTGATGAACTTTTTGAATATTGCTATCGACAAAAATCTCATTTATTGCAGTTGGTTTTGTATATTCAAGTTTGTTGCATTTCGTGATAATAATGTTCTTTTCGGATATTTTATTTAAAAAAGAATTATTTTAATCGATGGTCAGTGAAAGTGAGTAAAAGTAATAATCACCTCTAGTGTCAGTGTCAAATGTCAAAAGCAAAACTTCAAATAACTGTCAAAGTAGTGTCAGTGGCTTCGCTTCTCGGTTCTCGCTTGCTTCTTTCTGTCAGTGGTTGTTCATTCGTTGATTATTCGTGTCGTCTTCTTCGGTGTGAAAATGTCTATCGAGGCCTAGGCTGAAAGGCATCGTGTGAACAATGAAAAGTAGCCCCACGCGCAAATATGAAAATTTCTCCAACGACCAGCAAGGGAAGGAAACGGACAAGTATTCTCTAGACAGCCAAGACACCGCCAGTGTGGTTAGTTCGTTGTTGAAATTATTGATTTTGTTTGTGTACTGTATGAGATGTTATTGATTTGTCGTGTATTAATGTTTGGATTAGTCATAGCATATGTTTTATATCTATGCGCCTATGGCAACTGGTGGTAACATCATAGAAAGGGCTTTAATTCGGGGTGTAGAGTACAAGCTGTTTTGTCCTACGTATGCGGTACATACGACCTAGATCTTTCTATGTATATTCTATAGAATAGATATAATGCCGAATGTTATAGCGATGTTTAGTCGTCTTAACATTTTTTTTAAAACCTAGGTTGCATTTGTTGATATCCACGTTTTTGTAACATTGCCAACTAGTTTTTTGCCGCTTTTCGAATGCGTATCATGATTCGCACCTTCACTTTCACCTCGACACGTTAAAGCTATTTTCTTATTTGAAATATTTTTAAATTATTGTGTTGCCTTCAACAATATTTTAAAGCTGCAAAGAAAAAAGCGGTATTTCTTTTTTTTTATGTTAATTTATTTAAGGCATGGATAATCTTCTTACTGAGAAGTCAGTTCGTTCTAAAAATTATTTTTATTTATTTTTTTGTATCTAATCAATCCTAATTAATCTCTACAAGAAATCCTTAATTAGATATCTTAATAAAAATAAGTTAGAAATGCGATTAAACTCAAAAAGAAAAAAAAAGTTAAATATAGCCCTCACATTATTGTAAATGCAGTTTCCTTACCTACAAATAAATTCAAATGCACTTACACTAAAATTGCAATTAATATATTTTTCCAGCCTTAATCCTAATTTTATCTATGGTTATATATCACATGTGGTTTTTCTCAATCCATCCATCTTTTCTTCGATTGTTTTCTTAACTTCGTACATGTATTTACCAGAATAGAAAACAGAGGTTACAAATGTACACGTCTACATTTTACTTTTATTTTCTAAGTCTTGTTTCGGATGGGCGAGCCCTGTTAAAAAAAATATATTTTTTTTATCATTTATCTATGAAAGTTGAGAAATGAAACCAGTAGGAATAGGAAATTTATTATGACTGATGGGGTGCAAAAGTTCTGTCATAGAATAATGTTATCGACAACTGATTATTCACGCAAGGTCATTAATAATTCAAAACAATTTTTTATTCTATATTCTTGCTCTAATGATCACGAGAGAAGCTGAAAAAGCAATACAAAGACCTGTTTTCAATACCTAGGTTAGAAAAAAAGTTTTTCTATGTTTAACCATCTGTGAATTTCATCCATTCGTGAGATTTGATACTTCACTGCTCTTCTTCCTGACCTCTCAAGGACTAGAGGTGTGGAATAATGATAAATACTGGTTCAAAATTACAAAAACTAGCAGTTTAAATTATCCAACTGTACGTTGAACAGTCATTAGTGCTTTAGTAATGACAATTTTGATATAAGACGACTATAAGACGAGGGACTCTTACTAGTTTTAAATTACGTTGGTGTGAATACAAATTAGGAATTGTTTTTCTTTAAAAATAATCAAAATTTACTTTTTAATTAATTTAGAACTACTATACAAATTAAAGTGGAGATAAAGTACATGTTTTTCTATCTTGTTCGCTAGTTGTTGATAGGAATGGTTGAATATTTTAATTAACTTTAAAATTGAGCTGATAAAACCTTAGTTTTACATATTTTAAACAAATTCCTTAATCATTTGTGTTTTATCCTCATTGCTTAGTAGTTGTGTCCTTACAAATAATTAGAATTATAAGTCTTCATTACGGATTAATTATTAAAAATAAATTGTTCACATTCATTGTATTGGTAACTGAAGATGATCTCGAAAACGTCTAGACTTATTTTGAAAGTGCTTTCACCATTAGAAAACTATAGTTATCCAAGTACCCGGCAAGGAAAGGTAAGTCAATATAATATCACTCACCTAGTAATGTATTGGCAGATTTGATCTACATTTTTCATGTTTCCCAACAAGAATCAATGTTTTTGTACCAACAATAGTTTAAAAACAAAATAAATTAGATTATTTAATATTTTGATACAGATTTTATGGTTTTAGCTACTGATACTTATAAATATTTAATAAGCTAACATGTGCTAAAACATGTAAAAATTTCACATAAAATACTACTGATACTTAATATAAATTTAGGGATAAGTATTTTCCTTTCAGGTTTTCAGGAGCTTCAGAAAGGAAATGTTCTAATTTTTTGTAGATGTGCCAATATATTACTAGGTGAAAAATATGTAATATTTTCACATACTTATGCATTTGCCTGGCAAGTGGGTCATACTTGGCTAATAATAAATAATTAATATTCAAATAAAAAAAGACTTTTTGTGAAATTTTTACATGTTTTTTAGCACATGTTAGCTTATTAATTTATTATTTTCAAATTTCTTGTTAAATATTTTATAAAAAATGACTGCTTCAATTTTTTTTTATTGGTAACATCTAAAAGCTCGTCAATAAGAGTTTTTTAAGTGTCAGTGATGTGTGTTTGATTTTAATTGAGAAGATTAGCCAATGTTTAGGTTGTCCTGAGATAACTGTCTGTGTGAAATTATTTGAAATTGAGTTTCCGTAAACATGTAACTTACTACCTACTACCAAAACAAGATAAAAAAACCGTAAATTGCAAGTCTGACTCGCAACTGCGTACCGACGGTTCCGTACAAATTGAGCGGGCCTACAGGCAGTCATTGGACGGGGCTGCGAGGCGCGTTTGCGGTACCCGGACCCGTCCAATACAGTGCGAGGAACACGCAGGGGGGAGACGTTTTTAGTGGGTGTGAGCCCCACATAACCGTATGTCCACGGACGTGCGGTATGCGGAAGGCATTTTTTACTCCCAAGTGTTCCGTACAAATTCGTATGTAGATAGTTTTCAAATTTTCAAACTTAGTTATCGCAGATTTTTTTAATGTGATATAGGTACCGAAAAGCTACAATCTACTTTTGATTATAATTGCGTTGACTCAGAAGCTTAATTTTTTTAGTTTCTATCTAACCTGTAGATCTAAGTAGATACCTAGGTACTTATTTGATATTAATTTCAACTTGATACTTGCCCTATCGTGACACGTGGTAACAGCGACGGTACGACATGTGGCGCGTTAAGAGCTGATTTCACCACTCCACTAAACGCGATCAATTCAAATTAAACTCGGTTCAAGCGTTTAACTGAGTTCAGAACTGCAATTTGCGTAGGGCTAATCTTAGTTTTATTAAACTCGTTTATCGAAGTGAATGGTGAAATTGGGCCCAAATCCCGCTCGTATCCTATCTCTTTTTAAACCTCTAATTTTTGTAAGGCATTAAATGGCTGTATTAAATATATTATTTTTTTTATTATTATTTATTTATTGATCCAATTTATGTACGGAATCCTTTGTGTGCGAGTCCGACTGTCCCCTAACCCTTTTTATTAGGTTGTACTGTTTTGTCCAAGTTTATTTTAAGACTGATATAATATTATCAGTATAAACTATTAGATTTTGTTATTGATAATATCGTCGTATCGTTTTATAAAAAATTGCATTATGTACTTGGAGATTACAAACTGATTTGTGATTAAATATTCTATCAAGCAATTAATTTCAATATTTTAATTGATAAGAAACCAGCAGTTGCCTAGGGTGTGTGCGTAAAAGTGTATGTGTATTTAAATATTCGGTTATATTAATTATATTAATGTTCCTGCTTAAAATACAAACGTTGCTACGTACTGGATTTTCTTCTGCACCGAGGTACGATTTATGTCCATTACAATAACCAATATAGGTACATAAATTCTGATTCTTTTAATAATGTAAAGTTACTGTTATTTTATTTACTAAATAGGAGACCAAACACACAAATATAATGACTTAATTTCTCCATTGAATAGATCTTACAGAAAATAGTTAGTCATGATTCACCTCGACTACTATACATAAATACGAATAATTTGATCTAATACTAAGTGACGATCCATCAAAAACTGATTTATGTAAATCCATCAGAATTCAATTTAAGTTGTGCTTACGCTTTGCTTAGACATAAACAACTTTGTCTTTAAAACATCTAGTTTTCCAATGTTTATTGTGTGTGTAACTAAATAAACCGCATAATTGAAAACTCATTTCAATTATGCGGTTTGATTCCCAGTTTTCTTCAATACATCATACTAACACTAAGTGACTAAACCTTGTGGTTTGTTCAGAATTCCTGTAATTGTAATTTCTAGGTCGGTTATTTTTTGCAAAAAATGATGCTCGCGTTTCGTTTTCACGTTTAAAAAAGTAAACTAATTCCTAATTTATAAACATCCTTATAATGTGGACCTAAGCCTATCGTTATCCACAGTGAATAGGATTGAATTTTAAATAATTTCAATTTGAAATGAACGCAGGCGATGCCACTGTCCAAAATTAATCATCATTTCAGCCATAAGACGTCCACTGCTGAAGTCCCCCAATGACTTCCAGATTGGCCGGTACGAAGCAACCTGCATCCAGCGGCATCCAAAACTAATAAAACATAATTTTAATCCTGAGTAATCTCATGTCTCTTGTACGACAAACAAGTGACAAATCTGTGAATAAATAAGTACTCTGATGATTACAGCCAGTTTGTTCATTCAGTTATACAATTCTTAACAAAAGGCAGTGACGAATCTTAATAACGAAGTGAGGGAAACTAGAACATTTGATAAGAAATGTTAGTAGTAAGTATATGTTAAATAATCATAGGTATTTTTTTTTTCATGCGTGTTACAAATCAGGCACAACTCGCTCGGCATGTACGTTAACCGCAAATAGTTTTAATCTTTTTATCCGAAGGTTATTGACACAGTTTATAAGGTTTGCCAGCCGTCCCTCGAGAGCCGTGGTCTCAGGTGTGCTGGTTTCGTCACGATAATTAAACTTTTAAGCTAGTGGTAGGTAATATGGACTAGGATATCGTGTCGTCGTAGGTACGGCTCCCGTCTTTGCGTGGTAGATATTCCTTCTAGGATAAAACGGTTCGCATATTACATGCGCACAGTTAAAGAGTGAAATATTTATATTATATGTATTAAAATTGAGAGTGAATAGGGAAGGCATAAGTGCTACACCGTAGACCACAAAAGCTTTTACCATCAAACACAATACCACCTACCAGTTTGTGGTCAAACACATGCTTTTTATTTGGATAAATAAATGAATCAATCGGCCTGTAACTGTTCCACTGCAGGGCAAAGGCCTCTTCTCATACAGAGAAGGATTGAGCATTAATAAACACGCTAGCTAGCACGTGTTGGCGATTTCAGACTATTAAGTCCAGGTTTCCTTACGATGTTTTCCTTCACTGTTAGTCAGTGGTGTCTTAGTTTAACTAAGAAAGTACATATGACATGAAAAGGTCAGATTGGTATATGTCAGTTTCGAACCCACACACCGTGCTTGCAAAGCCAGACAGTAACCAATGCGGTTGAGAATGAACTCTTCTTCTAGCAGTTTCAATTCTGCAAGCTCAATATATATCGTGCGGTAATTACTACAACTTGGAACTACTGTTATATTGCCATACATCTGCGGCGGCACAAGTATCGATTTATCGCGACAGGTTCCTGTTCATTGTTGCGAGACCTCGTCTTATAAATGTAAAATGTGTAATAGATATTTTGCATATATTTGAGACTGTTTTCAGGACTTATAAACTGTTTGATTGTCTTTGCCTTACTGATGGAGAACAGACGTTATGCTTTGTAAAGCTATAAGACAAAAAAACGCAACAAAACAAAATAAATCATCATCTGCCTAGCCTTTTCCCAACTATGTTGGGGTCGGCTTCCAGTCTTACCGGATGCAGCTGAATACCAGTGTTTTACATGGAGCGACTGCCTATCAGACCTCCACAACCCAGATACTGGGTTACACGATACCCCTTGGTAAGACTGGTTGTACAACAAAACAAAATAAATAAGACAATAAAATATATTTTTAAGAAAATCGCGGATGGATATAGAGTTTCGTCACGCATGATGCGCAAGGTAACAACACCATGAAACGCCAGGTCATTTCATGAAATGGCTGGACGCATAATAATACAGGCATTTGACCTCCACGACATAAACATACTACTAGATCATTCTAAATAACTACTGCAGTTGTATGAATTCTGTCATTTATTTTTCTTAGCGTGTTGATGACAAAGCTGGCGTTTAAATTCAAGTAAAAAATACATAAGTCATTGCATTGATAAAAACTCTAGAACCAGGTAGGTAGGTATTCAACAAACATGTAAGATTTGCCGTGTCAGTTTTTTTTACTTGTTAGCTTGCTGAGGGCAACATGGTCTGTGTAGGACTAACGGTCTTTGCTCCGCATGCTCCGCAGTAAGAAAAAATGGGCGACTTTTATCAACTTTTAGTAATTACACTAATGTCAGAAGATTCTGTCGTAAAAGGGGTATCGATATACTATTTTTCGATTATCTATCTAGTCATGATCGAAGCATTCAAGAAACAATATTTGTAAAAATGTGTCTTAATAATAGGTACAGGTTGTTGCTTCAAAGACCTGCCAAATTTTAGGAGGTAATGAGGTCCATATAACTCAACAACTTTCCCCAAGGAACATAGGTCGGAATCTGAAAACGAAAATATAACTTCGCTTACAAAAGTGTATAAAAAAGTTAATTTTCAATTTTCAGATTTCGACCTATGTTTCTTGAGGAAAGTTGTTCAGTTTCATGGACCTTATTACCTCCTAAGATTTGGCAGGTCTTTAAAGCAACAGGGTGTTTGTCCCACCGCTGCATAATATCGCTCAGAAATCGAGATTTGAATGAATATCTGTAAGCAATATTTTCAGATTCGAAATACTACCTATATTCAAAAACATTTGTCTTAAACAGAATATTGGTAAATTGATTACCATGTTGGGCGCCAATAACATGAATATTTATCAAGAGGATTATTCAGCTCCCGACCCGTGGTACAACTGCGATGTCCAACTGGATGTACTACGGAGAAGTAACTATACCCATGGTACAACTGGTTGTTCTATGGGGAAATATCTTGACCAATGGTTCAACTCGAGTGAGTTGTTCTTTCCTTGGGCTAACTAGTTGTACTTCTTGGAATTGAATGTATCTATGGAACAACTACTGGTAATAGGTTAGAAGGGGATGGCGGGGTCGAATAGACCCCGCCATCTCCTTCGTGGTTATTTTTTTATAAACCACCCAGAAGTAGGAGCCCCGCGAAGCGGGGCTCCGTCGACCAAGCCCACCCTCGACCATGCATAGAATATTTTAAGGTTTGGTAAGATGCCATTTGAAATATTATTGATCCCCATGTTCCAACCAGTTGGACATAATTCCACCGTTGTACCACGGGTCATAATCATAAATATCAGAAAAAAGACTTGAACCATGGGTAAATTTACTTCTCCGTAGTACAACCAGTTGGACATCGCAGTTGTACCACGGGTCGGGCGTGGATTATTCTTACAATGTGCGAACCGGTAGCGTTTTGGATGATCCTTTCTTAGGTCAATATTCGAGTAATTTTATTTCATTTCATATTGAGCTACGAACCCTAGTACTTATTGCTCTAGGTATTATGTAAGTACTTTGTATATACGTGGGTTTATTCGAACCTGGAATGAACTAGTGTCATATGTACTAGTTAATCTAAGAAACCGACTGACTGAAAAATAGTCTGAAATCGCCGACACGCAATGAGACTGGCGTGGTGATAATGCTCGATCCTTCTCTGTGTGAGTAGAGGCCTCTGCCTTGCAGTGGGACAGTTACAGGCTGGTTTATTTTAATATTTTTAATTAATAATTTATACAAGTACTTACGTTACTTTCTTACGTGTCGATCAAGTTTACTTAAATTCTGTAACCGTCGCAGGCTTTAATTTTAATTATTAAAAGGTTTGTTCGCGTTGGCGGGCGTCAAAACTTTGTAATTACATTAATTGCTTCTTGTAACCCTTTATGCTAACATTAATAATTTATAAAATATTCTGTAAGCTTCGTGTCGCAGTTTGATCACAAATTGTTGTTAGTTGTTTATGTTTCAGATGAATTTGAACTGTTTTTGTTTGAGATAATAAAGAAACCTAGTTGGTTATTTTTAATCAACGATGAGAAAAGCGGTTGTTATAACTTTAAAATGTATATCTGTGTGTTTATGGCATCGTAGCTCCCAAACGGAGGAACCGATTTGGATTTAGTTTGATTGATGATTGGTTAATTAATGTTAGTTATAGCTTATAAGTTACAAGCTATCGAAATTTCTGGATGGGATTATCGCTACCCTCTTCCCGCGAAATAACAATCGATTGAGTGAAAATGACGTCATTTTTAATAAGTCCTATCTCTGTCTAGCCAAAACTATCAAATTCTTTTATCTTTGTAATTATTGAACAATTTAAATGATTAATTTCTTCAGATGTTGGATTATATTTTTAATCTAAGTACTATAACGTGATATCAAAAATGTATTCATTTTAAATAGCCGACATCTATTCGATTGAAGTGTATTGACAGAATTAACCTTGACGAGTTACGCCCACAACTCTGTGTAATCCAATTTTGAAGACCGGGACAGTTATGAGCTAATATTATTGAAAAAAATACGAATTACATGTCCATTTCATTAAAAAGATACTGGCTAATGGCTATTGAAGATATTACAGCTAAAGAACATATATATTGAAGATTACATGGATCGTCAATAAAGGCTTACGAGATATGAGGGTAGAGCGACAAGGATTAAAGTTTTCCAGCCCTGGATTATAATATCGTGATATTATATCCCTTTAGGAGACGACATTGAAATATCTTGAGCGTTTAATATACCTATGTTAAAGTTAGAGACAGTCAGTTTGCTAATATGATTTCTCGTCAACTTTGTATTTTTACGTCCGAAGAAAGGTCATCAAATAATATTTTGAGTCCTTTAAATATTTTTTTGGGTACAATTTTAAAGGAAAATAGTTTTTATACTTTGCAGTGAAGCGTCGCCGCATTACCTTCATGCCATTTTTAAAAGATTAACTGAGCACATTATGCTGTTTATCCCAAACATTTATACCTTGGACTCGTGGACGGCGTGTCGAGTAACTATTGATTTCCTTTTGCGTCTCATTTCTCGGTGCTTAAAGGTTGTCCCTTCTAACAATTTCCAGGAATAATTAAAATCTATTGGTTTTATTGCCAATCGGCCTTATGTGAGTTAGCCGTTGAAATTTAGAATCGTTCCCTTTTTTCTCCAGATTTCTGCTAAAGAAATATAGCTTGACGGCTTGAATCGATTTTATTTCTCAATGAAATTGAAACGAATACGCAATCAAGTGGACACAATTGTATTATTATTCCATCAGGGGCTAACACCCATGAAGGTTGGCCTTCTCTAGAAATTTTCGTTTAAATAGATTGAATTTTCCATATTACCTACGCATGCGCGGTTATCTCAGCTACTTCAGAAGCTGATGTGTCATTATCTATACGCTTTTTACCATTAAAGGGCTTGGCAAGGTTCCAAGTATCGCTAATTAGGGCAACAGCATTCTCGTCAATTTAAAAAGCATTTTTAAAGCAGTGAACAGTTTTGTGTCACAACTTGAGATTACATGTTACGCAATACTGATTTGCTTACGGCTAAAAAAATCTTTAGTATGTCGAATGCGTAAGCGCATCGGATTGATAGTTACGGTACCGACATAAGTCCTTTAAATGAAAAGTACGGTGCCATAAAGAATTTGCCTATGTGAATGAATGAAACGGTAGATTTACTGACGCAAGTACCTCAGTACAGCAGCATTAATTTTTACTGTTATAGAACTACATACAGTACATTATACTTCGGTCCCTGATTTATTATTTAATGAAAATTACCACGAACCCATCTGATGGTAATAATTTTAGTGTATTGTCATCAGAACTGAAAAAACTTGTCAAAATTTAGAGGAACTGGTTCTAATTCAGTTTGCAAGATTACCTAAACAAACATATAAACATTGCAAGTTAAATAAATGCTTGTAAAATTAATTTAAAATCAGTCGGCTATTGCTTAAAAGCTTTCGAAGTTTGTGGAGAGGGTTATTGCTATCCTCTTTACATTAGAACAAGTGACGTCATCTGTTTGCTTGCAGTGCCGCCTCTGTTTAGTGATGAATGTTCAAATACTCAACACGTTTAACATAAACAAGTGAGATGGGTATTTACTCGGGATTATTTCGATAAATGTCAGTTGTGACTTGTGACTTGTGTGTTAACAATTATTTTGGTATAGGTAGGGCTGCCATCTTCTAAATTCCAGGCCGCAGACAGAAACGTTAAAAATTCCGGACATTTTGGTGAAATTAAGATGTTTTCCCAGACTTACTTAAAAAAATTGAGTGAGTGATTGGCAGTTGCGATGGGTGCCGGGTCCGGAAAGTGTGTCACTTACTAAAATCCCCTCCCGTACGTCCCCCGGTTGATCTCTAAACTAGGACAATTCCGGGGCATCCCAGACGGATAGCAGCCCTAGATAGGTATAGGTAGTACAAACCCATATGTATTGCACAATACATATAATGTCTATATGTGCATAAAGCCAAGAAGTGAAACTCCCTGCCGGAGTCTGTTTCCCAAGGGCTTCAACCTGGAAGTCTTTAAGACTTGAGTGAATAGGTTAGTAGGGATGAATAGGTGAGCCTATTACTTATTTAAAAAAAAAAAAAAAAAGACAGCAGCGTACCGTCTGATCCGACAAAGATCCTTCTGCTTCTTCATCTTCTTATCGTGTGGTTGATGAACAACCTGGTGTCAGAGTTTAAACCGCCCGTAGGCCTCTGACATGGCTTTACACACCATTGAAAAATCTCTCAGGTGTGCTGGTTTCATCACGATGTTTTCAGCCTTCTGCTTGTAGCCTTCTGCTTGGACAAAATCTATCTGGTGATAAGCTAAGAAATACCTAAAATAATAAGATGTTTGATGATGTTGATGTTTAAAATGATAAGTTCTTTTGGTATAAGGCAGTGTAGGCTTGTATGTATTGCAAAATACCTGCATAGAATACCAGAAAGCAAAACGATTCATGTCAACAGATTGCGTGCCATTCGATCTTTATTAGAGAGATCACTTATAATAATAGGCGATGCAATAATGGTTGTTATTGTTACATTTCATACCAGATTCGCGCGGCTTTCCAGAAAGTTCCAGTAAATGTTGCCAGGTGTTGCAAATTGCGACGGTTTTAGAAAGTTTTTTTTATTGGTTTGACGTTATTTGTTTTTATAATCGTTTGGTCCTGATTATTGTTTATTTTGATTTGTATTTCGGTTATATTTAGACAATCCTAAATTGCCCTTTTTACTCAACTACAGAAAATGAGGGTTGCCATAGTGTTATTTAATGTTTCTGATTAAGAAACATTGAATAACAATATAGCCACGGGCGTCGCTCGTGTCGACCAGAATACATAACTATTCGCTTTATACCTACGAGGTAAAGTTGAAATGACCTATATTCTACGTTAGTTACCTACTGGATAAGGTCAGGCTTATCGATCCGAATTAAAGAAATTATTTTCCACTCGCACACGGCAAACAGTGAATAAAATATGCATTAGCAATCATTCTAATTGGATCTAAATATCAATGTAGAAAATTAAGTTCAACATAATGGATATTGGCTTTAATCTATTCTTGGAAGTTCAATTCTTTTCCAAATAACAGGAAACGATAGGCTTAAAATGTCGCCAAAACAAACTAGGCGAATTGAGATTTTTGTAAAATACAAAAATAAGACAGAAATGGTCTAATTTTATACTACAAAATCATATACAGGGTGTCGCTTTGAAGATCTGCCAAATTGTTGCAGGTAATAAGGTCCATAAAACTGAAAAACCGAAATCTGAAAACGAAAATTTAACTGCTCAGTGCTCATACAAATGTGAGTCACGTGACAGTCTTGGTATGAAAAGTCATTTTTAGATTTTGACATATGTTCCTTGGGGAAAGTTATTCAGTTTCAGGGACCTTATTACTTTCTAAAATTAAAAAAAAAAACAACATCAACTCGAGAATCGCTGGTAATTCACTAGACAAAAGTACAATCCGCATGCGCCGCGCGCGCGCGCTATCAACAAAGTTAAGTTACTATTGGTCCGAGGTCGCTTTTGAGTTTCGTTTTTCACAATTTAAATCAAATGAAATCAACCATTTTTTGTTTGCAATAAAAGAATTATAATGTAAATCAATTGCACCAAGACTAAACCATTTCGCTGCGGGAAAACAACCATTAAATTTCAGCATGTATAAGTACGTGAAGCGAATGTTTCGGATCCTTTTTTAAGAATATTGCACGCATGGTTGAGTGTGAGATTTGGCATACTTAAAGTTTGTGATAGTGTGTCGAGAAAACATACAAAAACAAACGTATGGAAAAATTACCAAGAGCACACCCCCGACATGCCATACGAGCTTGTATAATAGCCTACCTACCACAACAATCTTGCGGGAAAAGGACAACGCGATAAGATAAGCCGCGCTCTCGCTCTGCTTCACCCTTTCTTCACTCTTTCGATGCGGGCAGATGCGGGGGACAATAAATTGGCGGGGGGAGGTGTGTCGCTTCTTTACGAAGTAATAGTAGGTACCTATACATTCTTTGCCAAGAGAGTGTTTCGTTAGTTCCGTAGCCTGCAAAGGTTATGCTAAAATTAGCTAATGCTTTCGTTACAGCCATAGTTAATAAAATCGGCCATAATTGGAAATGAATCGGAAAGTTAAATCTAATTAAAAATCTAATTTCCGCGCTTCAGCTACCATGGAAAATAAACTTCAAAGCAGATTCAAATGTATGGACGTAACCTTTTCATAATTCCTATGCAAGTCGCTTAGCAATTATGAAAACTACTACACCTAATACTAGCATAGCTAATAATTAAATTTTTATTGTCTCTTACGTAATGTCTTGTTGACGTGTTGACCTAGAATAAGTTCTTAAACCGTTAAACACCGAGATATGAGACACAAAATGAAATCAATTGTTGCGCGTCGTCGGCGTCCTTGCGGTTACACCACAGATTTATAACGTCCTTCTGACTGAATTTCGGTCACAGCGGCCAATCTCAACGTAGATTACTTATACAGAGGAAAAATATTATAGTGCACAGGTGACTAGTATAGTCACTCAATGACGTATGAAAATCGTATCAGTTATTTTCGTGCGCTAAAATAATCGCATCAATAACATGACGTTAATCGAATTAGGTATCTGTTTCATAAACACATCGGTCCCGCGCTGCTATCGAATGCTTTCGCATGGTTAAACACGAAGCGCTTACTCTGATCAAAATCATTCGGTTAGCGCGGTTAGCGGGTTATACTGAAGCAAACACCAAGAAAACACAGCGCTTTTACCGCGGTTTCGTATCAATTATGAACTTTTCCACAAACTTTAACATCAAATTTCTCCTGTCTCTGATTTTAATGGTTTGATATACAATTTAAAAAGGCTTTAATGTTTCTCGATTTATTTATTCATTCTAATTACTTTACTACTATAAATAGGTATCTAAAGTGAAAAACTGCTTTTATTATTCTTTAACAAATAAAATTGATGTTCTGCTTAAAAAAACTGATGTCGCTTACAAACTTCCATCCCCCTATTTTGCTCTCCACCTAATTTGCTGCATTCTGAAGCTCCATTAGCTGCATCCTAAAGCACTATTAGCTGCATGCGCTTGATTGAAATTGGTTTTTTGGACCTTTTACATCAAGTCATTAGTTGAAGCGCCATTAGTTGCATTTTGAATTTCATTACCTGCATTCTAAAGGTCCACTAGCAGCAGTCTGAAGCTTTATTAGCTGCATTGTTAAGCTCCATTGCATGCATTCTAAAGCTCCTTTAACTGCATTCTGAAGCTTCAGTAGTCGCATTTTAAAGTCTATTACCGTAGACTGAAGCTTTATTAACTGCATTTTGAAGCTCAATTAGCTGCATTCTAAAGCTCCATTTACTGCATTCTAAAGCGCAATTAGCTGCATTCTAAAGTGCCATTCGCTGTATTCTTAAGTACCATTAGCTGCACTTAAAATCTCCTGTGCTTTTAACTGAATATTGTTTCAATAGTCTAGTAAATTATTATGAATTTAGCTAGAACCTAGTACTTAATGTCATTATTCGATCTGTCGATATTATTGATTTATACACTTTATTTCCTGAATAAATAATATTTATTGCACAGGTGCTTACAAGTAATTTATAGGGCAAGGCAGGTGTGCGTCCAATAAATTCAATTCAACAGCACATGAGTAAATATGATATTCTTTAATTGTGAATTCATTCAGCATTGTTTATTCAAATACGTTTATTTGTTAAATTTGCACGTTTTGTTTACAGAGTAACATTAGATTTCTTATTCAGAAGTGACATTCTGCCATCTATGAAACGTTATGCAAAACCTTAATGAATCTATTGTAGAAAAAAAATTACAATAGGCGATTTTCCCTATTTAGCGGGCTAGTACAATGTTACATTTATATTATCAGGTACACGCTAGCTCGTTGATTATTCCGCGTCTACGAGTATATGAGTAAACGGCGCCATCGTTCATTTAGTAACTAATTGTTTACGATCAGTCTGACGTCGTGCGACAGTGCGTGCAAACGTGTTTTTAACATTTTTATCTCCGTATAAAAACATTGGTTTTTGTCGTGTTGTCGTGGCCACATACTTTTAACCAACAGGTATTATTTTGTGATCTTTCGAAGGTTGTTCGGTGAAAGAACTGTGCTCTAAGTTGCAAGTTTATCGGCAATGCCTAAAGTTACGGATACTAACTTTATTAAATGTCCAATTGTGGACAGTATTAGCAGAGTTGATTGACCAATTGAACTGTGAGTTTTTTGAGTGTTTGTAAGAATTGGCGGTGAGAATTTGATAATAATAATGTTCTCTTAACGTCCAATCTCAATGGAGATTAATACGCAGGAGATATTATAGTGCATAAGTGTGTGCGCAAACACAAGTGCACTTAATTCCGTCTCTCTTATAGTCCGATTATATCCGACATGACCGGAGAGAAATCAGGCCCAGGACCAACGGCTTTACATGCTTTCCGAGGCACGAAGCAAGTGATAAACAATTTATAATACACATAATTTACGAAAGTCAGAAGAGATGGGCGCTTTGGGTCCGAACTTGTGACCTCTGACTTGACATTCAACGGTTATACCACTAGGCTAACTCATCTTCTTAATTGATAAGTACCTACACTACCTACTTACAGTGTAGTTTTCAATTATGGAAGTGATAAAGTTAAGGAAATTTAACCTGTTCTTACTAAACTTCACTTCATTTAGATTCTAAAGTCATTAAGCTGATTTAATTAAAAGCTTTTTACGCATTTTACGCGTAAAATTAGTACCTATTTATTTATAGTGACAACAGAATTCAAATTTTCAAATTCTAATGCCAGGATTGTTATACTCGCGCGCGTCAGGTCGAGATGGCAAACTGCTGGTGAGTAGTCACTAGCTGATTGCCATGTCGATCTGTCGCGGACTGTACGTATAACTATTAAAATAAATCCAAGCTATTAATTTAGCATCACGAATAATTTTGGGATCTATTTGTAAATCTTCATATGTATAAACTGTTTTGCTAAGCCACTGAAAAGTGCCTTTTCAAGGCGCCTTATTTTAATTTTATAAAAAGCCTTTTTGAATTTTCCAATTATTGCGAGATCCAGAAAACTTGACAGCTATCAAGTTTCTAAATTATTACTTAAAAACCTTATGCAAAATTTAACCTTTTGCTTTTGCGTAACGATATTTGCTTTTTCTTAAAATATGTAGGTAGGTAGGTACTTTGGGTCGTAACTCGTAACCTCAGGTCTGAAGTATTACTTGAAACTAGTTTTACTTCAACTAAACAAGTTTCAATTAATACTTGAGTCCTGTTTTGAAATACGACCTTTTATAGTAAAAAAAATACGCATCGAAATGAGGACAATCCTCCTTTATACAAATCGGTTAAAAATAAGTCGGTTTGGAAACACTTCTCACAAAGTACCTCCGTTACGGACACAATCTAACTAAAATATTAAATATCTTCCTTACTTTTGAATGTTATTTATTCATAGGTATTAACATTTAACTATGGTAATTTACATAGATACTGTAGACGTTAATTTTTAACATACTTGAGTTTTTACCATAACATATTTTAATGTTTTCCGGTCGTGTCACGGACTCACGAATCACGATTGACGTGGTTACTCAAAATAATCTCAGCACTTCATAATTAAATATTACTTATTTTAATTATTAGGTAATTATTTTTTTATACGCACATAGATACAATATACTATTATTTTATTTGATAACATTAATTATAATAATGTATATAAACTTAATAAACTACTTAATATACTTACCTAATTATAAAGAAATATATTATGTATACAGTTAATTATTGACTTAGATTTGGCTCCATACTTTGAATTGCTTAGCAGAATGTTCCAACTCCAATTATAAGTGGCTCCATCGCATTACACGATGATTCTGCCAATGTCAAGGTTAAATTAAACACTATGTAGAACATAAAGAAATAGATAGCAGAATGTTATGTCATAAAAATATTTTGATTTTGTGAAATGTTGTACTTTAGCTTTTTTTTTTAAATGTTTGCTAATCACGTGTCGAAGACGTACAAGGTGGTTCATGATTGAGGTTCAGCAATTTAGGATGTACACAACAATTTTCTTACTTATCAATACAATACAATAGTTATCATTCTAATACTTATTAAATCGGTTCATCAGTTTAGAAGCTACGATGCCACAGACACACGTTAAACTTATAAGTTATAATTATAACACAGGCCTACGGGGCTGTAACATGTATTTGAAATCAATCACCGTAACCTTTAGTAGTAACATGGATTACAACATCCCTTTTTTTCGTTAGGAGGTAAAGAGGGCAATAAAGAAAGTGTTTGTATGTATTAGCTTGTCCTTGTTTCACGCAGATTGCTGTTTTTTTTTCCATAGAGATATTATGAGTTAGTGGCTGAAGAGCGACATAGATTGCGGTAAAATTATAACCACGGGAGGTGAAACCGCGAGAAAAAGCTATTTAGATAAAGATTTTAAAGCAAACTTTGAAGTATGACTGCGACTCCTGGGGGCCGATTCTCGTAATGAAAACTGAAACGATATCGTAGCGACTTAGCCGTTGAAACCCTTTTCGTATTCACATCCATCAATCGAACTTCAACGATTTTAAAGCCGTTCTATCTTGACTTAAACGTCTTATCAAATTGCGATCAAGGAACACATGAATACGAAATTTGGGTAAGACTTTGATCAAATGACTCATAAACTTCAGCGATATTTGGATTGGGTTAGAAGCTTTAGGACTACATCTCGATAAGACTAGATAGCAGGTATGACTAGATCATTGTTTTTACGAGAAGAGACTCCCTGAACAATACTTAGCTTATTTCATTTTATGTATACCAGCGGCTGCAAAAGTGCATAGACAAGACAAGAGAAAAGATGGTACTTGATCTTGTCTCTTGTGTCTTGGTTTATTATAGACAAAATATACCTAATACTAAACCTCTTTATTTACACCAAAAAAATACGTTTAAAATAAACACTTAAAACATAAGTAACCTTTCCTTGGCAGTCGGTTAAAAAAACAAAAGAGTACAATTGGCGGCCTTATCGCAGCTAAGCGATAGACGAACGGGATAGCTTTAAATACATATAAAATCAATGATATGATATACCATTGATTTTATATAAATCAATGATATGATATACCATTGATTTTATATAAATCAATGATATGATATACCATTGATTTTATATAAATCAATGATATGATAATCATATGATAGGCGTTGAAGAAAACATCTTGAGGAAACCAGCACATTGATCTGAGAGATTTTTCAACGGTTTAAACTCTGACTCCAGGTTGTTCATCAACCATACTACTAAATCAAAATAATTAATTTAAAAAATAAAGAAGTTTAATTATGTAAACATTAAAATATAAAATGTAAATTGTTTCTGAATAAATGAATATGACAACAATGCGGTTTGTTTTGGAAGATTAATTCATAACATAAATTTGGAATTGAAATAAGGATTAATTACTGTTCAGGATCACGGGCAGACAAACTAGAGACTTAACCATCATCTCCCTGCCCTTTTCCCAATTTATTTGGGGTCGGCGCAGTACAGAAACGACGGGGGATAGAGATGTGTGGAGAAAGAGGACATATTACGCCGACCCCAAACTAGAGACTTAACCTTGAAAAATAAATCTGTAGTTATGTGATTAATCATTTTATGCAAATTTTTGAATTTTTATCTTGTAATTTACAGTAGATAACCGTTAAATATACTTTAACTAGCGACCCGCCCCGGCTTCGCACGGTTACGCTAATATGCATGTATTACCTACATATAAACCTAACTCTTGAATTACTCTATCTATTAAAAACCGCATCAAAATCCGTTGCGTAGTTTTAAAGATCTAAGCATACATAGGGACAGACAGACGCGGGAAGCGACTGTTTTATACTATGTAGTGATTGGCAAAATCAGGTACTTACCCTTTACCCTACTAATTTTCATACGTAAAACCGTTCTCACATCATATCCTTCTGTATCACATGTCCATACGACGGTAAAGACCTGGTTTAAGGCTAGTAATGATTTTAAAAATATACTTTTTCTTGTTGCAGCATTCCACGGAGGAGGGGGGCGGGGGGCGGCGTGGGTTGATCGACGTGACTGCAGGCGCAGGCGACATGTGGATCAGCGCCGTCGAGAGCTCCATACTGGCCTGGGAGGAGGTCAGTCTAGAAATAACCTAGAATAATTAAACAGCGCAGTCTGCCGTGTGGTTTCCGGCCTAAGAATAGAATCACCCCTACTCATCCCACACAAAGGTGTCGAAAGAAGCTACAAAGTAAAAAATCTGGAGGATGGGCAGCAGCATCCTACTGTAATATCAACCATCTGTTACTGCGGTCGCCAACTCGCTTGCCTAGCGTGGCGATTAAGGGCAAACCTTCTAATAAGCGCACAAAAAGTGATGCGTATGAGAAGAGGCCTATGTCCAACAGTGGACTGCTACAGGCTGTGTAGGTAGGCAGTACGCGCAAACATTTACAATCGAATATTTACAAATAGTAATGTTCTTCCAAAATTCTTGCCTTGAGCAACAGCTTTTGAGCAACAAAAACTATTTCTAGTAACAACTAATAAAACACCACAGCTGATTACAAACATTACAATTACAGCAAATATTTGTATATATCCCAAGCCGATTTCGGCTACAGTGATTTGTTTCTGTTTTTGTTGGTAATTAATTACGAGCATGTGCTCTAATGTGGCTTATGTACCCTATTTTAGCACTAAAAGTACGTGCACAGTGGGGACACGTCAGAGTACCATTATTATAATTGTAGTGTATAATGGAGGGTGGCTTGTTTTTAAGGTATTCTCGCTTGTTATCGAGATCACGCCTCCTTCGGTCTTCGAAGGTATAAATATTTTGTTGTAACAAACGCCTCCATTCAGGTCTATTTTTTGCCATGTCTTCCCAACGCAAGGGGTCAATATTGCATCTTTTCATATGTCTTTTCTGAACATCTTTGTATCTGAGGAACTGGCCGCCTTGTTTACGCTTGCCGTCCTTGAGTTCAGAAAAGAAGATGCGCTTAGCCACCCTTTCGTCAGGCATCCTCACAACGTGTCCAGACCATCGCAGCTGACGACGCATCAAATAAGCTTCAATGCCGCAAACATTAGCCCTTCGCAAGACCTCCGTATTCCTAACACGGTCGGACCATTTTATGTTTAAAATATCACGCAGGCATTTAAGGTGGAATCGATCCAATGCGCGTATATGTTTTCTATAGACACACCACGTCTCTGAAGAGTATAATACGTTCGGTAAAATAATTGCCATGTATACATTGACCTTCGTCTGTAACTTGAGGTCGTGTGAGCAAAACACCTTTTTCCGAAGTCTACCAAACACTGCTGAAGCAGCCCCAATCCTGCTGTTAATTTCCGGATCTAGGTCACCCTTATTTGTTAAGGTACTACCCAGGTATTTGAATTTATCCACCTGCTTAAGAACTTCACCGTCAAGTCGTATATCTAGTGGGTGATGGTTAACGTTATCTAATGCCATGACAACTGTCTTCGAGATACTAATTTTTAGTCCAAATGTACGACACGATATATTAAGTTTATCCATCAGCTCTTGCAGGTCTTCTGGGGATTCCGCCACAAAACACAGATCAACAGCATACATGACTTCTGTTATCAGGTCGTAAGAGACTTTGGTGTGAGATTTAAATCGGGCCAGGTTAAAAAGTTTACCATCAGTTCGGAATCGGATATATATGCCACTCGTATTACCCTTTAAAGTCTCCTCTACCACAACCGCAAAATACAAAGCGAAGAGAGTAGGTGCCAAAACGCAACCCTGCTTCACACCGCAGGTAACGTGGAAGAAGTCTGATTGCTCGTTCTTCACTGAGACACAGCAACTTAAGTTGTCGTGTAATAGTCGGATCAATCTTATAAACTTGTCAGTACATCCAAGTTTGTGGAGTACTAACCATAATGCTTCGCGAGGCACGCTGTCAAAGGCTTTTTCCAAATCCACAAAACAAAGTACTAGTGATTGGGATTGTTCCTTGCACTTCTCTTGAAGTTGACGAATAGAGAAGATTGCTTCACAGGTGCCTCGGTTTGGACGAAACCCAAACTGCGTCTCAGGTAGAGTGTTCTCAGATAACTTCAATAGTCGGTTCAGAAGGACTCTTGCAAAGATCTTTCCAGGAGTTGATAAGAGCGAGATGCCTCTGTAAGAATTGCACTCGGCGCGATTACCTTTACCTTTAAATATTGTACAGATGCTAGACACAGTGAAGGAATCTGGCACCAACTCCTCCTCCCACATACAGCTAAAAAACTTCCAAATTGTATCGTGCAAGTCCCTCCCACCGCATTTAAGCAATTCACCTGGGATTCTATCGCTACCTGCAGCTCTGTTGTTTCGTTGCTGCTTAATGGCATCAATGACTTCCTGGAGAGTCAGTGGATCATCTAGAGCTGTGACCTGTGGAAGTGCGGGTATGGCTGATATGTAGCTAAGGTTTGCTGAACGATCTATATTTAGTAAGGTGTTAAAATGTTCAGCCCAGCGCTTTAGCACTCCCTCACTACTCGTAATTAATGTACCATCAATGGATTTCAAAGGTACACTCACTTGGTGTTGTGGGCCAATTATTGCACGTAATTCCCCGAAAAAGTCACCGAGTTGATTTGAATCGGCTAACCACTGCATATGGTGGGCTTTGTCTTCCCACCACTTATCCTTTACGCCGCGGACGAAACTCCGTAATTCTAGCGCACTCTTTTTAATCTCATCAGTATGATGTTGTGATGAGTCACTACGACGCAAAAGATCTCGATGTTTATTAATGGCAACTGTAAGCAGCGTATTATTTTCATCGAACCAATCTTTATTGCGTTTCGGTTTTAGACCTAAAGTATCACATGCTGATTTGGTAATATGTGAAGATAGCTCTAGCCATCTTGTTTTTAGATTATCTCCATCAACATCGATATTCGTTGTGTAGCAACTAATGGCTTGTTCGTATAGCTCTCTCGCCTCCCGATTCTGTAGTCTTGGCAAGTTCAGATGAAGAGGCTTAGGTTTACTAGATCTACGAGGTCTATGTAGTTGCAATGCCAACTTTGTGAGGACTAGCCTATGATCAGTCCAGCCATTAGCCCCACGCATTACTCGAGTCACATGGACCTGGGCCAAATCACGCTGTCGAACTATAGCATAGTCAATAAGATGCCAATGTTTTGACCTCGGGTGCATCCAGGTGGTTTTGTACTTAACAGGCAGTCGGAACATTGTATTTGTTATGCTCAGTTGAAATTGAGCGCAGAGACTAAGCAGCAGCTGTCCATTGCTGTTCATGTTCCCGATTCCATGTCTACCGAGCACTTTAGGCCACGCTTCATAATCCCATTTCGAATCAGTATTCGATATTTATTTAATTTTGAAACTCACCTTTTTAAGAAAAAGAGCTGTGATTAACAGGCAGATTGACGGCAAAGCGATCCTATAAGGGTACTTACCGTTTTTTCATTTAGATAGACATATGCATATTCGGTACGATTGTTACATTCCCTGATTGATTGGAACGCGTCAGTGTACAGCAATTTGTCGTAAAGATTGTAAAAAAAGAACTGGGTCATGCACGGACGCTTTTGAAAAATTAACTGTTGGATTTTTTGGACGTGTTTTCAACGGGATGAATATTTTTTATGTCAAATTGGTGCTCGCATTTTTAGCCGTTCGGAAACGTTGGTGAAATTATCTGTATTGCCAGAGCTTTATTTATTGTCTTTTGTTTTGGATGTTTTATAACAAAAACCTGGTATGTGCGAGTCGCACGCATAAAGGGTTCCGTATAATAGTTTATAATAGAATTAAAAATAATTAATAGCATTTTTTATGAATCTTATTATTATTTCACGAAAACTATAAAAATCTAAACTTCATTTTAGTTTTCTTAAAGTTAAGTAAATCAAGTTTGCTATTTATTGAGAATTTTTCGACTGCAGATTTCGTAAATTTTTATTTTAGCACATTTTTAAGTCGAAAAGTAATAATCGTAAAAATATGAATATTGTCTTAATCCTAGAACAAACTTTTTGATATGATACCTATAATAGTTTTAATACTTACCTAAAAAAAAATTTTTTTCATAAAAAATAAAACCGACTTCAAAAGGAACTAAAAAGCTTGAAATAACTTTAAAACGTTTTGGAGTAGGTTCCAAGTCAAGTTCTTAATGAGAAGGTTAAAGAGGCTAGAACTTGACTCCAAAACGTTTTAAAGTTATTTCAAGCTTTTTAGTTCCTTTTGAAGTCGGTTTTATTTTTATGAAAAAAATTTTTTTTCATGATTTTTAGTGGTGCCTAAAATTAATCCCCCTCCCAGAGTTTTGTGAGGCTAATATTTGAAATCTTTATGAAAAGCCCATTCAAACGATACCTCACACGATATTTTTTATCTTGGATGATTATAGGAGGAGGGGGGGCTGACCACGTATCCCCCCTCTTCCTCTTTACTCGTCAGCCATCGACTGCACGTATAAACAAAGCAATATTACTTGTTACGACAATTCTGCTATAATCCTTCGAGGAGTTCCGTTTCATATCTCGTAAGTTCATGATCAGATCACGATAATATTTCTATGGGACCACCTCGGGTGTATACCCTTTTGATTACAAAAAGAATTTTGAAAATCGGCCCACAACTGAAGGAGTAATCGCGTAACAAACATACAAAAAAAAAAAAACACAGTCGAATTGAGAACCTCCTCCTTTTTGGAAGTCGGTTAAAAAACATTCCGATTTTACATGTATGTGAGGTATATTTTTTTTTATTAAAACTTTATTTCATAAAGTTGTTATAAATATATCAGCGTTATAAATATGTATCTAAATTCATTCCGAAATTCAGCTTTCTAACAATGATAACTCGGACGGACATGACGTCACGTAACTACAAGGGTTCCTAGGTTTACTAAGTAACCCTAAAAAAGTAATTCCAATTAGTTACGAATCACGCAAAAAACCGGAACACGTTACCGTATCGAACGTTCCTAGTGAATTCAAATTTACGGAAATTTGGCGCGAAAATATTGGTCGTTTCGTCGCATTCATTATTATGTGGGCAGGTACCTACATTATAATGAACGCGTGGTTCAATCCCGGGCGTTAACGAGAATTGAGGGGGACTGATAAATGTACCGCGTAGTACAATCAAGTGAGGAAGTAGTAGATTCCTGTACAGATTGCAGCAAAAAAAATATTTTTTTTGCACATTTTTATGTGTAAGTCGATTTTTTGAGTAACATGACGGCTAATAGCAATGAATGGAAGAAAAAAATCTATTGCGCCGACCCTAAATTAAAATGGGACAAGGCCTGAAGATGATGATGATATTTTCTATCCCGGTCAAGCATATTCATATATGGCCTACCGCCTACAAAACGTAATTCTCTGATTAGGTTATTCAATTTAATTTCATGCTGAATGACTGACCCAGTTTTGCTACTAATTAATTTATACGTTCCGAGATATAGGTATGTAGCCATTAAATCCCTTGGACTAATAGGTTTAGGGATGTTTGCATTCCGATTGTGACAGTCATTTATCTTGACGTGAAACTGCTTTGTGTGGAGGCTAATGATGTCTGGTCTAGATATGTAGATTTAGCTGTCTTATTTTAAAATCAGTACTGTGGTTTTCAACCACATTTGTCTTAGAAACACTTGATTCGCATAAGGTGGGATCAGCTAGGTCAACAATGGATTATAATGATTGTATCTGTATATTTATTGGTCAAAGGTGGCCGGCTATAGGTACTCAGAACTCAAGCATTACTTGAAACTAGTCAAACAAAAACTAGAACCAAGTAATGCTTGAGTCTTGATTTAGGTTCTGGAATACGACTAAACATACAAAATAATGCGGATAAAACCTCTGGCATAAACAGAAACCGATATCCGTTAGTATCTGTAATCAACAAAGTAAGATTGCCAAAGTCTATACCTACCTTAGGGTTGTGGATAACATGAATGTGCTTGGGTTTTGTCAATGATAGTTCAGTATCTTCGTCCAAGATTGAATTAAAGTCATCTAAACTGTGGATTCTACAGTATTTAATGACATTACAATTCAATAATTTCAGCTTATTTATTTGATTTGCCACATGAATAAAGATATTTAACCAGTGACATGCTACTTTTAAAAAAAAATATCAAATATCAGAAAGAAAAAAGAAAAACCGTTTATTCCCTTCTGGGCAGAATATAAACATATGAAAACAATGACAATACAAAAAAAAAAACAATTAGAAAAATAAAAAATAATATTAGGTATGTCAACATTTCTTACAGGCAGGCCAACTTTTCGGTTTATTAATTCTGTTCTATTTTAAATAATGGCTTAATTACGTACTCACTCACACTTAAAAGTGAAATTATCTGGAAACTAGTAACAATGATCAAAGAGTAGATATTTATCGACTGTCACTTTCGCGGCTAGTGGAGCCCGGAGTGATGCCGAGTGTGCGATGTTGGCAGCGCTCGACTGTGAAATAGGGCAATTGCTTTTCTGCACTATACTTAGTTCTGTAAAAGTGATTGGTTCGTGATGTATGATTTTTAGATCAGTATTGAACACTGATAGCCTAGTGTTATGACCGTCGACTGAAAAGTTAGAGGTCCCATAATCGATCCAGTGGATTATAAATTAATTATCAGTTGCTAAAACGGTGAGGACAAACATCGTGATGAAACCAGCACACCTGAGAGATTTCTCAACGGTGTGTAAAGTCATGTCAGACGGCTACGGGCGGTTTAAACTCTGGCACCAGGTTGTTTTTGGAGATGCGATAAGAAGAAGAAGAAGATCAGTAAAAAATATTTTCTAGCAATAAAACCTACTTGGAATCTTGGATCAACGAGCTGGATAAAACAACAACGTTAGGTAGTGGCAGTGGTACTAGTGGTAGCAAGCGCTCCTGCTAAGCACGAGGCCCTGGGTTCGATCCCCGGGTCGGGCAAAGTGGGTTTTTCCATTAAGTACGAAATTCTCAGTAGCAGCACGAAGTCTGGAATTGTGCCCGTTTAATGGCAATAGGCTCGCCCCCTATCTATTACATGGGACTTATAGCCGGCGAAACGTGGGTGTACTGCACACCCCTTATACCCCTTCTGGGGAATATAGGCGTGTTAGTTTTGGAGTCGAATAAAGCTCCATTTGGCTTGGTATCGACGCGCTACATTTTCTGAATTTAGTAGCCGATTTTATAATGTCTTAGCAGTGAGTGGCGCTGGCAAGCAAAGTGATTGATTTTGTATAGTCATGGTTAAATTAGCTTTCTTATTACGTTCTGTCACAACTTCGCTGTTATTAATGTAATTGATGATTCACGTTTGCAAACAAATCTCAACTAACTCAATATTGAAGACATCTTCATAATTATCCTCATTCGTTGTCCGCTGTCATTTCTTAAATGTTATATAGTCGGCTTATTACGGGTTAACATTTAGAAATTTGAAGAGATCTGAGAAAAAGTCGGACATTTGTAAAGAAGTTCGGACACTTTAGTAGGTAACTAAGTAAATGAAATCCATAATGCCATGCGCTATGCAAATTTTACCACTGCGGGCCGGTCGAGTTCATATTTATATTTTTTATTAATTAGAACATAATTCTGTTAAATACAATTTTGATGATTCTTCACCTAACCCTTAATTCGATAATGGGAAGTATACTGAACATCGAGTTTGAAAAAATGTGCAGCGAATGTTTTTTACTATATTTTATTTATTTTACCTAGATTATAATGCTCATATTCTACATTATTATATAAAAAATAACTTGGTATTGTGCGCGTGCGCACAGAAGGCCAGTCATCACCGCGATGTCAGAAGGATTAAAATGCCGCGACCCCTCTCGGTAAGTCCTGATTTTTTCGTTATTTTTGTTCTAGAACAATTAGCCATTTCTTCAAAATATATTCTACATAACATATATAATGTATATATAAAAATCTATTATAATATTATGTATAGATTTTTTGGTATACTTTATAAAACTTGCGTGTCCAGTATATTTCCCATTGCCAAGTTCTTAGTAATTGAATATGATTTAGTTATGTGGAGTATACTGGACATTGCCAATGACAAGGTAACTAACTTTTAAAGTGGTATTATGAAATAATGTCCATATTACGTGTGTAATTTTTTATTTTTTGGTACTTAGTAATAATATTCCTTACAGGTCTTCAAACAAACATCGCTATCATCAAAACTATTGGCGTTAGTGCCACCAAATAACATATTTATCGTCAGACGCATTAGGTCAGACACGTTCAGTTCAGGTTCAGATGAAGAGTCAGATTTTCCAAGAAATTTAATGAATTTTCATCCAACGCACCATCCATATCATTATACTGGGAAAACCTGATTTTGTCTGACAGTAACGAAGAAAAAAATACTTCTGAAGATGAAATCCCGAACAGCGAGTAAGGGATGTTTCCAGTGGCAGTGAATACACCAATGATCATAGTGTTTCCTGAACCTTGACTGACGTAAACTTTAAAATCATTCTGCCTTTATCGTCAATTCCATATCTATACAAGATATCATATCACCAAAGGCTGATTTTGTGAAGACTAGGTCCAGGAGGAGACAAATTCTTACCCACACTCGTATTAAAAACGTCACATCAGAGAAGCGTACTACCAACTACAATCAGAAAAATGGTAGATTCCTGCACAAGGCCGAAATAAGGAGTTGTGTGTTTGTTTCTGATATGCCTGTAAATTAGAAGATACTTCACAAGATTGATAATATAATTCAAGATATAGTTCACAAGGCAAACCTATTCTCAGTCTTAACTATCGGACGGTCAATAAATGTTTCAGAAGACGAAATACTTAATTTTAATATTGTTAAATGGTGCAACAATATTTTTTTACAAATTAAAACCAATTTTTTTATTTTAACTCAACATTTTCATTAAAAAATAAAATTTACAAAATAAATTAAACTAGACCTTAATTCGGCAATGTCCAAAATACTGTACATCATTTTTTTCAGTAACTTTTTGGTTAATCTGGCAATGTCCAGTATACTGGACAGGCATTTTATCAAAATCTAGATTAGCAAGATTTTTTTTATTATTTTTTCTGGTCCTAGTAACTCCTAATGATAACAAAAATATGAAAAAAAATAAAAAATTTCGTCATTTTTTGTCTTGCCAGATTAAGGGCTAAATAAATTTTCGAATTCGAAAAAAGTAGTTCAAAAGCCGGACATGTTCGGACAAATCCGGACGGTATGTAACCCTAGTTTTGTTACCACTATGCGGATATTACTGTCAATAATCATTGACGTTGTTCAATAAATCTGAACGAACTCAATACTGATGACTCCGTTCGCCATCATTATCCGCTGTAATTTCCTAAGATATTTTTTATCGTTTCTCATTTGCATTAGTTCTTTTCCTTTCCGTGATCTGAATAATAACAAATCTTGGAGTTTATTTAAAATGCTAGACATTGTATAAGTTTATTCTATTGAGAATCACGCTTCACCGATAACAGTAAATATTGTAAATCCATTTTATGACCAAACCATGTCCTTATTTTTTATATTATCTCAGGAAGAGTCAAGCTTGAGCAGCTCAATAGTTACGAATGGGGAAACGGCTTGATTAAAAAAAAAACCTGCGGACAGTCTCGAAATTTCGAATATTCTAACTGGTTTCGCCAGTTAGATTATTCGAAATTTCAGCACGCCACTAGTTTCTCCAATCATCATCATCAGCCTGTATTAGTCCATTGCTGAACATAGGCCACTATTGTGCGCTCATTGGAAGTATTTGCCCATTATCGCCACGCTGGGTAAGCGGGTTGACGATCGCAGTAGCAGATGATTGCTGTTACACAGAAGGATGCTACTACCCATCCTCCGAATCTTTCCCTTTGTCGCTTCTTACGACACCCGCGGGACGAGTAGGGGTGGTTTTATTTTTGAGCCGGAAACCACACGTCATTTTCTCCAATAATTAACCTTCCTAATCTTTGACATTTTCTCCCAGGTGGCTGAACGTCTGAAGGTGGAAGTTCGCCGCGGCCTGTCATGGCGAGAGGCTAATGACCGCATGAACTTCGTGGGCCCCAACGAGTTCCAGGTCAAGGAAGAGGAACCGCTATGGAAGAAATACATCGAACAGTTCCAGAACCCGCTCATACTGCTGCTGCTTGGTAAGTCATGCCTTCCACTTCTTCTAGGGTCTATGGTCATCAACGAAAATGTTTCTGTGCACCCTCCGTGACGTCATCTTTCGTATGCTGTAGCCAGCCAGTAAAGGGTGGATGCCATTTTTTTCAACGTCCCAGTGTTTAGTTAGTTGCCGCGCGCATCTGTGCTTATTCTAGTAAGCCGTCACGCGCAGACTCGCGAGAATTTAACTGTTCGTAGAAAATTTAATGCAATGTGTTCGATTACAATTCCGTCAGTTTGCCCTGAGCCTTATATTAGCTCCTTAGAAGGGATTGGGCGAGGACCGGGACGAGGGGGCGTAGAGAGTCCTGCGTCACGTCATTTCCTGATGGCCGTAAGACATGTGTCTGAGCGTAAAAAATCTTGATCTGCTAGTGGTATGACTCTTGGCTAAGTCAAAGGTCGTAACTTTATACCACGAGGGAAAACTTCTTGAGGAAACCAGCATATCTGAATACAAGCCATGTCAGAGGCCTCTCTTTCTCATATTTAAGAGCTAGGTTCTTGTCGGTGGAGCAATCGCCACCTCTCTCTATCCTCCGCTTGTCTTTTGACTTCCTGATATGTCACGACTCCTACATTTCTTCTTCACTTGATAAAAAAAGTCTTTCTCGGCCAGAGGCCTACGGTTTATACTCTTATTAGGTTGTCTATCAAAAGAAAGAGGAAAAAAAAAATTATTCCATTTCAGCTTTAAAATTTGTAACTGTATTCCTTGAGCTTTTTCAACCAAATTCAATAAATTGGAGTCTATTTTAGACATCAGTAATTTCAATGTTTGGATTTAGTTAGTTAATAGGCGAAGCGTTGGTTTCACTGGAATTGTATAACTAATAAACAATTCTAGTTTTATGGTTTGTTTCTTTCTGGGTGTTGCGGTCTGAATCTGAATTGGAATTGAATAAACAGACTTGGATGTTTGCACCGGTTTTTTACGAAACATTTGGAGAACTCAATATTTGTATCACCTTAGGCCACTATACATCATCATCTGCCTAGCCTTTTCCCAACTATGTTTTGGTCGGCTTCCAGTCTTACCGGATGCAGCTGAATAATAGTGTTTTACATGGAGCGACTGCGTATCAGACCTCCACAACCCAGATACTGGGTCACACGATACCCCTTGGTAAGACTGGTTATCAGACTTTCGGGCTTCTGACTACCCGTAACGATTGTCAAAGATCTGTAATTGACAGCAAGGATCAACAGCTTAACATGCTATCCGAGGCACAGAGAGTGATAATTAATAATATATGTGCCGTAACTAATCTATTATGCATTTGGTGTGAGCTTCTATACCTTCGCCTGATGGAAAATCAAAACTTGGTCCTGAACTTCAGGGTCTGCGTCATGAACCTGAGCACGGCTGTCACCACAAGGTCCAATCCTGACCTTCCATAATCCCTCTTCCCTAATATCCCGCATAGGGATAGCAAAGAGTAAGAAATACCCCAATAGGTACCAATAAAATGGACTTGAAAAAATTTAGGTGAAAATGTCGCAACAGACTGCTGCAGCTAGAAGGGGACATATTGACCTTTTCTGCATGTCCTTCAAAAAGGTCAGATGTCAGTAGTCTGTTGTCTACTTGTGTCATGTAAACTACAATGTTTGTATGGAAAATAAACATAATAATTATTATCTATTAAAGATAAACATGTAACTTGTTGCCTGCTCTTGTATTTTCCGCGTGAAACTAGCGTGTAGTAACTTCCGGAAAAATGGAGTTTTCATTGTTATTGTGGAAACCTAGATGGAAATTTTTGGGACCAAATTGAAGGGTCTGTGTCCTAGTACTTAAAGCTGTAATCCTGCTCGTGCTATCAAAATTCTCATATACTTTCCACCGTCCTAGACAGTTGTGTCGTCACATCAACCACTTCATCAACTTTGAAAGTAGAATAAAATGCGGTAAGTATAGATGAATCATAAGCCCGTCACAGACGATGAAGCTACTATAAAATTTTAAAATTAAATAACCTGTAACTATCCTACTGCCGGGCAAAGACCTCTTGTCATACAGACAAGGATCGAGCATTAATCACCACGCTAGCTCACTGCGTGTTGGCGATTTCAGACTATTAAGTCCAGGTTTCCCTTGGATGGATGTTTTCCTTCACCATTAGTCAGTGGTGTCTTAGATAAACTAAGAAAGTACGTAATACATATATGACATTGAAAATGGTGCATGCGATGGCGGTTCGAACCCACACATACTTACAAAGCTGATCCGCAACCTATGCCACGACAGTTTATATCGAGATAAAAATGAAATATCTTAAGCTATATTTTGCATATTGCCAGCCATACATTACAATGAAGCACTTCACACGACGAATATAATATATATTTCATGTTCCCTCATCTCATCATATCTTAACATATTTCTTTATGTCTGTGACGGGCTTTATGGTACACAGGTTTATTACAACCATTGCTTTGATCAGTTAGTCGCTTCCTATTACCTGAAATTGGAAATTTTAGAGTCTCTAACGTTTTATAAATATTACACCGAGAATTTAGATTTAGAAATTAATTTTTAGTTGCTAAAACGGTGAAGGAAAACATCGTGAGGAAACCAGCACACTTGAGAGATTTTTTAACGACGTCTAAAGCCATGTCTGGGACCTACAGCCGGTTTAAACTCTGATACCAGGTTGTTCATCAACCATACGATAAAGAAATATGAAGACCGAGAATTAGAGCCTGATTCACAGGTTATTGGCGAGCTCCTGACAGCTAATAGAAAATTGAATTCAAATTCTGTTCCCTTTTTTATTTACCTAGTAAGTAGAGCCTATTCGTAGCCTATTAACAGGCCCTTAAGGTAAAGATATTTTGTTTCCTGCCTCTTGAAATTCTGAAAGTTTTAATTTCAGAGAAATTAAAAAGTTCTATCGTCAATTCTAGAAAGTAAGTTCTGTATTTTTGTCTACGATGACTTGAAAATCCTTTCTCCTTTTAAAAAGTCCTCTCATGAATTGGCAGTCATACTTTCCAAGTAATACGTACACTAGAGTTCGTTGACTCTCCTATTTCATGATTTATAGTTAGGTAAATACTAGTACTGCTGATACCGGTTTAATATCGAAAACACTTCACACAAAAACTAAACTAATATCTATTTAGATAGATAACTTGAGGATAAGTGGATATCCTTCAAGTACCGGGTTAACCTCTGGGCAGTCAATTTGCAGATGAAATGGAAATATATTGTTATCGTGGCCGATCGGCCGTGATACGAGCCAACTGTTTAAATGAATTTTCAGAGAACTATCGTTGGTCCTTTCTGTAATTCCTTTCTGAGAAGAAGTTAGTTTTATATTCTGTGCGCATATGAAAAGCATATGCCTTGATTCTGCACCTACTTATTTAGTTTTTTTTTTCATCCAAGCCATTTTGATTCGCAGTATAAGGCGCAATTTCACCATTCACTTTAAAAACCAAGTTTAATAAAACTAAGATCAGTCCTACGCAAATTGTAGTTCTGAACTCAGTTAAGTGCTTGAACCGAGTTTAACTTGAATTGAACACGTTTACTGTCAGTGGTGAAATCGGCTCTTAATCAGCGCGCTTTTGATCCACATTCAAAATCTGCGCGCTTTTGATCCATATTCAGAATCGGCGTGCGTTTGATCCGCACTCAAAATCCGCGCGCTTTTGATCCGCACTCAAAATCCGTGCGGACCAAAAGTACCTATTGTTATTAAGTCCATTCCCGGTTCAAGTTAAAACAGCAACACTGTCAGTTATGATGATACATACAATTTATTATGTAT
This sequence comes from Protodeltote pygarga, assembly GCA_936450705.2. Taxonomy (NCBI): domain Eukaryota; kingdom Metazoa; phylum Arthropoda; class Insecta; order Lepidoptera; family Noctuidae; genus Protodeltote; species Protodeltote pygarga. The sequence continues at coordinate 12,543,240 of OW388261.2, forward strand.
ACAAGCCTGAAACATGAAAAGAAAATATTATGTCGGAACCAGCCCATACAAAAGAGCGGCAACATCAAGTTTACAAATTGTAGCAAATTGAAAATTTCCGCGTCAGTTATTTTTCTCACAAATTTGTCTGACAATGGTGTATTATTATACATACATTGGTAGACTGTCTCGTTACAGTGGTAGCAAGCGCGACTGCTGAACAGGAGGTCCTATCCCCGCGTCGGGCAGTGTTATTGGGTTTTTCCATTAGGTGTCTGGAATTGTGCCCGGTTAATGGTAATAGACTCGCCCCGGGAATTATTATATAGCCGGCGAAACGTGGGTGTATTGCATACACCTCTGCCTACCTCCTCTGGGGAATACAGGCGTGAGTCTGTTTTTTACATAGGTAGTTTAATTTGGCTGAGGCTTTGGCTCTTCTTTCTTTATCGTATGGTTATTGAACAACCTGGTGTCAGAGTTAAACCACCTTTGACACCCCGTTGAAAAATCTCTCAGGTGTGCTGGTTTCCTCATGATGTTTTCCTTCACCGTTTTAGCAAGTGATGCTTAATTTCTAAAACGTACATGAATTCGAAAAGTCAAAGGTGCGTGAATCTTTGACTTGGCATTTTATGTCTTAGACATTTATCTACTTTTCCCTTTGATCGATAGTTTAATTTTCAACAAAATATTTTTTAAGTTTTTGTACTTTTTATGGATATCCCATGACCCATGAGCATATTGAGCAAACACATTTTTACTCACTATTTGCTTTGTAATCATCTAATGCCTTCATAAAATCCCAGATCTTATTTCAGATACCAAATACTTACATATTTGAATATTACCATCTCACTTTATCGATCACAATGCTTCAACATTCATGAACTTTAGCCCACAATTTAGACTAGACTTTTAGCTAGACGTAAATTTATTCAGAGCACCTGCGACTTCGTTTAATATTCGACCTGAAAATTGCACGGTATACCTGGCGTCTTAGGGCTGTCACCGGTCTTGGTAATAATAGAATTTAAATATTTATTCAATAGGTCGAGACAACTCATAATTTACTTTACAATCATACTATAGATATACTATAAATTAATAATTTTAAAAACTACTGATTCAATAAAACTTTATTTTTTTTTAGCTAAGTATACTCGATCAAATTACCTTTAAAAAAAAAAACTAAGTACTTAAATCAAAATCGGTTTATCCGTGTGGGAGCTACGATGCCACAGACAGACTCACAAATATACAGACACACAGACAGATCGAACTTGTTACACCCCTCTTTTTGCGTCGGAGGTTAAAAATTGTTGTAAATGCGAAAATGCTGTGAGATCGAAGAGTGAAATAAGGTGCTTTTATTCCGAAAAAATTAGGACCATAGAAGCGCAAAAAATTGAGTAATAAGTAAATTTTAAGCTTTAGGACTAGCTACAATATTTTCTATTGCAAATGGTGCAGTAGCTATTCACAATTTCACATATAAATAATCTAGTCTGCTTGTAATTATGTTTATTCGCAAACATCTCTATTACGCTGCAGTATCGAAGTAATCCCAACGGCACCTTAAAAGCATTAATATATAGCACACGAAGAACGTTGATATGATAAATGATGATAATGGAGTCGTTGTACGTTTCAAAGAGTATTGTTTAAATTAATATTTAATATTGAAAAAAGAATACAAAAATATAAAAAAGAAATACAGTTAGAAGAATTTGAACATACATTTCAAGAACACTATAAGCAAATAACGTGATATTTAAGCCGTTACGTTAAAGAAAGTCGTTTTAAATCTGAGTGACTCCTTCTAGAAACTTAGAATGCTTGTTACTTCGGAATTAATTGACTGATTTAGATTATTTTTACGACTGTAGCTACATTTTTTACCTTCTTTAATGTGATATCAAATATACTACATCCATTTGTAACAGTTCTATATCCCTAGTGTAGTGGCAAACACCCTGAGGAAGTGTTGATTTTAGGCTTATTCCTTTGTGTAACGAAAAACAGTGACTAGGTGACGAATGTGACAATTACTTAAGCTACCAAATGAAGCAACTAAGTAAGCTAAAACGCTAATAAACAAGCTAAAAGATAGCAATGAAATAAGCGCCACCCCTAATTTGAGTGCTACGTGGTAACATACAATGTTAATATTATTAACACGTCCCTTAGACGTGATCTCGTGCAGATAGTTTATGAAGGACAAGTGTGTTCTTGACTTAGACGAATGTTGGCAACCCTAACATTATTAGCTTTGTCGGCATCAGACGTTAAGTTTATTAACACGAGCACTTCACGTAGCTAGTAACAGGCAGTTTATGAACGTTAAGTGGCTAAAATTTATTGAAAAGTGTCAACCCTAATGCATTTGGGGTTGTCAGTAGTGTTGCCAGATCCGTTTTTCCATTTATCGGGACTTGAACAAAAGTGGGACTGGGACAGAATAATCGGGACCCAGGAAAAAGCGTTACATGGTTACATAACAATCCTTCTACTTTAAATTACTGAATTTATTTGATATCAATCTCAGTGCTGAATTAGGGTTGGTTATTTTTTTGAAGTAGGTCTACTACGCCATATTGGCTGAAAAAGCGGGAGTTTAAGCGTCCCGTTCAGGGTGCTGACGGGACGTGTCCTAAGAAAAGCGGCTGCAAAGCGGGACGTCCCGCCAAAATCGGGACATCATCGGGACAAATCGGTACGTCAAACCTTAATAGAAGAGACCTTAATAGAATGTACTTCGGGATAACAATCCTTCAGCTCAAAGTAATGACGTGAATGATTAATATTACAAACACATTCACAAATTTACAAACTTTTACTATTATTCCTCGATTCTTCTCTGTCTTGAAAAGAGGCCTTTGCAGTGGGACAGATACAGGCTGATTGTTTTTTAATAGTAGGAATTAGAATAAAAAAGTGCGTTTTTTACATATGGCGATAGGTATTATTCAATGCCAAGAATATATAAGGTAACCAACAGTTCATTGAATTTATTTCACAACAGCATGAAGTTCTATTTCGCCCTTTTTTTAACTTCACCACGTATTTTATAATAAAGTCCTCCGCCGCGTCTGTCTGTTTGTACGCAATAAACTCAAAAATTATTTGCATTGATTTTCATGCTGTGTTTACCAATGGATAGGTGGTTATTGAAGAAGGTTTTACTATAATAATTTGTCAAGTTTTGTATACATTATTTTTGGAGGTGTCAAAAAAAAAATAAGCTGGATTGCGGGAACGGGATCAAATTATTAGGACTGTAAAGTTCATTAACCCTATTAAGGTTCTTTAACCAAGTGGCAGATAAGTGACTGTTACGACACCCTTGTCTCTGGGATACCCTTATTAAAAAAGGTCAAGTGCTTTTTATTTGTTAGGGTAGAATTCTACAAATTGTTTATTGCCTTTCTGGGGCAGGAATCCCTACGATAATTGTTTTTACTCAGTATCGCATTCCAGTCTGTCTGGACTCTGGGCCTGTCCAAGTTTGGTGCTTTTGCCATGCCATGCCAGGTTTTGAAGGAGGCAGATAAATAATTATTCGCAAAGCTTGCTACTGTCACCCTGTCGCAGGGGAATGATGGCATTTGGCAGGCCCCTGCTTGTTTACATACATCATATTGGTAATGGTATCCTTGTGGTCTTAGCCGTAGTAGCCGTTGGACTGCCAAGTCAGAGGTCATAGTCGAAACCCAGGCACCTCTAACTTCGGATTCATGTTCGTATTGGAGAATTAATGATCATTTGCTAAAACGATGAAGGGAAACATCGTGAGGAAACCAGCACACCTGAGAGATTTTTCAACGGTGTGTTAAGCCATATCAGAGGCCTACGGGCGGTTTAAATTGACACCAGGTTGTTCATCAACGTTACGCTAAAGAAGAGTAGATAATTTAGGGTCATTTAGGTCAATCTAGGGTTTTAGGGTGGGGACTAAAATCCTAGATTGCACTGCGGCAGGCGTGTGAGTAGCTAGCTTAAGGTTGTCACTCTATCACTATACAAACGCAGCTGTTTTGTAGGTATGTATAAATCTTTACATAAAGTATAGCTTGATATTGTTGTCTTTTGTGAAAAAATAATGAAGACCTTCTCTTTTGTTTAAATACAAATCTAAAAAAGTTATTTATCCTTGACAATAGTTTATGATTGTAGAAAAATATAGATTATAAATATATAGCTATGAGAAATAGCGCTATAAATAAAAATGCATATAAAAGAATAAGTTGTTTATGTATAATAGAAAACGTCTTTGAATTGTACAAGATTAATTACTATTTTGCTATCAGTAATAATTAGCTGACAACTTGATTGGAGCAGCTAATATGTTTTTCCGATGAGATTTTACGGTCTGCAATCTGATCTTGGTATATAAATACGATCTGCTGAGAGGTTTTAGAAGCTGAGAGAAGACTGCCCGCCTGAAGTCTAAATAATATGAGTCAAATGGTGGTTCCTTGACATCTGGCTCATGGTCGATCTGATGGTAAAACAGAATTCCATTGAAGCGTAGAGCGTAGAGGAGTAAAAATTGATTTTTATTATTGTGCAACTGAATACAATATCGGACTTTCTGGAAAGAGTAGGAATATCGCTATCCTCTTCCCGCGAAATGCCAATCGCTACAGTTAGTGCGTTCGAATGGGTACACGTCATTTTTATTAGGTAAGTGCCGCTAACTGAACAGAACCGATAGTGACTGGTCCACACTGGATCTGGATCGAAAGACGTGAAAATCAGAGGGGGAGGCCGTTGCCCAGCAGTGGGATGATACAGACTGACAATAACAGTAACAGTAAGTGCTGCTATCTTTGTCTAGTCAACGAGTTGTGAATCCTTTAATCTTCGTCATTTTTTTACCTATTTAGGGTGAATTTCATGAATGAATTTAACAATTTCTTAAAATTTAATTAGTATTTTTTTAACATTCCGTTAAACGTTACCGTTAACGTTAACGTTGTTAACATTCCAGGGAGGTCAGAACTTTTTAATTGTTATCTTTCCTGGAAGTAACCTTGATAATATTTAGGATTTCATACATCTAACCTGAAATTAATAAGCTTTCTGTCTTAATTACGCGGTGACACGAATTTTTGATTTGAGATGATTTCTTTAGACGTATTACCTATATTTTACTCTTTCTTAAGAGTATATCAATGAATATGTTTTAAATTTTCAGCTCACAAAATAAAAAATACTACAAGGAAACTTACCATTTTGTCTGCCAAAATAAAATTGTTGTAAATTTTATAAACACGTGAACACGTCAGCGGATGCAGCGCAGCGTAGGTATTACGATCGTGCGCCTGATATTTTTATCCCCAACCAACTATTTTGGTACCATATTGAGGAGATTTCTCAGTATTTATGCGCGCCACAAATACAGATTGAATCTGACGTTGGTGAGAAATGATTTTAAACTAGCTCTTTCCCGCGATTTCACTCGTGCTAATTTAGAATTTAAAATTTAATCATGATTGAAGCATGACACGTGGTGCCATTTATGGTTATAATAACGTTGTTATTGTTTACACTATTCAATTTTAATAACAGAGAAGGCGTCAGCTAAAGTGTGAAGAAATTAACAATAATTGGGGTCCGAAAAACGTTTGACTATAAAAATATTAAACAAGAATAGAAATATTAACAACATCATCTGCCTAGCCTTTTCCCAACTATGTTGGGGTCGGCTTCCAGTCTTACCGGATGCAGCTGAATACCAGTGTTTTACATGGAGCGACTGCCTATCAGACCTCCACAACCCAGATACTGGGTTACACGATACCCCTTGGTAAGACTGGTTGTCAGACTTTCGGGCTTCTGACTACCCGTAACGACTGTCAAAAATCTACAATTGACAGCCGGGGCCAACAGCTTAACGTGCTATCCGAGGCACGGAGAGTGATAATTAATTTATAAAAAGCACATAACTTACGAAAAGTCATAGGTGCGTGCCTTGGGTTCGAACCCGAGACCTCTGACTTGCCAGCCAACGGTCTCCACCACTAGGCTATCACGACTCATTAGAAATATTAACAACAATTCCTTCCAATAACTATGCGTTGGACAAAACCTGGCTCGATACATTAAAAAAGCCACCAATTTTCTTCACGTTTTCGAATCTGAATCATTAGATTGTTATTAACTATTAGACATCATTACATATTATAAAACAAAGTCCTCCGTCGCGTCTGTTTGTCTGTTCGCGATAAACTCAAAATCTACTCCACCGATTTTTGTGATGTTTTCACCAATGGATAGAGTGGTTCTCGAAGAAGGTTCTAGTATAATAGATCTTTCTTTGTATAATTTGTCAAGTTTTTGTATAAGTACATTGGCTAAAATATAATGATATTTGTTGGAGGCAGACATCTTAAAATGGAGGTTTCGGAAAAAAATAAGCCGGATTGCGGGATCAAAATATCATGATTACTTTTGGTCGCGATAACATCGATATCCACGCGGCCGAAGATGCGTGCATCTGCTAGTATTACAATAAAATTATCTCTCTAGTGCTACAAATGTGGGCTACATGAATCAATATTACGATAAGAAAAAGACACAGTATACTAAACAATTATTGTATCATTATATCAACAGCTAACAATAAGGATATAGTTTGAATTTGATAATAAGTACTAAAGCAATGTTATTTATTTCATTCTTCAACGAGAGGACACGCAAAATTTTTTAAATAAAATTTTCACAGAATCGACCAGAGCCGTTTTTAAACGGTTTTATTTAGCTTGCCCTGTTTATTATTTGGTTCAAATTTAGTAATCGATATTTCACCCCCTTTGACAGATTGATCTGATATTTGGTACACAGCTTTAGTTCTGAAGACTTCCGTTTTATGTAAAAAAAAAAAAATTACTAAGGTACTTAATATTAATTTTCCTGGAAGCCGACCCCAACATAGTGTGGAATGATGATGATGATGATGATATTATTTTCCCTAGAATTAAATGGAGTGTATGCAACTCGTTAAGAGTCAATCGGCCAGAAAAATGAAAGATTTTAATTAGGTATGATCGCAAATTGACAGCTCCTAAACACTTATTTACGATATCATGATGATATGATCCGAACTGTGATGTATTTGCTGATGAATTTAAAATTTTAATTTCTGTAGAAATTGAAGTATTATATTTAAAGTTATTTAATATTTAAGTCAAGTCAACGGCAAGCTGGACAACAACAGTGGACGTCTTTCGGCTGATAATGATGAATATTTAAGTAAAATAGTTTTATTGATATTCTTTTTTTATTACTGTTTTTATTCTATGTTAATGTAATTGGTTTGGTGAAAGCCGTTTTAATAACTGCTATAATACCTAATAAATAAATATATCATGATTATTCAGTCATCATTTTAGGTATGAAATACTCTCAAAAATTCAGTACACTCTTCATCATCTAGACATTATACATTACGCCCTGCCATTACGCACGTCTATTTCGCGGCACCGAGGTCATTGTCACGGCATTGCACTTGATGTACAAGAACTTGTTCTTGCGCAGTTTTTTACAACACTGGTCACGCTTCGGGGCATTAGTGGATGTTTATAATAAGGCTGTTGATCGATGATATGGCGTTTACGTCTTGGTTTGTTTTTGGTCTAAGGCTAAGTGTAGATAAAGGTTTTTTAAACGTGCTCAAATTAATATTGTCTCAAACTTTCGCGAACGTTGAACATAATGAAACAACATTTTTAACGGATTGGCGTCGCGTAAAAACATTTATTTACTTGTCAAGACGTTGTCAAGTTGACGGTAGATCAAAAATAATTTTATATACCAACTGTTCAGGGGGCTTAGCCAAGTTGACTATCTACAGTCGCTAACGCTATAGAAAACGAAAGAAATGTATAGGATGACATTACCTTTATCGTTATGTCACCGTCACGTGACATGTCGATCGAAGGTAATGTCATCCTATACATTTCTTTCGTTTTCTATTCGTTAGCGATTGTAGATAGTCAACTTGGCGAACCCCCCAGACGCGCGACCGGGACCACAAGAGCTGCAAAGCACTCGAACATAATAAATGTTTTTAGGGAATTTTATTATTTGCAAAAATTGTTTACACATTTAAAAAATGTGTTTCATCTTTTTTCGCTTGAAACGTTGTGTGAATGATTCAGCAAATCCGTTCCTGCGCTCTTCAGTATCCCCTCTTCAAAGTTCTTGACCTAAAACCTTTATTGCGAAGGGTGAAGTGTTACCATCTTATGTGAAGTACCTTTTGATTGCTCATCTATCCTATAGTATAGCTGAAATAGCTTGTTTTGATGCATCCCTTACAAACATAGTGCATGAATAATGTGACCATTTATTTATTGGATCAAAACGAGACTTTCTCTCCCGGTCGCACATTCTAACATTTTCGATTATTGTTTTCAGAATAAAAAAAATATTCTATTGCCAATTGTTGTCTGTAACATACCTATTGTTTACGGGGGGAAACCTTCAAAAGGCACCCAACTTCCGGGGAAAGAGACCGGGTAGTGTGGGATTCTAAAAAAAATACGAGGTAAAAATCACCCCGGTGGTCACCATCAGCACATGGAGGGAAGTCCCGGGCCCTCTTAAGAGACCAGCTCCGGGTCTGTAACACCTATATTAGAAAACTATATTACTAATGACCTTAGAGTATTCTATACTCTAAGCTAATGGCGTATGATCTGAATCTCTGTTTCATCAAATAAAAAATAAGTCTTACAGTTATTATTGCAAATAAAATCATTGTTTATATAAACTGTTATAAGTTAAAAGTAGTGTTATCGAAACATCTGCGAACTGTGCACGTCGCGCACCGAAATTAATAACTTCTTAACGATAACAAAAGAATGTTTCAATTAAACACTACATGAGTACAATAAATATTATTTATGAAAGTGTACAGGGTCATACAGATGAATAGGGGAACAAAATAGAATCGATTCTGAAGTAGACATTTAAACGGTAACCTAAATAAAATACAATATGATTTTCACTGAATAAAAAAACAAAAACCAAGTTATGGAGAATAATATTACAATAATATAAGGTGGGACACTATAATAATTACAAACTATATGTACACCTAGAAATAAAAGAATTAAAAATATAAACTTAATCTAAAAGACCGCTGCCTTTAGGCAACGGTCCCAAAATGCTGGCTGCATTACCTCGCTGGATGGCTATACTTTACTTTAGCTTACTTATGGCTTTACATTACAAATAACACGTTTCTATGGCGTGTCGGGGGTGTGATAGGGGGTGATAGGGCTAGGTGCCTTAAGGGTTATCCGCACGACAAAAAAAAAAGGCCAAGCACTTCTATACCTATCAATAGAATTATCTAAATAATATCTATTGCGTTGTCTTTAATTAAATAGAGAAAATATTATGTCTATGATTATTTCTCAGGAACTTAGCTACCATACCAACAAATATACAATGTAGTCTCTACCTTAGTTTAAAAAATGCTATAAAAACCATAGGTAAAATCCAAAACATTTCTGCAGTTGAATTTAATTAACATTACATACGTTAAATTGTTTTATTTTAATTTGTTTCGTACATGTTTCTAGACGATTCTAATTTGTTTTTTTAAGGACTTTGTTGCAATGATAATGAAGTATTGGGACTTAAGTCATCTTTATTTATTAGTCTACAGATAGGCAATATGCAAAAAGAAAATGCGACGAATTTTTGCTTAATGCTGTTAAGAAAATGGAGTACAGCTTGGCAAAAAGTCTGAGGCGGTGACAGCTGGAACTAAATATAAAAATCTTAAAAACTAAGTTTGTGAGTACTAAAATAACATAAAAATGATTCATTTGATTATAATTAATGACGAAAAACTCGTCATAGAAATATGTAAGCACTAAATAACTTGTAATTTTGAATTGTAGCGTGAAAAGTGCGCCAGCGGCGCCCCCAATTTTTCCAGACTTTTTTGCCAAGCTGTACCTACGTTGGATTTGCATTTTTGTATGTTAATCATATTAAGAATCAAGATTTGCCAACGAGCAATGGGGCGCAGTACACTGGGTGTTAAATTAATTGATCGCGATAGAAACACCACCCTGCGTTCCTTAACTCAAATAGCAAATGTTGGAGAAAAAACAGCCAGGTTAAAGTAGTGGGCTGGCCACGTCACGGTCGCTCGAATGCACCCGGACAGATGGGCCAGGATTGTCACTCATTGGACGCCTAAAGGAAGACATCACCGAGGCAGACCGCGGCAAAGGTGGTGTGACGACCTGGGTTTGTTTGCGGGTCGGGCGTCGCATGAAATTGCAACAGATAGGGAAGTTTGGAAGAAGGGGGAGACCTTTGCCCAACTGAGGGACATTACCTCTAGGCTATAAAAAATCGATATTAGTATAGTCTATGCAATACGTGTCAAAGTCCACAGAGTATTATAGGAAAGGATCTGCATCGTACTTCATATTAGTCCGCGGTCTCTATTCCTCACTATTGCATTTATTTGCTTCAACAATCATCGACCTATCACCAAAAATTTCTAGCCGTCTCTCAACTTACTTGTTTTGTAAGCAATGTCGGTAACTCCGGATGCTTCATTATTTTCTAAACTCCGAGCTTGCAAGCTGACAACTTAACAACTTAATCTTATAAAAATAACATGTACGCATCTAACCGGTATTTATAATTGAACCACTTAAAAGTAACGTTCCAGTAACCCTCCCTTAACTACCGGATGGCGGATACATAGACTTTTATAACGTCGGCTCTCGAATTTCCTTTGTGTATTTTTATCCTCATAACTTTGAGGAAAATAAGAATCAACTGTTTATTCCTAAATCGTAAAATTAGATTAAGTTCTTTATCCGCAACGTCAAGGTTAGAGTCGAAACTTCCAGAATCGTATAATGGGTGCTTGGTAACTTTATATAATAACAAAATGGAAAATGGTGTCGTCTGTCTTTATGTTTCATCACCTTTAATTATCGTCAACAAGTCTGGGCTTTAGGAAGAAAATAGTTTAGTTTCCGAAAAAAAAAATGTCCTATAGTTTCTTCGAATTATGGCTAACTTTAGTGGCGTTTTTTAATTCGTTGAATTTGTTGCGATCCGTTTTAATATAAATTTTTTGGAATTGAGAAGCTTTAATTAATATTATTGGTATTTTATTTTTATTTAGATAAAGATGTCGTCCGCGACTTCGTTTTCGTGAATATGTATTATAATAATTAAGTACATAATTATATATTTATTATATCCCGTAACAAGATTTCTTAATTTTTTTTACTTTGCGTTGTTACAATTTTCGTAGGGATCTTTGTCCCTGCACAAGGATATTAATAAGCTCATGTTACACGCTGTTTATGTAGCTTTCTATAGGTAAAAGATTTTTTTAAATCGGTTTAGTAGTTTTTGAGTTTATCCATTACAAATAAACATATAACAAATCAAATCTTTTCTCTTTATATTAGTTTTGATTTGTGACTAAACGGCTGAATGGATTTTGATGAAATCTTTGCACATGTAGTTTATGTCCCGGTTTAAAATAGGTTACTCTTCATTTTATCCCGAACTAATGTGGATAAAGTAGCCGGCAAAAGCTATTCATTATAATTTATTGAAGGTTGAAAGGTGAACCTCTTTGCTTCCAGATAATTTAGCAGTCTGGCTAGTCTATTTAGATTAGAATTTACATCCTCACTGTGTTTACAGAGCTAACCATTATTTACAAATACCCTGCTTTACATAGATTAGGTGTCGATTAACATGGGACGACTCTTATAACAATAGTTCGGATATTCCAGTACATATTTACCTAAACTTCGGGGAAGTACGTAACATAGAGTGGATAATACCACCTCTAAAATATAAAATAATAATTTTTTGATTTGATTTTTTTTTGTAGGAATGAATATACTCTCAGATTAGTCCCATTTAAATATTGTCTTTCACTTTGTTAATAACCGACTTCCAAATAAGGGAAAGCTTAGGTTGAGGAGGTTTAAGATTAGCTCAGCACCGACTCCAAAACGAAAGTTTTTGTGTTATTTTTAGCTTTTCGTGTTTAGAAGTCGGTTGTTGTTGTTATTTTTTTTTTCCTTTCTTATCAACAGTAGTTCGGCACCGACTTCAAAACGAACGTTTTTGTGTTATTTCTAGCTTTTTCGTTTTTGGAAGTCGGTTTTTTTGTTATTTGTTTTTCCTGTCTTTTAAACAGTACATTTATTTGTCCGCAGGGTCTGCGGTTGTGAGCGTGTGCATGAGGCAGTTCGACGACGCCATATCGATCACAGTGGCCATCATGATCGTGGTGACAGTGGCTTTTGTTCAAGAGTATCGCTCAGAGAAATCTCTTGAGGAGTTGAATAAACTTGTGCCGCCGACTTGTAACTGGTGAGTTATATGGTACTTTCTTACTTATCTACTTTACGTTCTACGAGGCACGGAACAAGTGACAATTAATTTATAATATTTGGTTGGTGACTTGAGTTTGAACACTCTGACTTAACAGTGAATGCTCATACAAGGCTGTCACTGTACAATATCGTTTTTTATTTATTTTTTATTTATTCACATTAGAAAACCAACAGCTACAAAAATTACACTAGGACAACAAAAGAATAAGCATCGGTAAGCTAATTAAGGGTTTCACGAGTAGTAGTGAAAATTATTTTAGAAACCAAATGAACACTCCATAGCAAACAACTATATTATATGTATTTGTATTATACTATATAGTATACGCTCCATGTATTACCTTCAATTCAATACAATGCCCACGTCATTGGCTTTCACTCAATATCCATTAATATCATTACTTATTAACATCGGAGCTATCTTTAAACTAATCGATAACGTTGAATAATGCTGTGAAACTAGCGAGAACGGCTAACTTAGATAGACAAAGTTCGACTAGCTTCTATTAGCGTTGTTGGCCAAGTTTTGGTTCTGAATGCTCCTTGGTCAACTATTACTAGATACATTAGCTATTACCCGCAACCAGTGGCGGCGCACTGACGCCCTGGCAAAAATATTTTGGTGCCCAGATACGAGTGTTAATTTTTTGCTGGCGTAGCGCAGTATTGAGGGTATGAAGCACGGGAGGTAAGAGACTCAAGAACTCTGCGCCCCCGCAAATTTGCCTCGGTGCCCCTGAAAATTTGGCGCCCTGGGCAGTCGCCGAACCGCGCCTCCCCCTAACGCCGGTTCTGCCCGCTACTTTGCCAGTGAAATGTGTACGTCGTATAGCAAACTCGATACCTATAATTCTGTAACACTTTTAATTTGGTAGGATTACCTTTTTTACTACCTGAACTCCACTTACAGAAATTTATAGTAGGTCTCAAAGTTAATACTACCAAATTATGAAAGTCACAGAATTAGATGTGCCTACCCTCTTTTCTGATGCCATAGAAATAGTTAACAATTTTCACGTAAAAAAGCGACAATTACCCCCTCGCCATTCATCGTCCCCGAAATAGTAAGCGAGGTAGTAACGTAATGGATCGTTTTGTCTACAGGGGTGTGTTTGTGTATTACATGTTACAAGCACTTTATACCTACGGGTGATTCTTACAATTAATTAGTCGAAAATTATAATTATTATTATCCTCCACTCAAAGTTACGAATGAAATCTATTGTTTATTATTATTAAAACATAAACCTTCTAAAAGTACTTTTGTGTTTTAAATCTCTGGGAGAAAATAGATTCATTAAGAAAATGTTAACTTTTTCTAAGAAATACCCATACAAGCGCACGTTTGCCTGGCTAGATGATGGCATCGGCGCGCCCCCAGGGTTGAATAAAGACACAAGTTTATGACGCACATACTATCGTTGTGGTATCGTCAAGCTGCGCTGACAATTGAGTTGATTACCGTTTAATTAATGGCTGACATTCGCGGGAGAGACTAGCGTTTGATTAATCTTAATTAAGTTCATTGCTAATTTAACGGTTTAATTATTGGTTCGATATTGCGGTATTATGGAAGATTTATGTTTTTTTTTTGGTTTATGGTAAGATAAGAAACTGCAGCCAGCTGTTAAGGCGCGGATACTCGCTAATCTGTTATCTCGCTTGCACATTGAAGATAAGAACAACATTACAAAGTTTCAGCAAAAATTTCAGCTTGATCGAAACTTGTGTTTAAGTAAAAAGTAGTTTTAAATATATTTTTATTTTATGCCGTTGAGTCGGCATAAAATAAAAAATGAATCCAGCATGGTCTACCTCTATACAGATACCTCCATACTGATAGTCTAGTGGTATAACCGTCGACTGACAAGTCAGAGGTCTTGAGTTCGATCCCAAGGCGAGCACCTCTGACTTTTCGTAAGTTATGTGCGTATTATTAATTAATTATCAGTTGCTAAAACGGTAAGAGAATGTATGTATGAATGTAGTAATGAAACCAGCACACCTGAGAGATTTTTCAATGGTGTGTAAAGCTATGTCAGAGGCCTACGGGCGGTTTAAACTCTAACACCAGGTTGTTCATCAACCATACGATTAGAAGAAGAACCTCCACATAAAAGCAAGACAAAATATCTTAAATAATTCTTGTAATTTCATCCACAGTCTCCGAGAAGGCAACCTAGAACACTTCTTGGCTCGCAACCTAGTCCCCGGCGACATAGTCCACCTCAATGTTGGGGACCGAGTACCTGCCGATCTTCGGCTGTACGAATCCACCGACCTGGCCATCGACGAGTCTTCCTTCACTGGGGAGACCGAACCAGCCGTGAAGAGTGTGCTTCCGAACAAAGCAGCCGCTGGCAGGGTTAATAAGGATAATATTGCGTTTATGGGCACGCTGGTCAGATGCGGGAATGCTAAGGTAATATTATGATTAGTATATTAGCGTGCCTATTAGAATAAAATAACGGTTTATTGCTTTGTTTGTGGTGACAAATACGTTTATCTTAAATTATAAAACACAGACTGACTGAACGACTGACAGACAATGCACAACAGCTTAAACCAATAAACTTAGAGACTTGAAATTAAGAGGAAATATTGTTTGCGTACCTTAACCCTAGAGGTGCATTAGGAAAGGATTTTTGGAAATTCCACCCCTAAGCGTGTAAATAAGGGATGAAAAAACCTGAAAAGAACATCTCATTATGATCAACTTTAATCTTGGGACCAACCCTCAAATCGCGAAAAAAATTAGCTGTTCTATCTATTTTGTCGAGTAACAAGTGGAACATAAATGTATGGAACAGCTGATTTTTTACACCGTGTACTATCGTGGACAAAGCCGGTGCACCATTCTCGCTTTCGCATTCGCTTGCACCCGGCGTCCGAACGTAGTGTTAGCCCCGCCCGTACGCATGTAGCATCGTTCAAAGGAATTTGATCGCAAAGTGGTGAATCGTTCGTGGCCGCGATAGTACATCAAATTCTGCATCCACAATATACCTAGTAGAAAATCCCAAGCTGCGCCAATTGTCAATTATTTCAGAGTAGAATGGCTTCAATTTTCTAACTGTTCACGTCTTTCCAGGGTATAGTGGTAAGCACAGGCGAGCGTTCAGAATTCGGTGACATATTCCGCATGATGCAAGCGGAGGAAGCTCCTAAGACTCCCCTGCAGAAATCCATGGATACCCTCGGTGCTCAGCTGTCGATGTACTCCTTCTGTATTATCGGATTCATCATGGTGACGGGCTGGCTGCAAGGGAAGGCGCTACAGGATATGTTCACCATCAGCGTCAGTTTAGCTGTGGCGGCTATCCCTGAGGGTATGTATGTTTTCTTAGGCTTCTGGGTTAGCCAAACTTGGTGCATTTCGCACTTTAGGTTCCAAGCTACAAATACATCGATGGGTCCGCTTTGGCTGGCCATTAACTCATTAAGTAGAAAGTATCGCGTCAAAAGAGATAAGTTACGTGATAGAAAGACAGGCGCCTTGTTTTTATTAGATTTAGATTTGCAGCGCTGAGCGAGCTGAAATGCACTTTATCGCGTCCTAGTAAGTCTTCATTTGAAATATTTGTTACTGAAAGATATTTCAGTTGTTACTAACAACTGTATGTGATAGTACAAATAAACTTTCTGATTCTGATTCTGGAATGGTACTTCTATTAAATATTCTGTGCCTTGGTTAGTCAAATTTATAATGGAGTTTTCTAAAGGCACACCGGACGACACGGCAAAGGATTTTGAATGTATCAATGTATTTTAATACCTGTATCAATAAAATAAGGTATGTATTTGAATACCTGTGATTTTGCGATGATTGTCGTGACTAAGGTTTAACAGCGCTTGACGCGGTCAGTCACTGGAAGAGTGACCATTAGTGGGATTTTATTTCAAGCTTCTCTGTGCTTTGGAAGGTACCTAGTCAGTAGACCACGGCTACCAGTTCATGAAGTACTCTTCCAGCCATCCATTAGAAAAATTTCACAAATCACATTTCTAACTCCTCATTCACAGGACTTCCGATCGTGGTAACAGTGACTCTTGCGCTGGGTGTGATGAGAATGGCGAAGAGGAATGCCATCGTGAAGAAGTTGCCCACAGTCGAGACCTTGGGCTGCGTCAATGTCATCTGCAGCGATAAAACTGGTAAGCTTTGATTGTTCTTGATAATTATCAATGACTAGCTGTTCCCCGCGACTTTGTCCGCGTTAAATTAAATTTTCCCGTAAACACACGTGAATAAATCAGCCAGATTGCCTGTTTTTCTGACTTGAATCACAGATATTGTTATTTTTTACTGAAAACTCAACTTCTTCTGAATAAAAAATAGCCAATAGCACTCAGGGATAAAGTAGCTTCCTATTGGTGAAAGAATTTTTAAGATCGGATGGGTAGTTTCAGAGATTATCCCTGACATACATACATAGAAACTTTACCTCTTTATAATATAATTATCAATTATCAATGATAATTAGGCCAAGCAGTAACGGCGACTTATGGACCCAATTTGTAAGCACGTGAGGGTTCAAATCTGGCATGTACTATCTAGGATACGAACGGTGCACCACTTTGCAATCAAAATGCTTTGAATGATGCTACGAGAGTAGGGGCGGGGCTAGCGCTACGTTCTGACGGGTGCCAGCGATTCTAACCTTAATAGTGGTGCACGGGCTTTTTCCACGATAGATCCAATGTTACTTTTTCAATGTCATATGTATTTTCTTAGTTAATATCAGATATCACTGACTAACGATAAAAGAAAATATCATGAGGGAACCTAGAACTAGGCTGAATTTGCCAACATGCAGTGAGCTAACGTGGTGATCAATGTTCGATCCTGCTCTGTATGAGAAGCTTTTGCACTGCAGTGGGACAGTTATAAGCTGTTCTTTTTTTTTTTTTTGTGATTTTTTTACATGTTATAGCATATGATAGCTTAATAAATATAACTAATTATTTAATAAGTTAATTTGAATTTGAATTCGAATTCCACGATCTTCGACGTACCGTGTCGACGCTCTAACCGCTGAGCAAGCTGGTTTATTTTATTTATCCGATAGTTAATTGATATTTATTCGATTTTTATTCGAATTCTTCGAATCGATTAATTCGATTATTAATCGGATAATTATCGGAATTTGTCAACTATTGTTGCTAATATAATATTGAGGCAAAGATCCAAAAACATAATTTTCTTTCTTTTAATCTACAGGAACTCTTACCAAAAACGAAATGACCGTAACGACTATATCGACGTCTGGCGGCCATATTGCCGAAGTGACAGGTACTGGGTACAACGCTAGAGGAGACATACAGCTGCGCGCATACAAGGGACGAGACCTCGATGTTGCTAGGATGGCTGTCAACACTATGCTAGAGGTAATATATAGTTTTATTATAATTGTATATTTAAAATTTATGGTCATTAGTTTATCCGGACGGCGCACGCTTGCCATCGACTAATTCTCTATTTAACTGATAGGTATACGACGACAGATGAAACCTCTGATTTATTTCGTAAGTTTTGTGCGTATATTGTAAATAAATCAATTTATCAGTTGCAAAGACCGTGAGGGAAAACATCGTTTAAAAACCAGCACACCTGAGAGATTTTTCAACGGTATGTAAAGCCTTGTCAGAGGTCTACGGTCGGTATAAACTCTGACACCAGGTTGTTCATCAACCATACGATAAGAAGAACAACAACCATTAAACTGTATATTAATATCAATAATAAACTAGGATATAACTAGTAATGTGTACTCTGTTTGGTATCAGGTTGGGGTCCTGTGCAGCAACGCCACGATCCGCGACGAGACGCTGTACGGGCAGCCCACCGAGGGCGCGCTGCTCGCGTGCGCGCTCAAGCACGACATGCACGACGTGCGCGAGCGGTACACCAGGCTGCACGAGATACCCTTCAGGTTACATATCATACTTCAATTATATTATTATTTTTAAAACCTAGATACCCGCATTAGCACCGCTGTGAACTCGCCGAACTGCAATGCAATGCTCTAACTATTTATTACAGGGGTGAACTTTGTGTGAATACAAAAGGGTTGAAAATAGAACCACAATTTGTTCTGATTTAGCTGGATTTATTCTGGCAAAAAGTCATTGAACTGAAAACGCGGTTCACTTCGATAGCGCGATCTAACTCGACGTCAACGCCATCTATCGAGTTCGAACTTAAAATTATAAATTTAATGCATGGTTCGATCATAAACACTAACGACAGTTGACAACAATCAATAACGACTTAACTCGCTTTTCTAACCCTTCGCTGTTCTTCCATATTTAAAAAATAATAAAAAAAAAACAATAATTATCTGAGCGTTATATTTTTTTTTTCAGTTCTGAAACAAAAATGATGGTAGTAAAATGCGCACCAAAGTTTTCTGACGCTAAATTAAAAGAGGAAGTCTTCGTGAAGGGAGCCATAGAGAAGGTTCTACCGTTGTGTACTCAATACATTGACAGCAGCGGGAACTACGCGCCGATGACCAAAGAGAAACAAAACGACTTTCTAGCTGAGGCTTATAATATTGCTAGAATGGGTAAGTCTTGTCTATGGTTATTCTGATTTTGAAAGTAGCGGGAAAATCCCTGTCCATCGAGAAAAAGACTTATGTAAACAGAGCACCTTGATTACTTTTTTGAAATATATTTTTTTATACTTAATTTTTCACAATAATAAATTGGAATAGGTATGTGATTTATTTACAACAATTATTTATTTAGTTTCCATTTTTTACCACGGTTTTATTAGTTTGTTTCCTTGTCTACCTTGTTTGCCTGTTCGGTACAAAGGACATTGACCAAATGCTGCTCAAAATTAAGATATACTGCATTTTATTAATTACTAATATTAATCTGTAAATACAAAAGTGCTTCAAATATATTGCAAATTATCCTGAGAGTAATGACTTTGTGATAAGAACTATTTTTATTGATGAAAAATAAAAACGAATGGCTTATTACTAGAAAGTTCTATATTGAAAATTGTTGGAACAGTTGATTGACGGCATTGCAGCGTATAGTTTTCCATTTCCTACCAAGAAAAGCTCTGAGAAGATTAAAATAAACCCGATCAATTTGTGGTAGTCGTCATATTATATTTCAAGATTTTTGATTCTAACTCGCACGTGCTAGTGGGCTACACAAAAAATGATACTTCCTCACGCTAGAAATCCCTGGTTGTTACTGGCGCGATTAGTCTTGTTTTGTGCGCTTAAAAATAAAGTTTATTTTGTAAATAAATATATGTTTTTTCAATCAATTAGGTTAATAATTCAGCTTTCTACCATAATACCACTTTTGTCCTCTCCTTTCTTAGTTGAATTATTTTTATGGCAGTCATGTGGTCAGCCTAGTGTCGCCTGTTGATTGTTTAAGCGTGTGGTACTGTGCAGGTCTCCGCATCATCGCGATGTCCCGCGGCGCGCGCCTCGAGGCGCTCACCTACACGGGCGTGTGCGGTGTTTGCGACCCTCCGCGAGAGGGCGTACGCGACGCTGTGGCCACTCTTGCGCGCGCCTCCGTCACCGTCAAGATGTTGACTGGAGACGCGCGCCCTACTGCGCTAGCCGTTGGTAAGTTCAATACTACTCTATAACACTGCTAAATATCATACAGTCAGTCAACGCGTTTGATGTTTTCGGAAATGCCGACAACGTCTAGACATTCGTCGCGACGTAAAGTGTTAGGGTTGACACAGGACTAAAAACAAAAAAATATTATCATTTTATTTTCTTAACACACAAATAACTAATATATACAAAAAGACTAGAATGTTGCCCGTGACTTTGTGCTCGTGTAATTTTATTTCCACAGGTACCTATATCCCATAAAAATCAATGTCTATCTTCTATTGGTCCCTTTTCAATGGTGTGTAAAACCATGTCAGAGACCTACGGGTGGTTTAAACTCTGACACCAGGTTGTTCATCAACCACACGATAAGAAGAAGAATTGCTCCCATTCTTTTTTGTATCAAATTTAATTACCTTTGGTCTAGACTTCACATATTCCCGTTCAGGTTACCGGAATTTTACTAGATTCACGGGCATTTTACAGAAATTGACCATATTGACTTTTTCAAAAAGTTGCACCGCCATCTTCGATCTCCAAATTTAATGTCATTTTCGTAATCACCGCCCCCGAAAACCTCAAAAACGATACTCTATTAATGTGACTCTATTTAATGTAACAGCCCTACGCCCGCGCTGCGATTCCACCAGACATCATAAGTATTCATAAGTATGTGGCTTGTGCCTAACATTGATTTATGTTTTAGCACAAATGGTCGGATTGGACGTTCTCCACTCGCAGTCGCTCTCCGGAGAACAACTGGACACGATGACCGACGAGGAGCTAGACAGAATGATTGATACTGTAAGTTGCCTCTTATGCCTATTTCCCATGAGGGTGGGTAGGCAGAAACAACAGAACCACCACCCACAGAGCCACCTGCTACGATTCTTATATATTTCATATATATCTATATTATAAAAATGAAACCCGTTTTCCGTTGTCACGACATAGCATGAAAACGGCTTGACCGATTTGGCTGATTTTGGTCTTGAATTATTTGTGGAGATCCAGGGAAGGTTTAAAGGTGAGAAAAAGGGGAAGAGTAGGGTAGGGTAGCGGTATAGTAGGGTAGGGGTAGAGTAGGGTAGGGTAGGGGTAGGGTAGGGTAGGGTAGGGGTAGTGTAGGGTAGGGTAGGGGTAGATTAGGGTAGGTTAGGGATAGGGTAGTGGGTAAAGTAGGGTAGGGGTAGAGTAGGTTAGGGGTAGAATAGGGTAGTGGGTAGAGTAGGGTAGGGGTAGAATAGGCCTTGAAGTAGGATAATCACTTTAAGCAAAATATTTGAAAAATTAATACTTAGCCAAATGCTAACGCACTTTAATAAAAATGAAATCTTACACAGTAAACAGTTTGGATTTACTAGAGGTCGATCTACTGAAGATGCCGGTTCAACTCTAATGAAAACTATCTTAGAAGCCTGGGAAGAAGAGCGGGATGCTTTAGGAGTATTCTGCGATCTTTCAAAGGCCTTTGATTGCGTGGATCACCGCACCCTTATTTTAAAACTAAAATATTACGGTATTCAGGGTAAATCTATTGATCTCGTAAATTCTTACCTGTCGAATCGGGAACAAAAGGTAACAATCGACAACGTTACCTCTACTGGCTCATTTGTTAAAATGGGAGTGCCCCAGGGATCAATTTTAGGTCCATTTCTATTTCTCGTATATATAAATGATCTCCCTCACATGATTAATGATACCATGACAAATATAGTCCTGTTTGCTGATGATACATCACTCATATTTAAAATTAATAGGAAAGATAGGAATATTGTTGAACCAAATATTACACTTAATGCATTATCAGATTGGTTCTCTGCAAATAATCTTTTACTTAATGCCGGAAAAACTAAATGTATCAGATTCTCGGCACCTAACGTAACCCAAATAGGTACAAATATAAAACTAGATGGGAAAATGTTAAGCCTAGTTCCCTCTACCGTATTTCTCGGTGTCACTGTAGACTGTGGACTGCAATGGGGACCTCATATAGAGGTACTTGCAGGTAAACTGAGTTCGGCTGCGTTTGCTGTTCGGAAAATACGACAGGTGACAGATGAGGCAACGGCTAGGCTAGTATATTTTGCATACTTTCATAGTATTATGTCGTATGGTATTTTACTATGGGGATCGGCTTACAAAAGAGAGCTATTCGAGCAATTTACAACTTAAGCCCAAGAGATTCACTTCGTGAACTTTTTAAGAAGATAAATATACTAACATTACCATCCTTGTATATATTTCAAAACCTCTTATACACTCGCAAAAATATAACTTGCTTCCAAAAAAAGAGTGACATTCACAATTATAACACTCGTCATAAGGACAATCTTGTGGTACCTGGTTATAGACTTTCTAAAACCAAAAACTCATTCATGGGTAACTGTATTAAGTTTTACAACAAAATACCCGCTATAATTAAGGATCTGCCTGATGCTAGGTTTAAAACAGTTATTAAAGGTATCCTTATATCAAAAGCTTACTATAAGTTGAAGGATTACATTGAAGATAAAGATGTGTGGCATACTACTCCCTCCTGCACACTGCGACCCACTAGCGCTGATTGAACTTTACTAATATTCAAAATCAAATTTTATTGTGCTTTGACATCATATTGAATACGTATTATAGAATACTTAATATTTTTGAATACTCCGACATGTATTTGTATTGCTTACTATGTATGTTTGTAATTATGTGAGCACCATGTAGTCCTTCTAACTTAGTTTTATTAACGTGATGATTGCTGTACGGCTTGAGTATGTCATGCTCACAGAAATGTTCTGATAGCGGTGGCGTTGTGTGTCGGGTCGTTTGATTCCCTACAATATGGTTGAGTTAGGCGATGGCTGATGCATGCGTCATACTCGTGAACGGGTGCCGTCTGTTGGGACTGGTCAGCTCATAGCTGCTGCGGTAATTTTATCAAAAGCATAAATATATTTAAGTTGTACTTGTGTTTAGCCGACTGACATTGTTCTCACATAAGACCTCAGAACAATGTAACCTAAAATATTGTAAGCCACTATATTTAAAAGAGCAACCATGGAGTTTCTTGCCAGATTCTTCTCCATGAAGGGTAGGCTGCCCTAGGAACTGGCAACTAGAGTCACTCTTTTATTAAAAATATTAGAATTACGACTATTCATAAGTGCCTAATGGTCTACATGAATAAAAATATTTTGATTTTGATTTTGATTTTGATTTCACGCGTACGAAGTCGCGCGGGGCAGCTAGTATTTCATATATTAGTACCTATGACTCACGAAAGTTATTATTCTAAAATACCATAAAGGTTGCAATTAGATATATTGCCGCCTGATGGTAAACGATCATCGTAACCTACATAACTAAAGACAATTCAAAAAGTCTTTGTTTTTTTTTTAGGTAAGCGTATTCTACAGAGTAACTCCAAAACACAAGCTGGCCATTGTGAAGTCACTGCAAAGGGTGGGCAATATCGTCGGCATGACAGGTAACCATCATTTTAATTCATCGTAATATTAAATCTTTGACTCCCGCGGGGACGCCGGCGTCCAGTAACAATTGTTTTTCTTTTTGTGTCTTATTTCTCGGTGTTTGAGGGTTTCATTCTTACACATTCTAGACTCCGATTGCACCTTAAATATAATTTCAAATATAATCGTTAATTGACTAGTAATGAGGTTAATAATTAATGATGTCGTAGGTGATGGCGTGAACGATGGCGTCGCGCTAAAGCGGGCAGACATCGGCATCGCGATGGGACGCAACGGAACCGACGTGTGCAAGGAGGCCGCCGACATGATCCTTGTTGATGATGACTTCGCTACTATTATGTAAGTTATATTGCTGCTGATTCATCTTACTTAGCTATGTTTCTCATACTCGTAAACAGTGCTATTACATATAAGAAAAGCGGGCGGTAATGCCCTGTACGAACCCGCCATTTTTGTATTTTATTTACATACATTAGGTATATTATTGTACTATCGCGGACACGAACGGTGCACCACTTTGCAATCAAAATGCTTTGAACGATGCTACGTGTGTGAGGCGGGGTTTGCGCTACGTTCGGACGCCGGGTGCAAGCGATTATAACCTTAAGAGTGGTGCACCGGCTTTGTCCACGATGGTACGTTGTTTTGTTGTTTATTTCCTTGCAATTAAGATGAAAAACATTGTAGACCACTCGGGTTGTACGACAATTTCTAACCTCGGGCCTATATCCTTCGCCTGTACCTCGGGCTTTGAATGTAATTGTGTACTTACCGCCCTTGTACATGCTATTAAGTGCGAGCCACACGTATGAAGCCTGTTCTCGAGTTCTAACGCCTGTAAACTAAAATGTCGTATATTTTCCAGCGCCGCCATAGAGGAAGGCAAGTGTATATTCTACAACATCCGCAACTTCGTCCGCTTCCAGCTGTCCACGTCTATCGCCGCGTTGTCGCTCATAGCGCTGGCCACGCTCATGGGCATCCCCAACCCGCTCAACGCTATGCAGATATTGTGGATCAATATTATTATGGACGGTGAGTGTGTTTGAATATAGTACCTAAAGAAATTCTAAACTTCTTCCTTATCATATGGTTGATGAACAACCGTGTGCCGTGTTTCCGACCTAAGAATAGAACCACCCCTACTCGTCGGAAAGATCCGGAGGATGGGCAGCAGAATCATTCTGTGTAGCAGTAATCATCTGCTATTGCGATCACCAAGATTGGCGATAATGGGCAAATACCTCCATTGAGTGCACAATAGTGGCTCGCATTGAGAAAGGCCTATGTTCAGCAGAGAACTAATTTAACAACCTGGTGTCAGAGTTTAAATCTACGGGTGGTCTCTGAAATTGCTTTACACACTTAAAGAAACCGTTATAATATATTTATTAAACCCCGACAAAAAAAGAGGGGTGTTATAAGATTGACGTGACTGTGTATCTGTGTGTCTACGTCATCGTAGCTTCAAAACGAATGGACTGATTTTGATTTAATTTTTTTTAGTTGAAAAGTGATTTGATCGAGTGTTCTTAGCTAAAAAAGAGGTATTTGTGTCGAGGGCTTTTAAAGTTATCTAAATTAAAAACATAACCCTTCCTGGCAGTCGGGTAAAAACTACTTTCTAAATAAATTTCTTGGAAAACGTTTTAGGATTATTTAGGGAGTTTTTCTCATATATATGCTGTTTATCTGCATTACTAATGTAATTGGTTTTCCTTTCCAGGTCCTCCTGCCCAATCCCTAGGAGTGGAGCCAGTAGACCACACAGTATTACGTCGTCGTCCCAGAGACACCACTCGCCGCATCATCTCCCGCGCGTTGTTACTGAACGTGCTGCTGTCAGCCGCCATCATCATCGCCGGCACGCTCTGGGTGTTCAACAGAGAGGTAAGTAATTACGTCGATGTCCCAGACGACGTCGCAACATCTATTAAGCGTTGTATATCGCTTCAAAATTGGTTTACATTGACATTGTTTTAATACAAAAATCTATAGCCTAGTGGTTGTGACCATTGACTGGCAAGTCAGAGGTCTCGAGTTCGAACCCAAGGCTTCTCTGACTTTTAGTAAGTTATGTGCGTTTTATAAATTAATTATCACTTACTCCGTGCCTCGGAAAGCACGTAAAGCCGTTGGCCCTGCGCCTGATCTCTCTCCGATCGTGTCGGAAGGCCGTCCCATCGGACTTTGAGAGTGAGGGAATAGAGAGTGCACCTGTGTTTACGCACACACTTGTGCACTATAATATCTCCTGCGTAGTTGGCTAGTCTCCGTTGAGATTGGCCGCTGTGACCGAAATTCGGTCAGGAGGATTTTTATTACAAAAATCTAATTTCCAGATGTCAGACAACAAAATAACCCCCCGCGACACCACAATGACGTTCACATGCTTCGTCCTGTTCGATATGTTCAACGCGCTGTCGTGCCGCTCACAAACCAAGTCGGTGTTCGAAGTGGGACTATTCTCAAACAAGATGTTCCTAGTGGCGGTCACACTGAGCTTGGTGGGACAGATGCTTGTCATTTACTTCCCGCCACTGCAGAGGGTGTTTTTGACGGAGGCGCTTACGGGACATGGTATGTTAATTTTTTTAATAAATTGGCCCATAGCGTTGAGACTGTTAGAAACTGACGAAGTGTTTAAAAAAGTATGAAATATGATAAATTTAGTCGATGTTAGTTTGAAATCGAATTGAATAGTTCTCGCAAATCGAAATGAGAAATTTATGTCATAATCCACTATGTTATCCATTGCTTATTGATAGTAGCAGCATAGTCAGCCCGCTGTGGAATAATTCTGAAAAAAATTGGCGGACTTAAGTATCGTGAATATAATATAGCCATATATGTATACGATTTGCTCCTCATCAACAAAAACTTAAGAATTATGTTTTAGCTTCAGTCAAAATTTAAAATATTTTTATTCATGTAGGCCATTAGGCACTTATGAATGTTCTCTAGTTGCCAGTAATAAGTAATAACCATTAATTTATTCTTTTCAGATATAATATTCCTGGTATGCCTAACTTCAAGCGTATTTATAGTAAGTGAACTGAAAAAGCTAATCGAGCGAACTCTGAAGAAGCGAGCGGTTGGCAAGTTCACCGGCAAGTCTCGGGACGCGATGGACTTCGTATGACACAAGCCCGACGGCAAAGCGCAGTAAGTCGGGACAACCGACCAAGCCACGCGGGCCATTCTGGGCACGCGGGCCAAGCGGGGCATTAGCGGCTCGAGTGGGACATATCTTGTGAGCCACAAGGGCCGCTACAATTAGGACCTTTGACTTCAAAATTTAAGTGCTTCTTAAGCACATAGTTTGGTAGGAATGGGGGGGAAGTGGGGGAGTGAAAGTGTAGTGATAGTTGCGCAAGCGACTCTCCATATACGATGCTAAAATCAATATTTGTAGCAAATAGTTGTGAACTAAAAATATCGCAGTATTTTTGTGTGAAACCTTTATTTTATTTATTAAGTTTTTAGTTTAATTTAAGTAGGTACTGTGTAAGTGAATTTATATTTTTGACCGTTTTTTAATTGAGGTGGAATTCGACGGATATTTTTTTAGATTTTTTTTTAATTAGTAAAATTGTAATTGTTGTGTCGTATATGGGTGTGCTACTTACGTATAATGTGTAGTAACTTATTTATTAGTAAAAGGAGTTCTCTAAGATTGCCGACTCTTAATACTGGCAGTTTCCCAATTAGTGTATTTAAAAATAATTACTTATTGACACCTAAGATTTTAAATAAAAGAAAACTTGGTAAACATTAGCGACCTGAATTAAAGCAACCCAGTAATCATCAGCTGTTATATCTTGAAGAATAAAATCTTAAGTGCCAATCATTATTTTTAAATTAAAAAATTGTGAAACAGCCTGTATATTTTATTAGTAGAAAAATGTAATTAAAGTAACAAAATCTCATTAGAATCATTTAGCATAAACTCGGCAATCTTAGAAGTATTTAGAGAAAAAAAAATTCTCTATGAATGCATTTATATTATGACATTTTTGTTGCTAAACGCCATGATACTGTACCATAGGAATTAGTTATAGACAGTGACAATACCCTTAAATATCTACCAAATAATTGGCTTGAATGGTAGACGCAAGTAGGTGAAATTGTTCTTGAACCAATATATATCATATAAAGGTCATGTAACAGCTATGTAATGAGTATCAGAGCTAAAACAACAAAATAACGATACCTGGGATCCTATTCCCAAAATCGAACGTCAAAGTTTCGGTAACGTAATCACGAAGACCAAAGGCAAACCTTACCACCAGAATACGACTGTTTAATTGTATAGTAGACCAATAAAATTGATAGTCGAAAATTTGCTTTAAGTACTTCTTTTGACAAAAACTTCCATCAAAATCAATTTTTACTAAGACTTATTGTCTAAATTAAATATCACACGCATTAATGACAACATTATCTGTCACTTGGTGTTGTAAGGTAACATATTTTGTGATATGCAAACGACATTTACTCTAAGGGTCGTGAAACAATTGTATGGTCAACTATACTTCCTGCTTTGGTTACTGGCTTAGTGACGTTTTGTTTCAAATCCTTAAAAAAAAACAATCGAATATAAATCGATTTATCGAAAGAAGAAATCGAATAATCGTGCGATCTGTCAGCTGAAGGCTTTGACGTTCGAATTTCGGAGTAGGAGCTGGGCTGGTGCCTTTGCGCATTCCATTTGTTCACTACTTCGTATTTAACTAAATAGAAGTGGCGACGGCTCTATACAAGATACAACTCTAATGAATCTAATCGATTCCTACCGACCTCTCTACCGCGAAACAGCTTTAGGTTCATTCTTTGAAAAACATTCAAGTATATCGTCACAGAGATTTCAGAATACATCATTAGGAACAGTCAACAGTTTCTATTGGCGTATAGACGTAACAAAGTGGCGATCAGAATGTCACATTGTGATTTGAATCGCACAGTATGGGCCGGTAGCATTTAGAGAGCTTGACCGCTCTTTGAATTTTAGTTCATACATACTTATAGACCTGGCCAACTCCAAAAGACGAAAACGCCAATAGGGTCCCATATGGGCCCTTACGGTACGGATCCTAGACCTGGGGTAAAATGTATGTTAAAATCCTACACAAAATACAGCCGTAATATTATACAACATAGTATAACTATTAGAATTGCTAGATTCGCACCAGTTAATTCGTATTTTATATTAAATACATTTCTTTATTTACATCTTCATCGATGTAATTAAAATATTAGGAAATCCTTCTAGAAAAGCCTGTGCAACCTTTTGGCATATTTTTTTTATTCGTATTATATAAATAAATCTGTAAGCCGTAAGCTTCCAGAGACAATATGACGACTACTCTTTTGTCCTTTTCTGGCATTATTTTAATAATCATACAAACTTTTTTTTTGTTTTATTATGGTGTTTTGTTAACAATTGACGCAGAGTCATAGACAAAACTTGCCATGGGTTCATATTTCATAATCTAGACTAAAGGTTGCATACCCTTTTCTTCCAAATAATGTGTAAATTACATTACACTTACAACGGGTAGATGTAGAATCTATTAGGCCCAATTTCATCAAATTCTTAAATTGAATTAAATGTCTAAATATGATTAGCAAATCACAAATAACTAATAATAATAAGTATATTAATGACAGAATAACCTTGACAGATAATTTCGTATAAAATGTTTTAATTTATCTTATAGGTAAGTGTCTATCTGTAGTAAAACAGGGCCATCCATACTAAGACATTTAACTCAAATTGAATTTTCATAATAGCGGGCTTTAGGCTAAGATTTAGCTAGGATTTTCTCATCCCTCGCATAGCACCAAACCTATTTGCTTTGTGTATATAGCTTATTATATAAAATCACCATTTAATTTTATCATAAAAGCTAATAATGAAGGCTTGTAAGCTTAGCTTATATTTCGTATGACAAGTCGGGCGTTCCACGCGGGACAAGTGTGACATATGTCACATGTAAATTATTAATTTAAAATAAAATAATCGAATAGTCTAGATTTTCAAAGTCGATATTTACATTAATATTCCGTAGAATAAAATTAAATATATATTAAAATATAGACGCTATATAATATTTATTATATTAGGCAAAGCGACATTATGGTCATGTAATTGGTCAAAAATCGTTGCGATTTTGAAATTTATTTCGATTATTAATTTACGTCAAACCTGTAGTTGAAGAGGACCACAGATTTAAAAATCTTTATCATCTGAATTTAAAATTGATGTTATATCATTAGTGGAACAATGCGATATCTGGCGTTAGACGCAGTTTCATGTTTAACCTACATTCCGGGGTTCGATTTTTGAGTTTCATACGAATTTCTAACTTCCATATTTTTCAATTTAATACCGATGACTGAAATTCGAGTAGAAAGACCACTAGTTTAATTTCCAACGATAGAAAATATCACGTCAAAATCGGTGATTACTGACACACCATAGATGGTTTCATTCGTTTTACGTTCCGTTTCATGTTGCGACACATTACCGGTTTCATCAATTGGTAGGGAATGAAAAACCGGTAAACCTTTTTTCTGCGTCTAATTAATAAAATAGTACATTGGTGTTGTTAGCAACAGTTTCGAATGGTTCAAAAGTATAGGAAAACAAGATTACTCGCTAATAAATTCATATGTATATGAAAAGTCATTGGTATTGGTGAAATCCAAAAATCGACTCCCAGGGCACTTAATAATATTAGAATTCTTGTTCGGCGATTGAGTTAGCTTTAAGAAAATTTTTTAGGCGGCCGAATAGCTAACTCATCCAGATGTACTCAAAAAAGTTAATACATTAGTGGTAATAACAAGTTCAAACCCAATGCACGCACGACTTTACGTAGTTAAGTGACTTTGCTCTGTGCCTCGAAAGGAGTCAAGGAGTCAGCAGGGAGTCGGTAAGATATAAGAATCGATTAATGGCGTAAAATATCGATAGGATTGCTCAATCGCCGATCAGGAAACCTAAAAGCATTACGAGTGAACCCTTGTAGCTTATGTTAACTACCCAGAGGGAAATGTATCATGATAACTTTAAAAAGGAGTAATAAAAAAGTAATATTGAATATTCAAATATGGTATTATCTTAATTAAGAAATTAAATTAAAATGAACTTCGTAAAAATTACGTAAGTTAAACTTAAACGTCTTTTACAACTTTTGCATCCCGGTGGTATGTTACGATAGATTTCCTATTGTGCCTCATTTCTTGATCTTTGATGAATTAAAACCGTTTCTTGTCTAATCTTGACGGTTTTATAATGTTTAGTTCTATAAAAGATTAAGGAGAAAAAAGAATAAGCATTGATATATAAAATACCTTAGACGCACAGTTTCTTGCAAGTAACACATCAAAAAGTGTCGATAAAGGCAACTAAAAAAATTACAAAAGTCACAAGTTTTGATTGTTTCAAATTTGACCTTAAATCGACGACATAGCGTTGTTTTTAAACGTAAACTCAATGCAAAAGCGGTCATTGAAATTCGCAGTAATATACTTCGATCGTTGAGTGAAGTTTTAATACAATCACAAATTTCACAATTTAAAATCGTGCGTTCTTTTTTTGTGGACATTTTTGAGATACTGAGTTCTTAGGGTTTTTTGTATATCAATGGCTATTTTTTTTTAACAACCACTGGCATAAAAGCTGTTGTCATCCTTCCTTATCGTATGGTTGATGAGCAACCTGGTGTCAGAGTTAATATAACCTGGTGAGCTATTGTCATAATCTTCGTTGTAATTAAAAATATTAATAAGTAAACTGAAAATTAAATAATCAATCCGCTGTACAAAAGCTTGTCGCAGCTTAGATATTTCCTAATTAATAATAAATTGAAAAAGTATTCTAATTTTATTATTATATAAAATTCGTAATTGGTGTCTATTTGTAATGTATGAACTGTGTTTGTGAAGCTGAAATTATATTGTGTCTCCCAAAAAGATTTTGGTAATGGACCATACTACAACTATTATAAAACCTGTACCTAATTAAATTTGCACAATGAGTTGTCAATGTGTAAACCGTACAAGTGAAAATCCGGTCCATAAAAACCGGAATTTTTAGCCATCGTACGTACGCGTAGACGCATTCATTTGTTCCATTTACACAAAAATAGACTCTACACAAGTGTAATTACATTGATTTTAGACTAACAACCTATTTAAAAGGTTAAATAATATTAAAGTTCCTTCCGAAATCACATAAATATATTATATTCTATTGAAACAGGCTTTAGTCGTAAAAACCGTAACATATCCGGGAAAAACCGATCACTGAAACAACTGAATAATATAATTTCGGTGTTACAAAGCACGTTCCCTTAAAATGTTTACTTGGGAATGAGTGTTGGCTGTGATAATCAATATAGCCCCGGATGATATAACAAGGTTTTAATTATTATAATTGTGTATTTTCATTATTTTACTAATACGTATTGGTTTCGTATACAAATAAGGTTACCGGATGGTGAATCCGCGTTCGAAACTGACACCTTTGGGGTCCTACTCCCAAAATTAAACGTCTGTTTTGGATCGAAACGTAATTACGAAGATCATCAGACGCAAATCTTAGAACCAATAATTTAGCGAAAGCACTAAGAATAATAAATTAAACAGCATTAAACTTCTGTTTAGTTATATTAAGGTAGTGCTTTCGTCTATCATTTCGTTTCAAATCCATAAAAATACAATCGACAAAAAGGTGATTTAACGAATGAAAAAAATGTGCGATCCCAGTCGAAGTTTCGTCGTTTGAACTTCGGAGTAGGGCCCCAATACCTCTGGAGTAACCCACTACTATTTGTGCATCCTTTCTGTTTAAAAAATTGTCGAAAATATCACAGAATTTTGTTACATTATACCATTAGAATACCTTAGTTTGGTCTAAAATGGTGCTTGATATAAAGTATGAACGTTGTTGTAAAATATTTATTGTAATCTAATTCCGATGAATTATTTTAAAAAAATTGACTTGGTGTAGAAATGTGAGTGGCCAAAGATGGCGCGAATTAGAGTCAGCTCTTAGGAATTTAGTAATGCTTTCGTTTGATGTAGGCGTCCAAGCCGAGCGGCTAGTGAGCATAATCGACGCTGGAAATCTCGCGTCGTATCTCGAAAAGTGGCATTTTGTTTTATTGGCTAATTTGAAGCCATTATTACAAAAATTCGTAATTTGAACCAATAAAACTTATTACCTAGCAAGAAACGTGGCGACACACACGACCACTCGGCTGTTGTATCCAATGAGAAAATATCGCGGCATTTGAAAGTTTATAGTCAACAACAATATCCTCCAATGTACACTACATTGGAGGATATTGTTGTATGCCGTCTGAGACGAACCACCGAATCCCGCGCTTGCATAACTAGTCGTTTTACCGCCGCGTAATGGGCGAGCTCAATATCCCGATCTTATTCTCTCGTATAGCAAGGGACAAAAACGGGTATATGACGTTTAGTTTTCTGTCAAACGAAAGCATACTGTTCATCCGTTTCTAGCCTCATTATAATATTGACAATGTAAAAAATATAGATCTTGTGAATCAAGCCGTATTTAGTGTTATTCAGATGCAAAGTTTCAGCAAACATTTCAGCTTGATGGGAACAAATTTACATATTTAAAAATGGCATAAATAAAATTTTATTTAAAACTATTTTTATGAATGAAAACTTATTTTGGTTTGTTGAGATATTTTATGGCTATAATATTCATTGATTTTACATCTTCAATGTGCGAGCGAGATAGCAGATTAGTACGCCTTAACAGAATTTAGTCGAGTTAAACATTCCGACTTAGTCTGCATAAAACTAAATACCAGCCAATTCATTAGATAATTATTAGCAAAACAACTTCACACGATGTCATAATATTTGTTAGATACATGTATATTCTTTTTATTGTTAGTTAAATTATAAAATCGTATCAAACTTCTGCTTTTAAGTATTTATGATATAAACACGACTTTTAGACGATTAAATAACAATTTATTTTTCTATTTAAAAAGTACATTTAACCTTTTTGGTGAGAGTTGTGTTAGATAATGTGTTAAATTCAATTGTCGAATATTTTTATGATTGTAAATTTAGCTTTTTTTCTTACAATAATTTTTGTATAAATAAATCGTTTAAAAGTCGTGTTTTTATAAAATAGGTTAAAAGTAATTAATGTTTATGTGATTCTGAGTCATATCTGTAAGTTTGTGACTTTACTGTCTTCTGTCGTATTTTTAAATCACTTAAATGGCGCGTTTAGCGGATAAGAGTACCACATTTATACGCCATAGACCGCCATATTCCCGGAGTTCCAGAGCAAAAAAAAATGCTTGCGTTTTTAGGCCATCAGCGGTACAGCTGTAGCAGAGCACTAATAGCCTAGTGGTATGACCGTCAACTGACAAGTCAAAGGTCTCGAGTTCGATCCCAAGGCACGCACCTCTGACTTTTCGTAAGTTATGTGCGTATTAAATTAATTATTATCAGTTGCTAAAACGGTGAAATCATCGTGATGAAACCAGTACACCTGAAAAATTTTCACTGGTGTGTAAAGCTATTTCAGAGGCCTACGGGCGTTTAAACTCTGACACCAGGTTGTTCATTAACCACACGATTAGAAGATCAGCGGTGGCGACATCAAACAATCTTTCTTGCTCTAGAGAACCATGTTTCTGCGCGTCAGAAAGGGAACTTTGGGACAATGGCGTCGTTCTATGGCGAATAGATGTGGGTTAATCCTAATTAATCCGAAAACAAGGCATGGAAATAAGGAATAAGTACTTGAAACTGACATAAATTACAACTGTCATTTATGTTACTTTTAATTCTCACAAATAATTGAATAATAGCTATTTTGTCGTTTAAAAATAATTCTGAACATAGACAGGCAGACTAATTTGCTACACGCGTCCCGTTGCTAAAAACATAGATATTAAATTTGATGTTTTAACCTATCAATATTATTTAAGTAGGGATTGACTCTCTGTAGTATTAAGGCACTTAGGGCATTTCGATGAAGTAGGAGATTATCAAATTTTAAATGTATTTGAAATTATTAAAAAAAAATTAAGTAATATCAATTAATTGATCAAAGTATCTGTAGTCTTTTATAAGGTTGACTGGGGAAGCAATCGTGAAACGAATTCCAGTGGGAATGAAGTAGAAATGTCATCAAGTTATCAGGCGGTAAGTCAACGATTACGATCCCAGTCAATATTTTGTATTCTAAATACATCTCTCAAACTGTTTTTCACCTCTTTGTAAAATAGTGAAATTGTAAAGAAACCAGTTAAATGTAATATAATTGTTTGCAGATAAGTTGACTTTTCACAATGTTTTAAGTTAATTGATGAATGATTATGGTTTTTATACATCTATAGAGCTTACTTTGTTTCACTTACATGATTGGTATATAAGAAACTAACTTCGAACTCGTCTGAGGGCGTAAGCAAAGCCTAAGTTTTTAAATTGGACGACTTACCAAAAACTTAGACTAATATCCTTACCTCATCAATTTTAATTTAATTTTTACAAGTTTTATGTACCAAGTTAAGTTTCAGCAAAGGCAAAGTTTGCTCTATAGATCTCTGCACCAGTCTAGTGTCTGGTACTGCTTCCAGCAAATTAGGGGATGTTAGAAAACTCATACGCATTTCTTGCAATGAAAAAGATCGTATATAAAATGTTAGCACCAACTTTTGATGGTCAAGGATTCTAATCACGCAAATGAAACTTAAAAAAAAAAACAAATGAATTGTTAGCAACTGTATCTCTATGGATGTCAATTGATTTCCATAGAGTATATAATTCAGCGTAGAGTAGATAATTTGGGTTAAACCATTATTATATGTTTAAGTTAGAAATATTCTTAAAATATTGTGACAAGTCTTCAGATGTTAGTCAAATATGTAAATGTGCACAGCAAGGAATCGAACTTGCTATGCAGCAAACTTTACACCATGCAAATAAAAATAGTCCCAAATGTGCATAAGTCTTTTATTTGATCAAGATTATCGGTATGACTATCTAAAGTGTGAAACAGCCTTATAAATAAAATCTATGTAGTAAAATGTATAATATAAATAAGGAATAGTCTTTTTATAGTAGGATAACGACTCTAAACCTACGTGGGCCACTGCAAGCTCAATATGAGCAAATGAGACTATTGAGGAGACAGCGACAAGGGGCGAATGTGGCAATGACCCTTAAACTAAGGGATCAAACTAACTCAATTTACATAGCTGTGGAACGGATTGGAAGCGAAAAAAGAATTGGATTGAATTATGCTATAAAGATCGCTCCGCCGACGGCAGCTGTGGAAATTCCCGAGAATGCGCGATATTTTCCTGGAAAACGCGCGACTTATTTTGTGTCGTTGCTGAATTGACTTACAAGTGCATTATGCTTTGGCCAATTCTGTTCGCTTATATTCCGTTCGGCGGCAATGTGAATTGAGCCTAAGCCATAATTGCTTGATACCCGCTGTGCTTTTGACTTGATTGTGGGGAGAGTACCTAAGTTTTAACAAAAACCTTGAATTAAGAATATTAATTTGTATCATCGACGCGAAGAAGAAGTATTTCATGACTTTACAAACACCATCGAGATCTGATTTAGAATTAATGTGAGGCGTAGGTTAAATAGAAACTTAAATCTTGGGCGCGCACACTGTTTTCCTTCACGGATTATTTAAAATCGTTACCGTAGTATTACCCAATTTTTCAGTAGATCTGAGAATGTGTATCCTATTCTTATGTGCATTTATTCAAGCTTATATTAAGTATGACCTTAACCTGAAAGTAGTTTGTTCAGAATCAGTAACTGAATCGATCGCAATAATTTTTACACCATGTTATATTT
Source organism: Protodeltote pygarga (assembly GCA_936450705.2). Lineage (NCBI taxonomy): Eukaryota > Metazoa > Arthropoda > Insecta > Lepidoptera > Noctuidae > Protodeltote > Protodeltote pygarga. The sequence goes on from OW388261.2 coordinate 12,579,603, forward strand.
TGCCGACAGTCAGTTTGCCGTGATCTAATGGCGCAGCCGACAGACTCGGCGGCGCCATTAGATCACGTGCGTCGCCCCGCGCTGCCCGCGCGGCGCGCGGCTGCTGCGTCAGTCGCCCGAAAGCTAGAGAGTACTGCGCATGTGTCGCTTGCGCCCGCGTTCCCGCCAAATCACGTGTTTCGATTGAGTGTCTATTATTGTTTTGATTCTTTTGGGAGTGAAAATGGCGTTTTAATTTTCTAACTAAAACTAAGTAGGAATTTACGAAAGCGCTCCCGTCTGTGCATTTGACAAAGAGGCGACACTTTGAACAATTACTGCGTTATGTTTAAGTGTGAATAGTGCGTAACAGTGCAGTGATTTTGTCGAAATTACGTTATCAAAACGTTACCACCACATTACACAAATGCTCTGTGATCGCACACAACCGAGTAGGTCTAGGCGAGCCACCTGCGCAGCGCCGCGCTCTCAGTGACCATGTTTACGTGAGGAAAACGATGCAAGCTTATAACTTTGTAAGTAAGTACATTTTTTAATTTTACTTAAAATTATTGCGATCAATTCAGTTACTGATTCTGAACAAACTACTTTCAGGTTTAGGTCATACTTAAAATAAGCTTGTATATCTATTAATTACCTACCTTCATCATCTTTTACCAATCGTTCATCGTCGTTAACCTGGGGGGTAATTCCGCTATTTTACCAAAAATGTCCATTCTGACACGATGCTATTGCCATTGTGTCACTGGCCTCAAAAAGTACTTGCGGAATACCAAATGACGTAAAATAATGCCATTGTCATTACACTGCCACTCTATTAAGGCGCTGTGCACAGTCAAAATAGGCTTAATTAAACAGTTTTTTAGCCTAATGTATACATTTTAGAGTAGCAAAAAAAATATATGTTATTCTCGATCATATTTATGAGAGAACTCACGGCTTCAAAACACGTTTTTGGTATTTTTTTTCGATAAAAAAAAATCATAAAACAACCATTAAAATTAACATTCCTGCAATTTTATCTCTATTATTTATAAACCAATCTTGATGAAATTTATAACAGTTACGTAATAAATAATAATAAAGGGAGCCCTCACTTGTATTTATCGATTGAAATAAGATATTAGTAGGAATTAATATATTTACTGATAAATAATTCGGACGAGTCGAACCAAACGTCACGCCATTATCCCTTCTCTTTCATTTCTACGCGGAGCGACAGTGACCGCTGAGGCGCGCTGCTAGATGGACCTATGTCATTTTGTTCCGCCCCCGCTCAGAAATTATTTACGTATCTTGTTTGTTGTTGAAAGCTGTATATTGGGAAATGTAATTTCGTCACCACCAATACCGTCCAATTGGTTTAGTGGTCTTGAACGTTGCACATGTGACCTACGAGAGCGACCGGTTGGGAGTTCCATCCCCGCATCGAGTGATACTTTTTGTTGATTATCTTATTTGAAATAATTGTTATTAATTATTATTTTACTTTTTTTTCTATTTTCTTGTCTGAAATAAATGTTCAGTATTTATTTTTGTTGATTTTCTTATTTTTAAACAATTATAATGCAATTTTAATGGCTTTTCTTTAGAGTACCTAAAAAGTTTTTTTTTAAATAAATAGTTTTTTACTTTTTGTCTATTTTTAGTTTGATAAATATAATATAGGTACATAAAATGATTGTTTATACAATTTTACATTTTTTTTAATTTTGCACAATTTTGATATAATCTTTTCTAGAAAATAACAATTATTGTTTCATTATTTTAAAAATAAGAAAAAAAAAATATTAACATAAATATTTTAAAAAATAACAAAAAGAAAATATGTGTGTGTAAGTACCAACTTATTATTATATTGTGTATTATAAAAATACAAAAATGTACGATGTCTGACATCTAAATCAGACATCTACCTTATTCAAGCTTCTGACCATCAAGGAGAAATGTAATTTGGTCACCACCATTACTGTCTAAATGGTTTAGCGGACTAGAATGTTGATGTAGTCAACCACTATAGTGTATGAATAGAGTTCGATCCTGCATCGAGCATTACTTTTTGCTGATTTTCTTATTTGTTATTTTACTTTTTTTTATTTTTATTTTTTTTATTTTTGTTGATTTTCTTATTTTTTAAACAATTATAATGCAATTTTAATGGTTTTTCTTTGGAGTAAAAAGATTTCTTTTTTAAATAAATTGTTTTTTTACTTTTTGTCTATTTTTTTGTTTGATATAAATATAATATATGTACATAAATAATTATTTTTAAAATTTTACAGTTTTTTTTTCAATTTTGCACAATTTTGATGTAATCTTTTCTAGAAAATAACAATTATTGTTTCATTATTTTAAAAATAAGAAAACAAAATTATGAACATAAATATTTTAAAAAATAACAAAAAGAAAATATGTAGTTAATTACTAATTATTATATTGCGTATTATAAAAATTCAAAAATATACGATGTCTGATAGGGTTCGAACCTAGAGGTTGCCGCGGGCACGCTCATTTCAAGCGGGTCATTGCCACGATAGGTCAAATGCACTTGTGATATTACTGACGAAATTACGCTTTTATTTATAATGGACGTTACGCAATGGCGAGTTTTGCGCGATGCCTCGCAATCTATTATTTTGCTTCAAGCTTGCAATAGACGGAAGGGGCGGGACCCATGGGCGGGGCGGCTCGTTCCCACTTCATCCTGCTTCACCCCCTTTGTAATACCAAACTTGACTGTGCACAGCGCCTTAAGACGTTTTATCGTTACGTGAATCGGGCCCCTGATTACCTGCGACTGCGATTACGTAGGTACCTAGGTATTACCAAAGATAGGCAGAAAAATTTACTATTACTTACAAAAAAATATTACATACACACAACCAAATAAGTTCTAGTAGGTATAATCTGGCAAATCAGTCCCATACACGCAAGACTAGAAAACCTTATGGTTTAAGTAGAAAACTCATTACAAAGCTACAACTTTGACGTAATCTACGAGCAGCTGTGGTTGTTCCCACGTCGCCAGCCAGGAGCCCATGTCTTGCCAGAAGTTTAACAGCCCCTTTCTTTGGCCATTGCTCCAAGGTTTAGGGCTCCCGTTCACTGTGGTCAACCCGTCTGGGAACTCCGTGATGCTGCCGGCTCCGACGCCCAGGGTTATATAAAACTGTAATTAAAAAATTTAATTATAGTGGCTTGTGAATTGTGATACAGACTTATGGTAAGTTTGTAGGTAAAATGGCTACGTGGCTACATAAACATGAATTTTAAACTTTCGTAAACATTCGCTAATGTAAAACCCCCCTTAAATATTTTTTTTTCCATTTCCTATCGAACACTAAATGGTCTGACAGACGTCTCTCTGGTACCGATCTGAGTAAATAACGCTTGAGTAGTACTTACATGATTATCGAAGGGTGCCAAATTGGATCCGAGTCCGAGAAGCATGCGCGGTAGCTGCGAGCACTGCGCGGGGAAGCGTCCGCGCAGCCCGCTTGCTGTCGGCTCCAAGCGTGCCCACTCCTCACCATCCACGGACAGGATTATGCGTTCTGTGGATTACGAACATGTTTGAAATTTCCTCGATCCATCAGAGTCTTTAAAATCAACTACCTACTTCACAGACAAAAATAAAATAAAATTACATGCATACATGGAATTACAGAACGTAAAAAACTAGGAAATAATTATACTTAAGTACCTACCAAAAAAGTCGCGTTTTTAATCAAGTAATTAGTGTTTGATCGTCTCTTTTTAAAGATTTCTTGAAGACATTTACGAGACAATTATCACCTACCTACCTACTAGGTATGTGTCATATCGCAAATGAAACAACCAGTCAAGCAATAACTAATATTACTATTTTCTATATTTAGATATAATGTAAGTAGGAATGTATCTACGTATGTATGTTTTTATTGATACTCTACCATAAGCATAAAGATAAATAAACAACTTACAATACCTAACAAGTAATGTCCAAGTTATCATCATGCGTTTTTGAGACAGAAAAGTATTAATAATTTAAACATGCTTTATTAATATAGGTAATATAGACTCACGCCTGTATTCCCCAGAGGGGGTAGGTAGAGGTGTATGCAGTAGGTACACCCACGTTTCGCCGGCTATAAGTTCCATGTAATAGGGGGCGAGCCTATTGCCTATTATTAATAGGTATATGGGAATTTTTTCTTTCTACAAAATTTCAATCTTTTTTTTCGCAATGCATAGGTAGGTAGGTACTACGCGAACTTGACATAGGTATTAGGTAGGTACGGGGTACTTATGCATTGCATAATGCATAAATACTTTATAAAAATGTTTCTGATGTCATATGCAATAAGTTACCTACTTACATCTATACCTAGCATTGTTCTCTAAATAACACGTAAACCGGACAGTAGCTAAGGATCAAGACGAATTTTACCTGGTGCCCACCGTACGGAATATTCGTGGAACTGGTCTCCCCACATGCCACTGCTGGCCATCCTGCTGCTGAGCAAAGTGTCATGACATTGGAGATCCATGATGGGTCCACCGAAGAGCACCTAGAAATGAACAACAACAACAATTTTAAATTTTGTTCGTCATACAGTATCAATTAGGTGCAAAAACCAAGAGATCAAGATTACCTGGATTACAGAGTATCTGGACCACAGATAACTAAATAGTTACTACGTAACCTGGACGGTACCTGGGTGAATTTCTTGAATTAAGTTAACAATTTCGTAACTCTTCATTAATGTAACATGTTGTTAACATTATTATACGTATAACCAGGAAGGTTAGAAATTTTAAATTGTTGTCTTATCTATAAGTTACCGTAATATTTAGTATTTTATACCTACACTACCTCTGCCTCGTTGGTCTAGTGGTAGCAAGCGCGACTGCTGAGCACGAGGTCCTGGGTTCGATCCCCGGGTCGGGCAAAGTGTTATTGGGTTTTTCCATTAGGAAATTCTCAGTAGCAGCACGGAGTCTGGAATTGTGCCCTGTTAATGGCAATAGGCTCGCCCCCTATTACATGGGACTTATAACATAGCCGGCGAAACGTGGGTGTACTGCACACCTCTGCCTACCCCCTCTGGGGAATACAGGCGTGAGTCTATAAATAAAATAAAATAAATTTATACCTACATGTAACCTGAAATGAATAGGCTCCTGTCTTAATTACGCGGTGATACGAATGAGATCCTTAACTTTTTAGTAAATTTTCGTGAAATTCACCTACTTATGTATGTGTGACGTACGACCTACCCATGTGCTTGAAAATCAGGTCCATAACCAATGCGCCACCACATGTTAAACTGGACTTAGCAAATAATTCTTATTACGCACATGATATCGAAAATTATGATATGGCTGCCTTTTCCCTCGATTTGGCAGTCAAGTAGTGTGTGCTACCAACCTTATTCGAATAGTCTGTTGTGCCCTTAGTCAGTACTTTATTGCCGCGAGCTGATACTATATTGATCACACCAGAACTGTAGTGCAGGCTTCCATATTTCTGCAAGAAAGGTTCTAGGAGAATTTCTGAAAAGAGAAAAGTCTTTCAGATGCAATTCTAGCACATAATTTCTCATGTTGACTATACTGTATCCGTAGATTTAAGATTTTAGAAGAATTTAGTTTGCAATCGGTTATTTTGCCCATCATTTTGTGAAAAAAAAGAATTACTTTCATGAATCTAACCTGGATAAATCCAATCACCCTGCGGCAGTTTAGCTCTGACGGTAACAGTGCCGTAGGTGAACGCGAAGCCTTTGGAGATGATCCTGCCACTAACGATGGGCGGCAAGATATCTGCGCCCTCCGCCTGCTTCATGCATGCTTCTGCTGATGCAGTGCATCTGTGGGGAATGCAGTTTGATAGGATCATCTTTACATAACTCGTGATATGAAACAGATTCCCAAACTGCGTAAAGTGGTGTTATCTTAATTTATTTTAATTTTGGCTCAAACTCATAGGTGGCGCTAGAAGTATTTTTAAGAGACTATATTTACCCACTAAAAAGATTGATGGAACCGGTGTAGATTGAGTCAGGGGTAAACCCTGGTAAGTTCTGCTGCAGGACCGGCGCGATGCGCAGGTTGCCGTTCACCACTGATACTGTGAGGTTTGAAGCCAGTCGCTGGTATGACACGAACGGGAAATTCTGTGGGTTCAATGAAAAAGTTAATGTACCTAAATATAAGTAATGAAATGTCTTATTATTTTTCTTCATTCTTTAACGTATGGTTAATGAATAACTTAGCGTCATAGTGAAAACCGTCCTTAGACTTCTAACGTGGCTTTTCATTCTATAAAATTGCATGCAGATTTCTTTACTTTCACTGTTTTTAGCCAGTCTTCTTGGCAGGAGAACCGAATTCATTGCATATTCACCGGACAACCGGTCTTGACTGGCTAACATCCATTCATCCATTAATCCATCTTAAGAGGCTCCATTAGCTGCTCGCTGGCAATTCTTGGAGGCAGGCGGTCGTTGGTATCCCTTCAGCGATCGATGTGTCTTCTAGTGGTATGCACTAGTAGAAGAATGCCTGTGTTTAAACACTGACTGTGTTTAAACTCGCGACTTTTAATTTGACAGTCCAACTGTCAGACCAATAGGCTATCATTACCATAAAATGTGTAGTAATTTATCTTTTTTGTTTTGAATAAAGTTACATGTAGATAATGAAATAGGTAGGTAAGTATTAAAGTATGTAACAGTTAATTAGTTCAGGCAACCGACATCTAAAAATAAACTGGATTCATAATAAAAACAACTTTTGAAATGGATGATTAGCGCTTATTTATAAAGTTGTATAAGGAACCTTTAAATATATACCTAATTCGGACTTTTGCAGAAGCCGTGGTCGCAAGGATTCATTTTATATTAAATTCCTTTATTGACAGATCAACGTTGAACATCTGGCCCGCACCCTGCTCACCAAGCTCAAAGAATATTATACTAAATTACTAATATAGGTTGTCTATCCTAATACCTACAACTTTCAAGGATAAATTATATCCTTGATTTATGTTGAATTTGATATTTCATTTTTACTTTCATGATTTTTGTGAGTTTTTTTTTACATGTAGCGCATGTTAGCTTATTAAATATTTATATTTATTTAATGATCCCTAAAAAAATCTAGAGCATGGCGTACACGGGAATTTTGTGAATATAAAACGAATCCATCAATTGATTGGCAATTGTAGTAACTAAACTAAGTAGGTAACCGTTAGTTTAACTAATACCTACTTCTTGGACGAGCAAAAACCACAAAATGGCAAATCAGTGAGTCATATTGAAAAAGTCCCGTGTCCGTCCTCATTAAAAACGCCATCATCAGTTCCAAATAAGTACTGCGGTCGGTAACCTGTTTAGTTCGAGGTAAAACAGGCACAATTCCATTCCTGTTTCGAGTTTACAAGTAAAATTTGTATTACTATAATGACGGTGAAGGTAATGATAAGGTACAAGGCCGTTGCCAAGGGGGGGCAGGAGACTACTGCTCCCCTAGAGAATCTAAAAAATGTAGTCTTACGGGACGGGGACGGGTGAGACGAGTAGGGGTGGTGCTATTCTGCCGGAAACCACACGGCACCGGAAACCACACGAAACAAGAAACTTACATCCTAAGTTTATTTAGCATTGCTAAAAATAGCCAGTCATTTCACCTTATCATTTTTTGTACAGCATTTACTTAGAGCCATTTAAGCTTGAGACAGCTGTATTTTATTATTTAACTAGCGACCCGCCCCGGCTTCGCACGGTTACGCTAATATGCATGTATTATAATATAAACCTTCCTCTTGAATCACTCTATCTATTAAAAAAAACCGCATCAAAATCCGTTGCGTAGTTTTAAAGATCTAAGCATACATAAGGACAGACAGACGCGGGAAGCGACTTTGTTTTATACTATGTAGTGATTAGTAACGTGAAAGATACGAGACTTACAGGTGTATTAATAGGTAAGTATTGTTCAATCTGCCATACGTCGTCTCTGAACGTGTCGAAGTTGTCTTCGAATATCGTTTGACCTGCGCAAGCGACGCCACCGCGAACTGTTGTTACTGTAGGCTTGCACCCTGCTGGTTCCTTGGTGCCTGTGCTAAATCTATCTTCTGTTTCTAGTGCTGGAAATGGAGAATATAAATTCTGATGAATACACTGGAAAGAATAATTATTATTTATTATTCCATTTATTCAATTATAAAATTATACATTTAAAAATATAAAATATAGTAGCCCACCGGTATCGGGGACAGAGTCCAAGTTACCGGTGGTCAGGGCTCCAGAGAAAGGAACCTCCTGACTATGCGAGCCGTGTCTAGGAGTACCGCCTTCTGCATCAAGCTCTTGATCGAGCCATCCAACGAGAGCCTCTTAAGGTGTTAATTATCTTAAGGTGGTGATTATAGATGAAAACGTCGATGGAAGGAGAGTAAGTGGTAGGGTAATTAATTTTGCGCCAAAAGCAGACCCATTCACTCAAAAAACAGGATAACAAAACCAGTTGAGTTAATGTAAAAATTGCTAAACTTTAATTATTCTCAAACAAAATTGTTAAATTAAATTAAATTATATGGAAGCCATTTCTTTCCTTCTTGTTGCAGTATAGTTATGTTGTCACTATATTTGATTACTTGTAACAAAACTTTTTGTTACATATTAGTTACCAAATATTTTTTTCAGTGTTCTTTTTGGAAACTTACCAATTTTTTTAAAGGAATTTAAATTACTAACCCCTGACAGTATAGGTCAAGTTATCCTTCAAATAACCAGCTCTATTCGCTGACACGAAAACGTAGTAGTTGACTACATCGCCGACTTTCAGCTCCAAGTTGGGATCTTTAAAGGTCCACCGGCCATCTTTAGCTCCAAGCACCTCCCCGCTAATGGTACCGACGTCATTATTGCCTATAGCGCGATTGACATTGCCTTGGAACACGAAGATTCCGATGTTAGGGGCATCTGAAATATTTTTTTGTATTTTGTAGTAAGTACTTGAGGTTTTAGGTGTCGTCCTAAGGGCTTGTACACAAAACTGCGATGCGACGTCGCATCGCAGTGTCACAGTGCACGTGTCTTTAAAATTCTGAAATTCTAAATCAACGCGAGCGGAGTCTCGGGCAAAAACTAGTATTTAATAATAATGATTTATCTAAGAGTACCTACTCGGAAAAAATATCCGATGAATAAGAAATCTGTCATTGGGATGTAAATAAGTAGAAATAATAAACAGATAAACTGATGTTTATTCTGAATGTAATAATAATTTATAGGTAAAGCGTGATAAGGGGAATTACTTTTTTTTAATGGTTTTATTTAGCTTGCCCTGTTTGTTATTTGATTATTGAAGTACCTATGTGCCCCTTTCGGGTCGGACAGGGTTTTCTTAACAAGCTGTATATGCCTCGGAGGAAATGGCAATTGCCTGTTTCGTATTAGTAAAGTCCTCGCCTACGGCTCGGCCTTCAAACTCATACTCGACCTGCAATTGCCTATTTCCCGGCCTTTGCAATAATGTACTATTTGTCATAAACAAGATAATGCTAAGTAGTAACTATTTTTTTTAAACCCGCGGATTTTTTTCCGTGGATTCAGTTTTTTCCGGGAAAAAAGTTCCCCCTGTATCACTTTCCGGCCAATGTTTATTTATAAGCAAAAAAAAAACAAATCATTCCGTTATTCCGTTGCCGCGTGCAAGAAAAACAAAATAAAATATCAAACTTTTGTATCAAGAGCAAAATTTTTCATCCAAGTTTTCGCATTAGAATTAATCGTTAAGTATCATAATAAGTGATTTACTATTTTACTATCATTTTGTATTGTTTGTCTTTGCATCAGTGACCTTTAAGGTCAACGGATAAAATTGAACTGATACTAAACGTAGGTATTACATTAGTTTAATTGAAAGAAAGAGGAAAGAAAAAAAAATTAGCATAATAAAATAATAATTAAAAAAGCAACAAATAAATGTGAGACAGCACTACATCATTGTCATTTGGACAGAATATGAATAACAGATAAACATCTTATTTAAGAAAAAAAACAACATAACAAAAAAAAAATAGTATCAGAGAAGATTACCTAATATTAAATCAATATTTTTACTTGTAACTAGTTGTAATAAAGATTAGAATACGTTATAAATTTTCTGTAATCTTTGTTAAAAATAAAAATGACTGTGAACCTATAATTATATAGTAAACAGTACCTAAATATATGATCTACAAGGTCTACCTACTTCGTACGTTACCAAATTTGTCCAATATTTTATCAAACGAAATACCATATTTAATGATTACACTATTTATAATAAATTAAAAGGCAATTTAATAACTGATATCCTTAAATAATTACGATAAAAATGAATTGGATTGATGAAGTATTTAGCACTTTTGTTCTAAATAGATAGACTTATAGTAAGTACCTTATCCCGTACATGTTCAAGGAATAAACAGTATGTTTATCAAGATATTTTACTAGGATCTGTCAGTATAATTTTGTACCACCTACCTGGTATAGAAGCCTTAAATCCTTTAGGTTTTAGCGCCTGTATCCTTACATCTGGTATTTCATATTGAGCACAAATCGTTTTAATAAATATTAATAAACAAATCAACGGCGCGCGTGCGCTTCTGTTGGCGGACATTTTGTTTCTAAATAATACTGATGGTCACAACTCTGACGTCGACTTTTGAGTCACCAAGAGTTTACGTTTTTCCTTAGCGAAATCTCTGTTGTTTTAAATCTAGGCCTTCGCTTGTGATAAAATGATCCAGTCCAGTCATGACGGTAATGATCCATTAATTTGTTTGGTTCAGTTTGTATTAAAAAATGAAAATGTTTTCTTAATCAACCTTCTTTTCTTTTCTTACTTTATATAACTATGTTTGTATTATTAATATAATAATTATATAATAGTTAAATATATATATAGTTATAATAACTATATATAGTTGAAATATTAGTACTAATTACAATACAGTACCGTCATTTACTTAATATTAAAGCGATTTTACATGTAAAATAAATGCTCTTGTACTATTGGACTGGTACCTGAGATATTATATATATAATAACAGACCGGGCTAGAGGCCCTGGATAGAAGAGTCCGTACGCTGCTAACCGCAAACCATAAGCATCACCCACGACCGTCATTGATGAGGCTGTACATCCCGCGCGCGCATTTTAAATGCCAAGACTTACCATAATCGCGAGGTGTATAGTCTCAGGAAGTTCTTTTTCTATGCTGATGTGGGGATGCATCGGGATGTTGTTGCAGTGGACAAGTAGGTATTGTAATTGAACTTGCTAATTATAAGAATGCTGTACCTAATACCTAAGAACTTGCTCTGAGATACAACCTTGTCGAGTTAGAAGTTGGCTTATTTATCATTCCTAATAATCATCAACTGGACTGCCTCGTTGGCCTAGTGGTAGCAAGCGCGACTACTGAGCACGAAATCCTGGGTTCGATCCCCGGGTCGGGCAAAGTGTTATTGAGTTTTCTCCATTAGGAAATTTTCAGTAGCAGCACGGAGTCTGGAATTGTGCCTGATTAATGGCAATAGGCTCGCTCTCTATTACATGGGACTTATAACATAGCCGGCGAAACGTGGGTGTACTGCATACTTCTGACTAGCCCCCTCTGGGGAATACAGGCGTGAGTCTATGTATGTATGTAATGGCATTAGGCTCGCCCCCTATTACATGGGACTTATAACGTAGCCGGCGAAATGTGGGTGTTTGTAAACACCTCTGTCTACCCTGAATGAATACAGGTGTCACTTTATGTATGTTATAATATCATCAACAAGGGGAATATGCAGTTTAAGTTTGCATAATACAATACTTAAAGCGCTAAGCAATAAAATTGATTTTTTACGATAATAAATATGATGATGGAATTATAAATGGAAGTTGTTTTAATAAGGATGTTTTTGTTTTTAATTGAAATAATAATATTCCTGGACAATAAAAGACAAAACAAGAGCTAAAAAAACATATTTTTATTCATAATAATAATTTATAATCAGTGTATTATCTACGAGGCTTGGGTTTTTTGAAAATAGCACACACACACACCTGAAACAAATATTTAAATTAATATGAATTTTAATAATTTATTACTACTAGAAGTTTAAAAAGAGTCGTGATAGCCTAATGGTTTGACCGTTTGACTAGCAAGTCATAGGTCTCGGGTTCGAACCCAAAGTTCGTTCGCACGAAGTTCGTAAGTTACGAGCGTATTATAAATTCATTATCACTCTCCGTGCCTCGGATAGCACGGTAAGCTGTTGGTATTAATTGCCATTAGCCATTTATGCAGGATATATTATAGTGCACAAGTGTTTGCGCAAAAATAGGTGTACTATCTATTCCCTCATTCTCATAGTCTAATGGGATGGCAATCTGACACGACTGGAGAGAAATCAGATGCAAGACCGACGGCTTTATATATTATGTTTTCCGTGGCACTAAACTTTATTGCTTGTCAACCAAAGATTATTTACCTTCTAAAGCGCATAAACCTTGACAGAGTCAATTTGCAACGCGCTGGTGTCATCAAACCAGGTGGGGAACCACTGGTCACGAGCGTTCCAGAAGTTCAGCATAGCTTTAGAGGCGCTGTTGTTCCACGGCTTGGAGGGGCTGTCAGGGAACTCGCGCACTCCTCCAATGTTCAAACCCAAGGATATGTAGAACTGGAAAAGGGAATACACGTCATGATTTGAAGAATGCTGGTTGAATTTAAGTCATTGGTTTGGTTTCACCCTAGGGCGGAAAAAGACGCATTTTCACCTACAAAGAAAACGTACAAATGTAGTTGACAGTAGTAACTGCAGACAGCAGTGTTGAAAAACGAAAAAAAAAAAATGATTTTGTCTCTTGTCTTGGTTTAAATGCATAATTTATTATAGATAAGATATCATTGGCTTTCGATACAATCAGCAAATCTTTCCCGCATAATTAGGTATAATTGATTTTATACATAACTATGTATTCAAATCAAGACATAAAAGAGAAGACTAAATACATTCTTTCGTACTGTCTGTTTGTCTTTTACAGACTATTGTACATCGATCTTTTCACAGATAATTATATTCATGACAATATGTAAGTGTGAGTACAAAGATACCGATTTTTTACAAGCTTTTATTTAACTTGAATTTTGCAAGCTGAATTAGAATCACTTCCTATGGAGAATCCTATGGAGTTAAATTTTTACATGTTAGTTAAGTTTTGATGACGGTACATTTTTATGGTAAGCATGATCTGAATCGAAATCTAGGATTACTTCAGATAAAGGAACTCTACAGCATACTCAGCACAGGTACAAATTTTTGCATATACATTTAGTTTTGATACTCCAATATAAAAATTTATATCCTAAAAACTTAGTTAAAAACGTTGTTTTTATAAAAATTATATTTATTGATTGGTAAGACATGTACCTACTTATTCACGATTCCATGAACCTAATATTTAGCTGCAACCGTTTCTATTTAAAACAAACTCCAGTGTATTGGGAAAAATAAAGCTAGAAGGATTCCATCCATTACCATATCATCAAAGGGGGCCATGTTAGTGCCCCTTAGCCACAGTGCGGCAGCAGGTACGTGGTACTCGTTGGCACTCTTATAGAAGCCTTCCGTTGGTGGTATCACTTCTCCATACTTCTCACCATCCACGAAAAGAGAAAAACCATCTAAAAGGAGAAGGTTTAAATCAATACATGGCAGTCGATAGAAGGTTAGGTTAGATTAGGTTAGGTTAGGTTCTTGGCCGGGGCCGCGGAAGGCGCGCATGCTCCCGCGACCCTGGCCCTCGTGCGAGAGGGGAACACCGGGGTGGTCTTTTACTCAGTAAGAGTCTGACAAACCCCTCCGCCCTTCCCCAGGGTGGGTAACATCCATGAGAATTTTCCACCGTGGCACAAAAAAAAGGTTAGGTTAGGTTTGGTGCTTTTCATCCAAATTTTAAAAGTTTCATTTTGTTAAGGCTCATATTGAGGGCGCGTCTGTTGCCGATATAAGATACAGTTTAGACTTCATTGAGAATATTATAATCTGCCTTTGTCCTAATTTTATTTAGGGTCGGTGCCATAAGTTTTCTTCTTCCATTCATCTCTATTAGCCGTAATTTCACTGCTTTCTCCTTTTCTATCTATGTCGCTTTTTACACAATCCATCCATTTTTTTTTGGTCAACCTCTACTCTTATAACCATCCACATAATTATGTATACATATTATATACTTAAAACCTTTCTCATAACATGCCCTTCAACTGTACTGAGAATATCTAGGTAGAAAAATCCAAGATACATATTTTAGTTAGACTTGGATGTCGAACCCCCTTTTCAGTCATGCAATTTGGGTGGCTGTAGTACTAGCTTTATACCGCTTTTTTTTAATTATAAATTTATAATAAAATTACCTACCTGGTCTCCATTCCAAAGTGTAATTGTGGAAATCATTACTCCAAAGGTCGTTGCCAAACTTTTCTTTCAAATTGGCCGATCTGAAACAATTTAGTTATTTGGTTATTTTTAGTTATTTGGTCTCTATTATTATGGTTTGGTATTTGGTCACTTCTGCACTATAATCCTGCGTAATTGGCTAATCTCCGTTAAGATTGGCCGCTGTGACCGAAATTCGGTCAGGAGCTCATTATTGTTGGTGATAGTCTGCCTTAATAAGGATCTTCTCTCGTAGATCTCCTTTAGTACATGGGGTGATGCACCCTCAATTTTTATTGGCGTCTACCCCTTGCAGTTCGCTCTCGAGCCCTGGGGGTCCACTTTGGGAATCAATGGTTTAAACTGTTTCACGCACCTGTATGGTTCAGTGTCTGACATGATGGGTCCAGCGTACAGTCTCTTGGAGTCCTCAGCGTTGCCCTTAACGGTGGCAATGCGGAGTAACCCTGATGAATACTTTCGGATGCCGTAAATATTGTCACGGGGTTCCAGCTGGATTTCTGGATGTTGTAAGATAATTTCATATTAAAAACAAGTAATGCTTAACCTAAAACCTAAGGGCCAACTAATTTTAATAGTACAGCTTAATTTTACTACTACTACTAGATAGATACTTTTACGTACTGTTATAAGATAGGTAGGTACTACTATTAATTAATTCAACGTCATGCAATATAATTTGCATTTGTGTTGTCCAGCAGTTAATGTTAATTCTACTACTAGATATTACTATACTATTCTACTACTACTACTAAATACTACAACCACTACTACTAAATATTACTGCTATCATTACTATTGCTACTAAATATTACTGTTACAACTACTAGTACTAACATTACTACTACTAGATATTACTACTACTAAATACTACGATTAGTACTACTAAATACGACTATTACTACTACTAAATACTACTAGATACTACTTCTATTACTAGACTGATTTTATTATTGTAATATTACAAAAAGTTTACCAGGATAGATCCAGTCCCCAAGAGGCATTTTGGCGCTGACCTCAATTCTCCCGTATTTAAAGGCGAACTTTTCTTTAGTAGTGACCTTAGATGTGATGATGGGTGGCAAGATCTGGGCGCCAGTAGCTTGCCGGGAACATTCCATGGAGCCGATTATACCCGTGCATCTGGTAATTAGTCTTAAATAGATTGTAATAAATCAAATCTAGACATCTAAATATAAAGGTATTATAATAATGGTCCTTATTCTTTGTGAAATTTTTACATGTTTTTAGCACATGTTAGCTTATTAAATATAAATATTTAATAAAAAATTTGAAAAAACAACTCCGTATCAGTTGTTTTTTTTCAATTTTTTTTCAAATTTCTTATTAAATATTTATGGTCTTTATTCTCTTGAACACATGGCTACACATCACACTGTACAAAACCAGTATGAACTGGCCTCGCATTGTATAGGCTCTTCGTACAAGAAGATGTCAGCTTATACTGGAAATGTATAGCTTGATCCAGCTAAACAAATTTTATGATGTCCATTTCCACATTCCGCTTAATAAATTTTAGTCTAACTATATCTTTATCTAATAAACACTAACGAAAAAGGACAGCAAATTGAACTGTCAAATTAAAGCTGTCAAATTAGAGCTGTCAAATTAGAGCTGTCAAATTAGAGCTATCTAATTAGAGCTGTCAAATTAGAGGATAGGAAAATTTATTGATTTTCTTACCTTGCAGATATATCAAGAGATTCCCTCACAAAGCCTTCTCCATATACCGATTCTAAAGTAATAGGTTTGATGATCAATTTTCCGTTCCTTACTTTAATATTTTGTTCCTTGAGATACACGTTAAAGGGGAAGTCCTGTTAAATAAATAATAATAATTAACACTTCACTATTTATGTGTCTGTATGTCTGTCTGTGGCATCGTAGATCCCATAGGCATAAACCAATTTTGATTTGTTTTTTTTATTTGAAAGGTAGCTTAAACCTCTAATGACAGCTAAGTATATGTCACTATTTTTTTTTAACGATAGACAATAATAATACCTATATAGCACACTTTACCCTAAATAAAAAAAATCAAATAACAGTGGAAACGTTCCAGGTTTAATAACTTTTTTGATGTTTAGTTTGGCATGTCATTCATTCATTCATTCAGCTGCATCCGGTAAGACTGGAAGCCGACCCCAACATAGTTGGGAAAAGGCTAGGCAGATGAATTTGGCATGTCAAGGTGGTACATATACGAGTATTGCTATTGTTTGATTAAGGGTTAATTAAGATTGTTTATTAGCTAAAAAAATTAAAGATTTCTGTATTTCTCTGTTCTGGATTTAAAATTTTGAATTTTATGTATAAGTTATTATAATAATATGTTAGCTGACTAAATTCAGAGTTAAAATTTACCGGCTCATCAGGAAATTGGACCAGAGTAGTCCAAATCTTTCCCTTTTCTAAATTACGGTTGAAATTATCTTCAAACAGCAACTGTCCTTTACAAACGAACCCTGGCACGCTGACCTTAGACACTGACAGTTCACATGGATATTCTATATTTGGTTCAATAGTTTCAGAATCAATTCCAGGGGCTGGTATACCGGGTTCTGGAGTGACTTCAGGAATTGTTGGGCTCGAAACGGCTCCACTTTCATCTAAAGGTTCACCGGCTTCGTTGACGTAACCTGAAAGAAATTGATAAGGTGTATAGATAATGATTAAGGCGTTAATTTTCCATTGTTTGTTGCGATTTTTTATAACTATAATTAATTGATTTTATATCCACAATGTGCGAGCGAGATAGCAGATTAGCGAGTATCCGCGCCTAATCAAATTAAATCAAAATGTTTTTAATCATTATGTATTAGTATTCTAATATTATTAGGGAGTGACTCTGGTTGCCAGTTCCAAGGGCAGCCTACCCTTCATGGAGAAAAATCTGGCAAGAAACTCCAATACTCTACTCTCTCAAACTCTACAATATTTTTGGATACATTGCTCTAAGGTGTTATGTGAGAACAATGAGAGTTGAGTAAACATAGGTATGCGCCTTAAATATACTTTTGATAAAATTACTGTAACAGCTATGGCCTGACCAGTCCCAACAGCCGGCACCCGTTGACCCATCAACCTACTCAACCATATTGTAGGGAATTGGACGACCCAACACATGACGCCACCGGTATCGGGTCATTTCCCAGCAAGACATACCCAAACTGCACAGCAATCATCACGTCGAATCTCTAAAATCGTTTTGTAACGATCGAAAATAAAGATTTGAATATTTTGGGAAACAGCTAGACAAATGGAATAAAGTCAGATAAAAATAATGTTCTCCTGACCGAATTTCGGTCACAGCGGCCAATCTCAACAGCAATTAGCCATCTGTGCAGGAAATATTATAGTACAAAAGTGTGTGCGGAAACACAATTGCACTCTCTATTCCCTCACTTTCATTGTCCGATGGGTCGGCAATCCGACTTTTTTTTTTATTCCTTTGTCAATCACACAGAGTCTCACAAAGGAATAAAACGAAATCAGATCGAAAGTACAAATATCCTTATCACCGTTCAACAATAGGTCTTAAACGTTACAAACGACTGAAACCCCGCTTAGAAATAAAAAGACACTCTTTAGAAATCTCGATTTATATAAAGGTACGCTGAACGGCTTCGCAGGTGTTAAGGATACGATAAGAACTCTTCTGGTAATACTTGAAGCTTTGTGATGAACAGCCATTGTGTTCTAAGAACGAAAACCGGCTTAAGGCTTGTATCTAAAATACACGGGGAAAAGTTGCGATAGGTTTACATGTATTATGTATGCTTGCTTTTAAAAATATACGTTAAGCGACATCGATTAATTTCGTGAGGTGATTTATGCGATTTTTCGACCCTATCTTCCTGGTGAGATGTCGGAAGATTATGCTCTATAGGGAAGAGGGCAGCTTTTCCCCTAATTTCACGACAGATTTTTCAAACTACATCCGTTTAATATTATGATAAAAAAGGAATTTAAGAAAAGTTGACTTTTCTATGTCAATACTTAACTTACGTAAATTTGATGAACATAGTCGACTTTGAAACTTGAGTAAGTCAAAAATTTTGATAGGATGTGTGTGTGGAAAGTAAGTAAAAATTGTACACTGTGTCTCGCGGAAAAAAAATACATAATATTATCTGCCGAGGTCCCCCTCTCCCTCTTCTCACGTGAGATTGGGTGAGATTCGGCTCGACGGCTTTTTTTAGGCTGGTTTACTGTTAGTAGTCCGTAAAGGTTTTTAAGGAAAGAAAAATTGGAAATGTTGCCCGGAAAATTGCAATAGCTAATTTTGAATAATTTCCTTTGGATTAAAACAGAAAATGATCTTCAACCAACGCTATGATTTATTCTCCATTATCTAGAAAACGTGACCTTATATAACCTATAGATATACATTGTTTACGTCTTTATGTACCCATTTAAGTGATACTTGTTATATAATTAAATAAATTACCTTTAATAAAATACAAGACCGAGAAATGTACTAAGAATTTGTATTTAATAACACTATAATTGTGTGTAACAGCAATCACCTGCTACTGTGATCGATAACCTGCTTGCCCAGCGTGGCAGTTATGAGCAAATACCTCCGAAGAGCATACCAAAGTGGCGTGCATTGGGAGAGGCCTATATTCACTAGTGAACTAATACAGGCTGATGATGACGAACACTATAATTGGGAATTGAATATAGTGCCTCGTGGTCAGTGCGTGGAACTTGCGACTTATATACCAACGAACTAATTGTCGAGGTCGTGAAGAAATTAAGTGTTATTAACAGAAGAGAACTACGTACAAATGCTCGAAACGGCACACTCACACACATGCGTAGTATTGCGTAAAGACGAGACTCCTAAGCGAACGTCGCGGTACTCGCAGAGTCATCGCAATATCAACGAACGCGTCTTTGCGCATGCTTGTGAGAATGTGCAGTTTTCGAGCGTTTGTATGTAGTTTCCATACTGTATGTTTATTATACTGTGGTTTAACGCAAAGGATCGAAAGAGGATGGAGTTGGTCATATTCTTCACCAGTAAAAAGGAAAAGCAGTCTTCTTCCTTACCAGTTACGGTCCACTCTCCATTGTCCTCTCGGTATCCTAGTCCATCTTTTATGACGTATGTCCAATAGAAAATGGTGTCACCAATTTTGAGGTTAGCGTTCCGATCCCTGAAGGTCCACCTTCCATCCTTGGGTTTGGTGATGTCTCGGGACCACTGGCCAGCTTCCAGGCCTTCCATTTCCTCATTCAGCTTCCCGTGGAATGCGAATAATGTGAAGCCATCATCTGAAACAGGAAAGATGAAATTTTTTAATTGTCATTTTACTCTGCGGTATTTGCGGCCTCGTGGCGCTGTGATGATTGTCTCGATTGATAAGATTAAGTAGCACTTAGCGCGGTCTGTTAGTGGATGGGTGACCATTTGTTGCATTTCATTTCGAGCACGTTCGTGTTTTGGGGCGCACGGCTACCACTTCATGTGATACCTACCACTCTGTTACAATGTTATATTATACCACTCTGTTATATCCTTATGTTATACCATGCCTTATCATCTGCCTAGCCTTTTCCCAACTATGTTGGGGTCGGCTTCCAGTCTTACCGGATGCAGCTGAATACCAGTGTTTTACATGGAGCGACTGCCTATCAGACCTCCACAACCCAGGTACTAGGTTACACGGTACCCCTTGGTAAGACTGGTTGTCAGACTTTCGGCCTTCTGACTACCACCCGTAACGACTGTCAAAGATCTACAATTGACAGCCGGGGCCAACAGCTTCACGTACTATCCGAGGCACGAAGAGTGATAATTAATTTATAAAACGCACATAACTTACGAAAAGTCAGAGGTGCGCGCCTTGGGTTCGAACCCGAGACCACTGACTTGCCAGTCAACGGTCACCACCACTAGGCTATTATCTATTATATTATATATTATGTATCTTCTACATACAATAAAAAATCTGAATCTGAATCTGTTATATCCTTATGTTATTATACCTCTCTGTTATACCTTGCCTTAATAACTAGGAAAAATCGTTTGAAATGTTCGGTTTGCCATCGCTTCATTATTTCCTCGTTCGTGTTATCGGCTGAACACAACTGGTTTCCTTAACTTGTTATGTACGATGTCGTTATTAGTATCTTACAATTAATTAATGTTATTAATTTTTGTGGTTTAAACTTCGTGATTATTATTGGCCATGAAGTCTCGAGTCTCGACTAGTTTTAATGAAGATGATTTCGTGAGTTGTGGTAATTGCTTAATTATTATGCTTGTCTATTTTACGAATTAACTGTTTTTCGCGATTGGATATTAGGGGTTTTACCGATGAACTAAGAATCATAGGTTGGAACTACGTTTAAGAGTTAACCACTTTTTTAGAATTGTTTGGTTAGACTATGATTGGGATTGCCCAAGCCTATTCTAATCATGCAAATGCCTTTAACAGTCAGATTAATTGTAAGCTAATAGCTAGCGCTTTTGATCCAACGAAACAAACACCGTTGCAATGAATTATTAGCATATTTATATTTAAAGAGATAATTATTAAGCAATGATAGCCTTGTGGTAACTGGTATGACCGTTGTTAATATAATAGGTTTAAAATCCAGGCATCTCTCCCTTTTTGGATTCATGTGCGTTGAGGGAAACTTTGTTGGGGTCGGCTTCTAATCTAACCAGAAGCATCTGATTATTAGTTTTCCACGGACCGTCTGCCTATCTGACCCCCGCAACCCAAAGGGATACGATATTCTAAAGTTAGATCAGTTGTCAGGATTTTAGGGTCTCTCTGACTCCCCATATCGTCTGTCAAAGATCTTTACGACAGTCGGGACCAACGGCTTAACGTGCTTTTGAATAATTTCCGAAAAGTCAGAGGTGCCTTGGATTCGAATCTGAGACCTCCGACTTGCCAGTCAACGGACATACGACCTAGTTCAGCAAAGATGACTATAGTTTCATAAGGTAATTAACATTTATTTTATTTGAAATAGATTTTTAAGTAATTTCATATTAAAACCTAATTGAAGATTTTGTTAGAAAGAAAACTTAAGAGAAATATTAATTGCTTCTTAATGTAATTATAATGAAAGATCGTCTGAAGTCTGAAATTATACAATTTGGAATACGAAACAACTTTATTTGTATTAAATGTAAATAACTTTTTTTACATATATTTTTTATCTGTCTTTTTGACCGGATTTCGGCCTCAGTCGCCACTTAGCATAAGCTAGTTAATCACGCAGAAGATAATATTATAGTTTTAAACTAAGGCCCTAACTTTGAAAACAGCTGAATCGTATTAAGTCAGATCGGACTAGAAAACCGATTATTAAAATTGATTTTTACTCAGTACCTTATTCGGGATGAAAGGTACCCTATGTCCGTTTCTGTCGTTGTTCTGACAACGTATATGCAATTTTTTTAGGATGATCGGTTTGGTAGTTTAGGCATGAAAACAAACAAACAAGTAATTTTCGCATTTATAATATCTGTAAGCAAAAAAGCACTAAAAGCATATGTTTAACGTTTCTTTTGGAGTCGGTGCCAAGGCTTAAGATGAGGTGCTTTGATCTGAAACCCGCTTAGCTTGGCAACGACTCCAAAACAAACATTTTTATATCATATGCTTTTAGTGTTTTTTTTTTAAATCATGTAGTTGTCAAGCGACAGTTGTCATGTTATTATATCTTATCACCACGCTAAACCGGTTTTGAGGCCCTACTCCGAAATTTAAACGACCGACGAAGCTTCGCCTGACAGATCGCACTTTTATTAGTTTTTTTTTCATTCTTAAATCACCATTTATTCGATTGTTTTTTTATGGAAATTAAACTAAAGCACTATGTATAAATAAACAGTAGTTATCTGGTGGTAAAATTTCCATTTAATATATCTGCCTCATCGCCTAGCCTTTTCCCAACTATGTTTGGGGTCGGCTTCCAGTCTTACCGGATGCAGCTGTATACCAGTGTTTTACATGGAGCGACTGCCTATCAGACCTCCACAACCCAGGTACTGGGTTACACGATACCCGGTAAGACTGGTTGTCAGACTTTCGGACTTCTGACTACCCGTAACGACTGTCATAGATCTACAATTGACAGCCGGGGCCAACAGCTTAACGTGCTATCCGAGGCACGGAGAGTGATAATTAATTTATAATACGCTTGCCAGTCAAACGGTCAAACTATTAGGCTATCACGACTCTAGGATTATCACGTTTGATAATCCTATATTATTATATATACGTTATTACATTTCGATCCGAAACATCAACTTTCGAAATTGGGAGTACGATTCCTAGTCGAATATGACCCGAATATACCCGTAATGAAGTTCCTTTCATTACGGGCACCTATTTAATTAGCCTGAAAGATAACCATGTGACCTATCAGGTCAGGAATCAGTGTTTACCAGTGATAATTCTTTTTTATTATATAAATATTATTATCGGCCATGTTACACTGCAGTGGTTGCGCTCGTTTGGCCTATAGGCCTTTTTACCTATCTTCTATCTACCCGTTCCAACTATAAGTTGGCTTGTTGAATCCCCCAAGTCAAAGATCGTAGGTTCGACTGACTGGCTTTTCGGATTCATGTGCTTATTATCGAGAGTAAAATGGTGAAGGAAAACATCGCGAAGAAACCAGCACACCTGAGGGAATTTCAACGGTGTGCAAAGACATGTAAGAGGCCTACGGGCGGACTTGTTTGTCAACCATACGATAAAAAAAGAAAGAAGAATAGTACCTATTTTGGTATCGGTATTTAGTCTGACTTAAATTCCCTCTGAGGCCCTTCGGCAAATTGTAAGTCTAGACTTTTGATCGAGAGATGAGGGATATTAATTATTGTATCCTTAAGATAGATATCTACTAGTGCTGTGACACTGAGACAGAAGTTTTTTAAGTGACAATAAAAACTAATCTAACAAAACATTCAAATCATTCGCATCGATTTGAAACAAGATTTATCAAGCTTTATTTGTCAAGAACTGTCAAGAAAGATATATTATTTGATTATATATTACTAGCGACCCGCCCTGGCTTCGCACGGGTGCAATATACATATAAACCTTCCTTAAGAATCACTCTATCTATTAAAAAAAACCGCATCAAAATCCGTTGCGTAGTTTTAAAGATCTAAGCATACATAGGGACAGACAGACGCGGGAAGCGATTTTGTTTTATACTATGTAGTGATTATCAAAAGGTCAAGAAATTACAAACCATAAACAATCCACTGTTACGAGTTGGAATGCAAAATATCTTTCATAAGTTTATTGTGATTCAAATCTTGATGATAAACAATATTAAACTCACACAATTTTAATTAATAATATTTAAAACCGATTCTATTTTTTAAGCAATATTAAGTTTATTTATATACTTGTTGTTATCTCCTCTAATACTTAAATTAAAGAATAAATGTTTGTGTTGTGAAGGTATTCACTGGGTATCAAAATAAATAATTAAGAAATCATTATTACTACTACATTATCATTATTTTTCTGTCCTTGTCCCAATTTTATTTAAGGTCAATACTTTTTCTTCTTCCATTCATCTCTATTAGCCGTCATGTCAGTGTTTGCTTCCTTTCTAACCAATTTTATTTATCTATCTATTTTTTACACAATCCAAATATCTTTCTTAGATCTACCTCTTCCCTTATAAAACCATCTACATTTATACTTAAAATGAACATTTTACGTAGGTATATGTTTTAATTAAACTTGTTTATTTACCTGGTACAGAGACCCGTAATCCTTTAGGATAAATAGCTTCTAATTTAGCGCGTGGCACTTCATAACTGAACACAGAATTAAAACTAAATAAAGAAAATAAAAAAAAATAAACACTCAACATTGTTACACGGAAGTTAAATAACGTCCATTAATTTAAACAAATTAGTTTTTAAATTGAATGTATCTAAACATTATATTGACTAGAAATATGTCAGTGGCGGTCCATCTATGTAGAACGACTGATTAGTACTTTGCGCGGTGTTCTTGTAATAAATAATAGACTACGGTTTTTGTAAGGCTGTGGTTACACAGTGATTATTCATTTCCTTGGTTTAATGCGACGAATAATCAGTCAAAGTTTTATTATCTGTACTGTAGTTTTTTTTCTTAGTTATTGTTTTATTTAGTTTGCGAATAATTGTATCCCTAATCTGCAAAGTGCGTGGTAGATGCAATGAAATCCTGATGGTAGCAGATAGGAGCTTTGAAGATCTCTATAACTATATCTAGATACATCTGATATAGCAATATTTTGTTTCATACTATGGACTGTAGTCTGTATACTTACCTGAAGTAAAGAAATTTTTATAAATGTTTTTTACATGTTTATGCACATGTTTTGCTTATTTAATTAATGATATTATTTTATTCAGTTGCTTTTGAGAGTTACTTATTAAATAATATCAACATTTTATTTTATTATTTATTGTAACACTGTGTGTGTACTTCTTTAAGATTGCTATCAGGAGTAGAAGTTTTGTCTTTTTTTACAGCGATCAACACTCAAGCTGTTTCTGGTGGCAAAGTGGTGACAAAGCCTTATCGCTGTCTACACATAAACTTTAAATATATATTGTAAACTGATGATGCCGTCCAACTTCCGTCCTATGGCGTAAAAGGCTAATGTTTTCCATTTCTATGAAGGGTCGAAATTAAACACAACCTCTCTCATAATAAAAAAAAAACATAATCGTAAAAGACAATGGCACGACGTAGGTGTGAAAAAAAATATCATTCTACTAGTTTCCATCAACAGCATCACCCGCGTAATATGTTGAATGTCAATCATGATTCGAGTGATAGCCTAGTGGTTGTGACCGTTCTAGCAAGTCAGAGGTCTCGGGTTCGAACCCAAGGCGCGCACCTCTGACTTTTCGTAAACTATGTGCGTATTATAAATTAATTATCAGTTGCTAAAACGGTGAAGGAAAATATCGTGATGAAACCAGCACACCTGAGAGATTTTTCAATGGTGTGTAAAGCCATGTCAGAGGCCTACGGGCGGTTTAAACTCTGACACCAGGTTGTTCATCAACCACACGATAAGAAGAAGAATAAGACAACATTTTTGTTCCGGATCACGTCACAGTCATTTCATAAAAAATATCCTATAATTAATCTGTGGTTTTTCCGTCTTATCGGATATTATGTGTGTGTCAGGTGTTATAGAAGTTTCTCTATAGGAATCCCGCTCTCCGAGTCGAGACCCAATCGCGTTATTATTGTTTTACATTTGTTACGTCAACATCAATTACCATGAACTTATATAAGGGAACGGAAAGACCAATATTATGTCTGAGTTATACCAAAGAAACACAGGATAAAATTGGAAAATAAAGCCTGAATTAAGAGAATTTGTCCCTCTTTCTAGCCTGATCCATTATGGAATTTTAAATGTAATCTGGGGGTCAACCCTTAATCACAAACTACTAAACTAGCACTGATAGCCTAGTGGTATGACGTCGACTGACAAGTCAGAAGTCTCGAGTTCAATCCCAAGGCTTTCCGTAAGTTATGTGCATATTATAAATAAATTATCAGTTGCTAAAACGGTGAGGGAAAACATCGTGATGAAACCAGCACACCTGAGAAATTGTTCAATGGTCTGTAAAGTTATGTCAAAGGCCTACAGGCAGTATAAACTCTGACACCAGGTTGTTCATCAATCATACGATAAGAAGAAGATCACAAATGAGACACAATAAAAAATGCATTGTTTCATGAACTCCAGCTTCCACCTGAAACATGTCGTTATCTGATCTAGGTACTTATATTAAAAAAAAAATAGTTATTTAAAAAAAAATACTTAGTTGGGCATGGTCAAAATATTTAATAGAATGACTGGCTGGCTATACTACTAAAATATAATATGTATAGTATATGTATAGTATGCTTCTTTATTGAATTAAGAAAAAACAAGTCGTTGACCTTGCTACATCTCGCAAACATGTGATTATTAACTCATGAGAAAACACGTCTGGGTTTAAAGCATTTATTCTCCAATAAATACTATTTAATCGTCTTGATAGCTCAAATATCCTTGTTTTAAACAAGTGACATTTGATTTGACTAGACAATCAAGGTGCGTACTAAACTAACTAACTATAAAAACGTCGAAAACGTTAAATTAATTTTATTTTTATTATTTGTTGATATATCGTAATACACAGTCTGTGAAAATTTTTCTCGTATGGGGAACCCCTTTAATTTTAAATTAATTTTATTTCTATTATTTGTTGATATATCGTAGTACACAGTCTTTGAAAATTTTAAGTGTCGACCTTCCTATTACGGTTCAAAAGATACAGCCCTTAGTTAAACAAGCAAAAAACGCTGATAAAAAAAAACTAAATAAATAAGAATAAATCAGCCTGTAACGGTCCCATTGCTGGGAAAAGGCCTCTTCTTTTACCAAGAAGGATCGAGCATTAATCACCCATTAGCTCACTGTGGGTTAGTGATTTCTAATTTTCCGACGTTCCCAAGATGTGAATTAGACAGTATCAATGGCGCCAAAATAACATATTTATATAAATGCGCTGTTGCCGTTCTTATCAACAACATAAAAAAAAGAATTAAAAAAAACATCTTAATAACTATCTTATTTAATTTGTTCAAAATTTATTTAAAGTGCATACACTCGTACGAAATCAATTTTCAAGTTGCTGTTGAACCAAGTTGGATGCCAGGTGTCTTTCTTCTTCCAAAAGTCCAGCATAGCTTTACTGCCACGATTCTTCCAAGGTTTTTCTGCTAAATCGTCGGCAAAGTCGTTGACTCCACCCACACGAAGACCAAGGGTAATGTGGAACTGAGGGTTTTTAGAAATCTTATCGTTAGTAAATATTTAATAAGAAATTTGAAAAAACAACTGATTTTTTTTTTTTTTTTTCAAATGTCTTATTAAATATTTATATTTAATAAGCTAACATGTGCTAAAACATGTAAAAATTTCACAAAAATATTAAGACAATTGGTAATATCGCATCGGTGCCTTCTAAAACTGCAAAGTTTGGAACACTGAATCGGATACGTAATGTATTCCGATAGATATTACCACACGCCCTAGGTGTATAAAGAGATTTGAAATTTCGACTGATTCTGATGGGATACGGTGGTTCAGCGGTTAGAGCGTCGGCACGGATCGCCGAAGATCGTGGGTTCGAATCCCATCCGTATCAGTTGTTTTTTCAAATTTCTTATTAAATATTTATATGTTTAATATAATTTAAATACAATATTAATTGTATTATCCTTAAAGATATTTTTCATAAAAAAAAAATTATTATAATATAACCAATTCGTATCAGTCAGGTCAGGGGGCTTAGCCAAGTTGACTATCTACAATCGCTAACGCTATAGAAAACGAAAGAAATAATAGTATTAGATTCTATTCGTTTGTTTTGACCACGTGACATAACGATAAATCCTATAAATTTTTTTCGTTTTTTATAGCGTTAGCGATTGTAAATAGTCAACTTGGCTAAGCCCCCAGGTCAGATTAGCTCAGTATAAAACTCTATTAAAACTTTTGACGTTAAAGTTTTTAATTCAAACATTATTCTATCTTTTTGCCAAATTTAATGTAACGGCTTGGTTGTAAGATGTAATGATTGTCATAACTTAGTAGTATGATCCAACTTTTAAGTGTTTTATGTTTTATTCTTTAAAAAATTCAAAGGGATTTGCGTAATCTTCTTTAAACAGTCGCTTCATTTTTATTTCCCGTAGATACTCAAATATTTATTTTCACTTTCTAAAGTTACCTTAGATATGTTATGGACCAAGTAATAAATTGGGCATTATACATAATGCCCGGTCTTTAAGAAAAATGCCCAATATAAGAGTGCATAATACAAAATAAGAAGCTTCTTTTAGATAATATTTGAGCGACATATCAGTACGATTATTTTTAACGGGGTGCCCAAGTCCCGAGTTCGCTTAGCTCGCTCTTTACGGGGCTCCTGCTTCTAAATAGTTAAAAACTATGTTTTACCTGATACTCGTATGCACCAAGTTAATTAATCTCAATTGACATACCATCTGATCCAGCGGAGCCATCACAGTGCCTTTCAACCAGTGATTAGCATGTTCTACGCCATTCATCTTCGCGTGGAAACCTTCACCAGGATTAATGGTACCATACTGTTCGCTATCCACAAATAATTGTATGCCATCTGCAGAAACAAAAAAAAAATATTATAACGATCTTTTACTCTAATGGATGAAAGGTTTTGACCACCAGAAGGATTGAAAACGCTAACTATTGTGGGAAGATTTTCTCATTCGCGAAGAATATTTTTTTCATAGTGTCTTCCAAAGTGGAGTCGGTAGAATTGCTGCGTTGGATGGATAATT
Source organism: Protodeltote pygarga (assembly GCA_936450705.2). Lineage (NCBI taxonomy): Eukaryota > Metazoa > Arthropoda > Insecta > Lepidoptera > Noctuidae > Protodeltote > Protodeltote pygarga. The sequence continues at coordinate 12,608,499 of OW388261.2, forward strand.
GATTGATTGAAGTTGTTTGCGCCGTTCGACAGTCTCTGCTATAGCTGCTACTCCAGTACCACCGAATAAAATGTCTTTCTGCATGCCGTGCTACCACGGCCTGCATTTTTGCAGCAAGACAGGCCATGGTGGTATGGCAAAGCGAGCGCTACAGGGAGCATCAATGAGTAGACAAGTAGCTAGTCAAAGCGTGTTGTCATCCAATATGGTTCCTATGCTAGAAAATTAAAGTGCCTGAAGAGAAAGACCCGAATCACGTTCATCCACAGCGGGCACGTTCAGCATTAGAATATAATTATGAAATAATAAAATTAAACAGTACCTGGTTTCCAAACCATGGTGTAGTTATGGAAGTCGTTATCCCAGTTGTTGATACCAATCTTTTCTTGAAGCAGCGCTGACCGGAAGGGTTCCGCGTCAGACAATATAGGACCGCCGTAGAGTTTCTTAGCCTGGTTGGGGTTTCCTCGAGTGAAGGCCACGCGCATCAGGCCTGATTCGTAGCGCTCGGAGCCATACGTTAATGCTGACGGCTCTAAATTGATTTCTGGTAACAGAAAAAGGTTTTAAACCAATAAGTTTGTTTGTATGCGATCGAGAACATGAAGTTTACTTGATTTTGTTTTTTGCGATGTTTCTTAGTTGCGATTAATGACACATTAGTGGCAGTGATACCTTAACTTAGTGTGGATGATGATGATTGTGTAAATCTGCTACATTTGGCACGGAAATCTTTTTACGCATTCGATAAATGGGCGCACTTTATATTTAACGGTATTTCGAGAAAGCGTACGTCTTCTGAGCTCTGTTAAAGGCGTTACTAATTTCTATTTAATAGTAGTGTAACATATGTATCGGAACGTATCTATCTAGATACTGCAAATATTACACTCCCGTTATTGGCCTTTTCTATATCTACCAAGATGTCAGAGGTCAGTCTTTTGCCATTTGCAACACACGGTTCCAAACTCCAAATTATTATTTTAACTCTGCCCAACCTATGAATAAAGAACCCTGTGTTCGGCAATAGGCTAACAAAGCAGTTAAAAAAAAACGAACCAGGTATAAGCCAGCTGCCAGAAGGTAATTTAGCGCGCACTTCGATTCTCCCGAACTTGAAGTTGAAGAGACGTTGTGTGGTGATCTTCGCCGTTGTTACGGGAGGAAGGATATAAGCTCCAGACGCCTCTCGGTTGCACTCATCCGTATTTACTACTCCAGTACACCTGAATAAAAAAGATAGCCAAAGTCATTGATATTCAAAATTTTTGTCGAAAGAAAAAAAACATTTACGGGTAGGATTTGAATCTGTGACTAACTCGTTCAAGCTACCAGCTAGTCTTCCAATTGCGCTATCTATATTCATACATTAAACCATACCAGACGTGGTAGTTATATAGCTCATTTGCGAGAAAACAGACATTTCTCAAAAAAAAATGATTTTGCAGGACAACAATTTGAAAACCAGTTACTTATTTAATATTCCTAAATTCTAAGACTTAAGACCTCTGCTCTTATTTGATGACCTCCCTTACTATCTTACTATGACGCTTAAAAAAAATGTTTTTGTTAAAAACAGAAGGTTGTTTTTCCACTCAACTGTATTGTTAATTCGTAAATTTTGAGTTGTGTCAACCTTGTAGCACATAAGCGATATCTACTCTTTCTATGGTGATTTTAATATAGAAGAGAATTTTGATAGTACGAGTTCTTACGACATACGAAATAGAAAGTCTATATCGTAAGTAATGATTGATTAAAAAGCACTGATAGCCTAGTGGTATGACCGTCGACTGACAAGTCAGAGGTCTCGAGTTCAATCCCAAGGCGTGCACCTCTGACTTTTCGTAAGTTATGTGCGTATTATAAATTAATTATCAGTTGCTAAAACGGTGAAGGAAAACATCGTGATGAAACCAGCACACCTGACAGATTTTTCAATGGTGTGTAAAGCCATGTCAGAGGCCTACGGGCGGGCGGTTTAAACTTTGACACCAGGTTGTTCATCAACCACACGATAAGAAGAAGAATGATTGATTACATTTGAAAAGCATACCTGGGATTCAAATTGAGTTTCTCTTGTAAGAATCCTTCGTGATGTAATGATTCTGTGAGTACTGGCTTGATGACCAGTGAGCCATCCTCAAAGCTAACTGTATTATCTGGTATGTACACATTGAAGGGAAAATCCTGTAAAAGAAATTTGTGAACTAAGAAAATAAATAATTATAAGGATTATAATTGACTGACTGGATTTCGGTCACAGCGGCCAATCCCAACGTAGATTAGCCAGAGCAGGGGAAAGTTTATATCTCTCTCAGAATCCTCAGAATGTACTTATAAAACAGAAGCGTGTCATATTTGCTGTATTGTCAGTACTCACATGGTTTGCGAACTCGTGTCTGGTACATTTTTTTTTATAGACTCACGCCTGTATTCCCCAGAGGGGGTAGGCAGAGGTGTATGCAGTACACCTACGTTTCGCCGGCTATGTTTTAAGTCCCGTGTAATAGGGGGCAAGCCTATTACCATTAACCGAGCACAATTCCAGACTCTGTGCTGCTAATGAGAATTTCTTAATGGAAAAACCCAATAACACTTTGCCCGATCCGGGTATCGAACCCAGGACCTCGTGCTCAGCAGTCGATCTTACTACCACTAGACCAACGAGGCCGTCTGTTTGGTAGTGGCAGTGCGTTTGGTACATGTCAGAATAAATATCTACCAGCATTTTGCAATGTATTGAAAAAACTGAATCCATTAGAATAATACTTACTGGTCCTTTAGGAAACTTGATCTCAGCATCCCATTGCACCAGTTCTCGAAGACTACCCTTATCGAACTCCTCATTGAAAATCAAAGTCTCCTTGCAGATTGCTGTTCTACCTTGTACCATTGTTTCAGAAGTCGCACAGTTTTGTAAAGGGTCAAATCTGATGTCAATTAAATCGGTTTGTGGTTCATTTTGTGAGTTAGGAGTTGCAACAGAGGGTACCTGGTTTGGTTGGCCAACGGGAGTACCATCTTCTTTGACATATCCTGAATAAAATTGTTTTACAAAATATACTATTTTTTAAATCGTCCTCCTATCTATATTATTCTCATCTAACAGATTATTGGGTTCTAATCTAACCAGATGCAGCTGAATTTGAGTGCCTGACTTGACCCGCAACTCAAAGGATATAATATTTTAATCTTAGATAGGTTGTAACTATTTTATGAGGTACTGACTCCTGTATCAATAGTCAAAGATCTTCATGACAGCAGGGACCGATGTCCCACCGCATTCTCTGAATTACGGACTAAGTAATATTTACATGAAAGAGCCACCCGAGCACGATACGAGTATGTTGCATGCAATAACATTTTATTAAGAAACATTAGGATATAGATTTAAAAGCAACCATAGGTTGGATTAGTTTTAAATAATATTTAAGTAAATAATTGCAGGATATTTTGGAAACTGAGAAAACTTAAGACTTTTAAGACCATTGACTGACAAGGCAAAGGTATCAGGCACTCACATCTTACTTCTACGAGTATACGTTCATCATTTTAATTAGTACCGTCTAACTGCCCGTTGTGTCATTATCTTATTTCTTTCAAAATGGTTGTCTGGAAGAAATTGCTATTAGCGATAAGACCGCCAATTGTACATTTTTGACTATAATGTAATACTTTTTTGTTGTTTCTTTGGTGTGCAATAAAGCATATTCTATCTATCTATCTATTAGTGATGTGACTTTCGTAGTCAAAAGTTACTTTTAGGCCATCACGGCGGTTTCGACTAGTTCGACCGTCCTCTACAGTTCAACTTTTATAAGCCAGGATCTACATTGTTTTTTTTTGTAGACAAAACACCAAGTGTGAACGTCTCAGTGCGCTCCGGCCCCGGCGATGAAATGATTTAATTAGAAAAAATAAAATCAAGACAATTAGTTAAGTAAGTTATTATTATAGTATATAATATGTAGTTTGAATGTATTTATATATTTATTATTGTATTTATGGTATGTATGTATGTTTATGTATCTATTTGTAATATTTACAGTCTATATAATAATTATGTAGGTATAAATATCGTAATTTCTTACGAAATTTATTTGTTATGTAGGTACACATAACTTTGCCCTAATGTCTCCCATTTCTCTTTCACTCAAAGGTTTGCTGGGAGAGAACTCAGTATTAAGTTAAGCTCGCCTTTGTACATGTACTTTTGTCTGTACGTTTATCTGTGTAAAATTTTGTGTACAGTAAAGAATTAAAGAATTAACTTTAGTCATAAACTTACCAGTAACAGTGTGATCGAAGCCAGTCTCCATATGTCTTTTCCCATTTTTAATCGCAAAGATCCAAAAGTATATTGTGTCCCCCACTTCGAGTTTTATTTCCTTATTTTTGTAAATCCATTGTCCACCTCTTGGTTTAACTAAATCAACTTTAATCTCTCCTTCGTTAATCCTCAAAAAATCATTGTTGATGTTAATACGGTAGCCGAAAAATGAAAAACCGTCATCTAGAAGAAAACAGTTTTTTTGTGATCATTATTTTCAACGACACAGCCAAGGAAAATTTTGAATTTAACACTTTGACTGCCAGACAGCAGACACAATGCAAATTCTATTGTTTGTCGGACTCGGACACCACGTGTCCGTCATGGCTTTAAATTAATCTCGAATCTAAACTCACAATTAAAGTCAACGATCAAAAAGATAAATTTGACCCTTTAATTGGATGGTCTATCTTTAAAGCTCTGTGGATATATTATAATAAAAATATAAAAGGATATTTAAATGTTTTTTTTTTTATAGAAGCGGGAAAAATAACGTTTAAGAAGATCTGACTGATTTAAAAGCAAATTTCCACTAAGGTAGACCATAACTTGGATAAGAACTGCCACATGGGCGAAGCTTTTAGATATAGCTATGAAAATTTTAATAGAAATAGTTACAAAATAACAATTTTCTATTGCCTGCCAGCCTATCAACAGGCTATATCGTTGGTAAAGTTAGTACTCTACCCGTGTAAATTAAGTATACCACTTTTTAACTATCTGGCCCTCAGCCTTACCTTGTACAGAGATCCTGAAGCCTTTTGGGTAAAGAGCTTCGACCTTGGGATTAATTTTAATTTCACTTTGAGCTGCACATGTTAAAAGACACAAAAATAAATGCAACAAAATAGAGTCTATACGTGTCATGACTGCACAAGATTCGGTTCTGAATTCGACTGTTATTATGAAAAAGAATCTTCTTATAAGATAAAGCCGGTTTTAAAAGGTCAAGATGATTAAAAAACAGGACAAGATAAAAAGAAATAATTCATCATAAATCAAAAACGTTTTATTGCTTACATTATTAATAAATAGCTGATGCACTCGGCTTTACGATGTGTTGTGTAAAATATGTCTTTGTGGCGCGAATACTCGCTAATCTGCCATCTCGCTCGCATTTATAAAAAATCAAACAAAACCAATTGAAGGAGAACAACATTACAAAGTTTCAGTAGAAATTTCAGCTTGTTCGAAACATGTTTTTATACATAAAAATGGTATAAAATAAAAATTTATTTAACGCAATTTTTGTTTTAAAATATGTTTCGATCATGCTGAAATTTCTGTTGAAACTTTGTCATGTTGTTCTCCTTCGATTGGTTTAGTTTGATTTTTTATTACTATATTCATTGATTTTATATCTTCAATCAATTTCAATGTTTCAGCGAGATAGCGGATTAGCGCAAAGAGGCGCCTTAAGAATAAAAGAGGAAAGTGTTGTTAAAATCGGTTTATTCAGAGGTAGTAAAAACGTGATAAGATAGTCATACAATAAGATAGTTGCAATAATGATACACCGACCAATTTAGTTTTACCCGATTACACGAAAAAAGGAAGGTTTTTAAAAGTATTACTTTACGACTTATACTTAAAAATGTGTAAAAAATTCCGTATCTCTATTTCCGAAGTTTGTGGGCCAAAATATTTGAAATAATTTACAATAAATAGCTGGCTAGCTAGCTAGCAGTTTCAGATATTTACACAATTGGTAAAAAAACCTACTCGTATTAAATTTACTAAATTTTAGTTACCTTAATTTAATTTTAAAATTTATACTTTTTACATATTGCCTTGATTTTACATGCAAAATTGATTAAAATTCTATTATAATATCATACAGAACCTTATGTATTCGGTGAGACTCGCAGTTACCTGATTTTTTGGGTAAATATTTTGTTGTTTTGATGGCCTCCGACTACTTTATTTTATTTCAAATCTAAGAAGCTTGATTTTTACTTTTTGAACAGTCTGGTTTTATTTTTAAATTATATTTTTATAGATGTTTTTTTATGTCTAACATGATTCAGTTGCAACAAAAATTCAGTTGAACAAGTGGAAATTTGGTGAGCTGCAATGTAAAAAATATCCTCCAACATGGCGCAGGACTTGGTCGGACTCCACCACCTTGCCTTATGGGACTTTATAAAGTGTGCAAATAGTGGACACAATCGGTTTTGATGATGAGGATTCTCCACCGAATTGCAGACATCTGAAGAGTTTTCTCGAGTCTCTGTGTGAGTAAATCTCAATCTTCTTCTTCATCTTTGATGAATAATCTGATGTCAGACTTTAAACTGCCCGTAAGCCTCTGACATGGCTGTCTACCATTGAAAAATCTCCCAGGTGTGCTGGTTTTCTCACCGTTTTAGCAAGTGATAATTAATTAATTTATCGCATATGAATACGATTAGTCAGAGGTGCTGGGTTGTGATGCTTGGAAGTCCAACGGTCATACCACTAAACTATCGGTGCTATATAAAATAATTATTGTTATACATATCAAATAATAATATTGTTATACCCATGTTACAATCACCCAAAATATGATGTAATATTTTGCAAACCGCATTATATTATTTTTATTTTTTAAAAATAATTATAATGGCTTTAATTATATGGTCGCGGAGTGTGGAAATTTTATCAGTTTTGTTGCAGCATTGATGTTTTGCCGTATCATGTTCATGCCAGTTCATTTGACGGGTAAGATTGAGTCCTATTACAGTGAGGCAGCAATTAACTCTATTACCGATTTTCAGGACAGCCGCAAATGCTAAGAAACTCCTTTAAATATAGCGAAACAACTTTTTATTCGGAATAATCTTTGTGTATTTCTTATAAAAGTATTTATCCTGACGTTTCGGAAGCTTCCGTATAGGACAGCCACTATTATAATGCTAAGAAATTCCTCTAAATATAGCGAAACAACTTTTTCACCTGAATAATCTTCTTGTATTTCTTATAAAAGTATTTCTCCTGACGTTTCGGAAGCTTCCCAGCTTCCGTATAGGACAGCCACTATTATAATGCTAAGAAATTCCTTTAAATATAGCGAAACAACTTTTTAACCTGATTAATCTTCGTGTATCATTACATAGTATAAAACAAAGTCGCTTCCCGCGTCTGTCTGTCCCTATGTATGCTTAGATCTTTAAAACTACGCAACGGATTTTGATGCGGTTTTTTTTAATAGATAGAGTGATTTTTAAGGAAGGTTTATATGTATATTGCACCCGTGCGAAGCCGGGGCGGGTCGCTAGTTTTTTATAAAAGTTTTTATCCTGACGTTTCGGTAGCTTTCCGGCTTCCGTGCTCGCAGGGTAACAAATCTGCATAGGTTCCGAAACGTCAGGATAAAAACTAAATGTGCAGTCCAGTGAGCCTACCTGCTTAAACCCAATCAGTCATTAGATTCAGATACTCAACTGACATTTGACCACTCACGATCATCGAGCATGAAGTTAATGTCATCGGGCAAAATTGTATCATTACTAGAACAGGTTTTAGATGTTACCCAAATTACGTCACAAAACCTGTTCAAGTGAGTAGAATAATAAATTCTTTATCTAGGCGGACGATATGAATACATAAATGTGCATTTTGTGTTAAATGTTACTATCAGGCAGTTACTATCAAAGTTCTAGTGCTCACGTGAGGACGCTCTGGGTTCTCTCTCGGTGCGTACGTTATTTAGACCTTTGACTACAGCAAAGATGCCGGCGGCGGCGATGCGAAACAGTTAGGTTTTGATTTTAATTTTGATTTTGTCACTACTTTTAAGTTTTTGCGTGGAATCCTAAACAAATTTTAAATTTATGATAGCCTATATTAGACCTTATAAATTCCAGTGAATGTCCTATCAAAATCGATCCTGCCGTTAAACTGGTTTTTGGTGGTAGGTAAGTAATAGTACTTACAAATAACTAGTTACCTAAAATTTACAAAACAGCTGTTATTGTAATATTACAATAATATTAGTATTTTTTTTACATAAAACGGTTTTGTCATCAGAACTAAAGCTGTGTACCAAATAACAGATCAATCTGTCAACAGGAAGGGGGTGAAATATCGATTGCTAAATTTGAACCAAATAATAAACAGGGCAAGCTAATTAAAACCGTTTAAAAATACGCTTCTATTTTTAACCGACTTCAAAAAAGGAGGTTCTCAATTCGATTGTATGTTTTTATTTATTTGTATAGATTATCGAAATATTCGACAACAGTAGAAAGGCATAAAGTAACGGTCTCCGAAGAGTAGTAACTTATAGCACCATGACATTTTAATATTAATATTATATAGTCCTACTATTCTACTTCCACAACTAATCTTACTAATAAATGAGAAAGTTTGTAGTCAATCATTAGTAAACCTTTTAACGGTTTTAAATGAAACTTGGCAGCGGTAGATCGTCTTAGACCATACCATATATTATATTCCATGCGCGGCTCTCACAGAAGGTGCCGAATGGGAGATCGTCTCTCTTACATTCGGCTAAGATGAGGCCCGCATTGGCAAAAGCAGGCCGACACCCCGTCGACGGTTGCGGAATACGCCAACCGTGACCCCTTGACCCTCTGGCTATAGGTGGATGTAGAAACATCGGAGTGGTTTTATTCAGTAAGAGTCGCACATCACACAGTTTCCTCTATCCCAGGTGGGGAGGGAGTCCATGATGGATTTCCCCCCGTAAGAAAAAGGTAGACCATTGTTATCCCGGTCCAATCTTTACGCAGAAATAATAATAACCGTAATCGAAAATATATTTAGATACTAGTATCCATGATACTAGTAGAACCATGACATTGTTTATTTAATATTGATTGTAATAATAATATTACATATATACATACAAACACTCACGCCTGTTTCCCAGAGGGGTAGGCAGAGACAACGGATTTCCACTTGCTACGATCCTTGCACACCTCTTTTGCCTCTTGTAATATAATTATTCAACTTAATTAGATTTCAATTGCCTTTTTACCCGACTGCCAAGGAAAGTTATGTAGTTAGTATTATGTTATGTAAGAAAGTTATGTTTTTGTGTTTTGTGTTGCGTCTGATTTTGTGTTATGTAAATTTGTTTATTTATAAAAACAAAAGAAATGATGAATGTCAAATAAGCGAGGGTTAAAAACAAACACTTTCTTCATTTATAAATATGTATTTTAAATTACAAACACTAGCTAAATGGCAAATACTCTGATGTAATCAATTTTCAAGTTGCTGTCGTACCAGGTTTGATGCCAAGTGTACCTGTTCTTCCAAAAGTCCAGCATAGCTTTACTGCCACGGTTCTTCCAAGGTTTGTCCGGAAGATCGTCATCGAAGTCGTTAATTCCACCCACGCGAAGCCCAATGGTTATGTGGAACTGTGGAAATTAAGAAGATTCTATTCATAATACAATTTTGAATGAGATCTAAAACGTAGCGGTATCTAGAAGTTAGTAAGTAGGTACCTATTTATAATAGTATATTGATTTTTGGTTCGTGTAATGTCTTAGAAAAAAAAAAGAAATAGGATACGAGTTTCGAACCCCGACAGTTGCCGTACCGTGACAATGCTCTTACTATCGTATCGCTTGCACCTACCAAATTTCAAGTTCCCATTCTACATCGCCTTGAGGAGATATATCTTGAGGGGATTGTCTTGTTTGTGAAACACGCTAGCAGTACCCCCGGCCACAAAAAAAAGCAGATTTTTTGAAGAAACAATTTTATTTACTTATAACTAACTATGCATATAGGTACCTAGATAAACTTAATCTTAAAGACTGCTACCTGTAGGCAACGTTCACAAAATGCTGCCTGCATTGCCTCGGTGGATTTTGCATACCAGCATTTTGGCCACGAGACGCCTTGTTTTCATCTTTTGCTTTTTATCTTTGCAAAGATGTCAACCAGTTAAGCGGTAATTGGCCTGTGTCATTCATAGATACACTTCATCATGGAATAGTATCTGATCCACCTGATTTTCCGGTTTTAATGTACAGAGTTTTAATAGGTACAATAATTTTAAATGACATACCATCTGGTCCAAAGGCGCCATCACGGTGCCTGATCCCCAATTATTGGCATGTTTTATTCCAGTCATCCTTGCGTGGAAACCCTCACCAGGGTAAATGGTGCCATACGGTTCAGCATCCGCAAACAGTTCAATGCCATCTGTAGTAAGATTAACCTTGATTAAGGGTACTTGAGGTTCATCAACATGATCTGATAGACTACCTATACTAATTTTATCTAAGGTTTTGACTAGCAGAAATATCGAATTTGAGGAGAGATTTTTTATAAAATTGCTATCTGATTTTGAGTACACCTACAGTGGAATTAGCGTTCGGATAAATCTTGTGCTATCTTCCATATTCCATAATGGCGCATAGTATCGGTAACGCGAAAGTGCTACCTATAGTGTGGTATGGTTCCTGGTTCCAGGTTGCTGCTTTTTTATAAATATGGCTAGGAATGGTTACTCCTTTTCATAAGAACACGGAGAAAGCACTGTTCCATTTGTTAGTACATGTTCTTAAAAACTCCTTGCTTACCTCAGCGCCTACATCTTTTAGCCTAAATATCGTGTTGGGGTCGGCTTTTTATCAGACCTATGCATCTGAATATCCGTTTATGGACCCACTTCACTTCTTCTCTGCTCATGCTGCCTAATTACTACTGCTTAATTTTGATGACATAATTATTATGTTTAAACGACATTGATTTCGATTAGCAGTTTATACATTGCGAAATTATATTATGTCTGTAACTGCACCTTCTAGATTCGTAGGAGTCCTAGTGGAAATTTCGAGAAAATAATTCAATCTTACCTGGTTTCCAAATCATAGTGTAGTTATGGAAATCTTTATGCCAGTTGTTGTAACCAATCTTTTGTTTTAGAAGCAATGATCTGAAGGGTTCGGAGTCAGATAGTACTGGACCTCCGTACAGTTTCTTGCCCTGGTTGGAGTTCCCTCTTGTGAAGGCTACGCGGATCAGTCCTGACTCGTAGTGTTGAGGACCATATGCCAGTTCTGATGGCTCTAAATTTATTTCTAGTGGAAGAAAGGTTGAAAATTGTCAATCTTTGTCAAGGCTTCATATAGACAGTTATTTTTAAGCGAACGTGACGTTTTCTTCACGTTCTTTTGTTTGGTGCGGTCAACAGACCAATCAGGGGTAACTTCATGCACCTTGACCTAAAGGTATTAAGTGCGATTTTCCAATTTTGCAATTTTGCAGGTGTATAAATTGCCACCCTATATTAGGTATGCTTACAAGCTCTAATTTACAAGGATAAAAAATTATCTAATTTTTAAATGCTTTTCAACGTTGGAACGTACACTTACCTGGTATCAGCCAGCTACCAGAGGGTAACTTAGCGCGCACTTCGACTCTCCCGAACATAAAATTAAAGTGGCGTTTTGTGGTGATCTTCGCCGTTGTAACGGGAGGTAGGATTTGAGCTCCAGCAGCCATTTGGTTGCACTCAACCGTTTTTAATCTTCCTGTACATCTAAATAATAGGAAATTCTTATAATAAAGAAAGAAAGAAAGAACACTTAATATTTATTTCAGCCTCTGAAAACACAATTACACAGCCTATTGAAAACAGGAAAAAAAACAGTTAAAAATAAACAAAACGTAACTAGAGTTGTCGTGTGAGAACAAAAACTAAATCTAGATTTTAAAAAATCGAGCATATACATACATATAAATACGTAAATACATAAGCAGGAAAAGCCATACGATATTAACAAAATGAATTGTATTAATTGCAGCACAATATGTCGTGTAGTGAGTATAATCATTTTAGTAGTAATTACGATGAGTAAACTAATGTAATACTGATACAACATATATATAGCCTCTTTATTTCCTTAATTTAAGTAAATAAATTATTCATTTTACAAAAAATAATTTCAAAATTCAATTATTATTAAACATAATATAATTATGTAACATGCATTTTTTTTTAATTTTATTAAATTTTATATTTTATTTTATTTTTATTCATATAATATGCTTAGATTTTAATGTATTTTATTTTCGATTTTTTGTAATTATATGGATTGATATTTTCTTTTTGAAATAAAATGATTAATAATAATAATAAATTTTTGATCGATTAGAACTTTGTTATATGCAAAATTATTCGATTCTTACTTCATTATTAAATTAAATTTTTGATTTTGATTTAGGACCTCTTAACGATTAAAGGCCTCCTCCATTTTCCTCCACGTATCTCTACTACTAATAAATTATAATTTTTAAAAACCTAAATTAGGTTAAAATCGGTTCACCTGGTTTGCGTCGGTGGTTAAAAAGCATTGCTATTAACGTAAATGCTCCTATTACCGCCAGTTTTAGCTGTCTTAGGATTCACTCTAAAAAAATAGATATAAGCTGTTATGTTAGAAAAGATGTTATAATTTATAATTAATCTCCACGAAGTATTCTTTGCAATTCAGTACTTAAATTCAATATTCAATAACACAGTAGTTACTAAATAATTATTTAATCCAAAAGAGTAGTTGATTCTATTACCGACCCATAGAATGCGGCAAGATTCTATTACCGATTTTTCTACTTCTTTTACCGACCGCTCCGACGTTGTCACTACTTCTATATTAAATAATAAAAAAAACGTTTTAAAGGTATTTATTATATTTATTAACAATAGTTAAGAGATCAACATTATTATAATATGAACATAATTATTTATTGCAACGCTTAGAGCACTCATTTTTTGTTAATTTAATTAATTAAAAGTATAATCAGTCTCAGAAATTAGTCTTCAAATAATTATTATTTTTCTTGTCACGCAGAAGAGTTGTCCTCGGAATGCCATACCTAGGTTTTTGAAGCTTCGTATATTATGCCGGTCCCTTCATTTATAGCTGAAAGCGCAGCTTCTAGTTGAGCAGAGGCATACTGCTTGCGTTTTTGCGGTTCCATGATTCTATAAAAGAACACAATCTTTAAAGAGATATAGAATTTAATTCTTCGAAAGAAGCTTTAAAAAGTTACATGTCCCCCATTCCGTCCCGCCATTTTTATTTGATTTGAAAACTTAAGAAATATAGCCAATTCCATGAAGCCATGAATGAAACTGGATAGCAAATATTATTTTACATTAATATATTATTATGACAAAATCTCTCAAAACGTCACGAATGGAAGAAATAAACCAATTTGTTGAAAAATATACATTTTGTTTTTTTTTTACCTACCAAAAATATCGTCATAGCTGTGAGTCGGTAATAGAATCAAGTATAAAGGTTTCAATATTCTATTAGCGACTAATAAAATCTATACTTATAAAATGGTAACGTGACTGACTGACAGACAACGCACAGCCTAAACCGGTGGACCTAGGGACTTGAAATTTTGAGACAATATTCTTTAAATATCGTAGGGGTGCACTAAGGAAGGAATTTCTGAAATTCCCCCTCTAAGTAGGTAAAAAAGGGGGAAACAGTTTGTATGTAAATCTGTTGTTCTTAACGTTAAATGTACGAAACTTGGTATTCAGCTTTTCGGTTAATAAATAAATGGACGAGCATTGTTTTTTTTTTTAAATCTACCCTTGAGTGGATAAAAAAGGGGGTGAAAGTTTGTATGGAAGATTCGTTATTTTTTAAGTTACAGATGTAAAAAATAGTATTAAGCTTATGCGCTAAAAATAACAAAGACTTGTATCAAAAAAATTGGATTTTTCCCCCTAAGGAGATATAAAAGGGGGCTAAAGTTTGTAGTTATGAAAATCCATCATTAAACTTGATAATTAGCTTTCCGGTTAACAAATAAGAGGTGTTTCAACTTTTTGAAAACTCTACCTATTACGGGGGAAGGGGGGGGGGGGTGAAAGTTTGTGTAGAAAATTCGGTAGGTATTAGTAAGAGACATCAAAGTGGCATAAGTAAAGCACGTATTTCTCGATATTCAATGACTATGGGGAGAAAATATAGAAGATAAAGGTTTAAATGAAATTCTGCCATTTTTAAAGTTGAAGTCATGAAAATGAGTAAGTATACTTGAGAACTGCTGGACCGATTTTCATGGTTTTAGTCTCCGCCTATAAATATAATAGAAGAATCGAAGAAAAATATAATTGAATTATACCCCTTGGGCATAGGGTAGGGTAGGGTAGAGGTAGAGTAGGGTAGGGTAGGAATAGAGCGGTAGGATAGAGGTAGAGTAGGGTAGGGTAGGGTAGGGTAGAAGTAGGGTAGAGTAGGAGTTGGGTAGGATAGGGGTAGGGTAGAGTAGCGTAGAATAGTGTAGGGTAGGTTAGGGTAGATGAAGAGTAGGATAGTGGTAGAGTAGAGGTTGGGAATGGTAAGGGTAGGGTAGGGTAGGGTAGAGTAGGGGTTGGGTATGGTAGGGATAGGGTAGGGTAGCATAGGGTAGTGTAGGGTAGGATAGAAAAAGCATAGAGGTATAATAATCACGCGTACAACGTCGCGCGGGACAGCTAGTTTATAATAAATAGATAAAATATCTGCTTTATGGAATACTGTTAAATTCGATCTCATTGCTATATTATTTATTTTAATGCCAGTTAGTCTTTAATTAAGATAATAAAGGTTATTTACAGTACAATATCAATATAATAATAGGGATATTGTCTAACGTTGAATCGAGTTTTACACAAAAACTTTAAGAAATAGCTTTGTCGTTAATAGATCTAACGAAGAAAAATAATTTTAAGAATTGAACAAGAAAAAAATAAAATTTAATGAGGTAGTTTATAATAGATATTATTTTAAAATAACAAAATGTTCTCAAAATTTAACAACGCCATGGGTCGTTATTAGAATCAAGTTTTGAAATTTGGATTCTATTACCGCCTAAAATTAAAACATGATTTTATAACACAAGAACCAATAAAAATTATTATATTAAGAGTTAGTTTAGAAAACGAATATATACGTTACAGTTGTAATGTGATAGCAAGAATATAAATCCATTTTTAGTGTGTTATTTTCCTTAAGTAATATTTAGGTGTACTTACGTGGCTGGAGACGGGACACTATGAAATGTGCGTCCGCTTCGGGCGCGTCCCACTTATTGTCAAATTATTTCTTTCACTGGCTATTTAAACACACAAACTTTACTCTTTTTGTTGTCCAACAAAAATACGTAACTAATTTTTAAGGTATTATTTTCTGGAACCCTATATTATGTCTAATATGAGTGATTAAAAAATTAGATCGTTAATAGAGTACACATTTTAGGGGGTCGTTAATAGGAGCTTTTACGTTATACTACTGTCTTTTGATCCCAACAAATAAATAAACCGCCCGTAACTGTCCCTCTGCAGGGCAAAATCTTCTTGTCATATAAACAAGGATCGAGCATTAATCACCACGCTCACGTCGTGTTGGCGATTTCAGTCTATTAAGTCCAGGTTATGATATTTTCCTTCACCGTTAGTCAGTAGTAAAATAAATAAATAAAATGACC
Source organism: Protodeltote pygarga (assembly GCA_936450705.2). Taxonomy (NCBI): domain Eukaryota; kingdom Metazoa; phylum Arthropoda; class Insecta; order Lepidoptera; family Noctuidae; genus Protodeltote; species Protodeltote pygarga. The sequence goes on from OW388261.2 coordinate 12,624,289, forward strand.
TGGAATTCAAATTTAGTTTTTCCTGTAGGAATCCTCTATGGTACAGTGATTCTGTGAGTAATGGTGTGATAACCAATGAGCCATCCTCAAAGCTCACTGTGTGGTCTGGTATGTACATGTTGAAGGGAAAATCCTGCAAAAGAAATTAAAATTTTCTGACCTAGCTAAAAAATAAAGAGCAATAATTTAAAGATTAATTTGAATATGACACGAAAGGCGAAGTTGATGTAAAATTAATCTACACTCTTATTACTGACCTAAAATATACATTATCTATGTGATGACCACTTAATTCTTATTGTGTCCAACTTAACTGACAGGTTATATATACTTACTTTTTCAACACCTCTTAAAAAATATCATTATGAAAAAACTCTTAAAAATAAAAAATATCAATATTATCATATAATATTATGTATTATAAAATTGACTTTTTACGCTTTTGCAGCTTATTATAAAACTTTATTTTGTTTCCAAGAAAGGTTTCTACTGACCCAAATATTGACTGGGATAGTGTGCGATATGGCATTTATTCAGCCCTATATACCATCTTTGTACGAAAAGCTTACATAAAATATTATCTTTAAATCATCAGTATAGAGGAATAGTTTTGAGTGATGGAAGCAAATGTTTCTATCGGATAAAAATATAATGAACACAAGTGGCACCAAAATCGAGCCCTGAAGCACACCATAAGTGATTTAAGTTAATCGAGAATACAAACCGTGAATTACAACTTTTCGAAATTTGTTTCTGTTATAAAAAGAAATCTAACGCATTAAAACATAAAAATCGTAAAAATAATTAAAAGCAGGTTATGGTCAACATTGTCGAATGCTTTTTAAAAGTCAATATAGGTGGCGTTCACTTGAATACAAGACTTATTTTTGTTAAATAAACAATCTACAAAAGCTACTAGATATGATCGTTTTTATTCTTATTCAGTTATAAAAATTTGTTTCGTGAATTACGAGTAGCTCGAAAAAGGACGAAGGTTTATTCTTAATTTCAGTGTAAAAATGCTGACAATAGTAGCTGTAGTACGAGTACACAAATCACGCGAATACGGACAGTTTTAAATATAATAATACTTATTTTGTGTGTCTAGTGTTCAAAGGATAGAGACGGGTATATTACGTCTTAACAAAAAAGTATAAATCACTTACTGGTTCTCTTGGAAACTTGACCTCAGCTGTCCATTGCACCAGTTCCTGGAGATTTCCTTTATCAAACTCCTCATAGAAAATCAAAGAATCCTTGCAGATTGTGGTTTTACCTTGTACTATCGTTTTAGAAACGGGGCAGTTACGTTCCGTAGGAGTTAATATTTTATCGACATAGTCGGTGGATTGAGCCGAAGGTCGAACGTTAGGCGTTGGTTCAGAAGTTATCTGGACCGATTGCCCAGGTTGGCCGACTGGAGTACCATCTTCTTTGAAGTATCCTGCATAAAATTGCTTTACAGTTGTGTAAAATATACTTAAATTTGTGACATATGATAATTGTAGTTTGATGTTGAGACCTTTGACCTGGTAGTCAAACGTTCATTCTTATTCCATCACTGCTTGATTTACAATTAACAATAATTTGTAATAAACTTACCAGTAACATCGTATTGGTAAGTAGTTGCGACATGTCCCTGCCCTTTACCGACATGAACTCGATAGTAGACTGTGTCCCCTATTTCCAGTTTTATATCCCTGTTTATGCAATACCATTTCCCATCAAACAGTTCAAAATCATCAAATATGTTGAGGATGTAGTTGATGCTACCATGGAATCTCATAAACGAAAAGCCGTCATCTAAAAAATAATATTAAAAAATATCCGTCATCTAAAAAATAAAATTATTTGGTTGTAAAAATCATGTTAAGGAAAGTTGTAAATGAATAATTTTGTGAAATTTTATTCTTGGGAGGATAAATAGTGAGTTATATCAGTTGAAGATCTGCTCTTCAGATATTATGTTAATGTTTTATTTGGTATTATTAGCTGCTAAGTCACTGCTGCTAAAATAAATAAACAAATATTGAATAAGAAAGATGCGGCCCAAATACGGCATGAGCGCGGCGGATATGCACTTGTGCCTCTGCTCAATGACAGGTCAAAGAGTTAAGCGGTTGGGGGTATTGAAACTCTAGCTATTCTTTGCAATGAGAAGAACGAGGGTTTAAATGATGGAGAGAAAAGGGTCTAAGCCTTACCTTTCATAGAGATTATGAAGCCTTTTGGGTAAATAACTTTGACCTCGGGAGCCGGGACACGAAAGATGCTTTGAGCACCACATGTTATAAGACACACAAATAAGTAAAACAAAACAGTGACGTCACGCGTCATGGCACACGCAAGATTCGGAAACGACTGGACTGGCTTTTTTTTCTGTATTATTATAGTAAGCTCGTTTAATAACTGATTAATCATACTACCCATTTTTATGATTCATATTAATTTTATAACAGTAAGTAATCAAATATTTAATACGTTACTGTACAAGCTCAAATATATAACTAGTGGTGGCTCAATGTCTTTTTTACTAACTCATCACTAGTTGATTTAAAGAAGCATTCTTTTAGGTAAGGCCGGTTTTTGAAGGTCATACTCTAAAACAGGATAATGTAAGACAAAAACAAATCATCAAGCAGAAATCATTCCTCTAACTTGATTATTAATAAGTAGCTGATGCTCGCATATTCACGTCGTACCTACATCCAAAAAAAAATCTTATATTCTTTTCCTTTAAACCAAATTTCGTTAAAAACTATTCAGTAGTTGAGACGTCCAAAAAACATCGCCTTGGTATTTTAAAATAGATCTGTTGCAGCTACGATGGCACTTAGGTGAATAAATAATAATAGCCGACAGTATGTAAAACGATATAATGAATAAAAGTATATTTAATTAATTAGCAAGAATATCCGCTAAGATGCGCGAGCGCGGCCTTACGATAACGTAGGTTACAACTGACTAGTGTGGCGTATTAGCATCTCGTGAACCGGTTAGCACTCCGTTGACCTGTTGTTCTCGCTCTCGCAGCCTGCCTCGTGTCTATGCTCTTGAGTTGATGACTCATCAACTTCCATTGATGATAATGGTAATTAATTTTTACCGTGGTGGTATTAACATCACCTAATTCGCATTAGGTCGACTAGTTTTATTGAGATTTTGATGGTCCAAATTCTTTTGTGTGATACCATTGAGCTGGTCTGGTGATGAACCTGTGTAATGTAAACTGTAAACTGTGTAATGGCAGCCTTGAATGGCTACGAGTAAATCGATAGATTTAGATTTGTCATGACGAGTCTTATTAAATTTACCTGATATCGAGGACTTGGCGTTAGATCCGGAAGACGAGTTCCCGAAGGATAAACAAAAAATTATATTAGAATCAGCCTACAGCTGTAGCACTGCAAGGCAAAGACATCTTCTTACACAGAGAAGGAGCGAGCATTAATCACAACGCTAGAACAGTGCTACTTGGCGTTTTCAGACTATTTAGTCCAGGTTTTCTTGCGATGTTTTTCTTCACCGCTAGTAGATTAAGAGAGTGTATCGTAAAAATTGCACATTGTTGACTCTTTGTGGGATTATGGAAGGCGAGGGGAGATCAAGGTTGCGGGATTATGGAGAGATTGGGCCTCTGAATCTCTTCACTGACCGTACTATCTAGTACTAACACGTATATCTCACGTTGATATTTTGTGAGAGTGTGGTAATATCCCGGTCCCACCTGCCTATTCATAGCTCTTTCATCTATCTGTATTTTTTTATCAGAATAAATAATATTACACTTAAACATATGTCAAAATTTATTTTAGTAACTCAACACCGTACTACTTCCCTCATAACATACGAGTATATTATGGGCTTAATAATTTCCTTCTCAGTCACAAATTTCTTCGTAATTAAGTGAAACATAATATTGACCATATGGAATTTACAAATTATGAAAGAGTTATTTTGCTTGAGTCTAAACTACATACCATGTACTTGGACGTAGTTAAGCGAAAAGGATCCAAACCACATCAAATCACTTTAAGACAATTATGGCACTTAAAAGTTTTGATAATGAATGAACCTGCATGCATTGTGATGGTATTTTATAGTCAAAAAAGTATATCTTATCAGTTTTTTGGCCTAGATTGTTTTTGCTCATTGAAAAGGCCTACTTTAGGAACACTTCAAATATATATTTTTTGTTAGTTTTGTGGATTAGATCCATTTCGCTTAACTACGTCCAATTATTACTGTAACAATTTATTCGTTTCATGGAAAAAATTGTCATTGTTACTACCTGACTCATTAGTATTCGTTCCATTTATTTTCGTTGGTCTAGTAATATATATGGCTGTAGGTGTGTCTTAAAATAGAACCACTGCAGCCAAAGATATTGGAAAGAATATTTCTATGATTGCAGCAGTGGTCATCAGCTTATCTCAGTTGTTGGCAAACTAGTGTCAAGGTTACACGCGTTTAGGTTACAGCAATATTTATTTATTGAGTTATCGTGGCGTTATTATTTTTCGTCAATTTTGTTTTTTTCAGCACGTGGGGATACCCATGGTTAACCGCAGCTAAATCATTTTACAATTAACTTCAAGTTTACGCAATCACAAGTTCCAAATAATATGACTACTACTTTTCTAACTCATGACGATACGACACTATACATATATACGAGTACAAACACTAATAACAGTAAAAGCACTGTTATGTGCGTATTATAAATAAATTATCACTCTTACGAGGCAGACTGCCTCGTTGGTCTAGTGGTAGCAAGCGCGACTGCTGAGCACGAGGTCCTGGGTTCGATCCCCGGGTCGGGCAAAGTGTTATTGGGTTTTTCCATTAGGAAATTCTCAGTAGCAGCACGGAGTCTGGAATTGTGCCCGGTTAATGGCAATAGGCTCGCCCCCTATTACATGGGACTTATTACATAGCCGGCGAAACGTGGGTGTGTACTACACACCTCTGCCTACCCCCTCTGGGGAATACAGGCGTGAGTCTATAAAAAAAAAAAAAAAAAAAATATAATATCACTCTTATTAAGCAGTTGGCCCCGGCTGTCAATTGTAGATCTTTGACAGTCGTTACGGGTAGTCAGAAGCCCTAAAGTCTGACAACCAGTCTTACAAAGGGGTATTGTGTAACCCAGTATCTGGGTTGTGGAGGTCTGATAGGCAGTCGCTCCATGTAAAACACTGGTATTCAGCTGCATCCGGTAAGACTGGAGGCCGACCCCAACATAGTTGGGAAAAGGCTAGGCAGATGATGAAATGATGTAAAGTTACTACAAATCACGTCAATTTGTCAACAGCTCGTTGACAAATCGTTCCGCTTGTAAAGCGGAAGCGAAACTCGGAAGAAGATAGAAGTATATCATACTCAACATAATTATGTAGAATCCTGTGTTTAATCCATGGGTTTAAAAAGTGTTGGTAATATTGAAATTGGCATCTAATTTGTTATTATTATTGACACAGTTCCGGTCACCAAATTTGGGATTGTAGTAATTATGTACTAGTTGCATATTATTAGGATATTTACCTAATCATTAGAGAGGTCACAAATATAATGTGTAGGTTATAATAATATAAATAATAATGTGTGGGAAGATGGATGTGTGAAGTGACAAGAAGGGATAAAGTAAGAAATGAGTATATTAGGGGAAGTTTAAAAGTGGCGCCAGTAACAGATAAGTTGAAAGGAAATCGTTTGTCTTGGTATGGGCATGTGATGAGGAAGGATGAAAAGCATGTGTCTTAAAGGGTGATGAATATAAGTGTTGATGGATAAAGAAAAGATGGATGGAGTGTGTAAGCACTGATCTGATATGAATGAAAATAGAGTAAATGCTCAGATGACGGCTGATAGAGAGAAATGGAAGAAGACATTTTGCGCCGATCCCAAGTAACATGGGAGCAGGATAGGCGAAAGAAGTAAAGTGTGGGGAACAGTAATTTCCCAATTCTCAAACGTTTATTGCGTTCCAACTAACTGTTTATAGTTTAGTCTCGTTCAACTTTTAAATTGAGTATAATGAACATTTTCGTTATTGGTTGATACAAATAAGTGCGAATTTGATCTCTTTGCAAGAACATTCTCAAGAACATTTCTCTACAAGGTCCTTCCTGAGGTTGAACAGTAAAGTTTTGTAGGTATTATAGATTACTACATGCAGTAATTATACTGCATTTTTATAAATGTAACTCGTTTTTGCGTCGTGATTTTGGTGTTTCAATAAAACTCAATGAATTAGATGTAAATTATTATTTATTTTTCCAAAAAGACACAATGACAGTATTTAATATCATTGAATATATTTGATCAAAAATATGGAATTAAAACTAGATTAAGAGTAATAATTCGTCGAAGATAAAAATAATCGGACTGACCTACTAGGCTTGTTTGTTTAAGGACACTTTTGCCGAGTCTCGAACTTAACACTTCCGATCCGTTTTACGCAAACAAACAAGATTAATGTTATATCTATGTGTTTATTACTACATAATTGTATAACTTTTATTATGATATATAAAGCTAACTTATACAAACACGATAATATATTTCTTAATATCAGTCAAAACGATACTTACGATACATAAAATAGGACCCTTTTGTTTCAAAACACAGAATAAAATAGTTTATTTAAGTATAATTTAAGTACATTAATAATAGTTAAATTTAGTTTGTAAATACTTGTATAATAATGTAAATAAAAAAATTATATTTTGTTAAAATAAATTTACAATTTAGTACATTACAGATTAATATTAATAATATAATTAAAATCCAAATTCATTAATTTAAAATTATTAATGCCCAAGTAATAATAATAATCAAGGAGTAGAAATACAAAATGATAAACTTACAATTAAAAATTAGTTAATTATTAATTAAATACTAGACTCAAAGGCTTGTTACTTATCAAAATATAAAAAATTAATTATTTAAGTTTTACAGAAGCTCCTTAGGTAAAATTAAGAAATCATTTACAGGCGAAAATGATTTGTGATTGTTAATATATTTTATGCATGTTTTTTACAAGTTTATGAAACTCGCTATATAATAAGCATTGCCTTAACTTGAAGGTTTAAGTTCAAATAGTGAAGTATTTTCATTCAAAGTTAGAATTTCTATGAATTTACGAGTATGTATTTCATCAAGAACATTGCCCTCACTAACGTTTTCAAGGTACATTGGTGTCTTTGGGTCTTTTCTTGATACAATTTTATCTCTTTCTCTCGTGTTTTTAGGAAACATTGTAACCAAATGGATGAGGGTTTAATTTATCAAACTTGACTTATAAAATGTAGAAAAATAACAAGAAAAATATGCGTTTTTTCAAATAGTGGCTTACAAGGTTCTAAAGATGCGAATGACGATGATACTAGCTATTGCCCTTACTACTTTTTGGTGCTAGGAAATCTCCTAGCCTATCTGTGTTTTATTAGCTACCCTATAATATCAGTCCATAGTTTAAAACAAATGATAGATAAGCTGTATATGCTTCTAGCACCATTGAAATATTTTGTTTTTTATCTAGTACATTGACAATTAAAGTATCGTCTATAGCAATTTCTAATGCGACTATCACCCCACCTATTGGCATCAAAGAGGTCACTTACTACTTTACTTCTGTTCCAACTTTGAACGTAGTCAATCTTCTAGTAATTAATACAATTATAATTTCTAATTAAAAATAAATAAGTACTCATTTTCAGTGATATTTTTTAATACTCGGTCTACAGCCTCCATTATTAACTAGATCCTATACCAACTTATGAACCTTCAGTTATCAACTTCGGCTCGTGATATCATCGAAATTTTAAAAGGCGGACTTGTCGGAAGCCGTGGCAGACCAAGATACGTCCAATTATGCTTATTGACCCTGCTGTATTTTGATGAAACAGCGTTAATCGCATTATCAAGGGACCCAGTGTCCTGTTCTACAGTATCTGCCTATTCGATTTTGCTCTTTTGGCAATCCACGATACGACATCTTGTACTATTATACTCTCTCCCAAATTAAAGAGCAAACACTCTGACGTAATCAATTTTCAAGTTGCTGTTGTACCAAGTTTGATGCCAGGAGCTTTTGCGCTTCCAAAAGTCCAGCATAGCTTTACTGGCACGGTTCTTCCAAGGTTTGTCCGTAAGCTCGTCAGGGAAGTCGTTGATTCCACCCACGCGAAGGCCAAGGGTTATGTGGAACTGAGGATATTAAGAAGATTCACTTTCAGCATACAAATATTTCAATATAAAAATTAAGTTCCTTTTGTATTTGTACAAAGAACTGTTCTTCTTCATCTTAGTATGGTTGATGAACAACCTGATGTCTTTGTCTTTCTGTGCTGGTTTTAGATGGGTCAAACTAGTTTTTTTAAAGAGCTACTACATATTTTCTTCAAAAAAATGCAGTTAAAGGAAATAAAAATTAGGGCGTGCTAGCGGGCCCGACTAAAAAAGCCATGCAAGCAGTATTTTTTTTTATTAAAAAGCAGAATGCGTAATGTATTACCTATTTAAATTATTTATGTATTCGAACACTTATCTACGGATGATTTGGATCTGGGAGAATCCAACGACCTGACTTTTTCTTTGCTCTTAATATCTTATCTATATTATGCGTCATTATATTCGCAGCAGATATGTGTAAAATTCGCATGATGATCTGGCCCGTAAACACGCCTTTAATGTATTTTTTTCCTGATTCTGTTAAATGTACCAAGTTTTATATCACATTAGCTTTTTGCTCGCGTTATTTTAAAATTGAATCAACATTTGAAAGACACGTGGCACCATTTTTTATTATAAGAACATTATTAGTACTATCCTCGAGAACAGTACTTTTTCTCGGGATGAAAAGTACCCTATGTCCATTTCCTACGCCTAACAACGTAAATGCAAAATATTGTTAGGTTAGGTTAGGTTTAATTATATATTTTTATTACGATATAATAATTATGCAATAGGTACATATTATAATAATTATTCAAATGACATACCAACTGATCTAGTGGCGCCATGACGGTGCCTGACACCCAATTATTAGCATGATCTATGCCGTTCATCCTCGTGTGGAATCCTTCGCCAGGGTTAATGGTACCATACTGTTCGCCATCCGCATACAATTCGATGCTATCTGTTAAAGATAAAAGAATAAATAAATTTATTTCTTGAGGTAAATCGATATCATCCTACTTATATTATAAATCCTTAGGCGGCTTCGCAGCGCCATCTGTAAATATACTGGGTCCAATTGTAAATATAAACTATCTAGGAATTCACTCGATAACACAAAAAAAAACATCAAAATCGTGCCTGTGTTAGGACAGTCCTGATACGCAAGATATAACTAATTCGGGTGCTGCAGCTGTTAACTCGTAGGTTGTTTTTTTACTTTTAAACTTTTATTAGCAAGATTAATATAATCGAATCGAGGCTAGGAATTCATATAAACTAATTTTTTTTGCGTGTATCGGAACGGTACTTTCCAATAACGAAATGGAATTGTGGGCGGAGACGTTGTGTCTCTCTTGGCCTGTAGCAACGTTGCAGTTTTTTCACTTAAAGGCTGACAAATCGAGAGAGTTATTAAATTGTTTTTTTTTTTTACAATTTAAGCCTCCTTACCTCTTACACTGTGCGTTATTCAGCCAGGTTCCTCTTTCTCTTATATAGTCAACCCATCCGGCTGGTAGACGTTCGCTACTCGTTTTCGATACTACACCTAAGAAGCATTGTTCGACTTGTTAATATATCTTCTAGGAAACTCCTTGCCTACATCAGTGTTCCTATCGTGTTAGGTTCGTCAATGTAACCAAACCTGATACTGTCAAATATCAGTTTCTGCCTATCTAACCCTCGCAGCAATACTTTACATTTTATATTTTGAAAATATTGACATAAGTATGACAATTGACATAAGTATGACAATTGATATAAGTATGACATAAACTAAGTATGACAATTGATATAAGTATGACATAAACCTACTATGACAATTGAAATAAATATGACAATTGACGTATGACAATGACATAAATATGACAATTGACATGTTTTCTAATTTTATTGAAAGTACCTGGTTTCCAAATCATGGTGTAATTATGGAAATCGTTATGCCAGTTGTTGTAACCAATCTTTTGTTGAAGCAGCAGTGACCTGTGTGGTTCGGAGTCAGATAATATGGGTCCTCCGTAGAGTTTCTTGGCCTGGTTGAGGTTTCCTCGAGCGAAGGCAATGCGCATCAGCCCTGATGCGTAGCGGTCAGGACCATACGCTAATTGTGATGGCTCTAAGTTGATTTCTGGTTGGAAAAATATAGAGAATTGTTAATTTTTAAGCTGACAATGTTGTTTTGGTACGATTAATATTATGACGATTGTGTGTTATTTCTAGCTTTTTAGTGTTTTAAAATCGGTTTTATTTTTTCGTTAAAAAGATTGATTTAATTTTTTTTCAATTTTTGTGACACATTAACTTCAAAAGAGATATTTTTTGGAAGTCGGTACTCAACAGCACATACTACACAAAATGAAATTAGTTGTTACGAGGTTTGGTAATCTTAATATAAAATAAATAATGATAAGAAGTTTCGTTCTGTATCTCTAAAGTTCACGTTTCATCAGATTATGACATTTCATTATTCAATTTATCAATCGTTTCATCAGATTATGACAATATTTATAAGAGGTTATTTGGAAAATATACTTATTCATTTAAACCAAAATAGATTATTACTCAAATCGGCTCACTAATCACGGAGCTAATGCGTATTTTTTTTAAAATTTTACACTGATTGTGTAAAATTTAAAAAAAAATACGCATTGAATTGGAAGAAAATAAACTACGGTTAGTTTATTTTTTAGTTTAAAAAAAAACTAATCAGTGAGGTCCGAGACGCCACCGTAACTACACTCGCTCTTGAAAATAGACTACATTTGAGTCCGAAACTAGCCAGGCATTCCCGAAATCAGTCTTTGAGTAAAGTATTTAATAATATAAACTAACCAGGTATTAGCCAGCTACCGGAGGGTAACTTAGCGCGCACTTCGACTCTCCCGAACTTGAAGTTAAAGTTACGTTTTGTGGTGATCTTCGCCGTTGTGACGGGAGGTATGATTTGAGCTCCATACGCCACTTGATTGCACTCCACCGTATTTACTCTTCCTGTACATCTGAAGAAAAATAATATTCAAAGGTTAAAAAAATTCAAATTTAAAATTTACTTAAACTTTGCAATAGAGGGAGAACAGAGACAAAAGAAGAGAGAGACAAAGAGAGAGATTAGAGACGTAATTTTTTTGCACATTTTTAGGTATAAAACGTCGAAAAGTAATACTTTTAAACATAAGAAAATATTTTCTTAACCCTTAGACCAAGTAGGTACTGAATAATACTCATCATGGTATATAATATCTGAAAAAATATATCATTACCACTTTACATGTATTTTTAAATTACATTATTTTATTTTATAACTTTGTCGGTGTTATAAAAATATACTATATACTCGTACTGAATTTCAGTTTTCTCTCCGTGAAAGTCTGCGAGTAAAATTGGTGTGGCAGACTAACAGACAGGCGGACATGACGAAACTATAAGGGTTCCTAGCTTTACTACGGAACCCTATAAAGACAAGTCAAGCCATAAATAAAAAAAATTAAAATTGAACGAAAGTATCAGCCTTGCCATTCAACGTGTAAATGCTGCCAGTCTTCTGGGCACGTTACCCAAGGACAGCGATGCGAAGTTTTTTGCCCCGTAAATTATTTACCCCTGACTTTTTTACTGTTTAGTTTATTGTATATCATGTTATAATTATATGTATATTAGATTATAATTGTTAATATATATATATTTACAATATTTTTCAAGAAAGTTTTTTTCTTCTCGAGTCGACACTCGGTTTTTTCCGTACTCCCGCCCTGAGTCCCTCAGGGAAAAGGAGGTCCGGATTCCCCCCTAATTATTATTGTAGTGGAGTGCCGTAAGACATAAAAATGGTAAAACCTCGGAATCCAGGGCCAGTCGATGAATCTTTATAAAACCTTTGGAAATGTGTTTTTAATAGTGTCCAGAAAAAAGTTAAAAAAAAAATTTCACCGATCTCGATTACAACAATTATTTTTAACCAATTTTAAAAAGGAAGAGGTTCTATGTTCAGCTCTATGTATTTTGTTTTGTATGTTCACCGATTTCTCAGTCAATTGTGAACCGATTTTGAAAATTCTTTTTTTCTTTGAAAGAATATATTCTCAAGTTGGTTTCGTAAAAATATTGTCATGATCTGATCATGGACTTAGGAGATATGGAACGGAACTCCTCGTAGGATAATAGCAGAATGGTCGTAACAAGTAATATTGGTTAGTTAATAAGCGCAGTCGATGGCCGGTGTCAAGTAATGAGTAAGAGGGGGGAGACGTGGTAACCCCCCCCCCCCCTTAACTATATCACTATCGAAGATTAAAAATATCGCTTGAGGTATCGTTTGAAAAGTCTTCTCATAAGGATTTCAAATATGAGCCTCTTTGGGGGGGGGGGGGGGGGTAAATTACGAGGGGTAAACACCACTAAATATCGTGATATCGTGAAAAAAAAAAAATTATATATATATATTTAATACCTACTTTCAAAAAATAAACCGACGTGGAGTCAGTTCCAAGGCAAGTTCTTAATGAAAAGGTAAAAGAAGTTAAAACTTGACTTGGAACTGACTCCAAAACTTTTTAAAGTTATTTCTAGCTTTTTAGTTCCTTTCGATGTCGTTTGTGAGGCTAATATTTGAAATCCTTATGAAAAGCCTTTAAACGATATCTTTTTTCTTTTTTTGTGGCCTATGCCTTACCGGAAGTCCACACACGTACGACCGTAACGCTCGTATGGTACGAGACGACCTCCTCGCTATCGGCTACAGCTCGCATTACGGCCGACAGCGAGATGCTCTGTTGGTGGATTGTCGCGCCGAGGGCACGCCGTTGCACCTTCTAAGCCGGACACTGCTCGAGAGTGTGCTATGCCGTGTCTACAGCGAATCCGCAGTGGTGGCAAATAGGGATCTCTACCTTTTCAAACGATACCTCACGCGATATTTTTAATCTTCGATAGTGATATAATGCGGAGGGGGGTTACCACGTCTCCCCCCTCTTCCTCATTACTTGTCAGCCATCGACTGCGCTTATTAACTAACCAATATTACTTGTTACGACCATTCTGCTATTATCCTACGAGGAGTTCCTTTCCATATCTCCTAAGCCCATGATCAGATCATGACAATATTTCTATGGGACCAACTTGGGAATATACTCTTTCAAAGAAAAAAAGAATTTTCAAAATCGGTTCACAATTGACTGAGATATCGGTGAACATAGAAATCAAAATACATACAGCTGAACATAGAACCTCCTCCTTTTTAAAATTGGTTAATAAAAATTGTTGTAATCGAGAGCGGTCAATTATTATTATTTTACTTTTTTCTGTACACTATTAAAAACACATTTACAAAGTTTTTATAAAGATTCATCGACTGGCCCTGGATTCCGAGGTTTTACCATTTTTATGTCTTACGGCACTCCACTATAAATGGAAATTCCAAAGGAAAATTCCGAAAAAAAAAAAATTGAGATCGGTGAAATTTTTTTTTTTAACTTTAATCTGTAGACTATTAAAAACACATTCCCAAAGTTTTTATAAAGATTCATTGACTGGCCCTGGATTCCGAGGTATAAAGCTTACGGCACTCCACTATTGTGCGCAAAAACGGTGTCTCCTAAAACTTTGCTCAAAATGGTTACTGTGTGTATGGCTGCCTGTTTTTGAATGATATGTATATTTATTTTATATTATATATATATAATTATAATATATTGGTATATTATATTAGGTATGAAAGTAGCGTTAACTTAATAACATTACCCGTCTTATCGTCAATTAAAATTAAAATAACTTGCAATGCATACCTGGTATTCAAATTAAGTTTTTCATGCAAAAATCCCTCGTGGTGCAGTGATTCTGTGAGTACTGGCGTGATGACCAGTGAGCCATCTTCAAAGCCAACTGTGTTGTCTGGTATGTACACGTTGAAGGGAAAATCCTGTAAAAAAAAGTTGTATGAATAGAGAAAGCGGAATCTTGAAAAGTTTGAGATGTAAAATGATTAAAATTGTATATTCGGTTTAAATATCGTCGCCTTGGAGGATGGGCAGCAGAATCCTTCTGTGTAATAGGAATCATCTGCTACTTCGATTGCCTACCCGCTTGCACAGCGATCATGAGTAAATACCTCAAATAAGCGCACAAAAGTGGCGCACATTAGGAGAAACCTAGGTTCAGCAGTGGACTAATACAGGCTGATGATGACTATTAATTATTTAATATATCATTTGATATATTGAGTCTCACTAAAATAGTATTTAGCGATGCCTAAAATTTTAAAAGAAGCTATAAATTACTTACTGGTTCTCTCGGAAACTTGACCTCAGCAGCCCATTGCACCAGGTCCCGAAGACTATCCTTATCAAACTCCTCATGGAAAATCAGAGAATCCTTGCAGACTGTTGTCCTGCCTTGTACAATCGTTTTAGAGAGGGGGCAGTTCTTTTCCGTAGTACTTAATACTTTGTCAATGAAGTCGGAAGGTTGCGGTGGAAATTGAGATGGTCCTGAAGGTACGTGGTTTGGTTGGCCAGGCAGGACGACGGGAGTACCATCTTCTCTGACGAATTCTGCATAAAATTGTTTTAATTTATATAATTTAGCTCAGTAAAAAAAAAATTCAGTTAACAATCTTCTTCTGTCTATTGTATGAATCATGAGTCGTGATAGCCTAGTGGTATGGACGTCGACTGGCAAATCAGAGGTCTCAGGTTCGAACCCAAGGCGCGCACCTCTGAGTTTTTAAGAATAAGAATAAGAATAATAAGAATAATTTATTAAAAACTTTTTCAACATTACATAGAGTTCATTTACATTATAAGTATAATTATTAACAGTAATAGTAAAGGCTAATTGAAACAAATATAAGACTAAACATATAGGTTATCGATGCAACAAAAATATTTAAAATAATATACCTATTTTCTAATTCTAATTACATGTAGCGACCTGCCTGAGCTAGGTTTATTCAAACCTGTGTTTCCGGCTATCACCAGTCTACGCAATTTATTGTAGTATTACAATTCTACAGTCTTATAGTCTACGCAATTTTATTAATAGTACAATAATATGAAATTAATAGTAATTACAAGCTAAAGTTATACATAAAATATTATCATTAAAGTCACTCTAAAATTTCTAATAGTTTTTCTGTGTCTGTGTAATTAAGTTTTCCCAAATAATCCGACAATATAATTTTACAGTTCCTGCGAGTTAGTCTATATATGGTTAGTAATTTATTAAGTTTGTTGTATAAATAAGGTCCCAAAAACACATAAAATCTATTTACAAAAGCATGATTATTTTGTTTTTTAGTGCACCTTAAGTCTATCCTCCTCTTGTCAGAAGGTATTGAGGATAACGTAAGCTGAGAATGTTGATACAGCATTATATTTAGTACGAACAATTGCCTTACTGTTAGTACCTTGCATGCTGTATAAAGTTCGTGTGTGGGAAATATAAAAGGACGAAAGGTAGCTACTTTGAGAATTGCTCTTTGAGCACGTTCTAAAGGCTTCAGAATTGTATTTGCAGCACCTCCCCAGGAAGTAATGCAATATGTAAGAATGGATTGACACAAAGCCAAATAAACCTGTTTAATTAATTTATATTCAGCTATATTACGTAAGTTCTTAAATATATATATTAATTTGCGTACTCTAGTACAAAGTAAATCGATATGTTTACGGAAATTCAGATTTGTGTCAATCGTTACACCTAGATATTTCACATATTCGGTTTTAATTAAAGTGTTACAAGTGCATGCAGTATCAGCAGTTTTGCAGTTATGTGCAAATATGTTTAGGTTAGTAATGTGATTTTTAGTATTTCTCATTTTAAATATTATGTAATTGGTTTTGTCTGCATTTAATGTAAGTAGATGTTTCTGAAGCCAATGAGACACATTATTAAATCCGTTTTGAGCGTGTTTAAATACATCATCTTGTGATTCTGCAGAAAACAAGAGAGCTGTGTCATCCGCGTAAGACATTATAGACCCATTTCTTAGGTTCAAACTGCAAAGGTCGTTAATGTAAATTAAAAATAGGGTGGGCCCCAATATACTACCTTGGGGAATTCCATAACAACTATTATTTCTAATTTCTGTACTTGTAAGCTGACCAATTTTAACACATTGATAGCGATCGTTAAGATAATCAGCAAATAGTAGAAGCTGTTTACCCCTTATACCAAGCATTTCAAGCTTATGGAGTAGAATAGTACAAGAAATTGTGTCGAATGCCTTGGCTAGGTCAAGAAAGATTCCAATAGTGTGCATACCCTTATCCAAATTGGTAACAACATATTCTGTCAATTGGTGTACGGCTTGACTAGTTGACCTTTTTGGCCTAAATCCAAATTGATTTTCTGATAACAATTTATTATCTTCAAGATATTTAATTAATCTGTTATTTATCATTTTCTCCAAAATTTTAGAAATGCCTGGTAAAACCGAAATGGGTCTGTAATTGTTCATACAGTTTTTTTCTCCAGATTTAAACACGGGGGTGACCACAGCTTTTTTAAGCAATTTAGGGAATATTCCGTTCGTCATGCATGATTGAAAAATATGAGTTAGCGGTGGGGCAAGTAGGAATTTAAATCGTTTGAGTATATCATTTGGTATGTTATCCCATCCAGTTGAACAGTCGTCCTTTAGTCCAGTCATTAATGTTATTGTCTCGTGAAGGTCGGTATCCAATAGAACAAAAGAATTTAAAGTAGCAGACGACTGGGTTGTGTTTAGGTTAGTGTGTAGGTTTGTGGGAATAGATCCAGGTTGAAGGCACTTTTCTGCCAAATTTTTACCTATGTTTGCAAAAAAGTCATTTATTTTATTTAAAGAAACGGACGGGTTACTGTCAGTTATTAAAGAAAGTGGTGGGTCCGGATTTTTTGACCTAAATGTGTGCGTTTTTATAAATTTCCAAATCCGTTTACTGTTGTTTCCAGCCTTTGAAAGTTCGTTCTTGTCATATTGGATTTTTAATTTTTTCAAGAGGTTATTACAGAAGTTTCTATACCTTTTATATGTCACAGTAAGTATGTCATTATTGGGTTCGTCTTTCGATTTCTGGTGTAGTCTGTCTCTGTGTCTTATACAACGCACAAGACCAGGAGTGATCCATGGTTTTATATTGTTGTACCTTCGGGAAAAACTTTTTGTGTATGTGTTTTTCCTGATTACAGATTGCAATGAATGTACAAAATAACTTAAGGAGGTATTTGGGTCGCATGCGTTGTAAACCGTGTCAAAATTAATGCTGCGTATGTCTTTTTCAAGGTTTGTCATATTGATTCTAGTGAAATTCTTCATGCAGTTGTTTCTAGGTAAATATATTTGTAATGTTAGTAAAATGGCCCGATGATCTGTTATCCAAGAGTTAGTAATAAAAGTTTTGGTTGGCATCTTAGATTTTATGATAAAATGGTCCACGCATGAACCAGTTTTGAATGTATGATAATCATGGGTAGGTAAAAGACCGTGAAATGAACAAATGTTAAGGTACTTATGAGCGTCGTTATCTAATTGCCCGGTTACAATGTTAATGTTTATATCGCCCATTAATATTATATTTTTAAAAGTTGCTAATATTTTTAAATTTGTGTCAAGTGAGTCCAGAAATGTCTGAACATTTTGTGAAGGGGGGCGATATATTGCAATAACTACTGTATCGGGATTTACTTTAATTATAAGGCAGCTGCAATCCTGGAATAATGGTTCTTCTACGACTATGTTTAGATTATTCTTAACATAAACCACTAAGCCATCATTTTGGTTGATGTATGAATTAGTTGTATGAGAGCTGTAACCGTCAATGTGTGGTAAATTGCCTATATGCTCTAATAACCAGCATTCTGTTAGGACAATCACATCGCAACTTATATCCAGATTTTGTAGGAAAACATCAAAACTATTAATGTTCTTTTCTATGCTACGTATGTTTTGAGTAAGTAAGGTTATCGATTTATCTCCATCTCGGAAAAAGTTTCTGCAATCCTCCTCATTACCTACTCTAGTTTCAGACACATAAAAACTATCTAGATCACAAAGTAGTTCATTTGTAGTCATTATAATTTCTAACTAAAAAAATATAAATAAAATGAAAAACTTACTGACTATGTGCTTACTAAATAAAGTAGACGGCGACGCTCCTAGGCGCCTTCATAGTCTACAGAGTTAATATAGTTCTGTTCAGCGTGTTTACGTGCCGGGCAAGCTGCATCACCAGTTTGATGGTCACTTTTCCTTTTCTTTTCCTTTTGTAAGTTATGTGCGTATTATCATCTACTTTGTGCTTCGGAGAGCATGTAAAGCTGTTGGCCTTATCTCTCTCCGGTCGTGTCGGATTACCAGATTACCATCCCATCGGACTATAAGAGTGAGGGAATACAGAGTGCACCTGTGTTTAAGCACTTAGTTCTACACTATAATATCTCGTAGTATATCCGCGTAGTTGGCTAATCTCTATTACGATTGGCCGGTGTGATCGAAGAATTCGGTCAAGAGGACGTTATGGATCATAAACCGTTTAGTTCCTTCAACCTTGATATCAGGTTCAAATCCAAGGCACGACTGACTTTTGAAATTATGTGTGTATTATTAATTAATCATTACTTAACCATACTCCGTTGAGATTAGCCGCTGTGACCGAAATTCTAAATTCTTATTATTATGTACAGTTAGAGACTTAAGACTCGACACTTGGAAGCCAGCTTAGAGTTTTTGATTCGTTTAACAATACATTGTAACAAACTCACCAGTAACTTTATATTGATGATTAGTTGCGACATGTCCCTGCCCTTTTTTCCCAACATGGATCCGATAATAAATGATGTCTCCTAGTTCAAGTTTTATATCCCTATTTATACAAAACCATGTTCCACTGTACAATTCAAAATCGTCAAACATATTGAGAATGTAGTTGATGCTGCCATGAAATCTGATGAAGGAAAAGCCGTCATCTAAAAAAAAAACATTTTATTAATTGCTTGTGAAATCCGACGAGGAAACAATTGGTAGAAATCCCCGGATTCCAAATTCAACACGCTATGACGTGGGTTAAGCCGAAATACGTTCAATATCGAGTCTTCGTGACTCACAAAAGAGAAAACTTGAATTAAATTTTATAATTTAGTTGCAAAATTCTTATTTAAGGAAATTGTTATGGGAAATTTGATTGAATCGGTTGAATTCAATCAAATTTTCAAGCTAATTTGAATTTTAAATCATTGTTGGGGAAGTATAAAAGTTAGCTTATCTTAGGGGAACGCCAGAAAGACCCCTTTTTGTGGCCGGGGGGAGTAAACATATTTTCTAACGCATACCCAGGACGTACGGTTATGTGGGGCTCGCGTCCATTAAAAACATCCCCCCCCCCTGCGTATTCAAGGAAGTCCCCCTGAGATTGCAATGAGATGCGTTGTAATTTGTAATGTATTGTATAACAAAAGAGGCCACCTTTCGCTTCTCCGTGGCCGCAACTGTCCGCGGCTATATTTGACAGCCTTGACTTTCTGCTTGCTGCTTAACGGCCAATCGGTCACCAAAGTAATATATTTGCATAGATTTATAATATTATTATATACGTAGGTACTGGGTCAGTGATAGATCAATGATATTAACATTTACATAAACATCGTGAGGAAACCAGCACACCTAAGAAATTTTTCAATGGTGTGTAAAGTCATGTAAGAGTAATTCGACTCTGACCAGTTTGTTCATCAACCTTACGATAAAGAAGAACATTAATTTAGCATGAGTAACTTGAGGAAAAAAAGATAGGTAATTAAGTTAAGCGCCAAATAATTCCGAATCAGTTTTAATATCAGACAGCTATTGTTTGACCCTGATTTTTAACTGAACCTATTTTGATTCGTAACGGATGCAAACCAGTTTACAGATAAAAATAATGTAACTTGTACTTTAGTAAATATATTTAAGTAACTGTAAAATAATCAGTATAAAAAAAACACAAGAAGGGGAAAAAATATGTAAAAAAGTAACAGCCTATGCGCTTGCTTCCTTAGGAGTCAACAACTTTTTACGAAGCATGCCCATGCGCAAACAGGCGATAAGTACGCTATCCTCGATCCCGTTATTTAAACGCAAGCAACCAAATGAATCGCACGCGATAAGATCACAAAAACCACAATTAAGCTAAGTATTAGTAGAGTTTAAACTCTAACCATTGTAATGTTTTGAGATAAATATTAAGGGTAACTCTTTCGTACTAGCCTTACCTTTTATACTGACTATAAAGCCTTTTGGGTAAAGAACTTTGACCACTGGATCCGGGACTGGATAATTGCTTTGGGTCCCACATGTTTTAAGACACACAAATAAATAAAACAAAACAATGACGTCACGCGTCATGCCACGCACGAGATTCTGAACAGACTGGCGTGTTGACGTTTTTTATATTATTAATGTAAACGTGTTTGATCTCTTAGTCATCACTACTTATGTAAAGGGTACTAGTAAGTAATCATTCAATAAATTGCAGTTGAAATTTTAAGAGAGAGGTTTACGGGCGGTAAAGCCTCTTTGTTTATCAAATTGGTCAGCCAGTTCTGCAGTACTAATGTAATTGGTAGAGGGTCAACGTCCTTTATAGGGTTCTTTTCCCTTTAGTTTCATAAAGCCTGTCTATCCATCTCTCTCTGTCGTAGTCTGTCTCGTTTTACTCGCTGATTATTATCAAAGTAAGACAGCTCAAATAGTACATATATATCTATAACGCCTACAAAGTAATTAAAATGTTACTAAAAAATGAAATTTTAGGGTACCTTGACAGTTTTAGCAATGTAAAATAGGGGTTGCTAAAAAAGTTATAAATAATATATCACTCTTATTAAGCAGTTGGCCCTGGCTGTCAATTGTATATCTTTGACAGTCGTTACGGGTAGTCACAAGCCCGAAAGTCTGACAACCAGTCTTACCAAGGGGAAAACGTGTAACCCAGTATCTGGGTTGTGGAGGTATGATAGGCAGTCGCTCCATGTAAAACACTGGTATTCAGCTGCATCCGGTAATACTGAAAGCCGACCCCAACATAGTTGGGAAAAGGCTAGGCAGATTATGAGTTTTTATTTATTTATTCACATAGGAAAACCAACAGCTACAAAAAATTACAAATAGTTAATAGAATAAGTACCTATCAGTAAGCCAATAATAGGTTTTAACGAGTAGTAGCGGTATTTATCTTAGAAACTTACTGAATACTCTATAACAAACAACTACAAATAGAAAATAATTATCAGAATAATCTAATAACATAATAAAGACTACTTGAAAAATATTTATGTAAAATTTTGCCAAAATTATCGCAATTAAAATGTATGTCAATGAAATCAATACATAATCTATAATGTATATAAATTTATGCCAAACATTTTATCTGATATTATTTAATAAGAAACTCGCAAAAACAAATGACTTGGGCGGGACTTGAACTCGCGATCTCTTGCGTGCCGTGCCATCACTTTGCCAACTGAGCTACCGAGTCCTGCCCACTTTAGTTGAAATTACGAATCTCTTTCTTAACGCCTTATAAGCGTGTGGTGACATCTACTGGAGTACTGCCACACTGCAGTTTCTTATTAAATAATATTATTATCATTTAATAAGCAAATAACATACATTAAAAAAACATTTTATCTGACTTCTGATTATGTAAGCCAAATGAACAAGGACTTCGAACCTTTACTGCGCAAGTCTGACTTGCACTTGGCCATTGTATACTAATCCGCCACCAGTTGATAATTATACAGAAGCATTCTTTTAAGTATGGCCGGTTTTGAGCCATGTTTTAAAAACATAATATAAAAACAAATCATCGATCGAGCAAAAAGCGATGGTATTTAGCTCGAATACTGCCCGCAGCTTCGCGTCGTACTTTCAATAAAAAATAATCACGTAAGTATGTCCTTTTACTGCGAGCTAAATTAAGTTAAATCAGGTTTGGTTCTCGTTAAAGGTTTAGTAGTTGAAACAATAAAAACTGACAAACAAAAAACAGTTACTTGTAGAAGGTAATGTATGTACAAAGTATACATTGTTAGAATTGAGGAATTCCAAGAGATTTTCTGGTAATTTATTAAGAGTGAAAAGTCTTACCAAGGGGTATCGTGTAACCCAGTATCTGGGTTGTGGAGGTCTGATAGGCAGTCGCTCCATGTAAAACACTGGTATTCAGCTGCATCCGGTAAGACTGGAAGCCGACCCCAACTTAGTTAGGATAAGGCTAGGCAGATGATATATTAAGAGTGAAAAGTAAAATAGCAGTAAATATCACACCGAAAGGAGAGACAAGAACGAAATAGCAATACCTCGTTGGTCTAGTGGCAGCAAACACGTCTGCTCAGCTCGAGGTCCTGGGTCCGTCCCGGGGCAAAGTGATCTACACTTAATATTTTTTGTGAAATTTTTACATGTTTTAGCACATGTTAGCTTATTATTAATATTTAATAAGAAATTTGAAAAAACAACTGATACGGATG
Source organism: Protodeltote pygarga (assembly GCA_936450705.2). NCBI lineage: Eukaryota > Metazoa > Arthropoda > Insecta > Lepidoptera > Noctuidae > Protodeltote > Protodeltote pygarga. The sequence continues at coordinate 12,646,948 of OW388261.2, forward strand.
GGATTCCGTGGCGATACGCCGAAGATCGTGGGTTCGAATCCCATCCGTATCAGTTGCTATTTTTTTTAAATTTTTTATTATATATTTATATTTGATCTACACTTTGCCCCGAGACGGGCAAAGTGTTACCTATTAAGTTTTTCCATTAGGAAATATTCAGTAGCAGCACGGAGTCTGGAATTGTGCCCGGTTAATTGCAATAGGCTCGCCTTAATAACATAACCGGCTAAACGTGGGTGTACTGCATACACCTTTGCCTACCCTCTCTGGGGAATACACGCGTGAGTCTATGTTTACCTAATCACATTACTTCACATTTCAGCAGTATAATACTAGTCTCATTCGTTTTCGTCATTCTAAGTATTCATAATTTTAATAATGAATATTACTGAACTATGATACAAGTTAATATTTTTATTATTTTTGTCTTAATGTCTTTTATCTTGTGTATTTTTACTAATTTACATAAATTCAAATAGTAGGTTATTCATTTATGTACATTTTATCATTGTTCATTTAACTTTTGTTTACCTATATTATAATTTAATTTTATGGTCGCTATAATTTGAGGAGAATTGTAATTCCCCCCGTATTACTCACTTTAAAAGTAATCTCATATAAAATAAAAAAATACAATCAGGGGCTTTGATATGTTGGCTTGCCTAGGCCTATAAAAGATGTCGCCCCTATTCCCTGTAAACCATGAAATATTGAATGATGAACTTTTAATAATCGTACGATGGAAATTGGACACATTTTTAAATTTCTTAACGTTGACGTGTGAGATCACAGACGGCGCGTGTAATAAAAAAAATTTGCCTAGTTTTGCATGCCTCCCACGAAATTATGCCCCAGGCCCTGGCCTGCTCGGCCCTTAGAGAAATTCTCCCCTGGGTACACACGGCTACACATCAAGCTATACAAATCCAGTATGAACTGACCTCGCGTTGTATAGGCTCTTCCTACAACAAGATGTCAGCTTACACTGGAAATTTATAGCTTGATATGTAGCTGTACTATGTATCTACTATTAGATAATGCCACTATGGTACTACGGCAAATATTTTATGGTGTAGGTCCATTTTCATCATCTTGTTCCATTGATCCTGCATTTTAGTTTTGGTGATCGAAATTCTGCTCTTCATCTGCCTAGCCTTTTCCCAACTATGTTGGGGTTGGCTTCCAGTCTTACCGGATGCAGCTGAATACCAGTGTTTTACATGGAGCGACTGCCTATCAGACCTCCACAACCCAGATTCTGGGATACACGATACCCCTTAAGACTGGTTGTCAGACTTTCAGGCTTCTGACTACCCGTAACAACTGTGAAAGATCTACAATTGACAGCCGGGGCTAACAGCTTAACGTGCTATCCGAGGCTCGGAGAGTGATAATTAATTTATAAAACGCACATAACTTACGAAAAGTCAGAGGTGCTAGTTCGGCTGAAACCAAATCGTTTCAACAAAATGCTATAAACTTCAATATAAAACTTTGTTAGGTTACGTTTTTTTTATTAAAAAAGATTTTTCTATATAAAGCCTAAAGCTATATTAAGTTGAGAAAATATATTTGAGAGCAGTACCTACCCGCTGTAATATCATAACATTATCGAATCAATCTTTTCCCAGGTATATTTTTTTAGAATTATAGGTACCTATATGTTATAAAATTCAACTATTCCTTGGGTTATATTTTTAAGAACTAAGCCAACTACGAAATTTTTTTTTGATTTACAATCTGTGGTTTACCACGAGCCAACGACCACACTTTTTTTTCACCATCTTTGGTTAGGAGAGGAGGTTATTTCCGACTCGTGGACGGACTAAAATCACACGGTGTTCCTCGATTAACCTCTGGACAGAAACGTGGACGACAGACGTTGTCCGATTTATCGATGGCCAGCATGATACAGCGATTACACAGAGTAAAGCCTCTGCACCTCTATGCAGGATACCTTTTCAAAAATATTGCGCGCACGGAGGAGTGCGAGACTTGGCATAGTTTAAGTTTTTATGGAGATGTGTTACTCAACCACCTGTATAATTACCTACCTTCGGCGTTTCGCACCACACTCGGTTTGCATCGCGGTACTGATTCGAAATGGGGTGTTTCGCACCAAAACATAGGGTCATTTCGCATCGTTCAATGTTACAACTAGGGTTGAACAGTAGGATCTTTGTGATTTAAATAAAATATGCGAGGGTACACAAAAATAAATACCTACTACTATATTTTTAATTAAAAACACTACAAATTAAAGAGCGAACACTCGTACGTAATCTATTTTCAAGTTGCTGTTGTACCAAGTCGGATGCCAGGAGGCTTTTTGCTTCCAAAAGTCCAGCAAAGCTTTACTGCCGCTGTTCTTCCAAGGTTTGTCCGGCAGATTGTCAGCGAAGTCATTGATTCCACCCACGCAAAGGCCGATGGTTAGGTGGAACTGAGGATAAGTAAAAAGATTTTATTAAAAAACGAGACAATAAAGTGCACTCCTCAAATTCTCCTCCTCAGATCACCACTCACTCACTTACAGTCAAATAAGATTTTACAGTTGAGCAAAAAAGAGTCTGGATAAATTGGGGGCGCCACTGACGCACTTTTCATACTACAATTCAAAATTACAAGTTTTTTGTTACTTACATATTTCTGTGACGAATTTTTGTCATCAAATATAATGAAATGAATCACTTTTAAGTTATTTTAGTATTTACAAACTTAGTTTTTAGGATTTTTATTTTTAGTTCCAGCTGTTACCGCCTCAGACTCTTTTTGCCAAGCTGTAGGTAATAAATTTAACAAATGAAAAACAAAACACTATACACTCGCCCAACTAGCGTTTCTAAAGAAGACAGAGACCATCTATCTCGTTCTTTCTTGCGAGCGGAGCCGTGATGGGATGGCCTCGAGAACGAGATAGACTGTTTTGTTTAGATTCGCTGATTGGTGAGTTTAAATTATTGGACTTGACTATGTGCAGAATATAATTATATAGGTATGTGTAATATGTAATTGTATGTGATTGCTATGTGTTAATATTATTTTTTTATTAAATGTACTTAGTTCTAAATAACTAGGGATTCCCGAGCTCAGTTCATTATAACAGATTTTTTTAAAGAAGTTTTATGATAGTCTCAAACGCATGCGCTTGCGCAAAGTACAGTGTCACTTAACATATATTATGTTCAGTCGGAGAAAATTGAAATAACTATTAGCTTAGCACTTTTAGGGCTTGTTTCACAGTCTATGGACTAACTAATGGCATTAACTATTAGTTAAATTCAAAAATAGATCAGAATTTATATAAAATTTTCTGCCAGGTAAGGTAACAGCAACTTACCAGCAGGTAAGCGGTGAAACAGGGCCTTAAACGATTTTTGTTATAATAAAACTTTTACATAATAAATAAAGTTCCTTAAGAACAGACAATATATTATTATTCCCTGACACCTTTTAGATGTTAGTTTTAATGATAAATAAAGTAATTTAAATATCCTGACCGAATTTCGGTCACAGCGGCCAATCTCAACGGAGATAAGCCAATTACGCAGGAGATATTATAGTGCACAAGTGTGTGCGCAAACACAGGTGCACTCTCTATTCCCTCACTCTCATGGTCCGATGGGACGGCCTTCCGACACGATCGGAGAGAGATCAGGCGCAGGGCCAACGGCTTTACGTGCTTTCCGAGGCACGGAGTTAGTCATAATTAATTTATAAAACGCACATAACTTACGAAGAGTCAGAGGTGCGCGCCTTGGGTTCGAACCCGATACCTCTGACTTGCCAGTCAATGGTCACAACCACTAGGCTATCACGACTCAATAATTTAAATAACATGGTGAGGAAACCTGGCCTTTGATAGACTGAAATCGCCAACCCGCAGTAAGCTAGCGTACTGATTATATATTATTTGATCCTTCTCTATATGAAATACGGCCGAAGCGGAAAAGTGGCTGCTTTGCAGTGGGTCAGGCCGTTTTATATTATTAAACGGTTTTATTTAGTTAACCTGTTGACCTTGGTTCAAATTTAGTAATCGATATTTCACCCCCTTCCTGTTGACAGATTGATCTGATATTTGGTACACAACTTTAGTTCTGATGACAAAACCGTTTACGTAAAAATAATTACTTATATTATTTTTTATTTATATTTATTTTAAATGGCTTACCATCTGATCCAACGGCGCCATCACGGAGCCTGACAACCAATGTTCAGCATGTTCTATGCCTTTCATCCTAGTATGAAATCCTTCGCCAGGTTTTATGGTTCCATACCGTTCGCCATCCGCAAACATTTCAATGCCATCTGTATAAAAAAAATGATCTATTAATTTATCAAAATTTGTGAGACATAGTTTTGGTCAGCAAAAATTAAGTGTTTGAGGGATGATTTTCTATTGTTTATTTAGCGAAATAAAAACTTGACTGCCTCGTTGGTCTAGTGGTAGGAAGCACGACTGCTGCGCACGAGATCATGGGTTCGATCCCCAACCTGGCGGGGGGTACGGTGAATGCGCAAGCGAAAACCGAATTTCTGCCGAGAGGTTCGTGGAGGAACATCGTGTGGTTTTTAGTCCGTGCGAGTCGGACATAACCCCATCACCAGCCCTTGGTGATGGGGTACTCATAAAGAGTTAAGAGCCACACGACAAAAGAAAAAGGTCGGGCAAAGTGTTATTGGGTTTTTCCATTAGGAAATTCTCATTAAAAAAATGACATTATGACACAGTACCTGGTTTCCAAATCATGGTGTAATTATGATAATCGTTGTACCAGTTGTTGATACCAATAACTTCTTTAAGGAATAGTGACCTGCAAGGTTCTAAGTCACATAGTATGGGACCTCCGTACAGTTTCTTGGCCTGGTTGGGATTTCCTCGAGAGAAGGCCACGCGTATCAGGCCCGACTCGTAGTGGTCAGGACCATACGTTAATTCTGTTGGCTCCAAGTTGATTTCTAGAGGAAAAAGTTTATTATATTACCAATTTTTGCTGCAGAAAACGCATTAGGCCTCAAATAGACGTCGTTTTTAGCGATCAGGAACGTAACGTTTCGTTGACCTTATTTTGTGTGGTGTTGTCAACGGTTGATCAATGGTCAATTTTTATTGCACCTTCAATCGAAGGGAATAGTAACGATTTTCCAATAAAATTGCTGTCACGCCTTCTATTTTTGAAATGAGCGGGCCAAAAAATTTTTAACCCTTTGAACGCCACGCCGGTCATTGGTGACCGGCAAACAATAAAAATTGCATTGTGTCTGCGGCGTGGCAGTCAAAGTATTAAATAAATCCCAATAATAGCTGGCGTGCTAAACTTTCAAGGAAAAATATAACGAAGTTTCAGTTATTTACACTTTTCGTGAAAAAAAAAAAAAAACTTCTTAATACTTCTTAAGGAAAATGCTTTTAATTAATTAAATTTCTATTATTATATCATTCGGCACTCTACTGCGCGAATCCGATACGCACTTGCCAGTTTTTTCTCATTATTTCTCTATCCAGATAAACCTTTTTTCTTTCTTTTAAAAGCCTGAGTAAAAAAAAAACTTACCAGGTATTAGCCAGCTCCCAGAAGGTAACTTAGCGCGCACTTCAACTCTCCCAAACATGAAGTTAAAGTGGCGTTTTGTGCTGAACTTGGCTGTTACAACGGGAGGTAGAATGTGAGCCCCAAACGCCTCTCGGTTGCACTCATCCGTGTTTACTTTTCCTGTACACCTGAATTAAAAAGATTCATCATCAGCCTGTATTAGTTCTAAGTTATCACTGCTTAACATTGACGTCTCCGCGCCACTATTGTGCGCTCATTGGAGGTATCTATAGCGAGGCCCATAAGCACCACGCTAGCGGCTAGCGGTCTGGCAATCGCAGTAGCAGATGATTAATGTTACACAGAAGGATGCTATTGCCCATCCTTTGAATCTTTCCCTTTGTCGCTTCTTACGACACACACAGGACGAGTAGGGGTGGTTCGACGAGGCCGGAATCCATTCGGCACAACGGAATTAAAAAGATTATCAAATTCAAAATCTAATTTAGTTTGTAAATACATGTCTAATATAGTCTTAAATCGTCATTTAAAGGCAAACGCTTGGAAGAAGAACCAGAAAAACTTCAGGAAATAGTTATACAGGGTTAGGTATATCAAATTAGTGAGCGAAACTTCACAGGTATGCTTCTTTCTTTCTTTAACGTATGGTTGGAGCAACCTGGTGTCAGAGTAAACCACTCATAGGTCTCTAACATGGCTTTACACACCGTAGAAAAATTTCTCACGTATCCTCACCATGTTTTCCTTCACCGTTTTAGAAAGTGATAATTAATTTCTGAAACGCACATGAATTCGAAGTCAGAGTTGCGTGCACGAAGCAAATAGTATTTGCTTCGTGGTTGCGTGCCTGGGCTTTTAACCTTAGACCTTTGACTTGGCAGTCCAACGGTCATTACACTAGGCTATCACTGCCTCTATCAGTGCAATCAGGCTGTCAGTGCAATACCATAACTAATGTAATATTATAATAGGATACAGTGGCGAATGGTACATTTTTGAAAGGGTTACCTCCTTAGCCAGAGGAAAATTACACTAAAATCAATGACACAATCAGTAGACACTATTATTTGACTGTGGCATTTTTCAATGGGAAGCCAGGATGTAATAACAAACAAACATTGTACAGCTATTTGTTATATCGAAGAAATAATTTAAATCGCAAGAATTGTCCCCAGACTAATTGTTTTGAAAGACACAATACCTAGTATTCAAATTTAGTTTTTCTTGTAAAAATCCTTCGTGGTGCAGTGATTCTGTGAGTATTGGCGTGATGACCAGTGCGCCATCTTTAAAGCTCACTGTGTTGTCAGGTAAGTACACGTTGAAGGGGAAATCCTGTAAAAATAAATGAAAGTTATACGAATGGCGTTCAGAAAATAATTAAAAATCATCATCATCTACATCATCAATCTGTATTAGTCCACTGCTAACCATAGACCTCTCCAATACCGCGCCAATTTTGTGCGGTCATTGGAGGTATTTGCTCCTTGCTGTTACACCACACATTCTCCGGATCTTTCCCTTTTTCGCTTCTCACAACACCCGTGGGACGAGTAGAAGGGGTGGTTCTATTCTTAGGCTGGAAACCACACGGCACACGGACTGAAGAATCAGTTCGACTCAAATATACATAATAACATTTGAGTATGATATTACAAAACCATTAATGGGTTAAGTAATCAATCGTTTCGCAAATTAACAATTGGTAATTTTTTAAATCACCAGCATAAAGCAATAATTTTGAGTGTAAAAGAAACAAGTGTTGAAATCGTTGATAAATATAATTAACAAATACGGCCCCAAAATCAAGCCCTGCGGCATTCCAAATACAACGCTGACTACTAGTAGGAGAATAGAAACCAATAATTACAAATGATCAGATTATGACGAAATTTATGAATTATAAAGAAAAACAAACGCAGGTTTGTTGCATTGGTTTTCCTTTTATTTAATTACTTCGTGTTAAGTTTTTTTATAAAGCAAGTTGTGGTCAACTTTGTTGAATGCTTTTCAAAAGTCAATATATTTGTAGGAACAAAACACAGTGCGTATGAGTAGAAAAAAAATAAAGAGAAAAATAATCCTTTTTTAAGAAGAGATCATCGTTCAATTTGGCTCCTATTAAACAAATTCCACGTATACAATATTAGAATAATATGGTATCCACTTGGATACGATAATCCATATTGGTGACCTTTCAAGAACATAATTATAAACGAGAAAACTCTTTGTTACCCAGTTGCCTGCGCGAGAGTTCATTTACGTTTTGTAAACCGTTACATAATGTATTAGATTAGTAATTGTGGTGGATGGTTTCTTAACACAAGTGGGTTTTTTGTTGTTTAATGCAATTGTAAATTACTTGGAACATTAAGTATAGTACGGTATAGAATAGTATCGATCGTATAGTAAAAAACCCTACCCGTGTTAAGCGATCTTAAATATTAATATATGAATTAAGTTGAATATATAATTATGTTTACCCATGAGGAAAACTATCTACATTATTCAAATTTACTCATCTTGGATTACACGATGTAAAAGATTGCACAGCAATCATATTTAAATTTGATTTTATTGATACGACAGTCATTATAAACCAACTTTATATATACACTTCCAATAGTCCCTTAAAAGCAATGTGGTCCGACGGAAAACCAGCTGTCCCCGTATTGAATAAGTAAAAAATTTCGATTGCAAATATTATATTACCTACCAAAAAATTCCACAATGTCGCTTATTGAATTGTATTATATTGTTACAACCCATATTCCACCATTACGACTTATCAGGTTACTAGTGATTTCTCTTGTACGTACAAATTTTACTTAATCCAATCTTTTCCATGAAACACAGCAAGATTTCTCTTTGTAAAAGTGAAAGGGAAGAGAGATTGTATCCACAGCTACAAGTTGGTCGCGATTATTCCAACAATAACAAAAATATTCAAGAATGGCCTTAATTATTGACTACTTAATTTTCTAGGGTCGACGAATGCCCTTTCCTACCGGCAGTACGCATATCTTGAGGGCTGGTGATCTACATCCTTAAGTGGGAAGGTCACACGACGCGGATAGCTGCGCGGGAAATCAAGCAACAGCTAGATTTAATATGTTATGATTAAAAGTCACGTGCGCATTGGTTATGAACCGGCTTTACAAGGTAGGTATGGGCTTGAATGTGGCTTTCCATATCATATTATGTACTTTCTTAGTTTTCATATAGTGAAAGAAACCATATCGTAAGGAAACCTAGAATTATTAGTCTGAAATCGCGAACTCGCAGTGAGCGTGGTGATTAATGTTCGATCATTCTCTGCATGAAAAGAGGCCTTTGACCTGCAGTTTGAGCTACAGGCCGGTTTATTGTCCGTTAAGGTTTTTAAGGAAGAAAAAATTGAAAATGTTGACATGAGGATATTTATTTATTATGATTAAAATTACAGCGGGCAGCGTGGCAAAACAGTTGACCAGTTAAATAGGGCTGAAGACTCTCTCGCGTTGGCAAGAGAGTTAGCACAGCATTAAACTAACTTTCTTTTCGTGACATTCGAAAGGGATTCTAAACACCATAAAAGTTTGACGAAAAGACAGAAATATTTCATGGTTATATTAAAACAGACACAAGAAAAGACCGTGAAATGTGATGAGATTTACGGGAAAATGGGGAAGGCTGGACACGGTGATTTAAATTCTGGTTGTCACGCAAATTAACTGATACAAAATCTTCTATATTATTTATATAATCTCTGTTATTTATAATTAGGTTAGTCGTTATTTTAGTAAGTTATTAAGGTTTTTCGTTTTATAATTGGTGTTTTAATCTCTGTTAGAAAATTAGTGAGTTTAATGCCTAAAAGATCATTTGCATCAATGTTGCTCGATACTTATTCGAATTTATCCAATATACAACAAAAAAAAGTATAAATCATTTATGCAATTTTGCCATTTTCTGCTTGGGTGACGTCCTATCAAAAAGCGTTATTAAAAAAATTGTACGACTCTGTCTTGACCGAAATCTAGAATGGTACAGTCACCGAATCAATGCTTATGTATCATGTTTAGTATAATGTTACTACTTTAGAGAATCAATTGGGTAAAAATGCATTATACGTATTTTTATTGCAATTACGTTACCTAATTTAATTACAATTAACGTTTTTCATTAAATATTATTAACATTATGCAATGATTAGAGAAAGATATTATCTTTTTACATTCTTTCATATCTTTAAGATAACAAACGAAGCACGTGGATCTATACTTCAATAACAAATAGACGCTCATCAGTAATGGTGTTAATGAGTGCGAATGAGAGGGAAAAATCAAATATTGTTTTTGCACTTGTGCAAATGAAAGGGAAGTATCAAAACTTATTTCACTTCCGCGTCCTAGATTCCTGTTTGCAGTTTCATGGTCTTGTAAATTTTTCATTTTAGGTAAGTATTTTGAATTTGGAATCAAACTAATTAAAACAGTACTTACTGGTTCTCTAGGAAATTTGATTTCAGCATCCCATTGCACCAGTTCTCGAAGACTACCCTTGTCAAATTCTTCGTTGAAAATCAAAGTATCCTTGCAGATTGATGTTCTGCCTTGTACCATTGTCCTAGAGACAGGACAGTTGTTGGGCAGAGAAGGAGATTGAGAGTTAGCAGTTGAACCCAGAGGTATCTTGTTCGGTTGGCCAGATAGGCCGATGGAATTGCCATCTTCTGTGACGAATCCTGAATAATAAGAAAAATATATTTTATAAGTGTGTTATAGTGGCTTATTGGTTACGGATTTGCTTAGCAGGTTCGAACTTGGCATATACCAATGTGACTTTCTCAATATTATAAATATACTTTCTAAGACACCACTGACCAACGGTGAAGGAAAACATCGTGAGGCAACCTGGACTTAATAGTCCAAAATTGCCAGTTAATATGGTGATTAATGCTCGATTCTTCTCTGTATGAGAAAAAGTCTTTGACACAGTTGTTGATGAAATGTTTATTTATTTATATAATTTAGCTGTGGTTGACACAAGATCTCCTAAAAATCATTTTGTTTGACAAGATCATGTTCATAACATCTGACATATCGTTATGCATACATCTATACACATGTCTTTAGAGCTGCATAAAGATGCACATTTCTTCAAGCTCCTTCCTTCATCATTTCAATTGAGTGTTAATACAATTTTAATATGGCATGTATATAATTTTGAAAAGCTTGTGATGCATACGTGCTTTAGGTTTGACCATGAGACCTTTTCTGGCCTTTACTGGACTTGGCAGTCAAACGGTATTTTCTAGGCCATTAATGAATGATTATGACCTTCAGTTTACATAACTTGTAATAAACTTACCAGTAACAGTGTGTTCGTAATCACTCTCCCTTTGTCCTTTTCCTTTTTTGGCAACAGAGATCCTAAAGTATATTGTATCCCCCACTTGTAGTTTTATATCCCTGTTGATATAATACCATGTTCCATCGAAAAGTGCAAAAGGTTCAAATAAATCGGCATTTTGTCCAATTTCGTAAGTACTCATAATTTTTTTGTTGACGTTACCTCGGTATCTCAATAAAGAAAAGCCGTCATCTAAAAAAAAATCGATTTATTAATAATAAACTAAACAAAGGAGGAATTTGTTTTTTCTAAATCATAACCGCTTGGATTTCTAAGTCATTCATCATCTACCTAGCCTTTTCCCAACTATGTTGGAGTCGGCTTCCAGTCTTACCGGATGCAGCTGAATACCAGTGTTTTACATGGAGCGACTGCCTATCAGACCTCCACAACCCAGATACTGGGTTACACGATACCCGGATACGAATTTCTAAGTCATTGTTGAAAGAATAAATATTGGTTTATTTGATAGCGTGATCTATCTTGAGGATATTTTAACGATTTTATTTGTCAGCATCATAGACACTTCTGCTACTATAGAAGCCTCTTAAAATCTTATGACTTTTGTCTTTGAATAAATCACAACAAGGTCATCAACAGTTCACGATTTTTTAAGGTCTAGAATTCTCATGATCGTTAATCAAATAATTTTGAGCTTCAGTTCTTTATTGATCTAAACTTGGAGCCCGTCACGTCATAAAGTCGATAGTACTTAGGATAACAATAGGACTGTTTTAATATTTGGCAGAACAAAAACCGTTGAAAGAATAAAATACGTAATTTAAGGAAAAACTCGATTATTGATTTAGAAAAAGATATATGCTCTCAGCCTTAATTCTTATCACGTGAAAAATGTGCATTTTTAAAGCATTAAATTTCTATATTAACTGTATTATTTATTCTTTAAATAAAGCATAATAATATATTTCTATTAATTGTCAAATGACAAATCAATGGTACTAGTCTCTCAGTAAAGTTGGATTTATAGCCATTCTATTTAAAGCTGTTGATTAACCTTTATTTTATTACAAAATAAACATTGATGACACAGACGTTACGATGGTAAAGTTAGTATAAATCTTTATCTCAATAAACTTTATCAGAAATACAAAGGTTTTAATCTCTCTCTGCCATTTAAACCTATCTTCAACTAACGGTCCCTAAACCTTACCTTTAACAGAGATTATGAAGCCTCTTGGGTAAAGAGCTGCCACTTTTGGAGGCGGGACATCAATCACAAAATCCTTATTCGACCAATACGAGATCCTTTGAGATCTACATGTTAAAAAACACACAAATAAATAAAACAAAACGGTGATTTCGCGCGTCATGTCTGCGCAAGATTCGGAGCCGACTGGACTGTTGATGTAAAGAAGCGTAATTCTTGGTGAGGCCGGTTTTAAAAGGTCATGTTTTTAAAACAGGATAATGTAAGATAAACACATATCAAGCAGAAACCGAAGATATTTTATTCATTCATATTTATAAGTGTTAATTCATTCCAAGCGCACCGGTTATGTAAGATGTTAGATTATTATAATAAACTAGCTTCCGCCCGCGACTACGTCCGCGTGGACTTCGGTAACCCTACCTTTTTTTAAAATCTTTATTAATAATAGGTTTTTAAAAGAAAATATGCCACCCTCATCGTGACACTCCCGAATACTAACCCTTACAAAAACAAAAATATAAAAACAACTAAACTACCTTACTACTGATTCCTATTACAAATCTACTCATCCCCCATAATTATTGTGATAATTTGTACCTTAAAACCTGACTTGGTGTTTAACAAATATTTTTGCCAAATTTCAACTAAATCTGTCCAGTAGCTTTTGCGCCAATCTCTGACAAACAAATTGACTGACAAATTTTCTAAAAACTACTTTTTAATTATAATAATAATTACGTAATAATTTTATTACGATTTTATTATAATAATGTATAGATTATAATGGGTTTTTCTATTTCATCTTTCCTTTAGCAAATAGCAGTTTTGACATTTTTGTAAAGCAAAAAATATCCTATGGCTTTTTCTTCGAAGCCATTTATTTATTTCATATGCTAGCAATACTTACAATCTTAACCAAAGCGTATAGGAATTACAATAAAGTTTTTAAACCTATTATAAATCAAGAAAAAGCAAGAACACGAATACAAACTTTACAAAAAAAAAATACAACTTCTGAATCCTGAGCAATCAGGGTTTTCAATATGTCTATTGAACACCCTGATAGCTCAGGATTCTGAAGTTGTCAATAGTTGTCATGAAGGTGCATACTGAGCGGTTTGCGAACGCACAGTCGGAGCTACGAATAAATGACGCCATATGTCATTCGAATCACAAACGGAATTTTTATTGGAGTGTCGGTGTGAATTATTGGATTCGTTAAAATGGGTTCAGTAGTTAGGTAGGTAAAATGAAGAAGTTGCAAACAAAATATGCAATGATATGATCTTTTACCGCCTGCCCAGGGGGCTAAGCCAAGTTGGCTATCTACAATCGCTTACGCTATAGAAAACGAAAAAAATGTATATAGTATAATAGGATTAGATTCTATTCGTATGTTTTGACCACGTGACATAGGTACCTAACGATAATTCTATACATTTCTTTTGTTTATTTCTGATCCCATGTTACTCGGGATCGGAACTAAATGTCTTTCTCTTCCATTTCCCTCTCTCCGCCGTCATCTGAGCATTCAGTCCTTTTAAAAGGGCTCCTTCGTAAAACTCTAAAAGAATTGTCGTGTCCATCTGTCTATCCGTCTTCGATCTATCTTCATCTGTCTATCTTCAATTGATTTTTGGGTTGATCACTTTTTGACTTTCATACGTAGATATAAGTCGAACATATTCAAGATATTTTCTTGAAAATTAACTCTATTTGAGGGAGTTGAAAGCTTTTTTGAAAAACCCATTATTTTTAAAGTATAAGAAGTTATAAACTTGATATTTAGCTTATGGATTAAAACTGAAGAGGAAGGAACATGCTTCAGCTTTCTTGAAAAATGTTTCATAAAAGGGGTAAAAAGGGGTGAAAGTTTATTTTATTTTATCTGTTAAAGATGAAAGTCGTCACAGCATTTTTTTATTTTAGGTAATGAGAAATCTAAATAAAATACTCGCGTACGAAGTTGCAAGCAACACTCTAGTAATAATTAAGGTTAAACTAAATTAAATTAAGGTTAAGGTATGACTCACTAAACTTATTTTTCATTCGTCTTTCATGAGCCAGCAAAATATAATAACATTTCAAGATATGTATTACGATAATATTTATTTAATAAACAGTACAAGAAGCATGTTTTTTTACAAGCTCACAATTATAAAAGTGTAATTTACAAATTGTTTGTTAAAGAACCTATTAAATGAACACGCGCTTTGTACACACGAAATGCGTAACCTTGTCCTTGTAATGGACGCCGAACTTAATTTTGACTTACACGTGTAAAATCATTTAGGAACAGCTTTTTGGATACGCTATACCTTCTTCTTTTTATCGTATGGTTGATGAACAAGCTTGGAGCTTAGCCAAGTTGACTATCTACAATCGCTAACGCTATAGAAAACGAAAGAAATGTATAGGATGACATTACCTTTATCGTTATGTCACGTGACATATCGATCGAAGGTAATGTCATCCTATACATTTCTTTCGTTTTCTATTCGTTAGCGATTGTAGATAGTCAACTTGGCTAACCCCCCTGGTGTCAGAGTTTAAACCGCCCATGGGCCTCTGACATGGCTTTACACTTCATTGAAAAATCTCTCAGGTGTGCTGGTTTCATCACGATGTTTTCCATCACCGTTTAAGCAATCGATAATTAATTTATAATACGCACATAACTTATGAAAAGTCAGAGTTGCGCGCCTTGGGATCGAACTCGAGACCTCTAACTTCTCAGTCGACGGTCATACCATTAGACTATGAGTGCTACATTATGATATTATGATATCACTATATGAAATTAATTTTATTTGACACCAAAAAAACAGTGGACAAAAAAAACGAGTGACATGATTGTTATTAAAAGATAATTATAAAAAAAGACTTATCGACTGTCAAAATGGCAGAAGTAGGTACTACGTCTACCTATTCCGACGGCCGAAAAATGTCCATGCTATAAAAACCCAACTTAGCATAATTTTGGGTGTCCATACATCGCTTTGCATAGATTTTCACTTGCTTCTTTGTATAATACCGCAACTTATGAAACTTTAGAGGAAACTTCGGTTCGAACCTGAGACCTTTGACTTATCAATGAATGATTCTCTCTCATGATTCTTCTTATCGTTGCTGAGCAACCATACGATTAGAAGAAGATATCATAATGTAATCTATAACATAAATTGAAAATTGATTGGATAAATATGACAGGTCAAATCGATAAAAAGCTAGATCGAAGTTAGAAATTTAATTAAGTACCCTCCCACCAACTTATTTGTGCTGGTGGACGAAATTGGAACTAACAGATTTCTTTGATAAAATTACATTACTACGTAGACACTAGCGACGCTCTTAACTGAATAAAAAAGATGGTGGCTCTGTATTTTATAATCTCAGTCATAAAAGAAGTTTGTGACACTTTAAGATTAATTATTTTAATAGCTTTTTTAGGTGTTTACCGATACTTTTGTTTAAGAAGTTAATCCTTGTAGTCTAGGTATTTTATTAAATATTTTTACGTTTTTTTTAAACTACGCAATAACGCATTCGGAGCTAACTATAAAATTTAGATTTTTATAGACAAGTTATGTGAAATTTCAGAATGATACTTTCAGTGGTTTAAGCGTGAAAAAGTAACAAACAAACATACTAACTTGCGTATTTATAATATTAGTTAGAATTTATCACCATCAGCCCGTAATGTCCACTGCTGAACATAGGCCTCTCCCAATGCGCGCCAGTATTGTGAGCTTATTGGCGGTATTTGCCCATAATCGCCACGCCTGGACTAGCGGGTTGGCGATCGCAGTACAGCAGATGCTGCTGCCCATCCTCGGGATCTTTCCCTTTGTCATTTCTTACGACACCTGCGGGACGAGTATGAGTGGTTCTATTCTTAGGCCAGAAACCACATGGCATAGCAATAGTTAGGATTAGGATGGTAAAAAAAATATAAAACTATCAATTATTCTGTTTCACAACGTTTTGTAAATTATGCCTAAAGTTGTTATTACAATACTGACATTTAGATCCAGTTGGTTGACTTTACTAATTTAAAATTAATAAAATTTAATGTTGTTGCATTTTTGTTTATTATTCATATTTATAAAAAGTGCTAGATTTTTTAATACTTTTAATCAATGACATCAACTTTGACATTTATGACACAAGTATTAGAAACGATTTAAGTATATATTTTTTTACCCATGTGCGGCCCCTACACGACACTGGCAAAAATGGCTGAAGTCATCAGCAGATTGCCATAAACAAGAAAAAAAAATCAACGTTGATGTCATTATATTTGTACAGACAGCACATCAAGCTACAAGAAACTGACAAATTTTCTCAATCAACTTTGAACCTAATGCCTTAGCGAGAAAGTTGAGAATCTAATTAAGAAATTGACAGATTTAGTAGCTTGACGTGCTTATGTCTGTACAAAGACGTAAGCTATTTGTAAAATGTCATTGAAGTTTTCGAAAATTGTACGCATCCTAAAGGTTTTATCCGATTTTTGATTCATTAAATTTTTCTTCTGTTTTTTTTTGGACATTTGAGAATTTGAATTGGGATAGTGAAGCAGTCTAATGTATGTACATTAGACTGCTAAAATCATAAACCTCTTTTTTGTAATCGGGTAAAAATAAAACATTGTGACTAAAAAAACTCATTTTAATATTACAAATTCATCACATTCATATCACAATCATAGAGCAAATACTCTTATGTAGTCAACTCTCATATTAGTGTTGTACCAGGTGGGAAACCAAGAATCTCTACTATTCCAGAAGTTCAGCATAGCCTTACTGCCGCGGTTCTTCCATGGCTTGTCAGGTAAGTCATCAGCGAAGTCATTCACTCCTCCGACGCGAAGACCAAGAGACAAATAGAACTGAAAGAGGACGACCACATTTGTTAATTAATTGTTTGTAACTGTTAAGTATGACCGTTGGCCATCAAAAACAAAAAAAGTCTGAAGTCAAAAGTCGTAGGTAGGTTCAAAACCCAGGCACCTCTGACTTTTCTAATTCATGTGCGTATTAGAAAAAAAATATTACTTGCTAAAACGGTGAGGGAAAACATTGTGAGGAAACCAGCACACCTGAGAGATTTTTCAACGGCGGGCGGTTTAAACTCTAACACCAGGTTGTTCATCAACCATAAATACATACAAATATACAATAAAGAAATGTGAAGGTGACGCTGACTATTCGAATGATTTTACTAGCAACGTTGATCATAGAAGGGAGCATTTGAATACTACATGAAGACGAGATCCTTCTGAAGCGAAGACGTTAAGTAAAGGCATGTTACACAGAGCCTGACTAATTGTCATACAATGGCCCAATTGTCAATTTCGGTGAAAATGACACCAGTTCTACCCACCATTTTATCGAGTGGCGCCATCACGGTTCCTTGGAGCCATTTGTAAGCGTGTACTACAGCATTCTGGTGCGCGCTCATGTAGAAGCCCTCGCCAGGGTCGATTGTGCCGTACTGTTCACCATCCACAAACATCTGGAGACCATCTAGAATTGAAGTAAGACAAGAATTAAGACAGAAAGTGGTGCTAATTCTCTTGTACACGCTCTAAACTAATTTAGACTCGCTATCTCTCGTTCTAACAGAGATCATTAGAAAAGGATAGAAGATTTTTAGAGCTGTCAAACTAGTCCATTTGCGTGATATCAACGAGAATTTAGTCGGCATGTCAGAGGTCACGTCTAATATTACGTCAATTGCAAGGACGTAGACTAATTTGACAGCTCTAATTATTTGCTGTCCTTTTTCGATGGTTTTTATTAGAAAGAGATATAGATAGACTAAAATTAGTTTAGCGGGTTATACAAGAGAATCAGCACCATTGTGAGAAATAAAGATTGTTGAATTCTTGACTAATCTCTTATACAATGTGTTACAGGACGATTGAAATTCTTGTAAACCACGTAAAGAGTATCATGTTCTTTAGTCGTATACAAAAAATCAATCAAATTCAACAAATATTTTAGCCACAGGAAATTATTTTTCATTTTCGTATTTTTTAACATGATGTAGATCTGATGCAATCGTGCTGCTTGAAAGACAGAGAAAGGTGTCATTCGATTTCTTTTTTTTTTTTGTAAATACAGCGTGTTTACGTTTTATGCAGTTGAATCAGTTATTTATTTAGTTCGAAAATTTAAATGATGGAGTAGAGAGTGTACTTAATTGTGCACTATAATATCTGCAACGTAGTGGCTAATTTCCGTTGAGATGGCCTCTGTGACCGACATTCAGTCAGGAGGGCATTATTATTATTGACTACTGACTCCTTTATCAACGGTCAAAGACCTGTGTCTTCCAGGCGTAGGTATATACGCCACCTAATAGTGTTTTAGAATAATAACTTTCGTGAGTTATACTAATATATAAATATTGATACGGCTTTACTCACGTATTGTATTCGGGGAATGCCCGACTAGTTTCGAACTCAAACGGAGTCCATTATCAAGAGCGAGTGTATACGCGGCGGCGTCGCGTTAACTAGTCGGGCATTCCCCGAATACAATACGTGAGTAAAGCCGTATCAATATTTATATACCTAATAGTGTTATTAGATTTAGCCGAAAGGTCACACAAATGCAACTTACCAGGCTTCCAAATCATTGAATAGTTGTGGAAATCCTTATTCCAATTGTCAATAGCGATCTTTTCTTTGAGTAAGAATGATCTGAAGGGTTCAGCGTCAGAGAGTACGGGGCCTCCATACAGTTTCTTAGCCTGGCTTGGATTGCCTCGGGCATAAGCCACACGCATCAATCCAGACTCGTAACGAAGGGATCCATACACATTATCCGAGGGTTCCAAGTTTATTTCTGAAAATAAATGATTGTGAATTTGTATTAAGTAGTGGGTAAAAGTGGAGTTGTCGGCAAGTCAATACGAAAATAATGCATTTAAAGAAAAATAAAAAAATACATCTTCTCTTTGCTTTATTCTATTTTCATTCATAGCACACTTGAACCAATCCAAATTCTATGCTATTTCTAAAACGTAAAAGTTGCAAATCCCTTAAGGCGTGGACACTCACTAATCAGCTATCTGGCTTGCACATTAAATATATAAAATCAATTCGTACATAAAAAATAGCTTCAATTGAATTTTTATTTACGACCTTTTTATGTAGTAAATCTTGTTCCGATCTAGCTGAAATTTTTGCTGAAACTTTGTGTTGTTCTTCTCCTTAACTTGGTTTGCTGCGATTTTTCATTAACTATTTTATTTCTTCAATGTGCGAGCGAGATAGCAGATTAGCCACCTGCATATTGTCACCGCTGTAATGACTTGATATATAAATTGAGAATAATATTGGGATCTGGTTCGTGATTCAAGCGTAAGATCCCAGTTCTCTTACCAGGTATAAGCCAACTTCCAGCAGGTAACTTCGCCCTTACTTCTACTCTGCCAAACTTGAAGCCGAACTTATGTCGTGTGGTGATCTTGCCCGTCATAACTGGTGGTAAAATGTCAGCTCCAGACGCCTGGCGACTGCATTCATTTGTATCTAATTGGCCTGTACATCTGGAATTATTAAGGCTTATGAAATTATATGCATAGCGAATGAACCAGTCTTCTATAAACGCTATATCTATAGTTATAAGTCGTGATAGCCTAGTGGTATTGACCGTTGACTGGCAAGTCAGAGGTCTCAGGTTCGAACCCAAGGCACCTCTGACTTTTCGTAAGTTATGTGTGTATTATAAATTAACTATCACTAACTCCGTGCCTCGGAAAGCACGTAAAGCCACCCTACGCCTGATCTCTCTCCGATTGTATCGGATTGCCGTCCCATCGGACTATGAGAGTGAGGGAAAAGAGAGTACATCTGTGTTTGCGTACACACTTAATGTGCACTATAATATCTCCTGCGTAGTTGGCTAATCTCCATTGAGATTGGCTGCTGTAACCGAAATGCGGTCAGGAAGACATCTATAATCATTATTATATATATAGTTTCGTCAAACTGGTTCAGTAATTTGGTAACAACTTCATCGTAATTGTTTACATCATTAAGTATGTTGGGATGTTGTGTGATTGACATTTGGACTCATCTGTGTTTGAAGCCTAATATTTCGGAAATGATTGAACAGAGAAAGATCGAGATAATCATCATGCTAGCTCATTATACGTTGGAGAGTTAAGTTAGAATTCTTATTTTAAAATAATAAATTTTGTAAGTCATACTATTATGTATAATTATTATTAAATATTATACAGCTTTACTCACGTATTGTGAGGTCTGTGACGTCGCTGCGTATAAACTCGCTCTTGAAAATGGACTCCGTTTGAGTTCGAAACTAGTCGGGCATTCCCCGAAACCAATACGTGGATATAGCCGTACAATATTAAATTATATACTTAGGTACCTATTAGACTACTGACATTGGAATTAATTATCTTATTTTGCTTGAGAAATCCAAAAATGGTTACCCATCCTCGGTCTGGCCATGTGAAATTAAATTCTATAACTTTAGTAAAATATGGGTTTCGGAAATTCATAAAGGGAATTGAGTCGAAAATTATATTGATTTGGAAGATTTGTATTCGGAAGTCACTTACATATACATACATACTTGATATTAAAAACAGATGCGATGACAGAGAGAAACATATTACCAACACAAGACATCTTACACACTTAATAAAGAACGACAGGAAAAGAAGACAAGTATTTAGTATTGATAATTAATTCAATTTGCCTATGAGATAAATATTTATTATAATGAATTACTTGGACCTGGGTAAAAAACCGCCATAAACCGAAACATGTACTATCGCGGACACGAACGGTGCACCACTTTGCGATCAAAATGCTTTGAACGATGCTATGTGCGTAGCGGCGGGGGCTAGCACTACGTTCGGACCGGGCGGCGGGGCATGGCAGTGCAAGCGATTCTAACCTTAAGAGTTGTGCACCGGCTTTATCCGCGATAGTACATGTTTCCATATCATTATTTCCATTGGAATTTGCTTTAGAATGTCCGATAGATTATACTGCATTGTATCAACAAGCTCACCACTTATTAAATGGAATGGGACATATAACTTTCCGAATAGCAGTTATAGCCTAGTCGTATGACCATTGGTCGGCCTAGTCAAAGGTCGTAGGTTTGAAACCCAGGCACGCAACTCTAATTTTTCGGATTCATGTGTGTTTTAGAAATTCATTATCAGTTGCTAAAACGGTGATGGAAAACGTCGTGAGAAAACCAGCACACCTGAGACATTTTTCAACGTAGTGTAAAGTTATGTTATAGGCTTACGGGCGGTTTAAACCTAACCTTACTCTGAAACTAGGTTTTTCTTCAACGATACTATAAAGAAAGATTCGAATATAAAGAAACTTTCCGAAAAAATTCGTAAGAAGAGAGATTTTATAATATCTCTAAAAATCCGTACGAACTGCATACTTATACTTTTATTTAAATGTAATACAAACCTGTTGCTGAGGTCCAAGGACTCTGTAAGGAAGCCGTCGTGGTACTGCCTTTCAGTGAGGAGTGGAGTGACGACGAGGGAGCCATCTTCCAAGCTAATTGTGCCGTCGGGAACGTACACATTAAATGGGTAGTCCTGCGCAAAAAGGAAATGTACTGTTAATAACCTCCTCCGGTTTTTTTTTCATCGGTTAAAAATGTCCCAGGTCATTTAGCCAGGATAAATGATAATGTTTTAAAAGATGATGTGACAAAAATGACTGAGGATTTGGTTTTAAGGGAATTGAAAGAGAGAGGTGTGAATATTTAACGATAGTAAAATAATAGTACTTAATGGTTATTTGTATTCTTATCTTTGATTATAAATGGTATAAAATATACCACGGATATTATTTAATAATGAAATTTATTAAGAGGCTCTCGTTAGATGGCTGGACCAAAGGCTGGATGCAGAGAGCGGTACTCCTGGCTGGACACGGCTCGCATAGTCAGGAGGTTCCTCTTTCTAGAGCCCTGAACACCGGTAGCTTGGACCCTGTTCCCGATACCGGTGGGCTACCATATTTTATTTTTAAATGTACATTATTCTGTTTATATATTTAAAAATGTATTTTTTACGTATTGAAAATGAGTAAATGAAAAATTAATTATCACTCGCTAAAACGGTGAGAAATAACATCGTGAAAACACCAGCATTCTTGAACTCTGAACATGGTTTTACACACCTTTATCAACGATGTGTAAAGCCATGTCAGAGGCCTACGGGCGGTTTTAACCCCGACACCAGGGGGCTCAGCCAAGTTGACTATCTACAATCGCTAACGCTATAGAAAACGAAAGAAATGTGTAAGATTAGATTCTATTCGTTTGTTTTGACCACGTGTCATAACGATAATCCTAAATATTTCTTTCGATTTCTATAGCGTTAGCGATTGTAGATAGTCAACTTGGCTAACCCCCAGGTTGTTCATCAGCCATACATTAAAAAAAGAAAAATGGAACAATAAAGACTGATATTAAGAAAATTGGTAATATCGCATCGGTGCCTTCTAAAAACTGCAAAGTTTGGAACACTGAGTCGGATACGTAATGTATTCCGATAGATATTACCACACGCCCTAGGCGTATAAAAGAGATTTGAAATTTCGACTGATTCTGATGGGATACGGTGGCTCAGCGGTTAGAGCGTCGGCACGGAACGCCGAAGATCGTGGGTTGGAATCCCATCCGTATCAGTTGTTTTTTCAAATTTCTTATTAAATATTTAAATTTAATAAGCTAACATGTGCTAAAACATGTAAAAATTTCACAAAAATATAAAGACTGATTCTTTTCAGGCGAACAAAAAATACCGTAATTTTACTAACCGGTTCATGTGGAAACTTGACCTCAACCTGCCATTTCGTCAGATCATTAAGTCCAGATCCGGAGAAATCTTCGTTAAAGATCAGTTCTCCCTGGCACACAGAGTTTTTGCCTGCTACTGCTGTGGCTGAAGGCTGGCAAGAGGGAGTTGCAGGGGGACGAGTGGGGGGGTTAACAACTGGAGGACGCTGTGTAGGCGTTGGTGGGGCTGGTGTTGGCTGAGAACTCTGGCTGGAATCATGTGGAGTACCGTCTTCGTTTACGAATTCTAGAACGAAAAGGAATTCGGTTAAGTTTTCTACACTGTTTACGATTTTATAAATGACTATAATTAATAAAGCTATCATGATAGCGGTAATAGCCTTGTGCTGTGGCTATCTATTGTACTGACAAGTCAAAGGTCGTAGGTTCAAATCCAGACCTGACTGTTCGGATTCATGTGCAGATATTGTTATCATGTTAGTGGCATACGATCAGCTTACATCGTTTGGTCGCATTATGTCCATTTTATCAAAATGTCAACTGTGTCAGAATGACGTCCACTGTATAAAAATTTCCTTCGTTACAAAACTTCTTTTGGTCGAATTATGTCAACTAAAATGTCACTTTATTAAAACTTAATTAAAATATCAACTGTGTCAGAAAGTCCACTGTATTAGAATGACCACGATGTCAACTAAAATGTCACTTTATTAAAATGTCAACTGTGTAGATCGACTTCCGTATATTTAGAATGACCACTGAATCAAAACAATTACTATCAACCATGTCTTGTATTGATTCACTTAAGAAAAGAGAAAAGAGGTTGAATTGTGAACCAAAAACTTTACGGGTAAACTCTTGTAGGCAACCCGCTATAATTAATAATTTTACCTATAATAATCTAAATAATCAAAGATAACAATTTTTTGTGAAGCTATACCAAAGTAGGCATTGTAATTATTAGATAAACGTGTTTTTTGCAAATTTGGAAAAATGCGACGTAAATATGACACTTATTGAAAAGGCATGGTGCGATCTGAAGTGTGCAATTTTAACCTTTTGATGGCCAGAGCGAAAACGCAGCGGCAACCCCTCTATCCCTCCTACGCCAAGCCATCCTTCCTACAAATACCTACAAAAAAGAATAGGGATTCCAAAACCTTATCGATAACCAATTAATCATGGTTTTTCTTCCCCTATTTTTGCAATAAAATACTTATTATTAGTTTTATAACATCATTATTTTATTTTATTTGACCTTAGTTGCACATTTTCCTTTGTCGGCTGCCGACTGTGGCGGTCAAAAGGTTTAATAAAGTAATCTTCGTGTTACAGATTCTATGAAAATAATAAATAATCGGCTAAGTGAGATAGTAGACATCCCACTACAAAATCGCCAATCTTGTCAATAAAATAAACTCCTTAAATGTAATACTATACTATACCTACTCACAAGAATGTATAGTTCGTTCGCAGGTCATTGAGACCCTCATGGAGTTCAAAAGCGTTTAATAAAGCATTCAAACTAGTTTCTGGTACTGGATTTTAAGTGGACCTCAAAAAGGCAGCTATAATACTAGTTTTTTTTAAGAGTCGTGATAGCCTAGTGGTGGTGACCGTTGACTGGCAAGTCGGAGGTCTTGTGTTCGCATGACGCGCACCTCTGACTTTTCGTAAGTTATGTGCGTTTTTAAAATTAATTATCACTCCGTGCCTAGGATAGCACGTTAAGCTATTGGCCCCGGCTGTCAAATGTAGATCTTTGACAGTCGTTACAGGTAGTCAGAATCCCGAAAGTCTGACAACCAGTCTTACCAAGTGGTATCGTGTAACCCAGTATCTGGGTAGTGGAGGTCTGATAGGCAGTCGCTCCATGTAAAACACTGGTATTCAGCTGCATCCGATAAGACTGGAACCCGACCCCAACATAGTTGGGAAAAGGCTAGGCAGATGAGATTCATACTAGTTTTTTTGGTTTTACCTGTGACAGTCCATTCACCATCATCTTGTCTGTAACCCAAGCCATTCTTGATAACGTAAGTCCAGAAATAGATTTTATCACCAAGTTTCAGCTTAGCATTCCTGTCCCTGAAGGTCCACCTCCCATCTTTAGCTTTGGTGATGTCACGAGCCCATTGTCCTGCTTCTAATCCATCCATCTCAAGGTTCAGGTTGCCGTGGAAGGCGAACAGGGAGAAGCCATCGTCTGAAAAAGGTTGGGATTATTGTAAATTATAAAGTTGTTATAAAAAAACAATTAAAATCTACGGATACAGACGGAAATACCTACCAATTTTTATACATATAAATTATAAACTAAGAATAAGAAAATAAAAGAAAAAATCATTTTTTGTATGTTTGTGTTTTTGTTCATGGATGAACTCCAAAAATCTTTCAGCAGAAAGCAACATTATTAGATAGTAACATTGTAGTTGTGATAGCCTAGTGGTGGTGACCGTTGACTGGCAAGTCAGTGGTCTCGGGTTCGAACCCAAGGCGCGCACCTCTGACTTTTCGTAAGTTATGTGCGTTTTATAAATTAATTATCACTTACTCCGTGCCTCGGAAAGCACGTAAAGCTGTTGGCCCTGCGCCTGATCTCTCTCCGATCGTGTCGGAAGGCCGTCCCATCGGACAATGAGAGTGAGGGAATAGAGAGTGCATCTGTGTTTGCGCACACACTTGTGCACTATAATATCTCCTGTGTAATTGGCTAGTCTCCGTTGAGATCGGCCGCTGTGACCGAAACTCGGTTAGGATATTCTCCTGACCGAATTTCGGTTATTATTTTATATTTAAAAAAAGAAATCTAATGAAATAATGTAACCCAAGATATAAAAATTGAAGGAATAGTCATAGATTTTCACGAGATATAGATACAGAAAAATTGAAGTTCACACGAAGTCACAGGTGTCATCTAGTTTAAAACCATCATCATTGTCATCAGCCTGAACATAGGCCTCTTCCACTGCGCGGCACTTTTGTGCACTCATTAGGGGTATTTGCCCATAATCGTTACGCTGGGCAAGCGGGTTGGCGATCGCAGTAGTAAATGATTGCTGTTACACAGAAGGATACTGCTGCCATCATCCGGATCTTTCTCTTTGTTACTTCTTACGATACCCGCGGGACGAGTTGTAGGGGTGGTTCTGTTCTAGTTTAAAATAATATCAATTAGCTCCACCAGGCTTCCTTGTTAATAGCTTATTAGGGGCCACCTAAGGCCCGGCGCCCACTAGCGGCACGGCACGGCAAGGAATTTTTGTATTACAGATGATTTTGAATCTTATTCAACACTGTTAATATTCACAATTCAATATTACGTCACAGCCTGCCTTGGCAATATTCGGCACGTTGCGGCATGCCGTGGCATCCCAAAATGTAAACGCTAATCATAATACAATAAGATCTCAAATCATTTGCGTTTACTAAAATCCTTTGCCGTGCCGTGCCGCTAGTGGGCGCCGGGCCTAAGGTTCAACGTCCAATACATGAATACCAGATGCGTAAGAAAAATTTATTAACGACATTTATTAACCGTTATAAAAAACATATTTAAACGTTTGATATAAGATACTACAAAAAATATGTGTAAAAAATAACATCATCAACCTATCGTCTCAAAACTCAAACAAGTTTTTGTTCCAAACCTGTTGTAATTTTATAAAAATAAATTACTTTTCTACAGTCTGTATGGTTCATTGGCTTTAACGTCATAGACCTCTGTGGTCAATTGCCAATGACTACCTACACGTAGAGAAATTATGATAATGAAAAAAAAAATGGTTAAGTTTTTCGAGTGGTCAAGATTCGAAAGACGTAGCGTCATCTATTATCATAAGAACGTTATTGTTGTTTTTCTCGGGAACAGTACCTTTTTTCGGGATGGAAGGTACCCTATGTGCGTTTCTGTACATTTTGTTGAGTCATGTGAACATAAATGTATGGATTAGCTAATTTTTTTGCGATTTCAGGGTTAGTCCCATAGTAAAAGTTGTTTATAATGATGAGTTTAATGACCCCTTTTTAAGGATGCTGGTGTTTTACAAATAACCCTGTATATTAAGATAAATTTAAAAACCTCTAAATTAAAGCCTAAAACATTAGGCCCCTAGGCTTGACACCAAAAATATTCAACGCCGATAGGACGTATGATGACACAAAGGCATTGTTTATGTAGATAGGTCGTATTTCAACAGTAAATGGACGGTGATCAATCATTGGAGGACATGTTAATCAAAAGGTCGTTGGTCGCTAATTACGATTACTTTTAATTGCTTTTTTTTATTAGGTCGTTTTGTTGCACGGAGTTGTGTTATGATATTAATATTTTATATTAAATTTGTACCCACAACAGCAGCTTTGACTTTTTTTTATTCATTTCTCGTGCTATGGATATTATGTGATGTTGTGAGACAGATTTTAAGAATATCGTCTTTAGTCCACTGTTGAACGTAGGCCTCTCCCAATGCGCGCCACTATTGTGCGCTTATTGGAGGTATTTGCCCATAATGGCCACGCTGGGAGAGCGGGTTGGCGATCGCAGTAGCAGATGATTGCTGTTACACAGAACATTTTTCTGTATATTTTAACAATTATTTAGCGATTAGATATAGGCTTATTTAAGTATAATGCCATAGATAACCTATCTAATGAAGTTTTAATAACTTTTTGTATTTGTAAATTCATATTTGATTAAAAATACTGCAGCCTACAGGTCCCTTTATGCCTATTGTTATCTGGTAGATACTTATAATTAAGGAAACAAGCTTGTATCTAATATAATTAAGACATAACTAGCTGCCACACGACTTCGACAAACTTTTGGTTAAAATATGTGTAGGTATAATTTATATCAATCCAAAAAAAATATATAATGCGCCAAGTTTTATCCAAACTTGTTCAGCCGATTAATTGTGATTGAATTCAATCGTGTGTGTTTTGTTTGTACACACACACGATCATATAAATTTTTATAACCTAGGAACATAATTATGACATTAAACTGTAGGAATAAAAAAAAAACTCGCAAATATTTTAAAACAACCAATAAAAGAATAAGGAAAATATGTATATTGAAAGCTATTAACTTTTAATTTATTAGCCATGCAAATTATACAAATCTTTTTATCTTTTAAAATCTAATCTCCAAAAAGGTTATTTTGAATTCGAAAACCTCTTTGCAATTAATTTTAATAAACGATAAAATATGTTGTTATTTGAGAAAAAGACAATTTATACAAGGTGTTTATACAAAATTTACGTAAGGTAAACCTAATTAATTATTGGCAGTTTGTAGTACCTACGAATCGTAGGTAGTCGTAGGCTACGATAAAAAAAAACTTCATACGTTACATACATGAGCGTAGCTATAGCTTTAACACGGGGGGGGGGGGGTCCGAGGATCCAAAAATGTACCAAGATAAACTAGTTTTTGCTCGAGCTTCACACAGATAATTTCACAATATGCGGTGCGCGGGTAAAGGGTGGGAGATACACTGTACGCACGTACTTACTATCGCTCGTAGTTGTAGTATTTGCATCTATCATCGATTTTTATTTTAGCCGTATGCTAAGGGGGGGCTCCGGACCCCGTAACCCCCCCCCCCCCTTACATACGCCCATACTTACATATAATTTTATGAATAAAGCATCGTATCGTAAAAATATTGGATTTGTGGATATTACACAATTATTATATTTTTATTTTAGTATTTCCAGTCCCACCGCAGGGCAAAGACCTCTTCGCATACAGAGAAGGATTGAGCATTAATCACCACGCTATCTGACTGCGGGTTGGCGATTCTAAAATATTAAATCCAGGATTCTTTACGATGTTTTCTTCACTTCTTCTTCTTATCGTATGGTTGATTAACAACCTGGTGTCAGAGTTTAAACCGCCCGTAGGCCTCTGACATGGCTTTACACACCATTGAAAAATCTCTCAGGTGTGCTGGTTTCATCACGATGTTTTCCTTCACCGTTTTAGCAACTGATAATTAATTTATAATACGCACATAACTTACGAAAAGTGAGAGGTGCGCGCCTTGGGATCGAACTCGAGACCACTGACTTATCAGTCGACGGTCATACCACTAGGCTATCAGTGCAATTTTCTTCACTGTTAGGCAGTATCTTTTGTATTTTATTAGTACGAAAATATTTTTTTTTATTAAAGTTTTTTTCGGTGTTTGTTTGTGTTAGATTTTTTTTTTATTTGGGCCATACCAGCGCTGCAGCATTTAATATTCTTGCTACTGCATGATGCTGAGATCCACCTTTTTTGTCCTCGTACAGGTTCAATGGGTGTTTAAGTCTATGTTTTCTTGTATTTACCTGTGCGAGTCTTTTATAAACAGTTTCTTTCTTTTCTTTCCTTTTTTTTTGACACAGCACACCAAAAAAGAAACAAATAAAAGAAAATAACAATTCAAATTTCGAAATTCCAAATCATGAGGCAACCGTGCAACCGTGGCACACCAACTGCAAGTTGGTGTGCCACGGTTGCACCAAATAGGTCTTCAAATCAGCTTTATTTTGACGCTGATTTTCATCTGAAGTCTAGGTTTCATGGATGTCAAACATTGTTCTTTTCTTTATTTTCTTTCTTTCCTTTCTTTCCTTTCTTTCCTTTCTTTCCTTTCTTTCCTTTCTTTCCTTTCTTTCCTTTCTTTCCCTTCTTTCCTTTCTTTCATTCTTTCCTTTCTTTCTTTATTTCAATAAAGAAAACAAAGGTGTTTGTTTCGAGTTCAGAGTTGAATTGTTAACCTATGACTTAACAATTCATCAAAGAAATCACTATCTGTTCTGTTTATTTCTTGTGGGTTTTACCCGTTATAGACATTTTTTTATTAATGTTATTATAATTACCGTTTGTCTGTCGACACGATATCTATTATTATTGGAATTTACTTTGTTCATTTTAGCTTTAGATTTATTTAATACATAACCTAGGATATAATATAAGAATTGAGACTGTGTAACTGATAGAATTGTGGCAATAAAGTGCTTGTATACTTTGTTGATCTAAGTATTTAAGGTTTATAAGGTACTAACTTTCGCCAGGGATTTAATTCGCGTCAACTTTTAATCATGATTCGAAAGACACGTGACGCCATCTATTATTATCATAAGAAAACGTTGTTATGATAATAGACGGCATTATTGTTTTCCTTTGGAACAGTACTTTTTTTCGGGATGAAAGGTCCGCCCGTTTTAGTACACCTGATAACGGATATGCAAAATTTCAGGATGGTCGGTTCAGTGGTTTAGACGTAAAAAGGTAAAACTTACTTTCGCATTAATAATATTAGTTAGGTTTTAATAAAACCGCTAGTCTAACTGGTGTGTTTTCCTCACAATGTTTTGCCTTCACCGTTTTACAAGTGAT
Organism: Protodeltote pygarga; assembly: GCA_936450705.2. Classification (NCBI taxonomy): domain Eukaryota; kingdom Metazoa; phylum Arthropoda; class Insecta; order Lepidoptera; family Noctuidae; genus Protodeltote; species Protodeltote pygarga. The sequence continues at coordinate 12,677,284 of OW388261.2, forward strand.
CATTAATTTACAACGCTACACCTTTTTTTTGTCATTTTAATTCTTTATGAGTACCTTATCACTATAGGCTGGCCATGAGGTTATGTCCGACTAAAAACCACGAACGAACCACGGTGTTTCTCCACGATCCTCTAGGCGGAAATACGGTTTTCGCTTCGGGCTACACCTACTACGTCTTAACGCGATAATTAACGCGCTAATTGTGTTCCTGACTTTATCAACCATAGATAAATAAATCAGCCTATAACTGTCCCAATGTAGGGCAACGGCCTCTTCTCATATAGAGAAGGATTTAGCATTAATCACCACGCTAGCTCACTGCGGGTTGGCGATTTCAGACAATTAAAGTCCAGGTTTCCTTTCGATGTTTTCCTTCACCGTTAGTCAGTGGTGTCTTAGATTAACTAAGAAAGTACTTATGACATTGAAAAAGTCACATTGGTACATGACAGGTTCGAACCCACACTCACGCGCTTGCAAAGCGCCACCACGACATATAACTATAGATAGCGTGATAGTTATTGCGTTAATTATCGCGTTAAGACGTAGGTGTAGCCCGACCATAATACGCAATAGACACAAGCTGCGTGTCTGGATCACTCAGGAAGAACCTACGACCTTTGACATAGCAACCCAACGATCATACTACTATCACTCACTGCTCTTAGAAGTCAATTGCTTCAATAAAATATAGTAGAGTAAACATCTTGTCGTCAAATAAAGATACGTGAATCATTTTAATACGAGGAAAACATAAAAATTATATTGTTGCTTACATCTTTAAAGACATGGCCGTGTATGTACTTAGTGACTCTGTTTGCGACATATTTTTTTAGCGAGAACAAAAAATACTAGTACACAAGGCTGCACATCAAGCTGTAAATTACCAGTATGAACTGACCTCGCATTGTATAGGCTCTTCGTACAACAAGATGTCAGCTTGTACTGGAAATATATTGCTTGATGTATTGCCGTCTGTATATTATATAGTAAGTCTGGATATGTAAAAAGTCTGTGAAAATAATTGTGGGTATAATTTGCACATAGAATAGATGCTAGCGTTCTAAATCTATATCTAAATCCTAATAATATAATGATAGATAGTTTTATTTAGTATACTAAATATTTTTTTTAGTATTCATGTAAATAACAATAATTTTCTCAATAAATATTATAATTATGTATTATTAAATAAAAAATCCTAATCCTAACTTCCTAAAAATATAATAGTACGCGAAAGTAAGTTTGTGTTTTGATCATCCTGAAATTTTGCATATACGTTGTCAGGTGTACAGAAACGGACATAGGGTACTTTTCATACCGAAAAGAAGTACTGTTCCCGAAAAACAACAATAACGTTCTTATGATAATAGATGGCGGCACGTGTTCTTAATTAACACGAATTCCTTTAAATAATAGAGCTAAAGCAAACCTATTGATATTAGGTATGAATCATGTCACTCGGGGTTTTACCAAGCGCAGGATCAGCGTTCAATTCTTCTCTTTTTGAATTCGATTGACATTATCAAAATTTAACGCTGGTATTTATAATAACAAATGCTAATAAGGGTTTTAATTTGACATCTCAATTTGTAGAAGAGTGTCATGAGACCTTAATGGCCTATTAAGTGCTTATACAATTTTTATAAATTTGATAAAAAATACATACTTAGACAAAATTGTAGCAAGCTGAAGCAGGATTAGCAAGCTTGAAGTGGCAGTGGGCCGTGTAGGTAGATGATGATTATTAAGATAAAATAGTTATAGTACCATTTCCTCTCCCATTTTTGAATAGTATTTTTTTCGTGTTTAATAGCTAGTGACGAATTTTAGTGTAATTAATTTTAAAAATATGGAACCAAAAACGATTAAATTTCGACCAATAGGAAACCTCTATTTTTTTTAAACGGTTTTACTTAGCTTGACCTGTTTATTTTTTAGTACAATCTTTGTAATCGATATTTAACCCCCTTTCTGTTGACAGATTGATCTGATAATAACACAGCTTTAGTTCTGATGACAAAACCGTTTTACGTAAAAAAAAATTTATTACTTATATTATTAAACGATGAACATTTTTGTACTAGACCAAAAAGTAAGTATTTAGGTGATTAGGCAATAATGTAAGATTTCCTGGATGACGAAACTGGCGTCAGACTAATTACTTGTGTGACAATTCAACAAGGCTTTAGTCTACAACATTGCGCTAAGACTTTTCCTGTTGATAATATTTATAGAATAAATTGAGTAACAATGTAAAAAATGTTTTACCCACACAACAAAACGTCAGTACAGTAGGTATAAGGAGAAGTCTATTTATCTGGAAGGCAGACATGATACCTACACTTGTTTTTAATTTATGACCTATTTGGTATTTACTGTTTTGGTTTAGATAAGTTCTTTGATAAATAGAAGATAAGTAATAAACAACAGAAAACAAGTTTAACCTTCAAACTAAAGGAAAATCAAAATAAATAAATTGTAGGTACACTTACATACCTGGTATTGAAACTCTCAAGCCTCTGGGATAGATGGCTTCCAGCTTAGCCTCTGGCACCTTATATTGAGCTGATCCCTGTCCAAGGTACAGCACGAGTATCGCGAATAAACAAAGACTTGAGCCGGCCATGACGTCCGCACTTCACAACGGTCAGCGGCAGACTGATGTTGAGATGTTCGGGGTATGCGCTTGAGCATCTGTGTAGACCAAGAAATATGTTAGATGTGGCAGATTTCTATTAAAATTGTAGAGATAGAATAGAATAGAAGTGGTTTGTGTGTCTTAACTTATGACATTAATTAGAAATTAGAAAATGCAACGCAGCAATAACTTTTTAACGGATATGTTCAGTCAAGATGCGTCGCATTTTCAGTTGTACAGTTTTTTTACAGTTTTTTTTTAGAAAAAATAAATATTACATGACAGTATGCGTCTATTAGTGCTGATTCTCTCGCTCACGATCAACGAATTTACACCCCTTATCTCTTTTTCTAACAGATTTCTGTTAGAAAGAAAGATAAATACATTGAAAAAGGGTAGAAGATTTTTAGAGCTGTCAAACTAGTCCATTAGTCCGTCCACTAGTCATACCGGATGCAGCTGAATACCAGTGTTTTACATGAAGCGACTGCCATCAGACCTCCACAACCCAGATACTGGGTTACACGATACCCCTTGGTAAGACTGGTTGTCAGACTGGGGCTTCTGACTACCCGTAACGACTGTCAAAAATCTGCAATTGACAGCCGGGGCCAACAGCTTAACGTGCTATCCGAGGCACGAAGAGTGATAATTAATTTATAAAACGCACATAACTTATGAAAAGTCGTGCGCGCGCCTTGGGTTCGAACCCGTGACCACTGACTTGCCAGTCAACGGTCACCACCACTAGGCTATCACGACTCTCGAATTTCGAAATAGTGAAATTATTGATTTATATAAATTCTTTTACTTTTCTTAGTTTTGTTTGTGTACAGGAATAGTTTTGGTTTGGTAATTAATGTTCTCGAGCAATCCGCGCGAAGCGTCGCTGATTGCAATTACTTACTTTAGCAACTCCAGTAACTAGGGAGCAATATTACAAAATTAAACCACACGCAGAGTTTGACGCTTTTAGAGTATTTCACCACAGTATAATAATCATACAGTATGGTAACTACATACAAGCGCAAGCACACTCACACAAACATGCGTATTATTGCGTAAAGACGATTCTCCTAAGCGAATGTCGCGGTAATCGCAGTATCAACGACGCATCATTGCGCGTGTTTGAGTGAGTGTGCCATTTTCTAGCGTCTGTACGTAGTTACCATACTGTATGATTATTATACTGTGATTTCACGTTATTACAAAGTACTGGCTGTGTAGATTTTAATTCAGATTTTTTTTCTTTGATTTTAATTCTGTTTTTTTTTTATTTTCATTCAAGTCAAAGGTCGTAGGTCCGCATCTCTGACTTTTTGGATTCATGTGCGTTTTAGAAAAAAAATTTCACTTGCTAAAACGGTGAAGGAAAACATCGTGAAGAAACCAGCGCACCTGAGATTTTTCAACGGTGTGTAAAACCCTGTCAGAGGCCTACGGGCCTTTGTTTAAATAAAACATTTAAGATACGATTATGGTTTTTTCAAATCAGTATTCCTAAGACTATTGAGGAAAGAACCCATCTAGATATGCTAATTTTGTGTGACTCTGGGCAATATTTAACCTTCGTGTCAAGTTCACATAAAAAGTATAGATAAAGTTAACCTATTAGCAATAAGTTGCATCAGTTTAGTATTATTTTAACTGCAAAGTTAAACATGCTAACCCTCTAAAACCGTACAAGGGGTAGATGTTGAGATAGTTGATTTTTTTTTTATAGACTCACACCTGTATACCCCAGAGGGGGTAGGCAGACGTGTGCAGTATACCCACATTTCGCCGGCTATGTTATAAGTCCCATGTAATAGGAGGCGAGCCTGTTGCCATTAACCGGGCACAATTTCAGACTCCATGCTGCTACTGAGAATTTTCTAATGAATAACCCAATAACACTTTGCCCGACCCGGGGTTTGAACCCAGGACCTCGTGGTCAGCAGTCGCGTTTGCTACTACTAGACTAACGAGGCAGTTGTAGCAGTCCTGTTTGTAATTTTCTTTTCTGTTTGTGAATCGTTTTTTTTTTTGTTAATTAGCTATTGACGATTAAAAAAAATTAGAAAAACAAAATCAAAATACCATCGAATTTCGACCATCTCTAATTTTGAATTTTTCTTTTTTCTTTATAGTATCTACAACCCGTAGGCATCTGACAAGGCTTTTACTCACTGTTAAAAAAAATCTTAAGTATTCTGGTTTCCTCATGAGGTTTTCCCCTACAGTTTTAGCAAGTAAAAATTACCTTCTAATTTGCACATAAATTCGAAATGTCATATTCGTGTCTGGGTTTCAAACCAACGACCTTTGTCTTGACAATTCGACGGTAATACCACTAGGCTATCTCTGCTTCTCGACACATTATTTTTAACAAAACAACGTGCTGAATATTTTTGTATTATGTCCTATCTCAATATACATAGTTCTGTGGTCATAAGTGAGCGCTAATGACCACCAGTTTTACCGGTGCGGCGACACAAGCCGGCATTGACAGTGGCCATATTTTAGGCAAATGACTAATATTCCGAATAGAAACCTTATCGAATATACCTAAGTTATAACAAAAACTTAAATTTAAAATGTAAAAATACCCCCGACACAAAATACTTAAAATTTTTAGCTAAGATTTCATTCAAGTCATCACCATTTGGGAGCTCCGATGCCACAGATAGACACACATAAATACACGTTAGACTTGTAACTCTCCTATTTTCGTCGGGGGTTTAAAAAATAAAATCATACCTATTATTCGCGCGACATCGCGTTATGAATGGCTGAACAGCTTAGGTGTAGATTTGAATATTCCATCAATGTTGAATTTTGTGTCTGAGTGTCCAGACATTTTGAGAATTTGACGATTTGCTAATTGGACATTCTGCTATATAGACCATCTGATAGTTGGACGTTTGCTACATGGACCTTTAGCGATTTAGACTTATTACTCATTGGACGTTTCGCGCTGTTGGACATTTTGCTACTTAGACCTTCTGATCAGGAGCGATTAGATTAACTAATTTTATTGATTCAGAACTGTGCCTCGTAATACGAACGAAAAGCCTGTACCTATAGTAGTGTAGCCGAAATATCCCTTTACTTTTTAATAGCCCTTTAATTTATACAAAACCATGTTTTATCAAGAAATGAAGGTTTAGTTCTAGTTTCAACCAATAGATGGCGTTACTTAAACGTTATGAGTTTGATCAAAGAAACAAAGCATTTAATGTAATTAAACAATATAGAATTTAATATAATACTTATATAATAAATAAATTTTATTTACCTTATAAAGAATTATTTTATCTACTTTTGACTGAGGTTATATTATTTATCGAAACCCGTCAACTGCCTGTGGAAACTTTTTTTATTGATTCGTAAGATCGTTAGTCCGCTGTTTGTTCCTGTTTCATGGGGTGAAAACTTTTTTATTGATGGGTATGTACAGTCGGCAAAAGAGTTAAATTGACAGGGCCGCTAGATAAGAATGAAGTTTTTTGTACAAGTTTGCATGTAATTATAAGTATTAGTAAGTAAGTATAAGTCTTACCTTTTCAGAAAATAATTATGGTAAATAGATATTATATTGATGACATAAAGTCTCAAACTTTCGCGAACGTTTAACATAATAAAACAAACTTTTAACGGATACTCACGTTGAATGTTTATTTTTCACAACACACCTGACGTTTCGAGTCCTTTGCAGCACTCGGGTATTACAATTATACATACATACCTACATACATACATAGACTCACGCCTGTTTCCCAGAGGGGTAAGCAGAGACAACGGATAACGGATATTATAATTATATTCGTCGTATTAGTCGTATTAGGTATATAAGGTGCTTCTAAATTATCTGCCACGGCTGCAATAGGAGATAATATTGGTTATTTATATTACAATAGTTAAGTATTTTTTTTTATCTAACGTCATATTTATTTTTCTTTTTCTGCGTTTTATTGCGTAGGTCTAATTCTGCTCCATGCTCCAATTTTTTTTTACTGTTCCGAGGTACGAAATTTCTTCACTATTGTAATCTAATATACCCAATACTTTCTCCCATTGCAACCGTGGCAGATAATTTAGCACATTATAATTATATTGATGACATCTTGAAAAACTTACAGCCTTAACTAACCCCTGCTAACCTAACTCCGTTGCTGACTGTACAAGATGCAACCGAAGATAAACATAGGCGGTTCAAAGGGTAGCGAGCAATTAGGGCGAAGTGCCAATTTCTGGGTCAATGTCGATTTTAGGTTTCGGGTAGGCGCGGTTTGCTACGGAAGTCGCTAAAAACATAGATTCACGCCTGTATTCCCCAGAGGGGGTAGACAGAGGTGTATGCAGTAGGTGTACCCACGTTTCGCAGGCTATGTTATAATTCCCATGTTATAAAGAAAGAAAGAAAATACATTTATTAAACACATTTCACAACACAGAACAAGGAACATGCAATTATTATTATACAATTATAACACTAACAACGTAAACCTTATTATAAAACCATTTCAATATCAAAAGTAATTCTAGAATCCATTATATTATAATTGCACCTAGAATGGATCTACGAGTAGGTACCTACTTAGCAATAGTAGATAATATCGCGAGTCTATTGTCATTAACCCTCGACTCCGTGCTGCTACTGAGAATTTCCTTATGGAAAAACCCAAAAACGCTTTGCCCGACCCGGGAATTGAACCCAAAGACCTCTTGCTCAGCAGTCGCGCTTGCTACCACTAGACCCGTTGGTTGGCAATCCAAGAAGGAAATTGCTAAAAAGTAATTTTCTTTTCGCTATTTCGCTCATTTTATAGGGATACCTAATGAGAATAAAATAATATAAGTTATTTTTTTTTACACAAAACGGTTTTGTCATCGGAACTAAAGGTATGTACCAAATGTCAGATCAACCTGTCAACAGAAAGGGGGTAAAATTTCAATAACTATATTTGAATCAAACAAACAAATAAATAATACAAAGGTAAACATTTTTTTACGTAAAACAGTTTTGTCATCAAAACTAAAGCTGTGTATCAAATATCAGATCAATCTGTCAACAGGAAGGGGGTGAAATATCGATTACTAATAACCAAATAATAAACAGGTCAAGCTAAGTAAAACCGTTTAATAAGAAGATTTTTGGACCTGTCAAATTTCATTTGAGCGATATAGCAATGATAATTACGTCACCAACTGACGGATAAAATGTTTTAAGTAATATATTTTTATTAATATATTTTAAATACTTTCATATATTTTTCGTTTTACGTCGACTACCGGACGTCCGTTCTAAATTTTCGAATTATTTTTATTTGATTAACAGTGCGGTGAAGATTTTGACACGAATTAGGAAAATATAAATAGCATTCATGTTATTTATTGACTGTAAGCTGTGGTATTAATTATGCTTCCAGACGTTATTTTTAATTATACAAACACAAAATAGTTGAGTACCATTTTCTTTTCTGTTGGTAAATCATTATTTTTTTTGTTTATTGACGAGCTTGTAATATTAATTTAAAAAATATATTTTTATAAATGTAATTTTTAGAGCATAGAGTGTCGCTTCTTTACGTAGCTGTAGTCTTCTTTTTTATCGTATGGTTGATGAACAACCTCATGTCAGAGTTTTAACCACCCGTAGGCCTTTACCATGTCTTGACACACCGTAGATTCTTTACGTAGTAATAGTTATTAATATAGTTAATACTCGTTGGAGTCGTAATAATTATACCACTAATGACTGTTGACTGGAAATTCAGAGGTCTCAGGTTCAAACCAAAACCTCTGACTTTTTGTAAGTTATGTGGGTATTATAAATTAATTATCACTTACTCCGTGCCTCGGAAATATAATCTCCGTTGAGATCAGCCGCTCAGTCAGTTGTTTTTGCGAGTTTCTTATTAAATAATTCCATTTAATAACCAAATCATGTGCATAAATATGTAAAAAACATACGTAAAAACATATTATAATAGTTAATATTCTTTGCCGCAGCTAGCTTCACGACATAAAGGTCTAGTGAAGTACTATATGTTAGACGAGGAAAATAAAATGTGAGATACCTACACTTGAACTGTCTCGCCATTTTCATTTGTACATTGTTCAGAAGGAGGTAACAATCTGAAGCACTTGAATGTGTCTAGACAATTTAAGATCGTACCTATAGTAGACGGGTTCAGCCTGAGTCAATGACCATATAGCGCTTCAGAATTAATTAAAGTAAAGCGTGGTAAAATACAGTTAAGAACACTTGATTTTTAATTATAACAAGTCAAATTGTCAAATTATTATTTCGCTGATTATTCTATTACGTTTTTTTTTTTATTAAATACTTTAAAAATAAAGAAAAAGATGGCGGGATGAGCTGGACACTTATATGGAGGATTGGCCCGTTAAAGCTACGAACAGAGAGGAGTGGAAAGGGGGAAGGGTGGCCTTTGCCCTGCAGTGGGAAAATGTTGGCTAATAATAGTAAAATCATATATTTTATGTATGTTTTTTACATGTTTATGCACATGTTTTGCTTACTTAATTATATTACTTGCAAAAACTACTGACTCGGGCGGGACTTAAACCCACGTCCCTGGTGTGCCGTGCCATCATAAATAATTTAAAAAAGAATATAGTCAACATTCCTATTATGAATGTAATCTTTGAAAAACAAGTCAGTTACGTATATGAGTCACTATATGGGGTAGGTATTTACTACACAGCTCTGAAAACCAGCGCTTGCTGGCTTTGATCATATCATACTAAATTATTCCTAATATAATTACTTTTATAGGTACTTATATAACTTTCAAAAAAGACAGAGGTGCGCGCCTGGCGTTCGAAGTTTCGAACCTAAGATCTCTGATTTGCCAGTCAACGGTCATACCACTAGGCTATTACGACTCAATAAAAATATATCTGTCATTCGTCACGTAGCTTATGTAGCTTTGAAAGCTAGATAAGTTACAATTCTCGATAACGTCAATGGTTTCACTTACTTGATAACTATTTAGATCAGAGTATCCCAAACTTATTTTTACTGTGACACCCTTTTTGCGAGGACCCCCCCCCCCCCACCCACCCCGCTAAAAAGTACCTACCAGTATGTAGCTCTAGCCTAGTAAGAAGTTATCAAAAAACTCTAAATAACAACTTTCGTGAGTCATATGAAAATAATATTTTTAAATACTAACGGTTTTACCATAGAAATATAAAAATAAGGGTTTTACTCACGCGACGCCGCGCCGCCGCGATTACACTCGCTCTTGAGAATGGACTCCGTTTGAGTCTGAAACTAGCCGGGCATTCTCGAAATCAATCCGTGAGTTAAGTCAAACTCCAAATAACAGTTGTAATTTTTATTAGAAACTAAGATCAGAATGCGTGTGACACTTACAGGATAGTCGTATCGTTAAAGGTAGTGCGCTGGCGCATAGTTTGAGAAGCCCTGGCTTAGATATTATTTCGATCATATTATTATCTATCAATGCGTCACGCCCCGCATGTTATTTATGTCAAGGGTAAGTGTTAATAAGCGTACGAATATTGATCGAATTTGATGTTATACTATCTCAGTGACCGATTAATGAGCTGATAACTATTGGATAACATAACAGAAGTCAGTGGAAATGCTGGGGATACAAAGTAGATAGATACATAAGATCCTACTACAACAACACGCTAGAACAGGTGCAGTAACAAATCTACATTATTAATACGTGAAGCGAAAACTGTGGATCCCTATTTCAGAATATTGCGCGAACGGAAGAGTGTGAAACTTGGCATAGTAAAAGTTTATATTGGAGAAGTGCAGAAAGTTAAAATGTATAAAAAAACGGTCGAATTTCGTTTAATGGAGTAATTGCAAAAAATCTGCTGTTCCATACATTTATGTTCACATGACTCGACAAAATGTATGGAACAGCTGATTTTTTTGCGATTTCAGGGTTGGTCCCATAGTGAAAGTTGTTCATAATGATGAGTTTAATGACCCCTTTTAAGGATGCTTGTGTTTTACAAATAACCTTGTATGTTTAGAACATTTTATTGATTTTAATTAAGCAACATTCAAATTATCTACCTACTTTTGCTTTTATTGCGCTCCATGCTATAGATGAACACTCCTCTTAACAAATAATATGACGAAGGCAAAGTTACAGTATGAATGTCGGATGTCTGTCTGTTCATTGCAGCTTTATCAAGCCTATCTATGTTGGAATCTCTGTTGAAATATATTATGTGGTTAGAAGCGAGTTGTTATATGTTATAGTTCATTGTCCCATTGACAATGAAGTATTACCTACAAAAAACAAAAGAGATTTAGTTGGTTAAGTTTCATAGCCGTGGGATTATTTCGGAAAGGTGAATAATAAGTATCAAACATACTAAAAAAGTAGGTATTATAATTTTCAGAGGAATGGTCTCGCTCAACTCTCGCGCAGTAAGGGGTTTTGTATTCTAGGTTAGAAGGGTCTAGAACTCTTAGAGTCGTGATAGCCTAGTAGTGGTGACTAGTAAGTTAGAGATATCTCATATCATAGATCCGCGCTTAACTAAAGCCTAATCAAGTGGTGTAAACAGCACAAAACTGGCATCGAAGCTGCGATTTTGTAACACGTAATCAAATCCAACCGTCTGCCGTTCCTATTTATTCTATTCTAACGCATACATTGCTTTGCATGGCTAAATACCTCGCGTGTTTGACATTAAAATTAAAGAATTTTAACATGACGAGCAGAGGTGGGGAAATCCAAACTTTGATGCGTGTCACAAATCGTATGAAATTTACGGGGTCTTGTCACGGCATGCCACGAATACGAAGAACATGTTACCACATGTTACTTAACGAATATTCTAGGAAACAATTCTAAATAATTTGAAGCCTATTTTTCCTGGAAAGGTTTGGTTTTTACACTAACATTTCGCCAATACTAAGTAAAAAGGTGCGAGTTAATTAACCGAGATTTTTTTCCACCAGGGCGACGCGGACGCCATCTTGGAGTGGCCTGACCAATGTCATGAAAGGTATAATTTGCTATAAGAGAAAAAAAACTGCCGGTTGTATTAAAACTTGTCCTGTTAATTTTTTTTAAGTTACCTTGATGAAAGACCTAACTGGGCAAGACAGAAATTGTACCTTATTTGAGTATATTTAGATAGTAAAAAAAAAATTCAAAAACAATAAATAATTAGAATTGGTTCCCGTCGTGAGCGACGCGCCACATTCGCTTGCATTACTTGTCATGCCCAGCCATGGGTCGATTAAGCTTCATGACGATGATATACACTTTCATATGTTCAATATTGGTTGGTTACTGAACAAGTCATTGAACTCTTGAACTTGTTTAGTATGGAAAGCTAGTCACATTTCCGTTTTTAATTAATCTTTAAAAATTCCTTCACGAAACCATTGTCTTGATACAGGCTGTTACATTAAAATGTAGACAATATTTAAATTTAGAATTTTTTTATTTAGACATTTTAATGTCTAGTATCTTTACGATTCTCTTTCGAGATAAAAACAGCCCTTATAAAATTTCGTAGTCTTTTGAAAGATATTTACATTTCTATTGTAAGGTTTATTACATCGCGATCGTGGAACTTTATTTACACTAAGAATTTTTTTTTTTATAAATTTAGTTTTTTTAATGAGCCCTAGTTGTTGTTTTAAAAGACTTTATAATATGCCAACGCTGTTTGTAAACTTCTAACAAGTATTTAAAATATTGGCCAAACTGATTTCAGGCCCAACTGGTTTTTCCTAAGCCAAACCGTATCACTATTTTGGCATTGAATACTTAGCGAGTTTAGTTGGTAATATACATATATCCTACTTTTTGTTAGGGTGGATGGATGATTGTTACTCTTTCACGCTAAAACTACTAAACGGGTTTTGATGAAACTTTACATTAATATAGGTTATACATTAGAATAACACATAGGTTACAATTTATCAATATAGAAGCTAATACATTATAACGCGTGGAGCAATCCCTTGTACACCAGACCATACATAATCAGACCAATAAGATTCCATATTGCTTATTTAAAAAATGAATATTATTTGATTTTCTCGTATTTTAGTTATGTTTTTATTTAACGACAAAGGCTTTGTCGCTTAGCAACTATATCGCCCAATACAAAAGTAACAAATATACAAATATAAATAAGTTTACCTTAACACTAACTTAGAAATAAAACTCACCCTGTATGTCTTATGGCATCTCGGCAGCGAATCATGTGGTCTTGGATTTTATTTTCTTCGTTCAATAGTTTTATTGAGATTTTGAAATCCAAAGTGAATTAGTTTTCTAATCAGGATTTTTATCAACTTTATTTTTTTTTAATTTCAGACCTTGTATACCTACAGTTTTTAATGAAAATTATTGTAGTATTAGTATTAAAATTTTACTAAAATGATGTAGGGAGTATTTTTAAGATTTCGAGATTGCTACAGAATCTATAAAACGAAAAATAATAATTATATGAGGCTGGCATAGTCGCTTTACGACTCAAAATATTTTAAAAATAAATAACCGAATGTCGCATGACCGATACTCCTAAAAAACTTGGCATTACACTACGGCATTGTTTATAAGTTATATTTATATACATCGAATAAAGGCTAGCGTATACATAGCTTTAAGTCCTAATATTTTTTGTCTAGAACTAAGACATAATGCCCGCCGTACAAGCGTATTAAGGATAAGCCTTTTCCCATTAATTTATCACAAAGCTTCCAGTTTGCAGCATTTGCCGTATTAACACGATCAGTATTCTATGTAAACGTCACTCCAGCATAATTTGATGCCCGAACAAACATTGTGTTTGCACCGCGTTAGCGAATACACCACGTTTGGTGGCGTTTACATGTCAATAATACTGTACGTTTTTTTGCAGGATAATCTTTTTAACGTATGAGGGTAGATAGACAAGACTGGTTTGACTATGTTCTCTTTCATTGTCGAATAGTAAGGTGTATCTTAAGACAAAGACAAAAGTCTTTGAGCAGTGTGTCCTGCCCGTTATGACCTATGAAGCAGAGACATGGGAATTGACAGAGAGTCCATCAATTATTCTTTAAAGTCGCTCAGAGGGTGGACAGTCTTCGAAATGAGATAATCCGCCGTAGAACCAGAGTAACTGATATAGGGCATCGAATTAGCAAACTGAAGTGGCGTAGACCGGTCCCAATTGTCGCAGAACCGACAATCGCTGGAGTAAGCTTGTACTGAAACGGAGACCGCGTATGGGCAATGTGTAGCTGTAGTGGTGTGTAAAGCCAAGTCAGAGGCCTACGGACATTTTAAACTCTGACACCAGGTTGTTCATCAACCTCAATAAAGAAAAAAAGAAGTTGTTGATCCCGCAAAAATACGGGCACGTATAGTAGCCGTGTAATGCTCAACGTTACAGTTCAAAACATACGTACCTATATGATTGTTTAAGCAATGTATTTACGTACGTACGTATACCCAATACGCGTATAGTACATGTGTTGGGTGTACGTCTGTTTACACATGGTTTTTCGCGAGTGTCTAACCGTGTATTTTTATCGGGTTTCCCTTAAATGGGACGAGTGGAAATGTGTAGGTTTGTGAGAATAAAGTTTTGGTACGGAAAAATATGCTTGGGTCGGTATCGTTTTTTTTTTGCGATTTCACGGTTGGTCCCTTAGTAAAAGTTGTTCATAATGATGAGTTTGACCCCTTTTAAGGATGCTGGTGTTTTACAAATAACCCTGTATTATATTGTGCACTCATTGGGGGTATTTGCCCATAATCTTAGTTAGCAGATTGTTACTGTTACACAAAATGATGCTGTTGCCCATCCTCCGGATCTTTCTTTCCCTTTGTCGCTTCTTACAACTACCGCGAGATGAGTAGGGGTGGTTCCATTCCGGAGTGGAGTAGGCCGGAAACCACACAGCACAATTAATAAATTAATTATAAATTATTATTACTTATATAATTATAATTTATCCTAAGTCATGCATCTTTGTATTGTCACTTGTATGATTTATCTAGATCCCATGTTCCACTTAAACTTAACAAAGTTATCGGTCAAGCCGAACTTGCAGATGAGTAGAGTAGCCAAATGTTTTGTGTTTTGAAAACATTCTTGATTTTTATTTACAACGGACGGATTTAGTTTGACTTATATAATAATTATAGGTAATCTAAGCACTGTAAGCATTATAATTTGAAAAGATATAAATAAATATTAATAACAAGCTCTCGGATCATCAATTAGTGGATCTGGTTTTAGTGGTTTGGCTTTCCCCAAACCTCTAAAGATTTTATATTTACATACATTTCGTCACCAAGCTTCAACTTTATAGGCCTCTGATTGGTTGGACTTATTTCCTTAAGAGTTTTGCAAAGTACTTTAGCCACGTTAAATCCTTTGGGATTAAATGATTACCGACTTCGTTTCTATTCCGCCACCCTAAGGAAATCTATATGTACTTACATCATATTGAGGTTAAGTAAAAAGTGCAAAGCTTTTAGAGTATCCGATATTTTAAATTTTAGCATTTTAAATGCCACAGAGCTGCAGGTATTGTAGTATGTAAAATTATTTGCGCGTTTCAAACCACATAAAAACATGGTAGGTAAATATCTCGATAATTGTACTAAAGTTACGGAAATAAATAATGAAGTTTAAATAAGTTATATTTTATTTTCAAGCACAAATAAATGTTTATACATTTAATATTTGTTATATTTATTTTGAAGCAAGTCAAATTAAAACTTGTATCACTAGCAAAAATAGCTTGGACACCCTACTCCTCAATCTGGATAGGATTGATCCAGGGAGCTAGGGACAAAAGGTCAATTATCTATGCTATGTGAAGTAATTTTGAGGTGCACTCAGATGCAATAAATACTGGGGGACTGCATCCCACAGTCCCAGTCCGGGGGTTCAATTAACTGAGGTAATATCCTCCTAAACACCTGCCTATCTACGAAAACATAGTACTAGTACTACCTACTACACTTTAGTTTATGTAATTTTCCGCACAAGATCGTGTTGTACTTAATGTGTCCTAAATCTCGCTTTGGTTTTGTTCACGAATAATTTAAACTCACTTATTATTTTCAAGTGTGGAGTTTTATTTTGATAAATGTGTGTTAAATTCTCGTAAAATACTTTTGCCTGAAAAATATAGATGCTTAGCGGTGGGCAATAGCGGCTTTCTTGAAACCAGCTATCGAATTTCAATAGCGGTATTTGAATCGCGCTATTTTATTAGCGACCATTAGCGGTTTCTCGCAGGTTCATGATGATAACCATACCAATAGCGGCGATACATTGGGACCAGTGTTGCGTTCGTGAAGACATTTCGTTTCACTGGATAGCTAGTTTCTTACTCCAAAATAATTAATCCGCTATTGTTGCGTTAGATAGTTTCAATATTTAGCTACGTTGCGCAACGACCACCGCTATACTCGCTGAAAGCTTAAATCTGAAATTTAGCTTCATCACAAATTCTAGGCGTGTATCCTCGATCATAGTTATTATAGTTAGACAAGTATTTCGGACGTGACCGCTCGGCTTGACTGACACGCGATTATGTGATCACTTCCGTTTAGGAATGTCCAGGGAAATAAAAGCGTATTTTATTTATTGAAGGTGCGTTTTGACTAATCGTTTTCATTAAATCATCATCTGTCTAGCCTTTTTCAACTATGTTGGAGTCGGCTTCCAGTCTTACCAGATGCAGCTGAATACCAGTGTTTTACATGGTGCGACTGCCTATCAGACCTCCACAACCCAGATACTGGATTATACGATACCCCTTGGTAAGACTGGTTGTCAGACTTCCGGGCTTCGGACTACCCGTAACGACTGTCAAAGATCTACAATTGACAGCCGGGGCCAACAGCTTAACGTGCTATCCGAGGCACGGAGAGTGATAATTAATTAATAAAACGCACATAACTTACGAAAAGTCAGAGGTGCGCGCCTTGGGTTCGAACCCGAGACCACTGACTTTGCCAGTCAACGGTCACCACCACTAGGCTATCACAATATTTAATATAATATAACTGAAAAATTATATTTGTTTCTTCGTTTTCCCGTTCGAATACCATTCATCCGATTACAATGAATGAAACTTTGATGAGTTTTTAATAGTGCATTTGCGAAGATTTCTGACAAAAAAGAAATAAGAAATAACATATGGCATGGCAAAAAAGAACTTGTGCCTGACCCTAACATCATAGCGGAAACGAAATCGCACAGACTGCGGTGGCTGGGCCACGTTGAAAGAATGGGAGAAGATCGCGGTGTAAAGAGAGCCTATCTGGGTCGACCAGCGGGTAGACGGCCGGTTGGTCGTCCTAGATATCGCTGGAGTGATGCAGTTGAAGGCGACCTCCGTAAACTTCAAGCCAGTAATTGGCGAGAAACCGTGAAGGATCGCAAGGAATGGAGGAATCTCGTATCGGAGGCCAAGACACACTTTGAGTCGCTGAGCCAACGGAGTAAGTTAGTAAGTAATGGCAAAAAAGCTACCAAATATAGCCAGCGTATCTATATTATTAAATTACATATATTGTTGTACCTATATATAAATAAAAATTAAATACTGTTCTGTACTGTGTTAGTGCGTTAAACTTATAAAAAGTTCAAGTAAAATTTTCTGTCTCGTCGGAGGTTAAAAGCCATTTAGGAAACATTCTAAATTCCTTTAAAAACAGAAAAAAATGCCAGTCAAATGGCAGTACCTGACGCCAATGAAAAGCAAATATTATTCGGTTTTTGTTTTAATATAAACCCTCGACGGCAGGTAACGGAGCATGAAAGGTACTTTCCAAAGATTTCTCTTAAACACTTATCCTAAGTGCTACCTACGTGACTGCCCACATGGTATGAAAACGAGGGTAATTGTGAATTATGCTATACCTAGAAACCTATTTTGAGAAAATATTTTAATCATAAATGGAAAATATTTTATTTAATGCATATAAGTCGGTAACTTAAAATACAAATAAACAATACTAAATAAAACTATCTAGGTATAAAGACAAAAAATTAAATAAATGAAAATCAATTATTTAATTAAATTAATTAAATCATAAATTGATTTTTAATACTTTTACGGCCTTAGAAAAATTAGACGAAATTGAAAAATAAATAGGATATGAGCAAGATTTGAACCTGCGATACTTACTGTCATAATTTATCTTTTACTTTGCTGAGCTATCGTATCACTGGCCACATCTGTCAATTCCCGCTCCTGTCCTATCTCTTCTAACTTCTGTTAAATATTTTAAGTTTCAAAACTAACCTACGTATTAAAAGACACCATTTCAATTGAGAAGGGGTTACAATAGTTTTTAAAGCTTTGTCAGAGGCCTACGGGTGGTTTAAACTCTGGTATTAGGTTATATATCAACCAATTATGATTGGAACAACGTACGAGCGTGCGATAAAGTACAAAATGTGAGGCATTAAGCTCAAAAGATATGAAATGCAAGTGTTTTCTTCTTCCTCGTCGTAGGTATGGTTAATGAACAATCTGGTTTCAGAGTTTAAACCGCCCGTAAGCCTCTGACATAGCTTTACACACGCTTGAAAAATCTCTCAGGTGTGCTGATTTCCCCAAGATGTTTTCCCTCACTGTTTTAGCAAGTGATCGTTTTCTAAAACACACATGAATTTGAAAAGGCAAAGGTGCCTGGGTTTCGAATCTACAACCTTTGACTTGGCAAGCTATCAGTCATACCACTGGCTATCACTGCTTACAAAGTGTGAGCCAGTAAGCCTAAAAGATATAAAATTCAAGATTGAATTATCGCATAACCCGGTCCTACATTAGTTATGAGTGATACTCGACCCTTTCTGTTAGAGCGATCCTTTGGGACCCTTTTCTTATCTAAGATTCTTTTATATAAAATCATACGATTAATTCTAAATGTAACTTGTATGAAGTATGGAGGCAAATTAAATTTCTACTAAAAGGTATTAGTCGTATGGTATAAGGTATGGTAAAAGTCGTGGTGGCGCATTGGTTACGGACCCGCTTTGCAAGCGCGTGGATGTGGTTTCGAACCTGGCATGTACCAATGTGACTTTTTCAATGTCATATGTACTTTCTTAGTCAATCTAAGACATCACTGACTAACGGTGAAGGAAAACATCGTAAGGAAACCTTGACTTTAATAGTCTGAAATCGCCAACCCGCAGTAAGCTAGCGTGGTGATTAATGCTCAATCCTTCTCTGTAAGAGAAGAGGCCTTTGCCCTATATTGGGACAGTTACAGGCTGATTTATTTTTAATTAACAATTTAATTACATTTATTTATAAAAAGTATTAAGGCACCTCTTTGTGCTGATCTGCTATCTCGCTCACACTCTGGAGTTGATTGAGGATATAAAATCAATGAAAATAGTTATGGAAAATCGAAGTCAACCAATTGAAGGAAAACAATTACAAAGTTTTAGCAAAAATTTCAGTTTGTTTGAAACATGTTTTCAAATAAAAAAATAGATTTAAATGAATTTTTATTTTAAGCCATTTCTGTGTATAAAAACAATAATGTTTCGATCAAGTTAAATAGTTTTTTTAAATTTTTTCCTAAAATCCAGTATAAGCTGACCTCTTGTTGTACAAAGAGCCTATACAATGCGAGGTCAGTTCATACTGGTTATAAGTTGATGTGTAGCCGTGTATACAAGACTCAAAGTCTTCGCACTTTATCAACTCAAGAGTGACTGACGTAAGCTTATTACGTGCTCGCAAAATGATAAATGAAGACAGAAATATGAAACAAACCAGTGTGTAACCTTTAATAAATGAAATATCCATTTCAATTTCGTTTAGAGACATTATAGCGCGTTTTTCTTAGAATGGATAAGTAGAGAGGTTTTGTCTCGATGTTTTGCCAGCTTTCAGACAATGGTGCTGATTCTCTTGGACATCCCGCTAAACTTATTTTAGTCTATCTATATCTCTTTCTAATAAAAATCATCGAAAAAGGACAGCAAACTGGACTATCAAATTAGAGCTGTCAAATTAGCCTACCTCCTTGCAGTTGACTTAAAATTAGACGAGACCTATGACATGCCGACTAAATTCTCGATGATATCACGCAAATTGACTAGTTTGACAGCTCTAAAAATCTGCTATTCTTTTCTAATGGTCCCTGTTAGAAAGAGAGATGGCGAGTCTAAATTAGTTTAGAACGTACTGCAAGAGAATTAGCACCATTAGCTGTCCTTCCTGCTGCTGTCACTGCTGTTTTTTCATAAGCGCACGTTGATAAAGCAGCCAGATTACCTGTTTTTTTCTGACTTGAATCACAGATTCTTAATCAAAGCCCATCTTTTTCAAAATAAAAAATAGCCTTTAGCTCTCAGGGATAATGTAGCTTCCTGTTTATAAAAGAACTTTTAGAATCGGATCAGTAGTTCCGGAGATTACACCAACATACATAAAATATATATGCAAACTTTTCCTCTTTATAATACTAGTATAGATGAAGAGATAATTTAGGTGTAGACTAAATACAGTTCAGAAAATTCTCTGTAGCAGCACGGTGTCTGAAATTATGCTTGGTTGATGGCAATAGGCTCGCCCCCTATTATATGGGACTTATAACATAGCCGGCGAAACGTGGGTTTACTGCATACACCTACCTACCCCCTCTAGGGAACACAGGCGTGTTGTTCGAGGTTATTTTTGTTTTTTTTTGCTAAAATCCGGTCAGGAGTATAAAATCAAAGATTTTTTTTTAAGATACAAATATTTTTTTAAGAGAAGAGTGACAGAATAAAGCCAATTCTACACATCAGTGTTGTCTATTTTAGAGCAAATAGTCCCCCACGCATTCGATGGTACGTGATAGAAATACACATAGGCATTCTTACCCAATTACGGGGATGTAACATCGGAGTCGTCTAAATTCAACTAGGATATTTGATTTTATCTATTTATCTCTTGTTGGCTGAATGGAATATGAAGGACTAAGCTTCCGTTTGCGACTACGCCCGCGTAGTATGTTGATAAATTGTAGCTTATGTAAAATTCTGTTGTATAAGGTATACTACTGTAAAGTTTTATCAAAGTCCGTTCAGTAGTTTTTGCGTAAAAGAGTAATAAAGATCCATCTATACATAAGTACTCACAAACTTTCACATTTATAATATTAGTAGGATTTAAATAGTGGTCTCAAACTATATTTTTATAGCTTGTGCACATTATTTGTATAGGTATGTATCTATTTCTACTATTATATACAGGGTTATTTGTAAAACACCAGTATCCTTAAAAGGAGTCATCAAACTTATTGTTATGAACAATTTTTACTATAGGACCAACCCTGAAATAAATTGTGAAAAAAAAATCAGCTGTTCCTTACATTTTGTTGACTCATGTGACCATAAATGTATGGAACAGCTGATTTTTTTTTGTACCCTGTATATTTGTTTTTATATCTTGCATAACAAATACTTATTATCTAGACTTTTATAGTTGTCGTAAGTATAGGAATAAGAAAGTTAGACCTTTGCCGTGAACTTTAAATTCTGGAAAAAAATGGATATATTATAAACTCGAAAATTTTCAATACTAAAGGTTTTTCATAGATACCGGTGAGAAAATTTATAAACAAAAGAATGAAACAGAAAGTTACATTCTTAATCTACACCAATTTGACCATTGACAAAAAATTCCTTTTTTTTTACTCTAAAAAATACCGTAACTAAACAAAGGTGTAAACTAATAAACGTATGTATCTAATGACCTAACCAACACAGCCCACTGATCCAGAAACCTTGTTCACTGAACAAACTTTTTAAACAAAAACATAATTTACCGCAATATCAGACTACAGAAATTTCAAACTAAACTTCAGCTTCCATTTAAGAAGAACGCTCTAAACCATTCACAAAAAGAAACATACAATTAGTGACATTTAAAAAAGCACTAATCTCATAATCCGAAATGCAACAAGTAACCGCCCGCCCAACGAAGCGGCGGAGGGAGCCGATTGTGCCCGACGATGTCGACTAGACGCCTTTAGTATCGTCGCGACCATGGCTACGGACGGACGTACGAAGCGCTCGCAGTCGATATGCGCTCCCGCCTCCGCGAGTATGGAAGCCCTTGCGGCGCCCATGGAGACCACGCCGGCACCGCGACGCCGGCCGGCTGCGCGCTCCCAGTCCGCGAGGATCACCGGCGGCCGCTCCGTCCGGCAGCGCCGCCAGCAGCAGCAGCAACAACTTGACAGGGAGACCAGAACCCGTTACAGTTCTGAGCCTCGTCTGGCTGAGGCAGAGACGCCGCCTCAGGTCCGGAGGCAGGCGTCTGCCCGGCGTCGTCCACCGCCCGGCCAGCATAACCAGCCGCGCCGTTCCAACGCGTTTCTGGACGTGCCTAAGCAAGGACATCAGCCCGAGGAGGAGCCGGATGAGGACTCGTACCGGCTCCGCACGTTCAACACGACGCAGAAAGGAGGTCAGTGCTAGCCGATACGTTCGTTCACCCTCGACTATATTTACTCCCGTGAAAGTTAGTGTAACGTCTTTTTTTAATTCGACTTCAAAACGGAAAACTTGGCAGACAGCCGGCTCTGCTTCTGCGATGAGATCTTAAGTGCTTCGTCGGAGAAAATTTTGCGTAAGACGTAACGCGGAAGAATATGGAGTTTGGGAGACGTACCCGTTTTCGGAAAATCTGGGTTAAAAAACGATCGTTTAAATATTTTTTGTGTCATCGTGAATCATTTTGAGCAGCGTTTACGAGGCCACTATAAATCAAGATACAAGAACGTTTGAGTTTACTTTTGAGGTAAAAATAAATCGGGACGCGCGATGAACATGCGATAGTATATTCATCGACGTTTTAAGTTTTGAAAACACGGCGCATTGTGAGTAGTACTACCACAATCTTTGGGAAACTACCAATAATATCCGTTGTTTTTGAATGAAGTTTACTCTATTATCTAAGTACACATCCAGAATCAAATAGAGAAAATTAGAGGTGTTCTTATTCCAATAAGATAAAGTTATTTATAAAAACTTATTTATAATTTTCGATATGTATCCGTAAACAAAGGAACGAAACATTTGTTTAGAATCATGCATATTGAAAAGGCAGCACCGAGGGGACAATGTCTGTTCATCGTCTGTGCAGATAAAACAAGAGTTGCCCGATATTATTGCGTATTGGATAGACATCTGTTGAATAGATCAAACGGAAACTTTACAGAAAGCTTTTATAAATATAACCGATATGTTTTTTCTGTTTGTCAATCTAACTACAAAACTCTGAACAATGTTCTTAACATCTGTAGTAAGATTTAAATAGCTTAAATAAAAATAATGTACCCAGGTATTTTTTTTTACATAAAACGGTTTTGTAATCAAAACTAAAGCTGTGTACCAAATATCAGATCAATCTGTCAACAGGAATGGGGTGAAATGTCGATTACTAAATTTGAACCAAACAATAAACAGAGCAAGCTAAATTTAATAATATTAGTAAACATTTTTTTTTACATAACACGATTTTGTCATCAGAACTAAAGCTGTGTACCAAATATCAGATCAATCTGTCAACAGGAATGGGGTGAAATATCGATTACTAAATTTGAACCAAATAATAAAAAGAGCAAGCTAAATAAAATCGTTTAAAAAAGTGATCCTTTTTGATAAATTATTATCAAAAATGTAAATAAAATTCAGTAACCTTCGTGCGCATTGCTACCTTAGAAAGAGTTGTAACTTGGCAACTAGAAAGTTTTATTTCTCAGTTGAATGTAACTAGTTTGTCAGTTTCTTGGCATCGCGTAATTTGTGAAGGTCAAATGGAGTCATGATTTACTGCGGTGTCTGCAGCTTAAACGATTACTCGGTAATAGTAATAGCTACTGTATAAGTAATTGTAGTATTTTAATAGGTACACGATTCTACTACAATTAAAACTGAATAGGTACAGATATTTTTGTTTGCACTGATAGCCTAGTGGTATGACCGTTGGCTCCGGCTGTCGTAAATGTCATAAGATCTTTGGGAGTTAGTGCCCTCATAAAATCCTGACAACTAATATCGTATCCCTTTGGGTTGCGTAGATCAGATAGGCAGTCGCTCCGTAGAAAACTGATATTCAGCTGCATTTGGTTAGATTAGAAGCCGACCCCAACAAAGTTTGGGAATAATGTCACGAGGATGATAGTTAATAAAAAGAACTAAAGCAAAATCGGTTCATCTGTTTAAGAGCTACTATGCTACAGACACAATCACGCGTTAAACTTATATCATACCTCTTTTTTCATCGGGTTTAAAAATAATTGGCCACAAAAATGTTATCATTATGATAAAAATAACAATAATTTGTAAGTTGAATTTGAAGCATAAAGTTATACTAAGAGCCGATTTTACCACTCAACCGAGATCAGTCAAGTTAAACTCAGTTCAAGCGTTTAACTGAGTTCAGAACTGCAATTTGGGTAGGGTTAAACTTAGTTTTATTAAACTCGGTTTTTAAAGTGAACGGTGAAATTGGGCCTAAACATTAGTTTTAAAAGTTAACAAGAAACGTTAAGTAAATATAGGCTAACTCGATAAAATTGAAATGGCTTAATTAATCTAACTTGCTTGATTAAAGATACGAACGCTTAATATTTATTGATAAAGTTTAATTAATGTTTACTTACTTAAGTAATTTCGATTGACTTTATTTATTTGTTTTGATTCGGTTTTTTTATTATTTTTTTTTGAAAGAAAGAAAAAAAGCAACATTTATTAGACAAGGACAAAACCACATCTATAAATACTTATTAAAAAATAAAATAACAAATCCTTAATAATAAAAAAAAATAAAAAAAGCAATACAACAATAAGCATAATAAATAGTTAGCATTATATTTTAATTTATACTTGTTATTTATATGTATTAATTGCAAGTTGTGGCGTTCAATGGTCCTTGCTTTTGTTCAACAGTGGACGTCTTCCGGCTGATGATGATGATGATGGTTTATATTGGTCGGGTAATAGGATGTTAAATTAATCCTTCTGTACAGTCTCTTTTAGTAATAGCGGTTGCATATCACGGGTTCCTATTTCGCTACCTCCAGTCTTCCAAAACTTATTTAATTAAAATACAAAAATATTTTGAGCATGAATCCCGAGCTTTTTTTAGCAAAATTCAGGGGTTTTAGGAAGTGTATATTACAAGCCTGTATAATTAGTGAAATGGTTCAATGTAAACGCCACAAGGGAATCACGAAACAACAGTGTATTTAATACCCTTATTAACAAAATTAATGAGCGCAAAATACCGATGATAAAATTTCAGTTTTTTTTTTGGAAATTTGACAAGGAATACCTACTCTGATCCTAATTGGACGTTTTGCATACTTTCCGGGAAAAATAGAGATAATATTTTGCGATATACGTGAAGAAAGACTGTAATAAGCGTAGGATGAGTTTTGGCATAAATAACAATCAATTTTCCGGGTAATTTAGTTCGTTATCTGGACGATACGCTGATAAATTGTCCAGAACATATTTAATGAGGTTTCTCTAAGCTGTGTTGTTTGAGGCCAGTGCCTTATCTCGGGAATAGGTAAAATGGATCAGTAGAAACATTGACAAATAGCTTTAAAAATTGAGCTCGTTACAAACGAAGCTATAATAATTTTATTTATAAATAGGTACCTAAGATACATTCAAAACAGTTCAGTGCCATTTTTAATATTAAATATATACATATAATAATTATATTTTAATATAAATTATAGTTACGTTACATGATATGAGTCTAGTTTCGACTTTTAAACTCCCTATCCATTCCGTAAGCATTTCGTAATAATCCCGGAAAATAACATCAGAATCTTGCCACAAAATATAAACTTCTCGCTTTTAATAAACTTCTTAAACCTGTGACTGTGATACGTCTTTTCGACTTTCGAACTCGACCCATTCCATAATAATCATGGTAAACATCAGAATGTTGCCACAAGTAATAACCTCGCTTTTAATAAACTCTCAACTTCTTAAAAGCATGTAACTAATTGCCTAAAATGGCGAACTCATCATACCGAACAAATAACTTTCAATCAAATTCAAAAACTCTTGAATATTTTAATTTAATTTAAGATCTTCGGAATTGGGAAAGTTCATCCAATTAGACTGGATAAAGGAGAATTCGTGGGTTTAATTTGATGACTGAACTATGTCGAGTTACAAGGATATGAATTGATGGAGGACATCGAGGAGCTAGTTGTTTGGGCGTTGTAATTGGAAATCTTAAATTAAGGACCGGGTGTTTGACCTCATTCGTGAAGGTCAAAGGTGTATGAGTTTATCATCAGCTGATGAAATAATTTAGGATTTTTTTTTTATGTATTTAAATTTAAGTCATTGTTTTTTATTTATTAATAATATATTATTGTTTTTTTTTGAGTTATTGCTTGAGGGCTCGTCTTAATTTGACACAAATAATTAGTTTACTTTGTATTAAGTATAGTGAATTTTGTAGTAACAGTATCTTTTCTTTACATATACTTACTATGAAAAAAAACCACATTTGATATATATTTATACAGTTTTAAGGGATCATCAAGTTTAGTTATGAAGTTAAACTTTCCACTTTGAAAGCTAACTTAACTTTTTACATGAGAGGAAGCTATTCACGGCGAAGCATCCGTTAGTAACCCTCCCAGGGTTACTAAGAAATTGTAAGTGAAAATGAAAGTTAGAGGAATATCAAAAAGGTTGGTTCGTTTCATGTTATATATATATATCTAGGTCTAGGTCTTACGAAATAAGATCTGGCTAAGTGCTTTTTTCCTTTTATTTCTCTGCCTGGAAAATGTTTCTAGGTTTGTAAGTACTGACGGCAAATGAAGCTTACTTTTAAATTACGAATCCGATACTAATGTCCTCCTGACCCAATTTCAGTCACAGCGGCCTATTTCAACGGAGATTAGCCAACTACGTAGAAGATTTATATTTATATTATAGTGCTCAAGTGTGTGCGTACACAGTGCACTCTTTATTCCTTCACTCTCATAGTCCGATGGAACGGCAAACCGACACGACCGAAGAGAGATCAGATGCAGGACTAACGACTTTACGTGCTTTCCGAGGCACGGAGTAATTGACAAATAATTTTATAATACGCACATAACTTATGTAAAGTCAGGCCTTGAGTTCGAACCTGAGACCTTGACTTACCAGTTAACGGTCATACGACTAGGCTATCACGACTAGAATTCAGTCACCATCGCTCTACCAACAGGTCACCCTTGTAAGTTGTAGACTTTGATAAATCGTTTATGGTTGCTTCTATTCTTGTCTTTTGGACAGATCTAATTCTCATTTTCGCTAGGACCCATTTAGACCTAGATTTTAGACAAACGATTGCTGTCTGTCAGTTCATTTTTCAAATGTTTATGTCATGTAAGGGTAAGCATAGCATCATCATTGTTTTCCTAGCCTTATTATTCTCAAACTTTGTTGGGGTCGCCTTCTAATCCTATTATTAATTAAAAATTATTTTATTATTATTTTATTTTTAAGTTATTTAGGTTTTTCGTTTTATCTTTAGTTAAGTTTATATATGTTTCATAAAGCACTTGACAATTAAAAATACATTATTTATGATCACTTGTTGCATAAAGAACTTAAAAGAACTATCTGTTAGCAATAAGGTATCTGTAAATTAGTTAATTAATTAATTGCCCACTGGTAGCGGTCTTTTAGATTAAGTTTTTCTTTTTATTTTATTTTTAGTTTTCGTGTTAGTTTTAGTATTAGTTGTTTTTTAAATGTTAGTTGTACCAAGAATTAATATTTAAGATTGAATAAATAAAGTTTATAAATAAATTATATTATTTCTTCTGAGTGGACTAAATCTCACATATTTTATTTATACATGCACAGCTAAAGAGGAACGTGGCGCCATCTATTATCATAAAACGTTATTGTTGTTTGTCTAAAAACGTATATGTAAAATTTCAGGATGATCGGTTCAGTGGTTCAGGCGTGAAAATGTAATAAACAAACTTACTTTAAAATATAAACTTAATTGGATTGTTAATTTAACTTTTTCATGCAACTGTTATTTATACGTTTAATTTTACATTTCAGCCTTTACCTTTATTGTATAGATAGCTAACTAATATAATAACACAGTATATAAATACATATTTATACAGAGTTATTTGTAAAACACCAGCATCCCTAAAAGGGGTCATTAAACTCATCATTATGAACAACTTTTACTATGGGACACATGACTCAACAAAATGTATGGAACAACTGATTTTTTTTTTGTGGGTTGGTCCCATAGTAAAAGTTGTTCATAATGATGAGTATAATGACCCCTTTTAAGGATGCTGGTGTTTTACAAATAACCCTGTATACTGTGCTAATAACTTGTGAGATATATTGTAATAAAGTTTTAAATAAATTTTCTTATTCTTATTCTAGTTCAATCTACGGTTTTGAGTCCAGACTTACTAAAACTTAGAATAAGGAAGATGATATCAGGGAAACCATGTCATGTTTCATACTTTTCTTTGTTAAAAGGAACAGGAGATGAAGACAGCTGTTTTGCTGAAGTTTTTACTCAAACTGTTCCCAACTTTGAAGATCCATTTAGGGCAAAGTTTGAACAACTTCGAAGGCACTTTATTGTATTTACTATAATATATTGTTATATTTATTTATTTAAGGCGCTGAAACTCGCTTATCTATTATATCGCTCGCACATTGAAGATATAAATTCAATGAATATAATGAAACAACTTTTTGGCAGATTATTCGCGTAAATGTTTATTTAATTCAAAAAACCTGATGTTAAACAGATGTTTAATTATAATAAACGTTCGCGAAAGTTTGAGAATCAATGAATATAGTTTTAAAAAATCGCAACCAACCAAGTCAAGGACAATTACATTACAAAGTTTCAGCAAAAAATTGAAAAAATATTATAATCTGCCATCTCGCTCGCACTTTGAAGATACAAAATCAATGATTAAAGCGAGGCAATGCACCCAGCATTTTGGGAACGTTGCCTTCCTGGCAGGCGGTGTCTTAGATTAAGGGTTATATTTTTCTTTATTTATTTTTAAGGTAGGTAGATTTGTAGATATAAATAGTTTTATTTAGTATTGTTTATTTGTATTTTAAGTTACTATCAGTGAATAGCCTAAATCTATAAAATAATATAATAAATAATATGAATATTATGATATTTTATAACCATATTCATTGGTTTGTGTGCTTTCCGGCCTAAGAATAGAACCACCCCTACTCGTCCCGCGGGTGTCGTAAGAAGTGACAAAGGGAAAGATCCGGAGGATGGGCAGCAGCATCTTTCTGTGTAACAGCAATCATCTGCTACTGCGATCGCCAACCCGCTTGCTCAGCGTGGCGTCTATGGGCAAATATAAATAAGCGCACAATAGCGGCGTGGATTGGGAGAGGCCTATGTTCAGCAGTTGACTTATACAGACCAATAATGAAAAAATGATCCATTGATTTTATATCAACAATGTGCGAGCGAGATAGCAAATTAACGAGTGTCTGTCCCTTAAGAAATGTATGTCTTCCATTACAGGAAACTTTTGTTAGGACAGTAACGAAGATTTGCGGTTTCAAAAAGTTATGATTTAATGTACAACAGTCAGCATGTGGTCTTTTTGACAGAATGAAATTCCAAGTGTGAGCTGATAAGCTTCAAACGTAATCTCAGTTGTAAATGTAATTAAAATTTTGCCACAGTATAAAAAACATACAGTACGGAACTACTCGAAAACGGCACACTCACAGCGAGTACCGCGTCGTTCGCTTAGGAGTCTCGTCGTTACGTAATATTACGAATGTTTGTGTGAGTGTGCCGTTTTGAGCGTTTGTACATAGTTTCCTTACTGTATGATTATTATACTGTGATTTTACGGTAGGGACTAAGTCTTTCTACCTTTTTCTAACGAGGTTTGCCACAAAGAAAATAAATTAATAGCTTTTTACGCTAGAATCAACTCCAAAACCTTTCCTGTAGTGATGATCAGTTTTGTGTGATGATCGGACCCTGAAACAAACAAATCTCTGTACAAGTTTTTAAACTTTCGCGAATTGGAATCATGTTTTAAATATTATTTCGGTCTATTCGCGCACACATAATTCAAAATAGTCTTTATTAAACTAACCTCGACGTTCACGAGAAGACTGCTGTATGCGGGCGTCATCGTCTTGAGCTGTGGGTAGTTTTCTCAACTACCCGCATTTGATTTTATGAAACGTAACTGTCCCATAATGTCCGTTTCACAAAATCAAACGCGGGTAGTTGTTCAATGATGACTATTTTGAATTATCTGTGCGCGAATAGACCCGAAATAATATTTAAAATAATATAAGTATTTTTTTTTTTAATAATTATATCAGATCAATCTGTCAACAGAAAGGGGGTGAAATATCGATTACTAAATTTGAACCAAATAAAAAACAGATCAAGCTAAGTCTTTTCTTATCGTATGGTTGATGAACAACCTGGTGTCAGAGTTTAAACCGTCAAGCTAAGTAAAACCGTTTAACAAAATCTCTGTACAAATAGTACAGGTACTCATTATACACTTGGTTTTGATTTCCCCAATCTTTAAGATGATTTAAGAAATTCTTTTAGTTTCATCATGTCCAACCATCTGAGTCACATCATTAAACTTTAAAGTTTCTCCCGCAAATTATCCGATAAATTTAGGAATTCAAAGGGTGAAATAAATCTATGTAGGAATTTTCATATGTAATAAAAACACGTTTTTTGACCAGATGTGACATACAGATTGGTATGATATGAAAACCATTACCATTCAGGTCTCGTTCTTCTTCTAAATTGGAATTGGAAAATATGTTTTCCAATAAAAAATGACAATTTTAAAAACAATCATGGAGCGGTTTTGAAAATAATCAAAAGTTAAATCGATGTGTATTGGGAGATTAGATTTTGGATTGTTGAGCTTAATGAAAAACCTAAACATTTTTTTAAGGAAAAAAATAATATCCTCCTGACCGAATGTCGATCACAGCAGCCAATCTCAACAAATATCGCCCATCGACGCAGGAGATATTATAGTGCACAAGTGTGGGCTCAAACACAAGTGATAGAGTCTGGAGCTTTATCAATCAAATTAGGCTATCCATACTATATCCACGCTCAATCCAAGCGGCAAAATCATTTACCTTCTGAACTCAGTGACACCAGTTAGGTTCCTATATGGGACAAAATATTTATGTGATCTACAATAGGTAGTTGCTTGCTATAAAAAAGTAGAATTTGATAATGCTTCAAATAATAATGATTATAATTGTAAACTTATACATATATAGAAATTAATGATCACTTGCTAAAATGGTGAGGTAAAACATTGTGGGGAAACCAGCACACCTGAGAGATTTTCCAACATCGTGTAAAGCCATGTCAGAGGCGTACGGGCGAGCTTAAACAATGGCACCAGGTTGTTCATCAACCATACGATTAAGAAGAAGAAGATTGTTAAATCATACATTATCTAAGACGAAAATCGTGGGTTATCCGTATCAGTTATTTTTTCAATTTTCTTATTAAATAATTATATTTAATAATAATAATTATATTTTTTTAACTTATTAAATATAAATAATTATATTTAATAAGTTAAAAAAAAATTATAGACTCACGCCTGTATTCCCCAGAGGGGGTAGGCTGAGGTGTGTAGTACACCCACGTTTCGCCGGCTATGTAATAAGTCCCATTTAATAGGGGGCGAGCCTATTGCCATTAACCAGGCACAATTCCAGACTCCGTGCTGCTACTGAGAATTTCCTAATGGAAAAACCCAATAACACTTTGCTCTTATCTCTCTTATCTCTTATCTCAAAAAATAAATTTATTTATTTGTTACTTCTCTATAAAATATTGTATAAGGCGGACTTAATGCCATAGGCATGTATATAGTTATAACTTTTGCTAAGAACATGTATTTACTCCTACAGTAGACACATTATCCTCAAGCGACAAAGGACCAGGTACAACAAAATCTGGTCTTTTGTTACTTTGAACGTTTTAATCTTCCTTGTTTATTTGGGATTGTGGTTTAATTATGTCAATATTGTGATCTTTTTGGTGATATAAGTCTTTTTATATATGTTTTGGGCGAGGTAAAATGATTTGGTCCTTTGAAGCTGTGAATATTGGTTTCTCTTGTGAAATCTGATTGTGTAAGTACGATTTGCTTAATTATATTCCATTGTTATTAGACAACGGTTTTAGATTGTTTATTTTTTAAAATACCATATGTATAATAATACCTTGTAAATCCAATTTGACAAGTTTTCAGGAGAGACAAAAAAAAATATTATTTCTTACATTTTAATCAAACTGTACACAGCAGTGCTAGTATTATCCAATAATAGACTTATTTGGCTCATTTTGAAATTATTAATAAAATTATTGGATGCGCGCGGAAAGAACAGCAATCTAATGAAGTATAAAACGTCTGATGGCCATATATACCTATGCGACGATATGCATCTTGGAGCTATGCGTACGTTTTAAACAAATATTTGAAAAATTAAAAAACCCCAATACAATATTATTTTTTTTATTTAAAAACACTCTCCATGAAGTTAGCTTTCAATTAATAAGAACCTAAATCAAAATTGGTTCATCCATTTGGGAGCTACAATACCACAGACATAGATAAACACGTTAAACTTATACCTATTTATAATACTTTGATTTTACTTTCCTTTTTTTTTTAGTTTTACTTAAAATTGTTACCTTATATTAAACATTGTTTTCCATGTAAGTGCATCAACTGAACGAAAGAGACTAGATCCCACGACACAGGGAATCCTAGTGTGGGATCTAGGGTTTTCAATCAATGTGTATCTTTTTGAGAAAATATCAATTATTATTTATTACTAGCTGTGCCCGCGACTACGTTCGCGTGGAAGTCGAAAAATAACATGGAGAGACAACGAACGACGTCCACGCGCGACTGTACAGACTTTTCGACTATATTATACTATACTATATTATAGTATAGAATCTATAATAATTCTGTCCATATTATGTGAAAATTTAGTTTAATTTAATAAATTTTATTGCTATTAACTATTAAGATATTTACTACCGTTTCCTAGTGTTTTCGCTGAAAAGAGAAGAAACGGCGAAATAAACTCTCCAGGAGCACACTTATCAGTATCTTAAGTTTTTTAAAAGCGATCGAATATTAAAGTATTAAATACTGGCAGCTATTTTCTGGTGTTGCGTGGTTACGCGACAAAAAAAAAGAAAATCAAACTCACCACGTTTAGAAATAAATGAATGAGCTCGTTGAACACAAAAAATGGTTGGGGAAATTCCTTTGTAACTGTATGGCATATTGTTACCTTTAGGCTCTCCTATTTCAAAAGATTCAAACAGATACAATGCTATCTTTTACGGTAACTTATTTTTATGAATGTCGCCGTGAGCTAAGCTCTCGATTTTACCTATTATTGGAAATATATTTTTGAATACCTTAAGAAAATTTGTCTTTTATCTTTTTAATCTTACTTCCGATAAGAAAAATAGCTTGTTAGTCGAATAGATTATTTAAAAAAATATTGGTTATTTTGTGATGTCAGCCAAGTATCGTCAACAAAAAGAAACAATAAAAAAGTACTGTACATACTAAATACCTACTTAAGTTGGACCAGGATTTTTCTATAAAATTTGTTACCTATGCAGTTCTGATTAAAATTTCTACCAAATACGTCTCGAGCAGTTTAACTTCACTTATGAACTAAACAATACATTTTTTACCGGCTATCAATCTTACATAATATTTTCTACCATCTTCTATAATTTAATTTAATTAAATTTACCGATTATTAATTTTCATTATTCTTGAATTTAAACATGAATAAAACATCCATACGCACATTACAGTTTAATAAAAACAATTTTCGATTAATCGATTAATAATTACTGATAAATTTTGAATTATTATAATAAAACAAATGTCAAGAAAATAATATCTAATGATGTCAAAAAATAAAATTAAACCATGCACAAATAATAAAATCAATTCCTAATATTATTCAATATAGATAAATTCTGTACCTATTATTAATAAGTAAATAACACAAGCTTCATGTAATGCCCTTCGGTTTTTTACACAATTGATATTTTCAGTTACAGTTTCAATTCAATTAAACCGACATCATCTAGACTAAACAAACGCTTCCTTGTACACAACACAATTTTCAATAAACAGTTATTAAATCGAAAAACATTACTTCTTGCCGGTTTTTCCGGATAGACAGATACTATATAATTATTTTTTTGCAATACATTTCGCAAGTTACTTACAGGCAAGTGCGAGTCGAAGTCGAACATTGAGATGTAATTGTCATTTTTCGATGGTGTTTAATAAAAAAAGATATAGTTAGACTAAAATTAGTTTAGCGACAGGTACAAAAGAATCAGCACCATTATGGCGTTGAGCGGAACCAATACATCATTTATTCTCGATTCGTTTATTTTTTAAACCCTCCAAGTTTCCTTAGAAAATATGTACAATCAGCAAAGTAAACTTCAATACAGATTTTCACATTGATTTCAGTAAATCAACTGAATTGCTGCTTCAATTCCCAAAGAAGACGTTTATCTGCATTCGTGAAATACTGCAGTTTACCTGCAATCTTGAAATAAATGAGGTTTGATTCAAGAAGTTTTCAATATTATGCTACATTTTTAATGGCGACGAATTGAAAAACTTTTACTCTGACGATTGAATTGCTGGTTATATTTTTCGTTCTGAGCTATGAAGCTTTTCATGACCCATTTTGTGTAACCTTCGAGCAAAATGAATAACAGTATGGGTGAATTAAGTATATAAAGTATATTCTTTTTAGTTACTTAGCATCCAGCAGTAGTACCGTCCATAATAATTGCAAATCTTCTTTTTGAAAAACAGATAATTAAAAAAGGATTATAGATTTCTGACGTAAAAAAAAAAAGTGTGATAACAACGAAATTTTATTAGTAGGTTAATTTCACTTGAGTTACAAAGACGAAAATTAATTTGACAGAACTTATTTGACAGCTGTTACTTAATTAAAGCTTTTATTTTATTGACAGATTTTTTAAATTGACAGATTTTATTTAATTGACAGGTCGTATTGATTGTTTAACTTTTATCATTTTTCAATAGTTTAGTATAGTTTTTTTAGAGTTTAGGAGAATTAAGAATAGCAAGGATAAGTTTACTTACTATTGATTTTGTACTTATGATTATGTCAATCAAAAGCTTAGAGTACCTACTACATGTACATACAAAATGCATATACCATACATATCTATAGCTTAGTAAATTAAAATAATATCATATATCAAGATATAATCAATATAATAATATATCAATATTATAAACAAAATATATCGAGGCCGTGAGAGCAATAAAAAACTAAAAGCGTAGCTACCAATAAGCCCAAGATTTGGCAAATATACGACTTGGATTTATTGCCTGGATATATTTCTAATCTTTTTTTTTTTTCATTAACAACGTGTTACTTATGAAGTATTAAGAAATTATTAACTTAATGAATGAAATTCACCCAGGTACTGGTTAAAACATGTCTGACAACCTGAGCATAAAATATTTACATACATTTCTAGCAAAATTAAATAATTTGACATGTGCTACCAACAAGACTTCGTTAACATGAAAAAGTTTTTTTTTTAACGCTACCCATGTCATACGAGTCGTTTAAATGTCAAATTGTCATTCCCAGTTGTAAAATTGCGATAGAAATTTATGAAATAAGCCTAACTTTGTTATTCGGACTTTTGTCAGTTCTAAAGGGTTGCTCTTTATTTTTTTCTTTAGAGGTACACTTACTTTAAAAGAGATCTGAAGCTGGTCTTATCATTGCGAGTCCAAAACAAAAACCCTCCTTCTTTTCTCGGATTATAGAAGGGGGAGGCCCCTTCTATAATCCCCTTTCTTTAATCTCCCTTTCTCACAAAGATACAAAACATAAGGTCGGTAACAGGCAAATTATACTCTTAGTATTTCAAGGGCCGTAATACTTATTTGCCTCCTTTATAAAAAAAAAGCTTTAAAAAAGTAGCCAGAGAAAATGTTGTCATTTCAATTCTACAAATATTATTGCCAAACACTTAGCAGTGAAAATAAACATAAATATAATCACTGCGCAGGCGCCTCCGCTAAATAATATACGCTTATTATTGTGATTCATTCGAAAATAATCTCTTTCGGTGATTCTGACGTAGAGACCGGCCTTCAAACGTCATTGAAAATGAACGAGTGCGTGTATTTAGCTAAATTGCTTTTCTGAGGGCTTCGTTTTTATTAGGTAATGGTCGCTTAGCACGTGGGTGTGGGTTCGAACCTGGCATGTACCAATGTCATCATTAGCCTGTACTTATTAGTTCAAAAATATAAATATAATAAATTAATTATCACTTACTCCGTGCCTCGGAAAGCACGTAAAGCTGTTGGCCCTGCGCCTGATCTCTCTCCGATCGTGTCGGAAGGCCGTCCCATCGGACTATGAGAGTGAGGGAATAGAGAGTGCATCTGTGTTTGCGCACACACTTGTGCACTATAATATCTCCTGCGTAATTGGCTAGTCTCCGTTGAGATTGGCCGCTGTGACCGAAATTCGGTCAGGAGAATATTATTAGTTAAAAAAATCAAAATCAAAATATTTTTATTCATGTAGACCATTTTATGCACTTATGAATAGTCATAATTCTAATACTATATAAGAGTGACTCTAGTTGCCAGTTCCAAAGGCAGCTTACCCCTCACGGAGAAGAAGTTCACTACTGAATATAGGCCTCTCCCAATACGCACCACTATTGTGCGCTCATTGGAGGTATTTGTTCATAATAGCATCGCTGGGTAAGCGGGTTGGCGATCGCAGTAGCAGATGATTGCTGTTACACAGTAGGATGTTGCTGCCTATCCTCCGGATCTTTCCCTTTGTCGCTTCTTACGACACCGCGGCACGAGTAAGGGTAGTTTTATTCTTGGGCCGAAAACTACACGGCAATGCATATTTAGCTAAAATCTATATGTATCATCATCCTCCTAGCCTTATTATTCACATTATTCCAAACTTTGTTGGGGTCGGCTTCTAATCTAACTGGATGCAGCTGAATATCAGTTGTCTATGGGGCGACTGGCTATAAAATCTATGTATGTACCTACCAGTGTTGCCACCATCGGATTTCGATTTTCCCCGGGCTTCACGTAAAATTTCCCTAAATTAAGCTCTTTCCAAAATATTTTCCCCTAAACATTTATTCTAAGAATAAAACACAATACATCGGCACACCAAGTAACGTTCTGATACACGCAGTTACGCATGAAATTCTTTTGCGAACTGAAAATCAAAACTTTCCCTAAAAAATCCCCTAAATAGTTTTATTCCCTAAATAATCCCCTAAACGTACAGAAATCCCCTAAATCTAGGGGAAAATACCCTAAGGTGGGGACACTGGTACATACTTCTAAAATATTTTGCTAATAAGACAGACCCTTCATAGCAATAATCGAGCATTTTTTCCCAATAAAACTTTGTTATCGCCCAAGATCAACTTGGAGTTACAAAACTCATTATAAGTTTTTTCGTGAGAAGGTAATCTCAGAAGATTTTGCGCTACAATAAAGGGTAACACTACGGTCCCTTTTTTTGGTACTTTTCGTTCATGTGAACCTCTGGGGAGTTTCGTACAGATATTGTGATAATAAACCAAAAGGGACGGCGTTAGGCCTCCGAATGAGGGTTTTCGATGTTTAAGACTTTTTTTATATTTTGTTGTTCGAATTTATTTTGATATTGAGGTTTAAAAGTTATTCTTGTGGTTATGTTATGGACTCGCGCCTGTATTCCCTAGATGGGGTAGGCAGAGGTGTATGCAGTACACCCACGTTTCGCTGGCTATATTATAAACCTAGCCTATTGCCATTAACCGAGCACAATTCCGGACTCCGTGCTGCTACTGAGAATTTCCTAATGGGAAAAACCAATAACACTTTGCTCTACCCGGGGATCGAACCCAGGACCTCACCTCGTGCTCAGCAGTCGCGCTTGCTACCACTAGACCAATGAGGCAGTCGTTGTAATTATGTTTGTTTGTTTATTATAATTATTACTGTTTTATTTATATTATAATATATTTGTTTATCTTTGGACATTAAAGGCATAAAGTTGTATCAATGAAATTAAAAAAATAGTAAATTTATTTTTAAGGTAGTTAGATTTGTATAATACAGATAGTTTTATTTAGTATCGTTTATTTGTATTTTAAGTTACTTTCTATGAATAAAGCCATATTCCTAGAAATAAACATGTGACGAATATATTGGATCTAAAGTAACAAAATATTTGTAAAGCTACCATCCTATTTTGTGACTACGTTTTTTCTTAAAAAAAAAGAGTAATGTTTAAAAGTACGGACATTTTTAAAATAGCAGGATTTCCTGTACAACTGCGAGGACCGTAATGTGAGCTATTAAAAAGATATATTACTGATTTAAAAGTTTAATTATTCTGAACAGTCTAACAACTGTGATTTCGTGTCTGTTCTGATTTAAGAGATTAGTTTTTTGAATGACTTCCAAAAAGGAGGTTTCGATGAGAATTCGATACTTTTTTTTAAATATTTGTAGGTACACCGATTACTCCGTGATTAGTGTACCATTATCCTCTTAGCCTTAATATTCCCAAACTTTGTTGGGGTCGGTGTTTTCCTCAGAGAGGGTAGGCAGAGGTGTATGCAGTACAACCAGGTTTCGCCGGCTAAATTATTATAATTCCCATGCAATAGGGGGCGAGCCTATTGCCATTAACCAGGCACAATTCCAGCCTCCGTGCTGCTACTGAGAATTCTCTAATGGAAAAATCGAATAACACTTTGCCCGACCCGGGGATCAAACCCAGGGCCTCGAGCTCAGCAGTCGCCCTTCTTGCTGCCATTAGATCAACGAGTTAGTCATTTTTCTTTCCACAAAGAGACAACCGATTTTTTATTTGAAAAAAAAATTGGATACTATATATTTTTAGGCAAGAGTGTATATTTATAAAATCATTTTGAATTTTCCTAAATAAATAAAGTTTGCTAGTAAATAACCTAAGTTACTATGTTTTTTTATTACGTTGTTTTTTTTTTCTTGTTTATGGCAATTTGCTGATGACTTCAGCAATTTCTGCCAGTGTCGTGTAGTGGCTGCACATGGGTAAAATAAAGTATAATTATTTTAAATTAACTTGACGTGACGCGTCAGAGGTATAAGTAACAAAAACAAACAAACTTTCGGATTTACAAAATTTACATAGAGGAAGGGTCTGCACCATCAATCTAACCTTTTAAAAGGTCAGCGATGTAATATAGAACCCTTCCCTTTAGTTCGCATGGGGCGGTGATCTTATAACATTAAATGCACGCTCGTCATTTCCTCTAAACAGCTGACGATAGCGAGGCATTTTATGGATGACGTGACTACAGTTTGAAAAAAAAGAGTCGGGAAAAATTGGGGGCGCCACTGGCACTTCTCATACTACAACAAAAAATTACAAGTTTTTTTACGACGATCTTTTTGCCATCAAATATAATCAAAACTATTCTCTTTTAAATAGTTTTAGTACTCACAAACTTAGCATTTAAGTTTTTTATTTTTAGTTCCAGCTGTCACTGCCTCGGACTCTTTTTTACTAAGCTGTAAGTCAACACGAAAATGCTATAAATACATTATTAAATAATTTTGTATATTTTTTATTTATTTAAACTTTTTTATATTGCAATGTAATATCAAAATAAACTATTTGAACATCGAACGTGGCTAACTGTATCTGCTACAAAAGTAGCAGGATCAAGTACGTAGCTTAATGCAGGAACAAGCGTAGCACTCGTAGCAGACGTAGCCCTTTTAATTTATATTTATGTAGCTTAATGCAAGAACAAGCGTAGCACTCGTAGCAGACGTAGCCCTTATAATTTACATTTTCGTAGCTTAATGCAGGAACAAGCGTAGCAGACGTAGCCCTTATAATTTAAATTTACGTAGCTTAATGCAGGAACAAGCGTAGCACTCGTAGCAGACGTAGCCCTTATACTTTACATTTCCGTAGCTTAATGCAGGAACAAGCGTAGCACTCGTAGTAGACGTAGCCCTTATAATTTACATTTTCGTAGCTTAATGCAGGAACAAGCGTAGCACTCGTAGCAGACGTAGCCCTTATAATTTACATTTACGTAGCTTAATGCAGGAACAAGCGTAGCACTCGTAGCAGACGTAGCCTTTATAATTTACAGTTACGTAGCTGCAATGTTTTTTTTTTTAAAAGCTCACATGCACTCACGTGCTTACATTGACAATCAGTCTAAGTAATTCTATAATAAATATTTATATACGATAGGATTCTAAGATTTGCGTCAAAAAGGTATAAAGACCAAAAAAAACCAAGAACAAAAAATAACAGAAATGTCAACAATGAAATGGCACAGCTGAAAACCGTTTCTTGGTTTATTTGTATATCGGGCGTGGTCAATCATGTCGAAGCGAGAAAAATCCGAGTCATATTTCAACTTGGGTAATGTGTTTGGGTCCGCCACTTTCGCCTATAAAATATGATATCGAACCAAAAGGAGCGAAAAGCAGTGCAAGTTTTGTTGGTAGAATAATGCCTATTTTAGTTTTTTTATTTAATCTTTGAGCGGTTGATTTGTAGAGTTTTTTCAGATGATTGTATTAGAGTCCAATGTGATGGTGAATATGTTTGATATCACCATATAGAAGGTTTAAAAATAACACCCTCATGTGAAAAAAATACAACCAAAGTACAAAAAATAACATAAATATTTTAAAAAAACTTAGTCATCTGTAGTACCTATGTAGTTATCTGGTTGCATAACGGGGGTGCTGACTATAAATCCTTTTTTAATAAGTATTTATATTTCTTTTGTAATTCTCTATATTGTCTTTAAACAAAATGTATTTTATTTTATTTCTTAATCGAATCAGATATTGATTGCTAATACATACCATGTCCATTTCATGCCTTTATTATTATATATAGAGATTTATTATTATTATTTTAAATGAGTGTTGAGTTATTTGTAAAAATAAAAATTTGTAAAAGACATTGCCTAGGCGTCTCCTCAAGACAATGTAGAAAGGGAACTTGAAATTTCAAAGGTGCGGCAACTCAGCTCAGTTCGTAAGAGCAATGCCACGGTACTGCAAGTATCGTGAGTTCATGCCCTGCTCGTACGCTCTTTCTCAATTTCCGCTAATTTTTTTACCAATCCAAATTGTAACACTCTTAATGGACTGGCTTTTAAACTGTGTAATGACATAATTTTGTCGCAATCCGGGTAGCAATCTAAAAGGGATCAGTTTAAGCCACGGATGGGTAACCCCGGGCTGATATCTCGTGATGGGTAGCGATGTGGGCTCGGCTATAATGAAGCCCATTTTACTCGCCCATTCAATTACTATTGCCAATTATTGAAAATGGGACGAGAATGCGAGGGCGAAAAATGGGAAGTAATTTCTGCAATATTTAGTTAAAACGACCTATTAAATTGATATTAGTTACAAATTCGACTGTTATTAGTTTAACGAATAGGTTTAAGTTCTTATTGACCTACATCGACTACAATATTATTGTACTTAGAGGCCTTTTACACATAAAAAGACATCATTAGGCCTTTTTTCTACATAATCTCTTAATTACAGCTCTAGGGAGCTCAGATTGATTAACTAACCGGACCTAAAGAGACCTTATAGGCCTCCAGCTAAATAAAATTAGCACAAAGCAATAGCAGCTAAAGGCGCCTCTAATAGGACTCGAACCACAGCTTATAGCGTTGTAGCAAAATCCAGCAAGTCCCTACCTTGTACCCAACTACGTAGAGACTAGCTGGATTTTAGCCAACATAAGGTCACTTCAGTCATGCAATCAATAATTTTAAATTTAGAATCAAACAACGGTTCTCCAAATAAAAAAAAATCCTTCATAAAGTTCAACTGTCACTTCGCGAAGCTCCGTTCTAAATTCAAATATTGGAACTTCGAAGTAAATTGGAATTGTCAAATAGAGGTCTTGCGACGAGCAGTGTCTACGTGTCGCGAATATCGTTTGGGTTTGAGTGATCTACTCTGTCATTTGGGACCTACATGGTGCCTGATATATATGTAAAGAAAAACAATTTCACTGGGTAGCCAATTCAGAATGATATCAAAGATACAACTAAGTATATAATTTTGAAATTTTTTTAACACATCAAAATTAACTTAAATTGTATAATAAACTAAAATGGAACAAAAATTATACACTGTCATGCTCATGACCACTTTTATTTTTTAATTATTATACACGGTGGAATTAATTTACTACAAATATATTCATTATGCAGGTTGCTTCCAACCGGCCAATCTGGAAGTCATCGGGAGAGGCCTATGTTCAGCAGCCGACGTCTTATGGCTGAAATGATGATGATATTCATTATCTTACTTACTATCTACTATTACTTTTACTGTTACTTTTATTAGAGAATAATGATGAAATCGCAAAAATAAATCAGCTGTTCCATACATTTTCGATAATATAATTCGACAAAATGAGGGTTGATCTCATAGTAAAACTTGTTCATAATGATGAGTGATGACCTCTTTTCAGGTTTTGAGTTAATTTAAAGACACGCATATTGTTAAAACACTCGTACCTAGCATTATCTAGGTGTTATTACCCCCACTTAACTCTTCAGATGTATCTCCAAGCAAAATAAAAAACATTGTTGTTTTTTTTACATAGAATCGTACCACACTAATATCATCTCACGTATTACAAATGCAGTTTCAAGCACTAATTCACAATACACAAACACTCAGACCATTACAAATGTGTGACACAAGTATTAATTTGTCCTGTGCGAGAATCGAATGCACGACATCAAACGCGACGTCAATCATATCATCGAAGTCATACTCCGTGCTGAGCAATAACGGGATTCTTTCTCGTTCCTAGAAACAATTTGTTTTCTCTTTTTTCATTTGTTTTTTTTTAAAAACGTAGTTTCACCAGATCTGGAACTAAAAGTTAATTAATTTCTTTATAACAATGAAACCAATTACAAATTTCCTTTAGGGCTTTTTTCATGCTAAACTGAGCTGGTACTTATGCAACGTCAACGTCAGAAGCACGTTGTATTTTGCGTTCAACATGTAATTAAAATTCAAATCCATTCTTTTTTAATTTTCCTTTAGTTTTTTTAGTAACTTTTTTTATTCCATTATGATGGCAGACAGGTATGCAAGCTGTTATCGTATCGACGGTCGTGCGCGTGGCGGACTCTGCGGGATTATAGAAAGGGGGAAGATTTAGATTACAAACTGAAACAACAGTACGAATATAATTTTTATATTTTTTTTATTTATAAGTATAATTTTTAACCTAGTATCTCGTTGTCAGCAGTCGCACTTGCTACTATTAGATTAACGAGGC
Organism: Protodeltote pygarga; assembly: GCA_936450705.2. NCBI lineage: Eukaryota > Metazoa > Arthropoda > Insecta > Lepidoptera > Noctuidae > Protodeltote > Protodeltote pygarga. Next base: position 12,720,440 of record OW388261.2, read on the forward strand.
AGTCAACTCCGTTATATTAATTGCAAGTTTAAATACCATTCACAACATCATTAGCTGATTTTAAATTTAAATGTTGCCGCAGATCTCAATTAATTAATTAATTAGCGCCTATTGAAACAACTTTTCTAAACACAAATAAATAACTTCCAATACTTTGCTTGTTAGCAAGTTTGTTCATTGTTTAATTGTTTTAATTGAACTAAATGTTAATTTAGGTTTTTTGAGTGAATCAATATCTTAATTATACGAATTCTTTATTTTATGTGGCAAAGAGTAAGTAAAGTAAAGTAAGTTAGTTTGTTTGTTTCTTAACTTTTCACGCCATGCCTTTTAAACCACTGAACCGAAGAAATTTTGCATATAATATTATATATACCTATAATGTTGACAGGTGTACAGAAACTAGCATCTTACATCCCGCAAAAAATACACTTCTCGAGAAAAACAACAATAACGTTCTTATGATAATAAAGAAAGAAAGAAAGAAAGAAAAGTCGTTTATTTGAACACAGAATTTAGACATTATACAAACAAAATAATATAAAAAAACTTAAAATCTAAACTTAAAATTAAGGAAACGAGACTAACATAATACAAGAACGTGGGCAAGTGTCTCACGGCTGGACCAAATGGGTGGCCAGATCAGCTTCATAAGTTCGTAAGCCTGACTTTAATAGATGGCGCTACGTGTCGTACAACTAGAATTAATTGTGGAATTCTAAATTAACGCAAGCCAAGCAACGGGCAAAAGCTAGTGGTCGGCACGCGTGTCCACTGCTGCACCAAACACCACAATATTTTAAGGAGGATCACAGCGAATTAAACTACTATTCATAACCTTGACAATTTTCAATTTATTACGAGCTTAGAGACGCAATACGGATACAGTTTTTGGTACTAGGCACAATTTTAAGCTATTAAATCTTAACTTCGTGACCGCCGCGTTTGGTAGAACAGAACAGAGAGAAACAGGAAACGGAAGAAGTCAATAAAAATGTTACCATACAAAATCGTATCATAGCAAACTATCTTAAGTATTGAAAGCTAATTTTTTAATTATATATGTATATTTAAGGCGCGTACCTATGTTTAGTCGACTCGCATTGTTCTCACATAACATCTCAGAACAATGTATCTAAAAATATTGTAAGCCATTATTCAAAAGAGCAACCATGGAGTTTCTTGCCAGGTTCTTCTCCATGAGGAGTAGGCTGCCCTTGGAACTGGCAACTAGAGTCACTCTTATAATAATATTAGAATTATGACTATTCATAAGTGCCTAAAATGGTCTACATCAATAAAAATATTTTGATTTTGATTTTAATTACATCATCATCATCATCATCATTGTAGCCTCATCGTGATCCAGTCTTGAATATAGGCCTCTTCCTTTCTCCTCCATTCCTGGCGATCTTGCGCCCGACTTATCCAGTCATGGCCTCCGTGTCGTCTGATGTCATCCACCCAGCGTTGCGGCGGTCTTCCCCGCCCTCAAGTGTTAGCTCGGGGTCTCCACTCTAAAAGTCTTCGTGTCCAGCGGCCAGCATGCATTCTAGCAATGTGTCCTGCCCATGTCCACTTTTTCCTGGCTATAATGGCCATCACATCATCCACTTTCGTTTTGCTTCGGATCCATTCATTGCGTTTGTGGTCACGCAGCGTAACTCCAAGCATTGCTCTTTCCATGCCTCTCTGCGCAACTCTGAATTTTTTATTTACGCTATTTAATTACATAAAAAAGTTTAATGTGGTCTGCAACAGCTAGTAGTTAATATTCTTTGACAATATTATGTCAATCACAAAACTAATTATGTCCAACATTATCATCTCCAACGTATCATTATTGGTTGTGACCACAATCATCCGCTCTATTGGTTAACCTGTCATTAAACTTCAGTTAATTGGAGCTTATTCAGGATTAAACGGTTACAATTTGCGGACAGTTTAAACCGTGTATTTAGAGGTCTCTGTGGACCGATTTTGTACTTTTAGGAAAGGAAGGAAGGCTGCTAATTGAAAAGTAATTAGAAGTACAAGTTTATTAGGACAGTAGAATACATAATGGATTACAATCACGATTTTATATACGAACCTGTTATACAATTGACGGTTACACATTACATAGTTATTGTGTTATGATTACAGTTAATTACAGTGAATGGAGTGCAGAAAGCAAAATTTTTTTTTAAATGCTGTCGAATTTTGACCACTGATGACCATTTATGACTAGCTTTGACTCGCGGCTTCGATAGCGTTGTGTGATGATAATTATTGTAGTCTAAAAAAGGGCAAAATGTTATTGGGTTTTTACATTAGAAAATTCTCAGTAGCAGCACGGAGTCTTATTGTGGTTGTGTGTGTGTGATTGGCTCGTCCCCTATTACATGGATCTTTTAACATAGCTAACGAAACGTGTGTGTCCTGCATACACCTCTGCTTACCCCCTCTGAGGAATACAAGCATGAGTCTATGTGATGTTTATTATTAAGATATATAACTTCCGCGAAATAAGAAACTACACATGACCAATTGAGCATACTTGCCAAAAACGTTTTTTGATCGCTAAAAACTAGAAGTCTAGACATTGTTTTAAAATAAATCAGTCGAAAAACATACTCGTTAACTAATACGCTATTTTGTAACTAGTTATTCATAGACATAATTATTGTTTGGGAAACGTAAACATTGAGTTGAATTGGCAAGTTCGAGTCTTGAGTGTTTTTCCATAATGAAGGAATAAATATCTAATGAGAATGGCGTTTGTTTTGTAAGTGACAATAAAAATAAGAATTTCGTCAATCATTTTCCTAGAAATTTGAGAATGTGTGTGACACACAAATCATAATTTATGTTGAAAGGCCTTTTTTTTATGGTTGATGAACAACCTGGCACTTTTACACTTCTTTAGTTTTTCATATCACCAGTAACCACGCATCGTGTCTAAACGAATAGTTGAGAAAACATCTGGTTGCTAACAATTTTTGTTTTGTTCTAAGATTGACATCAAACTATATCTATGGCTACTATAATCTTGACATTCCAGTTGTGTGTACTATATCGGTGGTACAAAAAAAAAGTATTTAAAAATATAGCTTACCTTAATACCTCGCCAGACCCCATTAAAAGTTAAATCACCGTTTCGAGGTGAGTTAGCGGTTGACTGTATCCCCTGCGTAGTTGGCTGGTCTCCGCTGTGACAAAACTCGGTTAGGATGACATTAAATGTATTAGTTTTAGATATATTTTCACGGTTGTCTGTGCTAGTCTTCTCAAACGGTTTGCTACTTTTTCTCATGCGTACAGCTAAGGAATGGAATATACTTCCGGCGTCTGTATTCCCGGAACATTATAATTTGGGGATCTTCAAATCAAAAGTGAATAGGCATCTCAAAGGCAGGTATGCTCCATCGTAGACCACAGCGCAGCTTACCATCAGATGGGTTCGTGGTCAAACACATATCTTTTCATTATTTAAAAAAAAACTTGATAGGTATCAATGGACACCTGAATGGAACGAAGTTCTTTTTTGAGAGAGAGAGAGAGAGAGAGAGACAGACAGAGAAACACGCGCACGCGTCACGGCTTACAACTATCGCAAAAAGTGTCGTAACAACTTTTGGTCTTAATTTTTTCCGTCTAGCACCCTTTCGCAACGCGCGATAAGGAACTTCGTTCCAAAAAAAAAGTCTTATATTAATAATAAAATTCAAATAAAAAGTACATACAACAAATTAAGTGGCGGTTCATTCCAATCATGTGGGCGTGGCTTCAGCACGTGCTGTAATGATTCGGATATTTTTAAACTGATGTGTTGTTTGCATGTGGTGTGGTACCGAATCTAAGCGCGTGATTTGCTTTATTGTTTTTATTTAGGTCGTTAGTAATATTGGAGTTTTAATTGATTTAGGCACTTGGGGTAACTAAAATTTAGTTTTTGTGATTTAATTTTTAAAAAAAACAGCGCGTCTATCGCTGTTTTTTTTGACGCTGTTTATTTACAAATTAAGTTGCAATACGTAATTAATGTATGTATAAATAAATTGATTGACATAATATTGTTAGGTTAGTTTGATAAGTTGACTAATTTATCAATATAGAATAAGTGTCTATTTTAGTCCTATAGGTACCTATGTGGTGAAATAATACGACAAACAATATTTTTTCTTTCTTAAGATCCAATCCTTGATAAAAACTCCATGCTATTTTTCTTTATTTTAGTGTAAAAATAATAACAAATCTTCAACAGATTCGATCCATATTCAATGCAATACACTCCGTATCTTGTTCGTAAATGTTTATTTATGAATCATTTAGCTATATTAAAGTGGAATAACATTCAGTAATACGATAAAATTGCTTCGATCCAAACTAGTTACATTAACGTAAGAGATTTTATGTCTTCATACATAAATAATTATATTTTCAATCAAATTCCAATATGCGCAAGGTCATTTTAATCATCATCATCTGCCTAGCCTTTTCCCAACTATGTTGGGGTCGGCTTCCAGTCTTACCGGATACAGCTGAATACCAGTGTTTTACATGGAGCGACTGCCTATCAGACCTCCACAAGGTCATTTTAATAAAAACTAATATTTTTTTTAAGGAATTAATCTGGTTGTTTTTTTTATAACTCACGCCTGTATTCCCCAGAGGGGGTAGGCAGAGGTGTGCAGTACACCCACGTTTCGCCGGCTATGTTATAAGTCCCATTTATTAGGGGCGAGCCTATTGCCATTAACCGGGCACAATTCCAGATTCCATACTGCTATTAAGAATTTCCTAATGGAAAAACCTAGTAACACTTTGCCCGACCCGGGGATCGAACCCAGTATAGATATTATTATTTTACATAATATTGGTTGTATCACAAAAATGTTCGCGTGATTTTTCTTGAAGTGCCGGAAATATTGAGATAAAACGAAAATCTTAGTGTAGGGAGAGAATTGGATCAGTGTCCCGAACCCTTAACTTTCTTATAGTATTGGGGACTTACTAAGCCTCTCGCATCGTACTGGGTGACAGCGAGCAGCGGGGTAACAGCGGCAACAGCAACAGCCATGCTTTTAAACGCATAGACTTGTATTTGGACTGTTTTCACTAGCAGCCACGCACGGTGGCTTTTCCATTTAAAATTCAACGTGCAATCTGGTCGCTGGCAGGCTAGGCTCGAAAACAGGCCAATTTAGGGCACCTAACCATCCATTACAGCGTAATCGCCGATGAGGCTTGTTATGTTAACTCAGTGATTGTCCTTCCCTACCCTTGCTTATACAAGCCTGTAACCATAAATATGTCCCAAAATCCATCCATCCCTCCAGCTTGTTCAAAGCATATCCCGAAGCTACGCCATAAGCCGAGGCTCGAAACCCAAACTAATTTAATTACCTTAGCTGGATGTCTTTTAGGTCTTGCTAGAAGTCCGATTAATCAATCTGAGCTCTTTTTGACTATATTTGAAAGAAACCACGTAGAAAAAAATGTGCCTGGCTCCGTATTGCCGCGGCTGCTGACACCGCGGTCGCGGTTAAGTCGCTACCCGCTGTCTTTCAGTAAGTAATCTTATATAGTATTGTATATTTGAAGTACTGCGTGACTACGGTTTATGACACAAAAGGTATTAGGATAGCTTCTTTGGGAAGGCACGAATAAACACAGAATCTTTCATAATAATATATTATATTCTGGGCAAAAGGTATTTAAGAGATATAGAGATTTTGTAAGTAACTTAAAGAAAATTTTTTGCAGACTTTTCTTTTGCCAAACTCTATGTGATAACTGATAATGAACTATATATGAACTATATAATAATATGAATATTTCTATTTTATTCTTTTTAATTTTTATGTATTTTTTTATTTTATCATCATTTTTCTTTTTGGTGTACCTCTGCCCAGAAGGAATAAAACCTTTTTATTTCTTTCTTTCAAAATGCGGTATGTAGGTATTGAAAAGCGAATTATATGGTGCACAGGAGTACAGGTGCACTCTCTTTTCCCTCACTCTCTCATCCGATGGGATGTCAATCCGTCACGATTAGAGAAAGATCAGGCGCAGGACCAACGGCTTTACTTACTTTTTAAGGCACAAGGCACGTATTTGTAACTAGCACATTTTAAAAATATTTAAAGTTTAAGAGAGATGTAAACACAAACTGTCACTACGGATTCAGTACTTAATACTGAGAGTTGGAGTTTCTCGGAGTGCTCGGCTTTAGTACAAACTTTGTACTTAACTTTTAGTTACTTTAAGCCACGAGTTTGTACTTTGAGAAACAGCTGAGCTTACATCGCTAGTATTTTGAGGTATCTCACATAATAATATATTTTGTTTTTCATTTTACTGTGTTTTTTCTTGATCCATCTAATGTATTATTAATTTTGTAGTATTAATAGTTCATTTCAAATTAGATGACACAGATTGATATTAAAAAAGTAGTACAATTTTTTGTGAATTTTTAATATGTTGCCCATGTTAGCTTATTAAATATAAATATTTAATAAGAAATTTGAAAAAACCAGTCCCATCCGTATCAAATTTTTTATTAAATATTTATACTTAAGTAGTAACATCTTTTTAAATATCAACCTGTGTCATCTAATTTGAAATAAACTATATGAAATATATAAACAAACTATAACGCCGCTAGCATCCTCGGCACGATTTCCCCGGGCAGCAACCTAAATTCAGTTTTTTATTTATAGGTTAGTTAGGGTAGTTAGTTATTTAGGTTTTTCGTTTTATCATTAATTTTATAAATATTTTTATCCTATAAATAAATATTATCCTATATTGTAAAGATTTATAATATATATTAGTATTAAAACAAACTATATAAAAACCAAGAAGAAATAAAGGAAACGGATCAAAAGGAATTATTAAAATTTACCATGCCTAAATAGGCTCTGACCCAGATAAATTCGTAGTCACAAAGATCTTCGAGGAGATAATTTTATTCCAAATTCAATTTAACATGGTGAGAGCCTAAATAATGAAAATCAAAGGGAAAGACTGTTATGATTGAATGAAATTAATAATGTGAAACGGAAATCTCTAGGCGTAGAATACGTCCATCAAATGAAATATTGAATTGTTCAAACCATCAACGTTTTTTGTAGGGACAGAAATGTTCTGTAAGATATTTCTTTGGTGAACAACGTAACAAATGTTTTAAATAATATAGGACTAAAACGCTTTTTACGTTTTTGACGTTGTTTTAGCACAATGCCTCGTTGGTCTAGTGGTAGCAAGAGCGACTGCTGAGCTCGTGCTCCTGGGTTCGATCCCCGGGTCGGGCAAAGTTTTATTGTGTTTTTCCATTAGGAAATTCTCAGTAGCAGCATGGAGTCTTCAATTGTGACTGATTAATGGCAATAAGCTCGCCGCCTATTACATGAGACTTATAACATAGCCGGCGAAACGTGGGTACTGCACACCTCTGCCTACCCCCTCTGGAGAATACAGGCGTGAGTCTATAAAAAAAACAAAAAATGACACTATTTTAATGGTTACCAATTACAAATGGTCATATACAAATCTTGTAGGTAAAAAAAAATTAACAACGGATCACAAACAAGCAATACATCAGAGTAAATACGACCGAAATGGCTTTTATCCAGCTAAAACAGTTATAAGGTGAATACCATACCTTTTACTACGCTTGTAGTTACATAGTGGTTATATAGTGGCTATATAGTGGCTAACGTAACTCTGTGTACCTATCATCCATAGACCATTTCCCATGTAAATCTACGGACGTAAACAGTCCAATATTTGTCCACATGTGCACCAATGTTTGGCCAACATTATCGCGTAGATTAAAGAACAACATTGAAAATGTTAGTTAAGTATTCTGAGCGAGTAGTGAACATTAATTATAGAAAACAAGTTCGCGAGAGACTAGCTATTTATCCTTTTAAGTTTTACACATTTTCGTGTAGTTATGCGCCAATTCTGTTTTGTGTTTTTACCTGCCAAATAAGAAAGAAAGAAAGTAAGGAAAAGGTTTTGTTCCCTCTGGGTAGAGGTACACAACACATACACAAACAAGAAAAAAGTAATTTTTTTTAACGTAAAACGGTTTTGTCATCAAAACTAAAGCTGTGTACCAAATATCAGATTAATCTGTCAATAGTAAGGGGGTGAAATGTCGATTACTAAATTTGAACCAAATAGTAAACAGGTCAAGCTAAGTAAAACCGTCTAATAAAACAAAACATAAAAAAAGAACAATAGAAATATCAAATACACGTACTTACACGTAATAAGATAATAATATACACTCTATTGTTTTAAAAACCTGCCAAATTTTAGGGGGTAATAAGGTCTATGAAACTGAACAACTTTCCCTAAGGAACACAGGTCGAAATCTGAAAACGAAATTTAACTTCTCGTACAAAAGTGAGTCACGTGACCAGTCACTTCACTTCCAGTCTTACCGGATGCAGCTGAATACCAGTGTTTTACATGGAGCGACTGCCTATCAGACCTCCACAGCCCAGATATAGGTTACACGATACCCCTTGGTAAGACTGGTTGTCAGACTTTCGGGCTTCTAACTACCCGTAACGACTCAAAGATCTACAATTGAAAGCCGGGGCCAACAGCTTAAAAGTAGGGTGATAATTAATTTATAAATCGCACATAAGTTACGAAAAGTCAGAGGTTGGGATCAAACCCCGCGACCACTGACTTGCCAGTCAACAGTCACCACCACTAGGCTATCACGAATTTTTCAATCATCACGATGATGACACTCGATGGTTTTTCATCATCTCAGATGGGATTCAGTCTCAATTAATCAACGTTAACAGACAGCCATTCAATTCGGCGCATTGCAGTGCTAACAATCAATAAATCAAACAATTGCAAGCCTATGCAATTGCTCGCCGCTCGATCTACGAGGACACTCGCCAGCAATCGAATATCCTCTCGATTATTATAACGGAGACCGATTCGATTGTTACCTCGATTAAAAATTTGTATTACTTCGATTATTTTAATTGTTTCAACGTTTCGCCCGTCGCTAGATATCAGAGTTTTCTAAGCTGCGTTTAGGCAATACGATTTAAATTATTTCTTACTTTTTAAAGACTACGTCTTGCCGTTCCAATTAAAGTTTCATACATAGAAATTCTGGAAAAGTTCCATCTTTTTCTTATGATCTCAGCTAGAACAAGTTGTGCGATAATTTTTTACCCTCGATGCAAAAAAAAAGGAGTTATAAGTTTGACGTGCTTATGTGACTGTCTGGCATCGTAGCTCCTAAACGGATAAACCGATTCAGATTTTTTTTTTTTTTTTTTTTTTTTTATTTATTTATTTATGCACACACACAAAAATACATAAAGAAAACATGTATGATAAATATGTACAAAGGTACTGCTTATTTCTAAGGAAATTTCTGCCAGCAGACCTGCGATGGGAGAGATGATTATGAAAAATAGACGACAGTGTGTAAAAAAATTAAAATAGGAAATGTGATCTGAACAATATACATAGTACTAACCATAAATAAATAGGTATACTAAATACGAATATATAAACATACAGTATATACATATTATACATATACTTAAATAAATAGATATATACATACATACATAAATAAATATTATAATTAAAGATATAAACTATAATACTTTTATTTGAAAGGTAACTTGATCAAGTGTTCTTAGTAAAATTGAGGTTTTTCTATATTTTTTTAAATATTTTTTTTCCTTTAATGTTTATGATATGCTAGTCTTAATTAATTGAGTCCGACAGCACCAAAAACTATTTGATAAAATTAACAACTAAACGAATTCTATTTGTCCGGCATACAAAACTCCACCAAACTTGATCCGCAACCAAAACATACACAAAAAATACAAATGTTTGGACAAAATATAACGAAAACAAACGGTAATAAATAAGCCAATCAAATACAGTTAGGACCAAAATGGACTTTATTTTGGTAAAAATATATGACAGGCATTTGGGGAAAAAAGGGTAAGTCTAAATAATTTTCTGGTCCTTTGGATCCCGCGGTTTTTCGTGTAATGTCATACCTTGTGGTCCTATTTATCTTAAACAAATAATCTAAGAATATATAAAAGAAGATATTTTGTTTGTGAGTTTATGAATGGATATCATCATCTGTCTAGCCTTATTATTCCCAAACTTTGTTGGGGTCGGTCTAATCTAACTGGATGCAGCTGAATATCAGTTTTCTACAGAGCAACTGCCTATCTGACCTCCACAATCTAAAGGGATACGATATTTTAAAGTTAGAACAGTTGTCATTTTGTAAGGGTACTAATGACTCCCTTTAACGACTGACAAAGATCTTCTTGACAGCCGGGGCCAACGGTTTAACGTGCTTTCCGAGGCACGGAGCAGGTGGTAATATAGTTTTTAGAGTTTATGAAAGGTAATCTTCGTATGGATGCCTGAGGACGGACGGAGACGCCGAGGCCAGCCCAGAAAAAGGTGGCGAGATGATTTAGACGCCTATCACGAGGGCTGGTCCGAGGTAGCGCGGGAAAAGGATACTTGGAAGGACATGGGGGAGGTCTTTGCTCAGCAGTGGGACACAGTAGGCTAAAAAAAAAATCTTCGTAAATAGGTACTGATCTGATTATGAAAAGTCTTTCACTGTTACCCACTTAAGTTTTGAGTAATTGTGCCGAAGTATCGAAAACTTTTAAACATTATTAAATTCCGTTATTTGTGCTAACGTTCGTGTAAGTGATCACGTGAATTTAAAAGTTACGGACTATTTTCAAGTTGAACATTTAAGCTGGATCCTCACACGGCTGCTGCTGGGGCAATCGGGGTGTTTAGGTAGACGATGACCTTAAATTTACCCTAAAGTTCTGTTGTGTGTAGGCTTACAGGGAGAATTAATTTATGTCACAAGTTGAACATTTACCCTACAAACCGCATTGTTTATAATCGCCAATAAGAATTGAATTAAAACTGAATGATTTATAGGGTCACAAACAGGGTCAACCCTAAAAGTTTTCTCACTGCCTACTTAAAAAATATTCGTGTTTACTGTTTAGTAATATAAATATTTATACCCACAAGGCCCTCAGGTGTGAATATTCCGTATCCATACATTAAAATGTCAGTCACATACGCACAATGAAAGACATATAAAAATCACAAAATAATATTTGGTCCTTCCGCGGCGCACCTGCGGAAATGCGACGGGGGAAATGCGACGGGCTATTTTGGAAGTGGATTAAATTGTATGTCCCCCAATATTTTTCTATCGGAAAGTGGTTTGATGGAAATTGGTGTAAGGGGGATTTTATGTAATATAAGATTTTCCATCTAAGATGGTTGAATGATGAAAGAGTTATGATAGCACGGGCCGGATTATGAATAGCTACGTTAGAAAGTCAGGTCAAAATCCTTCCTCGATTTTTTTTTCTTTGGAAAAATATTGAACTTTACATGATTGATTGATTGATGTTTTAGGGTAAAATATTGCGCTTTTATTGAAGTTATAAGTGCGCTTTTGTTGACCTTAATATAGTTTTTGGCGATTTTGCTTTAGTTTTCTAACCATAAATTTACCTGAAACCATAAATATGCCATTTTGGGGCTCTAGCAGAGTAAAAGGGGGTGAATGGGGCAGTCAGCCTCAGGCCCCTGATCCTTGGGGGTCCCCAAATCTCGATAAGTTCTTCCCTCCCGCCAAACTTATTAACATTTTTGTAAATTAAATATTTTAATATTAATAAACTTTTTTAGAACTTATTTTACTTAATGTACACTACACACACTTCAATTTTTGAGGAGACTGGGGCCCTATTAATTTTGCTGTCCCGGACCCCTAATAGGCTTAATCCGCCACTGCCTCGGGGTAAAGGCGATCTTTAAAAAAATTGAGGTAAAAGTGAACAGTTCATACTTCTCCACTTTATATTCTTAAATCATAAATGACCTCATTTGATGTGAATTAAGGTTTCTGAATGGGTACTTTGCATAATAATTAGGTTTTATAAATATTAAGAAAAGCAAACAGAGTTAATTACTGTTGCTATGTATGCGTTTATTTAAAATCACACGTTTCAAACCTTTGAAATTGAATCGTTATTATAATTTAAATGAAAGCCTAATATTGAAGCATGAAACGAGAGGTTTTGCTCTTTCAAAACATAACATTATAACTTGTATAATTGCCACGAAGGGTTGAGCTGGAGCGCTTTTATTATTAAGGCAAATTGGAAATATAAAATCATTGAATTTAGTTATAAAACATTCCAAAAAACGAAGTTAAGGAGAGCCTTAATTTAATTCTTTAATAGAGGAGATATTGCAAAGTTTCAACAAAAATATGTAATTGATCGGAACAAGTTCTCATACATAAAAATTGCTTTAACTGAATGGCTTCTGATTGGCAACTTTTAATAAATTAAATATCGTCAATGTGCGAGTGAGATAGAGATTTAGAGCGATAGGTATAGATCTCTATACCTATCGCTCTATATCTCTCTATACCTACATGTTCTTGTCGATGCAGCCCTTTCTAGTTCTCTTTATCAAAAGCCAATTTTCAGACCTCCATATAATTATGTCGTCTATCTTTATTTTCTTTTATCACTCTTGTACTATCTTTCTATCAATATTTCCCTCTACGCTGTTGTTTTCATGTATGGTGGGTTATCCCAACTTACCCCGTCTGACTGCCATATGTGTAAGTTTATTAATAGCTTATCCCATCTTACCTTTTCTGTCTTATTTCATCTTATTTTATTTTCTGTTTTATTAATTTGTGGTTCTAGCGCACTAAAAACCAGTGTAAGTACGTCCCCAGTTTGGTACTGGATGTTATGTAATGTAAGGTCTACAGTAATAAGGTAGGTATGAGGAAAGTTGTGATATTTGATTTGTTTTTTCCATTGTAGTGGAGATTGATTGATTGGTTCCATGATAGTTGGTAGATGATGAGGGGTCTGGATTAGTCATCACATAACAAATTATCTTATACCAATCCGGAGATCCACTTACGCTGGTTTTGTCAAGAATTAGGGGTAATTGCGCAACTGACGCATGACGTGGCGTTTGATAATAAATTGTTACTTAATTACGATTTATTTTGTAAAACTAGTCATGTTCCCTTGTAATCGTTTCTCGAGAAAATAGTTGCAGACCATTATATTTACATCAATCATTGTGTCCGAGTTTAAAACATTAATTAGTGTTTATGACGGGAATTTACAGATTAATTTGACCATTTATCACGTGATTTTTGAAGTTTACGTAACAAAGGTTATCGTTATGAAACAACTTTTTTAACGGATATAATTCGCGTTTTTATTTTGATAATACAATCCTGACGTCAATCTCAGTCTGCCTGCGACCACGAGTGCTGCAAAGTACTCGAAACGTCAGGATTGTATTATCAAAATAAAAACGCGAATTGTATCCGTTAAAAAAGTTGTTTCATTATGTTGAGTGTTCGCGAAAGTTTGAGACTATATTAAAGGTTATCGTTGTTTAAAATAACTAAGTATTAAAATTCAATGCTGGTCGTGTATTTTTTTTAAACCACGACTCAAAAAAAGGGGTGTTATAAGTTTGACGAGTCTGTGTGTCTGTGTTTTTTACGGAACGACTGCCTAGCTGACCCCCGCAATTCAAAAGGATACGATATTCTTTAGTTAGTACAGTTGTCAGGATTTTATGAGGATATTGACTACCTATATCGACTATCAAAGATCTTTTGTCTGATCTGGTCTTTCCGAGGCATGGAGCAGGTTAAAATTAATTTACAAAACGCAACTTACGACTACGGAGCGTAAACTGCAACTTCGCTACAAAAAAAATAGACTTCCAAAAGAAAGGTACTTGGTTTAAGTCGTATTTCATACGCATCTCATTCAACTTCATTAAGAAACACATCTTGACATTTTAATTATTGTCCGCACATAAAAAATCACGTTTCCCGCGGAAAAGCAATAAACGCAATATGGCGCGCCCTATCATAGAGCAGGGGAAAGGTCATTGGCTCGGAATACCGACGCGTTCACCATCTTATTTTATGAAACGTGTTGGTCGCGTGACTTTTCAACATTTAACGATCAATCGATGTTGCGTTTTTGTGTTGTTATGACTTAATATAAAGCTCACGTAAAAGGGGAAATTAAGGCCTAGGGATGGTCCTTAATTGCCCCATGCTTGATCATTCATGTTACGGGGTAATGTAGGGTCATCTCCACCCCTTCACAATTTATTTTATTAAGTTGGTTTGAATTTACATCCAGGTAAATTAGAGCTAAGTTACTTAATGGAAATAAATTACAGGTTAATCACTAGAACAATTCACATTATACCCACTTACGTAATTTCAAGTAAAGCCTGTTGCACACATACCAATAAATCTTTCAATTAGACTATCCAAGCCAATCAGTTACTTATTCAGTCGGTCGTGAATGAATGGTCGTTGTCAATTTTAGTCTCGTCTGCGGCGAGCTTAATAGAAGAGGATTCATGCCGCAAGACTAATAAATCTGTTCATGAATAGCAATTTAAATGTCTAGGTAATCATCTAATTAGTTCAAGCTGAATGGCTGGATGGCATTTTATGGAAAAATTAATTTCGGAGTAATTACGATATACGAGGATATTTCGAAAATTATGAATAACCTATTATTAAACAAGGTATTTTATTTTTCTGGCAACATTAACCTACATACTCCCGCTTAATGGCGTCTAGATTAATGTTGATAGAACAAAAAATATTGCCTGGGTTTAGTATACTAGTAGTCAATCTTAATTTTCAGTATATCCCAGTAAATCGCAAAAATTTTCATAAATACAAAATAGCTTCGAATTATTATTTTTTTATGCCATTTTATGAAAAAAACTGGTTGCAACTAAGCTGAAATGATCGCAAAACTCTTTGTAATGTTGTTTTGGGTCAATTTCACGAAAATTTACTAAAAAATGTATGATCTAATTTGTGTCACCGCAAAATTAAGCTAGAAAGCATTGCAGGTTAGATGTATGAAATCCCAAATATTTTCAAGGTAACATACGGATAAGATAACAATTTAAAAGTTCTGACATTCTGAAATGTTAACAATGTGTTACACTATTGAAATTTTAAGTAATTGTTAATTTCATTCATTTCGATTTTTCATAACTAAATCCATTGATTTTATATCTTCAATGTGCGAGCAAGATAGCAGATTAGCAAGTATCCGCTCCTAACAAACGAAAAAACTTAACAAACGTGCGATCCATCACTCGAAGCTTCGTTGGTCGAATTTACCCCTAAACGCGGCATCGGAGTTTACTACAAAGGCGTTAATGCGCTGTTACCTGTTTAAAAATTTTCTGTTACAAATTCCTAGAAGATCGTTAATGGTACCACTATAGGGAAGCGATGACGTCACGTGTGCGTCAACGGCGGTGTCGACTGAATTATTCCCTCCATAATATATAAATTTGCGTCATAATTTTTATAATATAAAGTGGTTATTGAAAATATTTATGATTTGTTTCTTCTATAATTTGGAATAGTTCCGTTGTTGTTTTTGAGTTAGTTGGACTTCTTGTGAGATATTTTTACTAGGTATTGGTAGCTAATCGTAAGCGTAAGCGTGTAGGTTAGTGGTATAATAGTTGAACTGCCAAGCAGAAATCTCATCTTCAAATCTCTAGTCACTCTGATTTTCCACGAGTCATGCACATGATTTAAAATTATATCTATTTATTCCTTTTGTATATAAATAAGTTTACGTTATTGTTTATTTATTATATTAAACGAAGGATTACAAGAATTTACTAATTTTTGTAACGTAACAAACAACATAATTTTACAGTGCGGGAATCGAACTCGCGACACAAAACTCACAGGCGTAAAGCTTAACTACTATAGATACTATCATGTCGTTAAAGGTATATATCTCTTATAATTGACAAACTAGCCGTAGGCACATGAAATTTTATAGCAACAATTTTCTGAAATGCTCCCACGCACTCATTATGTTCAAAAACAAAATTGTAAAAGATTTTCCACAGTTCGCGCTCCTTCGGTTTGATAAACACGAGTCTAATGAAAACATTTCTTTGCTTTTAAAATTTAAAAAAAAGAAAAACCGTTCTTTTTATAAAGGTTTTGTAAATAGGTACAGTCAACCGCATGACAGTGGTAACACTTGCACTACGAAAAGCACCTTTACTTCTACGTAATAAGGGTGTTGTCAATGTCAAATTGTTACCGCTGATGTGCAGTCGACTGTACTTTGGCGCACGATCATTATTATCATCGTCCTAGCCTTATTATTCCCGAACTTTGTTGGGATCGTCTTTTAATCTAACCAGACGCAGCTGAATATCAGTTTTCTACGGAGCAACTATCTGACCTCCGCAATTCAAAGGGATATGATATTCTTAAGTTAGAATTGTCAGGATTTTATGAGGATAATGACTCCCTTTTACCCGTATTTTGCGTACAAATATGTATACAAAAGCATAAATATGTATACACTTGCGTTTTTTAAATAGCCATTTAATTAGAAATAATAAAAGTATGTCTTTTTGTAAACTGGATTGTCTTACTATAGGTTTTATAAATGATGCTAATTCTTTTCGTCTAACTATGTATCTTTCTAATAAACACCATCGAAAAATAGCAAATTGAACTGTCAGATTTTAGCTGTCAAATTAGTCCACGCGGTCCATGCAATTTATGTGAAATTAGATGATTTATTATTATGATATGCCAACTTAAATTCTCTTTCTCTTCTCTTTAAAAAAATAAGCATCTAATTGAGAACCTACTTCAGAAATCTGTTAAAAATAGAACGTGACCCCAATAAAGTTTGGGAAAAATAAAGCTAAGAGGATTGTTTACTAAGAGTAAAATAATTATTTACATCTTCCTCCGCATTAACAATCCATGAGGGGTAAAGTTGGGCTATTAATTACGGGGTATTTCAAGACGGTTCATGACACGACTCTAAAACCAGGTATTATTTTACAATGGCCGGCTTATGTTTAGGTATATTATAACTTTGTAACTGTATATACCTATAGCGCTTTTTGTACATTTATTGGTGTTACCGCGTTGATAAAAACGTTATGAAACAACTTTTTTAAACAAATAATTTTCGTGTATTCGTATATAGTTTTTAAACCTAACTTAACTTTATTATGTACAGTTATCTTGAAATCTAAAATTACTTATTGTTTTTAAAAACGTGAATGAACATTATAATATAAAGTCTGAGGTCTACGAGTGGTTTAAACTCTGATTCTCTTTTATTTATTAACCGTAAAATAAAGAAAAATCTAGATGTATCAACATTATAAGAACCTTTTTAAGTTCCTGCGTAAAATTCTATAAAAGTTATTCTTTTAAAATAGTCAATCATGTTATTAATTTTTGTTTTCTCTATTTTTTTCAACGCTCGCTACGTATAGGTTCTGTCTGGGTCAACATCGGAACGCACCGAGTGTCGTGCGTTCTTTCCCCGCACGAAATAAATATTTGTGTAATAAATATTTGTCCCAATCTGGGTGTTTTTGCTTTTTCTTTCTTTCTTTGTTTGTTTATTGTCTGTCAATCATACCCTCGATGTAAGACAAAATCCTAGATAGGTTTTTATTTAACAAGGATTATTGAAACTGGTACAAAATATAAATGTCTTATTATTTAATTTTTCCGACATTCCCCCGTTTTAAACAAGTTTTAATAATCATGTTACGTGAAAGTTTTAAAGTAAAAATTAAACAAACATGTCATATAACTGCCAACACTTTCTAATTGTTAGCATTCAAAGTTAAGGAACAAAGCAAGTACGAACACAATAAAGTTTTCTAACTTCTGATAATATGAAGAGACAATGTCTATCTTATACAATACAATAAGGATGAGTGGGAAGGGGAAGATGAGTGAAAGGGGAAAAGTGGAAATAGTTTTATAGAATTTACAAGTTCATAATAATATATTTAGAAACTTTGTACACATCAAATGAATGTATTTGTTCTTGTCTCTTGTGTCTTGGTGTAAATACACCCTGTTTCTTTATCTACCTGCCAAATTTAAGGAGGTAATAAGGTCCATGAAACTTAACAACTTTCCCCGAAGAACAGGTCGAACTCTGAAAATCGAAAATTGTCTTTGTATACAATGTGACTGGTCACGTGACTCACTTTTGTATGAGACGTTAAATTTTCGTTGCTGATGCTGACATTACTCATACGATCAGGGGCAATTCAGTCCTAACTATTTTGCACTTTGACCCAATATATAATTATAAGTATGACTTTCTAATAAGACTGTTACCTACCGTATGTCAAACGACGTACTATCAAATGTACAAAAATAAGCTCAAGTTCGGGGCGTACTGTTTATATAACCAAATTCAAGTTGTCTATTCACTGAGCAAGTAGGTGATTCACAGACAAATTTAAAATATGTAGCGTAAGGCGTCCCATGTACCGACATGTACATCAAGCAACTACAATTTGTCAAATTTTTTTAATAGATTTTCAACGTTCTCACTCAAGCATTAGGTTCAAAGTTGAATGAGAAAATTTGTCAGTTTCAGGTAGTTTGATTTTCTGGCGTTTGTTCATTAGGAATTTACAATTTTTTTAAATTATGGCCGATTGTATTTAACACAGAGCTGGATAATGTTTTCTTAATTACTCGCTCCGTAAAAAACTGATAATCAGCTCCATCTGGTTAGATTAAAAGTTAGGTTAGAAAAAAAGGAGGATGGAACTATACTTATACTCAAAATATTTTTAAACTAAAATGCAAAATAAATAGCTTATTGAATAGGCAGCTTTACCCCGCGCTGTAATAAGGCACAGGGAGGATAGCCATCACATTTGCATGGGTTAAAATACGGTATGCATTATATAATATCTGTGCTAAACCCTTTCGGCTTAACCCGAGTGTTACAAAAAGGGATGCCAAAAATAATTTGATGAATTTTGCTTTCCAACGCCTACATAAACTAACGCAAAGTAAGATAAATATAGCAAAATGGATTTAAAAAATGAAAGAGGGTCGCTAAAAATAATACACCCACATGAAGTCATAATTTTGGTAACTGTTTAATAACTTATTTGAATTTTTTCCATTTTAAAATTCGGAAAAAAAAATACTTAAAAAAATGCCTTATTTTATAAAATGAAAAGGCATTTGTTTGACTACGAATCCACCTTAGACAAGCGGAGTTGTGGTCTACGATGGCGCACATCTTCGGCGCCTTTGAGATGCCTTTTCACTTTTAAATTCAAGATCCCCAAATTATAATACGATAGCCAAAAATGAATTTTTGTTTTGCTAGATTTTATGTTTGAAAACTTTTTACTGAACCTTTTTAATGTCATTCTCCTTAGCTTGGTGTTTTTGCGTATAAATATAGTATATATTTAGTGATTTTATATCTTTAATGTGCGAGCAAGATAGCGGTGTTGCGAGACAGATAATTAAGCTAATTATTGTTGGCTTTTGCCCGCAGCTTCACCTGCGTTGAGGTCGGACCGAGAAAAAAAGTATCTAATGGCTTAATCTAGGACAAGGTGTACTTATATGCCTAGATTCATCCATCTCTGTTCAATGACTTACGCTTGATATCGAACATTGATTTCGCTGGATGAGAACAGCGCAGGACCGACATGAATGGAAATCTTTGGGGAAGACCTAGGCCCAGCAGTGGCAGTCTTCAGGATGAAATGATAATGACGATGATCGACACATTTATACTATTAGGAATTTTAAAATACATTTTGTGTCTTTTAAAAGATACACAAGTTTCTACTATATCTTTTGGGTGCTTCAAAGTGCCTGTCTTAAATAGTTTTTCAACGTTAGTCGGGACGCACTTTTTAGAGGAGTTAAGAACACAGTTATGTGACAGAATCATCTCCAATCGAAAACATAATCACATCACAGCGGTCAAACACTTCAACTAAAATTGAATCGTATAAAGTTATTTGTCTGACAATGTCACTAACCCTTCTGAGAAGTGTGTTTAGCGTGAAGAGGTCTTGATGTCAAACCTTCGGAAGTCGAGTGACCCTCGTAATGTCAACGGTATGTAGTGATTTGGCTTTGAAAAACACTTGACTCAAACGGCGTAGGTGGTAACTGGCACGCTTAAAAACTGACCCACGTGCGAGATTACTACTTTTTGTAAAAGTTAGTGGTAAACTGGCATGATAGGTTTCATGATATCATGCCACTTTACTACTTTCAGAACAGTTTGTGGGCAAGTGGCACAAACTACTTCTATTTGTTTAAATCGTACTTTTGTCTACAATTAATAACTTCATTTGTCTATATACTTACTTAATATAATTACCCGCGGTTCTATACCAAAATCCATCAAAATTCTTTCAGCGGTGTATGCGTGCATTTTTTAATATTAGTAGGATTCGACAGCGTGGAAATAAAAAAAAACTAAAATAAACGTAACATATTTATCTTTTATCTATACTTATAAAATGGTAACGTGACTGACTGACAGACAACGCACAGCCTAAACCGGTGGACCTAGAGACCTGAAATTTTGAGACAATATTCTTTAAGTAGGTACCGTAAGGGTGCACTAAGGAAGGATTTTCCGAAATTCCCCCCTAAGTAGGCAAAAAAGGGGGAAACAGTTTGTATGTAAATCCGTCATTCTTAACGTTAAATGTACGAAACTTGGTATTCAGCTTTTCGATACTAGCTGCCCCGCGCGACTTTGTACGCGTACCCTATCCGTACCCTACCCCTACCCTACCCTACCCTACGCTACCCCTACCCTACCCTACGCTACCCTACTCTACCTGTACCCTACTCTACTCTACCCCTACCCTACCCCTCTATTCCTACCCTACCCTACTCTACCTCTACCCTTCTCTACCCCTACCCTACCCCTCTATTCCTACCCTGCCCTACCCTACTCTACCTCTACCCTACCCTACCCACATACCCTACCATACTACTAAGGGGTATAATTCCATGTTATTTTTCTTCGATTCTTCTATTATAGGCGGAGGCTAATCCAACAAATCAAATACCATGAAAATCGGTCCAGCAGTTCTCGTGTATACCTACTAATTTTCACGACTTCAACTTTAAAAATGGCAGATTTTTATTCAAACCTTTATCTTCTATATTTTATCCACATAGTGATTGAATATCTCGATATACGTGCATAGTTATGCCACTTTGATATCTCTTAATAATACCAAATTTCTTACACAAAATATTTATCCCCCCCCCCCTCCTTCCCCCTAATGGGTAGAGTTATCAAAAAGCTAAAACACGTCTTATTTGTTAACCGAAAAGCTAATTATCAAGTTTAATGACGGATTTCTATAACTACAAACTTTAACCCCCTTTAATATCTCCTTAGGGGGAAAAAAATCCAAATTTTTTTATACATATCTTTCTTATTTTTGGCGCATAAGCTTAATACTCATTTTTACATCTGTAACTTAAAAAATAACGAATCTTCCATACAAACTTTCACCCCCTTTTTTATCCACTCAAGGGTAGTTTTAAAAAAAATAAACAATGCTCGTCCTTTCATTTATGAACCGAAAAGCTGAATACCAAGTTTCGTACATTTAACGTTAAGAATGACGGATTTACATACAAACTGTTTCCCCCTTTTTTGCCTACTTAGGGGGGAATTTCGGAAAATCCTTCCTTAGTGCACCCTTACGGTACCTACTTAAAGAATATTGTCTCAAAATTTCAGGTCCCTAGGTCCACCGGTTTAGGCTGTGCGTTGTCTGTCAGTCAGTCACGTTACCATTTTATAAGTATAGATAAAAGATAAATAATTTACGTTTATTTTAGTTTTTTTTTTATTTCCACGCTGTCGAATCCTACTAATATTAAAAAATGCACGCATACACCGCTGAAAGAATTTTGATGGATTTTGGTATAGAACCGCGGGTAATTATATTAAGTAAGTATATAGACAAATGAAGTTATTAATTGTAGACAAAAGTACGATTTAAACAAATAGAAGTAGTTTGTGCCACTTGCCCACTAACTGTTCTGAAAGTAGTAAAGTGGCATGATATCATGAAACCTATCATGCCAGTTTACCACTAACTTTTACAAAAAGTAGTAATCTCGCACGTGGGTCAGTTTTTAAGCGTGCCAGTTACCACCTACGCCACTCAAACGTAGCGTCCCGTTTTCCCCGCGACTCCGTTTCCGTAAATTTAATTTCCCGTTTTACCCCTTCCGTGAAATTTCTAGGATATCCTTTCTTAATGAGTGCTTAAGAAGCTAGCGCGTCTTCGCCAGGATGATAAATGCCTATGTTATTCTGATGTAGATATATTACTGTAAAGTTTCATCAAAATTCTTTCAGTAGTTTTTGCCTGAAAGAGTAATAAACATCCATCACAAAGTTTCAAATTTATAATATTAGTAGGATTATTTTTGTGATTTTTTTTACATGTTTTATAGCATATGTTAGCTAATTAGGTAAATATAATTATTTAATAAGAAAATTTGTAATATCTCATCGATGCTATCTAAAAATTGCAAAGTTTGAAGCACTAAGTCGGATACGTTATGTATTCCAATAGATATTGATAGTAGAAAGAGACTTGAAATTTCGACTGATGCTCGTAAGATACGGAGGCTTAGCATTAGCAGTCAGAGCATCGACACGAAACGTTGAAGATCGTGGGTTCGAATCCCATTCGAATCCGAATTCGAATGATATTTCAAATTTTCTTATTAAATAAGTAGGTATATTTAGTAGAATTATTTGAAATTATTCTTCAATTCTTTTCGATAACAACATTTCACCACACAACCTGTTTATTCTCCTATATTTCTTCGTCTATATTAATAACTAATCATAGTAATCATATTTACTTTCTTCGCAAAAACAGAAGCGTTCAGGAAAATATTTAATAATGTAAGCACAAAAGCGACTCCTTACAGCGCTGTTTGCTGACTGTCTTTGTGCTAACAAAACAAGGTACCTACCTACATTGTTTGACTTCGACGTGTGACGTCATGAAGATATGTGTAATACAATTATTATGTTCGAAGATTGTTGACGTTTGACGCCATTATTCATACGAAGATGAAAGCTTCTCGTATTTGTATGCGCGAAATTTGTGTTTTCATGTCGTGTAGTGGCGAAGGCTGTATACAACTCAATTCCTACCGGGTTTGCATCGAAAAATGACAGTCAGTCAACACCATTGTCAATTGTCAAGCTATGGCATTGGTTTTTTAAACAGTTTTACTTAGCTTGACCTGTTTATTATTTGGGTTCAAATTTAGTAATCGATATTTCACCCCCTTCCTGTTGACAGATTGATCTGATATTTGGTACACAGTTTTAGTTTTAATGACAAAACTGTTTTACGTAAAAAAAAATCTACTTATAATATTTCTAGTTTGGCTCTAGTTTCCCTCTTACAAAATCTGACCATCAGTTCGCAACTGGAGTGCTGTATCTATTTACCTAACTAAAATTTAATTATATATTAAATATATACAACCATAGGCCTCCCCCAATGACTTCCAGATTGGCCGGTTGGAAGCAACCTGCATCCAGCAGCTTTCTGCGACCTTTATTAGATCGTCTGTCCACCTTGTGGGTGCACGTCCTACGCTGCGCTTGTCGGTACGTGGCCTCCATTCTAGAACCTTGGCCTTTGTTCAGCAGTGGACGTCTTATGGCTGAAATGATGATAATGATAATGATATGCAACCTACAACAATTAAGAAAAAAAAATAAGCAAAGAGGTTTGAAAGTAGCATCAGAAATTAAACATTGTCTATACTTAGTTGTTTCTTTTTTGTTATGTGGAGGCGAAAATACACTAAATTTCATTGTTTCATTCTAAATGGAGTGAGTTGTGGAGTAACATGGAAATGTCATGCGTAGGAATATCATAATTAAGGTAAAAGGTCATCCAGATGCTTTTAAATTTAGACCAAAATCAAAGACGACATAAAAAAGGAGCGAGATTTAGAGTTTTAGAGATTTTTATTTTATGATTACCATTCGTACAAAATAAATAAATAAATCAGCCTGTAACTGTCCCAATTTTAGGGCAAAGGCCTCTTCTCATACAGAGAAGGATTGAGCATTAATCACCACGCTAGCTCACTGCGGGTTAGCGATTTCAGACTATTAAAGTCCAGGTTTCCTTACGATGTTTTCCTTCACCGTTAGTCAGTGGTGTCTTAGAATAACTAAGAAAGTACATATGACATTGAAAAAGTCACATTGGTACATGCCAGGTTCGAACCCACAACCACGCGCTTGCGAAGCGAGTCCGTAACCAATGCGCCAAAAACAATCGTACAAATCGCCAGTCGTACAAAAATGGTACCAAAAATGTTTGTTATAAAATGTGAAGTAAAACTAACATAGTCTTTAAGTTAATAATGTTACTAACAAATTGGGTCATAGTCACTTGAATAAATAAATTTACAATTATATTTATTAAAACATAAATAATTATTACTGTAACCACACAGTCATTGTGGTGCATTGATTTACAAGCGCGTGGGTGTAGGTTCGAACCTGGCAAGTACCAATGTGACTTTTTTAATGACATAATATGTATTTTCTTAGTTAATCTAAGACACCACTGACTAACGGTGAAGGTAAACATCGGAAACCTGGTCTTTTAATAGTCTAAAATCAGGAACACGCAGTGAGCTAGCGTGGTGATTAATGCTCAATGCTTCTCTGAGGCCTTTGAGGCCTCTCAAGAGGCCTTTGGCCTGCAGCGGGACAGTTGTACAGGCGATTTATTATTCTTTATTATACTAAAATAACCTAAAAACCTGTATAAAATCAATTCAAACATAACATAACAAAAGAAAATTTAAAAAAAAATCTATCCTCCGATTTTTTTCCCCATTACGATAAGTCGTGACCGATGAGGGTCCCGAATATGTCCAATTTGCATCGGGAGGGTTAACAAGACAGTTCGAAATCCTATTAAATTCCCATTTGAAGAGCTTGGCATTCAGAGGGTTGGTTCAGAATAAATTTATAATCTTAAGCATCGATGAATTGCAAGCATTTGCTAAAATGAAGATCGGTTTTATGATTCTGATTATTATTTACATATTACGTAGAACTCGGTGGCTGTGAAGTTAGCAGCGGGGCAACTTGGATTTTTAATGTAGCTATCGATAGCCAATGGTCATTCAAACTTCTTCAAACCGCTTCGCGCTAGTCTGCTATCTCGCTCGCACATTGAAGTTGATTGAAGATATAAAATCAAGGAATAATCACTAGATAATAGTATAAAACAGTCGCTTTCTCTGTCCCTATATCATTATGTATGCTTAAATCTTAAAAACTACGCAACGGATTTTGATGCGGTTTTTTTAATAGATAAAGTGATTGAAGAGGAAGGTTTATTTGTAGGTATATTGCACCCGTGCGAAGCCGGGGCGGGTCGCTAGTAGTTAATAATCGAAATAAACCAATTAACGGAAGAAAAAATAACCTCTATTCCCCCAATGGGTCGGTAACAGTTATGTAAATAAAACCATTAAAAATACTCGAGCGTAACATTAATCTTTTTAGCGGACAGAATTTAACTGCTCGGCATACTACCCCATATTTTACGTTCAACAGTTATTAAAAATAATGTAAACAGACTGTTAAAACCAACTCTCAATTTTTTTTTATTGTTACTGTTAAATCGGAGTGGTCGTTTGGTCTCTGTGTAAACTCAGCTTAAGGCGTGGATAGATGGAATTGAGCTTTATTAGGGGTACATGAAAACCTTTTTTTCCGTAATCTTCATTGATAAAATTATAAAATAAATATATTCTTAATTTACACAATTTAGAGCATATCCCTTTCGGCTCAGAATTTAATTTTTTCTTTTTTTAATATCTATTTATATATAAAATAATTGCTGTTCGTTAGTCTTGCTAAAACTCGAGAACGGCTTGAACGATTTAGATAATTTTGGTTTTGAAATATGTGTGAAAGTCCAGGGAAGGTTTAAAAGGTGAGAAAAAGGGATCGGGTAGGGTAGGGGTAGAGCAGGGTAAGGGTATAGTAGGGTAGGGGTAGAGTAGGGTAGGGGTAGAGAAGGGTAGGGGTGGACTATGGTAGGGTAGAATAGGCGTTGAAGTAGGATAATCACGAAGTCGCACCGGGAAGCTAGTCAGAAATAAATATGCAAAGTTCCCTCTTTTTTAAGTAGTTACTACCATTTTTCTCCTAAACTATCTATAAGATTTAATGCCATCAGCATATTAAATAATGCAACACCGAGGGATCCTTCGGCTTAGTTTTCCAGATAACTTTCCAAATTATTTTTAACAATTATTTTACATAATCCACACTCGTAAATCGTGTGGGCAACCCGTTGCCGCCAGTATAGGCAGTAAGGCTCAAAGTCATTGACGTTATCCCACACCTTAAAGATAACCCTCAAATTTTTCGTACTCGTTAAAAAAATTTCAGCAGAATAATATCAATGGTATTAGTAAATAAAACCATTTAATTCTTCACACTAAACGCAATTTAACTATAGAAATAAAGCTCCATAAGAATGATTGGATTGGTTTAAGGCATCTGGAATTAGTCCATGTCGCCATTGAATAGCAATTTTATTAACAGTTACTGTCGGCTTGTATTATCTTTTTATTATTATTATAGCGGTTTTATATTGTTATGGCTTAAGCTATTAGTATAATATTATATTCTGCTTATTTATGTACAGATAGCGTCATTAATTGGTGACCCCTGCTGAATATAACCTCAATCAAATCTAATTGTAAAAACGTTTATTTTACCTATTCTATCGAAGAGCAACAATTTACAATATCTAAAAATAAACATTAAATAATAAGTAATTTTTTTTTACATAAAACGATTTTGTCATCAACAGGAAGGGGGTGAAATGTCGATTACTAAATTTGAACCAAATAATAAACAGGTCAAACTAAGTAAAACCGTTTAATAATAAAAACAAGCTAGTTCAATATGATAGCATTATTTTTAAACGAAGGGGGTCAACTTTAATGACTCTGTCTGTACCTTTGCAGCAGTGATCATCATCATCAGCCTGTATTAGTCCACTGCTAAATATAGGCCTCTCCCATTGCGCGCCACTATTTTGCACTCATTGGAAGTATTTGCCCGTAATCGCCTGGCTTCAGAAAAATGTATGGATGCGGCCCTTGCAGTTTGGCGGATATTGTTAAATTGGGAATAGATAGAATACGCAATAGAGTAGATTGTCCAGCATATCCTCTACCGCCGTACAAGGGCCCTCTCTAGGTGTACGTAGTTTCTTTGACCCAGGGGCTCTACTCCGAAAATCGAACAACGATGTTTTGGATCGGAACGTAATAATGAAGACCATCAAACACAATCCTTACCACCAAATTACCACTGTTTAATTATTATTGTACTTAGTGCTTTCATCTGTCGTTTCGGTACAAATCCATAAAAAAGAAAACAATTTATTAGAAGGTAATTTAACGAACAAACATGCGATCCGACAATCGAAGCTTCGTTGTTAACATTTCGGAGTAGGCCCCCAGATCGCAATCTCTTGGTTGAATCCTATATTTTTTTTACTAATATTAATTGAATAATTCCTACTAATATTAGCCACGTTGTCCGTGCCGCGTCCGCATTCTGTTTAAACGGCGTAAGTTTCAGAATAATCTAACCTTAGGACGGCTAAGCATAGAATTAAGGAGCTTTTCAACTGGCGAGGCGAGTCAAGGATTGAATGGAAGAGAATTGAAATCTCACCGGTTCAAATGAAAAAAATACATGTACAGCTCGCGATTAATTAAAATATTTGTTCATATTATAATAAATTGCATTTAGCAATAACATACAGCTTGTATACTCTCGATAGCCAATTCAAAATCCTGTTTTCTTAGCAGAGTTAATAATAAAATCTATGTACGCAGCAATAAGATTTAATATTAAATGAACAAATATTTCAATGCTCGTTTAGCACCTTGTCGACTGACTACATCCACGTAGATGATGCGCGAATTTAAGATGGGTGAGGGGAAACTTGAAACTTTACTAAACGCATTACCATCTGAGATCGTTGAATGTAAAAAAGAATTTTGATAACACGAGAGGGTTACGAATAGGCTTAGTGGCAAAGCGGTTAGGACTTTGTCCAGAATCCCCCTCTTAACAATGTTTTCATTATGGTACAAGATTTCGAACTTGTGTTCGAATAGTATGCTTAATCCTAATCTTAACTAATACATATTACAAATACGAAAGTAAGTTTGCTTATTTCAGACTAAACCACTGCACCAATCATCCTGAAATTTTGCATATACGTTGTCAGATATACAGAAACAGACATAGGGTACCTTTTATCCCGAAAAGTAATGTTCCCGAGGAAAATAACGTTCTTATTACAATAGATGACGCCACGTGTTGTAAATAAGGCGAGCGCTGCCCCGCGCAAAAACTAGAGACCTTATAAATTTTTATGTTTCTAACTTTTGCCCGGGGCATCGTTGATGTCATCATCATCATCATCGGCCTCTCCCAATGCGCACCACTTTTGAGCGGGTTCGAATCAATCTCGCAATCGAATATCCTCTCGATGATTATAACGGAGACCGATTCGATTGTTACCTCGATTGAAAATTTTGACTACTTTTATTCTTTTTATTGTTACTCTACTATTCTGCGCTCATTAGGTGTTTGCCCATAATCGCCACGCTAGGCAAGCGGGTTGGCGATCACAATAGCAGATGATTACTGTTACACATAAGGATGCTACTGCCCATCCTCCGAATCTTTCCCTTTGTCGCTTCTTACGACAACCGCGGGACGAGTAGGAGTGGTTCTATTCTTAGACCGGAAACTACACGGCAAATCGTTTATATATTTGCTATACAATTCACATAAATTTAAGTAAAGTCTGTAATACAACGATGGAAAAGGACCTTTAGACATTCAACAATGATTCCGTGCAGTCGAAGCTTTACCTACTTTGAGTTAACGAGTTTAGCTTTGTGAGTTACGCCTGAGTGCATTCTGTCGACCTCTGCGCAGTAAGTTGGTATAATATTTACTTAACATTTGACATTCTTGCAGTATTTTGAAGGACTTCTGTAGTGTAGACTTGTACATGTGATTTATACATAAAAGCGAGTAATGCAAGGCTGACTAATAAGTCTAATAAGTAGGTGAATACACATCCCTACATAGACTCACGCCTGTTTCCCAGAGGGGTAGGTAGAGACAACAGATTTCCACTTGCTACGATCCTTGCATACCTCTTTTGCCTCATTCACTCTCATTACGTTCACGTCTATTTATACTTCTGACCTGACCGAATACATCTTGTGGACAAAAGCCTCGACAAAAAATATGATTAAAAAAATTTCTCAATTGAGCTGGTTTCCTTAAGATGTTTTTCCTCACCGTTTTAAGAAATGGCACTGATAGCCTAGTGGTACGACCGTCGACTGACAAGTCAGAGGTCTCGAGTTCGATCCCAAGGCGCGCACCTCTGACTTTTCGTAAGTTATGTGCGTATTATAAATTAATTATCAGTTGCTAAAACGGTGAAGGAAAACATCGTGATGAAACCAGCACACCTGAGAGATTTTTCAATGGTGTGTAAAGCCATGTCAGAGGCCTACGGGCGGTTTAAACTCTGACACCAGGTTGTTGATCAACCACACGATAAGAAGAAGAAGAATCAATAATTTCTAAAACGCACATAAGTACAACCAAAAAGTAGCGAGGTGCGCGCCTGATTTACGAATTTACCTTTGATTTGGCAGTCCAACGGTCATAGCACGGGCTATTACAGCTTGGTTTTCCTTGCTTTTTTAATTAAAACAAATAATTAAAAGAATACATTTTCTTTTGTTACAGGTAAGCGTGTTGTATCTACTGGATACCGGTTACCGTTTACAACGAATAGGTACCTTCAAGAAACATAATTAAAACGATTATTCTTTCCTCGCTTCTGTATCAGGTAAATAATAGAAATCTAAAATAAAACCGGAGGCCAATTCTAGACGAAATCATTGATTTGTTTTTCTTGCATTGCTTATATTGGAGAAAGTATTGGGTATATAGATTACAATAGTGAAAAAATTTCGTACGTTTCCCGGAACAGTAAAAAAAAATTGGAGCATGGAGCAGAATTAGACCTACGCAATAAAACGCAGGCAAAAGAAAAAAAATTATGACGTTAGATAAAAAAAAATACTTCACTATTGTAATATAAATAACCAATATTATCTCCCATTGCAGCCGTGGCAGATAATTTAGAAGCACCATATATTGAGTAGTGCTTCGCCCGTGAATTTGTCTAGTCTCAAAAGCCAACGGTTTACGCTGTACGTTGTCTGTCAGTCACGGTACTATTTTACAAGTATAGACTAAAATATCGGTTAGATGTTGGACTACATAAATTGCAGTGTGATAGCTATGCCAGTTTGTAAAAAACCTGTATTACAGACAAGTCATTAGGTCCACAGAAATCTTAATAATAAAGCTTTATTATTATAATGCTTATTACTAAGATTTCTGTGATTAGGTCCCATTAGGCAATAAGCGACTCCAGAGACGATGGTCGCACAGTATCACGTACTGCCGTCCACAGCGTCCAAAATATCGATTTGAACGACTCTTAAAAACACTGCTGTTATACAAAAACCTACATTGAAGGTTCATTTTACCGCTAGGTGCGGTTTAATGAATTTTAATGCATTGAATATTAATGCAATTTTAATGGAAACTAAGTAAACGTACGATGTCATTAAAGAGTTGAGTGGATGGCAGTTTGTGGTCTTTTCAACAGCTCATTATGACCTGGATTGAGTGAAATTTGGTCCAAAGATCATCTTTATTTATTATCAGCCTGTAAATTAGTCCACTGCCGAACATAGGACTCTCATAATATGCGCCAATTTGGCGCGCTAATTCAAGATTTGTGTGATCACGTGATGTTAATAAAACTAGTGTCGTGAAAGAAATTTTATGCCGCTAATTTCATAATTTAACTTCAGCTTTATTCAATTGCATCGACTGCCTCGTTGGTCTAGTGGTAGCAAGCGCGACTGCTGAGCACGAGGTCCTGGGTTCGATCCCCGGGTCGAGCAAAAGTGTTATTGGGTTTTTCCATTAGGAAATTCTCAGTAGCAGCACGGAGTCTGGAATTGTGCCCGCTTAATGGCAATAGGCTCGCCCCCTATTACATGGGACTTATAAAATAGCCGGCGAAACGTGGGTGTACTGCACACCTCTGCCTACCCCCTCTGGGGAATACAGGCGTGAGTCTATAAAAAAAAAAAAAAATTATTCAATTTTTTTTGTGTGTTTCTGTTTGTACCAAATAAAGCATGTTTTCTTGCTTTCTTTCTTTCAAAAGTTGCATAAAACCTTAATCTACTTGGTATAACACATATCTACTAAACCTCTTTTACAAGCTAAGCACGATGATATTACTATGTTCTAAAACACTTAATCCATCAAAATTTTCGCATGACGACACTTGTAAAGACTAACTTTACTTACTTAGCTAACAGTTTAGAAGTTTGGCAACTTGTAACTGTTATGATATTGTGGGATACTGAATTTATAATGAATTTTGAATACTAAAAGGATAGGGCTGTCCGATCGTAACATGCCGTTATTTCCCTAAGGGAAGCCCTTACTTTGGTAATAGATTTTCGAAACGCGAGCCTACTCACAATAATTGGTCATTAACTTTAAGCACCGACAGAATGTGGTAACAAACAGTTTAAGTTAATAAATAATAATAATGTAGATACCACTGGTGACCGGAGGGCTGGCAGTTACCTCGGTCAACGCCTCAGTCTGGCTATACAACGGGGTAACGCCGCTAGCATCCTCGGCACGATTTCCCCGGGCAGCAACCTAAATTCGGTTTTTTATTTATAATTAGGTTAGTCGTTGGTTTAGTAAGTTATGTAGGTTTTTCGTTTTATAATTGGTGTTTTAGTCTTAAATTGTTATAATAATTAATAATTTATTTCATCAAGTAGCTTAAATAAACAAATATTTAAAAATCCTACAATTTTTATTTGCTAAAGAACTGACTGACTGTTTCATTAACATTAACGTCGGTGACGCATTGATTACGTACCCGGTTTGAAGCACACATTAACTTTTTCAATGTTATTATACATAATTTAATGTACTTTCTCAGTTGATCTAAGACATCACTGACTAACGGTGAAGGAAAACATCGTAAGAACTAAACTTAATAGTCTGAAATCGCCAATATGCAGTGAGTTAGCGTGGTGATTAATGCTCGATCTTTCTCTATATGAGAAGAGACCTTTAATAGCTACATAATCCTCTTCTTCTTTATCGTATGTGTTTCAAACTCATTTGCACATCACCTTTTTGGATCACATTTTTGGATTTCTAGTTTGTATTCTAAATTCAAAAAGTAATGACAACGGGGAAACTAGGGTTTTCATGCGGGTTCACCTTTGTATTAAGATTATTTAAGAGTATTTCAAAATAAACTGTGGTTTAATCAATTCCAGCGCCTTATTCTTTTATTCGTTACACACCGTCAGTAACAGTATGGTTGACGAATAACCTGGTACCAAAGTTTTTAAATCGGCCGTAGGCCTCTGACATGGCTTTACACACTGTTGAAAAAGTTCTCAGATGTGCTGGTTTTCTCACAATGTTTTCCTTCACCGTTTTAGCAAGTGATAATCAATTCTAATACGCACATGAAATTCGAAAAGTAAAAGACCGTGCCTTGTCAGTTCAACGGTCATACCACTAGGCTATCACTACTTAAATGTCATAAACTTTCATAATAATAAAAACATACAAATAAAATAAATTTCCGAACTTTCCGAATTTCCGAACGAAGGTTGGGGCCTTCTAGGAAACAATGAAGCTCCCCGATGCCGGCAATAATTGGCATATTGGTTGAAGTGTTAAATTGTATCCAATTTGTGTCAGATTTATTGGCCCATGGAATATTTACTTATAGATTTGAATGCGGGTTGGAATATTTATTTTTTCAGTAAAAAAAAAGTTAACGATTCGAGTTTTTTTCCTCATGACTGACTGATTTTTTTAAAACTACTAACATAACATGTATTGTGGCATGTGGTTTCCGGCCTGAGATATAGAACCACCCCTACTTGTCCCACGGGTGTTGTAAGAAGCGACAAAGGGAAAGATCCGTAGGATAGGCAGCAGCATCCTCCTGTGTAACAGAAATCATCTGCTACTGCAATCGCCGCTTGCCCAGAGTCGCGATTATGGCAAATTTGGAGGTATTTATGAGCGCACAATAGTGGCGCGCATTGGGAGAGGTCTAAGTTCAGCAGTGGACAGGCTGATGATGATGATGAAGATGATAGTTATATATATTATAAGGAGAGATTACACAATCGCCTAATACAGTATGATTTCTGATTGAAACATGTTGTACCTCGGCGTGTTTTAACGACCTCTGCTCCTTAAGTGCTCAGCAGTAAAACTTGATTGAATAAAACGATTTCCCCACAGGTAACGCGATAAGAACCTTATAGTGTACTTCCCACTTAAGAGGAGAGTCCCCCTAACGTCCATATGTTATAGCACTTACGTAATACCTACGTTATAGCGTGGTAAACGATAGTGAAATTATATTTTACTTTAATTATTACCTACCCAATGAAAAGACATAAAATTTTCTAAACAAGATCTAAAGGCAAATATCTGTCTGCGCCCTTTATTCAAATTAAACGAACTAGTTAAATTCTTAGAATATTACTTTCGTTTGTTCATACTTAATATATCATCATCTGCCTAGCCTTTTCCCAACTATGTTGGGGTCGGCTTCCAGTCTTACCGGATGCAGCTGAATACCAGTGTTTTACATGGAGCGACTGCCTATCAGACCTCCACAACCCAGATACTGGGTTACACGATACCCCTTGGTAAGACTGGTTGTCAGACTTTCGGGCTTCTGACTACCCGTAACGACTGTCAAAGATCTACAATTGACAGCCGGGACCAACAGCTAAACGTGCTATCCGAGGCACGGAGAGTGATAATTAATTTATAAAACGCACATAACTTACGAAAAGTCAGAGGTGCGCGCCTTGGGTTCGAACCCGAGACCTCTGACTTGCCAGTCAACGGTTCCCACCACTAGGCTATCACGACTATACTTAATATATATTATCATATATTATATGACTTTACTAAGGCATTGATTTCGGGGAACGCCCGACTAGCTACATCGCGCGTTGTGTCACGCCATACCAACTTTTACTCTTGAAAATGGACTCCGTTTGAGTTCGAAACTAGTCGGGAATTCCCCGAAATCAATGCGTGAGTAAAGCCGTATTATATTTCATAATATATCTTTGAAATAGGTTAAACTACGGACACATATAAATTAGTCTCTAGATCACTAGGTGATCACAAAATTTAATCGATTTTAATTGGGTAATATTCAGGATAAGAGCAAACGTCTTTTATATAACCTAAAAATATTTTTTCTAACAAAAAGGCGCGATGGCGTGGACAAATCCCGAAGAACAATTTTGCGTCATAACTGAATGGATTCATTGTTCGGAGATCACAATGAGCTTCAACGGACGGATGGATGAAAACATTTTGCATCGGCGCTTGTTCTTTTGTAGGCTATACTAGTTGGTAGATATTTTAAAGCCAATTATGAAGTCTGGCTAACTTAACACAAACCATAGGTCTTGACTTATGAGGCCGGGTGCCTTTTGATGGTCTTGACATATGTCAGTGACTTATGTGTAATGATCTTTGATCGCCGATCTTTGGTCGGCTTTTGTCGGGCGCGCATCTAGATGTCTCAGTCACTCTGTTTGTCGTCTGTTTTGTATAATTAAGTGTTTTTTTTTCTTTTTTGTTTTTGTGTATAATTATGTGTTTTTTTTTGTTGGTATTGATATGTGGTTTTTGTGTCGTTTAAAGACCTGTCAAATTTTTGAATGTTAATTTAAAAAAATGTTAAATTATTGTGTATAGATTGAAATCCTAAAATTCAATCTGCAGTGGTCTATTTAATTCCTTGAAATCTTTGTAAACATACAAAGAAAATATAGCACACATCACCTTCCTCGGGTGGAGCACGTAAGGATCTGACAATCTCAGAAAAGAATAGAAATACTTTTATTAAGCAACATTAAGCAACAGTCGTACTGTATGGATCGGAATGCTGGGCCTTGAAAAAGACGGATGAAAAAAGATTGCATGTAACAGAGATGAGAATGTTGAGATGGATGTGTGGAGTAACAAGAAGGGATAAAGTAAGAAATGAGTATATTAGGGGAAGTTTAAAAGTGGCGCCAGTGACAGATAAGTTGAAAGGAAATCGTTTGTCTTGGTATGGGCATGTGATGAGGAGGGATGAAACACATGTGTCTAAAAAGGTGATGAATATAAGTGTTGATGGATGGAAGGGGACAGGGAGACCAAAGAAAAGATGGATGGAGTGTGTAAGCACTGATATGAATGAAAAAGG
The DNA here is from genome assembly GCA_936450705.2 of Protodeltote pygarga. NCBI lineage: Eukaryota > Metazoa > Arthropoda > Insecta > Lepidoptera > Noctuidae > Protodeltote > Protodeltote pygarga. The sequence continues at coordinate 12,755,912 of OW388261.2, forward strand.
AGTAAATGCTCAGATGACGGCTGATAGAGAGGAATGGAAGAAGAAGACATTTTGCGCCGACCCCAAGTAATATGGGACCAGGGCAGGCGAAAGAAGATTTTTATTAAGCAACATGCTGTAAACGTTTTGTATATAGCATGTTATTTTTTGGGCCTCACATCAATCAGCTATGTAATTATTATAATTAATTCAGCTTACCTATTAACTTTACTCAGGCGGCTCACATAACCGGATAATAATCACATCATTAATAATTAATTAGTTAATTATATTGATGTGAGTAGGTTGTGTGTGTGTGATTAAAAGTCCTTCATAGATTAATGTAATTAGTACAATTATGTTAAAGCCAGAGCTAAATAAAATAGCAACATTTCTACAACATACATAATTATTTGAACATAATTTTTATAGAGTACTAATAATACCTATGTTCTTTATACGTTAGAATTCTTTAAAATTATTTATAGAATAGATCCACCCTGTCTTCTTATATAAGGTGCTTCTAAATTATCTGCCACGGCTTCAATGGGAGATCTGCTCCATGCTCCAATTTTTTTTTACTGTTCCGGGGTACGAAATTTCTTTACTATTGTAATCTATATACCCAATACTTTCTCCCACTGCAACCGTGGCAGATTATAATTTAGAAACGCATTATATATCATTTTTTTAAAAACCAGTCATACATAAATTAACCGGTTTGTAGCCAGCCTTGTTCTAATACTCGGACACAAATTCTAAGTAGAGCAAACTTCTCAACAGAGACGTATCAAATGGCACATAATACACTTCAACAAATGACGTAGCGCTACGTCGTAGGCCTCGCTACGGAGGCTACGCCGCCTACGTCAGCCGCTCCATTCATGCGGTAATGTCACCAAGTTTATTTATACTAAGTGATAATGTCACTTAGTATAGTCACTTACACAAAGTTTATTTATATAATAATATTATTATGGTTTGCAGAACATATATTTTTATTACAAAGGTGAGAATTGTTTTGAAATGTCGATTTTGGTTTGAAATAAGGTCTATTTTTTAACCGATTTTCAAAATGTGTGCCTAGTTGATCTAGTGGTAGCAAGCGCGATTGCTAAGCACGAGGTCCTGGGTCGATTCCCGGGTCGGGCAAAGTGTTGTTGGGTTTTCCATTAGGAAATTCTCAGTAGCACCACGGAGTCTGGCATTGTGCCCGGTTAAAGGCAATCGGCTCGCCCCCTCTAAGCCACCGTATCCCACCAGAATTTAGAACTCAGTTGATCGACTCCAAAACGATTATATATTACTGTCATACAACGGTCAGACAGAGATGAGAACATGTCTTAGCTAAAACTCGTGCCGAAAAAAGTTTATTTATATTTATCCCGAGTTGAGTTCGATCCCCGATCAAGGCAATATTATTTAAGGCGGGTTTACTATCAAAATATTTACTTAGTGATTTGGGATACCCATGGTTTCCCAAAATAAAGTAAACATAATATAAATAATAAAGTAAACATCATATAAAGTATACAATAATAATGGTTATTGTGGACGATACAGTAAAGTATTTTATTTGCCAATTTTGTTGCCGCGAATATTCTTTGATTTGTAATTTTTAGGGTTCCGTAAAAGCAGTGACAGCTAGCCGGTGTGACCGTTAGACTAAATTCAAGGTCATAGGTTCAAAACCCAGGCACACACCTCTGACTTTTCGCACTGTCTCTCTCTCATGGTCCGATGGGACGGCCTTCCGACACGATCGGAGAGAGATTAGGCGCAGGCCCAACGGCTTTACGTGCTTTCCGAGGCACGGAGTAACGAAGCGCGCCTTGGGTTCGAACCCGAGACCTCTAACTTGCCAGTCAACGGTCACTACCACTAGGCTATCACGACTCAATTCTTGAAGCTTATTATTTTCATAAGTAAAAATCGATTAATGGGAGCCTTTCAATGTAAGTAATAAAATAAATAAATACTTATAAGCTAGTTAGCCTAAATTACCAACGGCTCGGGGTCGTCATTAGTATTGATTACGAACAGCTTGTCACAATAAATTTAGTTTAACTTGTTCCACACAAATAAAACAGGAGTAGAACTTGTTTTCAAGATTAATGATGTGTGCTCTGGAGCTTAGGGTGACCTCATACCAAGACGCAACACGTAGCGCGCAGTTGTCAAGATGCTATACAATTTAGAACTTTATTTACTACACAAAAAGGTTTTGTTAACGTCGCGCGGTGCAGCACGATGTGTAAAGGGGAAAATGGACCACACCATTTTTGACACGCTGTGACCGAAATTCGGTCAGGAGGATATTTTATTATTTCTAGACCTTTACCTTAAGCAAAGCAAGGCATTTGTGCTTTTCTTACAAAAAAAATTGCATTTACTATTTCATCATAACTTATATTATAACCTTCTAGCTTTATTATTCCCAAACTTTGTTTGGGTCGGCTTCTAATCTAACCATATACAGCTGAATATCATTTTTCTAAAGAGCAACTGCCTATCTGAACTCTGCAACCCAAAGGGATACGATATTCTGAAGTTAGATTAGTTGTCAAGATTTTATGATGGTACTGACTCCCTTTACTGTCAAAGATTTTTATAACAGCCGGAGCCAAAGGTTTAACGTGCTTTCCAAGACACGGAGCAGGTGATAATTAGTTTATAATACGCACATAACTTATGAAAAATCAGAGGTGTGCCTTGAGTTCGAACCCGAGACCTCTGACTTACCAGTCAACGGTCATACCACTAAGCTATGATTGCTTATAATTATGTAGTAGGTATTTCCTATATTGTTATCATTATTTAAATTTCTCGTACAACATAAACAGGATTCCCATAAAATTTCATGGCTATTTGCAACCACGCGTAAATTGTCATCATTAAGGCTTCTATCGTAAAATTAAATTTATAGCCAGCTGCGTGAACGAGGATTTGGTTTCTTTATTGCACAGAAAATGGCTGTTACCTGCTCAACCTGCAGCTTCCTTGAATTGAATGCGATAAATAAAACGCAGGTTACGTAATGATAGCTTATGATATATGATATATCATAAGCTTATATGGGTTCGAACCTGAGACCTACCTATCATCGTAGATTGGTAACTCAGAGGAGTTACCAATCTACGATGATAGGTAGGTCTAAGATTCGCAACCAAGGCTCGTTCTGGCTCTTACTTTTTGTAATGCCTTAGAATCATTATTTGGTAGTTCCCGGCTATCATGAACATCTTTGATTACAATATATGGTAGATTTCCGGGCAGGGAAAATTATTATTGACATTTTTTTAGAAGCTCTCAGCAGCAGCAAGATGTCGGAAACTATGCTAGCTATGGTTCTAAGTCCTAACAAATGGGATACTGTTATTTACCTTAAAAGCGATTTCTACGTCTCTGTTTTTTCAGTTCTATAGTAAACAATGAACCCTTATAGTTGTAGTTTCATGTCCGTCCGTCACAGTCTAATTATTTGCAAAGTATCAATGCTAGAAAGCCAAAATTCAACAATATTTAACACATTATACTGCCAACAAAGTTATAAAATAAAATTTAGTAAAAAAATAATAATTGAGAAATGAAAAGGTTTGCTCTAAGCATTAAGAAAATATTGTTCATTATTCGCAGGCTCGCAATAGTTACACTCACACCATAAATTAATATCTTTTGTGGATCGCACAAAAAATTGTCCCATTAAGTAGAATCTTAGAACGCCCGGCGTGAAGCTAACTCAAATAATTTCTAAGTAGACCAAAGTTATTGGTACAGAAAGCTAAGTATCCTGCACTTGCTCCAATAACCAGAGACAAGGCAATCTTGATGTAAAAGCTTTTAAACAAGATAACCTATATCGACTGGACATTTTCTAAAGTAGTCTAGAGTTAAGGAAAACGTTTCTAACTTTGGAACGGAAATGTTTAAAAACATTGATGTTATAAATTGGTCTGGGGGTTAACCTAAAATTTATATACTTTATACATTATTTCATTTTTTTATTAAGTGACGTAAGAAAGATTTTTTATACTAAGTAGGTTTTTTTTAATATCTATTTGTTAAATTAATTTTATTCGGGAAGAACTCTCAGAGGTCTCAGGTTCGAACCCAAGGCGCGCACCTCTGAATTTTCGTAAGTTATGTACGTATTATAAAATAATCATCACCTGCTCCGTGCCTCGGAAAGCAGGTTAAGCTGTTGGCCCCGGTTGTCATGAAGATCTTTGAAGGAAGGTATAGGGAGTCAATACCCTCATAAATCTTGACAACTGAACTTTAGAATATCGTCTCCCTTTGGGTTGCGGGGGTCAGATAAGCAGTCGCTTCATAGAAAACTGATATTCAGGAGCATCTGGTTAGATTAGAAGCCGACTCCAACAAAGTTTCGGAATAATAAGGCTAGGAGGATAATGATTTCTTCTATACAAATATATTGTGTGGATTTTTCAGTAGCATTATTTTAAGTTCACGTAATTTCGCGATCGGACCGTTGTTTTGCTCTTAACCACTCGCAAATCGTGTCGTCAATTAAGGTGAGGTACTATTGTGGACAAAGCCGGTGCACCGCTCGACTCTTAAGGTTAGAATCGCTTGCATCCGGCGTCCGAACTTAGCGTTAGCCTCACCCCTACGCACGTAGCATCGTTCAAAGCATTTTGATCGCAAAGTGGTGCACCGTTCGTGTCTGCGATAGTACATAAGTACATTAATACGACCACATCCCCTCATTTTCGTTATAATTGACTGGAGGGCGTCATCGAAAATGTCCCGATCATACAATTTGCACGTTAACGATGTATTACACAAAATACCTATGTGTATTGTATGTGTACAATGTACATTATCATTATCTTTTGCACTCAGGCGGGTATTCAACTGTGTGGAGTATTCATAAAATTATTTATGGTGCGAAACACTGATGATGTGGTATTTGTTGAGGTTATTTGGTATGAGTCAGCATTTTCACATAAATTTTGTCTGTTCAAATGGTTTGCGCGCTTTGTTTAAAGCCAAGACATAGTATAATAAACATACAGTACGGAAACTACGTACAAACGCTCGAAACGGCACACTCACACAAACATGAGGAACGACACGTTGATACTGCGAGCACCGCGACGTCCGCTTAGGAGTCTCATCGTTACGCAATATTACGCATATACGTGTGTATATAAGGTGCTTCTAAATTATGTGCCACGGCTGCAATGGGAGATAATATTGGTTATTTATATTACGAAAGTGAAGTAATTTTAGTAATTTTTATCTAACGTCATATATTTTTTTCTTTTGCCTGCGTTTTATTGCGTAGGTCTAATTCTGCTCCATGCTCCAATTTTTTTTTACTGTTCCGGGGTACGAAATTTCTTCACTATTGGAATCTATATAAATACTTTCTCCCATTGCTACCGTGGCAGATAATTTAGAAGCACATTATATAATAGGTATCAGTGCAAAAAATTCTTCATTCAAAAGGCATTCATAGAAGCAATGTTCAAAGATAAATAGTAGCATTCCTCTAGCTTCTAAATGCAAGCGTACAATTCAGTGGACTTTTACAATGGATAAATTGAATCGACTCATCGCTTTTTAGCGGCCGTGCCCATTCTTGTGAAAAGAATATTATTCGCGTACATTTTTTAATAGTGAAATCTTATTTAGAAACCTTTCTTTGTCGTATGGTTGATGAACAACCTGTTGTTAGAGTTTAAGCAGCCTGTAGGCCTTTAACATACCGTTGAAAACATCTCTTAACTGTTGGCGATGTTTTCCCTCACCGTTTTAGCAAGTGATAAATTAACTTCTAAAACGCATATTATGAATACGAGAAGTCAGAGGTGTGGGCCTGGGTTTCACTTGTGTTTGCGCACACACTTGTGCACTATAATATCTCCTTCTTTCAATAGCTATTCAAACACCTCCCACAACAAATAAAAATTGATTTATTTATTTTCTTACCCTTAAAAATCTGAAAGCGTCCATTTTTACACAATTCAGGCTATCAGGTAACAATAAAATCGAATGCAACTGTCAATATCCTAGAAAATCACAATAGCAGAAAGCAATCAGATTGCGGGCCACGTATTTCAGATATCCTCCGAATGGAACCAAATACGTGACCTGTCGCCAAACATTGCTTGATAGAACAACTTTGCCGATGACGTCATTAGGTTAGAGCAGGTACACGCCGTTTCCAATCCGTTTCTGCTCACATGGAACGATTTCAATTTCATTTGACATACCTATATGATTTTTTTCATCACACGTGCTCGCAAAAAGTCTTATTGCATGCTAGAATAGTTTAGTAAGATCATCTGCCTAGCCTTTTCACAACTATGTCGGGGTCGGCTTTCAGTCTTACTGGATGCAGCTGAATACCAGTGTTTTTCATGGAGCGACTGCCTATCAGACCTCCACAACCCAGATACTGGGTTACACGATACCCTTTGGTAAGACTGGTTGTCAAATTTTCGGGCTTCTGACTACCCGTAACGACTGTCAAAGATCTACAATTGACAGCCGGGGCCAACAGCTTAACGTGCTATCCGAGGCACGGAGAGTGATAATTAATTTATAATACGCGCACATAAATACGAAAAGTCAGAGGTGCGCGCCTTGGGTTCAAACCTGAGACCGGACTTGCCAGTCAAACGGTCAAACCATTAGGCTATCACGACCGCTAGAGTAGTTTAGTAAGTTATGTGCGTTTTATGAAATAGTTATCACTTACTCGGTGCCTCGGAAAGCACGTAAAGCCGTTGGCCCTGCGCCTGATCTCTCTCCGGTCGTGTCGGATTGCGAGACTATGAGATGGTTATTCTGTGCTATGAAAGTAATACAGAGTGCACCTGTGTTTGCGCACACACTTGTGCACTATAATATCTCCTGCGTAGTTGGCTAATCTCCGTTGAGATTGGCCATTGTGACTGAAATTCGGTCAAGAGAACATTATTTATCCTTTGACCTTATCACCCTCTTATCTCAAGGTACTTCAAGATTTAGATCAATTCCGGTCGTATTTTTTAATAGACGAATTTTCCGAGACACACCATTTATCACAGAAATATTGCCAATATCTTTGTTATTTACTACTATTGGTAGAGAGGTTATTCATTTTAATTCCGTTTAATCAAACTGTAACTTTAACTAATACTAATTAAATTACAAAACTTTGATTGTTGTGTGTTGTGAAACAATGGTTAGTATTTTAATTGAATTTTTACCCGACTACAAAAAAAAGGAGGGTTATGATTTTAGCAGTCTATGTATGTATGTATGTATGTATGTAAGTTTGTTCATCTGTTCCCTCGTAGCTCCTAAACTATTTGTTGTAATTCAATAAATAAGGTGTCTATCGATGCGTCTTAATGGTCTGCGGGTTATAGGATTTATGAAATTTCATAAAATCAAATAAGGTGGATTTTAAAAATAAATTAGTCAGCTCGAAAAAAATAAAGTTAAGGTAAATTTATCGTGTTTGATATCAAATGGAAGGTCTTGATGAGCACATTTAGAATATGTATATATTATCTATATATTCTGGACCACTTCTTAGAATATCAGGCTTCTAACTACCCGTTACGACTATCATAAATATAATAATATGTGATTATAACACTGCATACAATGTGAAAACGTGATAACAATAAATATTTACTAATTAAATTAAAGTTTCTACACATCACTGCCTATTAAATTATGATTATATTTTAAAATAATGTTAATTAAATTGAGATTTCTTTTTTGTAACTAGATGGCGTTGGTTTGCGGTTTTGTGGAAGTAAGTAACATAGAGTTAAAAATACCTCCTCAAAAATCCCGGAATCGTAAACATAACAATTAAATCCCGGGATTTTATTAATATGGACTGGATTTTGACCTATAGTTTTTATTAGAATTAATTTTGTATGTAAAATAAAACTCATTAATTTAACAGTTTTAGTACCGAACTACTTAAGTATTACATTATCTGTTACCGATGTCTAAAAACATAATAAAGTCTTTTTATTATAATAATTTAGTTCATATGTATTGAAAACGTTAAATTAATATTTTGGAGAATTTATTACATGTTTTAACACATGTTTGCTTATTAAATATAATAAATTATTTAATAAGAAATTTGAAAAACAACTGATACGGAAGGGATTTGAACCCACGATCTCCGACGTACCGTGCCGACGCTCTAACCGCTGAGCCACCGTATCCCATCAAAATCAGTCGAAATTTCAAATCTCTTTCTACGCCTAGGGCGTGTGGTAATATCTATCGGTGCCTTCTAAAAACTGCAAAGTTTAGAACACTGAGTCGGATAATTAATGTATTCCGTTCGATATTACCACACGCCTAAGGCGTAGAAAGAGATTTGAAATTTCGACTGATTCTGATGGGATACGGTAGCTCAGCGGTTAGAGCGTCGGCACGGTACACCGGAGATCGTGGATTCGAATCCCATCCGTATCAGTTGTTTTTTCAAATTTCTTATTAAATAATTATATGTAAAATTAATTTCTTATTTCCCGGGAATTAATTGTAATGTTTATGATTTCGGGATTTTAGAGCAGGTATTATCAACTCCATGTTACTTACTTCCTCGAACTTTAGGTAAATGTACTCTATCTATGATGATATCCCACAAAAAAGGTTTCATGTGTTCAAAAAAGGCTTGGCAAAAAAGAGTCTGAGGCGGTGACAGCTGGAACTAAAAATAAAAAACTCTTAAATAACTACGTTTGTGAGTACTAAAATAACATAAAAATAAAAAACTCGTCATAGAAATATGTAAGCACTTAATAACTTGTAATTTTGAATTGTAGTGTGAAAAGTGCGACAGCGGCGCCCCCAATTTTTCCAGACTCTTTTTTGCCAAGCTGTACTTCTTACTACTTTTCATGTATACTTCTAAGAAATATATGAGGCCATGTTTTAATAGCTCGAAGTCGCGGACGACACCTTTGAAATAAATTTAATTTAAAAATTACATGACACTGACTAAAGGTTTGAACCGAAGTTGACAGTTAAAGAAATCTACCTATTTAAGAACTACCACATTCTAAAAAATTGTGATTAAAATGAATTTTATTGGTTTCTTTACCACTAAAAATCATTGAAAAAAAATATAGTATAAAAACTAAAACCCGACTTCTTAAAATCTAAAAACAAGCTTCTTAGATTTGAAATAAAATTCTGTAGTCGGAGGCCTTAATGTATTATAGGTAAATAGGTACTAGATAATCTTCCAAGGGTAAATACTTTGTAATTTGGTTGCCTCCGACTACAGAATTTTATTTCAAATCTAAGAAGCTTGTTTTTAGATTTTAAGAAGTCTGGTTTTAGTTTTTATACTATATTTTTTGGGTATTGACTTTGTTTATAGTAATAAAACTTAAATTTAAAAATTTTCCGATACAAAGTAGCCTTAATTTTTGTTAGCTAAGAACACTAGTTTCGTTGTGAGTACAACGAAAAAAAAACAAAAACAAAACCATGCCCTTATGGGACCTGAGCCTTCGGGGTGTTGCTTGGGGGGGACACGAAGCTGGATGTGGTCTGGTTATGAAGGGGACAACGATTACTCCTTTTACAAAACCATGCCCTCTTATGGGACTCGAGCCTCGCCTTTAGGGCGTTGCTTGGGGGGAGACAAGCTGGATGTGGTCTGGTTATGAAGGGGACAACGATTACTCCTTCCAGAAACGGCTTATAATTTACCATTAATTAAGCAATTAAAGATTTTTTTACTGATACGGACGGATGGGATCTGTTTAGTTAATCAGTTCATTTTTTTTTCAAATTTCTTAATAAATCATAGCTAACATGTGCTATAACATGTTAAAAATTAAAAAAAAAAAACAATTTAAATCATTTAATCATTACATGTCAAATTTATTTTTAAACCTCTCAAGTAATATTGAAATATTGTTCATTTTTATCAAAATCAATTAAACTAACCCTTTTTAGCTAACAAAAATAATTAATTACTTCTCTCCAATCCAAGGCTACAATGACTTTACAATTTGACTATGTGTAAGGAAGCCACAAGTCACGTACAATGCCACCAAATTTAACAGTTCAGTTAAGAGCGGCGCTAGTGGTGAGTATAGTATTGTCATTTGAAGAAACTTACTATAGAAATCGGCTAGTTCCAATTTTGTCCGACTGTATTTACAAGTTGGTGGCATACTAATGTTTCTTGGTAGAACAACTTTAACATCGACGTCATTAAGGGGAGGGTACACGGAATTTCCGAATCCGTGTCAGATATACGACGTTCGTGCTTAGATAAGATCTAATCGGAATATTTATATTACTAAAGCGTATTAACACGTTATGTAGTGGTATCAGAAACCTATTTACGACTTTGCTGTGTACTGTATTTAGTAGCAGTGGTAGTTGAACATAATTATAATTTGTTTAAAATGATTAAGTATATATTGATTTAAATGTCAAATGAATATTATGTACATAAACACTTTTACACAATATTTATGCATATTATACGAAAACAAAAGTCAAATCTCTACGTCCATCGGCTTAAGGCTGCCTCTCCACCTCTCCTCCATGGCAAATCAAGTGGAATTGCTCGAGTTATCATTTGTATGAAAACACATCTCCTCTCCACGTTCCAGTGGACAGTCAGCCTTATGTCTGTCAGTCAGTCACGCTACTGTTTTATAAGTACATATACACATAATATAACAAATATGTTTCCAATAAAATGTATAGTCCCTCTCCCTCAATCCTCAATATCGACTGATCTTGATAACAATTACAAAAAAAAGGAAAGGAAATGTACGATTTACATACATTTTTAAATCAATCGGGACCTAACAATCAATCTTACAGCGTATCAAAAAGATGGATTCCCTTTGATTCAACGGTTGCTATAGAAATAATATTAATATTGTTTCCTTCGGCCGCCATTTTGTTTCTTTTACGTTATTGGAATAAAACATTCCTTATGTTATTAGCGTGCTACAATCTTTTGAAGATTTGTTTGGGTCTTACCTTTTTTGTATTAAATAATTTGACTAAGTACATTTTTACTCATATTTCTTTTTGATATTATAATTTTATGAGTTTAAACGTTATATAACAATGTATTTTTAAAGTATTGAAGCGGGGTACAATAATAATTATTATTACCTCAACGTTTTAGGGCGCCCATATAAACTCGGTATTCCGTTTAGGAATTTCGATTCGAAATATCGATTCGTGATTCCGTAATTACATCTTATACATGACACACTAGGTTAATTTCAATTTAGAATAACAAGGCTCTATTGAACTACGCTAGTTCGTTCGACCCTAGTAAGTTCAGACATTTTGTCAGTAAATATGGACGACAATTTCTAATTGCGATTGCATTGTTGCTGTATTGTGTTAATGCTAAGAAGAAAAAAATACGTCGCCGTTACTGGGTGCATCCCTTGAATGCGAATGCAGAATTTCGAATCAGAGAAAACTTCAGACGGAAAACTACAGTTTGTATGTGGTAGGCCTATAGATTTGTATGGATTTACTTCGTTCGATATTCCGAATCGATATTTCGAATCGAAATGCCTTAACGGATTTCCTAGTGTATGATGCTGCTCTTAAAGTTTTAAATCTTCCAATATTTTTGTGCAAAATATTCAAAATTTTAAAAAGTCCTTTGTTAACACCTTCTATAAAAGTTCTCGAAACAAAAAATATAAAAAACGAAATACCATTTTTATAACAGAACATAAAATAAAGAATACCGAATCAGTACTGTCAAGATAAAAAATACAACACGTAAACCCACGATAAGCATTTTAATATAAGTTTTTCGATTTTCACCAAACAATGTTATCTAAAAGATGGTGTTTTTACTTTATAGCTTTCATTTTAATTTATGGAAACACGCAATTTTTACTCTTTACAAAATTCTACGTATACAGCCCGCACTTTACGTGACAATGCGGTTCAGTGAGCTGAAAGTATCAGGTGCGGCTTACCTACGGCGAATTGTATCAAAGCGGCTTAAATGTCAAGGCATAGGTTGGCTTACATAACCTCTTTTATTTTGTGAGAAGTGATCGGTTTTTCATTGCGTTCGTTTTAAATGGAAATTTACTAGAAACCGTTTGGAGGGGATTTCTTAGGCTATATGAAATAGTGAGGGAATGTATATTTTTTTTGTATTTTGCGAAGAAAGATTTCAATTTGCAGTTGGTTGTACAATATTTTATTGTGCGGCCGATTCGACTTTTATTGCTTTTACCTTTTTCGGTCGAATGTGAGATTTGATTTGCTTACTATAGTATTATTTGTGTGTATATTTTATCATGAAATTGGTTTACAATGGTGAAGGGTCAGTATTTTTAAGCCGGAGCCAAACCGGATAAAAAAAATTGCTATTCTCCAAAAGAAAGCTGTAGGATTCGTATGAAACCTTCGCCACTGGTAGTTTACATCTGACTTGTGTATATGTGTAGTAATGTACACATTTAAAATAATTGAGCCGCATAAAGATGCCAGCAGGGTCTGCGGCCTTTTTTCTGCAGCTGGAAGGTATAGACGAACACGACGAGTTTAATATTTTATTGTCAATCAACATTGTCTGTAAAATTTGACAATTTGATATGTGAAACATTGACGTATTAATTATAACTTTCACACGCCATTTAAAAGTGACATAATTTTAAAGAATTTATTGTCAAACTTGACGTTTCGATTTAATGTTTGATTAAAAGATCCGTGCTCGCATTTGTAGGACCCGTCATTTCACGACCATATTTACATATACCGGGTCACGTTGCGTTGACGTGACTGACGGTTGACTTTACTATACTTGCATGCGACTGATATATGTGTGTGTATGAAGCCTTAGTTCGGGTTCACGCCACAGAAACCAATTTAAACTTCAGCCCAGCGACCTTTCACCTCAGATTTTCCCCTTTTCATTATTCCATTTTCAAATAGGAAAGGTTTCTGTGTGACCCATAGACCCATGGAATCGCCACAAATCGTTCCACACCGCTAAGCATCAGTTTTCTATGGGAACACGCCAGATGGCAGCACCGCCGTCATGGAAACGATCCTAATTATAACTGTGATATTTTGAAATATGCTATTTGTGTCAGTAGGATTTATATATACTAGCTTTAAGCCGCGGCATCGCCCGTATTACATGTTACACATTTAGATAATTACGACTGCCTCGTCGGTCTAGTGGTAGCAATCGAGCTGAACACAAAATCCTGAGTTCGATCCCCGGGTCGGGCAAAGTGTTATTGGATTGTTCTATTAGAAAATTCTCATTAGTAGCATGGAGTCTAAATTGTGCCCATAGCCGGCGAAACGTGAATGTATTGCATAGGTACACCTCTGCCTACCCCCTCTGGGGAATACAGGCGTTAGTCTATATTAGATAAATTATTAAGAAACGATAATATTTTAGTTTTGAGCGCTTTAATTTTATCGAAAACATAGTTCGCATCGATACTGAGATGCAGATTCATATTATATTGGTCCACAAGTTTGAATATACAATTAACACCTATTGCTTCTAGCTACATACTAGAAACTCAATCGCCGTGGCTCAAAGCGTTTAATCAAATTGTTTGGTATAACGCCAACCAGGTGGCTAACGTAATTACCAATCAGCTGTAGTTTGAACGCTGTGTATTGAATTTGATATTCGTACTACACCTATACTGTACTGGAGGCTTAGCCAAGTTGACTATCTACAATCGCTAACGCTATAGAAAACGATTGTAGATAGTCAACTTGGCTAACCCCCCTGTACTCGTCACGAATTCATGGCTTTCATTCGACTTTATATATTATACATATATATATTAATTATTATTTTTATAGACTCACGCCTGGGGAATACAGGCGTGAGTCTATGTCAGGATATGACGTCACAAAAATGCGATCAGAATTGCAAATTTTTATTGAATCGCATCATATGCATACTTATCTGTGTTAAGAGTTCTGTCAGAATTGTCGTAAAATAAATCCTATTGCTATAATAATATAGTCCTAATTGCACCACAAGACTTTCATTTCAAACCATTTATTGTCCAAAGAAATTCAAAGTAATTTAATAACCCCAATTTTGATTCAAAACTTTTTCATAAATCCACTCTTCGTAGAAAGTTCGCTGAAGGACTTTTAAATTTATTATGACATGACATCAATTTTAAATTTAATTTATTTTAAATTTATCATAACTCAGAGCAGTGGCGTGCTTAGCACCACCACCACAAGACGGCAAGCCAAAAAAATATTTATCAAGGTTTTTTTAAAATAAAAAATAAATCACTCGCATAGAATCTCATCTGACATGGCTTTACACACCTTTGAAAAATCTCTCAGGTGAGCTAGTTTTCTTCACAGTTTAAGCAAGTGATAATTAATATCTGAAACGCATATGAATCCGAAAAGTCAGAAGTGCGTGCCTGGGTTTCGAACCTTTGACTTGGCAGTCTAACGGTCTTACCACTAAGCTATCACTGCGTAACATGACAGTGTATACCATTACGTTATAAATAAATAATAAGCTCTTCTCACTCACAGAAGGATCGATCATTTAATTACCGCGTCTAGCTTCTGCGGGTTTTGGTGATATCAAACTTTTTAGTTCCAAGTTCCGTCACGATGTTTTCCTTTACTGTGTCATAGGTGTTTTAGAATAACTAAGAAGGTACAGACAGCATCATTAATTGGTGACCCCTGCGCAATATAACCTCCTTCAAACCTGAGTTAGTATAATTAATTTTTGTGTTGTATAAAAAATGTATTATAGCTATTCTATCGAAAAACAACAATATCTACAAAAAAAAACATTAAAAAACAAACTGGTTCTATATTTTTTGTTTTTTTTTACATGTTACAGCACATGACAGCTTATTAAATATATCTAATTGTTAAAAAAGAAAATTTGAAAAAAAAACTTGTTCTATGTTATAGCAATATTTTTAAATGAAGCGAGTCACGAATTAGTGACGCTCTCTGTATATATATAACATACAGGTACATAATAACATGTATAACATCGAAAAAGCCACATTGCACGTACTTACAAAGCTTCCATAACCAATGTAATAACAATACGTTTCAGTTAGAAAGAATACTATTATTACATGGTACATATTGTTATCCATATGCAAGCCGGGCTTAAAGGCTTGAATGGTAATCACGCTACCGAGTCCTGGACTTTAGCTCGGAAGCTAATTAAAATTTAGCTGACAGCCGTAGGTGCGGTCCGTTCACAAGGATGCTTAACCAAACATTGGAGGTAAATAGCTCTCAGATTGATTAGAATTCCGTTTCATTATCGAAACCTCGGCAAATTTTGTTAAAAGGTTTACTATCTGGATTAAACCTTTTTCAGGCTTCGCGAATTTCGATTAATGTTCTATTTGTAAGGATTGTAAGCTTCGTTGAACCTTTTTAGAAATCTTTTTGTATTCTTCTTATCGTATGGTTGATGAACAATCTAGTGTCAGAGTTTAAACCGCCCTTAGGCCTCTGACATGGCTTTACACACCATTGAAAAATCTCTCAAGTGTTCTCTCTGGTAGTATCACGATGTTTTCCCTCGCCGTTTGCGCATACATTTGTGCACTTTAATATTACCTGCGTAGTTGGGTGATCCCCGCTGAAATTAGCTGCTGTGTGTGGTTCAAAAATAATCAGCTAAGTCGCGGAGAAGCTTGTATGATTATTATTTACAATTATAATTATTTTGTTTTGTATAATAGGAGTATAGGTACCTATGTTTTGTGGTTGTGCTCGTATTAATAAGTTTGTTTTTTTGTTTCAGGTACATAAACTTAATATAATGGAGACAAAATTATGAAGTGAGGTAAATTCTTGGAAGTTTTTGACTCAAAATAACACTTTTTTTTTTTCCTTTGGCTTCTTGACGATTTGCCAGTATCAGGTTTATAGTGTTTACAAGAACCGATATTCTAATAACTACGGATTTTATTCACAAAAATCGTCTTGACAAGGGGTGTGGCTTTTCACACTCCATTTGCTCGGCAGTGTACAAACTCCGACCCAATGAGCTAGAAATATGGAAGTTTGTAGCTAGCGAGGCAGGTATAGCGAGGTATGCTCAGAGTGCACTCCAGTGTACGTCTGGCTGAATACTTTTTGTTATACGTCAATAAAATTTGAATAGTTCAAAAAAGGAACATCGATAGGAATTGTATAATTGAAATCAAATAGCTTAGAAATATTTGAAATTCGAACGATGAAGCTTCAACTGCGACTGACGGTTCGACTTTTATTCGATTGTTTTTTTTTATGAATTTGAAACGAAACGACTGACGAAGTACTGAGTACCTACTGTTATTTGGTGGTAAGGATTTTTTTGATGTATGTATGTATGTGCAAGGGAATAGAGAGTGCATCTGTGTTTACGCACACTTGTGTACTATAATATCTCCTGAAAAAAACCGAAACTCGGTCAGGACGACATTATTTTTTTAATTAATTATGGTTGTATTTAAAATATTTATTATTTAGGAACTGCCTCGTTGGTCTAGTGGTAGCAAGCGCGACTGCTGAGCACGAGGTCCTGGATTCGATCCCCGGGTCGGGCAAAGTGTTATTGGGTTTTTCCAATAGGAAATTCTCAGTATCAGCACGGAGTCTGGAATTGTGCCCGTTTAATGGCCCTAGGCTCGCACCTATTACATGGGACTTATAATATAGCCGGCGAAACGTGGGTGTACTGCACACCTCTGCCTACCCCCTCTGGGGAATACAGGCGTGAGTCTATAAATAAAAAAAAAATAAAAAAAATATCTAGAAAATGTTGTCTATATCTACAATTGTCTCTACAATTCTATGTATACATTGTGTAACATTGACTCGGGTGATTAAGATAATAGCCAATTCAGACATGTATCTGGCAGGCTACCATTTTGTTGTTTTATTGTACAATATTATTGGCCCTTTACGTTCTTGAAGGTAAACTGAGACGTTAAACAGTCGTTACTGTCAGCCCAACATTTTATATTGGGTTAGCATTCACGCGAACAAAAATATATATTGAGGTCTTTCGGTAGGAAATAATTTAGGAGGTACTGAGAGAGATCGGTAAAGATGTTAGGCAAAACATTTATTATTTTTGCCAAACATATCTATACAGGGTTATTTGTAAAACACCAACATCCTTAAAAGGGTCATTAAACTCATTATTATAAACAAATTTCCTATGGGACCAACCTTGACATTGCAAAAAAAATCAGCTGTTTCATACATTTTGTTGAGTCACGTGAACATAAATGTATGGAACAGCTGATTTTTTTTGGATTCCATAGTAAAAGTGGTTCATAATGATGAGTTTAATGACCTCTTTCAAGGATGCTGGTGTTTTACAAATAACCCTGTAAATAAAAATGAATTGCTGTTCCTTAGTCTCGCTAAAAGTCAAGAACGGCTGGACCGGTTTGGCTAATTTTGGTTTTGAAATATGTGTAAAAGTCCAGGAAAAGTTTAAAAAGCGAGAAAATATGGAAAAATTGCGAGGAAAATAGTAAAAGCAACAATTGTATTTTCCAGGTAGTGTAGATAGTAGATACCTCACTAAAATCATGAGCAAAGTTTCAGCAAAAATTTTGCATAAAATAAAAATTCATTTAAAGCTATTTTTATTATATTTAAGAACATGTTTTGATCTAGCTGAAATATTTGCAGAAACTTTGTAATGTTGTCCTCCTTCAATTGATTTGTTTCGATTTTTCATAACTAAATTATAAATTTTATATCTTCAATCAACTTCAATGTGCGAGCGAGATAGCAGAATAGCGGGAAGAGGCGCCGTATTAGACACTTCAAAGTGATAGTTTTATTGGAAGAACTGTTAATGATTTGAGTGTTTTCTTTTGATGTAATTTCAGAGGAAAAACATAAAATTAACAAGTGACAATTTAATTTCAATGCACTTATCAAATTCACTTTTTACGTTCCGTTTGAAAACGCCTTTACACGCAAACAGCATTTGTTTCACATCAAAGAGTACGCATTTCCAAATTTAAAACAACCAAACCGTACTAGCGGCCGTTACGAAAATAACCGAAACGCGCCCGAGTCCGTACGAAAATAGCCGAACGCACGGCATCGCACTGCCGACGTAATTCTTGACCCTATTTCAAAAATGTCTAAGTTCTAAAATTAGATATTGGATAATAACCACACGTTCTGTATGAAAATTTAATAAGCTATATTATTTATTAAAGTTAGCATAATATTGTGAGCATGAAAATATAATATACTTAATTATACATTAATACGTAAAGCGAAAACTTTACCGTGGATCCCTTTTTAAGAATATTGCGCGCACGGAGGAGTGTGAAACTTGGCTTAGTAAAAGTTTATATATGGAGTTAAGTTTAATAACTCACGCATGCGTACCGAAATACTAGAGTTACAAATTTATTGAAATAAATCGCATTGAGCAGAATGCAAACTTATCTGATATTCCCTTTTCAGTCTCAGTCGATACTGACGGTAACTCAGTCGGCAGAGCGCTGGTGTATTTGAATATAATAAGGTCACAAGTTCAATCCTTCTTGAACAAAGTTTTGTCAAAATTTCGGTACGACAGCGTAACAGAAACCGCTTGACTATAAGTCCAATTAACATTATTATTTATGGAATGATTAGTGAAATCTGACCTGACTGTGGACCCCCTCGCATAAACCTGATTAGTTTTTTTTAATTAATCGTATCAGCACGCCAACACGACGATAATTGAGTTATTTAAAGATTTGCTATTTAAAGTTTACAATCAAATGTCGAGTAGTCTTGAATCAATTCCAAATTATTATGTTTCAAATAAATGGCTTCAAACAAATCAATCGTATCGCTTATATTGATGGAAACTGTGTAATAAAATAATTGACGATAATGATAATTATTATTGCTGTATCGTTACTACCTACTTTTATTGTACTCTGACGTCATATCGCGAGGAAAAGAGATAAACAGGACGCATCTCACCCTACGTCAAAACCGTGTCAAAAGAATGATCGTTCTAATATAGGGCGGGCTACTGTTATCTTTTTTGATGCATTAGATCCTTATTAACAGAAGAAATGACGTATATTTTTATCTCAAAAGTACTTGGACGGTATGAATGTATTTGCTCTTGATTCTACTTTCTTGTAATGTAGGAAATTAGTTTTATTAGTTTTAAGACATATGAGACATCACTAAATACCCAGTAATTTCACCCAGTCCAGGTTCTTTTAACAAAAATAATCTATAACATCATAAGTCATACTTATATGTTACGCATTGATTTCGGGGAACACCCGACTACTTTCGAACTCAAACCGAGTCCATTTTCAAGAGCAAATGTATTAGAACTCCGCGACGCTGCCGCATATATGCTCGTAAAGCCGTATCAATATTTAATGATACAATCTAGAACATTTAGAGAAAAATCTAGAGAGTGACAAAAAATCTAGAAAATTTTAGGTTACCGGTTAAAATGAAATACTTATCTAAAAAAATCAAATCAAACGAAGACGCTTAAATAATATGTTTAAATAAAAATTCAGATTTCTTTTTATTGGAACGTCTGAATATAGACTTGTTTTTACAAAGAAAATGTTTTTAAAAGCTTTTAGGAGCCAAAAAGCATACCTACATAAATCTGAAATCAATATGATGTTTAGTTCCAGACTCCGTGATGAATCAGACAGAAAGCGAGTGGTATTTTTCTTTTAAACAGAAATATTTTTTGAGAAAAATAGCCTTGTTCGTGATCCTGAAAAACCATTTAATGAATTTTTAACTAGAATAAACTTTTAAAAAAATATTTAATTACCTATGTTCTGTTGTTTGTATGTATGTTACGTACACGTCGCGAAAGTAAAAAAAATAGTAATAATACTCACGATTCGCCTGCCATTAACTGGGCACAATTCCAGACTCCGTGCTGCTACTGACAATTTTCTAATGGAAAAACTCAATAACACTTTGCCCTATAAATGTAAATGCCCAATAAAAATTAGATATTTTATACTTGTGTTTGAAGATAATATTCTATAAATTTTAAGATGTAGGCACCAAAAAATACACGTGATTTTTAGGTGGGGGTGGGGGGTTAGTTTTAAACCTTACCACGTAACACCAAGAGGGGGAGGGGATACAAAAATCTATAAAAAAGTCACGTGATTAATGGACGGCCCCATATTTAATCCAGATCATGGCGACTCTACAACAATTGTGAAACGTCGAAGTGGGAAACGCATTGCGGACTTACGCAATCACAGTTTTGGTGTTGATGCGTGCAGCTCGCTTCCCATTCACTGAACACATTGAGAGCTTGCCAATTTTGTTGGCATACCCTATTTACGTCCGTTCTACTTTATTTAACTTAAATACTTTTATGATTTACGGAATACTACGGATTGTTGTTCCGCGGAATGAATACAACGTATTTTACTTTAGGGTAATAACATTAATTATGTTGCTCTGACTGACCTAATTTCGGTCGATTTCAATCGATAGTTAGTTACGCACGAAATAATAGACTATTGAAATGAATTTGCCTACTTTAGTACAAGCGCAAGCGAGCTGTCACTCTGAGAAAGCACTCAGAGATAAATAATGATAGCCTAGTGGTATGCCCGTTGGATTATACCAAGACAAAGATCGTAGGTTCGAAACCCAGGCACTTCTGACTTTTCGGATCTTCTTCTTTTGGTGTCGATGGTACCTACTCGTATATCTATATTTTTGAGCCCAGAAGGTGGCTACCCCTATGCCATTGCTTCCTGCTCCCTGCTGCCCCTATTTCGGATAGTTACATGTACGATTTGGAAATTAATCACTTGCTAAAATGATGAACGTAAACATGTGTTGGTTTGTAAAGCCATGTCTACGCCTACGGGATGGTGCGGTTCATCAACCATACGATAAAGAAAGATGAAGTCTGAGAGTACGTACTCCGTAGTGTTTGAATGCCTATGTGGAGGACGATAAATTTTGCGTTGAGTGTCGCTTCTCTACATAGTAATTATTATTCTTTGGCGTGTGTACATAAACGCAGGTGCACTCTCCATTTTATTATTCTTATAATCCGATGAAACGGCTATCCAACACGATCGGAGCTTGGGAGCTTACTCACAAACCTCGAGTGAAAACTCAGCTTTATTTCAAACTAAATCAGTTTTACAGCTGACATGTATGAGTTCCATACATAATAGTGAAGTCTGTGTTTATTTGTATGAAGGTTGTGAAAAAACTTGTGTACAAATGAAACGTAAAATATTGTTTGATATATGAAGTGGAGTTTTCTGGTTCTTGTGTTAAGAAATAGTGTTTTGTTTGTTTTCCTGTCTGTCTGCTTGACTGGATATAAATTATTTTTTACACGTTTTAGAAGTCTGGATATTAATGTAGGTACTCCAAAAAGGTAAATAGTTACATACTAGTTAGATACTTACAAATTAAAGGTGATGATGATGATACCTCCCGACCGTTTGGTCACGGCGACTGCGTCATCACCTTAGAGTATTTATAGAAGTCATCACCAATCATCAATAATCATGATTACATTAGACTGTTGTTTTTGTATCTAATCTGAGATAGAGAGATTAGAGAAAGAGAGAGATTAGAGCGGCAGACCCTAGTATCTAGCTTGCCAAATCCTGCAGCGACAGCACTGATTCTCTCTTCATTCCTACATCAAGGTAGATATATGATACATAACATAACAGACTCACGCCTGTATTCCCCAGAGGAGGTAGGCAGATGTTTATGTAGTACACCCTCGTTTCGCCGACTATGTTATAAGTCATGCAATTCCTGACTTCGTGCTGCTACTGAGAATTTTCAAATGGAAAAACCCAATAACATTTTTGCACGACCCCGGGGATCGAACTTCTTGCTCAGCAGTCCCGCTTGCTACCACTAGACTAACGAGGCAGTCATGTAATATGATACAGATATAGATAATTATTAATGATCTTTATATCTTGTTTATCTTCTTTATGCGTGGTGGCGCATTGGTTACGGACCCGCTTTGCAAGCCCGTGGTTGTGGGTTCGAACCTGGCATGTACCAATGTGACTTTTTCAATGTCATATGTACTTTCTTAGTTAATCTAAGACTACACTAACTAACGGTGAAGGAAAACATCGTAAGGAAACCTAGACTTTAATAGTCTGAAATCGCCAACCCGCAGTGAGCTAGCGTGGTGATTAATGCTCAATCCTTCTCTGTATGAGAAGAGGCCTTTGTTACAGACAGTTACAGGCTAATTCATTTTATTTTTATTTTATTATATCTTGTTTACTAACTGACTACTAGTACTAGTGACTTTTTCATTTAGAATATTTTGTTTGTTTTCTTTTGACAAATGTAAATAGGTTTTTTATTTCTTTTTTGTTTAACTTAATTCTAAATTTATAATTAAGTATTGGTTTTATTTATTTTGAATCGTTTACTCACAGTTGGCAATATGTTACTGTATTTCTATAAGTGAAGACTTGTGATTGGCTTACTGTGGACTACACTTGTGCTATGTCAGATTAATTAGCTGTAAGTCTTCCATGTCACTAATAAATAAATTTAATTGATTTTAACTGGGTAATATTCAAATTAAGATCTAACTTTTGTATAGAGCTCGTTCATAGGTCGTGACCTCCACTTCTCTTAAACATAGAATATTAATTATTTGTCCACATCTCCAAGTCATAGTATTATGACCCACTAAGTCCTTGATTCAGTAAGTTGACTTAAGACGTTCAGTGTTTGTATAGGACAAAGTCTAGCCCACTTACGAGTAGGTTACTTTTATTGTAAGATGGATGAAACTCTAATATTTTATGAACACAATTGTTAAGATTGTAGCTTGAATCCTTACAAATATATTATATGCATTAAAATGAAACTTACACTGAAAATGTCATGGTAGCGCATTGGTTACGGACCCGCTTTTCAAGCACGTGGGTTCGAACCTGGCATGTACCAATGTGGCTTTTTCTATGTCATAATGTACTTTCTTAGATTAATCTAAGACCCCATTGACTAACGGTAAAGGAAAACATCGTAAGGAAACCTGGACTTAATAGTTTGAAATCGCCAACCCGCAGTGAGCTAGCGTGGTGATTAATGCTCAATCCTTCTGTGTCTAAGAAGACGCCTTTGCCCTGCAGTGAGACAGTTACAGGCTGATTTATTTATTTTACACGTTGCTTGTCTTGTTCAGTCAAACTATAACAATTTCGAAATCTTTCTTAATTTAAAGTTTATTGTAAAATGAAAATGTTAAACATAAAACAAGACCTAATTAATACTCGACACTCTTCATAATAAATAAGTATTAATAATGTATTTTGTAAAAAAAATAGCTAAACATGTTTCTGTAATGAACCTATCTTAGACCTATATAAATTTGTATTTATGTTATAAAACAAAAAAGGTTTTAACAAAGGCCAATTTAAACATTGTATTCGTCTAATTGGACAAAATGAAATCCGTTTTATTAGAAACAATATTTGCTTCTACAAAACTTAATTGTTTTTGTTTAATTAACTTTTATTTATCTTTTCAAATTAAATTAAATTTACATTTAGTTCACCTAGCTTTATGAACAAAAGTAATATTTTATTAGAAGTATTTCCATTTTATAATTAGCTACTTAAAAGAAAAATGGAGAAATTATAAATTATTCGTAAGATAGTGAAACACAGTGGGACACAGAAGGCTACCAAAAAAGAAAAAAAAATAGTGAAACAACATCGCTATTTTTTTTTAATTTAAATTAAAATAACATTTATTTAAGCACAAATAACAAATACTCAGTAACTATGTATGAATGAAAAAAAAACGATAAAAAGCGAAAAACGATAAAAACGAAAAAAAATGGTAAAAAGACGAAAAATTCACATTTTCTTCTATTAAATATGTAAAATTATACAAACTCGAATCAACACTGCAACTTTATTATCCATAGAAACCTGCAATCGCACAATTCTTGCAAAAAATATAATATTGCAAAAATTATTCCAATATTCAGGTCTTGGTATTCACAGCAGTCTGAATGAAGTCTGAAGTATTCCAAGGAAATATTAAAGGTTTTTTGTTAGCGAACTATGCTTAAGAATAAAACGACAGCATTTCTCGTCGCGAGAGACTATTTATTTCTAATTGCAAGAAAAATGTTAGTTTAAAAAGTTTTAACTTTTATTTACTTAATTGATTTTTATGTACAGAAACAGTATACACAGGCGGACTTAATGCCATAGGCATTCTCTACCAGTTGACCTTAGGGTGATGCAGAGATAGAAAGCTTTTGTGAAAGGCAGTTGCAGTATCCGCTTTATCACTTGCACATTAAAGTTGATTGAAGATATAAATATTTACCGCGATATGGTATTTGCCGTGTGGTTACCCGCCTAAGAATAGAAGCACCCCTACTCGTCCCGCGGGAGTCGTAAGAAGCGACAAAGGGAAAGATACGGAGTATGGGCAGCAGCATCCTCCTGTGTAACAGTAATCATCTGCTATTGTGATCGCCAACCCGCTTGCGTGCCATGGCAATTATGAGCGAATACCTCCAATGAACGCACAAAAATGGCGCGCAAAAAAACACAAATTTCAATTTATTCGAAGTGATTATTCTGCGTATATCATACTCTGAGAAATGATAATTTGAGAAAAAAATTATGTGAAACGAAATTCTATGAAACTTGTCTGTAAAACAACGCTCAACTGACATGACCACTGTCACAGTCTTCTTTTTCATCGTATGGCTGATGAACAACCTGGTGTCAGAGTTTAAACCGCCCGTAGGCCTCTGAGATGGCTTTACACACCGTCGCATGATCTTTAAGGTGTGCTGTTTTCCTAACGATGTTTTCCTTCACCGTTTTCAAGTGATAATTAATTTCTACACGTAAATCTGAAAAGTCTGTGCCTGGGTTTCGGATTTTCGACTATTGACTTAGCAGTCCAACGGTCATACCACTAGGCTATCACTGCTTCTGCACTGTCACACTGACATTTATATTTAATAAAATAAAAATAACATTTAAATCCATAAAAGTCGTTAATTACATCATTTCTACGAAGACAATGTTATTATATTAACAAACAATGGTCCCCGTTCGCGCTAAAACAAGCATATTTATTATTAAACTTACTTAAAAGGGGTAGAGGGTAATAGCAATAATGGTAAGTACGGGCAATATTTCAAGAAAGGGGCTACTTGAAGGTTTATAATGAAATAAGGGTTTGTTTAGAGGTTATTACATAGATTTAATGCTTGGATCACTCCCAGAGATTATTATATCCCATTTTAAAACACGGCGTCATAATTATAGTTAGTACATTTTATCATTAATATGTAAATAATTTTATCCTTTAAATAAATATTTTGTTTATACTTCTATATTAACGCGAGCGAAGTGAAGATCAGTTGAATAAATGCAGACGATGCCGAGTGCAATAGGTAACTTAATAATGAAAATCAGGAAACCTATTAATATTTAATGAATGTAATATAAATTGAAAAGGAGATGAATTACCTCGTTTCATCGCTAATTCCTTTTGTATGTACATACTTCGCTTGGATAAACATGATTTGAATAGCTTTTGTAATGAATAATGCTGCTTTTGAAATGTTAACGAAACTATACCTAATTATACAAGGAGTGAGGGACATGATTGTAATGTATACGCGTCAATCCGATACAATAAATCGAAATGAACAGGGGGCTTAGCCAAGTTGATGTTATCAAAAGCATAAATATATTTAAGGTGTACTTGTGTTTAGTCGACTGACATTGTTCTCACATATGACCTCAGAACAATGTAACCTAAAATATTGTAAGCCATTTATTTAAAAGAGCAACCATGGAGTTTCTTGCCAGATTCTTCTCCATGAAGGGTAGGCTGCCCTTGGAACTGGCAACTAGAGTCACTTTTATAATAAACAATATTAGAATTATGACTATTCATAAGTGCCTAATGGTCTACATAAATAAAAATATTTTGATTTTGATTTTGACTATCTACAATCGCTAACGCTATAGAAAACGAAAGAAATGTAGTTATAAGATTAGATTCTATTCCTTTGTTTTGACCACGTAACATAACGATAATCCTATAAATTTCTTTCGTTTTCTATAGCGTTCAACTTGGATAAGCCCCTAAATTTAAATACTAAATTAATGCGAGCGAAAACGCGGGCAAAATTATTTATATTAGTAGAACAGGTATATAATATGTAAGATACGTAAACATTTGCTAACAACGCAAAGAACTATTTAGATTTTTAAAACTATGTTTCAACTAAAATGAATAACAATAGAAAATGCTGCTTGCTTTTACAAAAAAATTCAACAAATCTACGAAAGAAAATTTCGTAATGAAGTCGCGAGTGTAATTATGCCAGCCATAATCTCACGAGACAAGTGATAATGAAATTGTTGCCAGGCGCCGACCAGCGTGTCTCGAGTATTTAGCGTATTTATTTAAGCTTGGCACTCGCCAGCGAAGGGTTTAACATTTGCTTTATAATGTCATGAGTTCATGACCTGAAAAAAATAAATATAAGATTAATAAATTTATTAGATATTTAATTACAATTTTGATGAAACATAAACATTTCTACAAGCTTCCCGGCGCTACTTCGTGCTACTCTACCCCTGCCCTACCCTACCTTTACCCTGCTCTTACTCCTACCCTACTCTACCCCTACCCTGCTCTACCCCTACACGAGTTTTAGCGAGACTAACGAACAGCAATTCATTTTTATATAATAAATTTATGCATAAGTAAGACTATACTAAAGTTCGAAATTTGTAGAAAGAGAGCGAGTGTAAAAAGGACGCGTTATGTTTTATACAAATAGCGTGCTATGTAGCGTGCAGAATGCAATTTTCTAAGTAGCTTCAAGATTCAAGTGAACACATAGTTATTACATTCTG
The DNA here is from genome assembly GCA_936450705.2 of Protodeltote pygarga. Lineage (NCBI taxonomy): Eukaryota > Metazoa > Arthropoda > Insecta > Lepidoptera > Noctuidae > Protodeltote > Protodeltote pygarga. Next base: position 12,782,824 of record OW388261.2, read on the forward strand.
TCACCGCCACTTGTGGAGACGCGACGCCACAACGTGGCAACGTGGCGACGACGCACGTGACGTTGGAAATTCTAACGAAGTCTAAATTTCTGCACATTAACTTGAGATTTAACTAGATAGAGTCGTGATAGCCTAGTGGTGGAGACCGTTGACTGGCAAGTCAGAGGTCTCGGGTTCGAACCCACCTATGACTTTTCGTAAGTTATGTGCGTTATAACTTGAGATTTTACCAAAGATACTGAAGTACAGTTACAAGCATAATTATGTATACACATGTGTTTTTCAAATCGCCAATAAATTGTGATCGGATTAATTTAAAAGTAATAAATGTAGTAGAACCACCCCTCTCGTCCCGCGGTCACCGTTAGAAGGGCCAAAAGGAGAGATTCGGAGGATAGGCCGCAGCATTCTTCTGTGTAACTGCAATCATCTGCTACTGCGACAACTACCTCCAATAAGCGCACAATAGTGGCGCGCATTGGGAGCTGTACAAATTCTTTGTATAAAAAAGTTTCCACTCATAATTTATAGCTTAGGGCTACGTGGGCCCATAATTTATCTTGACAGCCAACAGAGATCTATGAAAAAAAAATCAAATAGAATGGCGCGTAACTTCCAAAGATGAGATTTTTATTATCTATGAGATGACACATAAAAATTTAAAATACTCCATCAAAAACATTAGCGTACGTCACGCCATAAAAACGCTGTAAAATGACGGAGTTATACATTTTATTGTATTTTTTTATTTTGATATCAAAGTACGTGTAAAATGTTATATTGGCCACCCGGGATGTTGTTGATAGACGCCAACTATTCATATAAACCACATGTCTTTTTTAGAAGCCCGTACCCAAAAGGTAAAACGCTAATTCACATTCGCTATCCCAACAACAGCCACAATAGCATGAATCATATGCGACAGCGTGAATCATATGTGATTCACGGGAGAGGGACAAGGTTAAAATTCGAAGCATTTATGTTATCACTTCGTATTAAACACCATTGTATAATAATTCTCTTCACATAAAATATCTTAAGCGTTTATGTTTAAAACATTATCATAAATTATCTCGAGATTTGAAGCTATTGGGTATTGTTTGGGAAATTCTTTAAGTATCCATGATTCAGTTCTATACGTGGAGCATAGGTACTGATAGTTTCTGGATCTTGCCACTTACAATAAAATAATGAAACAACAATAAAAGTATCGTAAGTCTTATATCTAGTCTTATTTATCAGTTCCCAAAAAACTTTCAATATGCCCTAAATACAATACTTTGCTATTCACGGTTTACTAAAGACTTCATCAATACCATGGGGATTTTTGCAAATGCGTGAACCAGTTTTTAGGAAAAGAAGCTGTTTCACAGGCACTGGACGGGGCTGCAAAGCGCGCTAGCAGAACCCGCTCCCGTCCGATACAGTGCGAGGAACACGCAGGGGGAGGAGATTTTAGTGGGTACGAGCCAAACATACCGCCACAAAAAAGGCTGTTGCACAGTAATTATCGTGTAAAAAGCTTCAATGCAAAGCAAACTATAAAGCTTGATACACGCCTGCCGCAGGGGCTATCTAGAGGACGCCAGGACATTCCTAGTGCAAATCTGAGCGGCCTTTAGGTAGAGGAAGGGTAGAGGCTGCGAAATGTGCGAGGAGTACCCGGCCCCGTCCGATACAGTGTAAGGAACACGCAGGGTAGGAGTTTATAATGGGTGCGCGCCTTTTTTTCCCCCCCAGCCAAAAAAAAAGGGGCAATCTAAAGTTAAATCCTAAGTTGTGACGTAGACCTGAGGTGTCCGACTTCCCAGTTATCTGTCATAGGCTACCACGACTTGAAAGCCTAGTTAGAGAATGAATCAACTGAACACATAGTCACTCTAAGTTCTGTATTTCTACGAATGAATGATTTGATATATTTAGTTTATACATTAACAATGATGCACACACTCCAATCCAAATGCCCATCTCTTGACGATAAACCTTTCTACGTATAAACGCAAATACGCGTAGTTTACGCGATAAAACTCGTCTATTTTCAATGCAGGCGTTTTATTTGCAATATTATTGATATTAGCAATACGCCGTGCACTTTATAGGTTTGGCTTCCCGCCAAAAGTAACAATTTTGCGCAAAATTGTAAGTGTTTACAAATTTAAACGTGATTCTAAATTAAGGTACGTTTTTGGTTACAATTTTGTTTTAGTTGGTTTGTGACCTTGAGTTACAAATAGGTGATAACTATGTGCCAATCTTACAATACATAAAGCTGAGAACATAGTTCCGAACAGGGTGGTTACACTTGAAATACGAACGCGATCACAATTCAGATTAGGATCGAAGAACGCATTGTTTATTAAACGAGATAAAATTAAGACACCATTATTATTTTTTTCTTTGTGGTTTCTTTCAGTTACAGCTCTAGGAAGCTCAGATTGATTATCCGGACTTGTAGCGAGACCTAAAAAGCCTTCAGCTAGACAATTAAGCTAACCTAAAGCAACTGCAGCTAAAGGCGCCCCCTATTGTAAGTCGAGCGAGTCGCGACAAGGTAACTGGATCTGATAACTCACCGGCAGGCATTCCACTCATTTTTATACATATTGAACGCGAGTAATTGATGACCAAATTCTACCCTATGCTAACGTCACAGACATATCCAATAGTATCATACCTGTAAAAATTCATGAACATACCCTCTTTGTTTCCTGGCTGTCTCAATTAACAATTTTAAAAAAACTTGCATAGAAAAAAAAAGAATTCGGATTGTGTTCGCAGTTCAAATGTAAGCCCACACTTCTGAACAAGCTTTTGTTCGCTTACGCGGTAATTATTATTTTTTTGGAGCGAACAGCTTCCTTCGGTGTGACCAGTAGAGGATGATTGCTGGCTAGCTAATTAATTTTGTGGATTCGCAATTTAAATAAAGTTTTTTTTTCTTTAGATCTAGAAATTAAATTACGAGCAGCATTTCTGAATTCTGATGATGTCGTAGGTTATTTCTGTGCTAGGGAAATTTAATATTAGGTATATTAACTCAGTAAATGGAGACGAAACAAAAAAATCTGTTTTGCTTCCTGAGAATACACAGATTTTACTTTGACAACGATAAAATTTTATTTTTTTATTTAAAAAATATTGTTGTGCAAAAATTACATAATACAAGAGCACCTATCAAGTCATGTCAGGCCTCTAATCTCTCCGTTAACTGCCAAACATCATCCCTTCCTCATAAAGTACCTACCCAAAGGCTGGTTTATGTCACATATAAACATTCTTATCTTGCTACCCGTTGTGACACTGGGTTACCCAGTACCCGCAAAAGATTTATTATGCAATATTTTTGTGCTGTGACATTCTCTTTAATTAGGTGTTTATGGTTTTAATCGCAATTTAAATATGGAACGCGGCTCGTTGAAATTTGTTTTTTTAGAACGTTTTTTTTTATTCTTTTTTTAAGATAATGCGAATAACACACAGGGATTATTCCCCTTGGGAATAGACTTTTTATTACTGAGGTTGTCATAAAAGCGACCTTTGTAACGTCAAAATACAGATTTTTATGACGTAGCTATCGTGTAAAAATTCAACTGGCTAATTATGCCGATTAATAATACTATTATTCGGCCAGTTTTTTTTGTATAATTTTTACTTAAGTATTACAGCCCTATGACAAACAGACAGACAAGCGAACAGGCAGACACAGAAGAGGCAGTGGAGTCCGGTTCAGAACTTTGGACCTTTGGGATACGGAACTAAAGAGGTAAAACTGAAATGAAAAGATTTCAGTTCGCTTAAGTTTTCATTGAAATAAATCATAATGAACGGCATTATGTTACGAAATTCACTCTAAAAAAGCACCAAAGTTATTTAATTTTAATATTAGTCTAAACGCACGCAAAACTCGTTTTAACATATTTTTGACACAAAACGTGACTAAACCGTACGATTTCGCGGCAATTATTTACTGTTCTACGTTTAAAAAGTCATTCAATCCATGTTCGAGCGATGCACGCAACCCGATATGTACGAAAGCTGGCTGGCGTTTTTCAATTCAATTTTCATTTTGAGCTCGAAAAATATTCGAATTTAGAAGGCGGCACGTTACTTTTTTTAATGGCATCGATTCATAACTCGCTTGCCTGCTGTGCGGTTAGTGCTACCTCAATACCATAGAGCAAGTTAAAAAAAAGGATGGTAGTGTAGTTGGAGCTACAACCGTTATATTTTTTTCGTGAATTCGATTAAGGATGCAAAGACTTGGATTATCGAGGTTCGGGCTGGTCCCATTTTTCAGGGCTTCATTTTCTTCATCGATGTAGACGTTGTGTGTTTTTTTTAAATTTTAGAGATTCAATATTTTTATTTTGTTCATTTTTGTCACATATTTTTGCTAGAACTCCCAAACTAAACGTAAAATAAAACATTCATCGAATGAACGTAAATAAACAAATATCAATAGAAAAGTATTCAAGAATGCCAATGCAAATTGACCTAGAAGTCTGAAATAGTACCTACTTAATCATCACGAGAAGCTTTTACACTACTAAAAGACTTATATTTATCTCCCAAATCGCTACAATAGAACCAACCTCTAAAACATAAACTGGAAGGCGGAAAGAGCGCTGTCTAATGAAGCGTAGTAGCATCCAAGCGCTGTCGCTTATCAGCTGTGGATCAAAGGTGTGGGTGCTTTGTGCCCCATCCACCAACTGCCACCCACTTCCGACCAGTGACGCAGGTAGGGTATCTATAGGATTCTGTGTTTAAAAGAGGGTATCTATTACAAGGATTTTTGTTACTCATTTAGATCCAAACCATATGAAATATATGGAGTAGTGTTTTTTTATTTGGGACTAGCTGTTGCTCGCGAATTCGTTCGCTTGTAATTTAATAATCCCGTACAAATATAAAGTTTGTATTGTTTATAGGTATGTATTATATGTATTGTAATTTCTATTTAAAAAATGTGTACGAATTCTTTTTTAGTGTAGACCGTAGGTAAGCACAAAATCAAATATTTACCAGTATCTAAGAATCCCTCAAATTGGATGTTTTCTCTAATTTTAAAGGTTTTGATTTTTGTTGTTTTAATAAGAGTTAAGTATATGTAGCCTAAATTATGTTATACATATAAAGTCAGCTATCTACTATTGAATGCTCCAATGAATCGGTGCCGTCATTTAAAAGATTACCTGAAAAATATACCAGTTATCTAGATACTAGCTAAAAGCAGCTAGTCTGTTTTAGCCTTTATTGCACAAGGACAACAATTCAAACGAGTCATTGTGAAATTAACCAAAAATACAAGTTTATTTATTTATTTAAAGTTTATACTATCCTTACAGCCGACCGTTGACCGTTGACTGGCAAGTCAGAGGTCTTGGGTTCGAACCCAAGGCGCGCACCTCTGACTTTTCGTAAGTTATGTGCGTTTTATAAATTAATTATCACTCTCCGTGCCTCGGATAGCATGTTAAGCTGTTGGCCCCGGCTGTCAATTGTAGGTCTTTGACAATCGTTACGGGTAGTCAGAAGCCCGAAAGTCTGACAACCAGTCTTACCAAGGGGTATCGTGTAACCCAGTATCTGGGATGTGGAGGTCTGATAGTCAGTCGCTCCATGTAAAACACTGGTATTCAGCTGCATCCGGTAAGACTGGAAGCCGACCCCAACATAGTTGGGAAAAGGCTAGGCAGATGACCATCCTTACATACAAGATGCCAATGCGATGCTACAACTACTAACACAATAATAATTATACACTATAGTAACACATTATACAATACATTTTTGTATACATATAATAATTTATTTAATACCCTTTTTCATAATCATTTGGTTTTTCTTTTTTTTTAAATACATCTGGCTTAGTTTCAATACACTTCTGTGCCACTCTCATGAACTTTACCAGTTAACTAAATCAATTAAATATTTGGCACGCACACCTCTTGAAATTGAGTCATTGATGCGTCATTTACTGACGCCGCATAGACAGACAGATACATAGATAAACAGATACACACTTTAAACTTATCACCACATTAACACCCCTCTGTTTTTGTAGGAGGGTTAAAAAACTTTATTCTTAATTTCGTTGCTTAACCACGCCTCGTCGTGATAGCCAAGTGGTGGTGACCGTTGACTGGCAAGTCAGAGGTCTCCGGTTCGAACCCAAGGCTTGCACCTCTGACTTTTCGTAAGTTATGTGCGTTTTCTAAATTAATTATCACTCTCCGTGTCTCGGATAGCACGTTACGCTGTTGGCCCCGGCTGTCAATTGTAGATCTTTGACAGTCGTTACGGGTAGTCAGAAGCCAGAAAGTCTGACATCCAGTCTTACCAAGGGGTATCGTGTAACCCAGTATCTGGGTTGTGGAGGTCTGATAGGCAGTCGCTTCATGTAAAACACTAGTATTCAGCTGCATCCGGTAAGACTAAAGGCCGACCCCAACATAGTTGGGAAAAGGCTAGGCAGATGATGATGTCGCTTAACCATGCATATGCATGAAATATAATTTTATAGGAAAAGTGAAAAGGATGTGACATTTTTATTTCTAAATTTATGACAAAATGTGTTTCGCCGAAAATGCGACATAAGTTTTCAGCGAAATGTTAATTAACTGGCAGACTTCCTTATTTTAATGTTTCGGTAACTGTTAATAAGAGAACTCGTGCTAGTGGTATGACCATTGACTGTCAAGTCAGAGGTCTCAATTTCGAATCCAAAACGCGCATCTCTGACTTTTCGTAAGTTATGTGCGTATTATAAATTAATTATCACTTGCTCCGTGCCTCGGAAAACACATTTTTTAAAATATTAAAAAAAATATATGTATAGACATTTAAAATTATAAAATATAGTAGCCCACTGGTCGGTATCGGGATCATGATCCAAGCTATGTGGTCAGGGCTCCAGAGAAAGGAAGGTTCCTTTATTTCCTGAAGTTCCTGACTATGCGAGCAGTGTCCAGGAGTACCGCCCTCTGCATCAAGCCCTTGATCCAGCTATCTAACGAGAGCATATATTATTTTTCGTACCACTTGCTCAAAAAAGTGACATTCTATGCCTCAAAAAGAGAACATAACAATAGTCATTATTAATCTGTCAAAAACAGGGAAAGAAAATTGAACTGAATTTCATTCATGCTCTAGGGAGAGAATGTGATTTAAATTTGGAATACTTACCGAAACTTATACTGAACTACATCTGTGTTTACACCATTGAGTTTGTATATAAAGCATTACACATCTTTTTGAAAAAGGAATACCTACCTACGCATTTATTATGCAGTTAATTCCCAAAACCGACGAGGCCGTATGAGTTTGATGCCTTTGCATTTCCGACAAAAAAATATTGGTCTAGGAATTTGCCGCGTTTTTGTTTTCTTCAAATACTTATAAAGTTTATTTTAATTTATTTTTATAAATAAGTTAATGTTCTAAAAATACGTTACGATGTTAAATCAAAGCGACAGTGACAGTGAATTGTCGGATTCCATCAGTGCAAATGCTGCCGCAATTATAAAAAAATTGCTTCCAACAAAATCCAAGGAAAATTATTTTAAAACTTATGAAGAATTTTCAACGTGGAGAAGTGCGAAAGGTCTAGTAATTTCAGAATCAGTACGTATTATTGTGTTAATTTTTTCGCAAATGGTACGAAAAGTAGAGTATTTTCCTAGGTGATAAAGCTGTCTTAGTCTTGGGTGAACTTAAATCCCTCGCTACACTCAGGACTCGTCTTAAATCCCTCGCTTCGCTCGTGATTTAAGTTATTAACACCCTCGCTACGCTCGGGAGTAAACCTCGAGTCCTTCGTTACGCTCGCGATTTAAATCGTCACCCGTGACAGAAGACACTGCTTTATCCCCTTGGTTAATAATCTACTAATATAATATCTTCCTCAGTTTATAACCGTTCGGACCCATCTAATCCAAGATAATCTCTGCTTTATACAACCAGTTCTATTAAGAGATTGACACTGTTTAAACAATGACTTCGCAACTCAAACCATAAAATCCCTTTGATGTTTTACAAGGAACGTTTATAGGGACGTAACGCGATGACTGACGACTTTTCAATCGATTCGTTTCCGTTTCTATCGAGTTCTCGGAATTCAAATCTGAAATCGCATATGAATTAAAATTATGTCTTGATTTTACAATGTGGTTCGATTGTAACAGTAGCATTCGTATCGCGTTCTGCATCAAACAGAGACCTTCTTGAGATACGTAACTTTGGCTCGCGGCTTCCCTCGAGTTAATTCAGAACACGTGGCGCCTTCTATTATCATAAGAACGTTATTGTTGTTTTCTTAAGCAACAGTACTTTTTTCAGAAGGAAACCTTAAAACTTGTAGGCAAATATTCAGAATGATTAGTTCAGTGTTTTAATCGTGAAAAATTAAACTAATATCAACAATATTGATTTTCTTTTGCGTCTCACTTCTCTTTGTTTGAAAGTTCGTTATTTCATAAAAAAAAACAAATAATAAAAAATTCCATTATGTAAATTTATAATATAAATCTCTTGAACTAATTAGTTTTATACAAAGCAAACATTCGTTGCAACTGTGGCCTTTTTAAATAAAAAAAATCTGTTGTAATACGTTTGTAGGAAAATTCTTTTAAATTTAAATTTTCTCCTACTAACTTTATGTTTTTGGTATTAATTTTCCTTTTAAATTATAAATAACCTGAAACTGTCCCACTGCAGGGCAAAAGGCCTTTTCTCATATAGAGATGGATCGAACATAGAGATTTCAGACTATTAAGCGCAGATTTCCTCACGATATTTTTCTTCGCCGTTAGTTAGATCTTAGATTAACTAAGAAAGTACATATTTAATTAAGTAAAGAAATTAGTTTTAGAAAATAAAGATAGAAAACATCACACTATTTTTAATCGTATGATATTAGGCGATATTATGATAATCTTTCTCTCATATTTTTTTACGATGGCCATTTTGATATAAAAATATGATATTAGACGAAAAAAATTATATTATGTTTCTCTTTGATGAAGAACATAAATATGATTTATGTATTAAATAATATGTTTTTTTTTAAATAATTAGGTACCTACCTACGTATTCTATGACGTCAAATAGATCAAAGATATAAAGAGACGCAAAATTACGCGTAATTTTCATTACGTTATAATTTTATGGGCCTATATTACATACCTACACGATTCTTGTTCTTTATCTTATGACTGATGAACAACCTGATGTCAGAGTTTAAACCACCCATAGGCCTCTACAATGGTATTACATACCGTTGAAAAATCTGTCAGATGTGCTGGTTTTTTCACGATGTTTTCCTTTACAGTTTGAGCAAGTGATAATTAATTTCTAATACGCACATGAATTCGAAAAGTCAGAGGTAGTGCCTGTGTTTAGAACTTACCCTTTCGGCCGTCTACGTAACTGTGTTTTGTAACCAGTTATCTAAGAAGTGATCGTCGCGGTGGCGCATTGGTTGCGGATCCGCTTTGTAAGCGCGTGGGTGTGGTTTCGAACCTGGCATGTACCAATGTGACTTTTCAATGTCATATGTGCTTTCTTAGTTAATCTAAGACACCACTGACTAATAACGGTGAAGAAAACATCGTAAGGAAATCTGGACTTTAAAAGTCTGAGATCACCAACACGCAGTGAGCTAGCGTGATGATTGTATGCTTAATCCCTCTCTGTATGAGAAGAGGCCTTTGCCCTACACTGGGACAGTTACAGGCTGATTTATTTTATTTTATCTAAGAAGAATTTTTCGTCTTTTCTAGTAACAGTACAAATACAAGTAATAGTTACAAACGAAGACTTTTCAGTCTGTTTTCGTAACTTTTTGGTCTCCACGGTATTTTCATAACAGTTATTTAAAAAGAAATTTTCGTTTTTTCTCGTAACCAGTTACAAACTAGGATTTCCACCTTTGACTTGACAATCCAACGGTCATAACACTAGGCTATTACTGTTACAAAAGAGGTAAAACAGTACTAAAGGTTATAGCAGTATTCATTCAGTTCATTTACAGCTTTCAACGAGAGTGGACGTCTAATAAAGACTGGGTTACAGCTGTCTTGTTACCTTCAATAAAGGTTACAGTGTTAGAAGTTAATTTGCAAATTTTATGCTCTCTCTGTTCTGTTTGACAGTTGGAGGATTTGTTTGCCGAAATTCTTACTTTTTACTGTTATTTAAAAACATTACCCTCCTTCTGGCGTAGTCGGGTAAAAAGTCATTAGTAAGTCAAATGAGTGGTATTATAAACTCTGTCTCCAAGTTCTTTATGAAGAACCTTGATATAAACAGGCATATTTTGGTCATTTATTTATTTATTCCCCTCCATAGTGATATTATCTTAAACCCTAAAGCGCCCACAGGGCCTCCAATACCTAAGTTAAAGACGGCCCTGGACAAATGTATAAGTACGGTCTCACGTGGCATCGACTATAGTCTATACCTACCTATTAAAAAAATATTTCAGGCAATGTACAACAGTGTGAAACAATAATTCTGTCGTATCACCCTCTTAACTAGAGGTCTCCAAAGAGGGGATGAGATCCTATTTGCTACCGTCTTCAGGATTTCATTGCGGCTACCATGCACTCACATTATATTCATTAGTCGACATATATCATAAGAATGTTATTGTAATAAAACTTTCGTAGCAAGCTTTAAAAGTATGTTTAAAAAACCATATAAATTTATTATTGAACATTGTTTCATAGTTCTACTGCCTACGTAAAGTTTTATACAATTATAATAAATTATTTTTGTTTCCGCATATTTTTTTTAGTACATTCAGCAACATCGATTGTACACAATTTAAAACCGAAGGCAAAAAAAGCTTCATTATACCTAACACCTATGACAACAAAAACAACTTTTAGTCCAAGGATTGATATCCAAGAGCCTCCTTCAACACCCTAAGAGGATCTCGTTGGATGACTGGATTAAGGGCTTGATGCAAAAGGCGGTTTTGACAGTCGATCTGAGTCAGTATCCTCATAAAATCGTGAAAACTGATTTAAATTTAGAATATTGATGTCAGTGTTTTAACCGCCTATAGACCATTAAAAATCTCAGGTGTACTGGTTTCCTCACGATGTTTTTCTTCAAAGTTTTACAATTAATTTAACAAGTGACAATTCATTTCTGAAACGCACATAAATCTAAAAAGTGAGTTGCGTGCCTGGAATTCGAATTACGACCTTTGAATTGGGAGTCCTACAGTCATAACTCTAGGCTGTCACTGCTTGACTACATAAAACAGCTATATTACCTCCGGTTGAAATTTGAAATTCAAATCAAAATATTACGTTACCATAAAAAACCAAAAGCATTAATTCTAACACGGTGAGTTGAGCCAGTTACGTGGTTTATGGTGCGTCAATTAAGTACTTTTCGTCTGGCCTCACGCTACTTTTTAATATTTAGTTATAGAGTATATATAACCACAGTATAATTAATATATAACTAAGTTCAATGTCTGAATTACTTGTACACTGCTTTTATTATTGTATACTCACCCCTGTATGAGGGGGTAGGCAGAGGTGTGCAGTACACCCACGTTTAACCAGCTACGTTATAAGTCCCATGTAAAAGGGGGCGAACCTATTGCCATTAACCGGGCACAATTCCAGACTCCGTGCTGCTACTGAGAATTTCCTAATGGAAAAACCCAATAATACTTTGCCCGGCCCGGGGATTGAAACCATGCAGGACCTCGTGCTCAGCAGTCGCGCTTGCTACCACTAGACCAACGAGGCAGTTACAGCTACACAGCTATTACAATAATAATTAACTTTGTTTGGTAATATTTATTTTTTCATAAGGAAGTGTTCATAAAATTTTGCTTCTTACTGTACGTATGATTGACGAATACCAGACACGGCTGTGTTATGACGTCAGCAGTGAGTCTTAAAACAGTCTGACTCATGAAGCAGCCTGTTATCTTACTGAGTAGGTTTGTACTCACAAATTGATGAAGATTTCCCTTTAACAAGCGACCCGGAAAGTCTACACCACTCGTAGATTTAGGCCCAATTTGATCATTCACTTTAAAAACCGGGTTTAAGTTTAGCCTCACAAATTGCAGTTCTGAACTCAGTTAAACTTTTACTGTCTTTATATCTTATTTTTATATCCTCTACGCACTTTGTCTACATTTCTTGTTTTTCAATCTCTCCGTTCGCAGGTCTGCTGGAAGAGATTTCTTTAGAAATAAGCAGTACCTTTGTACTTTTTTTTCCTATGTATCCCTACTTCTGTAATGTGTGTGTACATAAATTATTAAATAAATTAAACGTATGTACCGAGTTTAACTTGATAATCGCGTTTAGTGTCAGTGTCAATCGGCTCTTAATATGACATTAACATCTTAGGTGAAACTGTATTTAACAAGTTATAACTTCTGAGACGCACACAATGGTGCATCATCATCATCATCATCAGTCTGTATTAGTCCACTGCTGAACACAGGCCTCTCCCAATGTGCGCCATTATTGTGCGCTCATACCTCCATATTTGCCCACTAGCGACGCGCCCCGGCTTCACACGATTACGCTAATATGTATGTATTATACATATAAACCTTCCGCTTGAATCACTCTATCTATTAAAAAAACCGCATCAAAATCCGTTGCGTAGTTTTAAAGATCCAAGCACACATAGGGACAGACAGACGCGGGAAGCGACTTTGTTTTATACTATGTAGTGATAACCGCTTTTAGTTTATCTCTGTCTGTGTGGTCTGACTGCCTCGTTGGTCTAGTGGTAGCAAGCGTGACTGCTAAGCACAAGGAGGGTTCGATCCCCGGGGTGGTCAAAGTGTTAGTGGATTTTTCCATTTGGAAATTCTTAGTAGCAGCACTAAGTCTGGAATTGTGGTCGGTTAATGGACTAATAACATAGCCGGCGAAACGTGGGTTTACTGCATACACCTCTGCCTACCCTCCTGGAGAATACAGGCGTGAATGTTATGTTATGTTGGTTTAATTTAATCATGAGTTCGAGTCGCGAAAGTGTACTGCGGTCCGCCGCCGGCCCATTCGCGCTAAATCCACAGATTACTAAATAGTTATGGCTAAAACCATTAAACTTCTCAAAGCCTACATGGACGCTCAGAACCTAAGCAGCCATTATAATTTAATAGGTATAGCACTAATAGCCTTGTGGTATGACCGTCGACTGACAAGTTAGAGGTCTCGAGTTCGATCCCAAGGCGCGCACTTTACTTTTCGTAAGTTATGTGCGTATTATAAATTAATTATCAGTTGCTAAAACGGTGAGGGAAAACATCGAAGAAACCAGCACACCTGAGAGATTTTTCAATGGTGTGTAAAGCCAGAGGCCTACGGGCGGTTTAAACTCTGACACAAGGTTGATCATCAACCACACGATAAGAAGACCATTTTAATCTGGCCTACCATACTATATCCAAGTGTTTATCACTACATAGTATAAAACAAAGTCGCTTCCCGCGTCTGTCTGTCCCTATGTATGCATAGATCTTTAAAACTACGCAACGGGTTTTGATGCGGTTTTTCTAATAGATAGAGTGATTCAAGAGGAAGGTTTATATGTATAATACATGCATATTAGCGTTTACATATTATATAAATGCGAAAGTAAGTTTGTTTGTTACCTTTTCACGTCTAAACCACTAAACGGATCATCCTGAAATTTTGCATATACGTTGTCGGGTGTATAGAAACCCATCATCTCAAAAAAAATACTGTTCTGAGGGAACAACAATAATGTTCTTATAATACTAGATGGCACCACGTGTTAGTTACAATTTATCAACATACCACGCGGGTGAAGCCGCGGGCGAAAGCTAGTTACTAATAAGTGGTTACAATCCAACCGTTAACGCAGTAGTTTGAGACCGCGTTAAATAAACAATTTGTTCCTTAGCTTCAATATTAGAACGCACGTGGTTACCAACACGTTAATAATACATACAGAACGTGGACTGAAATAAGTCACGTTGGGTTTGAATTGCTGGTGTAACGTCCATTTTCATAAATGTTATTGCTTAAGACCACTTGGGCTAGCCCACTTGGAAGTAAAGAAAAAATTTGGCTACGAATATATCGCGTATTTCGTATACGCACACATTTTGTGCCGTTAAGTGTGTTTTTTCCGTGAATAGAAATGTTATAACCCCTTATGAAATACAAGCAAACATTCTTTTCCAAAAATAGGTAGCGCCATCTATTATTATAAGAACGTTATTGTTGTTTTCCTCGGGGACAGTACTTTTTTGGGGTGAAAGGTACCCTATGTCCGTTTGTCAACGTATAAGCAAAATTTTCAAGATGATTGGTTTAGTGGTTTATGAGTGAAAAGATGACGAACCTAGGGTACTATTCATGCTGAAAAAATTACTGTTCCCGAGGAAAATAAAACTAACCTTCTTATAATAAAAGATGGCGTCACGTGTCTTTCAAATAATGATTGAATTTTCAACTTATCACTTGGGTGAAGCCACTGGCGGAAGGTAATATTGGATAAAATAAATATTTTTTATTATATTTCTAATCGCAAAGATCTATCACTAAGTCATAAGCGATTTTTTTAAAGACCCACGCCTGTATTCCCCAGAGGGGGTAGGCAGAGGTGTGCAGTACACCCACGTTTCATATATCATAAGCGATGATCAAATAAATTACATTACATTGCAAGCTACCTTGGAACAGCCTGATCCCTGTACATACTATTAAAATATTCCTTATGTCAATCCTTCTGAGCTCTAACACTTGGACAGGCGCTCCACATTTTGCTTCTATCCAATTCTTTTTGCGCATGAGTGGACACTAGAATAAATTACGGTATCAAAAGCACGACTGTAGGTACATTGAAATGTAAATAATTGTCTGTGGTGCCCATTCTCTTGCACACGCTCTCTAAACTAATTTAAACTTACTATCTCCCTTTCTAACCGAGATAAAATAATAATAAATAAGAAGAAATTATAATACACCTTATGAGGCTCTTGTTGGATGGCTGAATCAAGTGCTTGATGCAGAAGGCGGTACTCCTAGACACGGCTCGCATAGTCAGAAGATTCCTCTTTCTGGAGGCCTGGCCACCGCTAGCTTGGACCCTGTTCCCGATATCGTATTGAAATGAATAAATGAAAATAAATAATGTAATGAACCTGGCATGTACCAATGTGAGTTTTTCAATGTCATTTATGTACTTTCTTAGTTAATCTAAGACACCACTGATTAACGGAACGGTGAAGGAAAACATCTACAGGAAACAGTATGAAATCGCTAACCCGCAGTAAGCTAGCGTGGTGATTAATGCTCGATCCTTCTCTGAATTAGAAGAGGCCCTGCAGTGGGATAGTTTCAGGTTGATTTATTATTATTACAAAAACGATAATAATCAGTAATAAATAATAAAACTTGAAGCTGAATAACAGAGCTAACTTATTAATATCGAAACAAGTTACTTATGATTATATTATTTCTTTTTAACCCCTCGACATTAACTTGTTCGACTAACTAACGTTCACTAGTTAGCAAACGTGACTAAACTTAGTAAACTTCTAAGTTAGTAACTTGGGATCAAGAACTTTTGTTCTTAGGCGTGCTACATATACCTACTTCATTTAGTTTTACAAAAGGTCACTGCGTACGCAACGCGGTTCAACTTTCAACCCGAATCTTCTTATCGTATGGTTGATGAACAACCTGGTGTCAGAGTTTAAACCGCCCGTAGGCCTCTGACATGGCTTTACACACAATTGAAAAATCTCTCATGTGTGCTGCTTTCATCACGATGTTTTCCCTCACCATTTTAGCAACTGATAATTAATTTATAATACCTACGCACATAACTTACGACAAGTCAGAGGTGTGCAGGATCGAACTCGAGACCTCTGACTTGTCAGTCGACGGTCATACCACTAGGCTATCAGTGCTCATTGATATATGTATAGTCTGAACATTTATTAGTGAGTGTCCGCGCCTTAAACCAAACATTTCACAGAATTATTGCACCATGTTCTAAATTTAAACTAAGAAAGCCGAACATTACAGTTGGGCACAGATTTAGCTCTGATTATTAACAAGAAAGGGCCGCAAGCGCAACTGTTATATTTGTAAACACCTGGCCTTTGACGTCAGCGCAGATTCGTACAGTGACTGTGACTTGGTAAGATTTTATTGGAGTTAATAGGGCCGTGCCTACCATAATTTTTTCTGAAACTATGACGGACCCTAAATTAATATCCTAACTTTAGTTTGTTTGTCACCTTTTCACGCCTAAACCACTGAACCGTTCATCCTGAAATTGCAAATACGTTGTCAGGTGTAGGTACAGAAACGGCATACGATACCTTTCCCGAAAAAAAATACTGTTCTCAAAGAAAACAACAATTACGTTCTTATGATAATAGATGACGCCACGTTTCTTTTTTCGTTCATTTTTAATTTTTTAATAAGAAACAGAACTCTTAAAAGATTTTTTTTTATGTCTGCCTGTCCATTTCGATATTGTTACAACATTTTTTTTCTAAGGTCTAATAATAAGGTCTATGATCCCCAATTGATGTATAATTTCAAGTTTCTAGCAAGTCTTAATTTCTAGCGTAACGCGACAAGGTCATTACCATCAGTGCCACTTTAGTGGTTTAAAAAAACCACCAAGAAAAGGTCACACTCACACATAAGATTACAGAAACTTGTGTTCTTCGGTCAACGCTTTTTGCTAGAAAACAAGAACAAAAAGTAAAAATTAACAATGTAACAAACGCGCCACAGCCGCAACTAATTGCTATTAGCTAAACTACGACGAAGGTTCCCTTTAATTAATGTTTTGTAGCTGAAAAGTTACAACGCCTTTGTTTGTAGGACATAAAACACAATAGACGGATGATCGAGCATTAAGGGGTTAGTTTCGTTACGATGTTTTTATTATTTTTTTATTATGTAAAAGCAGTGTTAGCCTAGTGAAATTACCGTTGGACTGCCTAGTCAAATAAAGGTTCAAAACCCAGGCACGCACCTCTAAATTTTCGAATTCTTATTAGTTTTAGAAATCATCAGTCCTATTCTTTCTCGAAACCACCGCAGTGGAATAAAAGGCCAACTCCGATACATTAACCTCATCATCCTTCTAGCCTATTTATTTATTTATTTAGCTGCATCTGGTTAGCCAGATGTAAAAACTGCCTATCTAACCCCCGCAACCAAAAAAGGTACGATATTCTACAGTTAGACCAGTTATTCTGAAGTTGATTTTATGAGAGTAGCGACTCCCTATATCGACTATCAAAGATTTTCATGACAACCGTTCTTAGGTTCGAACCTGAGACCTCAGACTTGGCAGTCAACGGTCATATCACTAGGCTATCACTACTTTTAGCCAACAACAAGCCTCCAATACATTTGTTAATAATAAGATGCGGAGGATTGATCGATCATAAAATCAAAATGTATCTATTAACGCCTTAGTTACTAGTAGTAAAAGTTTAACACATTAAAATAGCCACATCTGTGTTAGAATTAAGAAAAAAAAATGTTTACTTACCCATCAATCTGGAAGAATCTAAATCTTATTAATTAGGGAAGATATAAAACTAAGACTGCTTATCATCCGGCACGACTCGTAAAAGTCGTGTGATGGAATAGAAAAAATACTTTGGAACTAATTTATAGATTTTATTTCTAAGCGCTTATATAAATAACTGAACTGGTTATTCAGAATGAAGGCCTTCACTTGTTCAAAATGGGACGAAAACGCAATTTATGCTCTACCAGGGGCGTGCAGTTCATATAGTTCATATCATATATATAGTTCATATAGCAAAAAGGCTTTGCCTACCCTGACAGATACGACGCAGGCAACGAATTAGTGAAATAAAGTAGTATTTGTAAGTTCTGCCTACCCTGTCGAAAATGTGCTCTACCACGCCAAAAATATTAACTATTGGTGCTTATTCTTTTGCACACTCTAAACTAATTTAGACTCACTATTTCTCTTTCTAACAAAGATCATTAGAAAAGGATAGAAAATTTTTAGAGCTGCAAACTAGTCCACTGGCGTGATATCAACGAGAGTTTAGTCGGCATGTCATAGAGGTCTCGTCTAATTTCACATCAGTTGCAAGGACGAAGACTAATTTGACAGGTCTAATTCAAACGTTCAATTTGCAGTACTTTTTCTATGGTATTTATTAGAAAGAGATACCTATAGTTGGACTAAAATTAGTTTAGCAGGATCTACCTACAAGAGAATCAGCACCATTATCTAGAGATAGATGGTGGCTATGTGCTGTTTAAATACAGCACGCTTCCTTTAAGGCTTCTTATTTGACTTCATCAACATCATTTCAGCCATAAGACGTCCACTGCTGAACATAGGCCTCCCCCAATGATTTCCAGATTGGCCGGTTGGAAGCAACCTGCCAAGTCTTATTTGACTTAAATATCATTAATTATAACAAATTATATTACAACTTATTTACGTAATACAATTGAATAAATGATGGTCTGATGTTAAACAAACACCACATTTAGCAAACTTCGCTTCATGCTATCAAAAGTCCCACAAAACAAACATGAAACCAGACTCTAATTCCTCTCCACACAGCCCTTCTCGTTAAAATGAGTGCACGCGACCCAAATTTAGCCCAAATGACGTGATGTCCGCATTATAGTGGTCACGCAGTACGTATTGACGTCAAACCATAAAACCGCTTCTCAAACTGCAGCCAAACTCCCTGTAACTATAAAATACTCGTATTTCCGTACTGAAACCGAATGGGTGAAAGAATTGACGGTATGGGCGTTTAGATCCTTGTATTTGCGTAAGGGTTAGGATACGTGAGGCGAAGGTGATTTTTGAACTTTTTTGTACACAGCTAGAAAAAAAAAGGCCTGTCCGCATTGTTCTCACATAATAACACCTCAGAACAATGTATCCAAAAATATTGTAAGCCATTATTTAAAAGAGCAACCATGGGGTTTCTTGCCAGATTTGTCTGTTTGGGGTAGGCTGCCCTTGGAACTGGCAACTAGAGTCACTTTTATAATAATATTAGCATTATGACTTCATTCATAAGTGCCTAAAATGGTCTACATGAATAAAAGAATTTTGATTTTGTCTCTTGTACCTACAAGATTTATTCAACAAAGACTATTTCAACAAGACAAAATGCGTAGGTATTAAGAATTATTGATCTACACTTGTTTTATTGATTTTTTTAATAGGTACAAGTTACGGCCATGTATTTAACGCCTAAAATATTTATCGGACTACAGCTTGGCAAAAAAGAGTCTGGAAAAATTGGGGGCGCCGCAGCCGCTGGCGCACTTTTCACACTACAATTCATAATTACAAGTTATTTAGTGCTTACATATTTCTATGACAAGTTTTTTGTCATTAATTATAATCAAATGAATCATTTTTATGTTATTTTAGTACTCACAAACTTAGTTTTTAAGATTTTTATTTTTAGTTCCAGCTGTCACCGCCTCAGACTCTTTTTTGCCAAGCTGTACGAGAGAAACGACCATAGAGCAAATACTAAGAGATGGCATAAGGGAATTTTGCAACGATAAAATGCGTGACATTATAAAGTGTACACGGTGTTTGCGCACATAAAATACAATTCGCGAAAGTTTAAAATCTTTTGTTGTGGGGTTGTCTGTTGAGATTGGCCATTGTGACCAACATTCGGTAAGGCGGATATTGATGACTCAGGGGCCGTACGATTGTACGATTTCCCCACACGACAAATATTTGTGTTTGGATCAAATATTTGTTCCGGCCTGTATTTTTGCGCGTGGGATTCTGGATTCTGTGCAAATTTAGTTAAAAAATTTATCGTGCCCTTATCCTTTACTTTCTGAATGGGGTATATTATATTGCTAAATATCTATACCTACATAATAATATATCTAGAAGGCTCACTTAATAAAACTAAGTTCAGCTCTACGCTAATTGCAGTTCTGAACTCAGTTGAACTTAAATCAAAATCTAAATATTTCTATTCATATAGACCTTTAGGTATACTTATGTATAGTCATAATTCTAATATTGTTCATTGTAAGAGTGACTCTAGTTGCCAGTTTCAAGGGCAGCCTACTCTTCATAGAGAAGAATCTGGCAAGAAACTCCATGGTTGCTCTTTTTTTTTTTTTTTATAAATGGCTTACAAAATTTTGGTTACATTGTTCTGAGGTCTTAAGTGAGAACAATGTCAATCGACTAAATTAATCGCGTTTAGTGTCTATGGTAAAATCGGCTCTAAGTCGCTTGTTCAATCTTTTTTGTAATTTATTATAGGTACAGTTTATTTCACGTGAAATTTAAACAAAAATAATTACATGTTTGTACAATAGCACTGATAGCCTAGTGGTATGACCGCCGACTGACAAGTCAGAGGTCTCTAGTTCGATCCCAAGGCGTACACCTCTGACTTTTCGTAAGTTATGTGTGTATTATAAATTAATTATCAGTTGCTAAAACGGTGAGGGAAAACATCGTGATGAAACTAGCACACCTGAGAGATTTTCCAATGGTGTGTAAAGCCATGTCAGAGGCCTACGGGCGGTTTAAACTCTGATACCAGGTTGTTCATCAACCACACGATAAGAAGAAGATTTCACGTGAAATTTATACAAAAATAATTACATGTACAATTTAAAAGTAAGCTTTTTTAACACAAACCTTTCCTTCAAACTTTTGGACGAAAAAACTCTTCAACAAAGTTTCCGTAAACAGTTTCAATTTACGTAACAATTCAACACTCGTTAAATATGCCAACAGCGTTTCTTCGCGTCCGTGAAATGGAAATCTTTTGGGGAAACATTTTATATTTTAACACTTATTTGAAAAGAGTATTTTTGGTTGGTATTAAGTACTTACTCCGTCTAAATAATTAGAATGAGAGGTTAATGTTGCTGGTAACGCTATATGGAGTTTGAAGTCAAAGTACGCTGGCGTATAAAACTTAGTACCTACCGTAAAACGAGGTTATTTTTAAACAAATAAAAACAATTTTAGAATAATAACTTTCGTGAGACATACTAATATATAAATATTGATACGGCTTTACTCACGTATTGTATTCGGGGAAGGCCCGACTAGTTTCGAACTCAAACGGAGTCCATTATCAAGAGCGGGTGTATACGCGGCGGCGTCGCGGACCTGACGCCGCCGCGTATACACCCGCTCTTGATAATGGACTCCGTTTGAGTTCGAAACTAGTCGGGCCTTCCCCGAATACAATACGTGAGTAAAGCCGTATCAATATTTATATATAAATAAAAACAATATTAATCCCATAGATTAATATAGATTAATATTATTGAAATACTTACATCTTATTTAATTCTGAAAGAATTTTCAATGTCAATGTCAATTTTCACATAATGAAATACAAGTTGTAGAATCACAAGTTATAGTATTCTCTTTTGAATTTGAAAATTCTATGGGACCATTATACTGGTACCATACTTTTAAAATTGCAATAACTTTTATAGTACCTACCCAAAACGTGGTCGTGGTCTTGTAATTTCGCACCGAACCAGAGTTTGCTCCTCACCAGAATTTGCGCCCTTCCAGAGTTTGCGCCCTGTGCCTAATCGCTGCTGGTATGGCCCTAGTTACGACTCTGATCTACAGCAATGGAGACGTGTTGCCCATTGATTCTTTCTTTACTTAGAGAATTACGCGGCCATATCTGCCACGCTTAAATTTCCTTTTAGCGTAGATAATGTTGCTGTTAATGTATTTAATTATGAATTGTATTTCTTTTACAGGAATAGTGAACCGAGGAGATTCGTTCCGTCGTCGACGATCCCGGTCTGGCAGCTTAGCACCATCCTCACCAGCCCAATCAGCCCCAGAGTCACAAGAGCGCAGGCCAGTAGCATGCCACCGCGTGGCAATGGTTGGCGCACCAGGAGTTGGTAAAACCGCACTCATAAGCCAGTTCCAGACCAGCGAGTGTATAAACGCTTATGATAGACAAAGAGGTGAGTTTTAGCTTTGTTTTTAGAAAAAAAGACTAGATTTTGATTGTGACTATGGTTACCTTTTTGTTACTGGCATGGAACAATGTAACTTTTTCTGCGTCATGTACTTAGTTAATCTAAGACACCATTAACTAACGGTTAAGGAAATCATCGTGCAGGGATGTTTTACAAATAACCCTGTATAACTAAAAGTCGGATAGAATGTGGTCTATATGACGTTATTGCTTGTTTGGTTGGTACCTGATTCTATTGCACAAAATTGGTTATTGTAAATACGCTTACCGAAGACCGCGATATATATTTTTAACCATATATTGATATCAAATAGAAATGTCGTGGATAAGAGCACTACAGATAATAAAGCAAACAAACAAAGCTTTCGAAACTCTAAAACAAAACAAATAAAACGCGACAATTTGTTTTTGTTAAAATGTAATCATATATTTTTGTAGCCTAAAGTTTTGGAGACTGTAGTCTCCATGTTCGCAGGGTAAGAGGTGTCACGCGTCACAACAGATTTTTTTAATTTTTTATTTAAAGATCTAATATGATCAAACCCTGCATGATAGCTGTACGAAATTAATTTATTATCTACTATCATACTTGGGAAATAACTATACATAAAATATATATTAAATAAAATAAATAAATAAAAATATATATTACTAACTATTTATTATATTTCTATGCCGTATACGGTTATAATTGGATTCCCGATTGTATTGCATTGCATTGTGTATTTTTGAAATCTTTGATCTATGGTAATTACTATACCTATTCATTAATGAAAAAAAATTATTAAAAATAACTGACTTCAAATGGAACTAAAACCTTTTAATAACTTTAAGATGTTTTGGAGTCGGTTCCAAGTCAAGTTCTTAATGAGAAGGTTAGAGAGGCTAGAATTTGACTTAAATCGGTGAACATACAAAAAAAATACATACTGCCGAACATAGAACCTCCAATTTTTTGAAATCGGTTAAAAAAGATTATGTCACGGCTACAACTATCTTATTGCAATATATAAATATTGTAGCTAAATACAAGGGACTGTCATTCTGAACTTCGAAGTTTAAAATATCGATGCACTGTATTTATAAAGTTCATAAATTCGAATAATGTTAGTAAGAAATCAATGGTTATTATTTCTGACCGAAGATAAGCAAGAAAAGGAAAGAATATGGCCGTTATCGTAAATCATCTTAAACACGTCCTGTAGCTTAACATAAAACTTATGGTTCGTACGAATCGTAAGTCCTCTAACCGTAAAAGATATTGCTTCAGAACTTTTTGGCGTAATATCTTAAACAATGTACCTCGGAAGGGGTAAACAGGGTTATTTGTAAAACACCAGCATCCTTAAAAGGGGTCATTAAACTCATCATTATGAACAACTTTTACTATGGGATCAACGCTGAAATCGCAAAAAAAAATTGTAGTTCCATACATTTTGTTGAGTCATGTAAACATAAATGTATGGAACTGTTGATTTTTTCTCTCGATTTTCTAACTTTTCGTAAATTATGTGTGTATTATAAACTAATTATCACCTGCTGCGTGCCTCGGAAAGCACGTCTAAAATTGCCAACACGTAGTGAACTGGTGTAGTGATTAATGCTCGTTCCTTCCCTGAATGAGAGGATTTTACCCTACAGTGGGATAGTTAGAAGCTGCTCTATTTTATTACCTATATTTTTTGCTAACTACTAATAATTCATAAAAAAAAAAAACAAAATAATGCAATACCAGAACAATTTTCTAAAACTACCACCTAGACGAAATTATTGCAAAGTTAAAAGGATTCCTGTTGACGATATTACAAAGGTTAATTGCAAAAGGCCCAGTACGCAAAGCAATACCCGACCAAATGACACTACAAATTCGCAAGCTGGGACTTTAATGATACTGGCAAGAATAAATATGTTCAATGTTTCCTCTACATAATTATGATAACAACATCATCCCTCTTTAATTGAATTAAAAAGTTATCTTTACATTCATATTTCCGTGATAAAATTATGTTCTAATTTGACAGGAAAAACTATCTATTTTTAGAATTTCTAATTTCAAAAGTTACTTTCATAACTGTTCCTAGAACCTAAAATGTCTTCGTCTTCCTTTTTTAAAAAGTATGCCACTCGCAAATTCAGGAATCTAAGTTCCGAGTACAATAAAAAAAAACCAGAAATACTGGCTTATTTTTTTAAGGTTTTCTTTTTATTTGTTTTTTCTTAAGTTCATTGTTTTTTAAATTTCACAAACACAAAATACCATAAATTTATCATTGCCACTCCTAAGTTTTTTACGGACCCAAAAAAAATGACATGCTCAACTCGATGCGTATTTTTTAAAGCTTTATAAATCATTATCAAGACTTTAAATGACAACGACATTCTGTCAACGCAAGCCGTCCGTTTTCATATTTTTCTTTCACTTCTGCCATATTCCAATTAATGGAACTTTATGGAACCTTCAAAGAAATTAAATTCTCTAGCAGTTGACCTACTGCACCTCTTGTCTGTGTAATAATGTTCCAGTGAGATGAGCAATAAAAATTGCAAGTGCTGTTGTCCTTTATTTCATTATTCGGTTTGGAGCTTCACAGCGTCTTTTCATAAACGGTTCAGTGTTTTTAAATTGCTTTCTTTTATTCTGGTTTTGAATGTAAATTATTTTTAATATTTCTTGTGTTTTGAAGCTGACGATGGAATGAAAACATCTTTATATTGCAAAGGCTATCCTACAATGGTTATACTGCAAGTCTTTCTTTTTTTTATCGTATGGTTGATGAACAACCTGGTGTTAAGGTAACCTACCATTTGTTCTCTGACATGACTTTTGTAATATTTTTTGCACTATAAATATTTATTATTAAATATTATTACGGCATTACTTACGGATTAATTTCGGGAATGCCCGACTAGTTTCGAACTCAAACAGAGTCCATTTTCAAAAGCGGGTGTAGTTGCGCGGCCATAAGGTCCGCGACGCCGCCTTGTAACTACACTCGCTCTTGAAAATAGATTTTGAAACTCCCGGACATTCCCGAAATCAATCCGTGAGTAAACCTGTAACAATATTTAATAATATATAATGTGCTTCTAAATTATCTGCCACGGTTGCAATGTAAGAAAGTATTGGGTATAAAGATTACAATAGTGAAGAAATTTCGTACCCCGAAACAATAAAAAAAAAATTAGAGCATGGAGCAGAAATAGACCTACGCAATAAAACGCAGGCAAAAGAAAAAAAATAATGATGTTAGATAAAAAAAAATACTTCACTATTGTAATATAAATAACCAATATTATCTCCCATTGCAGCTGTGGCAGATAATTTCGAACCACCTTATTATTATTCCTACTATCTAAGTATATCATATTTTTGAGAAAATTTAACGAAGTTGCAAAATATCAAATATCCAATGCTTTATCCGCAAGCCTGCTCCTAAAATAAAAATAATGCGGCAGAAACGTTTGCCATACTAACTACGACCACTACCAAACCCTTCAGAGAACTGCTATGACAATATTAAATTGTACCGGACTACTTCAGTATTCCGTTGGCTTCTGCTTCATCAAGAGTTGTGTCACTGTCAGTGTGACGTTTCAGTACTTTGTTGTTGTCTCCAACTAGAGCCAAGTTGTCACTATTGTGTAACTTTGCTACCTGAGTTCAGAACCGTACCTAACTGTACCTAACATGTTGGAGGAGAAAAGTTGTGAAGTCGCTTTTGTGTTAGGATGACAAATTCGTTCAAATTAATATCTCTACAGGCAGACTGGTGAAACACTTTCATTAATGAAGGAAGGTACTCAGTACCCGCTTTTCGTTACATTACTTGTCCCTTCCGATCGCAAGCGACGATTAATTTAGAACCAAAAATAAAAGATATTGTTAAGTCAATGCAATGTCATGCATCAAACTAAATAATAATTATTATTATTGTACGTTTTTCACAGAAGTTACCTGACAAAATTATTTTAAAATTTTACCTAGTTAATGAAATCCTTTTTAATATTATATTGTACTGAAAAATAAATGAATAAAGATAAATTAAGAAAAAATATGTTCCTATTAAGTAAACGAATTGTTATCGAATGATAATTCCGTGTGATTAAATTGTTTCCCGTGTTTAAACTATTGTCTTTTGCTGAGATTAACCGACGCCGACGCCATGAGATTACCTATTTAAATTGTATTTGTAAGCTAATTATTTAAATTTGATTGATTGATCACTAGGTAAAGAACAAAATAATAAAAAAAAACAATATCAAAAACATTAAAGTTAATATTTTTGTGGATTTTTTACGTGAATAGCACATTTTAGCTTATTAAATACTAGCTTTTGCCCGCGACTTCGTTCGCGCGGAATAGTGACTTCGACTCTTGACCAATAGATGGCGCTGTATGTTCGGAATAAATTTTATTTTTTGTAATAAAAACTATCCTATGTCCTTTCTCAAGTTCCAAACTATGTCTGTAACAAATTTCACACAAATCGGTTCAGTAGTTTAGGCGTGAAGCAAAGACAGACAGACAGACAGAGTTACTTTCGGATTTATAATATTAGTTTGGATAAATATTTAATAAGAAATCAATCAATCAATCAAATTTCTTATTAAATAATAACATTAAAGTTAAAACCCTATTTGTTTCAATGGAGCGTAAGTAACTATGTTCTCAACTAGGCTTAGTTTCCATATTGTATGTTTTATTATATTGTGGTTTGACGGTTTGTGTGAGTGTGCCGTTTCGAGCATTAAAATTTTTACGTAGTTACCATACTGTATGAATATTATACTGTGGTCCGTGGCAGCTTCCTCGAAGAAATTTCCAAGGCGAGACAACCGCTCGTGTTGTATGGCCTAGTCCGTAAGGGCTCTACAGTCAGCCCCTTACTCTTGTGTTACGAGTAGGTATCTAATAAGTAACAATGATGGCTGTTGTACATTTTGGAGCGAGTATTTTGAACATAGCGGAAATCTTTTGTGCTCTGCCTTTTCATTTCCATTTATTGTCTAAACTAAACGTACCGTATTCCCAAAATAAAAGTTTCTCTGTTTCTTTTATATTCTCGATTTTAAGAAACTGAACCAGATATTGAGATTTACGGCTCCTCAGAGTAGACAGATATTCTCTAGATATTTATTGGCAGAGATGTAAACAACAATGTAAACCAAAAAATCGCAAAAAAAAACAGCTGTTCCATACGTATATCTTCACAGGACTCAACAAAATGTATGGAACAGCTGATTTTTTTTGCGATTTCAGGGTTGGTCCCATAGTAAAAGTTGTTCAAAATGATGAGTTTAATGACCCCTTTTAAGGATGCTGGTGTTTTACAAATAACCCTGTATAAAACTGAACTAATTTTCACAATCATCATGCAAACTTCTACAAAAAACTTTATCCCCTAATAGCTTTAAGGTATGTACATCACGTTACGCCGTGTTGCTGTATAAGGCCATAAGTTATACCTAAATATTGCCTTCTAAGAAATCTCGCTATAAATAAATCAATTTTATCAGCGGTTACTTAAGGGTTGTACCATAAATAAAAGTATAAAGGAATGCTACAGAGCGCCCGTATCCAAAAATATTATTTGCCGATAGAATGAATAAGGCAATTTCAAAGATAGTACTCCTGTGATAAATCAGTCCCAAAGCTGGCCATAATTATGTATATCTTTTTTTTCGTGAAGACAACCCTTAAAACCCCGTTACAAAGGGCTGGTGAGGGAGTTAAGTCCGAGTTGCATGGACTACAAACCATACGGTGTTCCTCCATGAACCTTTGAAGGGAAGAATGGGTTTCATTACTTTCAACAATATAGATGTAAAATATATTTTTTTAATATTTGAATCGTCTCAAAAACAAATAGTTAAAAAAATAAATTTAAATATTCAAAAACAATTTTTCAAGTTATAGACGGCGTCTGTTTACAGATGATACATACATCACTTGTTCTGAAATCGAACTAAAAGAGCTGTCACTTCATACATATCTTCTTTTTGCGGGAAGAGGATAGCAATACACAACTTAGGCTATAAGCGACTGTTTTTTTTTACATGTTCTTTTAGTTATAAACCTTCTTTGAGGTGATATTTTCTTTTCCTGAGAAAAGCCCACCTTTAACCTTAACATAACAACAATTATAACAAGCCTGGGGGCTTGTTATAATCTGATGTTAAGGTTTAAACAACTTTCACGATTTTAATTTAACTCTACCCCATCCGATCACGATGTCAAAACAATAAAAATAAAGTGAAAAATATCCTTAAAAAACAAATCGCAAAATGAATAATTGAAACGTTTTCTATGAAACGTTGTTTACGTAAAGATGTTTCAAATAAACAAAAACATTTTTTATTAAATCAAGAAGTAATAGAAAAGCGATATATAGTCGGTCTATTATAAGTTGCCAATTTTAGGGGCATTCGTATTTTATCAAGCCCGTATTTTCCCACTTTCTCTATCTAGAGCTGTTAAGAAGCAGTAAGCTCACCCCCCATACGTACATTATTATATCAAAAAATTCAATTATGCATATAATTCAATTATGCATACCTCGAAAGGGGTATACAGGGTTATTTGTAAAACATCAGCATCCTTAAAAGGGGTCATTAAACTCATCATTATAAACAACTTTTACTGTGGGACCAACACTGAAATCGCAAAAAAATCAGCTGTTCCTTACATTTATGTTCACATGACTCAACAAAATGTATGGAACAGCTGATTTTTTTTTTGCGATTTCAGGGTCTGTATATAGTATCAACACAACCAAAGCGGACTCTAGTTACAATTTTTTTGTAAAAACAAAATAATCGACCTTGTTGCTAGCATCCATAGGTTCCGGTAACCACTTATTATTTCGTTTAAATTTTGCCTGGTGGCTGGCTTGCCTGGGCTGTTATTTGCGCAAACCTTCTAGCTTTATGTGATGATTAATTTTGCTGTCAAAATCCACCGCTTGGAGAATGTTATTGACACTAATTCTATGTTTTTTCTACTTTTCTTCTAAGAAATTTGTTACGAATAGCTAAGTAAGTGACAGAGTGACTGGGGGCTTTATTTACCCAGTAGGTCATATGTTCAAATCCGCTAGTAATAGCTTTTCTTTCTACAAAACTTCAAACTTTGGTTTATAACACAAATCTACACTTTTTCCACACGCCAACCTAAACAACCCGACTAGACTAGAATGAGTAATAACTCTTTCCTTGGCAGTCGGGTAAAAAGGCAAGATAACAACCCACGTACCAGGGACACATAATTTATTAAGTACTCGCAGAGGCCGTCCACTCTTGGGCAGTTGAGGGTAGTCATTTATTACGATAAAACTCTTTGTTCTGCTTTGATATTATCTTTATAAATGAATGGGTCAAATTAATGGCCGTACGTACCGTGTTTGGGCAACAGACTTTTAAAAAAAAACTGACCTAATTTAGGTCGCAGCGTCCAATCTCAACGGAAGTGAAGATTAGCCCCAACTACGCAGGAGATATTGTAATGCACAAGTGTGTGCACAAACACAGGTGCACTCTCTATTTTCTCACTCTCATTGTCCGATGGAACAGCAATCCAACTCTACCGAAGAGAGAGAGGGCAGAGAGAGTCAAGTGATCAGAAAAAAAAAGACTGTATTGCTTTATTTTTATACTTATTTCATTTTTATTCTATGTGATAGATTTATAAACAGCATTTATGCATCTGCGAAGTATAATTTCCAAATTTTTATTGAAAGAAGGGTTCGAAACTGAGGCCTCTGACTTGCCAGTCAACTGTCTTACCACTAGGCTATCACTGCACTAGTTTATTATTATATAAAAACCTCTCTCTTTGTTCAAAAATCAACTTATTATTGAACAAATATTGATTTAAAACAAAATACAAGTAACTAACCTTCCACTAAATATAAACTTACAAAGACTGTGTCCACAACATTGGATTTCACAAAGTCTTTTAATTACAAAGTAAAAGCGTGCTCTAATATTGTTCAACTGTAACTTTTAATTTTATCCCAATCCTGTCGTTTCATAAAAAAAATTGAACGGCGAAAGAATAAAGTAATATTTTGCACGAATAAGTTTGAAAATTGAATGTTCATAAAAAGAACGCCCGAATAAATATTTAAATTAAAATTGTGAAGAGGAAAAAAACATTCTTGTTAGACGTTTAAATTTCGAATCAGTTATTAAAATTTTGTAAATAATATTCTATATTTGAATTCTTTAAAAAAGTCCTTTAATCCGTTTTCTTTGTTTTTAGATACGATCATTTAAAGTTTGTTTCAGAGACTTAAAATTAATTTCAAAGGTTTAAAAAAAACAACTTAAAAAATTGATTAGACATGGATTAGACCAATCCAGAGAGTGAAAAAAAAATTAAGCTGTCAAACTCAATGCCGAAAAAAATGCATTTCACTAAAGGAAAATTTTGCAAGTACGTTTTTGTGACATAAATATATCTATTTAGTTTTTTTTTTTTGTAATTAGACCACAACATTATTTGCGATGTTAAATATAGATTACAAAAACGACAAACAAACAAGCAAACAATCGTGGTTTAAACTCCAATCTGCAATCCAATTACCAATTCAGAGTAAAACATGTCTATCAAGACCTAAACCGGTGATATATGGCCGTCACTAAAGTCGGGCCATAAAACACGCGGGCTCACGTGGACACGAAGTAATTGATACAGAGTGGCCACGCTTTTATGTGACAAATTACTATTTATTACTATTTGGCCCAGTATTTTACTATCTACTAGCTTACACTAATGCGGCTTAACCCCCGAGGACGGAGTAAAAAAAACATATTTTATTTTAAAAAAAACTTTTTTTCGTGAATTTTTCCGATATTTTAATAATTATTCTGCTATTCGGGGCGTAACAAATACGAGATCAGTCCAGCTGTTTTTAAGGTATAAATGATGTAACTACACCGACTTTGTATTATTTATTTACATTAATATGTTTCTAATCTAAATAAATAACTATACTAATAATAATAACTAACTATACTAATAATACTATCTTAATAGATAGTACACAATTTATATTTTTTTAACGGTTCCGTACCCAAAGGATGCCAACAGGTTCATGTTACGAAGGCTCTGCTGTACGTCCGTCTATCCATCTGTCCCAGGGCCTGTATCTTTTAAACCGTAATAAGTAACCACTTAAAATTTTCACAGAGTGCGTACCACTACACCTGAAAGATGTTTTGATAATGTTACAAACTATGTCAGAAGCCTATGAATTTAAATTCTCACACAAGATTAACTATCAACAAAACAATAAGAAGACAATAAAGAAAATGACTATATCCAAATCCATATTTTTTTAAATTAAAAGTTTTATATAAACTTCAAAAATCCATAGACAATTTGTCTTTAGCAGGTCTAAGGTCTAATCTCTATTTCCACTAACTTTATGGCCACTAAACACTTTCTCGTGCAGCTGACAGCGGAAAATTCAATCAACAACGGCGCAGATATGCGACCCACGATGACGTTTTATTGAATTCTTATCCGAGCTTGATGAAGGATAATCTATTTATACACATATTACCAGGAGATTGGGGTAATTCTGAACCGATATACGAAGTGATGACGTCATTAACTTCAAGGGGAGTTGTGCTCGATTACGAACGCTTTTACAGGGTATTAAGGCATATAATATAGTCTCAAACTTTCGCGAACATTTAACATAATGAAACAACTTTTAAACGGATAACTTGCGTATAATATGTTTATTTTTCAAAACATGCACATGAAAAATAAACATAGGTACGCGAGTTATCCGTTTAAAAGTCGTTTCAGTACTAAGGCATAGTTTCACAGGTTTCTTGATAACTACTAGGTAATTCTAACTACTAGGTAATTTGAAAAGGTATAGGTTCCAACTACTAGGTAATTTCAAAAATGGAACAGAATTTGTATGAAATTTTCATGAAATTTTCTGTTAAGTTAGCTGTAAATGAAATATGTAGTATAAATTCACTTATGCTGTATCTATTTATTCATGTATTTATTATGTATTAAGTATATTTGTGTATTTATATGTTGAAAACCAGCGTCAGACACTAGTTTGTCTGTCATATCGCTGAACTCGACCTATTTGGCGTAGCCGTGAGGTACACATGCATATTTTTTTAAATTTTGTATATATTTTTATTTAAATTTTTTAATTGTAATGGGTGCTAAACATGTGCCAAATAAACCTATTCTTTCTTTTCTTTTCTGTTTAGAAAAGGAGTAAGTAGCAGTTTCCTTAGAGTTAAATTAACAGACTGTGGCACTCACTGATAGCCTAGTGGTATAATCGTCGACTGACAAGTCAGAGGTCTCGAGTTCGATCTCAATGCGCGCATCTCTGACTTTTCGTAAGTTATGTGCGTATTAAAATTAATTATCAGTTGCTAAAACGGTGAGGGAAAACATCGTGATGAAACCAGCACACCTAAAAGATTTTTCAATGGTGAGTAAAGCCATGTCAGAGGCCTACGGGCGGTTTAAACTCTGACACCAGGTTGTTAATCAACCATACGATAAGAAGAAGAACAGACTGTGCCTCATTGACGTAGCTCAAAAGGCCGCAAAGCTGAAATGGGAGTGGACCGGCCACTTCTGTCCCATGCTTGATGAACTACGGGCCAAAATAACTTATTGGTAATTCTTCAGTCAAGTCCACAAATAGTCCAGCGTATTGCCCTTCGATACCCGTTAGCGAAATGGCAATAAATCAAAATGGCGCGTTGATTGTGGTAGCAGTGCAATGGTTGACGTGTAACTACTATTGACACTCACTATCAACTCATATTCTTATTGTGTGATCTGTGGGAGCAGTGAGTTTAATAAAATTTTTTAACCTGAACATTTCAAACATCTTTTTACGTCGTTTTACGAAACCATATATAACATAGGCCTGTATTCTCGGGGGTAGGCAGTGGTTTACGCAGTACACCCACGTTTTGCCAGCTATGTTATTATGCCTAGCAGTTACAGAAATAAATTTGACAATGCACAAACACCCGGACCGGAACTAATATCATTCTCAAGTGTCAACCACACATATCTTGTGCCACATATTATGTCTTGTACAGGAAACAAATCAACATTATGCGTAGAAGATGCATCGCTTTACTGCTACGGCAATAGGCATGGCGACGGTATCAAAAAATCGTCGATTTAATGATATTAGGGGAAACATTATAGAAAAAAATATTAAAACTCTGCTTCAGTTTTATTTAACAATTATTATTATTATTAAGATTTTCACTAAAGTAAAACCTTAAAATATTGCAATCCGCCATTTTGACTGAAACAGCAATCACAGCGTATGACGTCACGCTTAGGTAAAATCAGCTGTCAACACTGTTTTGTTGTATTGAATATTTGACATGTTTACCTAAGCGTGACGTTAAAGACGGCGCCATGACACCTGTGAGCTTTTTTGAAGCACTTGAAAAACTATTAGAAATATGGCTTTATACTTTGTTAAACTAAAGTTTATTACCGAAATAAAGGTTTTTTCGTAAATAGTAAATGTGTACCTACATTACGGAAGAAGATTTGAAAATCTTTCGTCACGCCTATTATGTCGTCGAGTTAAAGGTAAGTAACTATAGTAGGGGTCTCGATCTAGGCCAATCATGGGAGGTAGCATGGACGATAATGACATATTGCACGTCGCAGGCAACTGACGTGTCGGTTAATTGACAGCTCAACGCTTGGCTACGTGCTGGTTCTTTGCTCAATGATACTCTCGCTATCTCTCTTTCTATTCTACGATTGAAAAAGGACCAAAAATATGGGAGGTTACTATTTAACTTCGAATCCAATCCTAATTTTAATAGGAACTAATAGCATCGTTATAACAGACCCTAACACGCGCTATATTGCCTGACTGATTAAGGAGTTTGTTATCGTCTGTTTCGTAGAGAAAATAGGATGGGAATTGATTTGGTAGATCAAGAGTTTGCCCCCTTTTAATTTTTTCAACGCTTAAGCCGTTTAAACCTCCGGATACCATAGGCGTTTGGCATGGCTTTACACTTTGTACGATACTTCACCGTTAGAAAAAACCAGCCTGTAACAATTCTACTGTGCAGGGCAAATGGCCTATTCTCATACAGAGAACGATCTAGTATTAATCACTACGCTAGCTCACTGCTATGATTTTAGACTATTGAAGTCCAGATTTCTTCACGATGTTTTCCTACACTGTTAGTCAGTGGTATCTCAAATTAAGAAAGTACTCATGACATTAAAAAAGTTGGGTATATTGGTACATGCCAGGTTCGACATACCTACGTACCTACTTGAAAAGAGGATCCGTGACCAAAAAAAAAATATAGTATAAAAACTAAAACCCGACTACTTAAAATCTAAAAACAAGCTTCTTAGATTTTAAATAAAATTCTGTAGTCGGAGGCCACCAAATTACAGTATTTACCCTTGGAAGATTATCTAGTACCTATTTACCTATAATACATTAAGGCCTCCGACTACAGAATTTTATTTAAAATCTAAGAAGCTTGTTTTTAGATTTTAAGTAGTCGGGTTTTAGTTTTTATACTATATTTTTTTTCAATGATTTTTAGTGGTAAAGAAACCAATAAAATTCATTTTAATCACAATTTTTTAGAATGTGGTAGTTCTTAAATAGGTAGATTTCTTTAACTGTCAACTTCGGTTCAAACCTTTAGTCAATGTCATGTATTTTTTAAATTAAATTTATTTCAAAGGTGTCGTCCGCGACTTCGAGCTATTAAAACATGGCCTCATATATTTCTTAGAAGTATACATGAAAAGTAGTAAGAAGTACAGCTTGGCAAAAAAGAGTCTGGAAAAATTGGGGGCGCCGCTGTCGCACTTTTCACACTACAATTCAAATTACAAGTTATTAAGTGCTTACATATTTCTATGACGAGTTTTTTGTCATTAATTTTAATCAAATGAATCATTTTTATGT
The DNA here is from genome assembly GCA_936450705.2 of Protodeltote pygarga. NCBI lineage: Eukaryota > Metazoa > Arthropoda > Insecta > Lepidoptera > Noctuidae > Protodeltote > Protodeltote pygarga. The sequence continues at coordinate 12,817,810 of OW388261.2, forward strand.
TATTTTAGTACTCACAAACGTAGTTATTTAAGATTTTTATTTTTAGTTCCAGCTGTCACCGCCTCAGACTCTTTTTTGCCAAGCTGTATAAGTACACATGAAACCTTTTTTGTGGGATATCATCATAGATAGAGTACATTTACCTAAAGTTCGAGGAAGTAAGTAACATGGAGTTGATAATACCTGCTCTAAAATCCCGAAATCATAAACATTACAATTAATTCCCGGGAAATAAGAAATTAATTTTACGTATAATTATTTAATAAGAAATTTGAAAAAACAACTGATACGGATGGGATTCGAATCCACGATCTCCGGTGTACCGTGCCGACGCTCTAACCGCTAAGCTACCGTATCCCATCAGAATCAGTCGAAATTTCAAATCTCTTTCTACGCCTTAGGCGTGTGGTAATATCGATCGGAATACATTAATTATCCGACTCAGTGTTCTAAACTTTGCAGTTTTAAGAAGGCACCGATAGATATTACCACCCGCCCTAGGCGTAGAAAGAGATTTGAAATTTCGACTGATTTTGATGGGATACGGTGGCTCAGCGGTTAGAGCGTCGGCACGGTACGTCGGAGATCGTGGGTTCGAATCCCTTCCGTATCAGTTGTTTTTCAAATTTCTTATTAAATACTTTATTATATTTAATAAGCAAACATGTGTTAAAACATGTAATAAATTCTCCAAAATATTAATTTAACGTTTTAAATACATATGGACTAAATTATTACAATAAAAAGTCTTTATTATGTTTTTAGACATCGGTAACAGATAATGTAATACTTAAGTAGTTCGGTACTAAAACTGTTAAATTAATGAGTTTTATTTTACATACAAAATTAATTCTAATAAAAACTATAGGTCAAAATCCAGTCCATATTAATAAAATCCCGGGATTTAATTGTTATGTTTACGATTCCGGGATTTTTGAGGAGGTATTTTTAACTCTATGTTACTTACTTCCACAAAACCGCAAACCAACGCCATCTAGTTACGAAAAAGAAATCTCAATTTAATTAACATTATTTTAAAATATAATCATAATTTAATAGGCAGTGATGTGTAGAAACTTTAATTTAATTAGTAAATATTTATTGTTATCACGTTTTCACATTGTATGCAGTGTTATAATCACATATATTTATGATAGTCGTAACGGGTAGTTAGAAGCCTGATATTCTAAGAAGTGGTCCAGAATATATAGATAATATATACATATTCTGAATGTGCTCATCAAGACCTTCCATTTGATATCAAACACGATTAATTTACCTTAACTTTATTTTTTTCGAGCTGACTAATTTATTTTTAAAATCCACCTTATCTGATTTTACGAAATTTCATAAATCCTATAACCCGCAGACCATTAAGACGCATCGATAGACACCTTATTTATTGAATTACAACAAATAGTTTAGGAGCTACGAGGGAACAGATGAACAAACTTACATACATACAAACATACATACATACATACATACATAGACTGCTAAAATCATAACCCTCCTTTTTTTTGTAGTCGGGTAAAAACAGTTTTTGTAACACGAAACTTTGTTTTTAGTTTATAAGCATTTATATTGTGTTCTAATTAAATAAATAAATACCCAATACGCCACCGTAACACCATTCTCAACAAGTGATAATTAATTTAAAGACCAAATTTTATTTTTTTAAATAAAGTTTTTTCTTTCTTTTTTACTTTGATGTAATATATATAACTTTATATTTAGGTTTATTGTATTTAAGTTTGTATATAATAGATAGGTAGTCTTATTTAGTATAATTAAGTATTTTATTTTTTTAGTAGGTATATATGAAAATACCCAATTGATAAATAAAATACCATTTGTTTCATTAAAAAAAATAGACCAACGAGGCAGTAAAAATAATAGCCAATTAATATACAACCAACTGTAATATTCTGTTCTAACAAGGTAGAAATACATCCGTTGTGTCACGGAGAGGTCGCGTTCGCTATTAATTTGCGTGTCGTTTCCAAATTTGGCGTTCGTGACTTTGTGCCCTCCGGAAATTGGGGGCGCATGAATTCATAACAACGTGTTTGGTATCCCTCACGTTTGATGCGTTCGCGTCGCGTTCAATTATGAAAATATTTCCAGGTACTGCGAAATATTATGCGTGAGCGGTAAACATAATAACTACACAATGTAATTTATAATGAAAATAAACAGTTTTAAAAATATATATGATATAGGTACGTAATGCTGGGTACATTATATTAATTAATAATTTGAGAGTACTTAACAATGAATAATTATAAGTTGAATACATAATTTAAAAAATTATAATAATTTAAAAAATTATAATAATTTTGTAAAATAATGCAAATATAATATAATTTTAAAGCCCTATTCCACTCTATTATTTTTGCTGTGCCCGACACCCCTGTCGCCCATGTCGTCTCATGATGATCTCATGTTTAAAGTTACCGCCTAAGTATCACAAGTTTTGTGTGAAAGAGTAACAGCATCCATACATCCATACCTCCTCACAAACTTATTTATATATTAAACTTACTTATTTATATAAATAAATTCTTAACATTTTAATAATAAAAGATGTCAATCAATAGCATCACTAATGATGACATAGTCATTGGACTTCGTGGGAAAATAATAAGATTAGTAGAGTATTATACCAAGCCACAGATGTGCCGTATACTGCCACTATCCCATTTAATAAAGCCGATTAATTATACCTAATCCGTACACAATAAAGCGCTCTAATAATCACGAACTAATTCAGCACACACACATATAAAACCGAAACCAATTAGATGCTAAATGCAGCACACAAAGCCCTGCAAGGTGTTTGCCGTGTAATTATAGGAATTAATTAACACAAACATACAAATGAGACAAAGACACAACGAGGTAATGAGAAGATTACAGGCTGATTGTTTATAAATACAATGCAGATAATAACTTTGACACAAAGATATTGGGACACAATTGGCGTTAGATGATTCGCTTTCTGGGCTTGGTGTCTCGGGAGATATTCCCGCTTGAGACAAATATTTATGTGATTGACAGATATTTCTCCCAAGTTGGATATTTGTGCATTGTAATCTAACTGAATTCACGATTCAAGAGGAAATACTAGTGCAACGCTTCGTCACTTCGAGATCCGCCAGACATATAGCTGTCTGTCACTCTCGCGAAGCATAAATAGACGATCGCACATGGTTCGGTCCATGGTTAAAAGATTGTAACTACATCAGTAAGCGACAGTAATTAAAAAAAATTAAGTCGTATTAATTTTAAACTCTCTTTTATGTAATGTTTTGTGAAGAATAGGCAACTACCATAATTTTACGACTATATAGTTAAGAAATATCGCACACGGCTTAAAATAATGTCTATACAAAAGGACGTAAAATAATATAAATTAAACGTTACGTTTTCGACCGCTTTGCACTCTTTGTGCAAAGCTCGTAAATATCCTATCTTAAGACAAGACTAGTAGGTTCGCTTCGCTGCCATCTCGCTCGCACATAGAAGAAATAAAATCAATGAATGTATTAATGAAAAATCGTAATGACATTACAAATGTTTAACAAAGTAAATAGTTTGATCGAAATAAGTTTTCATACATGAAAATAGTTTCAAATGATTTTTTTTTAAATTTAGCTTGCCCTGTTTTTTTTGCTGCATCGACAAGAGCATAGCTCTTAAATAAATGATGATGATGATGTTTATTTTTATGTTTGGTTCAAATTTAGTAATTCAAATTTTACCACCTTCCTGTTGACAGATTGATCTGTTATTTGGTACATACGAGTACCTTTAGTTCTGATGACAAAACCGTTTTACCTAAAAAAAAAATATTTGTTCATAACAATATTCATTGATTTCGATCTTCAATGTGCGAGCGAGACAGCAGATTCGTTTGTGTTCACGCCTTAATAACGTTTTAATTACAATTTCCATCTATTTCTTGATAATATTCCTCTGCGGTGTATTGAATTAGGAGGTCTTTTGTTAAACCATCCCTTAAGAAAATGTTGTTAGGTTACGAATGCGTCAATTACACTTCGAGGCTACGAATTATCCCCCATTCATGTTTAGTGGGGCTTCTTACCAAGCGGAAAATAACGCTTGTGGCGATTTGTAGCTCTACATTTAAGAGTAATTTATCTTTAACGGATAACAATTTGCTAGTTTACTTCATCTAATATTACTTAATACTTTAAAAGCAGTAATAGCCTAGTGGTATGAATCATTGGACTGCCAAGTCAAAGGTTGTTAGTTCGAAACCCATACACGCATCTCTGACTTCTGGATACATGTGAATTTTTGAAATTAATATACGAGAACAATGAGACCCGACTAAACATAGGTACGCGCCTTTAATATATCTATACTTTTGATAAAATTACTGTAACAGCTATGGACTGACCAGTCCCAACAGACGGCACCTGTTACCCATATCCGTCACCCATATTTCTCTGTCTCTTATAGTTTCAGAGTTATACTGCCCTTCTCAATATTACTCCCTGTACATCAAATATAGGTACATATACTGTGTACTTTAACATGTACTCTTGCGTCATTCGACAAGAACGGTGTTCTTAATTAGGGACATTTGACAGCCATGATTAATGTCGGATCGAATCGAGTTGACAATGTTTTTAGTCATGAATCAAAGTCTTGTATTGAATGATGGATCGATGTATTGACTTGACTTGAATTAACACTTCACTAATAACTCAAATTGTTGTGTAGTTTCCGGCCTAAAAATAGAACCACCCCTACTCGTCCCGCAGGTGTCGTCGACAAAGAGAAAGATCCGGAGGATGGGCAGCAACATCCTTCTGTGTAACAGCAATCATCTGTATTATATATTGTCATACTCATATTTTATTTTGTCATACAAGATAGTGTTGGTTTAGGCTTATCAGTTATGTATGATACCAACCTAAAGTATTAAGCTATGAATACACAAAAAAGGCACGCTCCGGAGATACTTTTACCGCCACTTCCACAAGAACCCTAATATTTCCACCAAGAAGTTTCAAAACAAAACAAAAGACCTTTTCCTTGTGCCATAAAATAAAAAAATAATATTCCTGGCTTTATAATACCAAGAATGCGCAATATATATCAATTTTTAACCTAAGAAGTGACATTTTACACCCTCATTCTATTCTCAAGGGTACTATGACAGCTTACACTTCATTTTATGGACCTTGAACACTTCAAACTCATATTTTTATAGCCCTAAAGGTCGTAGCTCACTTACGCGAATCCGCTCCAGCACAGAAGCACAGAAAAGAATGAAGATTCAAATATGGGTAATCTTTTTAAAAAAATCCATTTATCCGTCGTGCTTTTGTCCACAAGGTGAATATGATATAGTCTCAAACTTTCGCGAACACTCAACATAATGAAACAACTTTTTAACGGATATAACTCGCGTCGCAGGCAGTCTGCCTGCGACCACGAGTGCTGCAAAGTACTCGAAACGTCAGGATTGTATTATCAAAATAAAAACGCGAGTTATATCCGTTAAAAAGTTGTTTCATTAAGGTGAATATGAGTTTAAAGTCGTGATATGAGGGTATACTTTACAGTGACAAGTTTAAAAAGCCAACAGCTCGCGTCACAAGCTATTTAATGGTCGTCGTACAGCGCGCTTGCTTAGCTAATAGTACGTTACCGCAAGCTGTATGCCCCACATAAAGCGCTCGGGACTGACTTAAGATGATTTTTCACCGATTTATTTTTTTCAAATTTAAAATTGTATGACAATTTTCAATTCATCGCGAGCATTATTTTATTTTAATGTATTTTTTTTTATTGGGAATAAGCCGGCGAGATTTCAATTCCCTATCCAATTCTCGTCTCTTTGTGCCTGTGGGTATACTGATGGGCCGCGCGTCAACAGCGATTGTTCTCCTTGCCATTGCCGCGGGGATAGCAAGCGTTCTTCGTACCGTTGATGCATAGACAGCGAGAGGTCAACTCGAATTGAGATGGTGCCACGCGGCTGTTGTTCAAGAACGATGTCGTATCAGTGAGCTACGACCTTTACCGAAGCCAGTCCCAGTAGGCAGTTACGCATATTTAAGGCAATCCTGGCTTAAAGTTTTGGGTAGTCTCGGAGGATAGTCAGCTCTATTAGTGGTTTGAGCTTTAAGGGAATTGTTTCTGCCTTTAGTGGTGATACATAATATATTTCTGTTCCTGCGAGCGGTACTTCAAATGGATTGGCGATAATATCAGTAACGCTGTAGTATTACCATAATAAAAAAAAATTGCCTGTAACTTTTCCCAATATAGGGCAAAAGTCTCTTCTCATACAGAGAAGGATTGAGCATTAATCACTGCGCTAGCTCACTGCGTGTTGGCGATTTCAGACTATTAAGTCCAGGTTTTCTTACGATGTTTTCCTTCACCGTTAGTCAGTGGTATCTTAGATTAACTAAGAAAGTACATATGACATTAAAAAAGTCATATTAGTACATGCTAGGTTCAAACCCACACTCAGGCGCTTGCAAAGCGGGTCCGTTACCTATGCGCTACCACGACGTACTAATACGTACGTAATATTACCATGATCAAATTTAATTAGGCAAAGATCAACAATAACAGTCTTCAAGAAAGTCTTCAATGATATTTGTAACTGGTATTTATAAAAATACTGGATTGTGCTCGCGATTTAGTACGCACTATTTTAGGAAACAAAGTAGCAACATAATTCTCTGACGACTGACAACGTTGCAAAACGTTGTCAAACTATTGCGCGACGTTTTTTGCGTTTATTATTGCATAATAACTACGAATAACAAATTCAAATAAATTTACAAAAGTGTCTTTAAGGTTCGAACTTTTGTGGCATAGTGGGCCGTCGTCATTTTGATTTTTTTTTAAATGTTAGCAACATGATGTCCTAAACTTTTAACTTAAGTTATCTCGGAAACGTGACACTTTGTTATCATGTTGCTAACATTTTTTGTATGTTAAAATGTCCTCTATCCAAATATACTAGTCTCATCCTGCGCCGCCACTTTGAAAAAAAATCAAAATGGCGACGGCGCGCTATGCCAGCTCTCATACAAAAATTTTCGTACCCCTTTGATCCCAAAATGCTAAAATAAGGATCTAAATAAATATAATAAAATATCAAACACATTATTTCAAAGCTTTCTCCGTATTTTCCAAGCCATATCGTTTCATGAATATACACTGAGCCAATGGTTTTCACTAAAATGAAATTTGAAAATAAATTGTGTATTTTTATGGTATATCGTAGCTTCGTAGCACCGTAGCAATATCGTAGCTCGTAGCAATATAGACGAGGCATCTAAGGAAACTTAAATGGTTTAAAGATTTTGTGTTCGTACTAAATGTATGTATGTATAAAATGTATGCGTATTATGTATAATAATATGTATAAGAATAAAATGTATATAAAACATTCAAAGTGTGGTTTTATGAGGTTCCGTATTTAACCAGGAACCCTTATAATTGAGTTATAGGTTAGTCGTAATAGTACTAGTTGTACTAGTGGTGATGACCGTTGACTGGCAAGTCAGAGGTCTCAGGTTCAAACCTAAAGCGCGCATTTCTGACTTTTCGTAACTTATATGCGTTTTATAAATTAATTATCACTTATTTATTTATTTATTATTTACCTATTTATTATTATTTTTATTTATTCACTTACTCTGTGGCTCGGAAAGCACGTAAAGCCGTTGGCCCTGCGCCTGATCTCTCCAGTCGTTTCAGATTGCCGTCCCATCGGATTATGAGAGTGAAGGAATAGAGATTGTATCTGTGTTTGCGCATACACTCGTGCGGTTAATATCTCTTATGTAGCCGCTGTGAACGAAATTCGGTTAAGAGGACATTTTTTTTTTGCACACCAACGAAGCTCTTCGAAGTTAGTCGCTGTGGCCGAATACGGTCAGGATAGATAGAGAGAGATAGAGATTATTTTTAATGAGACAATTTCATTTTTTTATTCTTAAATGTCGCGTTTGACAAACTCTCAAATTTTGAGTTTCCTTTTCTAATATATCTATGTACATCTGACCATATTCGACCATTTCGAAGAAGTTAAGTCGAGTGTATATTAACGTAACCTTTCCCCAAATTTGTTGGGTCAGCCTCCTCGATGAACAGTCTTTATGAAGCGTGCCTACCTCGCGACCCTTATAACCCAATTACTGGGACATGTGTAGGATAAGACATGTGGTCAGAATTTTAAACTTCTGTAAACAATATTGGACTAAAGTTCGCAATTTAAAAAAAAATGTCATAAACGGGATTTGATCCCACGACCTACTGGGTAAAGCTCCTAGTCGCTCTCATCATCATCAGCCTGTATTAGTCCACTTTTGAGCACAGGCCTCTCCCAATGCGCACCACTATTGAGCGCTCTTTGGAGGTATTTGCCTATAATCGCCAGTAGCAAATGATTGCTATTACACAGAAGGATGCTGCTGCCCATCCTCCGGATCTTTGTCTTTGTCGCTTCTTACGACACCCGCCGTACGAGTAGGGGTAGTTCTATTCTTAGGCCGGAAACTACACGACACGGTGAACCGATTGCGATGACATAAAGACTAAATAACTTTCAAGATTACGCCGTTTAAGTTTATAGAATTTTAGTTCAAAATAGTTCAGCACTTTTGGCGTGATGCGTTTTCAATAGGCAACATTTTTTAAAATATCAAAACTTATTCCTGATCCTGATAGGTAGTAGTAGGTAGGTAGGGCAGGGGTGGGTACGGGTAGAGTAGGGTAGGGTAGAGTAGAAAAGGGTAGGGTAGGGTAGAGTAGGGTCTCCCCCCGGCCACAAAAAAAAAGGGTAGAATAGGGTAGTTCAGGGAAGACTAGGGTAATATAGGGTAGTGTAGAGTAGGATAGGGTAATGTAGGGTAGGTTAGTGTAGGGTAAAGTAGGGTAAGGTAATGTAAGGTAGAGTAGGTATAGAGGTAGGATAATCACGCGGACAAAGTCGCGCAGGACAGCTAGTAAGATTAGAGACCTATAGATATATACCTATATATATACAACGCATATAACTTCTTCTACTCCCTCATTTTATTATGGAAAAATCCCAATATCGATTTCCTATCCTCGTCTAAATGACAGATTACTACACCAACATTTTATAGGACAATGTTTTATACTCACGTATCTAAAAGCAGTAAAATAAAAGATAAAAAACGGTTATTTACTTAAAAGGTTTCTTAGAGCTGAAATAACTAATTGAAAAGAGTAACACACTCCTCACGAAACCGACAGAGCAAGATTTACGTTAAATAAATACTTGTAAGTAATCTTTTTTTATGTTACAAACGGTAATACTCTGCTAACTTCTAGGGTGATTTAATCCTGTTTTTTACCATTTATTGAAGGTACTTTATTATTATAAAAAAAAAACAGTAAACAATAAATAATATTTAGGACATAAACGACTCAAAACAAAATATACATTTTTTTTTGGCTTCTACGTCAGGATGTAACTTGGGGTCGGCGCAAAATGTCTTCTCCATCCATTCGTGTCTATCAGCCGTCATCTGAGCATTTTCTCCTTTTTCATTCACATTAATGCTTACACACTCCATTAATCCTTTCTTTGATCTCAACATGATATTTAAAAAAGAGAAAAGTAACATATTTTTGTATGAAAAAATATTATACATATTACGAGCAGGATTTAAACCTTCTAAGTTCTAGTTAAATAGGTATAGCAGCTGATTTACCAATAAATTTTCTTTTAAAACAGATTTGGTTTTAAACGTAAAACCGTCTGAGAAAACATTGTAAAAAGAAAACATTATAAAGTTTAAAAAACCTACAAATAAGAAAAAAAAAATATAGGTTACTAGCTTTACTAGTTATATAATAGTTTATTTAGTTATGCAACAATGGATAAAATATAAATATCTTTCCAGACGCGGACGGTGACGACCAAAAGGTGTCAATAATGCTGAACGGAGAAGAATCGGAACTGTACTTCGTTAATTGTACTACGACAAAGGTAAGATTGTTTTCTTAACGAACTTGAACACTTGGAGAACTTTGAGAACGAAAATTTAAAATTTTGAGGAAAAAATAAAATTTTTGAACTTAGAACAAAATTTTTGAACTTAGAACAAAAATTTTTGAACAAAGAATAAGCCAATTAATTCAGAATAAGCTCTTAAAATTACTACAGTATAAAATATGTAGATAAGAATTCAGAATAAGCTCTTAATATTTATACAGTCTATAAAAAATATGCGAGTTTATAGAACCAGAAATAATCATACTACAATTCTAGGAAGAAATCGAGCGCGCGGAGCCCCCAGATGCCTTCGTGGTGATCTACTCAGTGGTGGACAAGGCTTCCTTCCAGAAGGCTGAACAGGAGCTGGCCAGGTTGCTGGACTGTGACATGCTGCGGGCCAGGCCTGCACTGCTAGTGGGGAACAAGATTGACCTGGCCAGGAGTCGAGCTGTGAGCACACAAGGTAACCTGATCATGTTTAATACTCCTTCCTACTGATAAAATGATAAATAATAATAAAATAAATTGCCAACTTATTTCAATCCTAATGTTGAAATATATAGTAAAAAATGACTTTTCCCGTGTGGTTTCCGGCTTAAGAATAGAACCTGCCTAGTAGTCCTGCGGGTGTCGTAAGAAGCGACAAAGGGAAAGATCCGGAAGATAGGCAGCAGCATCCTTCTGTGTAACAGCAATCATGTGCTACTACGATTGCCAACCCGCTTGCCCAAGCGTGGTGATTATGGGCAAATACCTCCAACGAGCGCACATGTGGCGCGCATTGGGAGAGGCCTCTGTTCAGCAGTGGACCAATACAGGCTGATGATAATGATGAATGACTTACGAAAGTTAATATTCTAAAACAAGCTACTATAAATAACTAGCTAAAACAATGTTACCTTTTACTTTGAAGGCATCACTGAGTTTAAATGATACCTCTATTATTCACATCGTCGAACAATATATCTACCTACCTGTCTTTATATTTTATTGAAGAAAGTTCTCTTTATATTCTCGTCGCAATTTCCGGGACGCGTGTCACAACAAGACACGTGTATATTTATATATAGGACTCGAAGCTGTGTTTAAAACAAGATGAAGTGACACCCTTTGTGGAAAATACTGACGTAATAGTAACATTCACACGAATTTAATGTTTTTTTACACCTCCCCCCCCCCCCGTCCTTGTTACAAGAGGTCACATTTCAGGGACATGTCAATGATAAGACGTCACATATTTTGCAATTTTACAACTATAATAAATATAGGAAAACAACTGTTCTTTTTTTATTGCCTAATGATAGAATATTTTTTAAGTTTTTTGATTACAGTTAAAGTTTGTGTGACTTCGTGACGTCACATGTCAAATCTAAAGTTTTAATACTTTAGATTTCACATGTGACGACATAGCTTATGACCCCCGCCCCTTGTTACATAATGTCACACTTATTTGACCCCTTCCCGCCTTAACGTGTTACATAATTTATGTACGGACCCTACGTTGTGTATTTGATTAATATTTTTCCCGCTTTGTATAACATAATTACAATTAAATACTGAGACGAAGACTTATATGTCTTAGGTTGTTATAACAAAACGTTATTCGTTTAACAAAAGCTGTCCACAGCAGAGCCTTATACGGATAATGTGTCTGTATCCTTAATTATTATTGTGATCACAAAATAATAATATTACTTAAATGTAGCGCACACAATCCCTTGCCAAAAAATAAAAGACACATTCCTTTGAACTTGATAAGGAATAGACCCGTCATGACTGTAAAACCACACGTCTAGATATAACAGGGAAAGACTTATTTATACTGTGGTAGGACTATCAAAACCGTGGGTTGAGGTTTAACCCCGAGGTACGGCACTGACTTTATTATTTAGCTCCATAATTCGAAGAGTGACGAGCCATTTGATAATTCAAGTAAATTTTGCGTCAATTTAGTTTGTCCGCATCACAAAATTAGAAAATAACCTTGATGTTTTGTAAACCTGCTAATAAACTAATAGGCAAATTCATAGAAAGACAAACAAACAGTGTTGTAATTTTTTTTCGGTCTATTCTTCTTTTTTTTAAATTTTTTTTTATTAAATCGACGACGATAAAGACGATTTAATAAAAAAAAATTTAATAATTAAAAATCGCGTTGAGATCGATTGTAATAATTTACAATCGATCTCAACGCGATTTTTAATACAAAATAAAAACATTAATACTTATTCTAGTTATTAACATTCTAACCCTACTTCAAAAGTGATACACTTTGTATGAAAAGCCAATTTTCAGATTCAGATTTCGACCTATGTTTCTTGAGGAAAGTTGTTCAGTTTCATAGACATTCTTACCTCCTAAAATTTCAGGTCTTTGAAGCAACAATGTATTTAAAAAGGTTAATGTCTACGATACAATCAAGTTTATGTACAAACTTATAACCAAATCGGCCATCTCTATTAATTTATTATATCCGATATGTACATAATATTTTTATTAAGGACACTTTCGTCTTTCTCATTATCTTTGTATACGAAGATGATTTCCCTTGAGATATAAAAATTAAGCCCACAAAGATGGCGGGCGGTTTGACGTAGGATTAATATATTAACTTGTAGACTCCTGCGGCTTCACTCGCGTGGTCTTTTATAAAGAGTTTGAGAGATATCTGTCTGTCCTCGCACGCAAAGACCTATGATAGCTCTAAAACTTCACAGTACGGTCTTAGTATAAGAGCAGAAAAAAACCATACCTACATAATATTCTATAGGGTCGTCCTAGTCAAGAGGTTCCTCTCTCTAGAGCCCTGGGGGCTTAGCCAAGTTGACTATCTACAATCGCTAACGAATAGAAAACGAAAGAAATGTATAGGATTAGATTCTATTCGTTTGTTTTGACCACGTGACATATCGATAAAAAATAATGTCATCCTTACATTTCTTTCGTTTTCTATAGCGTTAGCGATTGTAGATAGTCAACTTGGCTAAGCCCCCTGATCACCGATAGCTTGGACTAAAGTTTTACTTTAATTTTTACGATATTACGAAATCTAAATAGCCAGAATAATTTAAGTTCATCGCTATTATCATACTGATTAATTTGCCTAGATACGACCCAGTGGTGTGCCTTACAAAAATATAAGTTAAAAATATAAGTTGTAAAAATTGTTAGGAATACCTATTTTTAATAATAATAAGATAGGTGGAATAGTTGGTGTTCATAAGAGTCACGATGAGGGTGGCATAGTATTTAAAACTCTCTATAATAAAAAAACCAAATAAAAAAAAACCTTTTTAAAGGTGTAATAAAAAAATGTATTACGTAATGTATACGATGGGCTTCAGAAAAAGTCCCGCCCTGTAACGACATCTGTTTCACAAATTAATCGACTATTTCTAAGCACATTACAAAGCAATTAACTTTGCTAATGAACTTTTCTTGTTCACAGACGGCAAGTGCTTGGCGTGTACCTACAAAGCGAAATTCATCGAAGTCTCAGTCGGTATTAACCACAACGTAGACGAACTACTAGTAGGTATTCTGAATCAAATCCGGCTAAAAAGACAGCAGTATTCTGCAGAAGGAGGCAGAGAATCATCGCCTGCGCATTGGTACAAATCTCGAGGCGTTGTGCGCGCGAGTATGAAAGCTAGACAGATGTTCACATGGATCTTCGGGAAAGAAGATTCGAAATTCAAAAACTGTGAAAATTTAAACGTCCTGTGAGTAGAAAATGACGGACCGGTGTTCGTCTAATGACATTGGACTTCTGTGCGTGCGGTGACAGTATTGTGTGAAGGAAATTGTTTATTTATATTTAAATGTTAAAATGACACTGGCTGATTATGCTGGCTGAAAGAATTTGTTTTCAATTAAAAGTAAAACGAAGTGCTGTTTGCAGAAAAAACGAACGGTTCGAAATTTTAATTTCGTTTCTACAAACTTAAAAAACAATTCGAAAAAAGAAACATTTATGGTCACAATTTTTTTACTATAATAAAAAACAAAGAATGTTATGTTTTTTTCGAATACAAATAAAACACAATTCTTTTTAAAATCAAATTAAGAATACTGTCAACGAAAAGTACTTTTTTAATAAATCACATCAGATGTCATCTGCAGACGACGTAATCAGCTGTGTTGCTAATAAAAAAAAATATAATGCCAAACATAAAATTGGTATTCACTAGTCGTTATGTGCCAATTTTGAGAGAATTTAATAAAATTACATAAGTTACAATTAAATAAGCTAGTTATTTAAGTGAGACATACAGTATTTTCCCAAATACTTATAATATATCATAAAAATGACGTATCAGCAATATATACATAATAAGTGATATAATATATCATGTAGATAATGTATACTGTAGAAATATGCTAATATTATTGGACCATGTGTACTTACATACATATACTTAAATATTTAAAAAATATTACATGTCGTAATTTTATAGATATGATAATATAGTATCTAAAAATATACCAATATATCCATCTGTGTACTTAATCAATGTATATTTCATATTATTAATTAATGTATAATATTGATTTTGTTTATCAAACCCGATAATTTTTAAACAAGAAACATACTTATTTAAGTATGTATCCAGTACCTACTTGATACAATTTTCGTAAATTTTAATAAAATGAGAACGTTTGTTGAGGACTCTTTTTATATTAAAAAAAACACACTGGGTTTGTCTTTTATATTGTAGGTTTGATACAAAATAAACGAAATTAACGCAAAAAATAACCAAAGGATATCTTCTTCACAAAAGGCATGCGTGTGCGACTCACATCCATCTTAACCTGATGGCCGTTTCGTATCAAATATAGAACAAGTAGTTATAAATTAAAAAATTTAAAAACCCACGATACAAAATTTTTTTTTTAATATAAATATGAACACTCTCGATCAAGTCAGCTTTCAACCTTTTTTCATCGGGAATTAAAAATGTTTGTTAGGTACTGGAACCTGTTTCAAGTTTAAAAATTATCATGAATTTTAATGTAAGTAACAGCTAAAGGTAGGACAAGACATAGGTGTTTGATCTCTGCCATCCAAAGAGTAATTTTGTTGACATTTATTAAGTTGACATTTATTGTGTTGACAGAAAACTTTGTTACTACGTAATAAAGTTTGTTGTAAGTACATTAAAAGTCAAAATGACCACCTAAACAAATATAAACTTCACACTTTTTCGAGAAAACTCATTATTAAAAATTACCCGAGTTGCGGGTTTGATTCCCAATTCGGTTTTAGTGTCTGTATATTATTAAATCTACGAGAAAATCCTTAAATGAGGCAGAGATTTAATATAAACAAAGAAAAGTTAATATTTACTTACATTGGAATTTATATTATTTATACCTTCGTCTCTTAACACATTTGTCAACTTTGTTCAATCTCACAATGATCCAGGGTCCATTATATTCCTTCCATCCATGCCAAAACCTACCCATTTAACGTAAAAAAACTATATTTATAGTACCTAAAATTTACTATAAGAAAATTTCTACCTAATACGACAAAACTAAAAATTTATTCGCTGCACATTTTTTCTCCTATAACAGGTTAATACAGCTTAGCATTAATGATTAAACCACTTTGACTGCTTACAAAATCACTGGTTAAAGTAAGAAATGGTTAAAGTACGAAATACATTTAAAATTTACAAGCAATTTATTCCTTACTTAATAATTGCCTGCTCCAAAAAAATACTGTTCTTCCGCCATCCTTCCTTTTCTTACTAAAATTAATTATTAATTAAAAATGTAAATAAGCAATGCAAATGCACTTAAGGATTTGATGTATTAATTATATATAGTACAATAAGATACTTATACATGTTCATTATAATAATCCTTGTACTTTTAGTAACTGTTATTAATATATACAGATTATTAGAATTAGGTGACTGTAGAAAATTGTACTTTAACTAGTAATTCGGACGTAACTGTCGGTGCCCTTTATTAGCTGACCCCACATTTGATAACCTGGTGGCTTAGCCAAGTTGACTATCTACAATCGCTAACGGTATAAAAAACGAAAGAAATGTATAGGATGACATTACCTTTATTATCGTTATGTCACGTGGTCAAAACAAACGAATAGAATCTAATCCTATACATTTCTTTCGTTTTCAATAACGTTAGCGATTGTAGATAGTCAACTTGGCTAAGCCCCTTTATGTTTTGTAAGTATAAATCCGCATCGTTATCACTGTGATGTGGTAAAGCTTGGACACCATGGCTTGGCTTACTGGAGTGCTGGTCGCATAGCTTGTTATGCCAATAATAAACTGTTCAATATAACAAGAGCCCAACGAATAATGTAATTATTATTGGCGTGATGAGCTATGCAATCATCACTCCTGCAGCTATGGTGTCCAAGCTTGACGACAGCATCACCACAGCACGGTGACAACGCGTATCTATACTTACAATAAATTCATGCTATCAAAGAAAGAGACAAACGCAAGAGGACTTCTTAACACAAGGTACTTTTGTGGTCGTTCATTAACTAAAACGAAAGTGTTTACAACTTTACCCGAGTATTGTTACTTTGCCTACAAACTTTGTCCAATGTATGGTACATTAACAATGGACTCTACATTGCCATAATATTCCAAATACAATAATTAGCAGCCACCTCATTCAAATAACTATGTTCATATATTTTCATCAAAAGTCCCTTTAATAACAAAATAATTAATTCAAAAACACCATAAATTAACACCAAAATAACGTTATTATTCCTATTAACTTTGTCTTTGAATTACGATTCAAAACAGTGCCTTTTTATTGTTAAAACGTATTATAATACCTGTGCTATTTTAATTAATAATAATTTGAGAGAACCTACCCTATTATTAAAGTAGTTAATAAACTTTCACATTGTTAGCGGTATTAAATGTAGTTATATTGATTCGTATAAACGGTTGCATATTTTAATGTAATGTTAAACTGTTAATATTGCCCGGTTAATGTTAAAATTGACCATAAAGGTTGTAGTGTAACTTCTAGAAGAGCTCACTCAAATTTATGTGTTTAAAACATACATCATCCATCATACATTACATCCAGGCCCTGTTCCACAGCTTTCTTCTAAAGTGTCATTTAGAAACCTGACAAAAAAAAATCCATTGGTGTACTAATTAATGACTATTATGAAGTGTCTATCCGTAGACTGAAAAACAGGGCTTGAGAATGTGTAAATCAAAACTGATGCAAGTCAAACATTCTTTCTGCCCGGCTTTTTATCGTGTTGAAAACCCTTTATGGGTGCCCCATTATGATTATTAAGGCATGGTGAGATGGTTATGTCCGACTCACACGGACTAAAAACCACACGGTGTTCCTCCACAAGCCTTTCTATGGAAGTACGGGTTTCAATTGCGCATTCACCGTACTACCGCCAGAATCTTTCTGTCCTACTGATTATGGTATAATTTCTATTGCCTAGTAGGAATTATGCAATGCATAACATAAGAAAATCTAATGCTATTTTTTGCTGTGTTTGATTATCATTTTGCAAAATAACCGGGCAATATCAACAAGGACGTATAAAATTACATTACAAGTCAGATTTGAAATGTCTATGGATAGCGGAATTAGTTTTGTATATAAAATGTTACTAGTATTATTATAATGCATTTTGCAGAATGTATGAGCTTTCAATTGTATAAGAAGGCCTAGGCAGGCTGTGTGGAAGTGTTCAATTATTTGGATAACCCAAAAAAATCTTGATATGAACTTATAGTCTATTGTTTGCGGGAATCTGATCAAAAGCAATATCAAATAAATGATAACATATTTTAAATGCACTATTTTCTATTTTAGAAAGGTCTATGTTTGCAATTCTCGTAGCATTTCCCTCTCTTTTATTCTGCTTAAGTGAAAATACACCTTTATTTCATTTCGGGATTCAGTACGCCTATAGACCTAGTTACAATTTAACTTGTATTGTGTGTGTCGTGCAACCCAACAAAAGGTTGAGCACAGACTATAATTATATTAGCTAGACAATTTATTGTTCTATAAAACATTTATGGTGTTGAAAATTCTCATGGCTAAGTAAATTTTGTTGGTCATCAAAATTGCTTTTATTCTGTGCTTAGCCTCCATACTGGATTTAGTAAGCACAGAAAGTCTTTACACCTTTCTGCTTTACCAAAAGGGTTACTCTTGACTTATGAACCCAATCCCAATTTACATACGAATTCATTGCAACTTTGTAGATGAAAAACGCAAGCCAATACGCGCATATTGATGCTGTTTAACAAATAACAAATAAAATTAAGGTTGAGTTCGTATTTCAAAAGTAAACGCCTTTTCTGATTTTTTTCAACTTTTACCAGTATCAACTTTGGCCGGATAATTTAACACTGCCACACGCCACAGTGTGTGTAGGCCTTTAAGAATATTATCATTATTGTAACATATTGTAGCTAGTGTTTATTGTAAATAAAATGATTGACAATAAATTTGATTACTTTAAGTCGTTATACATTTCCTTTGAAATAAAAACCCATCCCTACTAAGTTTAAAAAACTTTTAAAAAATTCACAAACAATGGTACTTACTGATTATGGTCGTCTTCATCGTATGGTTGATGCACAACCCGGTGTCAGAATTTAAACCGCCCGTAGGCCTAACATGGCTTCACACATTATTGAAAAATCTCTTAGGTGAGCTGGATTCCTCATGATGTTTCCTTCACCGTATTAGCAAGTGTGAAATGCTAACTAATTTCTAATACGCACATGAATCCGAAAAGTCAGAGCTGCGTGCCTGGGTCTCAAACCTACGACTTTTAACTTGGCAGTGCAACGGTCATACCACTAGGCATTGCTCTGATAAGGCTTTACACGCCATTGACGATATCTCTAGTAAGTAAAAGTGTTTTTTTACGTCGATATAAGTGTAAGGACAAAAGTAAGTATACATATAAGGTAGAGGTAAGCTTAAATGTGTGTGAGTAAGACGTATGCACAGTAAAACAGTTACTGCGCACTGAGCCAAGCAAACAGTTCTCTCTAGGGGATTATACAAAATGTACACTTAAAGGGAAATTAGCATTCCGGAGAATTCCCACAACCGTCTTAAACAGAAACAGTGCCCTTAAATAAGGTTTGTAAGTATCACACTTGAAACCTAAGCAAGTGATAATTAATTTAGAATAATACCATTCGTGAGTCATACTTATATATTAAATATTATTACGGTATTACTCACGGGTTGATTTCGGGAATGCTCGACTAGTTTCGCACTCAAATAGAGTCTTTGTATTTATCTACCGTTTGATATCATCTGCCTCATCTGCCTAGCTTTTTCCCAACTATGTTGGGGTCGGCTTCCAGTTTTACCGGAAGCTGAATACCAGTGTTTTACATGGAGCGACTGCCTATCAGACTGGGTTACACGATACCCCTTGGTAAGAATGTATGGACTTGGTAATGGAATGTATGGAGTGGTGGACTTGGTAAGAATGAATGTATGGTATGAAATTTGGGCTTCTGACTACCCGTAACGTACCCGTAACGACTGTCAAAGATCTACAATTGACAGCCGGGGTCAACAGCTTACCGTGCTATCCGAGGCACGGAGGGTGATAATTAATTTATAATAAGTACATAACTTACGAAAAGCCTTGGGTTCGAACGCGAGACTGACTTGCCAGTCAAACGGTCATACCATTAGGCTATCACGACTCTCCGTTTTTTAATAGATATAACGCCAAAATATTAGCACAACCGTTACAAACGTTCTAAAACTGTTAAACGTTCACTTACTTCGACATTTTGATGTTAATTCTATGAATAGTTAGATAATACATGGTTTTATTATGTAAATTGCGGGATTATGAAGCCAGGAAATAATTATGGTAAGGATATTGCCTCCGGAACTTGGGAACGGGACACGTGGCTGGGAAAAGGCACGTTTACACGGGAATATATGTCAAGCAATAGTTGCCCAGCAACAGTCACTGAAGGAGGATAAACAATTAGTCGAGAAACCTGGATTGTTTCCTAATAAAAATTGTATGTTGGGACCCCTTCTATTTGCATAATGTTTATTTTTCCAATACTTTGGCATATTTTTTTGGTATAATAATGTTTTGCCACAATTGTTTTTTGGCATACAGTTTATTTTGCCATATCTATCTTGTAGGCTAATTTGTTTTGGCTTTGTATGTTTTATATATTATAAGCTTTTTTTTTTTAAGTTTTCTACTAAAAAACCAGACAATCCTGAACTATTTCTCTTGCCTATTTAAATATAGAAGATATTACCTACGTATTTATTTATTTTTAATTACTTATCTATTGTTGATGAAAGCCCTGATTAAGGCCTAGTGCTGATGAATGAGAGTTGCTCGTGTATTAACCTTTATATATGGGATACACGTGTCGTTTAGTGAAATGGAATAATGCCTATTGACAACACGTCGGTGTTTGATTTATTGGAAAACAAATAATTTCGTCAAAGTACAATATTTTTAATAAATTAGATTTTTAATTTGCAACGACAACATGTTTGTGTTTCTGTTTTTATGTGTTTTTTAAGCGCGTCTAAATGCAAGCATTGTTTCTTGGAGCGCATGCTAATGCGCTCATTGTTTCGGCTGATTAAGGAGGTTGAGAAGAGTTCCCCAAGAGCTTTGAGCGGGTAAACGCAAACGAAATTAATCTTAGTCTGAATATAATCCAATAATGGAATTTTGTAAACAAGATCTAAAGACCAATATCTGTGCGTGGTTTGACAGAATTCTATTTTTAAAAAAAACAAAGTGTTATTTTTAGTAAATCTGGGTGTGTGATTTGACATGCTCAGATATTTGTGTCTATAAATAGAACTTGTGTTCAAAATTTCATTGGTTTTAATTGAGTAACAATCAAATTACGATTTAACTTCGTTTCTATGGAGAGCGCTCAGGGGACACTCCTCTTAAGGAATTTGTTAAGTAAAAAAAAAAGGATTGGGATAGACTTCGTAGTTCGTGAGTAAGCAATCACAATGTCAACAGAAATCAAAATTCAAATCTCGAACAAGAAAAAGTAAAAGAATAAAAAATAATAATTACAAAAAGCTTCATCAGTATTAAGTACAATCTCTTCAGAAAAATCCTTTTTACAAAATTTATAAGGAAAGTCTTTCTTAATTTCAAAATTGAATCCTTAATTAACTTTTCTTAGAAAAGAATAAGTGCTGTATAAATAGAGGAGATGATAAATGAGAGACCGCTTTGTTGGTCGTACTGTAACGAGTTCAGCTTTAAAGCCAGTCTTAGGTTTGATTCCCAGGTGAAAAGGTTTTAGACGCACGTACCTTTGATATCAATGAACTTAGGCTAAGAAACAGCGTAATTAAACGTAAACGAATAAATAAATAAAGAAATCTCACAAGTTCGGTGTTTATAAAACTATTTTTCCTGCTACTGGGTACGCATGTTCCATCACCCCTGATGTTTTCAAAATTAAAAAAAACTAACTTACTTGCCAAAAACAACGACACCAACAATTTAGACTCATCCATAACCGTAATTATTAAACTCATCAATTTCTATTTTAATTTTGCTATTTTTTTTTAGGTACATGGTGTACGTAGTATAACGTTGTCAACATCGCAGGAAAATGTCTGGGTCAAAATCAGGGTGGCTCCGGCTCATATTCCGTTTACAGGGAAAAAAGGATGACGTAATTGAACCTTTTTTTTTTTTTTTTTTTTTTTTTTCGCAGAAGGGGAAATGCGCCTTATGCATACCGTCCCGCTCGGGGATGCGAGACGGTTATGTCGGGCTCTCCGACCTAGAGATGGTGGGCGGCCGGCATACCGACTAAAACCCCTTCTGTGTCACCTCTTATCCGTATAGTGGCGGGAACGCGGTATCCCAATGTATTACATCCGCGAACCCGCCGCGGACGTCCGTCGCCGGACCCTCCACGGGGTGGGTGTTAGACACCCACCCACCGTGACAACTTCGAGGACCATGTGCAATGAACGCCAGACGACCCCGAGTCTGACGTCCATGGTCCTCACTCCAGCCGCAGAGGATAGGGAGAGCGGCGCATCGTAATACCGACACTCCTCTTCCCCTGCGGCCCCGCCGTGTCCGCAATCTGACGGTTGCGGCCCCGCCGAGGCCGCGGAAGGTAGGGAGAGCGGCGCACCGTAATACCGGCACTCCTCTCCCGCCGCGGCCCCGCACTCCTCAGCCGCGATGTTGTTCATACAACACCGCGGCCCGCCTCAGTTGCGGTGCTGCTGGGTGCTCCACCCTGATACAGCACCGCAACCCGCCAGGGCCGCTCCAAAGTGGGCTTCTGGCCAAAGCCCGCCGGAGCGGCGCCTCCTTGGGGTTCCTCTTAGCTTCACCGTGAGCCCCACCACGGCTACTAAGCCCCCCCGCCACGACAAGGCGAGAACCCACATTCGGGGGGGATGACGTAATTGAACCTCCTTTCATTTGCTCCTTTAGTCCTTTTTAACTACAATCAAAGTAGTATAAACTAATGCTTACCCTACTTTACAAACAAACACAAAACCCTCATCTCAGTATAATCTACCCGCAGCTCATTTTCATCAACGCTTTGTTCATACGAACCATAAATCAATTAGCTTAAGCGTCGATGCAGCTTGTAACAGATTAGCTGCATCGGATTACTCATATGGCTAATGGTATTCTAATTAAGGACTTAACAGTTAGCAAATAAGCTTTTATTTCAATTGCAATGTATGTAGGTATTTATGTAGGTAGTGCCGTGTGGTTACCGGCCTAAGAATAGAACCACCCCTACTAGTCCTACGGGTGTCGATGTCGTAAGAAGTGACAAAGGGAAAAATTCGGAGGATGGACAGCAGCATCCTTCTGTGTAACAGTAATCATCTGCTACTGCGATCGCCAACCCGCTTGCCCAGCGTGGCGAATATGGACCAATACCTCCAATGAGCTCACAATTCACGCGCATTGGGAGAGGCCTATGTTCAGCAGTGGACTAATACAGGCTGATGATGATGATGATGATGATGATGATGTACGTAGGTATGTATGTATGTTAGGGTCAAATCTTGCAAGCAGAATTTTAAACACTTCCTCTTATCCTACGGTTGAATTTAACATGTTAGTTCAGTTCCGATGACAGGAACAACTTGTGAGGAACAACTTGTGACCCGCGGATGCCCCTCAAAATAAAGGGCAAAATTTACAAATCCATTATCAGACCTGTCGTACTGTATGGATCGGAATGCTGGGCCTTGAAAAAGACGGATGAAAAAAGATTGCATGTAACAGAGATGAGAATGTTGAGATGGATGTGTGGAGTGACAAGAAGGGATAAAGTAAGAAATGAGTATATTAGGGGAAGTTTAAAAGTGGCGCCAGTAACAGATAAGTTGAAAGGAAATCGTTTGTCTTGGTATGGGCATGTGATGAGGAGGGATGAAACACATGTGTCTAAAAAGGTGATGAATATAAGTGTTGATGGATGGAAGGGGAGAGGGAGACCAAAGAAAAGATGGATGGAGTGTGTAAGCACTGATATGAATGAAAAAGGAGTAAATGCTCAGATGACGGCTGATAGAGAGGAATGGAAGAAGAAGACATTTTGCGCCGACCCCAAGTAATATGGGACCAGGGCAGGCGAAAGAAGAGTTCAGTTCCGATGACAGTGTATTTTTATCGGAAGCATGATCTTAACTCTTCAATAGTCAACAGCGCATGGGTACAATTTTTGGCAACATATACCTAAGAAATATCACGAAATCCCTGAAGATTTCGAACATTTCATCAAATATTTTTCTGATATAGTTATACCTTATTGTTTTCTTACTCAATTTTGTCTCTTCCATTTAATATAAGGGTCTAATCTAATATGTGTAGCGAGAGTAGGTACCATTATCTGAAGTCTCAGGTGTCGAACAATGCGATTACGACCAAATAAGAGGTTTACGTACTAAGTGAACCTATATGACGAGGTGATAGTGCAAAGGCTAAGTGGGTTGCGGGTTCGATTCTCGTAAGTATTAAATATAACTTAAACCATTATGTAATACAAAGTTCAATAATTTTATTTATTTCTGTCGAGATTTTTAGCAGTGATAGCCTAGTGGGATAACGTTGACTGGTAAATCAGAGGTCATAGGTTCGGAACCAACGCACACTTCAACTTTTCGGAAGTTATGTGCGTATTATAAATTAATTATCACCTGTTCCGTGCCTCGGAGACCACGTTTAGTCGTTGGAACCCCGGTTGTCATGGTGATCTATGACAGTCGATATAGGGAATCAGTACCATTATAAAACAAAAGAATATCGTATCCCTTTGGGTTGCAGGGGTCAGATAGGCAGTCGCTCCGTAGAAAGCTTATATTCAGCTGCATCTGGTTAGATTGGAAGTCGACCCCAACAAAGTTTGGGAATAATCAGGCTAGATGATTAATAAATAGGTATTGATAAAAAAATCGTGCCATGTGGTTTCCGGCATAAGAATAGAATCACTAATCGTCCCGCGGGTGTCGTAAGAAGCGACGAAGGGAAAGATCCGGAGTACGGGCAGCAGCATCCTTCAGTGTAACTCTAATCATCTGCTACTGCGATCGCCAACCCGCTTGCCAAGCGTGGTGATTATGGGCAAATACCTCCAATGAGCGCACAATAGTAGCGTGCATTGGGAGAGGCCTATGTACAGCAGTGGACTAATACAGGCTGATGAAGATGATGATGCTCAAAATGGTATGGTATGAAAATTATCGACTTTTAGTACATAAATATGTCGTACTTACTTCTAAATAAAGTTATTTAACCATTTAGCGAACTTGTGCACCTAGCAGTAAGTATAAATTATAATAATTTGCTAAGTTATGGTAAAATTTTCGAGCGCTGAATTGAAAATGTAGCCAAAATTTCCAAGTAAATCTTAATCTTGGTTTAGAGATTTCACGGCAGTTCTAATTCTATTAACTTGATTTAAATTAAATTCTTAATTGTATTGTCATTTTTGCTTATTTATTTAGCTACATTGTTGAAGATTTAAATTATTATTTTGGTTGTTTTCTTTAGAAATAATTAGGAATAATATTATAATTAGTCGCGTCTAATAGGCATAATTAATTTAGTTCAAGAATGACGTCATGTTCATATTAGACTGCATCATGTACGTGAAAAGGTTCTGCTTATCTATCTCGCTCTAACATACGGGTAGTTACCTATACTATGTTCTTTCTCTTGTCACTTGTCTATCTAGAGACGTAAGGTACCTAATTCTCTAACTCTATGTAAAAAAAACCAATAAAGGTATATGAAGTCCCCTATTAAAAGTTTTTAACACTTCTTCCACGCTATCTTTTCTTATTTTACCCCTGCAATTTTATAAACACGATACACACCTTCCGATCCTAATTATCCGATGAAATCATCATTATAATGATGTACTATCGTGGTCAAAGCCGGTACACCACTCTTAAGTCCCGGAGTCCGAATGTAGAGCTAGCGCCGCCCCTACGCACGTAGCGTTCAAAGCATTTTGATCGCAAAGTGGTGCACCGTCCGTGTCCGCGAAAATACATACTTACTTATGTTTTACAAAATAAAATGTCCTAATTTATATCTTATATTTTAATCGGATAATGTACTTAATAATAATAAGAAAATTAGGATCTGATGCACAACATATTGTCCAATTTCTTCCAATAACTAGGATCGGATTGGTAGGTGTGGAACGTACTATAAAGAAGACTAAAGTAATAAGATATGTTCTATGTAGGTATTTAATAAATATGTTATTAAATTATGTCAGCACATATCTAAATTCCCACTCTATCGATTGCGGTTCGCCTGCGTGGTTGTAGCTGGAAGTGGTTAGCGTCCGCATTTCAGCTAGCCGTAATCTATATCTATATACTTACTACTACGTGAAGCGAAAACTGGATCCCTTTTTAAGAATATTGCGCGCAAGAAGTGTGAAACTTGGATCCTTTTTCAAGTATATTGCGCGCACGAAGGAGTGTGAAACTTGGCATAGTAAAAGTTTATATAGAGAAGAAGTGCAGAAAGCTAAAAATTATAAAAAAAATACTGTTGAATTTCGACCACTGACTGAAACACCTTTACATTTTTCCTTTATGATCTTTTAGCGTCTCCAACTTCCAAGATTTTTTTTTGTATATTACATTAAAGAAATATCAAATCATCAATATCAATAAATATCTCAACTTGGAGGATGGACGGTCAAGACCGAAACTGGTCTGGACCATCCAATTTCCGTCTAACCGCTTTTCATTAAATGGCTTCGTGATTCAAACTGGCCTATCACTACATAGTATATAAAACAAAGTCGCTTTCTCTGTCCCTATATCCCTAAGTATGGATAAATCTTTAAAGCTACGCAACGGGTTTTGATGCGGTTTTTTTTTAGATAGAGTGATTGAAGAGGAAGGTTTAAATATAGTGTATGTATATTGCACCCGTGCGAAGCCGTGGTGGCTCTAGTTTAATTATACAAATGAAACGACAAACTCACTTGCCAATGCCTGCGTGCGCATTTCGTGAAAGCAATTTCCGCAATTAATTATGAAACTATATAGCTTTGACAATTAGAAGTTTGTGCTTAGCTAGAATATTATTTTAATGAGTCGTTATATTCTCTTGCTGCACTTCCCAAATTTTCCACGCGGGTACTTATTTTCCATTTGCTTTGTTGAATACGAACGTTGCTAAAATGTATAATTCAAACAAATTTTATTCAAATTATTTTTAATTCGAACTTAGATAAGAAGTTTTTTTATGTGTTCCTTGTGGAAACACTTTATGGGTGGAATCACTAAGGACTGATGAGGGTTAAAAACTCTGGGTGGAAGAACGGGTTTCCCTTGCGCATTCGCCGTACTCCCGCCAAGTGCCTTTAAAGCCAGTCTTATGTTTGATTCCCAGGTAAAAAGGTTTTAGACGCACGGACCTTAGATGTCAATGGACTTAGGCCCAATTTCACCATTCACTTTAAGAACCAAGTTTAATAAAACTCAGTTCAGCCCTACGCAAATTGCAGTTCTGAACTCAGATTTAAATGCTTGAACCGAGTTTAACTTAGATATAGAAACTTAACTTGATTGATCGCGTTTGGTGTCAGTGGTGAAATCTTAGATGTATACCTGGTGTATTTTAAGCCGCCCCTTAGGCCTCTGATATAACCAAACGTTGCAAAATCTTACTAATTTTCATGAAGGATAGATCAAAATTTAATTAAAGGCGACCCACACTTGTACACAATAACAAATGGAACGGAAATTGCCGAACGGTATTAATTTAGTGCGAACAAATGTGAAACCCTTAAGGGCAGATTGATTCCCGAATTCTGAACGCCATTGCTTTGATTCCGAGGAAGACCATACATTTTGTATTTAATTGGGACATTCTCCTTTCCTTTTCTAAGGCATTATAAGACCGTAACTTGTACCTACAAAAAAAAACATTATATGATTAGATATAACATTATATATAATTGGTGATATCATTTTGGCCTTTACAACTGCGAGGAGTAATTTGTAAAAAATTGCTAACAGACAATACCAAAATGTCTCATTTAAGACGATGTAGAAAGAGATTGAAATTGGATGAAGGTAAAGAGAATTGGCAGCAAGAGGCTCAGTTTGAAAGAGTGTGGTGCGAGGGCGTGTGTAGCGGGTACAAGCCCAATCCAATCCATTTTTTTATTAATTGCCTCCAAATTTTCTTAGATTTAGAAGACATGAATAAAATGATAATTATGAATAAAAAAAATATGATGGAAACTTCTTCTTCTCATTTTTTTATTTTGTTTTCTTCTTCTATTCGTTCTATTAGCCGTTATCTCTTTTCTCGGTTGTTGGTAACAAGCACTACTGTTCACCCGGGTCAGGCAAAGTTTGATTATATATTATATATAAGTCAGGACTTGTCTACATTTTTTCGTACAAATCATGGTGACCCTACACCGATAATTAACATCGTCGTAACACAGCAATCTTGTGACTTCTCTACGTGGCTAATAAATAAATTACATCATTTCTATGGGGTTAGGCCATTGTTGTTTTAGCCCGAAGGCTGACGAAGGTTCAATTATTACAACTGTATTATCGTACCTATATCGTACTATATTGATTGACGTATTATCCAAAGTATCGTGTTACAACTTATTAGTATTGTTATAACTTTAACTAAGTGCGAAAAGAGAGGTTATTAAGTCGATGGGTATTTTTAAACCCTGACAAAAAAAAACCCACTTTTGAATAAGTTTAACTATGTATCTGTGCGTCTGTGGCATCGTAGCTCCAAAACGGATGAACCTATTTTTAAATAGAAAAGTGAGTTTGATCGTGAGTGTGTTAAACAACATAATTATTGAATCTGGGTGTTTTTGAATTTATACTTTTGTTACTTTACGTTACTTTTGCTATAGTCAAAGGTCGTAGGTTTGAAACCCAGGCGCGCACCTCTGCCTTTACGGATTCATGTCCGTTTTAGAAATTATTAATCACTTGCTTTAACGGTAAAGGAAAACATTGTGAAGTAACCAGCACACCTAATAAATTTTTCAACTGTGTAATGCCATGTCAGAGGCTTAAGGACGGTTTAAACTCTGACACCAGGTTGTTCATCAACCATACGACAAAAAGAATTTAAGGAAAATAATAAATAAAATTAATTATATTACGATTCCAATGATCCTACCAACCAACCTATTAGCCAAAAAAATTATTAATCAAATGGTTTAATTACATTTTATATATTTTTTAATAACAATAATTTTAATCTAGTTTAACAAACTCTCTTTTGACCTGTCCGTGTCCACTTAAATTAACAATATAAGCTGTAAAAAATCCACCAATAAGCTAATTTCAAATTCCTTGCTGCGAATAAAATTCTTGCAGGGCGAATTTATTTAATCCACTTACGAGAGCACCGTTCGCCCATCGACTCTAAGTAATTTCATTAGCAAATTCGCTATTTCATTTATATCCCTAATTAAAGCGATGTTCAACTGAAATTTGGGTAAATAATTAAAATGATTTATTCTTCCTAGCTTTAAATGATTCTTTCTTTTTCTGCAAATAAGACAGCTTCTGAGCGATTATTTCTTGTAGGTATCGGGCACAGTGAAGTTTAAAAAATGTATTATATCCCGGCGACTTTCCGAGTGACTTTCATTTCAAATCAGCGACCATGTTGGTCATCAACCCTTCTAGTCTACTCATCATTACATACATAGGTATTAGGTATAGCTTTTTTATGGCAAAAAGTGGCAAACAAACAGGCGAACCTGCGAACCAGTGCGCAACACCAAAAGAGATGATAGATGGATTGAACAAAAAAAGAAGATATTTTCCTATGAAAACATAGAATATGTTCAAATGTAGATAGAATTACAAAGAACATTGGCATATTGACTCAAAATCGTTCGCGCGTAACACGCGTAATACATAGGGTTGCCAACTAAAATTATTTTTATTCATGTAGACCATTTTAAGCCCTTATGAAATAGACAATTCTAATATTATTATAAGACCCGCTATTTTGAATAAGGAATTGAGGTAACTCAATCGCCTCCCGTCGCAATAGCGGGTCTCTTGCTGAGCCCATCGCCAAAAATACGTGTTAGTTGGTAGGTAGCTATTAAGTTTTAAAACTAGACATTCGTTTGAAACTCACAAGGTCATCGACATTTACCAAAACTGAACATAGGCATTTGTTTATTTATTTATTTTAAAACAATAATAGTTTGATAAAAATAGTACAAAGGCACTGCTTATTTCAATTAGAAATTTCTTCAACAGACCTGCGATAGGAAAAACCCAAATCGTATATTATCTATGTTATATTTTAAGTTTTTTTTTGTCGATCGATCCATTAAATGTTAAATAACAGGTTTAATTTTTTAATGAAAAATATCCCTTGTCTTATTTGCCAGATGTATTATGTACTTACATTTAGGAGGTAATTTTTATTTATATTTTGTCGCTCCCAGTATTATCTTTCTTTTACAAAGTTGACAGCCCTTGTCATAGTTACTACGCGGCCTACGCGACGCGTAATACGCTTCGTTTAACCGACTTTTATCTTATACATAATATTGTACAATTTACAAAGATCTTATTTAAAGGTCACACTCGCAACAGATAAGGGCTAAGTGTCACAGTATTTTATCCGACTTCAAAAAAGGAGGAGGTTGTATGTTTCACTGTATTTTTTAAAAATCAAAATTGTGTAATAGAACTAGCAAGAACCTTAACGCCCCTTGAGGATCAAACGAATAATAATTAAAAATTGAAATTTATTTATTAATTAAGTTGTACAATTCAAATTAATAAAGAATGACTAATTAATTAATCAGAAATCGTTTTTTATTATGGGTTTATATTGTTATTATTTATTTTTATTTATTTTTTTAATAATTTATGTACACACATATAACATTACAGAAGTAGGGATACATAGGAAACAAAAGTACAAAGGTACTGCTTATTTCTAAAGAAATCTCTTCCAGCAGACCTGCATTATTAATTATTATTACTATTTCTTGTCATTATTATAATTTTTTTAAGTATTATTTTCTTGATCATGTTTAATTTCAAATACAATGTATATTGTTAACGTATAAATTTAATTGAAAGGACAATTAATCACATCTTATTTGTTTGTATTCGCGCTTGTCAACGGCTTTTCTTACAAATTTAATTAATTTATTGTTTAAATAGTTATTATAACAGGTACTTCTATTGACGATCTAATATATTAGATGCTACCCCTAATATGTCAAATTGACTAAAGCTGGTTGAACAATCTTGAACGATGTATATTAAACTAGTTGTCACCCGCGATTTCATCCGTGACAAATTTAATTTTCAATCACGATTCCGATGCTTGAATGTAGACGAGAATTTCGATAGCACGGGTTTACGAATAGCTTACTGGCAGAGCGACTGAGGGCTTTACCCGATACCTGATAGCTCTACTATACGCATTAAGCCCGTCACAGACTTAGCTATAATACATATGAATATTTTTATAGCTAGGCATTATTACACAGAAATATATATATTATAGTCGAGTGTGCGGTCACGCGAAAATTAGTATAGAAAATATATAGTAATATGCCTAGCTATAAAAATATTAATATATATTATAGCTAAGTCTGTGACGGGCTTTATATTTTGATTAATTGTATACCACCAATTAACTCTACGCCAACTTGAAAAAGTCAACTTTACAGTAGAGAGAAAAATGTGATAATAACTTTTACATATCTCTTGCTCTGTAAGTACACCCTTACACCCCTGAATGCCGGGGTGTATGACTATCATTACAGCATAGGTTTTGGAATTTGAAAAAAGAACTGTCATACTCATACTGCACGAAGAATATTTTTAAAAAGTTAATATTTTTTTTCTTGGTATCGATTAATTACTCGAATCGGAATCTAGACAATTTATTTTATAAAGATTTTATTTTAAATATGGAACTATTTGTTTCCACATCGTATGTTAGATGGAATCGATTTAAAAATCAAACTGGCCAGCAAGATTAGATGCGCTTGCGTGCGTGAAAAAAAAAAAAAGGCAGTCTACTAGATTCCTAAAAAGAACGTGACCATATCTCTTACAAATTGTAATAATTTTACTATTAATTTTAATTAAATACACATTTTTTTCTTCTTAATAAATGTTCATTGAAACCTGCTGTCTTGTTGTTTACTTACCTCACAATCGATATGTAAAGCAGAGTATTTATCTCGGGCGTAAGCATCAATTGCATACTCGGGTTAATTAGCGCCTTCGCTTCGCTCAGGCGCCAAAAACCTCGTATGCAATTGATGTCATACAGCCCTTGGTTAATAATCTACTATTATAATACGAGAGGTTTTAAAATGAAATTTTTATATCTAAATGGCGGGTTATATGTCATGCAAAAAGTAACTTAAGTTAGCGTATTGTGTAATTCGAAACTTCTTTATTTTTGGAAAAAATGCGTATAAAAAAGATTAAAAAGTAATAGTTTTCGCATTAATAAACGCAAAATGCCCAAAAATCGACTTAGCGTAGCGTTAATTGCTGATTTCAAAATATATCTAATAGTTAGTAAATTCTGCATAAACATTTCTAAGCCGCACATTATTCTTATTCGTCTATTGGCAATTTTACTTGCGAAATTTGCTTTCTACACCCCATTAAACACTGTCGAACATTCTCTAGCCAATCCAAATACAACCCTATCGTTTCAGCATACAGCTTATTTTCACTCAACAAGAATATCAGACCCAATAATAGGAATGAAATTCTCGCCAACTAACGCCAAACGAGATTGGACTTTATAGACGTAAACGTCTAAGGTTGGTTTTTGAATTGAGTGTCGTGTTATGGTAGACTGCTTCAGTTAAGAGGCTGCAGTGTAGAGTCTGGTGTAACAACACCCTTAAATTAACTTTAACTAATAGGGTATTAATGACCTCCCTTTCACACTAAGGTGTGTACGCAATCTTCTGTCTCACTCAACGGATGTGAAATATTACGCGGAAGGATGTTTGAAAAAAACTTTTTAGCCTGTCTGATTTGTTCCCAAGGGCACCTAATTTAAATAGACAATGAGAGAGAAAATATTCTTAAAAAGCTTTAGGCTGGTGGCAGTTTTTTTTTTAGAAAACGGAGTGTTGTGAATTTGTGACGTATTGGCACAGATTAATAAATAGTTATTACGTGACAGATACATCACTTACATACAAAATCGAAAATAACTACGCTATATAGCCTACAAAATCTTAATAATAATATACTATACAGCTACAATTTATTGGCATACTATGCGGGCGAAGCCACAGGCGAAAGCTAGTACATATATAAATATACATAATATTAGGGAATAAAACTGTATTTCTTTCCTGAAAGAAAAAAAAATTTTTTCTTCATAGTCAACTGTACTGACCTAACCCGAAAAGCTTCAACAACAATATAACCGTAACATTTCTTCTTATTGCATTACAAAAATAAAACTGACAGATAACGAGCATTAATCCCTTTAATCAGATGAAAAGTACAACCAAATTTGCAAAAGACGAAGCCAGATGACGCAATTCAATTTACAGACTTAAAATCCAGCTCAACCTTCCAACAAAACCAAAAATTATCAATATGTCAGCAGAAGTAAACCTCGTAACGGTCATAACTGGCCATTCCAACTTTAAACGTCCGGAAAAATGTTCCGACTTTTTAAAATTGGAACGGAA
Organism: Protodeltote pygarga; assembly: GCA_936450705.2. NCBI lineage: Eukaryota > Metazoa > Arthropoda > Insecta > Lepidoptera > Noctuidae > Protodeltote > Protodeltote pygarga. The sequence continues at coordinate 12,851,095 of OW388261.2, forward strand.
GCGGAAACGGCTTTGGCACCAACATGGCGGACCAGGGCTGCCAACGGACTCTCTTAATGAGTCTCATTGCTTTGTTATTGCAGTTTTTGGGCCAAATTCTTTTTGTTTGTTATTTTGGCTTTGAATTAGTCATTTTAATTTTGATTTATGGACAATTTGACCTATCTTAGTGATTGTAATGTGAATTAATTATTTACACTATAGTTCATGGCATGTCAATAATTATATGTGCCGTGTGATTTCCAGCCTAAGAATAAAACCACTCTTACTCATCCCGCGGCTAACGTAGGAAGCAACAAAGGGCAAAATCTGGAGGATGGGCAGCAGCATCCTACTGTGTAATAGCAACCACACACACCCTACTGCGATCGCAAACCCGCTTGCCCAGCAAACACTGAATGAGCGCGTAAAATAAGTGATGTATATGTGAAGAGGCCTAGCAGTGGACTGATACAAGCTGTGTGTGTATAATAATCTAAAGGCACCTACAGGCACGAAAATTACAGGAAAATTGCTGACCTTTGAGATGTAGCCAGTTCCGAACCCTTTAAAGGTTCAGTTTCCACCAAAGCGAAGCGAAACTAGAGCGAACTGGAACGGGAAACACAGATCTGTCATTTGTATGGAAAGGAAACATATCTCCTCTCCGCTCCTGTCCGCTTTTTAACATGGAACCCTAACACCAGAAAAAAGAAAAAGAAATCTGTAGTAATATACTAAGCTCTAATTTTGTATGCAAATGTTATCGACTAACTCTAACATTTACCCAACCAACGCTCTTACCTTTTGTTGCGAGATATTAAATCTCTCATTGCCAGAGGATGGGCTTAGGAGTTTCTAAGAAATTAAAATGTTTACAAAATCCAATATGTATATTTAATTTGCTGGCAAAAAGAAAGCAGAAAAACTAAAAATTTTCAGCAAAAATATCAGTTTCATCGAAAATTGATAAAAATTGCTGAAACAAAAACTTTTTTAAACAATTTTGATGTATACTCGTAACAATATAAGTTTTTTTTTTACGTAAAACGGGTTTGTCATCAAAACTAAAGCTGTGTACCAAATATCAGATCAATCTGTTAATAGGAAGGGGGTGAAATATTGATTACTAAATTTGAACCAAATAATAAACAGGTCAAGCTAAGTAAAACCGTTTAAAAAGTAGTACCCATATATATCCCGAGTTTTTATATCTGCAATGTGCGAGTGAGATAGCAGATTAGCGCGAAGAGACGCCTTAATGTAAAATATATTGTTTTCTCAGCATTTCAGAGGCTTTGTAGCGTCTGACGCAGGAGGTCCTGTTGACAAAACAATGAAACATTTTGTAACTAAATTTAATTTTATGTAACTATTGTTTGTTACAATATTTAGGATTACATAGCCGAGGACAAGTAAACAAGTTGCCAGGAATATTAGGCCTTTAAGCTATTAAGGCTTTAAAAAGTTCACAAGTTTACCAACATTATTTTATAACTTTTAAACATCGATTTAACAAATAATTAATTAAATTGTTGTTAGAAAATTTTTGTACGTGCCACTTTCGAACCCACACCCTAGTGCTTGCAAAGCGGGTCGTAACCAATGAGCCACCACGACTCAACATAACTTGGTCTTGGACTCATCATTTTGCGTTCCTCTAGGCCCTGCACCCTAAGTCTAGGCACTGCTGGCACCGCGCCCTATTTACAGCACTGGTAACCCCTTGCACCAACTTCTACTTACTAAAAAATGGGGGGAGGGGGTTGGTTTTCTTGAATATTAATGTGTTTTATTTATTTATAATCAATTTTTTTGAAAAGCGAGAAATAACTCATAATAGTTCGTTTTTGGAATCTCAAAATTTTCGGAGCTAGTCGGTGCAAAGCTAAGCCGGGTTCCAGATTAAATCACTTCATCCTAAGTGTAAGCTTTTCAGTATTTGAAGTCGGTTTTTTTTTAAATATGTCGCAAGGCATCTTATCTAACTATCTTTACTAAAATATTTTGCTTTGATAAAGTAAGAGCTTATAAGTAAGAGCGTACAAGGGATAAAACTAAAACTAACAATTTAACTTAATTTAAGTTGGTTGGGACAAGTTCTACGCGAATTCACGCCTAACGCAATACATTACTGCCCCAGTGGGACTCTGAGGACAACCGTTACAAATAAAAATACAGAAGTATCATTATAGTATAGATCAGCTTTTACCACTTACCGGTCGCGACCCGATACCGAGCTATCTAAATCTAAATTACCGGGTCGCCGCCTTGTTTTAGAATAATACTATCGATCATTTGCAGCAAACTTGGATTCTTTGGTATGAAACAGGCAGCTCCATACCTTGCACTAAATAGCCGCTACCGAAATATAGAGTCAAAATTAATATATTACAACGCCAACGTAATTAATTTAAACATAGTTCTAATAACATTAAATGTGTATTATTTTTCTTAATCTAACCAGCGGTGCGGTGGGGGTGTTAATAGTATTGACTGGGATAATTACTTTTTATTATAATTATTATCTATACTTATAAAATGGTAACGTGACTGACTGACAGACAACGCACAGCCTAAACCGGTGGACCTAGGGACTTGAAATTTTGAGACAATATTCTTTAAGTACTGTAGGGGTGCACTAAGGAAGGATTTTTTGAAATTCCCCCCCTAAATAGGTAAAAAAGGGGGAAACAGGTTGTATGTAAATCCGTCATTCTTAATGTTAAATGTACGAAACTTGGTATTCAGCTTTTCGGTTGATAAATAAAAGGACGAGCATTATTTTTTTTTTTTAATCTACCCTTGAGTGGATAAAAAAGGGGGTGAAAGTTTGTATGGAAGATTTGTTATTTTTTAAGTTACAGATGTAAAAATTAAAAATAAAAAAGACGTGTATCAAAAAATTTAGTATTTTTTTCCATTAAGGAGATATAAAAAGGGACTAAAGTTTGTAGTTATGAAAATCCCTCATTAAACTTGATAATTAGCTTTTCGGTTAACGAATAAGACGTGTTTTAGCTTTTTGATAACTTTACCCATTAGGGGGAAAGGGGGGGGGGCGAATATTTTGTGTAAGAAATTCGGTATTAGTAAGAGACATCAAAGTGGCATAACTATGCACGTATATCTCGATATTCAATCACTTTGGGGAGAAAATATAGAAGATAAAAGTTTGAATGAAATTCTGCCATTTTCAAAGTTGAAGCCATGAAAGTAGGTATACACGAGAACTGCTGGACCGATTTTTATGGTATTTGATTTGTTGGATTAGTCTCCGCCTATAATAGCAGAATTGAAGAAAAAAAAAATGGAATTATACCCCATGGGTATGGTAGGGTATGGGTAGGGTAGGGTAGAGGTAGAGTAGAGTTAGGGTACGAATAGAGGGGTAGGGTAGGGGTAGAGTAGAGTAGGGTAGAGGTATAGTAAGGTAGGGTAGGAATAGAAGGGTAGGGTAGGGGTAGAGTAGGGTAGAGGTAGGGTAGGGTAGGGTAGGGTAGGGGTAGCGTAGGGTAGGGTAGGAGTAGAGTAGAGTAAGGTAGGGGTAGCGTAGGGTAGGGGTAGGGTAGGGGTAGAGTAGGGGTAGGGTAGGGGTAGAGAATGGTAGGGTAGGGTAGAGTAGCGTAGGGTAGTGTAGGGTAGGGTAGAAAAAGCGTAGAGGTAAAATAATCACGCGTACAAAGTCGCGCGGGGCAGCTAGTAATAATATAATTATCACGAAAATTACTGGGTCACAGCGGAACAAAGTCTGGGAAACACTGTTAGACAGATTTTCCGTTAAATAGATTTGTTTAAAGCCATGTCAGAGGTCTACGGGCGGTTTAAACTCTGACACCAGGTTGTTCATCAACCATCTGATAAGAAGAATAGATTTGTTATAAAAAAGAGGGGTATGTATCTGTGTGTCTGTGTGACTATATTATCGTAGCTCCAAATTTTTTTTTAATAACTAACATTTTATGACGAAAATACTGTCGATTGTATGCACCGATCACATAATTATGTATCGGTTGCTAAAAATCAAACTTTGTACTCTGTGATACTTCTACAAATTTATTTTATGATTACAAAGTGTAAACAATCTAATAAATTGATCTGAACTACTAAAAGTGATAAGGTAGGTACACTTCAAAACGGTCAATTTGCCCCACCCGGGAATTAAACCTTCGTACTAAACGCAGTGTAAAGGATCAATACGAATTCTTCCAACTAATATTTTTTTTTCTTTTTGTATTTATTAGGTTTAGTGTATTTATAGTAAGTAGACTTAATTTGTAAATAATTTTAACGTAGTTTTAATTTTATTTTTAAATATTAATTATTAATTCCTGAATAAAATGTTCGCACCCAAAAAAAAAAAAAAAACTAATATTATAAATGTAAAGGTTTGTATGGATGGATGTTTGGAACTGAATGAACTCTTTCACGCAAAAACTACAGAACGGATATAGCTTATACATCAGAATAATTATACATAAGTTACAATTTATCAACATATTATGTGGTTTGGTTTGGTGAACTTCTCATACATCTACATCTTACTTAGATATAGATCTATGAGAATTTAAGTTCTCCATATTTCCTCTTCACCTTCTCTGTATGAGAAGAGGCCTTTGCCCTGCAATGGGACAGTTACAGGCTATTTTTTCCATTTATTTCGTATTTAACGCTGCATTCACACAGAATATGAGAATATTCAAAATGGCGTCGAACAAATTTTCATATTTCAGCTTCGTGTATTTTAATTCATGCATTAATAAATACTTGGTATATAAGGTTGAAAGTTGTGTAACATGAAAGTTTCACATCTTTCGTTCGTTCAGAAAGTCGTTACGACGGATTTATAAAATTGTTAAACAAATTACTTATTTGTTTTTTGTGAAATTTTTACATTTAGCACATATTAGCTTATTAAATATAAATATTTAATAAGAAATTTGAAAAAAAAACGGTGGCTCAGCGGTTAGAGCGTCGGCACGGTACGCCGAAGATCGTGGGTTCGAATCCCATCTGTATCAGTTGTTTTTTCAAATTTCTTATTAAATATTTATAAATGATTTGTTGTTTGTATTATAACTATAATAGATCCAAACCATTTATGGGCCCTGTGGTCCAGCTTACCACGGTCGGCGGATCCAGTATAATATAAATTAACTGTGAAAGAGCCATATTTTATCACAGAAAAGGAAATAGTACTACAGAAGAACTACTCTGCATACTTGGTATTCCAGTGGTTGCAACCAGCCATGCGCGAAACCACTTTGCGTCGCTTACCAAACCAACATTTAAAAAGGTTGACTATTAAATTGCCATAGAACAGAATAATCAGTAGGTAAATTTGTATTTACTAATATTTTCACGAACTTACAAAAAAAGAAAATTTTGTTTGAACACTGACAAAAACAAATATGAAAAACAAAAATACAGAAGTCAAATAATAATAAAAATAGGCAATACAGTTAAAGCAATATGGTCATGAGCAAGTGTCCCATAGCTGGACCAAATGGGTGTTCAGATCTTCATGTCAGGCACGAATGGTTGACGCTGATTTTCATCTGGAACCCTTTTGCTTACATCATTGCTTTTTCTTAGATCTGTGCTATACCTCATTGTTGCATGTTTGCCTGGGTCCATACAGTTATGGCAAAGTGACAACTTCCAGCTCTTATAAGAACTAATTCGTTGTTTACCTTATCGCAGTCGCAATCTTTTTTTCTTAGATCTGATACATTTTTGCCTTGTTCTGCAAATTTTGTAAATAAGTTAAACCTATCTCGTTTCTACTGACCGAAAAGTACAGACATAAATTTAAGTATTCACATGGTTTGAATACACATACTAGGGGCATAAATTTACAGACTTGATTTACTGTATCATATTTAACTATACAAAAATTGCATTTAGAGTAAGTCAACCAATGACATTATATACGGAGAGATATCATTGAAGTCAACTGAGATTATGCTCAGAGCACTTAGAATAGAAAGATATGTAGTGTAATCATACGTTAAATTACCATAACAGGCTTGTGCCCGTATCCTATCCAAACTTCCTAATCCTAACTAATATTATATATGCGGAAGTAAGTTTGTTTGTTTGTAACTTTCAAGCCTTAACCACTAAACCGATCGTCCAAATATTTGCAGATACGTTGTCAGGTGTACAGAAAAGGACATAGGGTACCTTTCATCCCGAAAAAAGTTATTTTCCTGAAGACAACATTAACATACTTACGATAATAGATGGCGCCACGTGTCTTATAATCATGATTGAAAATTAAATAATCGCGGGCAACAGTTGTATGTTAATACATTTTTCATCTCATTGCAACATTCAACCTCTAAATTCATAAATCACTGCGACACTGGAGTATAACTCAGTATTCTGGATTTTCGTGAACACAAAACAATGCCAAGTTCGTGCATTGCTCAATTAATTGTATTTCTAATTAATATTTAAATCCAATTCATTTATACAGCGGTCGCAGTGTTAGCGGGCTACCACAAGCGGTACTTAGCGATAAATATAATGTTGCAGTGAAATTACGATTTCGAGAAATTCCTGATATAAGAATCTTTTACCAGATATACTGATTTTGTTTTTCTTTAGCTTCAAAGTGCATTTGGCTTTTACATACATAAAAAATCCACCGCCTATAAAAATCGAAGCTGATTTTTTTTTCTACAAGAATTTGAATCAATACTTCGAATGAATCGAATATTGGGTGGGCCCTGAAATAGGACGATACGTCGACCGACCGGGCCAACAGCCTGAATACAATAATATGTGCCTTTTTTTCATGACATCTTGAATTTGGGAGTTTTTGTTAGATGAGTTGCGCTCCAGTCGACATTGGGAACTTTGCACTAGGTTCTATGTTATGAGAATACAAGGATGATGAAACCGCTCTCACTCGGACCATACACCGTCTCATTGAAAACCGATTACACCAGTCGCACTTAAACACATATTAAAACAGAGCCTTCCGAAATACGTGCCATTGTCCGGGATTTGTGGGGAAACGAGGATTAGTGAAAAAAAAAATTTTATTAAAAAAATGTGGAAAATTGATCCCGAGTTTTCCTTTTGGGATTTCAAGGGTGAAGGTAAGTTGTCTTAATGGATTATTTTAAGATTTTTCTCGACAGATTTTTGAAGATTATAAAATTATAGCTGTAAATAAGACTTGAGTTTTTTTTGACTCTGTTCAAACTGATATATTTCAGCCTGAGGTCACTGACTCAAATCCCAGTAATTTTTCTTGTAGTAGGGTAGATTATTATTTGAACTTTTTGACCTTAAATTATAATACAACGTCTGAAGCTTGTCTGAAGATAACATTTAAGTAAATTGGTAAATTAATGACGAAGATAAAAAGATTTAGGAGGTGTCGTATAATTTGAAGCCCTCCTTCAGGTTCTTTTATACAGTAGTCAATGGAAGATTACTTTGCCCTTTACTATTTTCTTATACTTTTCTTTTTTTTTCAATAAAAAAAAATTCAAAAGAAATGTTCCAAATTCGATACCGTTCGAATTCCAGATTCAAAAAGTAATCGATTACGAGCTGGAAATGTGATCTTACTTCCCGTGCGGATTTAGAATGGGATTGAATATGGCGCCAGAACTATTTGCTTCTCGCTCGCACACTTTGTCTTTGATGTATCTCGTTCCTACTCGCACCTACAGGTTATATGAGGAGACGCCATTTTCAATCCCATTCTTTAACGGCACGGGTATTAGGTTTATCATTAACTAGCGACCCGCCCCGGCTTCGCACGGGTGAAATATACATATAAACCTTCCTTAAGAATCACTCTATCTATTAAAAAAAACCGGATCAAAATCCGTTGCGTAGTTTTAAAGATCTAAGCATACATAGGGACAGACAGACGGCGGATAGCGACTTTGTTTTATACCATGTCATTAATAAACAGATTAAGACGTCCCCTAAAACAATTATGGTCGGTGTGTAACAATGTATGTCGATGCGTGTGTGTAACTATTACCTTCGTCGTGGTAACAGTTCCTACACAGCAACTAAAATGGTTATATATATAGAACCAACTCAATCACATCTTATTTTCAGGAGAATACAGCGACCGAAAGTTTCTGATGAGTACCCCGTTCCCCATGGCAATCATATTGATCTCATACCTCTGGTTCGTGCTGAGGTTCGGACCGCAGTACATGAAGAACAGACCAGCCTTCAAGCTGAGGACCTGGTTACTCTTCTACAATGCTTTTCAAGTCGTTATATCCTTTGTTATCTTTGCTTTAGTAAGTATTTTAATTTATTCGTGATAGCCTAGTGGTGTTGACCGTTGACTGGCAAGTCAGAAGTCTCGCGTTCGAACCCAAAGCGCGCACCTCTGACTTTTCGTAAGTTATGTGCGTTTTATAAATTAATTATCACTCTCCGTGCCTCGGATAGCACGTTAAGCTGTTGGCCCCGGCTGTCAGTTGTAGATCTTTGACAGTCGTTACGGGTAGTCAGACAGTCTGACATTCAGTCTTACCAAGGGGTATCGTGTAACCCAGTACCTGGGTTGTGGAGGTCTGATAGACGGTCGCTCCATGAGGCATCCAGTCCCACCGGACGTCCGGTGGGACTGGAAGCCGACCCCAACATGGTTGGGAAAAGGCTAGGCAAAAAGGCAAATATCTGGAGAATAGGCAGCAGCATCCTATTGTGTAATAGCAACCATCTGCTACTGCGATCCCGCTTGCCCAGCGTGACGATTAAGGGCAAACACATTTTTTTTTGCGATTTCAGGGTTGGTCCCAAAGTAAAAGTTGTTCATAATTATGAGTTTAATAACCCCTTTTCAGGTTGCGGGTTTTTTACAAATAACCCTGTATATATTTAATTCATAAATAATAATTGTATCATAATGTAAATAAAACAAACCCACTTAAATTCTTTGTTCAATATATCATCACAACACGAGGTCGTTTCCCATTGTTTTACACCAACTAATTACCTCTGCTAATGAGTTCATCTTTACAATGTGAGCTGTGTGACCTTAACTTTAAAGTTTAAAGTTCTTTGCCTTGATATGCAATATGCATACAATTGAGTACAATTCAAGATTTGATTCTTGAACTTCAGTGAAGGTTGAAGTGACAAATCTACAAGTCTTTATTTCCTCAGCGTTAAGGCGCCTCTTACCGATAATTTGCTTTCTCGCTCGCACATTGAAGTTGATTGTAGATATAAAATCAATGAATATAGTTATGAAAAATCGAACTACACCATATGAAGGAGAACAACATTACTAAGTTTCAGCAAAAAATTCAGCTTGATCGAAACATGTTTTCATACATAGAAATGGTATAAAATTAAAAATTCACTTAAAGCTATTTTTTTAATTGAAAACATGTTTTGATCAAGCTGATTTTTTTTCTGAAACTTAGTACTTACTGTTGTTCTCCTTCATATGGTGTAGTTCGATTTTTCATAACTATATTCATTGATTTTATATCTTCAATGTGCGAGCGAGATAGCGGATTAGCGGTAAGAGGCGCCTTAAGCAGAAGTACATAATTTTACCTAGTAGTGTTTATTCCCTTGTGAAGACAGCAGTATCTAGCCTAGTGGTGTGACTGTTGACTAGCAAGTCAGAGGTATCAGATTCGAACCTAAGTCACACACCTCTAACTTTTCGGAAGTTAAGACAGGCTCACTGTATTCCCCAGAGAGGGTAAGCAGAGGTGTTTGCAGTATACCCACGTTTCACCGGCTATGTTATAGCCGTTATAGGTCCCAGAGAATTTCCTAATGGAAAAACCCAATAACACTTTGCCCGACCCGGGGACCGAACCCCAGACCTCGACCTCAGCAGTCGCGCTTGTTACCACTAGACCAACAACGCCGTTTTCGGAAGTTATGTGCGTATAATAAGTAACACCTGCACCTACCTTGTTCAACTTGAAAATCAAACTTACTACCTCGTGACAAACTTACAACTTAGCGTAGCACAATTCCAAAGGTTTTTTCTTACTTTAAATGGTTTTTTTTACGTAATGTTCAAAGTACAATCAAATGGAAAAAAGCGGCTATAATATTTACAATATTAAATTTTTACAGGGCGTCCATTTCTTATGGAAATACGGCTTATGGCATTCGACGTGCTACTGTGAAAAAGAAGGCATTGGAGATCAGGTAAGAAAAATTACCTTCATTAAATACCTTAGTTAGAGACCACAGTATAAAAAACATTCAGTACGGAAATTACGTACAAACGCTCGAAAATGGCACACTCACACAAACATGCGCAACGACCGCGACGCGTTGTAGATACTGCGAGCACCGGGAAGTTCGCTTAGGAGTCTCATCGTTACGTAATATTACGCATGGGAACTGGCAACTACAGTCATTCTTATAATAATTTTATGACTATTCATAGATTTATTACTATTCATAAGTGCCTAAAATGGTCTACTTGAATAAAAATATTTCGATGTATGTGACTGTGCCGTTTTGAGCGTTTGTACGTAGTTTTCGTACTGTATGATTTTTATACTGTGTTAAAAATCTAGATTAAATCTAGTTAAAGTTTGAAAGTGTAGTTTCTTTTAATCTGTGTTCTTGTCTAGCGTCTGAGGCAATAAAAAGTTTCTAGTGGTACGACGCGGCGACGAAGAAACTTTGCTTCTTCGTATAATAAAGTTTATCATTGCACTTTAAAGATAAACCGAGGTTTTAATATAAACTCTATGTATGAGCTACAGACTTTGCCATACAAAATCCTGTGTGCTCTACAAAATTTAAAAATAAAAACTTAAAAAAAAAAACAGAATTTAAAACACTCATCTGCCTAGCCTATAGAACAAAAAAACTTAGACCCGATTTCATTTGATACTAAACGCGATTAATCAAGTTAAACTCGGTTCAAGCGTTTAACTGAGTTCAGATCTTCAATTTGCGTAGGGCCGAACTTAGTTTTATTAAACTCAGTTTTTTTAGTAAATATAAAATAATAGTGAAGTAAAATAAAGTAATAGTGAATATCATTTATTGCAATCATAATTATGTTTACACAAGAGTTCTTAAATTTAATTGTACAGAGTGAGACAAACATTATATTATGACCCTATCAGAGTGTAGCAATGTACCTAATAGGAGCAGACCAACCTATTCCAAATTCAATTTTGTTCGATATTAAAGCGCCCATTACATTATCCAATTTCCAGAGCGCTTGAATTAGTGCTGCAGTAAAAGAAAGTACTAAGAAAAGCCGATCATTCCCGTTCGGTAACACCCCCCCGTCGTCCACTCTGTTGACGAGTGGGATTTTTTTTAAGTGTTGACGATCCTTCCCGATCTTCCAGAAATCACACCCCACGTGACATTGTACAAGAGTCAAGACCTAGAAAATTGATTTTATCCTGACTTTCGAAAGGAGGGGGTTATTTTTATGTTGCAACCATAGTTTATAATCGTTTTTATTGAAGTATGCTTTATAAAACTCTCATAAAACTTTTGGATGATATACATTTATGGAGACTGAAAGGCTGTCTAACTGCCTTTACATAATACAAATTTAGCACGCTAATTAAGCGCTCTACAAATTAGATAATCCACCGACTCCAAAAGGTACGTTTAGCTAGTTTTTGCTTTTTATTGTTTTTAAGTCGGTTTAATAAAAGACTAATTGAATTTTACAACAAACAATATATTTTTTAAATAAAGAAAAATTCGATTAGGTACGAACAGCATTTTGTACATTTCAGAGATAATTAAATTGTTTGCTTGTTTTTGCTTCCGAAACAAAAATTCGCTAAATTACGTACTAGTACTTACTACGTAGGCTACAGATAGGCTCTAACTATTAAATAAATAAAAAAAAATGAAACAGAATTTGTATATTTTTTTAGATAAGGTAATAGAAACCAGTCAGCTGTGAAACTGATCGCCTAAGGATTTTATATAGATTAATATGGATAGCCCAACCTTATTCACAACGTTTATTTTATAAAGCTAATTCAGTTTTATGAAAGATCAACTTATTTTAACTTCATATACGTTTTCCTCGAGACTCAAGAATACCTGCCAGTGTTACTCAATAATTAACGATGTAATTATGAATTTTGCATATTAATTTATCAAAAGCGCGCGGATTTTATGATATTGGAGTAATTATGTTATTTTAAGCTTCATAAATGAACGAAAATCGGTCTTAAAACATAGAAAAGTTGAGTATAGTAGTAGAATATAGTAGTGCGCCACAGACTATCCACTTACTAGCTTCCTCTTTCTCATAAATCCATCTTCCGATATAGCTCCGATAGCCTAGTGGTATGACCGTGCGACTGACAAGTCAGAGGTCTCGTGTTCGATCCCAAGGCGCGCATGCTAAAACGGTGAGGGAAAACATCGTGATGAAACCAGCACACCTGAGAGATTTTTCGATGGTGTGTAAAGCCATGTCAGAGGTCTACGGGCGGTTTAAACTCTGACACCAGGTTGTTCATCAACCACACGATAAGAAGAAGAAGAAATTAATCCATCTAAAGGTTATCTGTAAGAGATCGCTTTTAGCGATAAGACCGCCCATTGTACTGTGGCACGCTGGCCCTCTTGAGGGCCCGGAGTGACCACAATTACCTACTTAATCATTTCGTAATATTCATTTTTACTAACTTTAATATTACAAAATGAAACACTATTTATCTGAAAGCTGACTGAAGACTTTTTTATTTATCTATACATATAATAAAATCGTAACGAAGTATGTATGTAATTGATTGGCGCGAAAACTACTGGACAGATTTAGTTGAAATTCGGCAAATATACTTTTTAAATTCTTAGTCAACTTATAGGGTATAAATTATCACGTTTATAATTATGGGGGATGAGCAGTATTGTAGTAAGCAGCGTATTTCTAGAATTTGCTGCAGAATTGTTGTTGTTGTTGGGAAAAATATTATTAAATTTCAATTTACAAAATATTATCACGCTATATCCACAAGGAGCTAAACATTACATAACATAACATAATAATATCTTTTAGGAACGATTATTTTGTCTACATGTCAACAGACTTCATAGTCTTCCGGTCGGGCGAACGCCTTGGAAGTGTAAGGCTTTGGGTTCGATCCCCAGTTCCGCAAACTTTTTGTGGATTCTTTTGTATTTTTTTTGTCATTGAAATTAATATGTATTTTTGTGGTATTTCATTCTTAATGACTTTTATTACTTACCGGCTGAAACCCGAAGGAAACATGCTTTTTAATAATTTTTCAACTTATAAAAAACGTATATGCAACGAGGTATGGAAGGATCGTAGCAAGTGGAAATCCGTTGTCTCTGCCTACCCCTCTGGGAAACAGGCGTGAGTCTATGTATGTAGGTACGTATGTAAAAAACGTCACCACTTTAATTTGAAACATTTATAAAATTTATATTATTTAAAACATAGTGTTTTAGATGGCGTTAGAGTCTATTTAGATCAGCGGAATTCTTTTTTAAATATTTCAATTTGAAACCCGAAGGAAGCAACGCGCATCGTGTGGGATTATACTTTTAAAAATTTCAGCTTATAAAAAAAATCCGCTTTAATTTGAAGCATTAAAATTATTATTATTTAAAACATAATGTTTCCTTTTTCTTAACTAGATGGCGTTAGGAGTCGATTTAAATCTGAGGAAAAATATTTTTCTTGGATACTCCTGATGGGACAGAAAAAATATTTATAACCACTGGCATCCTTGCAGGGAGGCAGGGCAAAATTACAATTGCAGTAGCGTCTTCGGCGATTACTGCCACGTTGTTTTCTGGTGACAAAACAGCGCACACCATGTTTAGGATTCCCATCAATTTACAGAGCAACGAAACACCTGTTTGTGATGTGTCACGAAATAGTGACAAGGCAGGCATTTGCTTAAGAATTGTTCTTTGATCGTATGATGGGATAAATGTATAATGGCAAACAGAAAAGCAGTTGATGCGGTACACAGAACTCTAAAAGACATCCGTAGGAACCAACACATAATGGGTGGTGTCACAGTTATGTTCAGCGGCAATTTCCACTGAACGCTGCCTGTGGTGACGCGAGGAACTGGGGCTGATGAGGTGAATGGTTCTTTGAAACGATTATTTTTATGATCCTGTATTCATAAGTTGAGCTTGACAATAATTATGGGCGGCTGAGTAGGAATCCACATGCTCAAGAATTTTCCAACTCAAAACGCCCAAAAATAATCAAGCTGCAGCAATCAACGAATGCATTCTTTTATAAATGAAAGGGAATGAAGTGTTTTACACATTTATAAACACTGTTATGACGCCACTCATTATTCTGTAAAATTCCTGAATTCCCTCACTGCAAGTGGACTTCCGACGGACGTCATTAAGTTGAAGGTCGGTGTCCCGATTATGCTTCTTCGGAACTTAACGCCTTTGAAATTGTGTAAAGGGACCCAGAAAATGATGGCCTGATGGCTTAATGTAAATTATCTGCAAATCATCAAGGCGCAAATTCTAACGGGTTTCGGTATTGGCGAGACAGTGTTTACACCATGTACCACTAATTCTCCACATTTATCCCTTTCAAGTTTCCTGTGGCCGTTTGTTTCGCCATGAGAAGTCTGCGAGTGTCGATCTCAGGACTAGCTTCTCCTCACATAGACTGTATGTCGTTTGCTCTCGGGTCACCAGTCCTGACTCTCTGTACATTTTAGCTCCCGAGAGCAAAACTACAAACAAAGTAATCTGTATGTTTTTCTAAATATCCTGGTTCGGATTTGATATTGATACGAAACTTTTGTTCTTTTACATAGGTTTTTCGCTTTATTAGGTCAGAAATTATGCAATAAAATATGCGAAGCGCACTTATAACTTTTTCTTTTGCCCTATACATTAGTAAGACTTAAATATAAAACTAATCTTTATTGGAATAATTGCTCTCAAATGTGCAAAACATACACAATACAATAGGTATATTTAAAAAAATCTCTCATTCTCTCCTGTGCAATAATTATTCCCACATGATAGTGGGGTCTGCTTTTCGGGTTTTTCGCTTCCCCTTCGCTCTATCCATTGCATCGTCCTGGATAATGTTTAATGGCAATATATAATGTTTTCAATAATAAATATTTTGGATAATTTAAATGTTTATGCACATGTTTTGCTTAATAAGAAACTCGCAAAAACAACTGACTTGGGCGGACTTGAACTGTCATATCATAACATTACTAATCTGCACTAATAAAAGTTTGTGAAGATGTTTGTTACCTAAACATTTTTGATTTGAATAGAACTCGGTAAACATAAAAACCATATTTCCTGGATTAACAAAAAATATAAATTTTATCCTGGTTCAACATCCACGCGGGCGAAGCTGCGGGCAAAAGCTAGTTACTATTATAAAATTTAACTTCCGAACACCACACGTTTTTATATAAGGTGACGCACGTCGTAAATTAAAAAAGAAAAGATGAAGCCGCTCATTGCACTATGTTCAGCGCAAGTAGGTTCGTAGCCGATTAAGGAGGTTGAATAATTAGGTACTTCAGTACCTATCTGCTATTCTATACTTATTTTTAATTTAATTTATTATTTAATTTAATTGTGTACAATAAAGATTATTTCTATCTATCTAAAAGTTGCCGTAGTCTTCTTACGCAGGAATGGAATACTCATTTTACTTTTGTTAGGTACTTACTCTGTGTGAGAATGGCATTTTTTTGTATTGTGTGGAAACTTCGTGGGTACCTACTCCATCACCAAGGGCTAGTGATGTGATTGTGTCCGGATCGCATTGACTAAAAACCACACGGTGTTTCTCGACGGATCACTGGGACGTGGTTCGCCAAGTCTTGATCCACCATGTCAACATTAGTAGCCTGCGCGCAGAATCCCCATGAGAGGCGCGGGTAGAACACGATACGCCATCCTCTCCTCTCAGGCTTGTTACTGGTCAAGCGTCACGTTGGTGTGAGATTGGTGTCTAAGTTTTAAAAATCTTTTTTTTTTTTACCTTTGACTTTCGCGTGGACGGCGTCCAGAAACAATTGATTTCCTTTTGTGTCTCATTCCTCGGTGTTTAAAGATTTATTTTATTTTCTTTTAACCACAGATAATCGACGGCAGCCACTATTACTTTCTAACCAAAGTCATAGAGCTCACAGATACAATATGCTTCGTGCTTCGAAAAAAACAGCGCCAAGTTTCATTTCTCCACGTATACCACCACTCAATCATGGTGATGGCCACCTGGTCCATCGTAAAATACTCCAGGACTGATAACACCGTGTTCTTGGGCATGATCAACTCTCTGGTCCATATTGTGATGTACGGGTATTATGGACTGTCTGTGTTCCCGCAGTTGAGTAAATACCTTTGGTGGAAGAAGTACATCACTATGATGCAGCTGGTAAGTGTTTTGTTACTAGGCTTGTGTCCACTTAGAATAATAATCATGTGGATAGAAGTTTCTATTAGGTAATTAATCATAATAGAAATTACAAATAACGAAGTTATTTATTAAAATAAACAAAGATCAATAATGTTTTGGGAAAACTAATTCGGCAATACTTGATAGTCAGTCACGTGATAGTGAACACAAATCAGAAAGTGTGACGTCACACCGTGCTCGCCATTGTCGTTTTTTTTTTGTTGACATTTTTGCAGAATGGACATGGTATTGTCATTCAAGACGCCATGACAGTCTTGAGTGTTTTCGGAGCCAATATAAATTTGTTTTAAAAAATGCAGAATAAACAATGTTTTTTTTATTTTTCAGATACAATTCACCCTCATGTTCCTACACGTCTTAGTAAGCCACGTGGTCTCCGACTGCCGTCCTGCCTACATCCTGGTCTCATCCGTCTGCTTCAACACCATACTCTTCATGTATCTCTTTGGCGACTTCTACGTAAAATCCTACATCAAAAAATATAATGCTACCAACATTGTAAACGCTAGCAAAAAGATTGGCTCCAATATTAGCGGGAAAAATATCAACTATATTATTAATCATCATAAATTGGCTGGGAAAATGAATTAATGTTTCTTGTAATCCGCTTATAGTATTGTACATAGATATTGGTCTTAAGAAAATGTATTCAATAACTTTTATAATCAATATTACTTGGTAACTCAGAATAAAAAAAAGCAGCAGCCATCTAATCGCAAAAAAATTAATCACCATAAATCACTCCAAAATGTTTTGACGAATACTCGATAATCTGATATCTCGCCCGCACATTGAAGATATAAAATCTAAATTATAATAAATGGAAGTAAAAAATGAGATGTTAGAATGTGATAAGTTAATTTAAGAATCTTTTTTTTAGTCTTATTTAATTTAGGATAAATTCTTATTGTTTTATAATAAGGAAATTTTATACTTTTTAAGGTAATTAAAGCTACATAAGAACTAAGAACTTCGGCCTCCGTCAACTTTTTATTTCGAAATAAAGATGAATACGCAATAGTCGCAATATTTTGTTCTTATTTTGAAAATAATGTCAGTTTTATTTTTCTTTTTCTTTTCTTTTTTCTTAGTGGCCAGAAGGGTTATTTATTTTATTTTTGAACTAAATAGTAAAGAACCATCGTGACATCTAGATTAATATTGCCAATATAGGTAGGTACGTATAGGATATACACACCGTTAAAAAATCTCTCAGGTGTGCTGATTCCTTTCTAACGATGGTTTCCTTCCCCCTTTTTAGCACGCCTATGAATCCGAAAAATCAGAGGTGCATATGGGTTTTGAACCTACGACTTTTGACAATTCGACGGTCGTACCACTATGCTATAACAGTTGCTAAGTTCCTTGAATTATTTTACAAAAATTTTCTCTATAATATTTCGAGAAAGAGAAGAGTTCTATAAATTGTGATATTATTTACTTTTAGTAATTTTGTCTGGTTACACCAGAGACAGCATTTCAGCATTCATTTTATATTATCTACAAGTTTTGCGAACGTCAACTTATTTCCCAAGACACGGAGAAGTATTTAGATAGAGGATTCGATATCTGTGTAATATCAAGGAATATTGGATGAACTACGTTACAAAGTAGATATACCAGGTAATAGGTAAATACGCTACTCTGAATACGATTTTGTTTATAGAATGCATCAAATAAAACTTAACAAACTTAACTTAACTTAACAAACTATTTAGTTACTTGTAATAAACATGACCTCTAAATGACGCACGAATGACGTCACCCGTCGCGGTGTGACGCTTGTAGCGTTTCGCGGGTTTTCGCGGAATTTTTTAAATAATAACTTTTGGACATGGTTTTATGTAGATACTTAAATGACTTTATTTGATTAAAAAAATATTGTTCATAGCTTTATATGTATACCCATAATGAGAAATTTTAAATACTTTCTGAAAAATTATCCGATCCCCTATTTCATTTTTTCGATGTTTTTGTCCAGTTAATTGACAATGACACAATGATAATGCATTAAGGTAGTTTAAAAAGAGTTTGCTTTAACAACTAAGAAAATATTTTTAATTATTTGTGGGCTTATTAATTTTCTTACTGACTTACTTTACACAAGCTGTTGAACTGTTATCGTACTGTATTCTGAGAGGAGTCCCTAAAAAAATCAATGAGCGCTCAATAGAGGCGCGTATTGGGAGAGGCCTATGTTCAGCTGTGGACTAATACAGGCTGAAGATTGATAATCAGTGATGAAGTCACCTCCCTGAATATGTCACGGTAACAGATCAACAGCTTGCAGGTATTAGAAAAACCTCATTCGCACTGAAACTGTAAATTCTGTCTACCCCCTTGTGGATACGACGCACCGTGACGTCAGAATTGACGTTCAATTAAAGTTTTGATCAACAACGAGTTCCTCTTACAATGTATTTCACTTTTACACATTTTAATTACAGTTGGCAAGCTTGCAACGAAGTAACCTGGGGCGGACTTGGGAATTTTTTAAATAAAACTTAAAATATGTTTACAAAAAAATTTAAAATTTTAAGCTACCGAACTATGGCTCTCTACACAAACCAGATTTTTAAAATTTTCAATAAAAATAGAAATATTTAAAAAGTGCAATTATGTATTATTATCCCAAAGTATTAAAACTTTAAGGAAATAGACATACAAGTTTCACGGGTTAAGCAGGAAAAATCAATTTCACACGTTCGAAGACGCAGACAACATCTTCACATCACACATCATAGCCTAATCATAATTTAAGTTGCATCAATTCAGATTATGATCTGGGCTTCAAATTGAACCAGAGACGATACTTATTCAAAGGAAGTAAGTCCACGTCACGCCACATGACATGAGCAATTAGGTTACCCCATTTGCCAAACAATTAGACACGCGGCGATGCCCCCATTTAATTAAGACATATTACAGTATGATTGCTACAACTTTACCCCACTAAAATATGCTAGTAACGTTTCTCTATCTTTGTCACTCATTTACATTATATGTATTGTTCATGATTATGTACTCAGTATGTTATTGCTTTAAAAGTGTCGCTAATTTGGTGAAAACGATACACAACATTAATTATTGTACTTATACTGGCAAGTTAGTGATTTCAGATTCGAACCCAAAGTCTGCATCTCATCTCTCTTTTCGTAAGTTACGTGCGTGTTTTAAATTTATTATCAACTGCTCCGTGCCCTGTACGCCTGGTCTTTGTCCAGTCGTATCGGATTTCCGTTCCATCTGACTATGAGAGTAAGGAAATAGAGAGTGCAGCCACAAAACACCTCGGTGTTTTGTGGTGCAGCTGTATTTGCGCTCTTGTGAACTTCTGCGAAATTGGTTAGTAACTGTTGAGACCGGTAGCCGACACCGCGCCGTAACTGAAATTTGGGAAGAATATTATTACATAGAGCTGCACCAAGTCTACAAGTTCGGCCCTGTCTTTCCTGACTTGAGTTAACCAGCTGAGATTTTAATTACTGTGCCGTCGCAACGTTTTGATGAAGCTACAGCTATCTTATCTTACACGTAGGTACCGCTAAATTACTGTATGAAACATTTAGAGAGAATTACTCATTAAGTACAAACTTTTTTATTTGAATTTGAATAAGGTATCTTAGAAATCTGTGGCAACTAGCCTTTTTGCGCCCGGTGCGAGTTTCTACAACTGCGTCTATTAATTTATTAATTTGCATGACTCAAAACTTGGTCCAGGTTAGGTAATTTCTACGCCCTTTCAGAGTAGGTATGCGCCCTGTGGCACCACAAGCACCGCTCTAGTTAAAAGCTGGTAATAGTTATTATTGTTTGTCTGTACCTAAATTACCAATTTCGCATTAAGAAACACTAAATATGGATGGATTGTATCAAAAGCGATATGGATGGAAAGGGAGTAGGTAAGCAATGACATAACGGCTAATAGAATGGAAGAAGAAATCCTATTGCGCCGACCTTAAATAAAATTAGGACAAGGACAGGAAGAGAAAAGAAGAGTTAGTTTTTTTAAGTAATACACCATCTATGTCCTAAAATTTGTCAAGCACAAGCTTAATTAGCAGACTGAAACCGGCTTGCAGTTATATGTTGCGCTGTAGGTATTAAATTACATGTTATTCATCTCCAGCCTGTATTAGTCCACTGCTGAAGATAGGCTTCTTCCAATGCTCGTCACTTTTGTGCGCGCTGTGGAGGTATTTGCCAAGAATCGTTACGCTGAGCAAGTGGGTTGGTGATCGCAGTAAGTTGCAGATGATTGCTGTTACACAGAAGGATGCTGCTGCCCATCCTCCGGCTCTTTCCCTTTTCGCTTCTTACGACACCCGTGGGACGTGTGTGTAGGGGTGATTCTGTTCATAGGCAAGAAACCACACCGCAGATATTATATATACTTATTGTATCCAAACTTTGTTGAAGTCAGTTTCTAATCTAACTAGATGCAGCTGAATATCAGTTTTTTTACGGAGCGACTGCCTATCTGACCCCGGCAACACAAAGGGATACGATATTCTGGATAGAAAGGGATAAAAAAAATCAGTACTTTTCGAACCTGACCTCTGACACTGAGTTGCCAGTCAACGGTCAATTCAATTTAATATTTTACTTTTTCCAAGTACAAAAAGTTACATGTTAAAAAGAATACTTACCTACCTACTAAGTTTTCATTAAAACAACGTTTTTACCCAAATTTTTTAAATTGGAATATGTAGGTGTCAAAATTAAACGTAGATATATACAAAATATTGTGTTTTTGTTGATAGTTGATGAGTCCCTTTATCTGGAGCAAATCCTGGATATCGATCATGCTTATCCTAAAAATTTAAATTTAAACGTGTATATGCAAAATTTTATCTTAGTCTGTGGAGGATAACTGCTATAAAATTAAGTAGCAAAATTTGACCTGAACATAATATACTTACATCGCAACTTTCAAGCTTGTAAAAAGCAACATGGCGCCCGACACCGGCCTCCATTCACGTCCACCAGGTGAGACACTGAAAAAATATCACAATAGACTTGTCTTGTATTCAGGTTAAGGCGTCGGTCGCCTTTCAACGGATTTTCTATTGAACCTTGTGCCCATTCATCGCATACTTCGCATGACATTTCGATATTCTTTTTTTTGTTTTATTTTCATGTTATTAACCAGCTTTGGGTGTAAGGGGAGGCACACCGGGGTAGGTACCTTTTTATCGTGAGAAAAGCCCCTATGGGTACTCCACTACTCGCAAGGCGTAGAAACCATAAGGTGTTCCTCGGCAGACCTCTACTACCCCACGCGGCAATTTATTCATTTTATATTTATTGTTCTAAATTAGTTATTTCATTTTATTATGGCTTCATTCACGGATTAATTTTGAGAATGCCTGATGTATACTAAAACGGAGTCCATTTTTTAGAAGCGAGTGTAATATTCTAAAAAACTAAATTAGTTTTTGAATAAATGATTTGATTTAATCTGAATATTCTATTTCTAAGTAGGTATATAATTTTATTCGTGATTGTGTATACCTACTTTCTTTTATAGAAATCATAGAAAGAAAAGAAAGAATGGGTTTATTCCGCACAGATTTAGCACACATTACACAAACATTAACAATAGGTAAAAGAATACAAAACATATTAGAAACCTACATAAAAAAAAAATTAAGTGCACAGAGTGTGTGCTGCGCTGAATAGGTTCAGTTCAGCGATACGTCAGACAAACTATAGTGTCTGACCTTTGATTATATATATGTCTAGATAGAGTGTCGCGCTGTAAAAGCACCCAAAAAAATGTGCCAACTTTTCATGTCTCTCTTTCAGTCAGCGACGTGCGCGCGCGTTGATCGGTCGTGTCACTCGCGGTCGCGTAGTGTCTGTGAAAATGACTTCAAACGTGGTAAAATGTAATTCATGCAATGTTGTTATAAACGAGGTGCTGGCATTTATATGTAATAAAATAGATGTTATGGATGAAGAAAGTATAACACGTATCTGTGTAAGCGCTTTTTCGGAGTCTGATATAGAAAATGCTAAAAATTTGTTATTCGATTCAATATCGACATCGAAGAGAAAGAAGATTAGGAAGAGAGAAGGGAAAACGCTCCGTAACATTGATGATATAATTTGTTTACTAAAAGAAACCGATCCAGAAGAAATCCCCATCTTTGTGGCCCGAGAGTTACACAAACTTCCACCAGTACTCTTTGATCACATCGACGTTACAAGATTATTAAAAGACATAGTAAAAATGCAGAGTGAAATAAGTCGCATAAAGGAAGAGTATGTTACCACTGAACAATTACAGCAGCTAAAGTCAGATATGGTTTCGTTAAAATATCCTATGACATCAGGAAACTACACTCCGTATAATATGAATCATACACAAGGCAACGAGGTGTTTGGTAGCTGTGAAAATAATAGCAGTGGCCCTATTGGATTAACATCAGTATATATAAGTAACGAAAATAAGTGCGAATCATCCTCAGTTGATATATTTTATGAAGACGGTAATTGTAATATTCAACCGAGAAGCGCGAACACGCAGCGAAGCTCCGGGGGTGAGGTGCGGGACCGGGTGTCGACGCTGCCCAGCGCGGACGGTGACGCGGGCCCGGTGACCAATCAGCGGACGCAGTCGAGCCGATCAAACACGAATGTAAACGAACGAGTGACGACGAGTTTGACTCGGATGTGTACACCTGCGTTGGCGGTTGCAGTCGGACACACGGATGCTCCAAATGTACAATGCGATAACACTCAAAATCAGAAATGTTATGCCGATGTGCTACGCAATGGGCAATGGAAACCTGAATCTAGTGATGAAGGGTGGATTCAGGTGCAAAGGAGGAGATATAAAAACCGTTTTATTGGTAAAAAGGGAACCTCTAAAACCGAATCAGGAGTTAATTTTAAGGCGGCGGAGATTCAAATCCCAATGTATGTTTACAATGTGGCGAAGGATGTGACCGTATGTGACATACAAAACTACGTAAAAAATAAATGTAATATTATTGTTAAGTTGGAAAAAATGAATATGAAATTGGAAAAAGATTATGATGCTTATAAATTATTTGTCCCGAAACATAAACTTGATTTATTTATGGAACCTAATTTTTGGCCTGATGGAATAGCTTTTCGTCGTTTTATAAATTTCGATCGGCATAATAAAGGCAGAGATGAAAATCTACTGGATGCTACTATCACGAACAAACCATGATTAGTACAACTAAATTTATAAGCTATAATTGTAGAAGTGTGACCCGTTCTGTTGAATGTATAAGAAGACTGTGCAAGACAGCTGATATAATTGCCTTACAGGAAACCTGGTTACTTCCACATGACATTCCGTACCTAGGCAATATAGATCAAGATTTTGGTTTTTGTGGTAACTCAGCAGTGGACACATCAGCTGGAATCCTTCGGGGTAGGCCTTATGGAGGAGTGGCCATACTTTGGAGGAAAAGTGTATTCCCCACAGTGACAGTGTTAACATGTTCTAGTGTGCGTCTAATGGCTATAAAAATCGATTTGTCCGATCGTTCATTATTAGTTTTTTCCGTCTATATGCCTACGGACTTAAGAGAACATTTAGTCGAATTTACGGACTGTTTATGTGAAATAAATTCTATCATTGAAGGTAACAATGTGGAATCTGTTTTTATACTGGGTGATTTCAACGCGCATCCAGGTGAGCTTTTTGATACAGAACTATTAAACTTTTGTTCCGAACAGTTATGGTCGTGCATAGACCGTGAATTATTACCGACGGACACTTACACTTATATAAGTGACGCGCACGGGTCGCGAAGCTGGCTTGACCACTGTGTGGTCACTAGTGCCGCGAAGGTCACGGTTGGCAGTGTGTCAGTACTACAAGACATTTATTGGTCTGACCACTTTCCTATTCTAGTGCAATGTAATTTAGGGTTAATAAAACCAAAAATTGTATTACCTGATGTTGATACTAGTCAAGTGATATGGGGAGAAAGAGACTTAGACCAAATACGTAAATATAACAGGTTGTGCCATACTAATTTAAGAGATATTGATTTTCCTTCAGAGATGAGTAGTTGTGCAGACAAAATGTGTTCCAACATTAGTCATAGGCTTATTTTAGATAATTTATATAATAAAATAGTTTGTATCTTGTCCGAAGCAGCTACACATTCAATACGTCCTAAACAGAAACGCAAAAAAGGGTACATAACTGGGTGGAACAAGTACGTCAGGGAGGCTCACGTGAAGGCTAGGCTTTGTTTCCAGATGTGGGTATTAAATGGTAAACCGTCTGCTGGATATTTTTACGAGAGTATGTGTGAATCCAGGAAGCTTTTTAAGTCCCAATTGAAGTGGTGTCAGACCAACGAGCAAAAAATTAAAATGGATATCATTGCAGACCACCACTCCAAGAAGGATTTTAAAGCTTTCTGGAAAAAGACAAACCAATTAAACTTGAAGCCTAGTCATCCCGTGAGCGTCGCTGGCGTGCATGAACCAAGGGAAATTGCCAATTTATTTTTGCAACATTTTAAAGTTGAATCGCAGTTGGGACCAGATTCGCAGATGACCGATGGGGGTTGTTATGAGGGAGATCTTAAAGTCAGATACTCTGCCAAAGATGTGGCGCAGGTAATTAGATCCATGAAAAAGGGGAAATCTCCCGGACATGACAACCTCAGCATCGAACATCTGCAACATGCGGGCTGTCACTTGCCGAGAGTATTATCGTTGTTTTTTAATCTTTGTGTAAGTCATTCCTACTTACCAGATAAAATGATGCACACGATTGTTGTACCAATAATAAAAAATAGAACTGGAGATACTTCTGATCTGTCAAACTATAGACCAATCTCACTAGCCACTGTGGTGGCTAAGGTATTGGACAGGCTGCTTGACCAACATCTGGGCATGAACATCAGACTACATGACGCACAGTTTGGATTTAGATCGGGTTTATCCACAGAGAGCGCTATCTTGTGTCTCAAGCAGACTGTCCAGTATTACAGTGAGCGTAAAACACCTGTATATGCATGCTTTCTGGATCTCTCCAAGGCCTTTGACCTGGTTTCATATAGCAAACTTTGGCAAAAGCTAAGGGGGGAGACAGAGTGCAGTCCAGAGGTAACATCAATTTTTAGGTATTGGTACAGCAATCAAACAAACAGTGTAAGATGGGTAGGCTCTTACTCGGATATGTACAGGTTGCAGTGTGGGGTGAGGCAAGGTGGCTTGACCTCGCCTATGCTCTTCAATCTGTACATGAACGGGCTTATCGATGAACTTAGCAGCACCAATGTAGGGTGCTCCATAGATGGCGTGTGTGTCAATAATATTAGTTACGCCGATGACATGGTGCTGCTAAGTCCGTCGATTGGGGCGTTGCGTAAACTGTTACGGATATGCGAGTCTTATGCGGAGGTCCATGGGCTCAGGTACAATGCAAAGAAAAGCGAATTGTTAATATTTAAGGCACGAGGTAAAAGTTATGAATCTGTTCCTGCAATAACCTTAGCAGATATACCCTTAAATAGAGTTACACGATTCAAGTATCTGGGCCACTGGATCTCTGAAGACCTCAAGGATAATATTGACGTGGAAAGGGCACGTAGGGCGTTGGCTGTCAGGTGTAATATGTTGGCCCGCAGATTCGCATACTGCAGTAACCAGGTGAAGATTTCATTATTTAAATCTTACTGTCAGTCCATCTATACATGCAGCCTGTGGGTAGACTACACACTTGGGACATACAACGCCTTACGTGTCCAATATAATAATGCGTTTAGGGTGCTGTTGCGACTGCCGCGATTTTGTAGTGCATCGCGTATGTTCACAGAAGCTCACACGGACGGGTTTCATGCACTGATACGTAAGCAATGCGCGTCACTGCTCAAACGTATAAGAACTAGTCGCAACAGCATAATAAACCTTTTCGTGGATAGATGGGACTCTCAGCTGTTGAGGCATTGGATATGTCTGCACACTACACATTGAGTATGTTATCTACTCTACATGTCTCTTGTCTACGTACTTTATTTTCTAAAATATTTATTGTCAGTTTTGTATGGATAATTTTCTGAAATAAAGAGTATTATTATTATTATTATTATTATTATTATTATTATTCATACTGGTGTGCGTTGACAGCTACGTCTTACACAACACGACTGTCATTCTGTTTTCCTAGTGTGCGTGAATAATGATACCAGTTGTTGAAATATTCCCATTGAATTAGAGGAAAAAATCCATAGTGAGAATAAATTTTAATCTAAATAAATATTCTCTAAGACGAAAATAATAAATGAATTAGAATTCAGATAAAATATAAACGTTTGTACGTTACGTTAGTTTATTTCGGAAACTTTTTGCCCAGTTTTGATGAAACTTTGAATGTACTTATATTAACCTCAAATATGTTACGATACATAATTTCTTAATGGAAGACCCATTAATACTTTTCCCGACACACGAATTGAACCCAGGACCGTGTATTCCGTAGTCGCGCTTGCGACCGGTAGGTAAACCAACGAGGCAGTTCATTAATTTTCAATGACTGGCGCAATTCGTCTCGCAGCTTGTCATATTCGTCACAAATATTATTTAAGAAATTTAAATTCCCGTAAAACATACCCATCTAATGTAATTTTTTCAAAAAATTACACTTCCGCCATCACTAAGTATGTATTAAACTACTGGACCACATGGGAGTTTGAATTCATAAACTGGCAACACGGACGTCAAAGACAAAATGTCGGAAAAAATATTAATTTATTTTCGAAATATTTCAATGGCTTATTTTGCTGAAATGAATACAAAATTATGTTGTTTACCGATGATAGGTGACTTTTTTGTTTTTTTTTATCGATCTTTGTAATTTCTGCATATTTTAATGGCACAAATCGTCCTTGTGAAAAAACATTTTTGCGATACAACTCGAGCATATCTCGTGACAGCGCAACTGACACTAAACGCGGCGAAGCGGTTTAGTGGCCAACAGTTGGTTACTAAATTTATCGACGCTTTTACAGCTTTGACTGTCTATCTAGACATATAAATAATCAAAGTGTCTGACATTGGTTTTCAACTGGACCTTTTTTGTGTGTCGTCCCGGATGCAAATCGGAATTTTTAAATTATAATATACATAGCATACCTTAGCCAACGGAGTAAGTAAGTAAGTATCCCTTAGCAACACCAGCAATTAGGTAGTAGGTAGGTATGTAAAATTATGTAGATCCGGCACACCGGATCGGGTACAATATGTCTACTGTCTCGGTTTATCAAAACTAATATGCTTTGAAACAACGCCCGAAGTTAAGTGCTCATTTACCGAATAATTTAATTACGTACGGGTCAGAAAATTGTATTCAAGCGCATAGATAACGGATTTAGCGCAGCGGTTTGGCCAGGTACCTATAAAATTTATACAGTTTAGTCAGTGCTAGCGTTAGGTTAGGGATGCCAAATTTGTAGGGGGCAGCGAGATCTGGAGTCTCCTGCTCCCCCGTGTTTCAAACCCTCAATTTATACTGAGCTGCGCGAGCAAAAAATTAACATTCGATATGCATCCGGTAAGACTGGAAGCCGACCCCAACATAGTTGGGAAAAAGGCTAGGCAGATGATGATGTAGGTATGTGGGCGCTACAATATTTTGGCCCGGGATGTCAATCTATTGGCTGTTGTTCTTTCTTTATCATATGATTGACGAACAACCTAGTATTAGAATTAAAAAACCGTCCGTGACCTCTAACATGGCTTTACACACCGTCGAAAAATTTGGCAGGTGCACTAGATGCCTCACGATATTTTCATTCTCGCCTCGGAAATCACGTAAAGCCGTCGTCGGGTCCTACGCCTGATCTCTCTGGTCCTGCCGACTTGCCTGTTTAATTTTTATTCTAAACCCATCTGATGTAGATACCTAATAGTGTGGCCTGCGGAGTAACATAGGTGTATCTATACCTATACCAAATTGAGATATATGTTCTTCAGAATAACCGGCTTTACAGGATTGGTCTCCAAAAATTCGGTCAGAAGGACATTATTTTATTACAGATCAAATTGACCCTTAGACTGAAAGGATAATGTAATCGGTGATCGTGATAAGGACATGTGATGCGGAGGGATGGAGGAAATGTTGGAAGAAAGGTTTTAATGGTTCGTTTGGCGCGCGTTGACCTTACGGGGCAATACGCGTCAAATACACGCGCTTCTTTACGCCACGACTGACCCTTATGAGCGTGTATTACTAGTAGGACAACCACAATGGTCTATTCGTAGGACGAACGAGAATGCAATAAAATATTTAAAATTTATTCCCGATCCCCCAATGAAATTATTGGTGGGACGAATGGGAATCATTTTTCCATGTTTTCCCGTTTGTTCCACTTTGTGCAACTGGTAGGACGAACGGGAAGAGAATTATTATTTTTCCCGTTCTTCCCCCTAATGTAAGCAAAGGGGAACTTGTTTACATGTTTACTTAATATAGATAAAATATCATATAATATCCCATGGTATTAATTAGACATTAATGACTAACTGTGAAGAAAAACCTTGTGAGTAAAACCTGGACTTAATGGTCTTATGTGGCGATTAATGTTCGATCCTTTCTGTATATGTATGTAAGTATATGAAGAGCCTTTGCCCTATTTTGGGAAAGTTACAGGCTGGCGGAATGTAGTACAGGACTTGGAATATTTTAATGGAATGGAACATTGATGGATTGTGTGAAACACGACATGGTTAGTAAGGGAAGTTAACAGTGACATGGGTTACAGTCGATAAAGGAATGAATGGAAGAAGAAAACCTATTGCGCCGACCCTAAATGAAAATAAGGGCTGGAAGGGGATGATGAGATCAAATTGACCCTTTGAGCTGTTGACTTATAGACACAATATAATATCTAATTGTCTACAACGAACCTACCAATCGAACGTGTCTATGAATTATTGTCCAATTATTCAATTTCCCAAATTCGATTAATTCTACCTACGATAAATCAGTCTTTTTTTTCAGTCAGTTGGTATTTCTTGTTTTTCCTCTTGTCTACCTGTCCCACGTAAGAACACAGGCGTGATAGCCGTTTTCACTGCCATCTGTTCCCTAATGCTGTAACTAACACCCTGATTGGAGACGTGGAAAGCCTTTCCTAGTTTTCTATGTAATATTGCAGTTCTTTAGTGTTGATGGTTACGCCTAGATGGCGTTGCAACCAGTAATTTTTACCAGACTACGCGGCGCGGCAAAGGGTCACAAACTCACGATTAGTACCAAAAATTATTCATTTTAATTATATTTTATTCCTAGGCAATTCAATACTTATATTTAATACTAGCTACGCCTTAAATATATATAGCTACTAGAAAATGGATTTGAGTTAACAAAACTGTCAGGCAATCCCGAAAATTTACTGATGAGTAAATCCAAACTAATATTATAAATATAAGTCCCTATGACTCAGGAAAGTAATTTTAAAAGATGAACCTTAAGCAGTAATAGCCTTAGTAATATGACCATAGGACTGCCAAGTCAAAGTTCGTAGGTTCGAAACCCAAGCACAAACCTCTTTCGGATTTATGTGCGCATTTGAAATTAATTATCACTTGCTAAAACGGTGAACGAAAACATCGTGAGGAAACTAGCACACCCTAAGATTTTTCAACAGCATATAAAGCCATGTCAGAAGCCTACGGGCGGTTTGAATTTTAACACCAGATTACAATAAATAAATACATATTATTTACTGTGTGACCAGGTTGTTTATCAACCATATGATACAGATAGAAGATTCTAAAAAAGATCCAGAATGTTGTTATTTCTGAGCAAATTAATTTGATTTAAAAAAAAAACACAAAAATGAATCAACGAGTTTATTATTTACATCTAGCCTACATTTACAATAAACATAATCTACTTCTTATTCAAAGCAATTCCTTTTGGCTTTAATCTGTTAGCAATAATATTCTGTCTCTCTTGCTCCTTTGTTTCCAGCATCTTATGGTGTCTCTCTTTAGCGAAGTCCAATTCAGAACACAATTCAACTATTTTAGACGCATACTCTCTTTGTTTCAAGATTCTTTTTTTCTGTTTTCTCTGGAACGTAAATAAAATATTGATTTTTATACATACGTAAATTCACGCCTTCTTTCCATGGGGGTAGGCAAAAGCTACAGAAAGCAACCTGCAGTTCCTACACATATGCCTTTGGTCAAGCTGCTCCACACAATATTTGATCAAAGAATTTGTCAGTCAGATAACAGGCCTAAACACGATCTGTTACAGATCATCAGATCAGGATATGTAGAGCCCATTATGAATACAAAATTCATTTGTTTTGTTTAACAGACTTTATAGTCTGTCAGTCTGGCCCAGTAGACTGTGCTTAGTAGAATTTATTAATTGACGAATACTGTCACTACTACTGGTACATACCATAAGAGGTGTCGGTCTTCCATCTAAGTATGTGTAGTCTGGAGTGTCAGTGAGGATTCCTTCAGTATTACGATTCACTGATAACCCTCGCTCCACCCGCCATTGCTTCGTATTTAACCCAGTGGTGCAACTTATAGCACGATATAACACTAGAAAGTTTAAAACTTAGTAAACATCGGATAAATAAACATGAAACTTAATTAATTGCGAAAGAACTTACATTTGGTTTGTGGTAGAATTAATGTTTTCTTTAGTATAATACTCATGTTCTGGGTCGGAGATCAATATGTATGGTAAAATATATATTCCCAGTTGCAGCTACTATTTAGCTCCCTTTTGCTGTAATAATACCAAATTACGAAGCCTTGCCATACAAAGCCTATAATATTCGAGAGGTGAGTTGAGGTTATAATTTTGTTTCGACAGCTGTAACTGTAAGACAGAAGTGTCAGACTCAGAAGACAGAAGACGTCAGTCCGTCAATTTTTTTAACCCAGTCAGGGTTGCCAGGTGTTATATTACTTTTACCCGACTACAGTGCGAAGCAAAAAGGAGAGATAAGACTTTTTTTTTATTAAGGTTGTACAGCTTGGCAAAAAAGAGTCTGGAAAAATTGGGGGCGCCGCTGGCGCACTTTTCACACTACAATTCAAAATTACTAGTAATTTAGTGCTTACATATTTCTATGACGAGTATTTTGTCATTAATTATAATCAAATGAATCATTTTTATGTTATTTTAGCACTCACAAACTTAGTTTTTAAGATTTTTATTTTTAGTTCCAGCTGTCACCGCCTCAGACTCTTTTTTGCCAAGCTGTATCTAAGTGTAAGTTTTTAGTTTTAATATCAGTTGTATTTTAATGTTAGTTACAATATTGAAATAAATAAGTCTAAGTATGTATTAAGTATAATTTTATCTGTTGCCATAAAGCTTCTTAACTACTTAGTACTTATCATAATTTGATAATTGTGTTAACGTTGAAAGCGTTTTGTTGATCCTTCGCTGACTTTGTGACGACATGACACGCGGGAGTGGCATGGCACTAACGCGGACAACACAATTGAATGAATATACTTCATGGCGCCCTCTGGAGGACCTAAAAAAAATTACCCTTGATAACAGCTATTGTTATCAAAATCATGATATCCATGATTTTAATTACCTTAGCTTGGAGGCGTAGGCGGGACTACTTCCTGGGCTTATTGAAACAATGAATATAAAATTATTAAAAAAAACTTGAAAATGTGTGAGATTCATAGTCTCCTCATAATCAGAAAAATGTCGTATGCCTGGCAGCCCAGTTTTTTTTTTAAGAACTGAGGCTTGGAAGCTAGAGTCGGGCCAACGAAAGCTGACCATACAAAAGAGCGGCAAATAAAAAAAATCAACCTAAAACCTTTCTTTAAACCCCTGAATCTAACCTTTTTGATACTTTTTGCTAAAGCACTCATGGTTTTCAAACATTGAGATCTGATGTCTGTCTATGCCATTATCTAGAAAATAAACTTGTCAATGGGAACAATTTGCTTTGCCATTGGTGAAAATATCTTTTTGACCAATTACGGCTTATATTACCTGTACTTTCCACCAATCAAGTAATAGTAGTGTGAGTCATCGTTATTTATATTTCCTACCTGTGGGCAGCTGCTGAGTGTGCACTGTGCGTCATCCCTTGAAAACGAAAACAGTCGATATTTATTTGTGAAAGAAAATTGACATAATCGGTGCTCGGTCGGGTCGAAAGTGAATTTGTTGGAATTTTGTGACATTTTGGTTTTTGAAGTGTTAGTTTCTATTAATTTTGCCAAGCAGCAAAGTTCATCCTTTATCAGGTATTTATAATATTATGATATTAAATTATTCAAAAACAGATCGATCATTTGTTGCGACATACCCCGTCTAGCACTTTCCAGGTTGTTTTTCTATTTTCCGTATCATTTTTCATAACTCTATTTGATTATATAGTAAACACTAGTCATGTGTGTCAATCATAATTTAAGGTGAAAATTGTGGAATAGAAATCAAAACAATATGTAATTGCATCATTATTTCTGTATTTTCATGTTGTGCATTCAATTAATCAATAACTATTGCGCTTCGTAGATTCTCGAATGTTACTTACTGAAGAAAGAGTACCTTATAATAAATGCTGTAGAAATATTATCAGGGAACTCAATTTATTTCGTTCTGTAATCATTTTTATTTATTTTTTAAACATTATAAAGTCTGGTTATTGTGGATCTACCCTCAATTACCAATTTAAAATATGGAACATCTAGGTACCTAATGTTACTTTCAATCTATTTACTACACTTAAACATACTTTGAAATAATAAAGTAGTAGCTCTTGTTGATGCAGCATCTTTTATCAGCATCAGTATATCTTTTAACTTTTTGCCTGCCTAAAATAGTACCTAATCATTCTGCAATATGTTAACTTTTTAACTAGGTATCAACACCAAAGACTTGTGACAATGAGTTCCTTTATGGTGTCATTTCTCTATGCTTGACATAATCTAATCTCCTGTTTATATTGTTTCAGTTTATCTGTGTGTAAGTGCTGCCTTCCAAAACGGCTACCGAAAACCTAAAGTCAAAAGAGCAACCAAATTACAACACCATGTGTATGTATATTTTATAATTTTTCTAATCTTTAATAACTTTTTTCACAGCTTGCAACCATGTGGCAGAATCAAGGTGTATATCCTGGAGGTCAATACTTAATTATTTATTCACTGTTTCAATTTCATGATAAGAGATCCAAACAAAACAATAAGGTGTAAAGTAGAATCGGTAATATTACCTTAAATGGACTTCAAATTTATACAATCATATTATTCTGAAATATATTTCGTGATACCATTAACACTTTGACTGCCATGCCGCAGACACGATGCAATTTTTATTGTTACCCGGTCACCGGTGACCGGCGTGGCGTTTAAAGGGTTTAAAATAGCCATATCTTATAAAAATGTGTTAATCTGATTATACAACTACAATATTATGATAGTTGTAAGTATAACCTATCAATCTATTAAAAAAACCTATCAATTATAATATTTATCAAAATTATTCAGAAGTCTCAAAGATAATAATTTTACTATAGACATTTAGACACTCAACTTTTTTTAAAGCTGTTATTCCTGTGATGTTAATTAATTGATAAATGAATATATTACGACTTTAAAGCTACTATTTTGTATAATAATGTGATTTTGCACAATTCAATACATATTTATATGATTGTATAAATCGCATACCACTTAAGAATGGCTGGACCAATTTGGCTAAAGAATAATTGAAAAAGATACCAATTATAAAAATACGCTTTTTTTTATAAACTAGCTATTTCCGGCGGATTTTCTATGGTTCTGAAATGCTAGCTGCTTTTATTTTTTCTAAACAGTGTAATATCAATAAATAATAAAAATATAACTTTATTATTACTTTTATCTTAGAAGTCAATATTATACCTATTAAAAAATATAAGAATAACCTGATTTAATTTAAATTCTATATACCATACACTTAACTGATTACAATCTAAGATACTGTAAAATACTTTATTGAAGTATCTTGCATTAGTAATGTCTTACATCATAGCACGTACATATTGATAAATACACGTCAGATTGATAACTTCCTTTTGGTTCCGTTCAGTTAGGTTAAATATAAAACAAACTTTAATTTAATTACAGGCGCCAATCTCGTAGCCCAGTTCTTTGCTGACACAATTTAGATTGTCATCGACATGCTTAGAAGAAGATTTAATTAATTTGGATTAATATTTATTTTAATTTCCTTATTTGAACACAGCAACATCCATAGTCGCAGGATAATAATATGAATCAATTTGAACATAATAATATAGGTATAAAAACAGTCGCAGGATAATAATATGAATCAATCTGGCTCATTTTTTTTCATCAATTTCAGTTCCAATAACCACAAACTAATTCCATCAATTAATGCCACAGATCTCTTATCATGTAATTGATGATAAATGTATATTGCACCTCGCACTGGCACAAGCTACAATATTTATTATCTGTATTGCTCTATGTAAATGTGAATCGATGTTAAGCTCAATCCTGCCCAATGTAATTATCATTATTGAAATATCTAGCAGTTAAATCAGGTCCAA
Source organism: Protodeltote pygarga (assembly GCA_936450705.2). Taxonomy (NCBI): domain Eukaryota; kingdom Metazoa; phylum Arthropoda; class Insecta; order Lepidoptera; family Noctuidae; genus Protodeltote; species Protodeltote pygarga. The sequence continues at coordinate 12,886,063 of OW388261.2, forward strand.
AAATCATTAGGTATTTAATTTTAACCCTATTAACACCACTGTCTTCTATTGATGACAAATTATTTCTTGCAACTAGGAGTCATGATTACATGACAAAATAACTACAGTGAAATTTCAAAAAATCACAAAACCTCTTTGTACTTACTAATTTTGTGTGATCCTAAATGTTTGTTCTTCAACTTAGACCAAAACTCAATAGTTAGCTAAGAATTTTCAAAAGTCGTAGAGCAAAGGGTTTTTTTTGTTTATAATTTATGTACAACACTCACTTTATTGTACACCAAATAAAAACAACAGTACTTACTTGTTACAAATCATAGTTAGGTAGCAGTGGCGGAGGCTCCTTACAACTCGAGTCCCATTGAAAAATGACACACTCAATAATGCCTACCGCCTGTGCCATTGGTTTTTGTCCGGTTTGGCTCCTGCTTACCCCTTGGAAAAATTCACCCTCCGCCACTGTTAGGTAGAATGGGCGGCTTTATCACACACCATGACACCACACAGCAATATCTTCAAAAAATCTTTGGATGGATAGGAATGTGTAGAAAAAACTGTTCAGGGTCTTAATACAAAGTCAGTGCTAAGAGGGTACGTTAAGTCCACACATAAAAGTTTCATGGACGTAAAAAAAAATGTGGTATTGATTATTTTCTATGGCAAGCCGGGCTTTTAGGCTTGTATGTTAGGCACGCCACAGGTTGGAGTATTGTCAGAGAAATTATTAACCATTGCTACGTAAAGCAGAGACACTCGCGCGCTAGTAGTAAGCCTAGCAGTTGAAGTATAGTATTGTTTTCATCTCTCGAGCAGGTGAACTCTGTCTTCGCAGCCCTAGGTATAATAACAACCCACACACCAAACGGGTGCAAACAAGCCCCCCTCAATCTCGAGCTTCTGTAGGTAGTACTTACGCTTCGTTTGTATGGAGTGCCGTGGGTGTGGTATCGTCTAGGGCTTAAAAGGTAGAAAATAGAACCTTTAAGAATTGTAGACAAAACATTCTAGAACATTCCTTCAAGCAGAATCGTCACTATTTATAAATATTTACTTAAAGCTATAATATATTGATTATCATTACCAGACATCTTAAAAGTGATGTTTTGTATTGATATCTACAAAAATAAAAACCAATTGCCACAAATGTTTGTCCGCGCATCGCTTCAAAGCGGCTAGACTGTGGACTGATTTTGATGAAATTTGTTGTGTCCGTTTGAGTGGCTCTCTGGATGGTTTATATTCAATTCAATCCGATTGGACGATAGGTAGCGCTGCGATCGGTTTAAATTAGAGCCACGTGGGTTTGTAACAAAAACTCCCTATAAGTAGCCAAACTTAGCAAATAGCTAACAGACTTTAAACCCTTTAAAGTATTTCTTTTACATACTTGATACACCTTTGTTTGAATAAACTTGTGTAAAATTGAATCATTATTCCTGATAAAGTGTAGATATCTCTTTAATCTATGTAAAGGTGACTGTCTGCAACTATGACAGTAGGTAATAAACGAGTATTTACGACAAGTAAGTTGATATCTTCTTTAGAATTTTCTAGAATTCTATCTCTTTTCTTCACTTGAATGTTGGTTGAAAAAAAAGATCTGAATTAATAATCTATATGTTTGCCGTTACTAACAGGTATATTCTATTATCTTACAGATAAAAAGCATAGCCTGATAAATACAGACAGTCGTAAATGAATCACATTTAAATTCTGTCTATGTTAATTTCGACCTTTGTATTATTGTACATGATTACAAATTTAGTTTTAGAGTCAATGCCATTATATAGTGCACTGATAAATATCTTAATATATCAGCTAGGATTCTATTTCCGTCAAATTTTAGATAAATAGGTCTTTAGTTTTAGAACGAACGAAAAAAAACGAGCGATCTGTCAGTCGAAGAGCTAGTGGTAACCAACCAGAGAACTTTTCCATAAAATTTCAGCGTTCTGATCTCTTAACCCGTAGTCACATCCCACAATAAGACTTACCTAAGTGTATATAATGGTTCCTAGAATCTCTCATAAGGTTTGCCAATCCTACCTTTGTATGTTAAGCTATGATCGCTTGTCTATAACCAAAGCTTTCAGCAAAATTGAATGGTTTTCACATCATTGTTAGCTTTGATTGTGTCAATGTTTGTTTTGCATGTCTTTTTATACGTGTTGTGTGACCTTAACTCTTATGTGCTAACGGGAAGTCATCGTAAAATATATTAATTTGCGTTGTTTGGTTTTTACGTCAAAAAAGCAATAATCTTTAGTACGTTCGTACGCATACGTTCTTATGAATAAATTTACTCTTCATGATGATTGAATTAATGATTATTTACTTGTTCTGAAAGATGATTGATCTACATTATACTTGCAATCAATGCCAGTAACAGGGACGGGTAACAAATACATTTGTTTTAATAAAACAATACTGCGTAATATTTTTTAATGTTTTACGTCAATGTAATCTTTATAAAGTTTGTTGGGCTTGCGCTGTTGTTAGGTACTAGGCACGCCACTCGCCAGTAATGAGCGAGAAGATTCTCGTCAAAGCATAGTTTCTTATGTGTGGCCTGTGCTGCCACGTATGTTTGCAAATGGACTTAACGAAGAGAAAGTAACTTTCAAGTAGATGTATAGAATATCGGTATAGAAAGTACCAGAACTATGCTGCGGCATTTTTTTTTTACATTAATACCAAGAAAGTAGAGTATAATATTTATTTTAAAGAGATGATGACTAGTTATTTAATATATCAACCTTCAACTTATCGTTGAACGCAGAAAAGGGCGTAGGTACTATAAAAACATTTAATAATTAAAATTTATCTACAAAATGTGATTTTTAATAAGATAATGACGTAAGAAGGGAGATTAAAAAATCCTTCGTTGAAGAAGGTTTTAGACATCGACCAGAGTTCATCTATTGTGACGCCTCAAAGGATTACACGATAATTATAGATCTTAATATTATTTTCACCTTTCACATAATACTAAAGATATAGAGGAATATTTTCTAGCCTTCGATAAGTCTCAATTCTAAGAAACTGCGTCAAAGAAATCATTAGGTTGAAGAAGGTTCAATGACATCCCCTTAGACAACGACCAGAGTTCATCTATTGTGACGCCTCAAAGGATTACACGATAAATATAGATCATAAATTCATAATATTATTTTCACCTTTCTATAGAGGAATATTTTCTAGCCTTTGATAAGTCTCAATTCTAAGAAACTGCGTCACTGAAGGCACTGACGCATTTTGATAACGAACAGTGGGCACTTGGGCAGCAACTTGTTACCTATAGCTATAACGGTTGATGTGCCCTCGTGGCCTATCCACATGCCTGTCGGTAAAGGAAAAAAATTTTGCAAATTTCTATATTCCAGAACATTCATTTAGAAATACCTATTTTTATACATATAAATAAAAATCAATTACCACAAATGTTTCTCCGCACGTCACTTTTAGCGGGACCATGAACCGATTTCAATGAAGTTTGAGCGGGTCCCTGGATAGTTTATTTTCTCTTTTGGACCCAGTAGATGGTGCTACGATCGCTCGGGTTAAATTAAAACGAGCGACGATTAGAGCGAAGCTACGTAAGGGTCAGCTAGTTTGTAATAATCATATAATCGTAAATCAAGTCAAAAATATTTGTTTCTTTTATTTACACGAGTAATAAAGGTTTTCTGTTTGGGCTGAAGCCAGTCGTCCTTGCTCCACTCCACGTTATGTGACGTCACTGCACCGACCTCCGTAATGACCGGTAGCATCAATAAGTAGACCGTAGTTGTACACTACACTGTTAATCTTATTAACATTATAAAACAGCACACTTATGCATTTTGCACATACACCTACAGCACACTACAGTACTTCAGTCTAGTGTGATGGATCGAAACAATTTTCTCACAGGCATGCAAATAGTTAAATGCATCACACATGAACACCCGTATTCTCACACACGCATATTATGTATTTTTATGACGTATGAGGCTTTATAAGAAAAAAGAAAATAGTATTTATTTCTATTTTGTTAAGGTGTAGATTGGCGTGATCATTATTGCTGATCTGGCGTACGATAGACCGTATCTGGTAGCTAATGTCATCGGTAAGTTGACATTGTTTAGGTACGTTATACGTATAGTTTGTTTACATAGAAGTGAATGTGTGGGTGTTTCAACTGATCATTAAAAAAATAATGGGTTGTCATATTTTTATCGTTGGGCGTAGGTTTATAAGGGGTTCCCGAGAGACGCCGAGAGTACTGACGCATATTGTTGGGGATCTTCCTCGTGGTCGGACGTATTGAAGTGGATAGCTGGAATTATTGAAATAAATTTGTTTGTTTCTGTTAATAAGAACAATATTAAATATTTAATTTTAAATTATTGCAGCCATAGTTTAGTGATACTAGCAAATCCGTTAATAGTATTACGTGATAAACAGTAACTATAGTTCAGTGTTGTGAAGTGAGTTTGTGTTAATTACGTAAAAAAAGACTACTTACACAGAGGAACAGAAATGGGTAATTTTAACTTAAGTATACCTATCCTAATTATTCCTAATCCTAACTAATAGGTAATATAAATGCAAAAGTTTGTTAATTCCCTTTTCATGACTAAATCACTGAACCCATAATCCTTAAATTTTTAAAAGAAACAGACATACTGTTCTCGAGGAAAACAACATCTTAGTATTTAAAGAAAGTGTTAATTATCATCTCATCTGCCTAGCCTTTTCCCAACTATGTTGGGGTCGGCTTCCAGTCTTACCGGATGCAGCTGAATACCAGTGTTTTACATGGAGCGACTGCCTATCAGACCTCCACAACCCAGATACTGGGTTACACGATACCCCTTAGTAAGACTGGTTGTCAGACTTTCGGGCGTAACGACTGTCAAAGATCTACAATTGACAGCCGGGGCCAACAGCTTAACGTGCTATCCGAGGCACGGAGAGTAATAATTAATTTATAAATAAAGTTTTAATTAATGTAAGGAATTTAAAAATGTACCTAAGTGTTTTGGTATAATGTACTGTAAACTTATGTTTTTATTGCAATAAATAAATGGCACCACGTGTTGGCTAGGTACAATTTATCAATGTGTGGGTGTTTCAACTGATCATTAAAAAAATAATAAGCTGTCATATTTTTATCGTTGCGCGTAGGTGTAAGGGGTTCCCGAGAGACGCCGAGAGTACTGACGCATATTGTTGGGGATCTTCCTCGTGGTCGGACGTATTGAAGTGGATCGCTGGAATTACGTATTTTATATTGGGCATTTTATTGAAATAAACAAATTAATAAGAACATTGCCAAATATTTAATTAGAATTTATTGCAGCCATCGTTTAGTGATACTTCTCAGTTCTCACAGCAAATCCGTTAATAGTGTTACCTGATAAACAGTAACTATAGTTCAGTGTTGTGAAGTGAGATTGTGTTAATTACGTAAAAAAAGACTACCTACACAGAGGAACAGACATGGGTAATTTTAACTTATATCCTAATTATTCCTAATAATAAATAATACCTTTTATAAATGTGAAAATAAGTTTGTTGGTTTGTTTGCTTTTCATGCCAAAACCACTGAACCCGGAGGATGATCCTTAAATTTTTAAAAGAAACAGACATTTCTCGAGGAAAACAACAATAACGTTCTTATGATAATAGATAGCACCACGTGTTGGCTACAATTTATCAATGTACCAGGCGGGCCGCGTGTGGAAGCTAGTAAACTATAATTTTGACGGGATATTTTATATTTTACCAGGTTCGACCTCTAGGCTCGCACCTTTAGACTTTTCATAAGTTATGTGCGGATTTTAAATTAATTATCACCTCGTGCTTTAAAAATTTTAAGCTGTTGGCCCCGGCTGTCATGAAGCTCTTTGACAGTCGATATTGGGACATTGGGAGTCGGTAACCTCATAAAATCCTGACAATTGATCTTACTTAAGGAATTTCGTTAAGTTTAATAATCGTTAAGGAATTTCTGGAATCAAAAAATAAGCCTTGATAATTTTGATTGTAACCTGGTTCTACTTATTTTGGTTTTATTGTTATTAGTATAAAATCGCATAAGTTTCTTCTAAAATTATTGTATGCTGAAAAAGGGCTGATTGATGTAACACTATCATAAGTATAAATAACATCTGTACCTTAGTCAATCAAAGACAATAAAGTTTACTTTACTTTATAATATCGTATCATATTGGGATGCATCCGTTGCGGGAGTCGGATAAACAGACACTCTGTATAAAGCTGATATTCATTCAGTCTATGGAGAGATAAGAAGACGACTTCACTTCAACTTAAAGTTAATAGATTGGAAAGGGGAATAATAGGTTAGAAAGATGTGTCTTTGGTCTCCTTATCAAGGGCATGCCTACTATACTTTTTTCCTTAGAAATGTAGTAATAAATCAATATTACGTTTTTTTTCTTCAATTATGTTTTTGGGTATAAATAATATTTAATAAGGAATTTGAAAATTGGTTATATCGCATCGGTGCCTTCTAAAACTGCAAAGTTTGGAACATTGAGTCGGATACGTTATGTATTCCGATAGATATTACCAGACGCCCTAGGCGTATAAAGAGATTTGAAATTTCGACTGATTCTGATGGGATACGGTGGCTCAGCGGTTAGAGCGTCGGCACGGTACGCCAAAGATCGTTCGAACCCCATCCGTATCAGTTGTTTTTTCAAATTCCTTATTAAATATTTATTTTTAATAAGCTAACATGTGCTAAAACATGTTAAAAATTCACAAAAAGATGTTTTGGGCTTATATTTTTGTTAGGTAGGTACTAGGAACGCCAGTGTCACATATAGATGACAAAAGTCTGATTTAAAGATGATTGTGGTAATTAAAGGGTTGCCATAAATTTTCGTTCTAAAGTTTTAATTTTTTATTATTAAATACTTTTATTTGTTTTTATTACGAACTATTTTTAACTTGTGCAACAATAGTCAAGATGGCGTACCTACGTAGGTATTATTTGTATTGTTAGAAATTATGACTCTGTTTATTATTATGATGTTACTGATAAATAACAGGAAAAACAGATAGGTAGTCATTATATAACAATTTAAATATTAGTCATTTATGTATGAGCTCTAAAATTTAATTACCTTTGGAATTGCTAATAGTCTCTATTTAGAAACCAGAACATATAATATTTATTTTTAATTTTTTGCTTTATTTCATGATTTAAAATTTTATTTAATTTTTTGTGACTACTGAGATGACGGGTGATAGAGATGTGAGGAAAAAAACGACATACTGCGCCGACCCCAAATTAATTGGGAAAAGGGCAGGGAGATGATGATAAATTATAAGAAGATTTAATAATTTTATCCAGGAAATCTAATAAACTTCAAATCTTGTACAGTCAAAAGGAAAGTAAATAAGTGGTAACTAATGTGCCCCTACCCTACTCAATAGTAATACAGTTCATCCACTGTAATGGTTTTCAGTACACCCACACACAATTTTGGAAATATGTGAAAATAAATAAATACTTACTTTATTTAATAATTTAGTATTTTCATATATTTAAACTACTTTATACAAAAAATTAAACAACGGAATATCAAAAAACATTAATTAAAGTAGGTGTTAGTCGCTCTCAAAATCCCCCCAAAATACTCCTCCCCAACCAGTCACAGTCCCCTTCCAAAAACGACCCCACCCCTGCCAAAATCTCTCCCCAACCAAAAACCCCCTCCTTACAAAATACCCCTAACGTGCTGCTGAGTATAGGTACATTGTAATAATATAGCTAATCATAATACCATATTAATAGCCAACTTCTTTATTTAACTTGGCTGCTATTCAACTAAAAGATCGTTCAATAAGACACCATGTTGTCTGAAACTTGCAAAAATGCTTGTCACGGTGCAATTTCTAAAACTATTGCAAAATGATGATTGAAAGTGTAGATCAGTAGGATCATTGGAAGTCCCCAATCAAACTAATTGGTGATCCCTGATCTTACGTTAAAAAAAAGACAAAGACTGGCATGCATGTCTACTTGGTAAATAATGATGCTGATTCTCTTGTACATCCCCCTAATTTTAGCCTAACCTATGTCCTTGTAATTGACGTGAAATTAGACGAGACCTTTAAAATTTGCCGACTAAATTCTCGTTGATATCAGCTCTAAAATTCTTCTATCCTTTTCTAATGACTTCTGTCACAAAGAGAGATGGCGAGTCTAAATTAGTTTAGAGGGTGTACAAGAGAATTGGCACCGATGGCTGACGACCAAGCTTTAAAAAGTGAAATACTACTTTCCTACCGATAATTTATAATTAAAATTTAAAAACACAGACAGATTTTGATCTTCTAACATAAATAAAAATTCTTTCGAGTATTATGGTATAAATATTGTGACCTCTGGTGTACCTAGATAGTGGTCGGCATGAGTCGTAAGCACCTTTTCCTGCACAGTAGTTAATATATTTTTTGTGACAGCCAATATAATAAAAGGATACGCTGGATGCGATACTTCATGACGTTCAATAAAATGTATGTATTGAATAATTTTGATCGAACGTGGATGCGCGAAATTGAGGAAATTCGCGCATTCTGTCGTGACGTGAGGAGTTCAAGAATTGTTGAGCACATGCTCATGAGTCATGACTCGTACCAATTAGGTACATTATACATTACGTCCCGGCTCACTATTAACGCCATTTCTTGTCTTGTGAGCGGTGTGCTGAAGTGAAGCACCTCAAATATCGTCTAAATTAAAGATTGACTCAAATTAGTTTTTAGTAGTAATTAGTAGACCCAAATTACGAAATTCGGTGTTAACGAATATGAAACTTATAATTCATTACTTAGTAGAATTTTGGTTATTACTAAAGAAAAACAACAGACTTTAGCAGAATAAACGCGAGCAGCTAGAATAATGTTCAATTTAAATCTGGTCACACTGCTTATTGTTTTATTTTACGTTCGAATTGAACTTTAAATTGAAAAACATAAAAAATGCACGTCTCGCCAACTACGTCACAATGGATAGCACAGTCTAACCACACATGAAATAGCGCAAGGCAAACAAAACTGACATAGCTTGCATTTCGGTGAAACTTTGGCTACGACACATTGTTTCAACCGAAAACAAATTTCGTCCATAGGTAAATAGTCTAAATATATACCATACCAGACCATTTATTATTATTATTATTAGCCAAAATTTTCCCACTGCACGGGCAATGGCCACCCTTTCCTCTTTCCACTCCTCTCTGTTCGTAGCTTTAACGGGCCAATCCTCCACACAAGTGTACAGCTCATCCCACCATCTTTATACCAGACCATATCATATTTATATCGTCAAAGGAATCCAACGAGAATTTTTATGTTATTGGTGTATCTATACAACGGCAACATCCAAATCACTAGCAAAACTTCCCGACAAAATTCCCTAAAATTCTAATATTGTCAATATGATTTGTACATTACGCAATGGTAATAAAGTACCTACATCATGGAGTGTGCCTAAAAATGCTTGTTGCATCTTTTCCCTTTTGATATAAATTGACCAATATGCTTCTTCTCCACGTTAACACGTCTATGTATTGTTATTCGAATAATTGGAATCATAACATGAGTCACAAGTCTAAAAATTTCGCAAGGAAATTCTGAAATGTTGAGTTTTGACCTTGACACCAGACATATCAACGAAATTTCGTACTCTGGTAGATTTATTTACGTTCCATAATTGTGATTTTGTGAAGTGGAGCCATTTCCATCCATTCCTCAATCTACGGGGTACCGGCCGCTGATTAAGTCTGATACCTAGGTACTCTTTCTCCTCGATTTGTAATAGTGTCCCAGGACACTGCCCAGCATTGTTTTAATCTTAATCAATCGACTCGCCAATAGGTTATTGTGAACTTGTGGACCATTCAACACAAAATTCTAATGTGTGAAATTATCGAAATAGCCAAAAATAACACATTACATAAATGGTGACATCATTTTTATTATCAGCCGAAAAATATAGTTTGCATTCAATCACATATTACTAAAGAATTTAAGGTACAGTAGGTACAAACTTACTTGACCGGACTGAAGTTAGTCACGAACGGCGTCGCAGAACACATTTTAGGGGCTAAATGGTGATTAAAAGGAGAAGTGGGTAAGGGGTTGTAACTGAGCTAGTGAAAAGGCAAGAGATTCGAATACCTATCGCATATTTGATTGCGCATTGTAGTTTTGCGCCTACTGTAAATACCTATGTTATATTTTCACTACAATTTCGTGTAATTCTGATTTGACATGTTACTCAGATTACAGATGCTCATTTGTGTGAAACAGAGTTCATGAATCATGTTGAGACATTTCCAGTACGAAAAGCCTATATAGGTACAGTGCATGGTCAGTTCATACTGGTAATGTGTAACTTGATATGGTGCCATGTGTATACAGCACACGTGTGTATCGTGTGGACGGGGAATTCCCCATTCGTGAAATCAGAGCGCAGGATGTTCCTAGAGTATGGCATAAGCAAAACAATAGTCATTGTGCATTGGTTTTTATCGCTTCTTATCGGTCTGTCCACGGAAATAGTAATATTATCGTAGCGTAATATTTAACACTTACTATTATTCTATGTAAATCCGAGTTATATTATGCCGAAGCGTACGCTTTAATGTTTTAAAACATATAGCCATGACTAGGGTTCTCTTGACTCCCTAAAATTATTCACGTAGTACTAATTTACATATTTCTAACTCCCAACAGATCAAAATCAAGGTTACCCGCAGCAAGGGGGAGGTTACCCACAGGGAGGTTATCCCCCACCGGGAGGTTACCCACCACAAGGAGGTTACCCTCAAGGGGGATATCCCCCACCAGGTGGTTACCCTCAAGGGGGAGGTTACCCACCACCACCTCCACAACAAGGATACCCAGCATACGGTGCAGGATTTGGCGAGGTAAGTCTTCTCTTCTCTCTTTATGATAGGGAAAGAATGTAATAAATGGAGTTCTTTTTGTTGGTAATGATGATCCAGTACCTACAAAGCTTGGAATTAGCTTTTGAATCTTGGAAGATGATGGAAGTTTTCAGCCGGACAGAACAGACAAACCAATTTCACTTAAAAAGCAATTTTTCATTTGTTGATTGGATTTTAAAACCTTGAACGCATAACCTTGAGCCTCAAGGCAACGTATTGATTTGCAAATAATAACACTGTAATTTGAAGAGTTGGACTTCTACCTGAAGGATTGGTAAGAGAGACATTTGCCCTGCAGTAGGACACAACAGGTTAAAAATAACACTACAATAACACATTCCCGAACTCTTAATTACTAATGAGTTTTAAAAAAAAGTGGAACGGCGGAAAACAAGGATATTTCATCAAGGATCAAGGTCTACTTACCATGCTGCTACGAACATGGCATATTTCTACAAATATTTCCATTATTGTTCACTGATTATTACAGAATACAATACAGGTGTTTTTGCAATCCAAGAATGCAAAAATATTTACAAATACCGGGTTTGTTGCCAGCTCTGTTCTATTGGGAAATTTGGGAAACCCTTAAACCCTCTAGCCTGGTTTAAAAAGCCTTGCAGGTAGCTAGCCCTCGGTGCACCTCGGTGCAGTAATAAACATTCTTGCACCATTACGCGCAAAGGAACCTGCCTGCGCAATTGTAGTAAATTCAGGATTTCAAATTCCGTTACGTTAGACGCAAGCCTCACAGATATGGTGCTGACATGGCGCACAAGCGTGGCGGGCGCCAAAATGGCTGCCCATGCTAGCCACGGCTATTCCACGTCAGCGCCAGACGCCTTGTGTGATTGATGTTTTTTTTTCGTATCGTGACGAATGGTGGCTGTACAGACTGTAGAGTACACATCATTAGGAATGTCTCGCAGGTCTCATCAGGTTATCCATGCGCACATGATTTGCGCAACGGTGTATTAGGCGAGTGATTTGGAATTCAATCTACGTCCTTCGATTTTGCAGATCAGCTGTCATATTCCTAGCCTAGCCTAATACTGCCACACACATACACAGGTAGATCTAGAGAGCTACGACAATGACAGTTTAAAATTTTTACTTCAGAAAATGGACGAATTTATATTGAAAATACTTAATATTCATAAAACGATAACAGTTTTATTCTTAGAATGGACTTCTTAGCGCTAGGGCGTAGATCATTAGTGAGTAATACTTATTGATTTTCCTTTACTACCCACTGCTATTATTGTTGAAGTTCTTATAGAATTTGTGTGGGTACGTTCATTAAGTTCTATTTCAATAGCGAAAGATGCCTTATGTATGTACCTAATCATGGTCGTAGCAAGGGAGAGGGAGGCAGGTGGGCTTGTTCCACCCTAGAATGCTTCGTTTCGATGTCTTTATCACTTATCAACGGCCTGTCGACTGCAACTAGAAAAATAACCTTGCTACGCCCTTGTTTATGATTGACTTGTTAGTAGGAGTATATTTTCAATTTTATAGGATTAGGAATGCCATTGAACTGACTGCTAATGAGAATAAGAACTACCAGACCAAAAGGAAACCATAATAGTTAATGCTCTCTTTACCTTTAAATTGTAATTATCAAACCACTCTGGCATTATTAGTCGACGAAGTAGACTGGTTCCATTGATGTGACAGAAAATAGACATTTTGCCTGTACACACGGCTACAAATCAAGCTATGCAAAACCAGTATGAATTGACCTTGCATTGTATAGGTTTTTCGTACAACAAGATGTTAGGTTACACGGGAAATTTATAGCTTGATGCGTAGCAGTGTGTATCTGACGCCTCTAGCGACGCAATGTTGTTAAATTACTTATTTCCTATAGGATCCAAGGGTCAAGGTTTGGTGTTGTAATTTGTAACATGACAAGTTGAAATCACCTATGTTTTTTTAATTATTAGTCATCTTATTTATTGTCATTATTAGTTTGTTTTTCTTGCCCTTGTGTATGCGTTTGTGACGCTACAACCGCAAAATTGCAGGCAGTGAACTCGGGAACTATAACGAAGACATATATTTCCCCTGACTCACTCTACTGGACCTGTTGTCCATACTTGTGACACTACCGTTAGATGGCTTTAGTACAGGAAAATGCCAAATTACATCAAATGGTGGTGTAAAATTACGTTTTTTTTTCTAGTGTATACCCAGTTCAAAATAATTAATTAACGTAACATTTAAAAAAAACGTAAATGTAAAGAAACTACTGAAAATCTTGCCTCTACTCTAATACTTTACAAATGCCAAAATAGCAGTAAATGTGGCTTTTTTTCCCCAACTAAATTCCTGGCTACCGCATTGGTCCAAACACATTATTCCTGCAGATATCATATCAGTTCCGTACAAGTTGCTTCACTTATTATCCGCTTATCATAACTGATAGGAGCTACAATACAACGGATAACTTAGTATACAAATTGCTGTTGTACAATATCACCATCCATGTCTCAGGTTAAGTATTTTTTTAGTAAAGAAATGTGTTTAAAATGTGTTTTGAGTTTTGTTTGTTGAACGCGCATTAGTGTAAAGTGATTAGGTAAGGTAAGGTAATAAGCAGATAAGGTAAATAGGCACAGTTTTAGGTAAGTTTTGCGTCGACCATTTCACTATTTTCTGACAGAAAATCGTCATGAAATAACAGTATTCGTACTGTTGTTTCGTAGGGTCAGTGAAGTCACAGCGTAATATAAAGAGAACCAGAGGCCCAGTCACTTTAACCCTCCTACTTAATCTCCACATAGGTCGGCATCTCGCACGTGTAAGGGTAAGCATATCCCTAAGGCTGTACTGCTAGGGTCTTTCGGTTACGGTAACCGCCATTAGGCGGGCCGTCGTATCATCATCATCATTTCAGCCGGAAGACGCCCACTGCTGGGCATAGGACTCCCCCAAGGATTTCCATTCCTGTCGGTCCTGCGCTGTTCTCATCCAGCGACTTCTCGCGATTTTCTTGGAACCCTTGAAATTTTGAGAATTTGCATTGTGTCTGCATGTCTGACGTTTGGCAGGCTAAAATCACCTCAATCTCAGTACCTATGGGCAAAGGGCTATGGTTGATGTTAATTGTTAGAGCTAGGATTTGTGAGTAAGCAAAGAAAGCCTATTTTTTTATACCTACAAACTTTGGCTTAATAAATGAGATATTGGTCTCTGGTTACCTTCGAGCATACGACAGTACAACTGCCTACTTCTTTAGAGAATAAAGGGTTGTGCTAAAATAACATTCATGTCATCTTTCTAATTTTATTTAAGGTCGGCGCAATAGGTTTTCTTCTTCCATTCATCTCTAATAGCCGTCACGTCACTGCTTATTCCCTTTCTATACATGTCGTTTTTTGATACAATCCATCCATCTTTTCTTAACATTTCTGTGCTAAAAAAACATGTGTTTTAAATAAGAATAGGAATGTCAATGACCTCTACCTATCAATTGTCACTTGGAAAATAAGCTTTGCAAGTATTAAGGATAAATTTAACAATATCCTACTTAGTTCCCCTAACGCATCGACTGCGTCATATCTGTACAGTTGCCAGCGTAGGTAGTGCATTTTTGCCTATAGGTAATTTGATCTGCACGCCACTGTTATTCAACTAAGTATTACAAAATCTTTTGAAGTTTTAATTGGTTTCATTGACCTTTTTTTTTGCAATGAGTTGGAAAGTCAATCCTGTTTCAATTTTAACGCAAAATAATATTCAGTATAACCTTGTAAAGAACGTCCTTAGTTCCCATTGCGTAAAAGAATCGATCCTGCGACCCAGACAGTCGGGCGCCTTTAGTCGTAACTGTGACCTATCGTATCCTTATTTCAACTACAACGCGGTACCTAATCAGTAGAAGATAACGATGGACTGCCAAAGGTAGCAAGTTCGAATGTACGGCACCACGCCACTGACTTTTCGAAATTTAAAATAATTAAAATATCTACACAATTATTTTTTTTTGGTAGAGCAGGCTTTGTGCTGGCTTTAGCACGGGCCGGTTCAACCAGTGTCACAAAATATCGGCATGAATAAGCACGCAATTTACTTTAATCATAAAATTATTTTAATGGTTCTGACTTTTTTTACCAGAATTTGATTGCCATTGTAAAAGTTATTATTGGCGATCATCGAGAGGTAAACTCTTTACGATGCAGCTTCTTCCAGCTCTCTAATAGCCAATTCCTTTACATCCTTATAGGTACATCTCAACCTTTATTGGCGTTAAGAACTATAGAGTACCATTGATTAGTTACCATTGAAAAAAAATTAGGCCAAGCTTGTAGAAAGTTGCTTGTAGGAAAGAGTTGCATTGTCCTTTAGTTGATTACGTAAATGGTACACTCATCTAATTCTGTGAATAACATTGGAGTCTACTATAGATTCCCGCAAGTGAAATCCAGGAAGTGAAATAGAATTTAAAATCTGAATAGGTATATTTTGATCTTATAGACGAATTTGGACCGTAATATTTTACTACATAAATCTTTATATTAGTGACTAGTTAGTTGCAAGGTAATTTTAACCATCTCGTTATGTTGTTTTCAAACAGTCAACATAAAGTTTTTAAAAACATATTATTTTGATGAAAATAAACAAAATAATATCTTGAACCGAATTTCTGTGTCGGCCAGAAGTCAGACACTATTTCCGTTTTTTAAAACTAAGATAGAGTTCGGGAAGAGTGCACCTGTGTGGTTTTCCGGCCTAAGAATAGAACAACCCCTACTCGTCCCGGCTCCCGCGGGAATCGTAAGGACGACAAAAGGAAAGATCCGGAGGATGGGCAGCAGCATCTTTCTGTGCAACAGTAATCATCTGCTACTACGATCGCCAACCCGCTTGCCCAGCGTGGCGATTATGGGCAAATACCTTCAATGACCGTACCTACAATAGTGTCACTCATTGGGAGAGGCCTATGTACAGCTGTGGACTAAAACAGGCTGATGATGATGATGCACGGTCTGTGTTTGTGCATACAGCTGTACAAGTGTATACACTACATGTAGTAGCCGGGTTCTACGGCTCATGTGCCTTCCATCATCACAGACAATCCACAGACTGACCTCGTCAAGCCCGGCTTAACCTTAGTAATCATCACACAACGCCATGAGCTTGACAAGCACGAATGTAAACTAAGAAATATATTTCTCCCTTCCAGCCGGCTGGTTACGCGCCTCCACCAGATGGCGTCGGCGAAGATGGCGAGGTTAAAGGTTTTGACTTTACCGAACAATCTATACGAAGGGCCTTCATCCGTAAGGTAAGCATTTGATGAATATTCTATATCTTCTGTATAAGGACATAAGGTCACAGGCCACAAGTGAAATTGGAAGGGACCAGACCACGTGGTCCAGAACCTTTGACCTAAACAAGACAATTGATTTCTTTTTACCGTAAATTAAAACATATCTATGACGCTCTAGGGTCGAATTTTAGATTTCTCTTATTTTTTTTCTGGCATGCAATAGCCTGAAAAATCGACTAATGCGCAAAGTCCCTTATTTATTTATTTTGGAAGGCTTACAGCTCAACAAAACACACTTGAAACAATATATTGATCAGTCAGCCAATTACAAGTCTACACGTAAAGAAAACAGATTTTTTTTACAAAAATCTGTAGATAACATACTGCCACATTTATAGATCTTATAATTATTAACAAAAGGTAGAGGTTTATTGATGACTCTGCCCTGGAGTATAAATGTGGTGCTGTCCCACAAACTATGGGGCACTTATCGTGCCCTGCATGCCCTGTGCAACTGATGGACGCTACTGGAGGCGCCAATCTCGTAGCCCAGTTCTGGGCTGATACAATTTAGATTGTCATCGAAGTACAAAAGATAAGAGTTATAGAGTTTACTTCTTCTTCTTCTTATCGTGTGGTTGATCAACAACCTGGTGTCAGAGTTTAAACCGCCCGTAGGCCTCTGACATGGCTTTACACACCATTGAAAAATCTCTCAGGTGTGCTGGTTTCATCACGATGTTTTCCTTCACCGTTTTAGCAACTGATAATTAATTTATAATACGCACATAACTTACGAAAAGTCAGAGGTGCGCGCCTTGGGATCGAACTCGAGACCTCTGACTTGTCAGTCGACGGTCGTACCACTAGGCTATCAGTGCTGTTAGTATTTATAGCCAGTTCTTATTTTACGATTAAATTATTACGCCAGGTTTACGCCATCTTGATGTGTCAGCTGCTAGTCACAATGGGTTTCATCGCTTTGTTCCTGTTCCACGCTCCTGTCAGAAACTGGGCACACCGGAATACTTGGCTGTTGTAAGTTGAGAATTAATATTTTTTTGTACATAAAGTAATGGTTACCTAACGACAAACTTTAAAAAAACGGACACGTGCTAACCGGACTCGCGCACCAAGGATTCCATACAAACTTAACTTTGTATAATATAGTCTCAAACTTTCGCGAAAGTTTAACATAATGAAACAACTTTTTAACGGATAACTCGGTAATTGTTTATTTTAACTTTGTATTTTTGTGGTTTTTTTTTTTACACATGATAGCTTATTAAATATAATTATTTAATAAGAAATTTTGAAAAAACAACTTGAAATCTTATATCTTACTCTTTATAGTAAGATATAAGATTTCAAGTTGTTGTTATAATCTTTACTTTATAATCATTACCTACTTGAAATCCCATCCGTATCAGTTGATTTTTCAAATTTTCTTATTAAATAATTATATTTAACTTTGTAGTTGAATTTTCTGCCATACGTCGATATATCACTCACATAGTATAAGCTTTCTCTGTCCCTATATCCCTCTACGCAACGGATTTTAATGCGGTTTTTTTTAATAGATAAGAGTGATTGAAGAGGAAGGTTTATAATGTATATTGCACCCGTGCGAAGCCGGGGCGGGTCGAAGTCACGGCCAATTCTCCATCTACAAATTTAAGTTTGTTATCACAATAATCGTGAGATAGGGGGATATTCTAGCGCACACACTTGTGCACTACAATATCTCATTTTAATTTGCCAACTTTAAATATATTTACCGGTCGTCATTTTGCTTAAGAAAACTATCGAGTGCTATTTTCTGCAGAAAGCACATATTGGTGCTAATTCTCTTGCCCACGCCCTAAATTAATTTAGACTCACTATTTCCCTTTCTAACAGAGATCATTAGAAAAGGATAGAAAATTTTTAGAGCTGTCAAACTAGTCAATTTGCGTGATATCAACGAGAATTTAGTCGGCATGCATAAGGACTCGTCTAATTTCACGTCAATTGCAAGGACGTAGACTAACTTGACAGCTCTAATTTGATAGTTCAATTTGCTGTCCTTTTTCGATGGTGATTATTAGAAAGAGATATAGTTACACTAAAATTAGTTTAGCAGGGTGACAAGAGAATCAGCACCATTAATAAGATCGCTAAGTAATTGAATTACAAATACCATATACCTATTTATGAAGTATTATTTCAAATACATATTTTAATTGTAAGTAATTTTAATACTGCCCAACCCAGAGTGCAGATAATTATCGACATAATATAATTGGGGTCCTGCCGTTTCCCAAAATATGTTTCGTCAAATTTCACTTCCCAAAAAACTTATCGCAAAGTTTCATTTCCCAAAAAAATGCTTAGCAAATTTACATTACGCATTTTATTCACTTGGTCAAATATTCATTTGGCAAATTTTTACTTGCTCAAATTTTATTTAGTCAAATATACATTAAGCAAATGCTTCAGATTGTAAAAAAAAATATTCCAAAAGGAAGTTCGTTCACATTTTTATTTAAATAAGGGTGAAAAATTGTAAATTAAAATCTGATGTTTGGGTTGGGTTTAGAAATAAACATCCAAAATTTGTGTAATCTAAAGGTGTGGGGGAAGTTATTCTTACGGCGTTATTCTTCTTAAAAAAATCGGCGCGTCTCCAGTTCTTCTTAAAAAATGATTGAGCCCCCTCAATCATTTTTTTTTGCCGGAGACGCGCCGAATTTTTTTTCAAAATCGCGTCTATAAACTCGCAAATTCGTGAAATAGAACGTAATTTTGCACCCCGAGAACGGAATACCCCGACTTGGTTAGGTTAGGTTAGAAGATGATGACGGGGGCTGGTGAGCGAGCGCAGCGAGCGAACTGCCCCCGTCATCATCTTCGTGGGTTTTTTTTTAAACCACCCAGAAGTAATGATATGGAGATAAAACATAACCATTCCTTAACTTAGAGAAAAAAGTGAGGTTATGTTGGAGTGGGAAGAGTATATTTTTCAAACCATATTTGACTACCTAATATTTGGTAAAATGAAACATTGCCATGTAATTATTTGCTAAACAATAAATTGCTAAAAATAGTTTTGCTAACTGTAAAATTGCGAAAAGATGGTTTTGCCAAATGTTTTTTTGCCAAATGAAAATTTGGGAAACATACTTTGGCAAGTGTCACTTTGGGAAATGTTTTTTGCCAAACGTCAGTAAACCAATATAATTATATTCAATGGTGGGTAGTATGAAAGTACTGCCACAGATTACTAAATAGTTGGTACTGCTTCCATGTTCTATGTACGTTCACTGGTAAGTGACCGAAATTCGTTCAGAAGGACATTATCGTATTATTTAATTTCCAGTTGGGTGGCGTTCGCAGTGGTGTTTGTGTGTCTGATAGTGATGGCTTGCTGTCACAACGTGCGTCGACAGGCTCCCATGAACTTCATATTCCTCGGCATATTCACCGTGGCGGAGAGCTTCCTACTCGGTGTCACTTCCAGTGTTTACCAAGTTGATGCTGTAAGTAAACTGTACATTTAAAACTTTTTTTTTAAACCCCCGACAATAACGAAAATAAAACTAGGAACTATTCAAATGCCCATGACGAATTGGTCACGATCTCAGCATATCTTCTAAACGCCAAAATGCCCAGGTCACGATCTCAGCATATATTCTAAACGCCAAAACGCCCAGGTCACGATCTCAGCATATATGCTAAACGCCAAAACGTCCAGATCACGATCTCAGCATTAGTGTTGCAGCAGAACTCTGCTTCCGCTTCCGCTTCTGCAGAAGTTCCGCAAGCTTTTTCACTTCTGTTTCCGTTTCTGGTTCCGCAACTTTATAACAGAACTCTAAACGGAGAATACTGCGAGGAGCGCGGGGGCACTGTATTGCCAATAGTTCGCCAATACTTATCAGCTCCATCCAGCAGCGTAGCCAGTGAGCAATTATTTAGCGGAGCTGGTTTAATATATGAAGAACACCGAAACAGACTCAAAGGTGTAAAAGCGGCCAAATTACTTTTTATTAAAAAATTAAAATGTGTTTTTTCTTCATGGTATTAACACTTCCGCTTCCGCTTCCGCATTCGCATCCGCTAAGATTTAGTTTTGACATCTGTTTCCGTTTCTGCTTCCGTTAAGACGCTTCCGTTGCATCACTACTCAGCATATATGCTAAACGCCATAACGTTCAGGTCACGATCTCAGCATATATGCTAAACGCCAAAACGTCCAGATCACGATCTCAGCATATATGCTAAACGCCATAACGTTCAGGTCACGATCTCAGCATATATGCTAAACGCCAAAACGTCTAGCGCTGGTTTTCAGATCTCACCCCTTGCTACTGCTGCCATTGCTAATTAATATTATATTATTTCCAGGTCATGATGGCTGTAGGTATAACAGCAGCTGTATGCTTTGCCCTGACTATGTTCGCGTTCCAAACTAAATGGGACTTCACAGTGATGGGTGGGTTCTTACTCTGCGCTACCGTCGTGCTACTCATATTCGGTAAGTAACCACTTTAAAGATTTCTTATAATCTTTTTAATTGCCTCTCATTTATATTTTTTTTTAGCTGCTGGTAGTTTTACTAGTAGGTCACCCTTTCCACTCAAACCGTAATCATCATTTCAGCCTACAAACCGTAATTTAAAAAAATATCATCACAAAAGTATAAATTGTAATTTTATTTTTCAGGTCTCGTCGCCATATTCCTTCCATCAAACAAAATCGTGACTCTAGTATACGCATCGATCGGAGCCCTCATCTTCTCTTTATACCTCGTCTATGACACCCAGCTGATGATGGGTGGGAAACACAAATACAGCATCTCCCCCGAGGAATATATCTTCGCTGCTCTGAACCTCTACCTAGACATCATCAATATCTTCCTGTACATTTTGACGATTATTGGCGCTGCTAGAGATTAGGACAGGCAGTAAGGGCCTCGGTTCAGATGTGCGCTGTTTTTGACGTTGACGTTTACATACTTATGTTGCCAGTAGCATTTTGGTGCTGCCATATATAAAAAAAACTTGTTTTTTTTTTACTATCGTGTTAAAGACATTTGGCTCTGGAATACGTAAGGTAAAAAAAACTTATGTTTTTCAATAATTTGTTTTATCGATTAAAGGTTAAATCGTTTGTGATCACAGTACAAGGTATATTAGTAATTATTTTTTTATTTAACCCACATCTCATACGTATCTACAACGAATCTACTTAAAAATCTTGTATTGACGTTTTAATTGGCAACACCAAAATGTAGACTTTAGCTTCTCTATCTTAATTTATTCCAATTGGCCAAGAAATATTTTTATTCCAAATTTTGTCGACAAATTTATTTGCGACTTTTAATAAAATTGTTTGTGATACATTTTATTTTGCATTTAATGTGGTATTGAAAGACCGATGCCCTTGGAAATGAAAATTATGACATGGTTCGTGTAGTGGGGGTGTGTACGTATAATATTTGTAGGATTCAATGGCGGCTGTAGACTCTAAAATGTTGCAAGGTTAATATCATATACAAGAAATATTACGATGCGACATCAGACAACATATTTCAATATATTTTCATCTTTGCTGTCAACAATTGTCCCATTTTAAACCTAAGGCTTAGGTTCAGCCTAGGAGCAGACAACTAAATTCGAAGACCTACTTCTCGAATACTAAAACACCAACTAATAATTGCCCAACTTTTTTAAATGAAGAATTGACGTTGTCTCGTATAACCTCTCCGCATTGCACAATCTAGAACCGCTACTGATTCTACATTTAACGTAATTTCGTAGTAACCTATGACGTATGTTTTTAATGATTAATCGCTATAAATGCACACTCTAATATCGCTTGCATTCTATATAGATACTTGACAGTACATGCCCCTGTTTGGAACGTAAAATTAAGAAAGCATGGGCCATGTCAACTCAAAATCTATACAATATCTCTCACTAGAATAGACTTTGTCTTGGCAATATAATCTCTACCACTATGAAAAATATATTGTTGAAACTTATAAACGCTTATTCGTATAAGTTGCGAAACGTTGCGCCACACTGAATTTTAGATTGAGATTATTTAATAACAGTTGTCGTTGGCTTCTCTGGTAGCTATTAAACGTTGTTTATTACCTACTTAATGCACTTTTGTATTTACTGCACTCATGAAATTGTGTATACTGTGACAGCTATTTCCATAAGCACCATGCGATATTAAAGCAAATATGTGAAAAGTGGCGTAACAGTTGCGCAACGTTGAGCTGCAGCTTTATGTAATTAGTGTGTCATCGGTTTATGTATAATCTTTTTCATCTAAAATCTGTTTATAACTTAGACAATTAGATTAGAGATGTAATGTTTAAAAAATCTGTATGTTACAGTAATTTATAGAAACAGTATTGTGACGATAATTATGTCTATAATCGCTACATCACTAGGCTTAGTACGGTTGATCAAATAATTATTCTATTAATATAATTATTCGTCATTTCTAGTTTCATTTTTGATTAATAATAGTATTTAAAATTAATGAAAAGCTACATTAAAACAGTCGCTCTTTGTTTTATGTCAACCTAATAAATTTTAATCTTAACAACCGTATTATTCCTACAGACTTAAGAACTAATTAAAATAGTTTATAATATCTATTATAAAGTTAGAATTTATGTTAAGGTTTTTGTTATTTTCCTTTATTAATTAAATGTAAAATATTAATAGTACATGTTATTGTTCTTTTTCTTTACCTTCTAACACTTTTTTTTAAACACTTCAATTCTGTCTATCTTTTTGTTGTGTGCAACACCTTTACTATCAAGGGCAAACGATAGGGTTAAGCTTTGTATATGCTCCATGGGGTTAAGTCAACTCGCATGGACTTAAAACCACTCCGTGTTCCTCGACGAACCAGTGGAAGGGTAATATGGGATTAACTTCCATATTCATAGCGCTCTCGTCAAGTGTAGGTAGGTCCCGAATCCTTCATGAGAGGCGCGCCACCATCTCCGTCCGGGTGACGGACTGCCTCTAAGCCCGACCGCCACAAGCCGGGGCTTATAATGACCTTTGCATTGGTCGCCACCCAGAGCCTGTTGCACCCCTTGCGAGAGGGAAGCGTTATTGTTATTTTTCTCTCGTTCTGCCGCCTCCTTTGCGAACATCACTTCCTTCGGACCATCGATCGTTTGAATGATGTTCGGGGGAGATATACTACCGACTGCTATATCAAGTATACCGCAATGCTCCTCCAAGCTGGCACACTTAGTGTGTGCTGCGCCGTGTCCTCGAGGCAATCCTCGCTGTGGTGACTACCAAGCGATTGTTTCCGAGAGTTTTATTGCGAAGTACGAGTATTATGCCTGTCTGACAAAATAGTTAATTCATTAAACGCCATGACGGACACATGGTGTCCGACAAACAATAGAATTTGCATTGTGTCTGCTGTCTGGCAGTCAAAGTGTTAAGTACCAATTTGAAATTTCTATTCTGTTTGTGGATCTTTTTTTTAGTTGCTTGTAAATAAAGCTTTAAGTTAGCTGTATCTAAAAAAAGTGAGAAATAATGCTGTCGAAATATCACCTAAAGTAAAATTAAATGACGTCTTTATATAATATAACTAGATACATTTTAAAAAAATATTTTACTGGAGTTGTAACTCCTATATTCGTATAATTATAAAGACATTTAATTTCACGCTAATTGTCATCCTCATTTGTCATAGATTAGTATGTACCTAATTAAGTAAACATGCGATAATTATGTTTCTCATTTTCATTAGAATTACTGTAGGTAAGTATCTACTAAACATTCATCATGAATATTAACTACAAGTACCTAAGCAAATAAACGCACAAAAATTAACTGCTAGATAATTTTCTATTCGCAAAGGTAGTACTTAGTAATAAAGTCCAAACAGTATTATATAATCTTTAGTGTCCAAGTAGCTTTGTAAAACCTTTATCGCAAGTACGAAACTATTTAAGTATCGAATTCTTATCGAAAAATCAATATTAAACGTCAAATTTAACAGAATTTGATGAACTTAATGTCAATAAATGTTCAATAAAAAGTCGACAACTCAAAGATTTTAATTTTATTCTAATAATTGTCATGCTCATTTTGTCATAGAAATGAATGTCATTTAAGTAAACATACGCTAATTATATTTCTCATTTTTATTAAAATTATTACTAAATTACTAGTATAGGTACCAAGTACTAATCATTCATCATGAATATTATTATAACTATCTACAAGTAAGCATATAAACGCACAATACTGAACTGCTAGATAATATTATCCGCAAAGTTGGGCCGAATCGCCCTAAGCCAAGATACTAGTACTTAATAAAGTCCAAATTTAAATAAAATAACCATAATAATAACCAACCCTAGTATTTTTAGCATTGTAAAATACAGTAAAAATTAGAAGGTACAAGGAACAGTACCTACACTGTTTTGTATCATGCATGCGCGCTTATACAATACCTGCAGAAATTAACAATTACAATAATTAACCCTCATGGATAATATAATTAGGTACTTACATTATTATATTTAGCTATTTATAATAAAAAATTGACAATACGAAATTTTTCACAATCAAAATCTTATTTCGAAAGTTAACCATGCTAACTTCGTACCAAGTTTTGTTTTTCACGCATACCTATAGCACGTGATCCCTTAAAGCTTGATGCTATATTACGAGAGTTTTCTATTGAAAACCCAAACAAATCAACACTATGTACAAAAGCACAATTTGGGATTCGAAACCCATGCTGCGACATTAACTGGAACTTCAAAATGTATTAAAAAAATAGATATTGTGATAAAATTGTACTAATGTTATGTCTAGGTATCTACTATTATTGGCGTAGTTCAGAAATTTTAAAAAACACATTGTTATGTAGGTACAAGGCTTTTTGTAGGTATTATATTATACCATTTATACCTGCTTACATCATCATAGTTTATTAAATTCAAAATTGTTTATAATTATCAGCAAGAACGAGTAGTTTCATCGTATCTGGTGTTTAATGTATTCGTTTATATAAACGAGAAGTATTAATAAAATGTTTATTCAATAAAAATCTTTTAATTTTATCACTAACTACATTTAAGTTTATGAATGTAGTTGAAAAAGGTATGAAGAGACCGCCAAACGAGTTAAACACTACAAGAAGGCCGCCCTTTCCGACTACCAATCCAGACTGAACCTGTAGTCATAATAAATATGTCCCAAAATAACCAGATCCAGCTATCTGTAGCTCGTCTTCAAGCAACGCCTATGGAGACTGGAGAGGCTCTCGTGACGCGTACCTACCTCTAGGGGGCGAGGTTAGTCTACTGCCTTAGCTAGAGGACTTTTAGGTCTAAGCTATGAGCTATGACCGACAGAGACTATGTAGAAAAAAAAGCCCAATACGGAATAACTAGGTACCTACGGTCAGCGTCGCGTCGCCGCGGTAAATTATATATAATTAATTACCTATTGTATAAAGGAAAAACCTACCTAACAACTGTTATCGCCTCCAATAAAATATAATTACATATGTATCATAATATTATCAGTCCGATTGGGTACTCCGTAACAAAATGTTGCTCTCTCTGTGCGTGGGTGGATTTGCTTTCATTTTGTTTGTTTATAATTTGATTTTCAAGGATCCCAAGCCTATTCTTGGTGTGTACGCGGTGCCTGGAAAGTGGTATTACATCAAATATGTCTTTTTTGCTGCCCTGTATTACTTTAGAAAGGTGAGTAAACTTTTTATTCCGAAATAGAAGCTACCTCTAGGTAGGTAAGTAATTATAGGAGTTTTACAAATTCTTTAATGAATCGTAAAAAAATTGATATGGTTCTTAGGCAACTGGTTGTTCGAACTTGTGAATAATGATAACATTGAAGCATAGGGTAATTATAACATGAGATAGTGACTTATTCCTCTATTGCAACTGGTTATAAAAGTCAATTAGCGATGCATGGCGGCCGGAGCACACTTAAAGAAAGAAAGAAAATTCATTCATCATTTATTCTGGACCTGTACAAGTACAACGACATCACTACATCAGTAATACCTACCTAGATATCGCAAGAAAAACTAGGACATATCTGTACGAGGCCAAAAACGGGACCCTACCTCAGCATAATGCTGCAGCAGAATTTTAAAATTATGCAGGAGCGCTGATATTCTAACGGTACAAATAAACTGTATTTTAGTTAGATTGGAACAAACAATGTTTTTTTATACCTAAATTTCTTGGAAACTAACAACAACAGGAAAAGCATATGCTTCTCTTACTCTATGCTTAATGAGTAAATTTATTTATTTATGCTCAATGCGTCATAAACAGTTGCGCAGGATATTCAAATAAATGGCAATCCCTATAGGTACCTAATGTAATGTACTCCGTGTGGCAATGGCCAACAAACAATCATAATATTGATTATAATGTGTAGATACATATAAAGAGGAATGTTCTGAACTCCTGACTGATTGATTCATCAAAGCAGATCCTAAACTACCTATTGAAGCTGGATACATAAAATTTAGACAGTAGGTTCCTTATAATGTAAGCATCCAAATGAGATTTTGGAAACTCCACCCAAGTTTTCAAAAATTGTAGGTATGGAAGGGTAAGAAGATAAGGGGGCCAAATAGGGGGTGGAAGTTTGTATGAAAGTTCGACAGTTACAGCTTTCATGATAAATCTTTATTCGAATGAAAGTTTATTTGGAAATCTTTATTTGAAATCTGTTAATTTTTAGGTTACAGGCCTAAAAATTGGTATTTAGTTAAACGAAGAACTAGAAAAAAAAATCTGTCCTTTTTTGTAAATATTGAATGCAAATTAATCATTACAAAAATTGCGATGAATTAATTAATTGCGGTTCTTATTAGGGGACTGGTTGCCTAATTTGACCAATCGGGCTTCGAATCCTGTGTAAAGTGCTAATGGCACGGTACGCCAGGGATCGCGGGTTCAAGTCCCGCCCGAGTCAGATGTTTTTGCGAGTTTCTTATTAAATAATTTCAAGTGCTTAAGGCTTTAGACACCACAGAGTCGAAAACCTACATAGGAACATAGAACTTTCAACAAACTAGCAAATTGTATTTTCATACATATGTACAATTCATATCACAAATTAAATAGATATGTAGTACTATCAAGAATTGCTTTATATTAATCTGCTTTAAGATTTAGATACCAACGATATTAGTTAATTAGGATTATATAATTAACTATAGGCCACGCTAAAACCACATGGCATCCACGTTTTAGATAAGTAATAGCATAGAACATAAAACAGTTAGAGTTTTTTTCGCAGCAACCAGCATGGGAATTTATGGGGATACACAAGTAAACTCCGTACTCGTGGGGTTATTAGTCTGTGCTATTCGAACATAGCCCCATCACTGGCCCTTGGTGGTGGAATACCCATAAGGGGTTTGCCTAGACGCAGTGTACTCGTTTTCTATCACTTCTGCACTGAGCATGATACAAAATGACTAGGTATTTGTTATCTCTATCACGTCTGATTACTTGTATTTGTGGGTAGCCCCGTCTTTCCCTATGGCCCCGTTACGCCCTACCTTCCCCTAATAAGGCCTATATTTGTTTATGTAAAATGTTCTAGTAAGTAGCTAGGTAAATAGATCTAGTAGCTATAGGTCATTAAAGATGCGAAATGTATGACCGATATAAAAAGGTAATCGAAATCGCAGTCATCACAATGTTATCTTTGTTTTCGATATCTACAAGTAACTTGTAATGTTTATTTATCAATACAGGTGTCTGATAATCCAATATTAATGATATTAATTTAATTGTAACTAATTTTAAAACATGAAGCGATAGGCTTTGCTAATATTCGTGTAATAACTGTAGGTATTTATTTTGCTGTCATGACACAATAATAATATGAAATATTTTCATATCAGGAAATGTAACTTTGGTCTTATTATGGCCAATAAAAAAGGATGTCGTTACGCAAAAGTTCTTTAAGTGTTAGGTAACGTCTTTCTTCATGACTAAAGATATTAGTAGAGACGATTGACGATTATATAAATGAAGGTGTACAGTCGGCAAAGGAGCTAGGTTTACAGGTCCTTTAGTTTAGGATGAAGTTTTTTATGGAAGCTTGCATGTGGTTGTGTAAAATTGTTTAGTTTTGTATAGGTTTCAGTTGTACCTTTAGAGAAAATATGGTAAAATTTAATTATATTGATGACATGTTGAAAAAATTACAACTTTAACTAGCGGCCCTGCCAACCCAACTTCTTTGCCGACTGTACATCCCCACACTGCTAGAAATACTTCTTTTATTACAGTATACAAGCACGAACTCAGGGGCCGGCACTAAAGGACACGCAGGACAGGGTGTGAAAGCTTTAGCTGACCCCACCCTGATGGACAGGGCGCAGTCACTCAGCAGCGATTCCAAGGTATTCCGCTTGTATCTATTAAGGGCGATGTAGGGCTTGACTGACATACGCCTAATATGGCCCAAAAATATTGCGTCAGATGTCAAATATTGCACATGGATGGTCCCAGGTTAAGAGAACAGCTCCCGTAACTTTGACTACTAACCTTAAAAACATACCTATTGGGCTTGCGGCTTGCCCTTCTGATAGGTGCGAGGCACGCCACGACTTGTTTGCTTGTAATTTATTAAGTGAGTTTTCGACATCAATGTCCTTTGCTCCCAGGCCTTCGATGCAGTGTTCTTCATATCCTCAAAGAGTGAAGAGAACAAGGGAGTGTACGTCATAGCTGGTTGTGAGCGGAGACCTTTAGGAATGTGTAATGGACTGTTCTATATCGGAGTAAGTATTTTATTTTATGCATTATTTCGAGATCCTTTAGGTTCAAAACGTACACTTCCCAAAACGTTCACTCTCCCAAAAGGTCCACTTCCCAATATGTCAATTCCCTAAATGTCTACTTCCCATTTTATCCACTTTCCCAAAACGACAACTTCCCATAACGTCAACTCCCAAAACGTCCACTTTTAAATTCTTTTTTATCAAAGTCAAGACAAATATTAATATATGTATACGTAAATATCAAGTTATAGTTTTTTTTGTTTTTTGCGAGTGATGACTAATTTCTGATAAGCACATGATTACGAAGTCAGTGAAGTGTGCCTGGGTTCGAATCTCCGACCTTTGCCATACGGCTATTTTTTGCTAATTTTAAGAAGAAGAACTAATTTTAAGAAGGTAGGTATATTCCATTTTACCTAAGGATATTTTTCTATTACTAAAATAATTTTTGAATCAGTTAAGTAATTTCAGAGATTACTCCCTATAAACAAAAAACAGAAAACATTTTTACCTCTATAAATTATATTAGGATGGACAAATTCGCTCTCTGTTAAAAAGGATGATAGGACATACGGCATAATTGGCCAAAGGGTATTAAACCTCTGGCTATACCTTCCTACCTAAATAAGCGTGATGGATGACATTTATTTATTTATTTCTCTTGCCAGTTACCTAATAAAGGCCTGCTGTGCAGCAAGAAGATTCCTGACACCGTGTTATTTGGTGCTGACATCGGAGAATTTGGTGCTGAAGGACTCAAGATAACTCCTGTGGTGCCCATGCAAAAATGGACTGTCTCTTATAAAGGAAAAATGTGGTATGAATATACAGGGTTATTTGTAAAACACCAGCATCCTTATAAGGGGTCATTAAACTCATCATTATGAACAACTTTTACTATGGGACCAGCACTGAATCCCAAAAAAAAATCAGCTGTTCCATACATTTTGTTGAGTCACGTGACCATAAATGTATGGAACAGCTGATTTTTTTTTGCGATTTTATTTCGGTTGTCTTTTTTTCATTTCTGAATCACTGGCCTAGACAGTGGCGTGACTACCATACAATTGTATGGCAAGCCCGGCTTGCCTAATAATTTGATGAACTTTAAATAGTTGAACGTGGTGAACGGACTAACCGGCGAAAAATTCAGAGGAATCCTCCTCACAATCACCCCAAGGATGTATGCATGCATGTATGTGTATGTTAGCAGCTATATGCTAAGACGCACTATAATAAAATATGCACTATTATAAGCATTTACACTGTTTACTTCTCACCAGGTTCCAGAATGAACCAGATAAGCTCGTCGACGTAGACTTCTTTGGGGAATGGAACGCCACGTCCAAATACTTTGATTATGACACCGATCTCTATGGTCCAGCAGTAATCAAGTCCATTGCAATGGAGAAGTGGAGCAAGAAGTATTTTGAGGGGCTGAAAACGTGAGTGAACCGAAGATCAACACTTCTAGATCCTCATATAGCTTTTCTATTCCCTTTTTTTTATTTTTATACATTTTTGAGCCGTCGCGAATGACCCTTATATTGTCTTTTTTTTCCTGATCAACTCAAGCTGATTTCGGGTCGATAAATGTAGGGAGACCATTAACCATTAACTTATTTCTTTCTCTCTCTCTTTCTTTACATTCCATCGTCATCGACTTGTTATGGGTTTGAAATTCGGATTGACTAGGAATTAGGACTTGACTTGGGCCATTCGTAATCAATATATTTTTTTTAACAAAAATTTCGAGCTTGGTCTAGTAAAAACGTTTTATTCAAACGAAGGACATGGCGGGACGAACTGGACTTAACTAAAAGCTACTTGTCCACTTTTACTCTGGGTCGATAGACGTGGAAATGGTGAAAACTGCCTTTGTCCAACAGTGGGATATCGGCTGACGGTAACAAACTTTGCTTAACTCAAGTAAGTATTGATTGTTTCAGAGCACACCAGTCACATTACGAACAGTTCGGTAAATTGAAATGCAAGTTTAAGATTGACAATGAATCGTATGGGTTTACACTTTCTTCCTTCAGGGATCACAGTTTCGGTAAGATATGTATAATTAAGCCTTTATAAAATCTAAAATAAAAATAAATAAAAAGCTATTTAACCTGTCGACAATCGAATTATAATTGATGATTTTTCAATTAAGTAGGTACCATTGAACGCTAGTTTCCATGTCTGTAGCAACCACATCTTCGTTTCTTCAAGAATTTGTTCTGTCAAAAAAATTAAATGATTTAATCAATGCTTTTTACATGAATAGATTACTTATATATTATGTTAAAGTTTTATATACAGATATTTCAGCATGCATGTATGCAAAGCTAGTTATTATTCTTGTGCTCGACATTTTATCTATTTCAATAAATTTTTGTAAAACTTAAAAAAAAAAAAGGTAAGTAACAGAAAAAATTCGAACTTAGTACTTTTGAGACTACGCAGGGGATTTAATTAAATAGGTGCTACATTCTCCTAGCCTTGCATAACGTGGTTTTTTTTATTGGTGCATTTTTCCTCGCTCACCGCTTAGCTACCTTGCGAATCTCTGGTGGAAACGCAGCCTTATTCTTGAATTACAAACCCAATCCAAATGCTATTGTCTTCTATGATGCAAAAGTTGCAAAGAAATGCCTATTGCAGTATTGCCATTACCAATATTGGCACGCGGTTTTACACCAACATTGCATTGAGTTCATATTGAAATTGGGATAAAGATTCGATCTGTAGTTCAGGAGTAAGCCTCCCGGTTTGTATTTACCAGGTGTGAAGCGGGACTGGACGCTGATGCATAGGTATGCATTCCACCACATCTTTCTGGAGAACGGTTGCAGCATCAGCGTTGGAGTCATCTGCCAGCCTTCTACCGCCTCTGTGTAAGTAAAGTTTTTGTAGTTTCCTCGCTTTTCTCTACAACCACAACTAGCGTCAGGTGGCGTGCCTGGCACCTAACCTATCAACAGGGCAAGCCCAATAACATTTCAATGGTTTTATTGAAGTAAAAATGTTATTACGTTGAATTGGTTATTTACTTTCTTAGGCAAACTAGGGTTTAAGGTTGTACAGTATGCATGCTTGCTTAATCTGGATTGAGTTATTCTGAGTCAAGAGAAAATTCCCAGATCTGACGATAGGTCGATTGTATTTGGTTTTTCACTACGATATGCAATAAAAATTGTCGATCCTTACTTCCAAGCTTCTGACACATCACAACTTGTTCAAACCACCTCATCATTCGAAAACAACATGGGCATAAATAAATAAATAACTAAGTAGTTAACTGTCCCAATGTAGGGCAAAGGCCTCTTCTCATACAGAGAAGGATTGAGCATTAATCACCGCGCTAGCTCACTGCGTGTTGGCGATTTCAGACTATTAAAGTCCAGGTTTCCTTACGATGTTTTCCTTCACCGTTAGTCAGTGGTGTCTTAGATTAACTAAGAAAGTACATAATTATGACATTGAAAAAGTCACATTGGTACATGCCAGGTTCGAACCCACACCCACGCGCTTGCAAAGCGGGTCCGTAACTAATGCGCCACCACGACGTCATACGAGACGACATGGGCATAGACAAGAAAAAAGTTAAAAACATTTCCTCTAAATTTGGTTTCAGTTTCGAAGTCGGTGTAGTGGCGCTACCTAGCGGCGAAGTATTACCAATAAAGTGGGTGGACTTGAAGCTATACCAGCACGGAGAAAATGGAACGGCTCCTAAGGATTACGCCTTCAAATTTCAGGCTGGCGATCAGGAGTATACTGTTCAGGTAAGAATTATTTAGCCTTTAATTAACTTATTTGTTAACAACTCATGGTATATTATACAAATTATTTTGATTATTAATCCAGGGTATATTCTTCACCCAAAACTTCACATGTTATCGTCGATTATAAGTCACATAGGTATATCCAGGTGCAGCGTAGGGCCACTGGCGCCCTGGACAAAAATATTTTGGCGCCCACATACTGAGTTATGAGTTAATTTTTTGCTTGCGTAATACAGTATTGAGGGTATGAGCACGGGGGGTAAGAGACTGAAGACCTCGGCGCTCCCGTAAATTTGGTGCCCTGGACCGTCGCCCAACCGCGCCCTCCACCCCCCACCCCCCCTAAAACCGGTACTGTCTAGGTGTCCAACTTAAACCAGCTTGACGGAAAAGGCCTTCCCTCTAGGCGACTTATAACAAAAACGAATGACTTACCTCTCTTTCTTGTTACAGGTGCTCGTTGAATACGAATCTATTCACTACGTGTCTTCGGAATGGGACGCACGAATGGTGGAGAGATTCTGCAAATTCATCGTCAACAACATTCCTGGCCGGGGAGTCTCAGAGTTTCATT
This sequence comes from Protodeltote pygarga, assembly GCA_936450705.2. Classification (NCBI taxonomy): domain Eukaryota; kingdom Metazoa; phylum Arthropoda; class Insecta; order Lepidoptera; family Noctuidae; genus Protodeltote; species Protodeltote pygarga. The sequence goes on from OW388261.2 coordinate 12,919,489, forward strand.
ACAGACACAAAGATGGAAGACCAGAATCTGCCGCTAAGGATGATCCAGAGTGGTTCCGAAAGATGTGCCACAAAATATAAACGTGCATAGAACTATGAGGGCCTGATGGGATGGAGACGATGGAGTATACCTAGATACTACTTATGTGGTCATACGTGAGCCGGGTGTCAAGCTATTTAGCTCTTTTACTAATTAAATCCTCATGGAATATGATTGTTTTTTGCTCACGAGATCCTATTCCGAGGTTGTAATCTGTTGCATCTTTTTGCGCAAAAGAAACTCTAATCAGGCCCTGTTTAGATTCTCAGATATTTGCAAGACGTTTTGCATAGGGAACATGCGATTCTAAAAAAAAATATAAACATAAGTATAAAGGTCTATCTATCGAAATTGCCCTGTTTTATTTGACTGAACTTTTGTATTTAAATGTATAGGTTTAGTAAATGACTGTTGTATAACGTAATAAATTAAGATTTTTAATTAAAATTTGTATTTGTTTTTACCCACTCTTCTTATTTTCATGTCTTTCTGGTTCAGTTAGTTAAAAGACTTCCATTTAAGTTTCACCTATGGATTCCCTTGTTATTAAAATAACTGAAAGGATCGGGTCATCGGGTCCTATTTGCTAACTCAGACAGCTAAAGTGATCGCCACCAATAATAATTTTCTGGATCTTTCAAACCTTCTTCTTATCGTGATGAACAACCTAGTGTCAGAGTATAAACCCGAACCGGCTTCGGACGTGGCTTTACACACAAACTGTAACAAAGAACAGCCACGCAAAGCTGGTTTTTATAGCACCCTAATACAATTAGTCGTAGTTAAGTTAACATTGTGACGAAACCACGTCTCGTTGTTATCTAAATCGAATAAATACTAAAATTGACCATGATTTAAAACCTTGAGGCCGACTTCCTAATGATTTAAAAGTCCTGAGTTATCCAATACTTGTTACGTAAATAAAATCATAGTTTTCCTAGGACTTAATCATCAATGTATGTTGTACAAAGATAAAAAGCCACTGTATCCCGACCTTGGCTAGTCAGGGAGCAAGTCCTTTCGTCCAATTATGTCGCTAATCGAATTGACTGACTGGACCACGAATGGGATAATTGCTCGCACGCATCCCATTTTATCTACATGCAGTTTTTTTATACAACTTTTATTTGTGATTCCTGAAAGGTTGGCTTTAGAATTATCAACAAATTTTTATGAGTATTTATTTAATCACTAGCGACCCGCCCGCGTTACGCTAATATGCATGTATTATACCTACATATAAACCTTCCTCTTGAATCACTCTATCTATTAAAAAACCGCATTAAAATCCGTTGCGTAGTTTTAAAGATCTAAGCAAACATAGGGACAGACAGACGCGGGAAGCGACTTTGTTTTATAATACCTATGTAGTGATTTGCTTGAAATATGGTACACGAGTTGTTACAGATATTAGTTTGACCAAAACATATTCCACCAATAATATGGGCAATTAGGCATGCAAATTTTTTGTGACGTAAACATTTTTTAGAAGGAATAAGAAGTGATACAGACGTAAGACAAAAAGATATGTAGGATACTCATGAGACTCCATTTAGACTGCATGTAGATACAGCTTCGATCAAATCCAAAAAAAAACACGGTTAGGTGTACCTATTTGATTTAGGCTTCCACACCATGTAGCGAGAAAAAAAAAATCCTTATCAAAAAAAGACCCTCAGTTTGTAGATACTCGGTCATCAGAAACAGCATGGCTTTACACAGAACGGTACATCCGTCCATAGAAATTTTGAAGGGTTGAATTTTAGCTCATTAAAAATGTTATTATTTATTCTGTGGTTTTACTCATGTAAGTTTCTTCTTTACACTCAATAACTAACTAATTTGTAAATAATACTGACATATTAATAAAAACCTATGAATAAAATATTAATTAAATTCAACATAATTAGCATAATTTTGGAGTAGGCAAGATACGTTTTATTAAAGCAAATAGTGCCAATTTGGTACTAAATTAATAATTACTAATTAATTTACGAGTTCTAGCAAATTTAATGTATATCATGTATGCATCTAATGTGGTGCTAAGTAAATTTTTACTTTACCAATAAGAAATTTTGCCGACAAAAACTTTACGGTCATATGAGATCAGCCTGTATTTGTAGCGGTGTTTAGGGTCCCGTAAATATGTGTAGTTGGAGTTCCAGAACGTCTGCACAATCTGACAGTCAGGACAACAACGTTACATTGAACGGACTATGGGACTTGCGTGTTAGTGGATCCCCATCACGCAAAAAATAAAGGTAAGTTCTCGAAGAATGGGAATTTTAATTTTTACTTCATAACCCGCACTATTTTAATTCATTGAGGTATTCATTCAAATACACGTCATATACCTATACAACAGTAAGTATAAACAGCTAATACGTTACACAGTAAAAGAAGAAAAAAAAAACGGTAAAATAACTTGTGGACAAATTATGTTATCAATTAAAAAATTGCAGTGGAGATTGTTTTAACCATAATAATGGATCGAATAATATGTAATAAATAATAATATTATGTACAGAAAAGAGTAGTAATAATACTTAATAACAAAAAGTAACAAGGTAGTAATTTTTGCAATTACTTGGAAGTAGTGGCGTGCTTACCATACAAGTTTGACAGAATTTTAGCTTGCCTGAAAAAATAATCTAAGTATATCATATACCAATAGGAAGAAATTAAAGGTACCAGCCGCGATAATGGTACTCAAATCAAGATTCACGAACTTTTATGCATAGATTAGTTAAATGAAATAATTTAATAAGAAACTCGCAAAATCAACCGACTCGGACGGGATATGAATCCGCGATCTCTGGCGTGCCGTGCCATCGCTTTGCCACTATAAGCTAACTGCTTAGGTAAGTTCCAGCAATAATATTCTAAATATGAATTTCTTTTAGCATGGATTTCGACGCCATTTTGGAAGATGTGGGTCAATTTGGAAGGTACCAGAAGATGGTGATATACTTGATCCTTCTTCCAGCAGTCATTCCGTGTGGGTTTCATGCGTACGCGCAGCTGTTTATGGCGGCAAATGTTGATCACTGGTGCAGGGTGCCAGAATTAGATATTATTTCCGATGTCAATGTTGTTAAAAATTTGAGGTAAGGTTTTCCGGTTTTTCAATTTTTTACTCTGTCCCAGGCAGTTTAATGTTTGTGGAAAAGTGATAGATTTATTGTATCCAAGAATCTTGGACTCTCAGAGACCAGTTTTACAAATTGTCTCATCTGGATCCCATCAAGCCGCTTTTAGGGACTCCATCTCGGCTTATATTTATGATAGTTACCAAACTTATGTATGGAAATGCCAAAAACGCTAAGGTATCCATAGACTGACCCTTAAATCCTGCTTAACCTTGGTGAGCTTAACAATCGTCGTGGAATCTCAGCGCAATGAGGTCCTCTGCAATCAGTAAATTATGCAGATCGTAAACTATGTGCTTAATACAAAATAATTACCATTTGCATAGTGCCTCGGAGGACACCTAAAGACGTCGGTCATACGACTGATCACTCCTCGGTCGAGGTCGTGTCGTATAATATTGCGATCCTAACGGACAATGACAGTGAGAGAATAAAAAGGGGCACCTGTGTTTTTGCTCACACTTATGCAGTGTAATATCTCCTGCGTAGATGGTAAGTTTGGTCGCTATGACCGAAATTCGGTCTCCTGTCCTCCTGGACATTTTTTATTTTTAGTATCCCCATGGAGCTAAAGAACGGTCAGCCACAATATTCAGAGTGCACAATGTACAAACTGAACTACAGCGAGATTGCGAAAAACTACCAGAATCTTGAGGACGCGAACCAGAAAGGCACACAAGCGGAAATCGTACCCTGCACCAATGGCTGGACTTATGAGAAGAGCATTTATAAGAATACTGTGGTTACTGAGGTGAGAATTTGGTTAAGTAATGACTAGGTAAAAGCAGTCGTCAAAAAAAATATTATTAAAAAACAAAAAACCCGAGTGCTAACTAAAAAGATAGGAACAAGTTATAGTATCACATAGATCATTGTTCACACAATATTCACAAACGCAGTCGGAGGCATCCTGTATTTAGAGAAAGAAAGTGAATAGTATTTGATGTATGATGCCTATCACGATTAAGACGAATCTAACCACACCTCTCAAGTTGCAACAAGTTGTTTGGGTGTAGGCCGTGCCAAAGAAATATACATACATACATACACTCGAAAAATATAACCCTCCTTCTGGCGCAGTCGGGTAAAAATAAATTAACTTGCAAAATACATAATAATGTACAGTTGTACACTATGGAATTATGAGTCATCTCAAAAACTTGCACACGCTATAATTCGCAAAGCCGGTTTTACCATGTGTCGGGACCCCAAGCAATGCAATTCTTGGGGCCCCTAAACAACAAGGCAATAAATAATAATAATTGAGGATCAATAAAGATCTTCTAATTAACTTTTCACTCAAAGAAACATTTCCTATTTTTTTCTCGATGCGCGGATTCTGCCTACACTGCCTTATATGGATAATCCGGCGCTGCACTTTCGGATTTCTGAGATAGTCCTGATCATAAAAATAAAATCTTTGGTCCTGATAAAAGTAGTAAAAGTCATATCTACACATTTTGAGGTACTTTCATGAGTGCAAGTTTTTGAGATTACTAAAATACGGTGTAAAAGCAGTTTATATATCTCAATAATTTTACATCTTCTAATCTTTCGCAGTGGAATCTGGTGTGCAACAGAGACTTCTACCCGACCCTCGGCTTGGTACTGTTAGCTGTTGGAGGCATCATCGGCAACTACATCTTCGGTTATATCCAAGACACTCTAGGAAGGAAACCCGCATTCTTCATCTATCTCCTCATCGAGTGCATATTTGGAGTAGCTACTGCTTTCGCTCAGAACTACATAATTTGGAGTATTTATAGAATCGGTGTGGGATTTACTGTACCTGCTATTATGACTACACCTTATGTTTTAGGTAAGGATGGATTGAGATTTTCACTTCTCGATTCCTTAACGCGGTTATGGTCAGGCCAGGCATCCTTAATTGCCGGATTATCATGTATTGTAATAGGAAAACACCTACTTTAGGTTCATTTATATTTGATTTTAAATATCATCTGTCTTTCGTCTTTGAGCTTACACAATTTGTATTTTCAATTTTAGCGATAGAGTTGGTAGGGCCCCGGTGCAGAACCTTGTGTACGATACTGTCTAATATTGCGTACTCCACGGGCCTAATTCTACTTGCCGGCGTAGTCTACTTGATACGAGACTGGCGCCATCTAGCATTGGCTACCACGCTGCCGTTTGTCTGCTTCTTCTTATACCTTTGGCCTATGCCAGAAAGCCCCCGATGGCTTCTCGCCAGAGGACAGTTTGAGAAAGCTGAAGTCATCTTGAGGAATATGGCCAGGTTAGATACAAAAAGTTTATAAAAACTTCTAAGTAACTATTCGAGAATATGGTATTTGTTTAGGTACATTATTATTCCAGCTATTTGAAGTTTTACTTACAATTCACAGAATAAACGGCAAATCACTACCAGCAAACTATATGGTGCAGCTACACCGTAAATACGAGACAGATAAACTGAACCAAGAGATCGAAAAAGCGAAAACTAGAAAATATGGCATTCTGGACTTGTTTAGAACACCTAATCTGAGAAAAAAGACGATTATAATCACTTTTATTTGGTTTACGAATACGAGTGTGTATGTAGGTCTGTCATATTATGCTCCTGTATTGGGTGGAGATGAATTTCTCAACTTCTTTTTGGCTGGGGTCGTAGAGCTCCCAACTTATCTATTTCTGTGGCCATCAATGGAGCGACTTGGGAGAAGATGGACTCTGTGTATGAGCATGGTGGTTGGAGGCGTCGCGTGTTTGACGACGTTTTTGGTGCAACATGGTTAGTGTAATCTGCTTCTTTCCAATATCTTTGGACGCTGCCGTCCCGTCACAATTGATTTCCTTTTGTGTCTCATTTCTCGGTGCTTGAAAGTTTAAATAAATATCACATTTTTGAGGTTCATCACATTATCTTTATCAAGAGAGTCTAGATAGACCAATTATTTTGGCCATTGCTCATTAAATAAAGATTTTATGATTTCTGGAAAGCTATTAAGTTAAAAATTATGAAGACTTTCAAATTGAGGCGTTAACCAGATCATAGAAGAATTCACAATTCAAAGCCTTTTTTTTTACTTAACTTTTTAATAAACTTATTTTACAGAAACATACGTAACACTGGCTCTGTACTGTGTGGGCAAGATGGGCATATCATCTTCCTTCGTGGTCCTACCCTTAATGGCCTCAGAATTGTACCCGACAGTTGTCAGAGGACTCGGCATGAGTTTGAGTTCTGTTGTCGGCATGTTGGGACCCATTTTCATACCACTCGTCAATTATTTGGTGAGTGTAATTTTCTTTATTTCTGCAAAAAGTTAGGCAGAGTTGTTTAACCCTTACATTCTGCCAGTTATGTATACAAGGCACAGTTCTACACTACGTATACTGCTTTTCAATTGAAAAAACCCAATCATCTACACCTAGGATTTAAACCCGGGACCTCATGCACAGTAGTGACAGTTACAACATGGTTACAACCACCAGACTAATGGCAGTCTTCTTTATTTCTTCACATGAAAGAATATATCACAATAAAATGTGGCTAAGAAAGCTATCAATAGTAAATAGCGGCAAATTTTGAATATCTCCATCTGAAACTGTATAACTTATTTTATTACCCGACCGATACTCCAGTGCGAAAAGTATCAAAGAAGTTTTCTGATAAAGATATCTAGTGTTTACAGAAGGGTTTTGGGTTTTAAGATGATGCCGCCCTTTTCTATGGACACCTTTCATTAGCCCGACTCTATGTTAGAAAATTATCTTTGACGATTGATATCCATTCAAGTGTTTTAAATTATACTTCCAGGGTTCAGACATAATGGTACTGCCATTAATCATAATGGGCGCCTTACTAGTAGCGGGAGGCATAGCCAGCTTACTGCTACCAGAAACCCTAAATCAACATCTACCTCAAACTTTAGAAGATGGCGAGAAAATGGGTTTGGACACCGATTTCTGCTGTAATCCTCCAGTCAAAGAACCTAATACAAAACAAGAAGGAAAAGATATTAATTTAGATCAAAATTACTGTAAAACTTGCAATGCTTTATGTTCCTGTCAAATGGTCAATGTATCTTTAGTAGATAATATCGCTGCTGTTATTGAAAAAGACAGTGAAAAAGTTGAATTTATAATAGTTAAATAGTTTAAGGTATTCACAACTGTTTTATTTAACCTATTTTTAACGGTTTCTAATCGCGTAGATAGTTAGAGATTTTAGGTATAAGTATAGATTCATTTTTAAATTTCTCTTAATGATTCCACGAAGGTTGACTAGTCATCCTACGACGACGAACGCCGGCGCCGCTGCCTAGTATTTGAAATGTGTAATAAGAAAAAAAATGGAGGATACCTTTTTTTTATGAACGCGAGGAGTACCTAATGCCTAACCTTAGAACAAGAGGATGATGGTCATGATAGGGTATGCGATTAGAAACAGTCGTATTAAGTAGGTATTATTATTGATAAGTACAAATTAATCAAGATTATGTTATAATGTACCTAAATGTATCTCTATTTTAATTTTTTTTTCTTTCTCAACCAAAATAAATGTGATCTCTACAGCAGCAAAACCATAATATATTTTTTATTGTGTCCTGAGTGTTTAAAGGCGCCTTCATCTTATCCAGACTCTTTTTTGCCAAGCTATACCTACATATTTCTATGATGAATGTTTTGTCATCAAATATTATAATGAAAGTTAGAATAACAAAAGTTCAAGTAGGTTAACAAAACTACCACAAAACTATACCTACTTGTAAAAATAAATCCCTAACCGAATCCGCAATCTAACTTATACGAAGGTTTCTCAGTAAGTTGTTGCCTGAATGTCTAAGGTAGTTGCATTTCTAATGAGAGTTGTTTAGCTGTTTGATTGCAAATTTTAAAAAACCAATGCTCTGCTGCAAAATCGCTAACAATGACAATACATGCACGATTCCGAACGAAAAAAAATTGTCGAACTTCAAAGTCAAAGTCACTCAACCTAAACGTCAATGTCAATTGCCAAGTCTGGTGAAGTCGATCGTATTCATCAATGTGCGGCTTTTGGAGTAAAAAATAAATAATATTTGATGAAATAAAGTGTATTGTTTGTTCAATAATGGCTTTATCTTTTTTGCGTAGTTGTGCAATTACAAGAAATGTTAAAAGACAACTTTATCAGAATAAACGCAACGCTGGTTATGTGGTCCTGTAAGTTACATTGATTTTATTTTATCTTTAATGGAAACATCTCTAGATGAAATCAATTTGTGTTTAAATACTAGTACACAGATTTAAGACTCTTTTAAAAAAAATCTAATAAGATTCTGACCCATATCTTCACAATATTATAAAGATTAAAGTTTACCTCTAAGCATGCTTTCAATTTGGTGTGTAGTGTTATTTACGTAACTTTACGATTTCGAAGACTTTATCTATTCTACACAGTCGTAAACTCATTTTGGTGTAAGTTCTGACTCTAATACAGCTTCTTATTTTAATTCCAGTATACCAGAAATAGGCGAAGATGCAGAAAATGTTTTAGTATCAGAAGACGGATTGCCCGAATTTGATGATATCTCAATAGAAAAATGCATTGCAACAATAAGTAAACAAAGTCTAGAGTATGAAAATGGAGTGAGACAGATCGAGCATGATTCAGAAAATTGCAAAAATGCTTTTAACGAAGTATTCAAGCCTTTGGAGATTTTAGATTCACAGTTGGAACTAACATGGGGCATGGCAAAGACACTGTACTTAGGCAACAGTTCACTTATGCCCACTAAGTCATACATACAAATACATGAGCGGGCTCACAAAGCTCGCACAACTAAGTTCAACAGTGTACCTATCTTTGAAGCTGCCATCACAGAAAAGAACCGCCTTAAGAAGCTAACTGATGAAGAACAGAGGCTTCTAGACAAATATATTTTAGAAGGAAAATTAAATGGCTTAGATGTCAAAGGTATCAAGAGAGACAGATTGAACAATATTCTCTCAGGCTTACAAAAAGAAAAGCAGATGTTTAGAGACAAAGTTAATATAGCTAATAAAGTTTTCACGAGTACAATAAAAGATGGAAGTTTAATGAGAGAGTTTCCCGACTCTTTAGTCCAGTCTATGGCGATAGGTGCCGACCCCAGTAAAGGACCCTGGAAAGTTACATTACAACCTCACATCTATGAACCATTCATGCAGTATTGTCCTGACAGAAAACTGCGGTGGAACGCCTGGCAGGCCCATGTCCAAAGATGTTCTAGCTATGTAAATAAAGAAATAGAAACAGCCCCAAATTTGGAAAATATAAGAAGTTTACGTAGAGAACAAGCTACTATACTCGGTTATGAAACTTATGCTGATATGAGCATGGAAACCAAGATGGCAGGATCAGTTGAAAATGTGTACAACATCTTTGACAGTTTACTAGAAAGTGCTAGATCAATGCAGGATGTAGAAATTGAATTGCTTCAGAGATATGCACAAGAGAGAGGTTTCGATGTTAAATTGGAACAGTGGGATATACCTTACTGGCAAAGAAAACAAAAATGGTCCTTGTACGGTTTTGATGAAGACAAAATTCGAGAATACTTCCCTTTGACCAGAGTCATCACCAGTCTTTTCAATTTGTGTAGTACACTGTTTGGTATTCAAATTGTTGAGAGAACAGGCATTAACACTTGGCACAAAGACGTTAAATTCTATGATGTATTTGATGGCTCTAACAATACTCCTGTTGCTAACTTTTACTTGGACCCGTATGCTCGTCAAGATGAAAAAATACGCATATATGATGATGCAGGATGGCACATAACCATCAGGAATAAATGTACCTCTACTGCTACCACACCATTATCAGCATTGATTTTCAATTTCCAGGCTCCAGATGAAGGGAAACCATCTTTATTAACTTTCAATGAGGTTGGAATTTTATTCCAAAGATTTGGTCATTCACTTCGACATTTACTGACCAAAGCTAATTATGCTGAAGTTGCTGGACTCTCAAATGTGGAGTGGGATGCTGCCGAGGTGTGTGGTCAAGTGATGACCCACTGGCTTTATGATCCACACACTATCAGAGCAGTAAGTGGTCATTACAATACTGATGAGCCATTACCTGAAGAGATAGTGAAGAATCTTCAAAACATCAGAGGTCACATGGCAGGATACAACCTATGCAAAGAACTGTATCTTTCCAAGCTTGACTTGGAACTATATACAAAAAAGGCATTCTGGAGAGATATTGTTAGGGAACTGTGGCCAAAATATCACGCATTACCTTTCGACAAGTATGATTCTCACCCACTTTCATTCACAAAGATTTTCTCGGAAGAATGGGGGAGCGCTTATTATTGCCACTTGTGGTCAAAAATGATAGCTGCTGATATTTATAGTGCATTTGAGGAAGCCAGGAAAGGGGATCAGGATATTCTTACAGTGGGCAAGAGATATAGGGATACATTCTTGGCAGTGGGAGGCAGTTGTCACCCCAGCGAGGTTTTCAGAAGGTTCCGCGGCAGAGACCCCTCCCCGCACGCTCTACTCCAGAATCTTGGTCTACCCAAAAAAGTGAAAGAAATTGAAGAGTAAAACATGAATTCAGTTTATGTATAATAATTTTATTCCTAATATTATAATGTTGTAAATTTAGATAGTTTTCTTGATCCCCCCATGTTTCTTCACTTCACTTAGAGCTTAGCTAACCATGGAATGTTAATATTTAGGATGCCACATGAAACAACGAAATTGATAAGCTAAACCGACATTTATGCGTATATGTCCTTTTTCGCAACCTAAAAATTATTTTAAAAATGTTAAATCTCATACTAATAACTCTGCAGTTCGTATTTAATCAGAATCAGGGTTCTGTTCCCAAGCCCTTTCCATGTCGTAAATATCCTTCTTGATAGTCTCGTCTTCTGGAAGTAGTTTAGCCGCTGCCTTCATTTCATCTATAGCTTTGCTGAGATAACCCATACGGGCAAGGGCGGCGGCCCGTCTTGCGATGCACTTGGCACGACTGTGGCGATTGCTCTCGCATGGTGGCTTCATGAGATCCAGAGCCGTAGAACAATCATTCAACTAGAATGAACAAGTGAATACATAACTATAAGTAATATATAATTAGGAAAAGCGGTCAGGCTAGGTAGGTACTTACACATTTATTAAAATTTCCGAGCGCAAAATGTGTTGCTGATCTATTGGCGTATAAGCTAGGCAACTTATCGGAAAGCGTGATGCCATGAGTGTATGCACTGACGGCACCAAGGAAGTTGCCACTGCGGAAGAACTCATCACCTTTCTCCTTACACCACTGTGGATCTTGCTCTTCTGGCCGGAGATCCTCGGATACAAAACCTACAAATATTCAAAGACAACGATAATATTTAAAACTCGATGTTGGAAGACGATTCATTTCGCTCTACGAACCTTAAGGTCCAATCATCTTACGTTATCCATGTTGGAAAATACTTAGGGTTAAACGGAATGTTGTGACGCAAAATAATAAATTCCCAACTGCCCTAGCTTGGATGAGTCGCGTGTGTTCCCGAAGGCAACAGATGCCCCTGTGTACATATCAAAAACTTCCTATGCCTAAACCTTCGCGAACCATAAAAGATGGAAGTGGAATGTGGGAGTTTCCATAAGTCTTTAGTCCATTCTATGGTACCCTCAAATTCTTGACCCCAATAAAATGCCTTGAAAAAGCACATTTGTGAACCACGCATGCTATATTGTCCTGACCAAGAACCTTTGACTTTCCAAAATTGTTCTAGCTTTGTAATTAATTATAGAAACAGAAACTACCTACCTATTTAAAGAAAAAAATTAAGTCTACTTAGATAACAATCTGCTATAGGTACTGGGTTCCCGATGGCAATATACCTAAACGAAAGTTGACAAAAGCCAAAACTTCCTTTGCCAAAATCATCGAAAAATCGGAATTGTTTACCAGTAGCTCGTCTAGCCAATGTGATGTTCTTCAGCCATGCCTGTTCCTCATCAGCAGTGGACTCTCTACTTGGAGTTGGAAATGTTCTCGGCGTATGTTTAATCTCTAATTCCATTGTTTGCCTCAACTTCGGTAAAACTCTCTTGCTTGTCTCCTGCTTCTTTTTTTCAACATATTCCGATCTAACTGGAATATTGACTGGTTTTCTTATAGGTTTCTGCGTTGTAGTTGGAGTAATCTTTTTTGTTTTATCCCGTTCGTGTTCTTCATCATCTGACGGAGATAGCTCCGTTATTTCTACGCCCCTACGTTCAGGTTCAGGGGCCTTTAAACATTTTTTACCTTCTGCATTTATGCTACTAACTCTCCATTGTTCCAATGACTCCATCGCCTTGTTCCTTTCTGAATCGCGCCGAGAGTCCATTATGTTGTGTTGTTTGCTATCTATTTCCATCGCCTTTTGAACAGTAAATCTATCCAGGTGACTCTTTTTTATTCTTCTGTCTTCAGACGCTTGCTTGGCTTCTTCTTGGCATTTTTCTAGGACTTCTTGCTTTATCTTCATTTTTTCTTCTTTAGTCAACTCTTTTTCTAGGCTTTCCCACAGTATCTCCTCATATTTTACTAAATCTAAAATGATTAAATCGTCTTTCACCATACATTTGCTTTTTTTAATATCGACATCGTGTAGAAGAAATACTTCGAATAGAAATGGACTGAAATGTGCCTTTATGTATTTTTCAGTAGGAAATAGATCAACTTTGTCATGATTGACTGGATTTAATGGTATTCTTATATGAACCACATTATTTGTTTGAGACCATGTATAATCTTTCACTATTATAGGCATTTTTACTTGTCTCTTTATAAAACACTGATTAAAAAAATATAATCGTCTTTGCCGACAAGTCAAAGTAAAATTCAATCTGACAATAGTCCTAAAAACATTTTCTCGTCGCCTAGCAATAGTATTAAATCTTGAATTTGGCGCTAAATCCATTTCATTTCACGCTGACCGTTTTTAAAAAATTCTAGTACCTACTGTTCATATTATTTTATTAGATAGGATGGGATTAATATCTAAAACACAATTAAATTTTTCAGACTGTCAACTTATGGAATAAATATAGGTATTTATTTAGACAGTATGCTCCATGGTACCGACTCAATATTTTTTTCCAATATCTGTAACAATCTGCGTAAGTACAAATTGGAACTGTAGAAGAGTAATTACTAGAACTATCAACAATATTATTATCGGTGTTTATTCAATGATAATTAAAATAATATAAAGTAGCTTCGTGTCTATTGTGCAAGAAACTCAGTGAATTCTTGTTATTTATACATTGCAAGTAATAAATACAGCAAAATGAGTTTAAAAGTACAAACAGGTAAGAGAACTTTTTATTATGTTGTTTTACCACTTTATAATACTAGGTACAATACTAAAAATAAGGTCATTAAATATAGGAGAGGAAATTTTTTAGTTCAGTAGGTTTACGTCATTTATCTTAAATCTCTGATATCCCTGTAAACAAATTTGAAGGTCACGCAGTTCAAAGTGGTTGCAGCAGATTAGCTTTTAATAATACATTCATTTATTTATTCTGTAAGTATAAATAACCATAGATTACACACCACCCAACAGATGTCGCTGATGCTCATTCTTTTATTTCTAGTGTTAGGTGATGTAAGCCCGTCTTCACTTGGGCGTACGCTTACCCATGAGCATTTAGCTATGAACTTCGAGCATTTCTATAAGGAACCACCTAAAGCTTTAGCTAACCAATTCGGGAACACAATAACTTTAGATACAGCTGGCTTCGTAAGGCAGTATCCTTACAGCTCTAAATATAATTTGAAACTAGATGACTCATTGGCCAGAGAAGCCGTTGTGAGCGATGTTTGCGCTTATAAAATGTATGGCGGAGGTGAGTAAATTTAATGTTTTTTTTAATCATTTGTACAGCGCCATCTATACTTACACGTTGGTATCAGAGCTTAACACTAGTCTTCTCTTGGAACTACTGTGCATACATTCATATTATTCTTACAAGGCGTACCTATCATTGATCCAAGTGATGAATTAAAACTATCAAGCAGCCCAAAATTACTACGCGGAGTCGTTGCTTGAACTACAAAAGATAATATTTTTGTGAAATTTTTACATGTTTTAGCACATGTTAGCTTATTAAATATAAATATTTTAATAAGAAATTTGAAAAAACAACTGATACGGATGGGATTCGAACCCACGATCTTCGGCTTACCGTGCCGACGCTCTAATCGAATCCCATCCGAATCAGTTGTTTTTTCAAATTTCTTATTAAAATATTTATACAAAAGATAATTTTTAACCTCAGACGCATTTGTAACCGGTTGACTGTACTTACCTACCTAGGCTTTTTTCATTTGGTAAGTAACTTGTCTTAAACACTTGATCAAGTAACCAAATATATTTTTTTTTTAAATCTTAGATACCTAACTAAATAAAATTTGAGGGCTTTCTGTATCGGGTTTTTTTTAAAATTTATAGTTATTGTAATAATATAACTCACCGTTCTAACTAGGTAACTAAATGTCATAATAATTATTCAGGCACTATCGTCGAAAATACAACGGAAGGTTTGAAAAGAGACATCAATTTCTACAAAGAAGTATCTGAGAAAAGTGGGGTAAACATTGTAGCGGGCACAGGACATTACATCGCGGACTTACAGTATGATAATACTCTTCACCACTCCGTGGAAGATATTTACAACCACATGAATCGAGAGCTGACTGAAGGGTTTCTCGAAGTACCAGGGATTAAGGCTGGATTTATGGGAGAGATCGCCAGCGTGTGGCCCTTAAGAGGTCAGTCTTTTTCTCGTATGATTAATGAACAACCTACAGAACGCTTTACACACAATCTAGAATGTGGGTCAGGATCAGCTCACACCAAGACTAAATAAGGGGCGCATTTCTATTTCATAAAGGCTGAGGAGGCCCGGGCCTGCGGCGTTTAGTAATCGCACCCTCTATATATCATACGTCATCGTTAAGAAATTCAAAAACGTGTTCTCCTAAAATCGAAAAAGCTCCTCGCAAAAATAAATACACGACTGGAGATCACGACTATTAAAATTATTTTTTTTTCCTTTTCTGTCTCTAAATCCGGTCTCTAAATATTGGCCAGTCTAGGATACAGAAACATCTTCACTCAAGAATTCATTTCAGATTTCAGATTTTCTCTATATTACATCCGGGCACATGTATGTCTGCAATGTTATTCCAGAAAACTGGTAGCTAAAAAATACAGATCTTTAAGATACAAAGATCTACATATGACTACCATGCAAGGGATGGCGCTATGGGGCACGGATTTTTGGAGTTAAAGGACTTGAAATTTTATAATTGTGATTTTTTTGCAAAGTTGAAATCGCTAAAACAGTCAATCCCTTCTAATCCCGAGCCGGTAACTAATTTTTTTTTCATTGTCCTAGACTTTGAACGTAAAGCTATTCAAGCTGCTGGTGAGTTACAGCCGCAGATCGGTTGTGGAGTAAGTTTCCATCCTCATAGGACGCCCGAAGCACCTTTCGAGATCATCCGCCTGTACTTGGAGGCCGGAGGCACCGCCGACAAAGCTGTGATGTCACATTTAGACCGTAAGTTATGGATTAGGTACCTAGTTATAAAAAAAAACACTTGGTAAGTACATATAATGGCCAATAGCGAGTAAATTTCGTGTATAACTTCATTTTGCTGTCATTATTATACAAATGGCCCCAGTATGGACAAAAAAGCAAAAATAGGCACCATAAATCCCCTGTAAATAATATAATGTAACTGTAGACTGTTGGTGTTGCCAGGTTGGGTACTAGGCACCTTTCTTTCTTTGTTTCCACTGGTGTTGCAAACTATAATATTATTAATTAATTACATTTCCAGGCACGCTAATCGAAAACGATATTCTCCTAGAGTTTTCTGAACTCGGCACATATTGCCAGTTCGATTTATTTGGAGTAGAAGTATCATACTACCAACTGAACGTAGCCACGGACATGCTGAGCGATGCTCAAAGGATCGATAAGATAGCTTTATTGGCGAGAGAGGGGCGGGAGGACAAGATACTGATGTCACACGATATACATACAAAACATAGACTGGTAAGTTGTACATTACGAATGTCACGAATCTTTCTAGATGATAGGATTCTTCTAGATATAAAAAATAAGAAGAATTGATAAGCTATTGCGAATATGAGGATTTAGGCGCTAATTTTCATAATAGGGTCATCAACCAAAATTCAACTCGTCCTGCGCGCTTGCAGCTGCAATTTCAAATAATTTATACTAGTACACCCATATACACCCTATTGCTTGACCTGCCAAATTTTAGGAGGTAATAAGGTCCTTTAAATTGAACAACTTTTCCCAAGGAACTTTGACTGGTCACGTGACTCACTTTAAATTTTCGTTTTTTTCGAGCTATGTTTCTTGGGGAACGTTATCTATGAGTGCAACCGGTATTTGAAATCATTGAGAAAAAATTTTGCTACTAAATAATTTCCACCAATGCATTCGTCACTTCAAATTGGTACTACCAGTGCAACTTCAATTTTAATTTCTATCTTATGTTGTTTGTTTGTTGAAGCCATAGATAGAATTAGGTACATACCTACCAAAATTTTATATCTATGGTTGAAGCTGTATTTATTTTCAGATTAAATTTGGGGGTCACGGCTATTCACACATTATCAACAATGTGCTACCAAAGATGAAGTCTAAAGGGTTTTCTCAGGAAGTCATAGACAGAATCACCATCGACAACCCAGCAACTTGGCTGACAACTGGCTACTGAAAATTAAATGTAGTTTATACTTATTCATTCTTATTTTTAAATGTAACTTTAATATTACGCTAACCGTTTATAAATATGTAATTATATGTTAATCAAATAAATAACAACTTGTTGAAAATACGTCATTTTATTTACAAATGTATGTTTATGAATATATAGGTAATATTACATATCAATAACTTATTTGGATCGTATTTTCATGATTCAACTCACTGATACAATTGCTGAATACACTCCTACAGTCCTATCTAATGTTTTATACTTCTCCATAAGTTCTACACAATTTTAGCACAATTTTCAATCGAAAATATTGAACTTAATATGATTACCATTGCTTTTTAACAACCTTTGTTATACTTTTAAAGATTATTAACAACCCAAAGCCATGTAGTCACTAGGCACGGTTGCTGCGCAATGTTTCTCAACTTGAAGAGGAACAACGCGCAACATTATCTGCCTGACGCGCAACTTCGCACGCTGTTGTGCAACATTGTAAAACATGTACCACAATTATTTGCCTAGTGACAAGATACCGAAATTATAATCTATAATATACTTTAATGAAGATATTGCTTTAAGCAATCCACTGATAAAATTTACATTTGGCATAGAAAATATAAAATCTCATATCAATTAGGTAAGGATTACGCAAATTCAGTTTTGAGCTTTACCTTATTTTCGATATCGAAAAACGAGCAGGAATATTAGTTGCGACAAAAACTTTCAAATGAAGAAATAATATGGTAGAATCGATACTTTTACGGAACATAACTCATGGAGAACTTACACGATCCTCAGGAGAACATGGAGACAATTTATAAGGCAAAGTCACTCATTACCCAGTATTGATAACTATAAACCAATCTTCAGGTGCATTCCATTTAATCTTACTTGTTCGACCATAGAGTAAACAATCTTAGCATATTATGCAAAAGCTATTTTAAGCTTAATCTCTACCACAGTATAATAATCCATAGTATAATAATACAGTATGGTAACTACGTACAAACGCTCCAAAACGACTCACTCTCGCAAACATGCGCAACGACGCGTCGTTGATACTGCGAGTACCGCGACGTTCGCTTATGAGTCTCGTCGTTACGCAATATTACGCATGTTTGTGTAAGTGTGCCGTGTCAAGCGTTTGTACGTAGTTACCATACTGTATGATTATTATACTGTGTCTACTTGGTTAAAATTGCTTTTTATTTAAACGTTTTTGCAACAAATATTTCGCAAAATATGCCAAACTGTTTCCAAGACAACGGACAAGTAAGAAAAATTGGATTGTAGCAGTACAGGACGCAAGTGTTGAGCTTTATTTTTTAAAATTAATAAGAAATAATAAGAATATAATATATAAAATAACTTAGAACTGTATTGTTTAACACACACGACGGTAAAAGTACCACATACATCATTTAAGGAAAACAACATCGCAGACTTTTGACTTCTAACCAATCTTGTCTCATCTGCGCTGACCTTAACACTTTCGTGAACATTAAAAAAACAATAGAAGTTTTACTGAAGTTTCTTTAGCCATCTACTTCCCATCAAAGTGTTAAGGGGCAAATATATTGGTAATCTTTACATTAATATAATGAACTATTAGATCAGCTACATTCCTAGTCTTCTAAATCAAGATTTTGAAGTTCTTCATCCAAGTCTTCATCAAGAAACAGGTTTTCATTAATGGGTACTGCGGCTTCGTCAGGGGATTCTTCAGAAGAGCCTTCGGCTTCGCCTTCAAGTGCGCTATCACCATTGGACAAACCCTGGTTTAGTTGTTGAAGCCTATCATCCATTGCTTTGGTGCCGGAGTCGTCCGCCTAAACAATTATTATAATAATTTAATTTGCGAATGAACTATTGTAGACGAAAACATTAGCTTATGGATTATTTTACACAATGGCTTAAGTTTACACAACATTATAACCTTTTAAAGTAGGTACTGCTTTCCTAACGACATTTTTCACCACAATGAGCAAATGATAATTTAATTTTAGAACACACAGCAATCTGTTCCGGTCTATGGTTGGAACCTAAAAGTGGGCAGCTCAAGACTGGACTAGATCGCTCAACCAATTAAAGCCAAGAAAAACAATGAATCAATCATCTAATTTAATCCTCTTCAGCCCCAGAATATCAGGATTCAAAACTTTTCTCCTATAACAAGACTATTGATGATATATGTAATACAAGACTGTGATAGGTCTTCAAGAGAATCGAGCGGCTACTAAGCGGCCATGAAACAAGTCTTGATTGCGCTCACGACTGTCACGGTGCAGGCTTGACCTTGAACAGTAAATTGTAAAAAAAAAGAAAACACTCTAGATATTAAAAAATGTCTCACCTCACAAGCTTCCATCCCAATAAGTTCAAACTGGACTTCTCTATACTCCGTGGAGTCCTGTTCATCGTCGTCGCCGTACGTGGCCAGGTCCACGGCCTCGTCGTCATCCTCGTCGGCGGCCAGCGCCAGCGCCGGGTCGAAGGAGAACATCTCCCGGCCCGACAGCCCCACCGCGCGGCCCGCCTTGTAGTCTGTACGCCGCTGCTCCTCCGCAGAGCTCAGCGCGTCCTGCACATACGTGTACACTGTAGTCTTCAATCAATTACTAGCATAGAAAGGATGATGATATGAAAGGAAACTATGAATAAATAATTATGTTGATGATGATCACTCCAAAATGTCTCTTAGTCTCAATAAAATAGATTTTTATCATAATTTTACCAGCAATGATATTAATCTTACTGAATCTGTGGAATGTTTAATTTATTTCTTGAGTGTCACTTGCTGCGGAACAGCAGAGAGGCGTATTTATTACTATAAGTATACTGGCTAATCTTCAATCAGCACTCAAAAATTTTTAGTAATTTCCCAGCAGCCACATTTGAGACTAAACAATAAGCCAAGAACAAGAAATAATTTATATTTTTTTTTTTTAATTGCAATAGGTACAACATGCATTTTTAAAACTTTTGATTATCTTTCATTCATCCTCTTGAAAAATTACACAAGAATACAATGAATGGATCTATTTTTTACCAGTTTCTCCTTAATCTTCTTCTTCTTCCACGCGAGGAAAGTGACTAGCGTAATTTTGGTCTGGTTAGGTCCAAGAGCCGCTCTTTCTCTTTCAATAAGGTCCACCAAAGAGATCTCATTCTTTTTCTCCTCCATTTTCTTCTTATCTCTCTTTAGAACAAAGCCTGCTGGCAACGCATGCCTATATATGCATTTAGTTCCGGATGGACATTCCCAGAACCAACCGTATTTGGATTTTTCTACTGCTTCCAAGAAGTGTTTGCAAATCTGTAATGACATAAAATGTTTAAATAGGCATGTTTCTTACAGAAAGTGGATCGTAAAGCTGACTCTATTAATAAGCACTGTGTTAAGGTTTGAGCCAATCCAACCTAACCTAACCTCAATTTGACACAAAAGGCCAATTCATGCAAATTATTCCTCTAAATAATTTATCCTATGCATTATGCATATGAGAATTATAAACATGTATGAACTTGGTTATAGACAGAACTTACAATATCAGTGGTAGGACGTTGTTTATCTTCTCCATGCTTCTTCTCCACTACTTCCTTTAACTTATCTTCATCCCAGTTGTCCATATTGTCATCATCATCACGCATGTCTACATATAGAGAACGTTTCTCCGCCTGTAAGTATTAATTTTAAATATTATACAATGAATTTTAATCATTCCATATAGGATGAATTAAAACTAAATCTTATAAACTGGTGAAAAGGAACTATTTGTAAATTGTAAGTTACATTGGGTAGTATGAGTTTGCAAAACACACCAATACTGAAGATTTTAGTGAGACTTAGTACACCCGTCCTGTCCTTCCCAAGGAGTAAAAACAGGGCAGGTACAGTCAGCACAAAAGTGCATCAACCAATGATGTGGAATAGAGATTAGCAGATTGTATATGATTATATAAATATAATTAAACAAAGACAAGAGACAAGACTCAATACATTAATTCATTTACATAATTATTTATAAATATTCCGGAATCTAAAACCGTTGTAAATACCTTTCTTTCAAGAGTCAAGTCGTGTGAGAACTTGCACTTATCTCCCTTCGTACATTGGCCTTGTTTGAAGAACGCGCATACCACAGACTTGGGATCCGTTCCTGCAGAGCAAAAGAAATATCAGAATGTACAGATAGGGAACTGATGTGGGCACAATGGGAATACCCACAACCTTGATAGGCTTGAGACTTCACACTTTCACGATCTATCAAGGTCGATAGGCTGATAATATTATATTGACCAATTTTCAGGTGGCTGTGAACTTTGTGTGAGGGCTGGACCCATGCCTGCAGCCGAGTAAGTTTGTATCTACTGAATTGGTTATATAATATAGGATAATATTACCTTTTTCAACTTTCTGTGTCTGCACTGGTTTGAACAGCATTGCCAACTCCTTCTGTTGTTGCATTTTAGTTTCTTTTTCTTTCTTCTTGTCATCCATAGGCTTGGCAGGGTGTATCCCGCCACTCTTCACTTGCTTTTCCACTTGTTGAATGAACTTTTGTTGTTTAGCACCCTTCTTATTCTTGAGGCCAAAAGTCTTGTCCTGTTGCATTGATGTTTTTTATTTAATTGAGTTTAATCAACCACAATGAGATAGTACCACAATGTTAGTATATCAATTAAATAAATAATATAGTGATAATAAAGTATCTGTTTAGTAAGTTTGTTAGAAGAAATTGCTGATACATCTTGGCATCTCAAAATACACTTCCCTTGGATATAGGAAATGAAACTGAAGAAACATAATTATTGTTTCATCAACAGCAATTATTCTGTTACTCTACTGGTCCATAATTATTGTACTCCACCACAAATACCGCTTCATATCAGATTTAAAAAAAAATGCTCTTAGTATTTACAAGATTGTAAGGTGTCCAGAATATTCTAATAATATAACCTATGTCTTACATTTGCTATCAAATCAAGAGCATAATCACAAAATTATTATTAGGTAAAACATTTAAAAAATATTATTATTTACATATTTATTTATTAGAAATTTATTTACCTCAATAACTTTCTCCTTTTTCTTCGTTTCCGTCTTTTTGCTGGCGCCTCCGCCGCCAGCAGGAGCTTTTTTGGGTGGCATGGTTAATTATATTTTTGCAAATTTCGGATGTTAAGAAATTTATCTAAATTAAATAACTAAGATAATTAACCACCAACGTATATTTCGATGATTTAAACTCGTTTATTCTGAATTAAATATCATGCACGGCGAAAAAAACAGACGTGGTGGCGTAGTGCTTCCGTCCATCCGTCACTGTCACTCAGGTCAGCCGTCACCGTCAGCCGTGACATGTGACAGCCGTCCACAGTGTGACCAGACCAGATTAAATACGTTAATGCCGAACAGCTCGATTTGTAGGGGTTTTCACGACATGGCATTCCCATGTGTATTGCCTTGATATCGGTCTTTTCGACAATTTTTTTCTAGTGTAAGAGTCCTCGAGGCAAACCGAGCGGTTGTTTGCTTACCCCGTCTTTTCACTCCCCAAACTATTGATAGTGGGAGGTGGAACTTCCTTTTTGGTAAAGTTACCTACCTCTTTGGGTGGAACTTTCGCCGCAAGATCCCCATCCCGCGCGTCCGCGATGCCTCAAATTATACATACCTTAGAGTATTTATAGAATTCTATAATTCTAGAATTCTATATAAATACTCTAAGATACATACAAATATCCTGGGCCGGTCTGTGCCGGTATCTCTTGCCACTTCCTCAAAAATTCTTTGTTCATTGGTTTATATGTCAAAAAGTCACTGTCAAAATCGTATTGTCAAAGTCAAAAACTCAAAAGATTCCATAAAAAAAGTAGTCTGTGAGTGAATAGTGATCATTGTGGCTGTTTGCTCGCTGATTTTTTGTCTGCTGTGCGCGTAAACGTGAAACAAACAGTCGCCTGAGTTAGGCCAGGCCATGGCGAACGATACCTTGTGCAAATTCAAATATCACTCTCTAATATAGCCCGTGGTTTAATATTTGTTTACGAAAGTCATCATGGAAATTGTCGACGTCGAAGAATGCCAGCCCGACCCTACAGTGGTCACAAGAAAGAAAAGTTTATGGGCTAAAATTAACAATAGGACAACGTACAGTTATTTATTTAACATTGTAATATCAATACTACTGGTCACTTGCCTGATTCTTGTGCTTTATTTTTTCAAAGAATATTTGAAGACGATTTTGTATTGGGTAGACGCACAGAATCCGTGGATAATATTTTTTTTATTTATGGGTTTATTTTTGATCGTGAGTTTTCCGGTGACGATAGGTTATTTAGTGTTAATAATAACTAGTGGATATTTATTTGGCATTGTCCAGGGTTTAGTGACAGTTTTGGTGAGTGCGAACTTTGGTGTTGCGGTGGCCCATTTTACGTTAAAAGCGTTGCGGAGCTACCTGCCCCTGGACCGGCTGCTCAAGAACGAGACGGCGAGGGCCTTGCTGAAGGTGATTTCTGGACCTCAAGCCTTCAAAATAGTATTTTTCGCGAGACTGACACCAATACCTTTTGGTTTGCAGAATACTATTTTTGCTGTAAGTATTGTCTTTATCTGTATACTTTTGTGCTTATACTATAAACAAAATAATATTGTTAATTGTTTTGCAAGTGAAATTAAAATAAATACATAATATTGAACCATACTCAACCAAATTGTAGGACTCTTTTATGTGTGTGCTGAGTTCCTTACTCAGTTGCCATAAAATAAACATAAACATAATAAAATGTACAATGTATGTGTTAAGACTTTTTTTTCCAAGAAGAGATGTAGCCCAGATCAAAGAAAAAATGAAGGTTTCAAATATAGGAGGTCAAAGGTCCTAAATTGAAAAGAAAAAAGTACTTAATGAAGCTAATTACATGATCACAGACAACTACTAAGTTTTCTTATAATTTCCTGAATAAACAATATTTATTATTTTGATGCCTGACTTGAGAAAATTCACACTGATGCATGTGAATTGTAAGGTGACTTGTTTCAGTGCTACATTGTTTTAGTAACCGAGTAGGTAATTCAAGACAATAATAAATTATTGTAAATGTACCTAATACATATTTGCTGATTTTCTGTTTCATTTAAGACTCAAAAGTTAATTGAATTATCTTTATAATAGAATTAATAATAATGATAAATGTTTATGCTTACATGAAAGTTGGGGATTCCCTAAAACTTCGAAGCTTGTTATCATTTTAATTCTTTCTAAAAGTTGATTCAGTAAGTAACTATACATATAATACATATAAATATAATTAAAAGATATTACAATTCAAGATATATCAAGGGCCTATGAACTACAAAGAATAATTTATGTAAACATAATTGTGTCCATTTGGTTCCTCCCGCTTCTCCTCTTCTTATGATCAAGCCAATTTGGGAGCCACAGATGCAATTACACTAATGGCAAATAATATTTGCATATATACATATATCTGTACATATACAGCTTCACCAATGAGTTAGTCAGACCAGGATAAAAATAATCTTACATGTTCTATCTGTGTGGCAACTTTTATACAAATCTGTTCAGATGTGTATAAGCATGATTGAGTAGGAAAATAATATAAATACGGATAAGTAAATCATTAATAATTTTTATACTTATGTATATAAATAAGTCCAATATAATTGACTGTACTTGGCTCCAGAGATCTGAAAACTTTTCTAAAAGTAAGGAAGTTGCGAGTGTTGTTACATTTTTAAATTAAATTCATCCCACTAAGGCCCTGTTTCACTGCTTACAGGTAGTGACATTTAGTAACCTGACAGATAATTTCATAAATCTGTTCAATTTTTTAATTTAGCTTGTAGTATGTAATTTGCCTATCTGTAGACTGTGAAATAAGCCTTTAGTAAATATAGGTACCTACTTTGAATAATTGTGACTAAATCCTTGAAACCATTTTTCACAATATTCACACTAGTTAACCATGCCATGCCATGAATAAAAGATAGAATAAGCTAATTACAATCTGCTTTAAGCATAGATAAGAAAAAGAGGGAAAAAGTTAGGTGTTTTACCTATAGGTAAAATAAAGTATAAAGACTGCCTTGTGGTGGTATAAAATATTTGTTTCTACCACCAAGGGGCTTTAGAACAGGCTGAAGGCCATTTAAATAACAAATGTCAGCATTATTAATCCTTTAAGCCAGAATTCAAGGTTAAGCACTTTGTTGGGCTCATAAAGACCTTAAAAGTAACATAACGTACTATTAATAGAGATAGGACCAATTTATAAAACAAAGAAGTTACAGAAAAATACAGTTGAAGCAAAGCAAAGATATGATTTGGGGGTCTTTCATGAAACAGGTCTACTCATTCCTCAAATTGCCTCTAGTGCTGCGTGACCACTCAATCAGCTAACCCGCGTGTAACTAATACTTTTATAAAAAATCGAAAACCGAAATAGCAACAGTATTTGAGAGAGAGAATGAATAAAGAGTGTAGTTATTTATTGTGTAACCACTAATCAGGTATATCACTGAGGCGGGCGGCGTGTAGTTCATACCTATAGGCTAAAGGGCACTGCTTAGCCTGACAGATACGACGCTGACGCAGACGACGAATTAGTGAAACTAAGTAGGATTTATATGTACACTGCCCTGTCGAAAATGTCTGTATAATTGTAAGCTAGGCTTTTCCTTCCCGAGTCGTGTTCCTCATGTCTTAGGATCGTGACCTTGTTGCATGATTCTTTTACCATGTTACGCTGTCTTCCTGTATTCCCGGTTTCTTTCAAAGCATCGTAAAAGGTTGTGTCGAGAGTGCAGCTTATCAGGCTGCGATCTCGTGTTATGTTCCCAAACTAGTCTATATCGATCCGATCCCCAGGGGTCGATACCGAATTGCAAGGGGTCCACGTCGGCGTCAGTACAAAAAGAAATTGGAGGGTAAATTTTTCTAAAAGTTAAGCCGGAGCCAACCCGGAGAAATATTAATGGCACAGTCAGTAGGCAATAGTGATTGCCATTTTTTTATGGGATGTCGGTAGGGATCGAGTTGTATGGGGCATCCGCCACTGATGGGATATCTTCGAGAAAAGATCTCATTTAAGCATCTCCAAAACACCTTAAAGGTATAGAAAAATATTAAAGCTACACACAACAAAATATATCGCCAAATGGAAAATTAGAGCTTGGCTACACAAATCGCCAAGTGGTCTTCGAGACAGAAAAGTTTGGGGACCTCTGGTGTAGTGTAAACCCTAAAGAGAGCCACGATGGAGGGTAGCATGTAAATTAAAACCTTTATGATTGAAGAAACCTTTATATTCTTAAAGAAAAAAAATACCTTCGGCGATACAGGCGTAGTCATTATGCATTCTAAATATAGCTAGTGTGTTTATAGGCGGTCCAATCATTTCAATTCAAGCGCGTCAAGTTTATGACGTTTCGCCATTATCATGAACTCAAACAAGCGGGCTATGTATGCTATGATTGCACGGTTTAGTTTTCTAAGCAAGTACACATTGGGACACATAAAGGTACCTACATAATTTATTTTTTTTGTGCTTCCTATTACATTTGGTACACATACCTACCCACCTATTTAATTTTTTTGTGCTTCCTATTTTAACCCCCGACGTAAGTAAGTTTGACGTGTCTGTGTGTGTGTAAACGCTATTTCTTGCATAAATATAGAGGTACACGAGTGTTGAGTGTGAGTATTTCCTTGTGCACATCAAGCTATAAATTTCCAGTATAAGCTGACATCTCGCTGTACGAAGCTGTATACACTGCGAGGTCAGTTCATACTGGTTTTGTATAGCTTGATGTGAAGCTGCGTGTACGCTTAACGATTTTCCTGCTAGCGCGATTACTTGACAATTTTCCATAGAAATAACGGTTATTGAAAACCTATATTATTCTATTCACATCGTAGCACATAATAGTGTCACGTTTCTTTCATTTTCGATGTCGGTAAAAGCGAACAAATACGATCTAGGTATTTGCTTTACAACACTTTTAATGACTGAACCACATTAGCAGTGTTAGCCTCGTGGCGTGAAACGTTCACTAAGGACTAAGGTTCTAAGGTTGTAGGTTTGAACCCGTATTATAAATTAATTAAACTAAGGTAAACATTTTGAGAAAACCTGCATATCATCTTGTGGAAACTAAAGGCTATGTCAGACAGAGGCTTACGGGCTTGGGGTGGTTTTAACTCTGACACCAGGTTGTTGTGTTGAGCACCTGTCACGTACAGCTGCCAAGCCTTAATATTCAACGCCAGAAATAAATTAAAATCATGTCAAAAGAGCGCTAAAAAAGGACACATTAAAAATAAAGCTGCTTGACTCAGCACTCGGCGATTAGAATAATCGGCGCTATACAGCTCAATAAGTTAATTTATCATCAGTAGGGCCCGGATTAATATGTAAATACATATTTTTAATTTACACTATTTTCGGTCTAGAATGTGTTCTCTACATAGATTATCATATTTACAACGTGAAAAACTAATTTTTATTTTCCATATTTTTCCATATTTTAAGGTATTTCAAGGTTAAGTCCATATTTTACAAAAATATATTACAATCCTCCATATTTTCCATTTTTATATCATAGAACAAGAGTTAGTTCACAAAAATTGATATAATTTTACGTGTTTGCATTCTCGCCACCATGACCGGCCGCGCGTATTTCATTTCTCTCGCGTTTTATTCGACGTATTTTGATTTTTGATTCTAAGTTTATGCCACTTTATGTATGCTCTCATTACGTCATGTCACGTGGAAAGATTTTTCAACCAATATAAAGCTATACCACATATATCACATGTATGCAAAAAATGAATGAATAAATCAATAAATATTTAGACCAAATCGTCAGATTTAATTTTGATAATTTAAAAAAAGCACTTTTGTCTACTGCAACCATGTAGTGTAGTGGAAGTTGATAAATGCAAAGCAAATAAATGATTCCTATTTTTGAATTAAACTTATTTTTTTATTTGTATTACATAAATAGTTCAATATCTTTTTATATTTTTTTTAATCTATTGTTAAGTAGGTACTTTAGGTACTCATTTCAATGTCTTTAATGCAAAAAGGCAATGAAAAAGGTAAAGAACCTCCCTTTAAAGGTACTTTCTGTTATTTTTTACTCCATATTTATTCCATATTTTACATTTTTACTCCATATTTTTTCCATATTTTACATTTTTTCGTCCATATTATATGTACATATTTTGAATTTTTTAATACATATTTTTCCGGGCCCTAATCATCAGTTAAATGAAATCTTTCTTAATGTAAATAGGTATACCTATTATGTTTTCAATATTGCCAGACAGACCCTTGTACACATTCTAAACAAACAAATGAATAACTACGATTTTAATAAAAAAATCCCATCATTAACTGTAGCTTACAAGAAACCGGTTTTAATAACGATAATTAAGTTCAATCGCTTACTATACATTGACACTGACATTCTATGATAAAATAACTTAATGATGTTAATCACTCGTCCATTTAAGTAGTGCTATTCCATTCCGCATTCTGGAAAAAAAAGATTTATTTTTTCGCTTGGCAGCCATGCTTTGTCCGGACGATATTTCTATGGTCCGAACTGTGCCTTTCTCCAAAAGCAGCTAGGGTGTTGATTGCTGCTATAATATGTAGTTCATGATCTTTGTCCCATCATTAGTCCACTGCAGACTGTTACGGCACGCAGAGGGAGAGAAGTGAGACCTATTCTTGTCCCATACCATACACGTCGGATCTCTATAAATAGATAACTCTAACAAATATTTTGGGCATCTATTTTTAACTCCTGAGGAAAAAAGAGAGGTGTTATAAGTTATGGTGTCGTATCTGTGTCTATCTGTGGCATCGTAGCTCCGAATGAACCGATTTAGGTTCTTTTTCATTTGGCTTTTAAAGGTGACTTAATCAAGATATCCTATCCTTTTTGTTCCCAAACTTTGTTGGAGTCGGCTTCTAATCTAACCATATGCAGCTGCCTATCAGTTTTCTACGGAGCGACTGCCTATCTGACCCCTGCAACCATAGAAATATTAAATCCAATATCTTCGCCCGCAACAAAGGGATACAATATTCTAAGATTAGATTAGTAGGTGACTTTATCGAGAGTGCTAATAAAATTAATGTCGGGGCTTTTTAATTTATACCTTGCTTC
This sequence comes from Protodeltote pygarga, assembly GCA_936450705.2. NCBI lineage: Eukaryota > Metazoa > Arthropoda > Insecta > Lepidoptera > Noctuidae > Protodeltote > Protodeltote pygarga. The sequence continues at coordinate 12,948,638 of OW388261.2, forward strand.
TGATAAATCTGTATAAACATTAAACTGTTCCAAATGAACAATCAGATATCATATCTGTCGATTGAAAAATCACAACTTATCAATTAAAAACAATCGTGTAAACTTGTTATCTACGCAGACAAATGAATATGAGGTCTTTGTACTGTCGATTCGCTCACCTCGTTTCTCAAAATCACAAAGGGAGGATCCGATAATAAGGCGACGCCTAACGAGCCTAAGGCACAGAACAACCGATTATTTTCAATAACCGAGTGACAACCCTATGAAAGTAGGTAAGAATGTTGAACTCTTGAATGAAGCTTTCATTCTGTTCGGTTATTCTGTGCCTAAGGCGCAAGCCACACTGAAGAGACGTAATGCGAGGCTACGGCGCAGACGCGAATTTTTTTATTTTTTTTTATTTAACAAAAAGGCTTTGTCGCTTAGCGACTAAGTATATCGCCAAATACAGAAGTGACAAATATATTAAATTTACCTTATTACTAACTTACACAATTGTTTAGCCTTATCAGACAATGGCGCGGCGAGGATGGAATTACATAAACCAATGTCGTATAATTTGTTTCGACCAAACACTTCATTCTAGCGACTTCATTTCGGGAACACTCCATTAGGATATGGTACACACGTCTATTACTCCACAGTCACACGAATTTTTCCATACATTTCTAAAGAGTCTGACGCGTCGGCGATTGGAAATGTATGGAGAAACACGCGCCTGCGCCGTATCCTCGCCTTACGTCTCTTCAGTGTGGCTTGCGCCTTAGGCACGGAAAGCTGTCAGGCATGCTATCTGCAGCTCTCATGAGAGTCAGAAGTAGTCAGGACTATGACCGTAAGCAAAGAATATAATTATAGGTAGTAGGTACTACTTACGTATTATTGACGTGAGTGAGTGAACACCTGTGTTTACATAAATGTTAAATGACATGAATGTTAATGTATTCATTTACTTTAACAAAATATTATAAATTTACTTTTTTTATTATAATTTTTTATGTTTTCTATATTTATGTGATATTTGTGCTGTATATGTTTATTAAGTGTACTTTACTGGTATAAATCGGCTTATTAAGGTTAAATAAATAAATAATTATTTTTATAATATTAAGTATCGCTATTTGTTTTGAAAAATAAAGCTTGTGCTTACTAAAGCGTCCGGCACTCAATGGAAATTTGAAGCAAAATTATAGTGAACGTATTGTACTCTCTTATCCACTTCCGTTCAGACTTAACTCAATAAACCGACGCAAAATTGCTAACGTGCGCACGCGCATACGGAACATTGTTTTTAATTTTATGCCTGATTCGTCACTAGTACCTAACCGTGGAATTCTATTTGAAATCAGGTATAATAGGTATTTACTTGCCATTATTCAGGTTATCTGAAAAGAGCCTGAAGTCGCTGCAAGTAATATTGTTTAACATCATATATTTGAAAATCATGGGTATTTTATCGGTTACGAATGTCTGGTTATTATTTAATGTTATTTTACATCAGCTAGCATCATCCCACAGGTAGTTTGCAAAAATATGCCTGAAAGTGAAAAAAAAAGAGGGTAGTTTAGTATTTTTTCCAAAAAACTTTAAAATAATTAAAAACCCGCGATACAATTAGGCAAAGCTCAATTTTTTTAGCTAAGAACACTACCTTCAACCTCAAATAAAAAAAAAAAAAATCAAAATCGGTCCATTTGTTTAGGAGCTATGATGCCTCAGACAAACAAACAGATTCAAAGCCACGTCAAACTTATACCATCCCTCTTTTTGTGTCGAGGACTAATATAAACTCGCTACATGAAATGGACATGAAACACTTGTAAAATATAATGAAATAACAAGATAAATGGCCACCGTTCTGTCAATTAACCTCATAAAACAGATGTCAGTACTCTCGTAATCCGTAGAGCTTTGATATGACTAGATACAGCACAGTATAATAATCATACAGTATGGTAACTACCTACGTATAAACTCTCGAAAACGGCACACTCACACAAACATGCGCAACGCGTCGTTGATTCTATACTGCGAGTACCGCGGTGCCGCGTTTCGCTTAGGAAGTTAGGAGTCTCGTCGTTACGCAATATTACGCATGTTTGTGTGAGTGTGCCGTTTCGAGCGTTTGTAGTTACCATACTGTATGATTATTATACTGTGCTAGTGTGTCATGTAGCATTTTTAATTCAACTACATGGTTGATCTAATTAATGGAGCAATTAATTCTTGTCTTATCTAGCAGTGATAGCCTAGTGGGGCTTACTGGGTCAGAGGTCTCAAGTTCAAACTCAAGAGATCTCTGACTTTTCGTAAGTTATGTGCGTAATAAGAATTAATTATCGTCTGCTCCGTGCCTCGGGGAGCACGTTAAGCCGTTGGCCTCGGCTGACAAGATCTTGATTTGATGATGATTTTTTTTTATGTGACTCGAATCTGGATCGAATGATCTTAGCAATAACTAGGTACTTATACATTTAAAAACCCTCGATACAAATATCTCTATTTTTTTAGCTACGAACACTCGATCAATTCACACAAAGGTAAAGGTTTGACAGCGCTGATAGCCTAGTGGTGGTGACCGTCGACTGATAAGTCAGTGGTCTCGAGTTCGATCCCAAGGCGCGCAACTCTCACTTTTCGTAAGTTATCTGCGTATTATAAATAAATTATCAGTTGCTAAAACGGTGAAGGAAAACATCGTGATGAAACCAGCACACCTGAGAGTATTTCAATGGTGTGTAAAGCCATGTCAGAGGCCTACGGGTGGTTTAAACTCTGACACCAGGTTGTTAATTAACCATACGATAAGAAGAAGACACAAAAGTAAAGAAAAAGTTATGTAAGCGATATTTTTCGGGCATTGGGTTTTTTTTGTTTAGGTGCTAGGAAACTAGAAAGTTCCCGAAAAGTTTAAAATAACTTTGTTTGTAGACTCCGTGGCGTTCTAGTTTTATGATATAGGTAGTAAAAGTTCAGTGTTGCAATTTCTATGTGAAAAACATGTTTGTGCAATAACTTGCAAGTATATAACTTCAAGTTTCCACATCGTGTGATACACGTTACATAACCAACCATTAAAGGAAAATTTATTGGGGGATAATCGTTAATTAATATCGTTGGACTAACAATGTAATTTACTACTCTATTAGTCGTTGAACACACACATCATTCCCAAAATAGAGAAAGTCATCACTTTAATAATATTGATGATGAGGAATCATCATTCCTAATATTTGTACTAATGATGTTGCACTCTATTGATCACATCCAGGTCTTACCCGCGATAACTTAATTTGTATACGACCTTATACGACCGACACTCATATTTTTTTATATGTACCTAGGTATATTACAAATTTTGACATTATTATTATTTTATAATGAAAAGGCATGTGTTTGACCACGAATCTCCTCCTTTAATCTATAAAATGCATCGTCAACGCAGAATACGAGAGTAAAACGGGCACTTACTACACTGTTTTCTCAATTTGACTCTCGTTTCCCCTTCTTACCTATCTTCCCATTCCCCCTATCAATATTCATGTGCAAACCACGACGACAGACATCTTCGGTCAATAAATATTCGTCTACTTCAATGCGTTTCTCATCATGTGTGTACTTATTTATTACGGAATATTTCTAGAACCTTAGATGCTCTCCCGTTGATACCATTTGTTATCACAAGTGCGTTGTCTATGAGTGCAGTTTAATCGCATTACTTACGACACATGCCTGTATAACGTATCGTACGTACATTCTTTATGATAACATTATACCATTGTTCTTAGTGTGGTATCTGGAACGCGTTCAACCGACTTGGCCCGTTTCGCTTTCACTGCGCTAGCAAACGGCATTAAACGTTTTCTTTTATGCGTTACAGTTCAAATAGGATATCGATTTTTACTTTCTGAACATTGAAAAAAGTTATGTCCTTGTAACTTAGAAATGCCAGAAGCGACTTAGGACGAACTACATACTGCATGACCTTATTTGTGTCAATCTTATGTTTTTAAATACAAAAAAAAAGTGTTGCAGTAGTAACCTGAAAAAAAAAGCAAAATTGGTTACGGAAGTATGTCGTTTCTCATTTCTCAATAGGAAACAGGTGTGGAATAGCTGTATTAATAATAATATACATAAGTAAGTATAGTTAGCCAGTTGCACGTATGTAGTTCATTCAACATTGACCTAATCTCAGAGCTAAATTAGCATGGACGAAGTTTCACCTATTTGTTCCGCCTTTGTTTATGAAACGCCCATTTCCGCGCGCTCTGATTATAAAAAACCGTTTTCTATTATCTATAGCAAATATAGCAATGGACTTAAGAATTGATTTCACAAGAAAGGCGCATGTGGATGCTACCACTACCAGACGCCCAGACCAATTTGATCTAATCACCCGATAATATTATGATGATGAGTAATTTATATTTTTAACCAATCGTTACAAATATCAGGGAAAACAAAGTTTTGTTTATAAGTAAAATATTTATAACCTTGAAGTATTTCATCGACTTTGAACAATGTGAACTTTTCCATGAGCATTCATTGCGAACTCGCGCGACGTATGACCGTCTGACCGTCATCGTTTTATTGCTGCCACGTCATCGTCTTCAATTAGGTAACAAAAGGTAACTATCGACGATTTATTAAACTGCTACTGTCATGTGGCAGCCATAAAAATGACATCTCAAGATAAAATATTTGCAGTTTTTTTCGTAAATCAATTCATTATTATGTCATGTCTCCTACTCATAAGGTAATCTTAAAAGATCTTGAGAGATACGTACTCTTTAGATGGATGATATTTGAAGATCGTACATTGTCAAGGCTTTTATCAAAATGGATACATGTAAAATTACTAAATGCCTTAATAGTATTTAGATAGTTCCCTGCGTCTACAATCTTTAAGGTGAAAATAGTGATAGGGATTGTGCAACGGCGAAAATACAAACTACAAACAAAAATCTTATAGCTTCTTTGGTATCATTTTCTGACTTCAGAAATTTATTTAAATATTGTAAATAGGCTTAGGTAAGTAATATGTAGTTACTATCTCACTCAACTGATTCCTTATTTTGCCTGAATTTAAATTAAGATGTAGATAACCCAAGTGATTTGTCATTGTCAAACCTATCGCGGATTAAGATTTCAAAATAATAAATGCTAAATTTTTACCAGATCAAGAAAACTTTTCAATGTCAGATTACATTTATTCTGTATTATCTATTTAAGATACTCCTACAGTTGTAAAGGAGATATCATTTGCGCTGCGCTATCTTAACTGTAACCTGTTTTTATCTGGTGTAGGGCAGTAAACTTTGTCGCCATCTTTCTTGGTCCTCAGCCAAACGTATTTACATTTATTATTTGAAAACGACATATAGACCTGCGCAGTCATTTTGTTTGGTCTTGGGACTTAAAGAGTCGTCAAAATATCTGACGCATTGTCATGATGGACTAGCATTTTTGTAAAATGACGCCGTCACTATTTCTTATCTGTCGATTTGGTTAAGAAAATGTAGGTACAGCATTTGGGAGTCTTTGGAGTACCTACTCAAGAGTATGAAGATTTTGTAATGCCAAAGAATTTCTTCTTAACAACAGCGCTAGGCATTCGTAAATATTAGGCTGAATATGAGCAACAACTGTGAAATTGATTATTGATGACATTAAAAGGTACCTGTGTCATCAAAGATGTTTGTTTCTTTCATGATGTTTACGATTTCGAAAAGGTCATTTCTTTCATCATGTGATTGCAGTATTTTTAAATCTTCAACTACTCCGTGTTTAAAATGTGCGTTGTTTGAAAAGCTTGGCTGCACAAGTTACACGGGCCAAAATTATAAACCAGGCACAAGTTTTAAAGCTAATAAACCGTTTATTTTACATCAAGGAATATTTACATTCCGTTAGTAATTTCATTACATCGCGTAGGTAATGTAATCATCTAAAAATATCGTTGAATATCTGATAGGCGTACGTTCGGGGACGTTCGGAATATCTTCAGTAACGTCACGTTAAATATTTAAATAGAACTCGGGATCATGTATTATATTATTTGTATTCCAGTTCCTATTGAAAAAGACTATGTCGATCGTGTTTACAGTAATTTTCTTAACAAACTGAATTTCATAGAGACGGTAATTGGCCTACTTGGAACACATCGCGCGTCCGGCGCCGCGTCGTCAAGGCCGGCGCAGATAGGTCAACTTGTTTATCTAAAAACAATCTATCAAACTTTGTTTTTTTAAACTTGGAAACCTCTGTGATTTGTGACAGAAAGCATGCCTCGCCAAATACTTTTTTGAATTTCTGGGAAGTTTATGAAGATAATTTCGTCTACATTACAGTAGGTTACGCCATTGCGTGATTTCCTCCGCATGTAGGTATATTTAGAGAATAATTCTAGAATGCTAATCGTTCGTGAAAATTGTTGTTTAATTTACCAGGTGCTGGAGCGATGGCGTTAATTTACTAAAGCAATTTAGTTGTCGTGCCTTCGTGCTTAGCAAATGCTTATCCACTAAAATATAATATCTTGACAAATGTTTATAGGATTGACGTGTTCCATTTCTACATTGTTAAACATAAGCCGAATGTGTTTTCCGCACGAAATTGTAATAACTGAGAATGCGAAGGATCCATAAATAATTATAATAATTGATTTGCGTGGGCAATGTGATTGTTGAAAAGGATAGCATCAGACTTCATTTAAACAATTTCAGAATATTAGAATAAAAAAGCTTTAGAAATTTCAGAAGCACGAGATCTTCCGCGGTTTGACAGAAGTAAAAAAACGCGTTCTTTTTTCAATGTCAATCCGCATACTAAAATTACATGCGTCTGCGTTCCTTCAATATCATGATTTGCTTAAAGTTGAGCTGGTATTTAGTCTGATTTGCTTAAAGTTTTGGAATGGAAATTTAATCGCAGTAAAATTCAAAGGAAAGGCAGATCTGATTGGCTAATGTAGGAGTCTTTTAGTTCCATTGCTTTTTCCCCACTCGTTTGTAGATAATATAAGGGGTCTGTTTCCCAGAGTCGGGATAAACCTATTAAAACAAAATTATCTGCCAGATTCTTATCGTTTAGGTTGTAGATTGTATTGGTGATAATCTAAGCCTAATGTCTCATCTATTTCAGGTAAGCGACGTTGGCGGGTGCGGGTATCACTTGGCCACGATGCTGGGTCTGCTACCGGCGCAGGTCATCAACGTGTACCTCGGATCCACACTCCGTTCCATGCACGATGTGCTCCACGAGTCACATCTCACTGGATACGTCGTGTTTGCCTTCCAGGTAAACCAGATTCCTAGTTTTCTAAGGGTTGCTACACACATAGTCGATTCGGCGCATTCGGTTCGGTATTTCAGAAGAAATTTCATCGGGGCTTCTTCTAAAATACCGAACGGAATGTGCCGAATCTACTATGTGTGTAGCTACCCTAACAGTGTATAGCCTGGATAAGCTCCTTCCGAATCCACCCAGGATTCGGAAGGAGCTTATCCAGGCTATCTAGCCATTAAATGTCCAAAGGTGTCAAGAGTGTGTGTGTCTGGAGATAAGAGAAAAAGGTTTACGGCCATGATCGTAGGCTCGTAGCATCTTTGTAGCCAGTAGAAACTGACCTCCAAACAGGTCTTCGCAGACACTTGAGAAAGTCTTGTCTTTGATCTTGATCTCGTCTTGAGAAGTTACAGAAGTTCTTTATTTATAATGCGCACATTAACTAACTGAAAATTTAGAAGTGCGTGCCTTGGGGTCGAACCTGAGACCTCTGACTTGCTAGTCAACGGTCATACCTACTAGGCTTGCTTCTCATAAGAATAATGTTTCTTTATGGTTTTCCTAGAATTTATTGTAACTTTACAAATATATAGCTAGGTGAACTGACACAATGTGTCCGTAATCTGTTCGTTTGTTTGCGCTAACGCATCTTCCACTACGTACGTCACATACGTACACGCATTACGTACGTCGCTGCGCCCGCGCTGCCTGTTTGTGTTGTACTTGTAATGTTAGTACTTCTATCTATCACTCTTTCTAAGTTTCCTCATTGCTCTATGAACAATAATGAACATATCTAAATCTAAAGGTACATTTCCACTGCCGAAGTGTGCATGTAATAGAAAAATACCGTTTTTGCTTAAATAGAGAATGAAAACTCGTTGTGACAAATGTTGTCAACAGTTCGCAAGAGAAGTTTGATATCAGATTATTACCTGCTGGTAATATTATTCTTATCAAAATCTACCTAACAGTTTTCACATCATGCGCGAAATAACAATGTCATTAAAATATAATAGTGTTTGTTGTGATTGTGTTTCTTACGGTCAGAGGTAACACCGAAGCGAAGGTACAATACCTTCCTTTCATTATCCCCATTCGCTTTTCATAATCTCCCTTTTCTTCCATAATCGCCCTCCTCTTCCATAATCGGCTTCCCCTTCTATAATCCTACACAGGGTCGATAACCACTTACGGTGTGCCTGTTTGCCACCTTAGTGGAATAACAAATGACTACTTTAAGAAAAAGGTTCTGATGAGTGGAGTGGGTACACAGTGAAGCCGCAATGGATTTATATTTCCTTAACAATATCGTAGAAATAATCAAGTGTTCCCCTTTAAATGTAGTCACGGATTATTGTGAAATGCTTGTGACTATGATAACGGCGATAATATTGCAAAATGCTCTGTTAGACGTTACTTGAGAGCTTTCTGAAATAAAGTATAATTCAAAAGTTGGAGAATAATAATCTTGTCTTGCAAGGCAAAATGATTTTTAGAATATTTTACGTATGTATTACTTAATACCTACATACCAATATTTCCTGCCTTATTCTGTTTTCCCCCCGGTTAACGTATAGTAATAGGTACTGATTATCAAGGAAAAATATAACCAGAAAGTATGTAGCTATGGAAAAGGGCATAATAGAATTTATGTGTATGGGAAAACCTACTTGTGACCTGTCAATTGTGTTCTGTTTTTGAAATTATGTTTAAAAATTTTGTGCATTTTTATGAAAATGTACAAAAAGCGGAATAACGAGTAAGCATTATAAATTCCATTTAAAAATACACAGGTATACGGTAAATTCTCGACTTTTTGGAGTAGATGAATGGAAAAATATCATGTAACTCTATGCACCCATGATCATAGAGTTATATAATTCATTATAATACTTTATTTAAAGTTTTGTTGCGTCCACGTGATATGTTCACGTTCATTTTCTTTAAAGTGCAGTTTCTGCAGCGTGTTTCAAAATGTCAAAATGTATGTAGGTATATGTAAATTTTTATTCGGGGTTTGGTTACTATCTTTCTAATCCTTTGTTAAGAATTTCATGTAATCTAGGCATTAATTAGTATGTTTTGGTACCGTACGTGAAGGCTAAAGATAAGAAAAAGTGTGTAGATAGCGCATCTTGACTCGCAAATTTAAATCTTGGTAGAGTCGGACAAACGGAGCAAAGTTTATTACCGTGAGTCAAGACTGGTGTACGAGTACTACCCATTTTCTATTAGGAAAGGTGAAACAGGCCCTAAATATCAACAAAGCATGAGCTACTTATACATTCAATACAATTGACGACTGTTGTCTAAAACAGTTGACGGTTGAACAAAAACATTATTTCACGTCTGCATTAAGGGAGTACCAGATTCTTCCAGACAGAAAAGCTCTTAGAAGCGACAAAGAGATGGTCGACACAGACGACTTTCAATGACATTTTCTTCCTTCATCCACCCACAAGGCCACATTTCGTAGATATAAACTCGTTAACGCAACAGGGAACTGGGGGCTCATAAACTGTCCCCCACGTCCGCCATTTTATTACGTTACAAATTGACACCAATGTTTATTTTATCTGCCACAGAATAAGTAATAGGACACGTAAATAAGTAAGGTAGTAAGATCAGAACATAACGTTGAATTCCCGCGAAAAGTTAGGTAGAGCTCTTAGACTTGTATTTCACAATATACATATAAGTTTTTGGTATCGCAACAGACTTGCAGAATACTGACCAAGACACGAGAATTTTAAAGCTGAAAGACCCAATCACACTACAGATCATTAGAAGTATGCTAAAATCATGTGTATTAGTTCATTGGAATGATTCGTCTGTAGCTCAGGAATGTTCATATATCTACAAAAAAATCTGTAGACAGGAGAACTTCTTAGTGGTGTCCATGTCTTTACAGACACTTTCTGATTCAAATTCTTCTGCAGTTACAATCTGCCAAATCTACAATCCAACTGCGTTAGTTCTTCCAATAGGTAAGCCGAGAAAAACCTATGGCTCAATCAGTAGGCATTATTGACTGTGCCATTTTTCAATGGGTAGCCGGTAGGAATCGAGTTGTATGAGCGTCTGCCACTGGTAGCTTCTAAGTTACTCCCTTAACTGCAATGAAAAAAAAAAGTTCTCTAAGATAGTTTAATCTGTTTACATCCGAAAGGCTTGACCGTAGAAATATATAAATATCTTTGAGCTTGACCAACGATCGATAAATATATCCACGACATTCGAGTTGCTTTCCTCAGATCCTTTTCTTCGTGACCTTTGAATTTGAATGAATCCGTCTGACAAAGGTAGGTACTTGCCGAATATATTTGTTGATGAAAGCGAGGAACTCGATAAAGCTATATAAAGCCATAGGTGAGCCAAAAAGGTCAGGTCTATGAATAAATTTACGAACATAGATGCATCACGGATAAACTGAAACTGAAATAAGCCTAGATTGTTGGTCGGAGATTGGAAATAATTGACATTTACTTAAAAATAAGGGTGAATCAATATTAGGTAAGAAAACCACGATTGAGGTTTATAACAAAGTTTTAAATGCTGGAATTTTAAACGTAGTCTCTATAATTTTGAAAAAAAAAGCTTAACTATCCTAACGTTACACATATCCGAGTTATAAACTATTTTTCGTCAATGAAAATGGAACAGAAGCCAGTATACAGAGCTATTTTCAAGAGCTATTTTAGAGCTATTTTCCTATTTATAAAATAAATGGGAAAACAGCAAGTAAATAAAATAATAATATGGGAAAGGATAAACATAATTATATTCACTATTGAAGTGCGAAGTAAATAAGTGTTGATGTAATGTTTTTATCTTTATATTCGGTTTGAAAAACCCTGTTTTTGTATCCTTATGTTAATTAAATCCATATTCTGATTTACTTTTAAATGGTTCAACACAAATGTTATTTTCAAAATGGCGTTCTGTAAACAAACAAGGGCAAACTTTGCAATGTAGATTCTATTTTTATCGCTAGGCTTATCTCTGCTCTTGTTTCAATGTCATCAGTGCATTTGTGATTTACTGTATTCTATGGGTGTAAAACATAATTTATTATATTTGACTAAGTATGCGTTAATGACTTGCAAAATACTTTCGGAGTGGGTAGTCTCGTTTCGTGTAAGTACTTAGTAGCCTTGGATGAATTTTGCCCCTTTTTCACTTCAACCATTTATAATTTCTAAACTGTACTATCCAATATTTGTGTTTTACATTATAAAACCTAAGAAAATTAAATAAAGGTGAAATTGTTTTGTTTACAAAAATATTTGTGATATTGTTATAAAAACGGGTTAGTTATTATCTGACACCGTGAATTTAGTCTGCTTTAATTTAGCTTCTTGATATAATATTATAATTATCTTCCTTTCTTTATCTATTTAATTCCAGACTTAAGGATTATGACGTAGTAATCCGTTTCAGGGTTATAACATCACGATATCCTGTAATGTGTATACGCATGGTGCTTAATTGAACGCAATACCTTTTTAGAACGGCTTTAGAAGAACATTTCGCTTATTTGCTACAAGGTTGACATAACTCAAAATTTACGAATTAATAATAATACAGTTGAGTGGAAAAACAACCTTCTATTTTTAACAAAAAGTAAGTAAAGTCATAGTAAGATAGTAAGGGAGGGATATCAAATAAGAGCAGAGATATTTTTTAAAGGGTCTTAGAATTTAGGAATATTAAATAACCGATTTAAAAATTGTTGTCCTGCAAAATCGTCTTTTTTGGGAAATGTCTGCTTTGTCGCAAATGAGCGATGTGTTTATAATTATATCAGTAAATCATTACTTAATACAGAACTTTGATAAAGGAAAGTGTTAAGCCGAAACTAATTTAAATGATGTGATATGGTTTCCGTTAAACATTCGCGACAAGGTCTGCATACAAATTTGGCGCAGACGTGATCGTGAACGCGATAAGTCTCAAGTGTGTTGTGACAATGCGTGGCGTACGTACATAACTGCTGGGCTGATAACACATGGAAATGAAACGAATCTTGTTTGCTTAGCAGGAATTAGGATTCATATTTGATAAGATTCTAAGATTGTAGATATAAGTAGCTGTTGGCCTGTTGCCAACGAGTTTGTCCGCGTGAAATCTAACTTTACCATAAATCAAAAAATAAATAATCTAGCCTATGATGTTTTACGGCAGGGCAAGAGCTGCAAAGGTGAGACTGGGTCATACTCCACCGCGTTAAATTTATTATATACGCGCTAAATAACAGCCAACTAGCTAGTTTGGTTGCGAATTCGCGATAAAGGAATCTTTTCTCTTTGGTTCTTACTTAGTACCGGTTGGCGCGCCTGCGCCTGGTGTAGTAATTTGCGCAAGAAGGAAGTAAAGTTGTACGATGTTTTAGAGATCTGCCATGATAAAGGAAAGAAAAATATACCAAAAGGTTACATTGGTGCTGATTCTCTTGTACATCACGCTAAACTAATTTTAGTGATTTAGTCTAACGATATCTCTTTCTAAAAAACGCCAATGAAAAAGGACAGCACTGATAACTGATTAGAGCTGTCAAATTAGTCTATGCCAATTAAATTAGACAATACATATTTGTGACATGCTGACTTAAATTCTTATTGATATCAAGCAAATGGACATGTTTGACAGCTCTTAAATTCTTCTATTCTTTTCTAATGATCGCTGTTAGAAAGAAAGATAGCGAGCCTAAATTAGTTTAGAGCGTGTGCAAGAGAATTATCACCATTGTCATATTAGTCACACGGACGAATATCTATCTGGACGGAAAGCAGTTTTCCAGTATAATTAGCACTCAAAAATCAGAATCTCTAATACGGGCGGGTACCTACCTAAAATGCTATCCGATAGTCGCACGCTATTAACAATGCTTTTAAGCATTCTTATTGAATTAAAACTTTTTTTAACCGACTTCCAAAAAGGAGGAGGTTCTCAATTCGACTGTATGTTTTTTTTTGTTTTTTTTTTGTATGTTTGTTACGCGATTACTCCTTCAGTTGTGGGCCTATTTTCAAAATTCTTTTTGTAATCAAAAGGGTATACTCCCGAGGTGGTCCCATAGACATATTATCGTGATTTGATCATGAACTTACGAGATATGAAACGGAACTCCTCGTAGGATTATAGCAGAATTGTCGTAACAAGTAATATTGCTTTGTTTATACAAAGTATATACTTTGTTTATAAAATTTTTTGTTTCTCACTCTTCGGATTTTTTTTTTCTATTATTCATGTGCGTTGCATAAGATTCCATTAATTCCTGTTAGCCATCACTCAGGAAAGTGAGTGGAGTCTATTTTATTATTGTTTTTAGTAATCATAAAACCTCCATAGACACTAAACATAATTACATTATTTAATTAGAGTTAAGTGCGGTCGTCATCGTTAGGCCGGGACTCCACCAAAGCGGAGAACAGCGGAGAGGAGATGTGTTTCCATACAAATGACAACTCGAATGAACTCGAGTGGCGTCCTTGATCCGTCATTTGTATGGAACACATCTCTCCGCTTTGGTGTAGTCCCGGCCTTAGAGTCGCGGGTAACCGGTGGATGCAACCGGTAAGTTGCCGTTCGTTGTGGCGTCTGTGTGTGTGTGTTGTGTTGTGGTTGATGATGATGAAATATGATGGCGAAAACCAAATATTTAGCGGCTACCAGACAACTTAAATGAACTATACGTAACAAACATGACTCCATATAATTTTTACGCATTAGTCCTTTGCATACGTTTTCAATCAAAATCTTTTTAACCGTTCCGGGAAAAACATGCGTTAATTTTGTTGATAATTCTTTATCGTATGGTTGATGATGAACCCGATGTCAGAGATTAAATCGCCCGTAGGATTCTGACATGGCTTTATTATACACCGTTGAAAAAGTATCTCAGGTGTGCTGGTTTCCTCACGATGTTTTCCTTCACCGTTTTAGCAAGTGATACCTACCTATATTAAATGATATTATTTAATAAGAAACTCTGAAAATCAACTGACTCAACACGTGATAATTAATTTCTAATATGCACATAAATCCGAAAAAACAGAGCTGTGCGTGCCTGCGTGTCATACCACTACGCTATTACTGCTTGTTAACAAGGTAATACGACAAAAGTGCACAAGTTGTGCCAACCTGCTAAATAATCAGATTTCTCTAGTGTAGGTACAGTCACGAAAAAAAAATGTGGACACAGATAATAATATGGTAGAATTTTTCAAAAGCCAATTTAAGAAAAACTCCTGCATTTATGTTAACAGTAAATATGAAACAACATTCTTGTAAGTAAGTATATTTATTTTTAAACTCAACCTGTAATAAAGAAAAGAATCAATTGAATTGTGTTTCTTCGTGTATAGGTACCTACATAATATACATACCTATGTATATACAAATACATGTCACATGCGTAAATACAATAACTCAGTTATCGTTTGTTATCAGTAGGTTATAAGTAGGAAGTGGCGTGCAATTGCTAATTTTCTTTCATTGCCGATTGTGTAATACTCACGCGATAACTATCTACCTACTTATTGCATTACAACTGCCAACGTTCTTATAATCATTTAATCTAACTGAATGTGTGTATCTATAAATCTTGCTTCCTACCGAAGAGCTCCCGTTTATTATGCTATTTGTTCTAATATTTTTTGTGGGACAATCACGTTTAAAAAAATATATTTTATATTTTAGAGGTGGTATTATCCACTCTATGTTACTTACTTCCCGGAAGTTTAGGTAAATATGCACTGGAATATCCGATCTATGATGATGACCTATGTCTTCTTACTTTGATTATAAATTCCACGTCTCGGTCGTGGATCAGTTATTTTGATCAATCGCAAAGAAGTTCTACTATAATATGGTACTTGTTGTTGTGCAATATATTAAAAGGTCAAACTACCTTCCTTCCCCATATGATTCACTATACTGGTTATACCTACAAGGAACCGCCTTGGTTGAACACTCGCACGTACGGTTAATTGCAACTCTGTGGTAAACTTACTATCGTGTACTTTCCCTCGATTGTATTTGCTACGGCGACAGTATCCTTCATGGAGAAAAATCTGGCAAAAACTAAACGAAAACGTAAAACGGCTCTATACTGTATACTGTCATGACTTTGGACATGACAGTCTAAACAATGTAAAGTACGGTACCTACTAAATACTTCACAAAAGCAGGTCACTAACAAACATTGTAATTATATTCAAGAATTCAAGGGTTGCGTGCATTTCTTACATAATAAGTATATGTTTTACAATCAGAGATGTCCTTCAGCAGTTGACTTCCCTTGTTATTGACCCACCCCTTTTAGTAACGTTGTGTTTATTATTTAACATAGGGATGTAGTTTTTTAAATAAAGGTTTTTTATAATTACACTATAAATTATCGTGTCTTGATGGCTTTTATTGACTATGACCAGACGGAATGAGACTTTCTCAATGTCATAATGACTTTCTTAGTTAATCTAAGACACCACTGATTAACGGTAAAGGAAAACATCGTGAGGAAACCTGGGTCTAGTCCGAAATTGCTAAGCAGTGAGCTAGCGTGGTGATTAATGCTCGATCCTTCTCTGTACGAGAAGAGGCCGTTGCCCTACAGTGGCAGTTACAGGCTGATCTTTCTATTTGCACTATAAATTAGTATTTACGAGATGTCATCCGACATTTAGTGTTTGTATGTGTCTTGTATCAAATAACTTACTATACCTACTCAATAATTATGTAATTATGCTGGTATGCTATTTTAAAAGTTAAGTATCATTATTATGATAGGTGACATAACCCATGTTGTACTTAAAATGACTGTGATTTTTATACCATAATGTTTAGTTACATGATATAAAACATCTGAGACTGTTATTCTTTTCTTTATGACCATTAAAAAAATACCAGCTGAAGCGACTGAAGGCAGTTATATTAGAAGACGAGATTCATATCTCTTTTTTATTATTTATTTATATTATTATATATATCCGCTCCTGATCAGAAGGTCTAAGTAGCAAAATGTCCAACAGCGCGAAACGTCCAATGAGTAATAAGTCTAAATAGCAAAAGGTCCATGTAGCAAAACGTCCAACTATCAGATGGTCTATATAGCAGAACGTCCAATTAGCAAATCGTCATTTTTTAAGTGTGTACAATCATGATAGAAAGTAAAAGTCATTTGTAAATTACATTTCTAATATAATTATAAAATCTATTTCCAGATACTGATCGGCATCACGCTAATGGTGTGGGTGGTGCAGAAAGCGCGCAAAGAGTTGACGATAGCAATAATGGCGGCGGAGCTCGGCCGCGAGACGATATCAACCTCAAGCAGCTCTTCCATCAGCTAGCCAACACCCAGGGCTTCCACAGACGTTGACAGCGTCTCCGAGGAACCGTCGAGCTAGGGTCAGCCCTACGCCTGCTTCCGACACAAGTTTGAAGCCCGCGAAGAAGAAACTTATGTATAAAGTATGGGTTAGCGTCAACCCTGTGATATTATATTATAATCGCCATGTTACCTCTAAGAGGATTAGTTTTACGTAGGGGACTGAGGAAAATGTTGATATTTATAAGTCTTTCCTTGAGTTACCTTGGCGTGTTGTAAAGACGTGATGTTAAATATCGTTCAGTATCTGTGACTGACGTGGATTGAATGGTAAGTTTGATGAGGTTTGACGAGGTTTGACGCGACTGTCAAAACTGTTTTCACGTTCGTTAAAATTGACATGCTTCGCTGAAAACGAGGCAATTAATTTTATCTACGCCGAGTCAATAAATCCGTGTAAAATAAAACTTAAAAAAATTATCGCGTTAATTTGCGTATATAAATTGTACTATTGTACTGAGATAACATAACGGACGTCACAAATTCGAGGATCGAGTAAGGCAAAGGCCACATTGCGGAAAAATCTGCGCGATATTCCATGATATCGCTCCAATAAAATAAATACATGGATTCATACAAGCAGTAATAATTAAAAATTCGAGGAAAAAAGCTGTCCGCGGGAAGGCGCTTATCGTACAGCCGGAAATAGGTGATTTGCGATGTTTTAATTGTTAAATCGTCTCGTTTAGACACTTTATTGTAGTTATTCAAAAATAGTAAGGAATTTAAATCTCAGCACGTCTCAAGTTAAGATTCAATTCGCAGAAATCCACGGATAAGAACACTTCATAAAAATATCCTCTGGCGAGATCGCATTGCGGCCTTAGCCTTACTGCCAATCGTGTCTCGTTGAACAGTTGGCAAATAATGAAAATTGTGTGAAAAACACGTTTTTGAATAGCATTCGCAACGGTACAATGTTTAAACTACAGACAGACACCTTCGAAAGAACAATAGTTCAGTTTAGCATTTTGTATAAATGTTGGAGTTTTTACCTTTTATAATTTAAAAGGATGCAACGCCACGTAATAGGTTTTGTTTGTTTTCTGATCCGAAGGGAAAGGAAAACTGGACCTCTAACTAAAGCGGTTGCTAATTTGAAAAAAGAACATGCCCCAGTTATTCTTTTTCACTGCCAACATTAGCAATGCACCTAAAAAAAGAAAACATTTTTTTTTCTGATATTTATGGCGTTTGGAATGATTCCAATAATGCCAGCTTATTGTGAACAAGGTGACTTCAAAATGGAATGAATTAAATGACGTTGCGTTAAAATTATAATTTTTTTAACTCGTTAAAGTAAAACTATACGATTAATCTTAATGAAGTAAATGAGTGAAATTATGTTTATTCATGTGGGAGGTAGGCAAGTAGAGATGCAACCGTGTTGGTCGGATATTAGCTGGTTAGATTAATAGCAAAAAAAAGGGTTTGGCCTTTAAGACTGATGTGAACCCATCCATCTGAGACTACTTTGAACCGTGGAATAGCCTTGAAGGAAGAAGTAGTAACTAAAAAGTAAACTAAAACTCATGTAAAAATCAACTAACTACTACTAACTAGTCAGTTACTTCCTAAACAAAAACTTCCCAGATTTTTCCATTTTGTGTCTAAAATAAAGTTTTCATTTGTAGAATAAAAGGCACTTTCGTAAATTATTTGTGATGAAGTAGGTACGAAAACTACTGTTAGTTCACGCTAGCGACTACCTTCGAAATATTAGTATTTTCTATTTTTATGTAGATTTGGTCTTGGGTACAATCGCAGTCACAATACTTAATATAATAAAAAAATAACTCAATAAAAAATGCTCAAATAGTAAAGCAGGTAGTGAATTTTCAATCGATATTATTCACAGAGAAATTCGTTATGCAATTTGTATTCGATAACTACTCTTACATTATAAATTGATAATTTTGTTACTACAACCATGAAGCGTGAAGGTCGGGACAAGGTCTGTCGTACGAAGGAACCAAATAGCTTAAGTGAGTTGCACATTTAAATATTAACTCTGTGGTGTCTATATAGAGTCCATTTTACCTGATCAGTTTAAAGTAAAACGCTAGCTTAACAGATAAGTGGAGATACCAAATTCTGCTAAGTCGCGGGATAAACATACGCACATTTGGGGTATTGCACTGATAATGGGAAAAACATGGCCTTCATAAAGCAATATTAGCCCTTGATAAATAACAGTATCGTTTTATAATCTGTATTATCTTGAACGATAGCTTTTTTGGTTATTCAATTTAGCAATATCGATCAACAACTCGACATATTTGACAGTTGAATTATGGTGATGATAAAAAGTATTCAGAATTAGAATGATATCTCCGGTAATCTTTTTCTAATCTTCAATAGTTTAAGGAAAACCAAAATAATGTATGAAATGTACATAGTCGGTAGATTTTCCAGTCAATAAACAGAAGTAGACCATTTATTTTTTCAACAATATTTTCAGTAAATAAAATACTTTTCGGAATTTGTATTGGTAGATTTTAGTATTAAAATTGTTGCCAAATTTATCACAAGCAACAGAGTTCAGCAATTTTTTTTTATTTCATTATATTTTTAATTCGTTTTGCTAGTATAATTTTGGGTAATCTTCCAACATTTTTTTTGCGATTGTCAGTGTTTAAACCAATTTCAACAGCGCATATTAAGCAGCGATATTTAATATGTGATTAACTTCTTATTAAATAATTTCATTTATTAAGTATGTTCGTTTTATAAAATAACGAGAAATAATGCATTTACAATTTTACACGCACCTCCGTACCGAGTTATTTATACTGATCTCTTTCGTGGATCTAATAGCGTGACTAGCGTGCTCCCGTCCACAGTATTTTACAACATAACAATTTGCATTATTTCACTTTATAATAATCGCTATAAGTGTACACAAATTAAGTTCAAAGCTTATTGTTCATTTGTGAATGGAGTTCTATCAATTTAAAATTCAAAAGTTTTCACGATGCTTGCCAATTTATTTTGGTTACTGTAGTCGCAAAAATAAAATATGTAATACTACTTATAAAGATAGTATTGCGCTAAACTCTTTTGCTTGTGACAGTACGCATTCTTTTGATGCCAATGCAATGTATTACTAAAACAAGTATTTGGCATTTATTCTTATGAAATGGAGACTAAAGTACTATCGCGGACAGCGATTATTTATTGAGGATTTGTAAAGTATTAGTGTACGTACGTCTTGTTAAGAACATAAATCAGATATATCGTTGATAGTGTGGGTATTTTATATTTTTACATATTATGTCATACCTGGCTCATTGTAATTATGTAAAAAAACTTTGTGTTTAAATTTTTCCGAGATTAAATTGTTCTTTTGAATTGATAAACTAAAATATTTACACTATGAATGTGTTACTTGTCTAATTTTTTGTAAGTACTAATATTAATTATTTGTGCAATAATTGATTGATATGAGATTATGATCTCGGAGAATTAGCATTGTATTAGTAATTAATTTCTACTAAAACATTTTTACTAAATATTGTATTGTGATATTTTTGTGTTCACTGTTTTGTAACTAAAACCAGTCAAAGTTTTAGAATCAATTATTTATAATACTTTGATGGAAATGTTAATGTATACAGAGGGTATAATTGTATATAATTTACAGCGAGCGTTCGCCTGTTATTTGGCAGCTAAAACTGATCGAGCATTACGTCTGTAATTGCATCGAAACGAACATTACAGTGTAATGTAACACGATTTAACGTTTGTTACATTACACGCGAATGCTCCCAATCAATAACCCAACTAAAAAGCTTTTTTTAAGTCCAATTCTAAATAATTACATGTAATATTTTTCAGTCATTTGTGTAGTGAGTTATTGGAATATGTATTTTATTATATTGTATATGAAAAACTTAGATTTGTTATCAAGAATCCATAAAAAATTCTTCCTATATAACCTAAAGACTGATTTTTGTTTTATTTCTTTCGACAGTCAAGAATTAGATAAATTTAGGCAAATAATACTGTTTTAAATTGAAAACTCATTGAAATAATATCAAAAAAATTATATAAAATAATAAGATTTTATTTATTATTTTTTCTATGGCTCTGTTGTCTTTACAATAATAACTTCAGAATAGTACGATTTTTTATGTATGATTTCGGATTTTTTAATATTTTTATTTTTCATTTATATATTTTATTTCACACGTATAGTAATATAATCATATAAAATAATTTTGTATTGTGCAATCAACACTACAAAAACAATAATGTTTTATAAGATAAAATGATTTTCGTTTAGTTTATTTGCATAAATAATTAATTAAATATCTTTAATTTAATACTCTTACAACGAGCGGTGCCATTTATATAATATGGTTAATAATTAAAATCACTAATTTTTAAAATCTAAAATATGTAATATATTTTTTAAGAACGTTATTTTATTATATCATTTTCTCAAAAGGTTTCATGTTGTTGATATTGATGATGTGTGCCAAATTATTTTTAAAATTTATATTTATTTTGGCTAAAATTGTTCCGTATTTTTTTTGTTATTTGGGTCTAAGCCAGAAATTGCACTGATTCCTTAAATAAATTATTATGATTGAAAGAGTTAAGGTGGATACTTTAGTTCCTTGAATTATTCTTTTTCGGTTTTTTTTTATACTTAAAGAATATTAACATTCTAATGTAAAATTAAAAGCATTTTTTTAACGACTAAAGCATCCACCTTACGGAAAAAAAATAACGATCGACGTAATTAATATTTCCATTAACCATTAGCTCTAGATTTCCCTATTTAATGTACCTATTATATATCTCTATGTAATAAAATCAAAATTGACACATTTATTATTGGATGATTATGTTAATTTCGATAATTATTAATATAGAACTTCTCCTTCAAAACATTTTATACTTTACTAAATCTTAATGAAGGTGTGATGCTTAAAAACTATACCTATGCTCAGAATCTTTAAATTATTTCACTATTTTTATAATAAAAACTTAATATTATAGTCTAAAAAATAATGCATTTATTGTTAACGAATTTATTTTGTGTTATTAATATCCCACTGTTATTATTTTTAATACTTGTTGTAAAGTACGTAGCGAATCACTTCGATATTGTACAATATAAAATTCTCAAAAAGGAGCCTTATAATAGATGTAATAAAACATTCTCTATTACACATGTGTTTTATTTGTGTGATTTTTTAAAAAGTTTTGCGCTTAACAACACATTTAAGCATTATTTTGTATTTTCAAAATTATGTGTCAATTTTTCATCAATAACACTTATGATGTTGATTGTACATACACAACACAGAAATAAGTAATATATCTCTGGAGACTGTATATTGCCACGTCCAACTATTGTTCGGAAAAGTACGTTGCGTTGGTGTAAAGTCTCATTGTTAAGTCCTTTAAATCAATGAAATTCTTTAAGATTCAGTTTTTAAAATCATCATTATCAATGTTATTTTAGTCATTTTAGCTATATATGTAGGTATAAAATATCATTGTCCATAATCTAATGATATTCTTTTTATCTATCATAAAATTAACGAGTAAGCTAAAATAACAAAAAATAATACAAACCAATAAATAATATGGGAAATACCTTAGAGTATATAAGAAAATATAGAGCAACCCTATAGAAGTATGAACTGTGAGCACGGGTATGAACAACGCGGCCGCGACACGAGCTCCGTTTGCGATCATACCTCGATCAACTGCGGTTCAACTAAGCTCCGCGAGCGAAAAAGTTACATTTTAGCTTATATCATGGTTAACTGCTAAGTTAAATTTTGAAAAGCGTCTAGAAAACATAATTTGAAAAAATGCCATTTTAACATTTCTATGGTGAGACCTGCTTTCGCTCCGCACAAGGCAATGTGGTTGACGTTATCACTCTATATTTCTTGAATACTCTATGGGAAATACTCTAAACACAACATAAATTTAAATTTCCCGCCACAGTGCAACGCAGTGGATGCAACCATATAGTAAAACTTTTCTTCCAAGAAAAATAAACCAAAACTTCCAATGCAACGAGGATGCAAGTTGCAACCTTAAAATGAATACAATTTCCGAATAATAACAACCAATTACAATTTTGAACTTAACCACACAAAGTAAAAAAGACTTCGAGAATATCAAGCTCGACATTACTGCTTTTTGACTTCTAACATGGTTTTTGAACGAATAGACAGCGTAGTTTCTAAACGCATTCGCCAACTGTCATTTTTCATTATCATGGCGGAGGACGAGGATGGTGTTTCGAATAAGAAGTCGCCTCAAAATACGAATAACGAAGCACCCTCGCAAGAAAGTGAGCAAAATGCAGCGAAACCAGACTTAGGCATCGAAAAAGCAAAGTACAATAGTAATGAAAATGGCGACACTTCGCCCACGGAGGCGAAAAGTTCTTCTTCCAGTGAGTTTACGAAGTTGTTTTTTGTCCTAAATATAAAGGCATTCCTCGTCGACTGCTCGTTTTTCTTGCAGAATCTACGGGGGCGACGCGGAAGGATGAGAACCCGTTCTCGTTTCGGCATTTTTTGAAGAGGGACCTGTCGTTGCCGGGAAATTCGACGTACGAAAACACAGGCGCTCGACCAAAAGTGTACGCGAACACCGTGCAGCACTCACCCACAAAAATAGACGTCCACACTGACTCGAGGCGCGAGAAGTGCCGCTCGAGTGACTCCCAAGCCAAAGAGAAGACTAGCGAGGGCAGCAGCCATCGTATAAGTGACAACACATCCTCAAGTAGTTCCGTAGAAATACCTTTTAGTGTAGTGGATAACTCAGATTCTAAGCATAACTTTTACACGGACAATAATGACGTGCCGTTTTATCACAGACCAAATTTGGCGTCAGAGCCACTAGGGATGCCTTCATTGCCAGATTTTGTGCAAGATCACATATTGGTCGAGCAGGCATATTTGAACTTTAATGGGCCAATATCGGTTGATTTGGATAATTTACCGGACTTTACATTTAATACTAGTTTCAATGCGGGATCATCTTCCTCTTTGGGTAGGAGGAATAACAGCAGCTATGGTGGTAGGGGTTATGATTATGAGGCGTATATGGGTGCGGCGTCTACATCAAATGAGTCTGGTCAGGGAAGTGGGATCCCGCTGGACTTGCCGGCAGGAGCAGAGGCAGCTGGGCCGGTGCCGCTGGACCTGCCCCCTCACTTGAGCCTGGACCTGACTGAATCTGTGAACCCCGCAGACAGGAGGAATGTATCTCCAAGAAGCACCTTCCCTTTAGACCTGCCTCCTAATGCTGGTAAGTTTACCATTTATTCTTTTTCTTCTAATCCCTAAAGTAGTAACAGAATAGGGAAGATGCACTATTTTTATTTTTGTTTTCATTTTAAAGAATTCCATGTAGAATAGACCACAAATATATTAAAACAATTAAAATATTGTAATTTATCGGAAAAAATGCTGTTTTAAATTGACAGTTTGACAGTTCGCGCGAAAACGGACCTATGGTACTGATGACGTCACTCTTGTCTGTCAACAACTTTCAATTTACATTTACTTTTCATTTTAACTTTTGCTTTTTCGAGATTATTTGTAAAAAATTTAAATGGACTATCCATCGACGTCAGGTGATTGTAACAATACCATTAATATTCAGATAAAAAGCCGTGTTGACTCATGTTTTGTGCCAATGTGTCCATCTACCTCAACAAAGTTTTTGCAAATAAATTATTTTTGAGTGGACCTTCTGACCCAAAGCTGAGAAAAAAGTGGTTTCAAGCTGTGAAGACAAATGATGCACACCCTTTGCTACACTCCGACCAAGCTTTGCGTTTCATTAATAATGGCTGTAACCCGATAACCTTCTTTACGTTCTTTGTGCTCCGGAGTAACTCTACTTTTTATTGTACATAATTCTCCTCCATCTCTTTTAATTTGGACATGGCCGATTGCGTTATCGCCATAAGATTCTCTTGTCGAGCTGAAATAACTGCTATATGTAGAAGCCGCTGAATAAAATACAAAGTTTAACAACTATGAATGACTATGATGTATACATACCGTAGTAATTTAGCCCCTTTCATTTCTACACCTGAAAACTCTGCACTTTCGATAAAAAAGTTACAACCATGTCAACACTAACTTTCGGTAAATTCCTGGAGTCTGCTTTTATAAATCCAACTTCCATTTTTATTTAAAAAACGCAATTAATATTCCCATAAAATAATATTCACCTTTACAACCATAACGTCAAATAAGTTGTCAAAACAAGTGTGACGTCACGAAACGCTAATTCGTGTTTTAAAATACGTATTGTTTCAAGTCATTTTTAAATCGTAATTATTGTAAAAAAACAACAATATGTAAAATAAAAACGTTGCAGTGGCCTTTCTTTTATATTTTTTTAACGTTTTAATCATACAAATTCCATAAATATTACATCTGCATCTTCCCTATTGTTGACACCATATTGTGTCCGCCATGTCATTAAATGTATTAAGGCCTAAAGGTTATATGTAAAGCCTACGGTTTCAAGCATAATGAAATTCAGCATCAAAACTTAAGACATTAAAAAAAAAATTGAGGCGTTTTTTAATTACCTGTAATTTTTTTAAGAGGAAACCCTCATGACAATGTTGAAAGGGAACTTGAAATTTAATAGCCCCACTCACATCCTGCCACAAAATTTTGCTAAGGCATTACATGGCTGTAACATATTTAAAAATCATGATATGATCTCCAGACATTTGTTAAGGCTTATTTTCACAATTCCTTTAAACCTAACTATTAAAAAAAAGGACAGCTGTCTGCTTTTGCTGACAATCTGTCAGAGTCTACTAGTCCATTGGTACATTGCAGTTATGTGGGCTACGGTGGGGTAATTTTTACCAAGAGGTAAGCTAGAGCCTGCCCAGAGAAAAACCTATGGCACAGTCAGTAGGCATTATTGACTATGCCATTTTTCAATGGGAAGCCAGAAGGAATTGATTTGTTTGGGGCCTCCACCACTGGACGTAGGCTACCGTTTTATCCTTCACTGTGATACGTAAAGGGGTGTCTGTACCTCGTATAAAGAGGTGTTAAATAAACCATGCTGTAACTGCAACTGATGTTTAGACATTTGAAGTGAGAACTTCAGATACAAATATTTTATAAGAAATTTGAAAAATGTGCTAAAACATGTAAAAATTTCACAGAACTTCAGATACATTTATAAATCATCAAAATTGATCCTCCTGTAAAAAGTAACGCGAGATCATAGAAAAAAAAAATACACGTCGCATTGATAACCTCCTCCGTTTTTTTACATTTATAAATCATCAAAATTGATCCTCCTGTAAAAAGTTACGCGAGATCATAGAAAAAAAAAATACACGTCGCATTGATAACCTCCTCCGTTTTTTTTTCATTGGTTAATTAAAACTTCAGGTTTTTTCTCTCAGCTAGATTTTTTTTAAATTCTTCAATAATTTATTGGGAACTATTGAACTAAGAATTATTGATTATGAATCAGTTTTACCTATAAAGATAATGTCAACCTCATCATGCCTTATACAATACTAGCTGTCCCGCGCGACGTTGTACGCGTGATTATTATACCTCTACGCTTTTTCTACCCTACCCTACACTTCCCTACGCTACTCTACCCTACCCTACCCCTACCATACCCAACCCCTACTCTAACCTACCCTATACTTCCCTACGCTACTGTACCCTACCCTACCCCTACCACACCCAACCCCTACTCTAACCTACTCTACCCTACCCCTACCATTCCCAATACTCTACCCCTATCCTACTCTACATCTACCCTACCCTACCCTACACTATCTTACGCTACTCCTACTCTACCCTACTTCACATCTACCCTACCCTACCCAACCCTACTGTACCTCTATCCTACCGCTCTATTCCTGCCCTACCTTACTCTACCTCTACCCTACCCTACCCTACTCTACCTCTACCCTACCCTACCCTACCCATACCCATACCCTACCATACCCAAGGGGTATAATTCCATTATATTTTTCTTCGATTCTTCTATTATATTATAGGCGGAGACTAATCCAACAAATCAAAAACCATGAAAATCGGTCCAGCAGTTCTTGAGTATACCTACTCATTTTCAAGATTTCAACTTTAAAAATGGCAGAATTTCATTCAAACTTTTATCTTCTATATTTTCTCCCCATAGTCATTGAATATCGAGATATACGTGCGTTAGTTATGCCACTTTGATGTCCGAATCTTTAAAGTCCGAATTTACTACACAAACTTTCACCCCCCCCCCTCCCTCCCCCCTCCCTTTCTACCCTAATAGGTAGAGTTTTCAAAAAGCTGAAACACGTCTTATTTGTTAACCGAAAAGCTAATTATCAAGTTTAATGACGGATTTTCATAACTACAATCTTTAACCCCCTTTTATATCTCCTTAGGGGGACAACATCCAAATATTTTGATACACGTCTTTCTTATTTTTAGCGAATAAGCTTAATACTAATTTTTACATCTGTAACTTAAAAAATAACGAATCTTCCATACAAACTTTCACCCCCTTTTTTATCCACCCAAGGGTAGATTTAAAAAAAAAAAACAATGCTCGTCCTTTGATTTATCAACCGAAAAGCTGAATACCAAGTTTCGTACATTTAACATTAAGAATGACGGATTTACATACAACCTGTTTCCCCCTTTTTTACCTACTTAGGGGGGGAATTTCAGAAAATCCTTCCTTAGTGCACCCCTACGGTACTTAAAGAATATTGTCTCAAAATTTCAAGTCCCTAGGTCCACCGGTTTAGGCTGTGCGTTGTCTGTCAGTCAGTCACGTTACCATTTTATAAGTATAGATAAACACAATATTTAAAAAATATCAGTATAATAACTATAGATTCATAGGATTCAGGAATTAATTTTTAAAATAAATATACCTTCTATTACCTAGACTAAAAAGCATTTATTCAGAATTTCTAGAATAATTTTTTATTCAATAGATTAGTCATGAAAATGTGACAAACAAACACCTATGTCACTAGTAAATAAACACAGTGAATTATTAATTATTTGTCAGTTCATTAACATCCTTCTTAGTACTAAAACTATGTAGCATGTATTTTATTTACAAACCAATTAGAGATCCCTAAGAAAGTTGCAATAATGAAACCGTAAATATAATTTTTACGGGATCTAAAGAAAAAAATCAATTGCACGCGGACGAAGTCGCGGGCATTTTCTAGTTCAAGATAAATCTAATTCCTCCATCACAATATGAAGTAACATTAAAACACTAACGCCATGCAGTAGACAATATAAATCCTATTGTTTTTGATCACCATGACCCACACAGAGTTCAAAGCGTAATTATATTCCCACGCATTAAGACGAAAAGGAAAAAAATCAAGCTGTCATCACAGACTTTAATTAATAAAAAAAAGTATATTTGAGAAAGGCCATGTGTACGATTAATTAATGAGAAACATTACTTGTAGCTTCGTTTGTCAAATGTAATGAGCAACGCCAGCGTTAGGGCCACTGACACCATGTCAAAAATATTTTGGCGCCTACATACTGAGGGTTAATTTTGTGCTGGCGTAACACAATATTGAGGGTATGGAGCACGGGAGATAAAAGACTCAAGACATCGGCGCCCCCACAAATATGGCGCCCTTGGCCGTCGCCCCATCGGCGCGGGATATAATGCTATACAGATATAACTTATAGCTTACAAGTATATAAACAATTAGCTTCCGCCTGTGGCTTTGCCGTAGTATTTTGATAAATTGTACCCTATCTATTAATCTGATAGACAAGCTATATAACTGTAAAATTTCAACAAAATCCGTTAAGTATTTTTTGGCGTCAAATATCCTTCCATTCATAGTTCTATTTTCAAAAATTTTCACATTATAATATTATTAGTAGGATGTAGCATGTGATTCATGTTGCCACAGCTATGCCATTGACCATACATAATGAGGTACCAATTAACACATAATATCATTATATTCATTAACTGTGGTTCAATTCACTTGAACTTGTTGTTAATGTGCCATATCGACAATAAATTACAATAAATTAATGGCCACGTATTTTATTAACAATCGAATTTGGTAATTAGAAGACTCACTAATGGACTTTATAAATTAATGTGAAAATTGCACTCGATTTGACTAAATGTTTTTAGTCAGAGGTCTCACGTTCGAACCCAATGCTCGCTCCTCTGACTTTTCGTCAGTTATGTGCGTATTATGTTTTAATTATCCCTTGCTTCATACACTTTTCCATGCTTCGGAGAGCATGTAAAACCGTGCTACTAATCTATCTCCGGCTACGTCTGATTGCCGTCCTCCATCGATTATGAGTAATAATAATATATAGAGTACCTACACCTAGTATTTGCGCACACGCCACTACATTATCCCTTTGAAATTATCTCGTACTCGAAATTCATATATGAGGATATTATGCTAAATATCAGAATGGCGCTAATATTATTATTATCTAAATTATTAGATTAGCTGATTGAATTGACTTATGGGAAGAGCTAAGTGAAAAATAAAACGCCTCATAAAGCCTTTTTTTTCTCAACCCTATTGCTATTCTTGCATTATTATACAACCCACAAGAGTTTAGTTTACATTGTTTTTTATAAAATTTAAAATACATTATTTTTAATCTGTAGAAATGTGGAATAGCCTCTCTTCCTCGATTGTGTGGTAACTCCAAGGAACTAATCATGCTTGTCGTTTCGTGGCTTGCTCACGATCACGCTTGACATTGTCATCATATAATCCTTTTTTTCTATAGGATATATCTGTCTTTCACTAGTAAGTTTTATGACGAAGAAACTATGCGATGACGTCACACATCTGGTTGATATTTAATTGGCAGTTGAATTAGGGGACGCAGGCGCAGCTAAAATGAGCGCAGGAAAGATGGGTCGTTAAATTTCAATTAAGCTTATATCCAATACGGTTACAATCAGCTGCAATTCTCACATAACTAAATTATACAACAATTAGTCACTCTTATAATAATAATATTAGAATTATGACTATTCATAAATTCCTAAAATGTTCTACATGAATAAAAATATTTTGATTGATGAGTTTGATTTTATATTATGTATAGGTATCCAACCGACAACACCGCTTTGTGAGGCCATATATGAATACGTAAACCTACTTATATAAATAAAAAAGAGGTAATTGTTAAACCCAGAAAACTAAGGTATTTAAATTTGATATTTTGTACTATGTAAGTATCATGAGCGCGGTATTCTCTTTACTGCATTGCATTACATCAGCACACCTGAGAGATTTTTCAACGGTGTGTTATGAAGCCATGTCAGAGGCCTATGGGGGATTTAAACTCTGACATCAGGTTGTTCATCAACTATAGGGGCTCCATTTTCCTAAAGCGCCCAGGCTTACGCTTAGGCGCTTAGGCTTAGGAACTTACCAGTAAACGTTAAATAGACCATAAAAACCAGGTCCATACATTTAGTTCTAAGTACACACTGCTACAAATCAAGCTAAACATTTCCAGTATAAGCTGACATCTTGTTGTACGAAGAGCCTTTACAATGCGAGTTTCAGTTCTTACTGGTTTTGTATAGCTTGATGTGAAGCTCTGTGCACTTGAATCGAATTTGGTTTTTAGAATGAAGAAGAACGGTGAAGTTATTAAATAACAAACATTGCAGGGGCGGAGTCTATGTGTTTGCCGGACTTTCTGCCGGTGCATCCGGGCCGGACGTCGCCTGAGCCAGAGCATCAAGATGAACAGATGCAGCAGATCATGTCTGAGTTGGAACGTACCAGGTTCGTTTTAAAAAACCGCCTTAATCCTCCTAGCCTTATTATTCCCAAACTTTTGTTGGGGTCGGCTTCTAATCTAACCAGATGCAGCTGAATATCAGTTTTCTACGGAGCGACTGCCTATCTGACCCCCGTAATCCAAAGGGTTACGATATTCTACGGTTAGATTAGTTGTCAGGAGTTTATGAGCGTACTGACTCCCTATATCGACTGTCAGAGATTAAACCGGCTTAATCGTGAAGTGAAAATATATGTATGTCACTTTTCTAAAGTGGAGTCGCTAAGTAGGAAGAATTTCGGACAATAACCTTAGTGTCTACTGCCGATTAACAATCTGCTTTCACTGGGGTCCTGCCCTTGAGTAGGCGAGACGGATAGATATAATTGTTCGCGACCGAAAGTAACAGGTAGTGAATGGGCCGAAATTCTTCCTACTTTGCGACCGCAATTTAGTAAGCGGTGAAACGACATTATCGGGGAAGGTCTCCCCCCACTTTTTGGAAGTCTTTTAAGTTAATAACAAAAACATATTCACTAATGTGAGATTGTTACGTGATAATTGCTGTCATCAGATGAGAGGTACCATTGTCTATTTATGATTTTCTTTATCAGATCTTCGCCAAATTAAAATAAGACCATTTTGGGAGAAAATCCTTACACAAAAATAACATATTTGAAAAAAGAAAGGAAAGGCTTACAGAGAAGTATTTGCAGTGCGTCATTAATGTGTTGAGACATAGAAACAAAGACAAGTCAACGTTTAATAAGTTCTATTTATTATGTATGTACATAATATTATGGATAATTATTCGCATTATGACGCTGGACGCCGTCATTTGCTGACATTACCGATAATGCAAATTGTTTCAATATCACATTTGCATACTGTTGTTTTACGTCATGTAGGTATATTTGATCGAAAGAAAGTCATAAAAAGGGTTTATTAGGACATAATGATTAGTTTTTAGACTAAATAGACAGCAGCAGAAATTCTAGATTGAGCAGAGAAGAAGATTTACTGTAGCTGCACGGTTTTAGTTAAAACAAAAAAGTATGTTTGTCGTGTTTCGTTGCAGGTCTGAACTTTTCGTGGAGCGATCCCGTCGTTCTCGCGCAGAGGAGGAGCTGGCGAACGTCCGCGCGATCAACACCACACTCCGCGCTGAAGTGAGTGCCGCGCGCGCCGCCGAGCTAGCCCTGCGCGCGCAACGCAGCGAGGCGCGCCGCACCGAGCGCGACTACGCCGGACAGCTCGACCAGGCCGCCGAACGCGCTGAGAACAATCTCGCTGATGCCGCGGTTAGTTACATAGCTTTTGATATTGTTTTGGCCTACTTAGGGTTTAGAAAAATAATTTGGCTTGCTCTGATTCTATAAAAAACTATTTGGCTTATCCACTTTCCATAAAAAAATATGTGGCTTGACCAACGTCTATAAAAAATATTTGACTTGCCCAATTTCTAAACAAATATTTGGCTTGCCCAGTTACTATAAAAGAATATTTGGCTTGTTCAGTTTTCATTAAAAAAATTGAGTAAACCATTTTCTGTAAAATAATATCAGACTTGCTCAATTTCTATAAAAGAATAAACGTTTTCTTTACAGGCTCGAGCAACGGAATCTGAATCAACGATAGCTAAATTAAAGAAAGAAATTAAGAAATTGAAGGTAGGTACTATTTTTGAGACTACTCTTTCTATTTCAATTCGGTAACTAGAATTTTAACCAATTCCATTTTGATACCATGGCAATATAATATATTATAACACATTTTTATATTATTTTTATGTCATCAAAATAACTAAATAATAATATAAATAACCGGCTTGGACCTTATTCCCAATGCTGGTTGGCTCCTACTTTTGTATGTACAGGGTAATTGAAAAACATATACGTAACATAAACATCCTCCTCCTCCATCAACCTCCTCCTCCATAACCTCCTTTTTTTGAGTCGGTTAAAAACTACTCGCAACGTGCTTGTTTATGAAATTTCACCCTTAACAGTATTTGTTCTGACTTTTAATATTTGAAACATTTTTTATACAAAAATGTAAAGTTACTCTGTAGTTTGCATATTCAAACTAAGACGGCCAACGAGAGGCCAGGACAGTGCGGCTAATAGGTGCACACGGCACAAACTGACGGCGAGTGCTATAGTATATGCAAATTTTGAACACTTGAAATAAATTATTTTGGAATTAAAAATTTTTTTGGACAACTTGATTAGTTCTGATCAAAGTCGTACAACAAGCGTTGTTCAGAATCATAGTTTCAGGTATTTTTTCAACATTCCTGTACAGTAACGGAAATATCAAAAACGTTTCGTAGGAGGAGTTACAGTCGTCGCAGGAGGAGCTGCGCTCCGTGCGCGGCCTGCAGGGCTCGGCGGCGCTCGGGCTGCGGCGCGCCACCAGGGTGGCCGAGACCTCGCTCAGGTACACGCCTCATCAAGGCGCTCTATTCATAATAACTATAAATTTTAAAATTCTCGACACAAATACCTCATTTTTTAAATTCTAATTGTTACAGAGAACTCCTGGCCGGTCTAGAGCAGTTGAAGACATTAAGCACGACGTTAGACCCGACATGATGGTAACTTTACAACCTCTGCATAGCCCCGCTCGAGACAAGCGCGGTAGTAAACAAATGGAATACTTTCTTTGTACTTTCATGCGTATATGACGAAACACCGATAGGGACACCAATCAATTGTTGAACACAAAAAACGTAACAGAAAAGTTAATTTTTAACTGATATCCGACTAGCGTTTAGTGTGACGAATTTTTATTTATTCCAATATGACAATCGCATGCTCTCCAATATCCCATTTATTAAAATCGGTCGAGTAGTTTAGGAGCTACGGTAACTAACTCACTTTTGACTTCGTGCGGTCGGGTAAAAAGCTGGCACGTGCTGCTAGGACATCCAACGTGAGGTCGGGGGAGTGGAGGGGAGGGATTAGGGGATAGTATGGAGAGCTATTGTAAGCCATATAAGTAAATTTGTATAAAAAATTACAAATCTTGATAAATTGATATCGACTCTCGCATTTTGAATATACTATGGTAGTACTTTTAATAATACGTACAAAATTGGTTTTTAAAAAAATCGATAATGTAATAATGAGCTGTTTTGAACAATTGATTGGCGTTTCAGCTTTCGTTCATTAGTTAGTTATTATATTAAGAGCTGTAAATGTCCACAAAATGTTATTACGGAGACAAATATATCAACATAACGGCGTCTCTTTCTATCACTTCCGGTTTATTGACCAATTAACTTACTTCCAGGCCTATGTTCCTCTCGAAAAAAGCATTCCAATTGTTTACTACATTGTGTGTTAGTCAAATATGTTTCGATTGGATTTTACAAATACTTCTGACCATATAATAATCATCACGATAGCAAATTATGTCCTCTTTATACCCCTGGATAATTAAACTGCAGACTGACTGAAAGACAACGCACAGCCTAAACTGGTTGTCCTAGAGACTTGAAATTTGGTGGAGATATTCCTCGTGGTCCCCAGAGGTGCACTGAAGAAGGATATTCGAAAATTCCAACCCTAAGCAGCAAAGGAAGGCGCTAAAAATCAATGTAGTTCGACCAAAAGTCGAATATATTCGGATCAATTCCGAAATTTAGCAATATAATCAACCATCCATACATAACGAAAGTTCTTCTGGTCTTGATGAAATTAATTTACTTTTTTCAAATACTATCATTTTGTCTTAAGGTGATTATTACAAGCAATAAAAGACCTGTATTTTAAATGTATGCACGAGAATTCGTCCAAAATTGAATCTCGAAAAATATTGTAAAATTATCTCATTTAATTTAAAAGAGTTTCTCGTATTTAATCTATTTACAAATGAAAGACAAAGACAGAACTAATTCTATCTCGCTTCAAGAAATTCTAGTGGAAATAAGTTTTATATCTGATCTTTATTGGCTTTGAAGTACCTTGTAACTCCGGTCGGAATATATCAGGAATACAACAGATATTATTTTATTACAATCATCGAATAACAGTGTATAGTATTATACAACTTCCATTTCTATAAGTTGACATTTAGACGTTTTTTGTAAATGGTTGTCGAAGAAGGTTATCTTCAAGCGAATGGTTCGCGGTTTGACCAAACTCTGAAATACTTTATTTAAATTAATTTACATATTTTCTGAGTTGCTTAGAAAAATTTATAAGTCCCTATCAGACACTAATACCGCTGCGATATAAACATTCTCACACCAAAATTCACTTTGACAGTTCGCGAATAATTTGTCTGTGAAGATTTCCTTTGAATATTTTAAATAGCGAAATAGTTTTCGTACACATCATTTCTAAGAACACATCACATTTGTATAGTATGTTTTATTTAAAAAAATCTATACTAGCGTCGGGTTTCTAAGGCCCTAATCACATGGACGCACTGACGGTAAAGGGAGACTGACTAAACAGTTCAAAACCATGTTTAATATCCAAGAAAACTATGTTTTGTAAAAGAACCTATTTGTGAAATAAAAGCTTATGAATAATTATAATTTAAGGAACCGGATCTGATGTGGTCTAGAATGGTGTATTTGGTTTTGGCAATGTTATTGTATATTGTTTGGACACTTAGGCTGAAATCATACTATAGTAAGTAGCATTTTGATTATTAATGGTGTCAGTCTCCGACAGTCTTCGATCAGCAATTGTACTAGATTACCGCCAAGTAAAAACAGTTGTGTAGCCACTCAAAAACTCCGACAAACTATTATTCGACAGACACTTACGCCACTATTCTACTCCGACAATGAGTTCGTCTTCGTCATACTTACCTTAAAACATTAAAGAAGCCCAGAGTATTCATAGAATAGTGTATAAATGTCGGAATACCGTGATGTCGGAGTTCCTTAGAGTTGTTACAGTGCCTGACGAATTATAGTTTGTCGAAGATAAGTGTGGCAAGTCTAGTTTCAAATTTAAATCCAGTAGGCACCAAATTCATTTTAATCCTAATTGCTAACGATTTAAGTTTTATTTTAGAATAAGTATTGTGTAAATATTAATATCATAGGAGTAGGTATGTAAACGAGAGGTTTTTTTTTTGTTTTTGATCCATCATCGTTTTCTGGGTAATCCCAAAAGATATATCGTTAAAACTGTGTCGACAGTGTTCCTCTAGTGTCAAATCTAGTACTATTGTTGATCGAAGGTGTCTTGCAAACGTAATAATAAGTAATTTATTACAAGAAATATAGGAAAATAAATATTAAAATGACATTGATGCTAAATTAAATACAATCAAATTTGAAAAATCAATCCAGGTGTGGTAAATGAAAAATACACTATAGTATGAATTTCATCTAATTATTAAACTTTAGCTAATTTGGAAATGAAAAACAGTATTAGATTCTAATAGATTATTATATGTTCCTTGTGTTAAAAATATAGTTTATAGTACATAAAATTACAGCCCACCAAATGAGTATGTAATTAATTAACTAATTAATAATACTTACAATGTCTTACAAGAGCGGTAAGAACACAATTACATCGAAGGACAACATTCAAAGCCCGACGTTTGTAATTGTTGTACCGCTCGATTGATATATAATTGTTTTAAATCAATAAAAAAAGAACGTTAAATATAAGTAAATTAAATCCGAAAATGAAAGGTTCGTAACGCACATGAGGTCACAAACACATCGTGATGAGCATGCGTTGCTGATGTTTTGTATCTAACAAGAATTTTGCACGTGAGGACCACATTAAATAAAGTGTTTTTGTTGTAATAATTAGAAATAGTGTATAATATCAACGATAGTCTATCTAATAAATGTTAAAATAAAACTCAAATAGCATTGTTTTTTAATCATTAAAAATTGCTTTCTTAAAATTTAATGTACAGTCCAAAGTGATTTTGTTGATTGTTCAAACAAAAATTATTACTCCCTTGCAATAGCTCTTTATATGAGCAAGTATTATGAAAAACATATCTTTTTTTATTTCATCTCCCATCAGAATTTATTTTCTTCAGCATGGTAAAGCAATTAAAAATTGAATTTCGACATAATTATTTGTGAATTTGAAATTACATAATTAATTAATTTAGTATTTTTCCTACTATTGTTCTTTACTGTTTTTCATTCCTAGATTAGCCCTACATCGATTAAGTTAAGATCATCAATAATTGTACTGCAAAATGCCAATGTATTACATTACCAATGTTATTAAATAATGTGGTCAAAAATAGACCTTATTACAATTGTATAAAATATAATTTCCTAATACATTATTTTGCTATGAAAAATAATGTATTCTGAATAGAATACTTACTAATATTAGAGATACATTAATTGAATCTTCGCTAAAAATTGTAAATACGAACAAATACATATATTTTTGTGTGCCATCGAGGCTGTATTCATTTACTTAGTGGTCAGACATCGCTTATCAACATGGTTGTTCTTCCTTCCAACACCAAACGACTTTCATATCTTAACTATAGATTATGTGTTTCGTGTAAAGTCCGATACTCTCTAAATGATTAAAACTAATTTGTGCTTGTTCGACAAATGTTATTGTACATTAAACTGTGATTCATTATTTTAAAAGGTCTTTTTTTATTTCATACCAACACTGAAGAGATACCAACACTAACTTAAACATATAAATAAAAACGAAAGTAAAACTACAAATAGAAAACTGAATTTAGATGCCTTGGCAAACCCGAGCCGAGGACTCTAGCAGCATTGCGTCGTTGAATAGCCAGACAGGATTATAAGCCTATCGATCGATCGACCCTTCGCGCAAGCTACGCAAGGGGACGCCGTTCGATGAGCAACTAATCGACTTAATTTTTTGCAGAGATAATTTATGGGCAGTGACGATTAAGGATCTTTTTATCCAGAGGATCGAAGTCGCGCACGTAAAGCTAGTTATTTTAATAAAGCCATTTTTCCACAAAATGTTACAAATAAAGTAATTTTCATTAAGTGGTTAAAAAATAAATAGAATTTGTGTGTAAACAAACTTTATTTAAAATCTTTAACAATGAGGAATGTGTATAAATAATATTAAAGGTTATATTTCTTTAATTCTTAATTAGTTAACGTTTTCAAAAATTTACAAATAATATCTTTGATTGAGTTGCACATTTTTTTTTACATTTAGATAAATAAAAGATAAATCAGATCGAAATAACAATTCGATTGTATTTACAAAAAAATATACCTATTTAAATTAATTTTATAAGCCTTCCTATAAAGGCCGTGGTTGCTGTCACGGAACTTGGCAAAGGCCAAGAAAAGACTGCAATAGGTTAATAAGATCGTTAACATTATCACAAAGTACAAGCCATCAATTTAGTGAAAATAAATAAATGATTGATGTGAGGACTATGTATACATATATATTTATTTATATATTTTTTTTATTTAATACTAATCGCGTAATCTTAACTTAATTTTTGCTATAATTGTCAGCCTATGAAAGGCCTGTCGTGGTGCGTTTAGAGGCTACTTTACATCATACAGGATAGTTTTTGAGTTGCGAATTTTAGTAAATGACTAACAGTGATCTTGAATTATTTCAATCCTTTTAAGTAGCAATTTCACCTTTCGATACAATTTGGTAACTTAGAACGATGCGGTTTGTATGGGAAAGTAAATTTCAAGTAAATTAAAACAAGTAAAAAATCATGGTCAGAATCACCCTTCAAAATGTCCGCACTTCATAAAAATTATGCTGTAAATATCGCCCTTGCATTTAACGCCATATATCGCCACCGCACTTAGTCATATCTCGCCCGGGGCACTTTAACACCAAATATCGCCAGGTGTACTAAACACCAAATCTCGCCAGGGGCACTTAATTTGGTTCTTAGGTGCAGAGGGCAGTTAATGTGGGTTACCCGGGCGGTACTGCCCTAATAGAAACTGGTCAAAAATGTGCCTCATCATTACACTACATAACTAGACGTATATAGTATTATACAAATGGTCCCAATGCGCGGGGCATTGTAGAAAGTACTTTCTGGTCG
This sequence comes from Protodeltote pygarga, assembly GCA_936450705.2. Classification (NCBI taxonomy): domain Eukaryota; kingdom Metazoa; phylum Arthropoda; class Insecta; order Lepidoptera; family Noctuidae; genus Protodeltote; species Protodeltote pygarga. The sequence goes on from OW388261.2 coordinate 12,987,161, forward strand.
CGTTACAGAACCGTATCTTGTATTGCTCGGGTGAGACCACGGTGGGTTGACCAGAACCGAGGTTCTTTTTAACGAGGTGTTCCAGCTTCTTGTCCCAAGTGAAGGTGCGGATGTAGTCTGTTAAAAGAGTTATTGAGGATTTAGGTGCTATTTTATAAAGAAAATGGTTATCGGTAAAGATTTTTCGTCTGTCCTGACCTGGCCAAATATCGATATAATTAGTCGGCATCAAATGTTGTTGATAAGTGACAGTGACAAAAATATTTTTAAAAAAGTTCTTAATGAAATGTGGGTATTTGTGACCTACTGATTGTCAATTTCTAGTACCTCGCTGTTGGTTTTCGTGTTTTTAACTTGAACAGCGCCAGTATTCCATAAAAGACAAAAATTATCGTGCCCCACACGCCACGTCTTTACTTGAATAAATAAATAGTGGCGTGTGGGGCACGATTTTCTAAAACGGACAAACGAGTGCGGGGCTCACCGATGATGCCCAGCACGAGCGTGTGGTCGCCGACGCCCAGCAGCAGCGAGTAGTCCATGACGGCGTGCGCGGCCAGGAACGCCGTGTCGCGCTCCACGCCCGCCCACAGCACGCTGCCCGTGTGCGCCGCCACGTGCAGCGGGCACTGCCAGCGCACTGCACGGAACAACGACATTTAAAACCGAACTGCTATGTGACAAAATCGTGTGAAAAATATATACAACCCGATTTTTTAGTGACCAGCCCAATTTTTAAGGGTAATCAAGTCCATGAAACTGAACAACATTCCCCAAGGAACATACAGTTTATCCGCTCAAATGCGGATAAACTATAATGGATAATTCGTTCGATAATTAGTTCGCAGTACAACCCACACACTATTTAGAAAATAATATGTGAAAATAAAAAATAACTACATTATATTTCATAATTTAGTATTTTCACTTTATATATTAAGTACCTACAATAATTAATCCATGGAATATCAAATAACATAAAATTAAGTGTGTGTTTATTATAAGTTTCGCTATCGAGATCGATAACTTGGTTGACACGATAATATTTATTGTCTTAATATTTTTGTGAATTTTTTACATGTTATAGCACATGATAGCTCCCATCCGTATCAGTTGTTTTTTCAAATTTTCTTATTAACCTTTTAACCGCCGCACGTTACTTCAAGGAATCGTGCCCCTAGCGCCGGGCGCTCTTTCGTGTTAGTATTTCTAGTGATGTGAAACACTGATGAAATTCTGTATAAAAAAATAAATTTAATCAAAGAAAAGTTGTTTTCATTAATTTTACCCCAATCAATATAGTTATTTAAAATATAACTGATTATTTATATAAGCAAGGGCATCAGAAACTTGCAAAGAAATGCTATTTGATCTTATAAAGATCTCTGTAAAATATCGATATGATGCAATCCCTAGTCCGGACCTGACGTCACAGCATGTCGGATTTATACGACTCTGGCGCTGGAAGTTTTGAAAATGTTGGAGTTGATAGTGAGTGGAAACTACTTATTTCAATTGTGATAAAATTTAGTTATAATGTCGTTTTAGTTAATAATTTGAATAAAAAATTTACAACAAAAAAAAGCCTGCGCCTAAAATATTTTGTAATACTTAAACAAGTATATTTAGAATATTATATTCAACATTAATTGTAAAAGACATGCCATTCACGGGTGCGCGAATGTTCTCGAATATCCACATGGCGTATGTAATACTGATAATATTTATTCGTGCATCTTGCTATTTTAGCGATCAACGCTCCGTCAGCATAGTATTCAAAGTATTCCAACTCACGGGAATCTTTAGTTAAATTTAAGTTTGTAAAGCCAGAAATGAAACTATCAAAAGGTGCTATAGATGGTCTAGTTCCTTCTCTTGACCATGCCCATTCTAACGTGCCGTCTTCAACCTGAAAATAATACATTATATAATCTTTTTTTTAAATTTAATAATGAATTTAAACGGCTGCCGAGCGTGAGGTTTTTGGTTTGATCTCCAGGTCGTGCATACAGTTCTTGGGTTTTCTAATACTTCAAAGTAACAGCACAGACTTTAGTATCGTGCCGGATATATTATGGCAATTGGCTCATACCATGGGATCTAACAACGTCATGTGTAGATGTAGATTTACAATACAGGGATTACAAGCATACGGTTATGCCTATACAAAATTGATACAATCAAAACTGCAAGCAAAATAAAGTACATAGGTACAATACTATTCATAATCAATACTCAAAAAACAACCCTAAAAAAGGTGTTAATATGAGAATCCCATTTAACGACCCTATAACGTACCTGTGGTTCGTCTAACTCCAATTCTTCATCCGATTCAAATACTTCCGTATTTACTTCTTGGCCTTCCAAAATATTTAATAATTCCTCTACACTTCGACATGTCGATGACCTATGCTGTAGTTAGTGAACATTCAATTTGTGCTAACTACCCACTAACAACTAGGTAAATTATAATGTAAAATTTTTGCTACTTCCCCTCACTATAACAATCTTTTCCTCATTTATGACGTCACAAGCGGTCGGATATAAACGACTCCGGCGCTGAGACACAGGATATTACTGAAACTTTTAGTGATGTGCACGTAAAGAAATTTTAGGATAATCGATGAATATTTTTTAATTCAAAATAGTCTTTTAATTCTACCTAATCATTAAAAATATATTGTAATGAAGAAATTCTTACTATATATAAAGAAACTAATAATTTTAGCATTTTATAACTGAGAATAATACGTACTACCATTATAATTTATCATATTAATTGTCGACATTTACCTCAACACTACTGTCGGATTTATACGACTGCGGCGGTACAAACTCAAAAACAAACATGATTTACCACTAACTAGTTTTAACATTTTTCTGAATAGAAATTTAGGTGTTTTCAGTGGATTATTTAAGAAAGAAAGAAAACAAAGAGTCTCTTAAATAGTTTATCTAGGTTTATAATTTAAAAGTTTCAGAATATGTTTAAAAACGTCGTTACACAGGATAACTATAATACAGTCGTAAATATCCGTCGCTGGCGCTGGGGGCACAAAACTATGTGGTCGGATATTTACGACTCCGGCGGTTAAAGGGTTAAACAAGTATATTTAGAATATTATATTCAACATTAATTGTAAAAGACATGCCATTCACGGGTGCGCGAATGTTCTCGAATATCCACATGGCGTATGTAATACTGATAATATTTATTCGTGCATCTTGCTATTTCAGCGATCAACGCTCCGTCAGCATAGTATTCAAAGTATTCCAACTCACGGGAATCTTTAGTTAAATTTAAGTTTGTAAAGCCAGAAATGAAACTATCAAAAGGTGCTATAGATGGTCTAGTTCCTTCTCTTGACCATGCCCATTCTAACGTGCCGTCTTCAACCTGAAAATAATACATTATATAATCTTTTTTTTTTATTTAATAATGAATTTAAACGGCTGCCGAGCGTGAGGTTTTTGGTTTGATCTCTAGGTCGTGCATACAGTTCTTGGGTTTTCTAATACTTCAAAGTAACAGCACAGACTTTAGTATCGTGCCGGATATATTATGGCAATTGGCTCATACCATGGGATCTAACAACGTCATGTGTAGATGTAGATTTACAATACAGGGATTACAAGCATACGGTTATGCCTATACGAAATTGATACAATCAAAACTGCAAGCAAAATAAAGTACATAGGTACAATACTATTCATAATCAATACTCAAAAAACAACCCTAAAAAAGGCGTTAATATGAGAATCCCATTTAACGACCCTATAACGTACCTGTGGTTCGTCTAACTCCAATTCTTCATCCGATTCAAATACTTCCGTATTTACTTCTTGGCCTTCCAAAATATTTAATAATTCCTCTACACTCGACATGTCGATGACCTATGCTGTAGTTAGTGAACATTCAATTTGTGCTAACTACCCACTAACAACTAGGTAAATTATAATGTAAAATTTTTGCTACTTCCCCTCACTATAACAATCTTTTCCTCATTTATGACGTCACAAGCGGTCGGATATAAACGACTCCGGCGCTTAGACACAGGATATTACTGAAACTTTTAGTGATGTGCACGTAAAGAAATTTTAGGATAATCGATGAATATTTTTTAATTCAAAATAGTCTTTTAATTCTACCTAATCATTAAAAATATATTGTAATGAAGAAATTCTTACTATATATAAAGAAACTAATAATTTTAGCATTTTATAACTGAGAATAATACGTACTACCATTATAATTTATCATATTAATTGTCGACATTTACCTCAACACTACTGTCGGATTTATACGACTGCGGCGGTACAAACTCAAAAACAAACATGATTTACCACTAACTAGTTTTAACATTTTTCTGAATAGAAATTTAGGTGTTTTCAGTGGATTATTTAAGAAAGAAAGAAAACAAAGAGTCTCTTAAATAGTTTATCTAGGTTTATAATTTAAAAGTTTCAGAATATGTTTAAAAACGTCGTTACACAGGATAACTATAATACAGTCGTAAATATCCGTCGCTGGCGCTGGGGGCACAAAACTATGTGGTCGGATATTTACGACTCCGGCGGTTAAAAGGTTAAATAATTATATTTATTGTCTTCTTTAATCGCATGTCCGACATATTTATTCCACAAATCGGGTGTCACGTTTGTCATAAACCAACATTCAGCATGGCGTACCAATATACAATGCGGTTGTATACTTATACAGGACGCGCCGAGTCTTTGAAGTAGCCAGCGGACACCCTGCAGCGCGGCGCGCGGCGGCGTCGCTTTGTGTCGGTTTTAACACACCTCGCAAACCATTTGAACGGCTGAATCTAAAAATTAGCTTTTTATACAAAATGACTGGTCACGTGACTCACATTTGTGATTGTGATGTGTGATTCACATTTTCTTTCGTTGTTGTTGTGTTCTGTTTTCAAATTCCGACCTATGTTTCTTGGGAAAAGTTGTTCAATTTCATGGACCTCATTACGTCCCAAAATAAAAATAAAAGTACATACGGTTAAGTAAATTTTCATCCATCAGCACAGCGAGTGGCTGCGTGTCGGGCGTGAGGCGATGTCTGCTGGAGCCCTTGAGGTCGAACCTGCGCGCGCGAGCCCCGCAGCCGTACCACACGTTCTCCATCACCAACACCCCGTTACCCGCGCCGCCGACACTGTACACGCCGAGGATGCGAGCTGAGAAACATACGGTGTTATACAAGGTTATTTGAAAAGCCCCAGATCCTCAAAAGGGGTCATTAAACTCATCATTATGAACAACTTTTACTATGGGATAAACCCTAAAATCGCAAACAAAAAATTAGCTGTTCCATACATTTTGTTGAGTCATGTGAACATATTGTATGGAACAGCTAATTTTTTGTTTGCGAATTTAGGGTTTATCCCATAGTAAAAGTTGATCATAATGATGAGTTTAATGACCCCTTTAAGGATCTGGGGTTTTACAAATAACCCTGTATATCGATAACAGCAATTAACACTACACCAACTTGAAAAAATCAACTTTACAGTAGAGACTAATGAGAAAAATGTGGTAACTTTTTAAATACTGGAGGTTTCATAATGAAATTTTTATTTTTATACCTAGTTGGTGGGTTATACAGGGTGAAATTTAAATCATGAGCAACCCTAAAAGAGGTCATTGAACTCATCACTATGAACAACTTTTACTATGAGACAAACCCTAATACAGCTGAATTTCTTTTAGGAAAAGAAGAAGCGGAAGGAGGGAAGGGAGGCTATTGCCCTGCAGTGGGACGATATAAGGCTATATAGTGCACCAAGTGTACTTACCCAACAAGCTGGGCAATTTGTTCTGCCTGCAGTTCGTGACGTATCCGAAGTAATGCGGCGCAAACTCAAGGAACTGCTGCCATTCAGGCTTCGTCATCTCTTTTAACACGTATCTGTCGTCTGGGACACAATAAAAAAAATCCATGACAAGTGGATTTGAACCTACTACCTATTAGTTAAAGCTACCAGCTGGGTAGCTGCAGGTGTCTGTTTTGGTCATGGTTTGACGTCATTCTTCTGATTTGTGTACAGTATCACGTGACTGACTATCAAATATTGCCGAATTAATTTTCCAAGATATAATAGATCTATGTTTATTTTAATAAATAACTTGGTTATTTGTAATTCTCGTATTGTGATCGATTTATTATTAGAGGACAGAAGCCTGTTGGACCCGGATAGTTAATAAAACCACAGAGGCAAGATCACATAGTTTGAAATTAAAAAATGTACCTTTCGTCTTACAGAAGGTGGACCCAGACTTTCCCCCGCGCGCCGCCCACGGCACACAGTGGGCGAGAGAACGGATGAAGCCTTCCTCTACCTCGCATAGGCCTTCTAGAAGATACGATAAACAGAAGTGAACAGGCGTCTTAAAGGCAGGTGCGCTCAGACACCCCTCTTTTTTAATAGGTTTTGTTTTTATGAAAAAAGAGGGGTATGTGATCTCTCTCTCTTTCTCTCTCAAATCTCTCTCTCACTTTCTCTCTCTCTCTCAATATCTCTCTCTCTCTCTCAATCTCCCTCCCCTTACGATACGCCCGAGTGTTTATACTCACTATCAGTCTTATTATTATCATCATAGCAGCTACATTTGTGTTCGTCTCGTTGCTCGTCGCTGCCGCTCAGCGGAGAAAGCAACATGTGACGTAAGCGCTGAAACTGACTCGCGTAGTAGACGCGACATACTAGCCCGTCCTGCGGATAATACAGAACAAGGTTTTTAACCAAGCATTTATATTGAAGTATCAAAATTAGCGCCGGCGTTAGGGCCTCTGACACTCCCGGGAAAAAATATTAAGGCGTCCATTAAAGGAAATGAATACCGATTGTTAATTTTTTTTAAGATTTTTGATAGTTTTCAACAAGCGCCTGCTTAAAAATACACACTGGGTTAGTAATGGAGTATAAAATCCTAACTTATATTATAAATGCGAGAGTAAGTTTGTATGTTTGTAACCTTTTTACACCTAAACGACTGACCCAAACATCATGATATTTTGCATATACGTTGTCATGTGTACAAAAACGGACATAAGGTACCTTTTATTTCGAAAAAAGTACTGTTCCCGAGGAAAATAACAATAACGTTCTTATGGTAATAGAAAACAACAATAACGTTCTTATGATAGATGGCGTCACGTGTTTTTCGAAATTAATTTAAATAATTCCAAATTCAAAATCAAAAGCTACCTATATGTATGTATGTATATTTACCTGTAGCAACACTTCCACGTGATCGTTGGACTTAGCTGGCTTCTTGTCTCCGTCCGTTTTGTCTTTGCCTGTTGAGTTAGTATTCTCGTTGTCTTCTTGTTCTGTTTGTGTGCTACAAGAAAATACAATATTTGTACAACAAAATTAACTAACTAATTAATTAATTAACTAACTAATTAATTAATTGTAGTTAACGAACGAAAGCGCTCATTTAGCGAAAAAACAGGTCACAACTCGGTGTAGTTTCTTTAAAACGTCCACATAGCGAAATTCACAATTTAAAACGTCCATGGTTCATTGTGGCAAACACAGAAAGACCACATAAGGGGTAGGGTAGAGTAGGGTAGGGGTAGAATAGGCGTTGAAGTAGAATAATCATGCGAACGAAATCGTGCGGGGCAGCTAGTCATAGATAAAGAAAATAAAGTACCAAAATAGGGGACCATACATAAAGAAAATAGAGTATTAAAAGTAAAATATTATTTACCTGTGTCTTTGCGCATTACGCGTGCGTCGATAAGTGAGGGAGGCGAGAGTGGCCGCGATGACGGAGCCCAGCTCCCCCGCCAGCACCACCACCGGCACCACGCCACACGATATTATGATACCGCTCTGTAATACACTGATAAGTGAGCGACGCGAGCTCTCGATACCAACTGTAATACTAATAAGTGTCTTAACAAATATTGAGCATAAGGATATTAAATGGTTATCATTAAGAGATTTTTATATTAAATTATATTATACAGGGTTATTTGTAAAACACCAGCATCCTTAAAAGGGGTCATTAAACAGCTGTTCCATACATTTTGTTGAGTCATGTGAACATAAATGTATGGAACAGCTGATTTTTTTTTTGCGATTTCAGGGTTGGTCCCATAGTAAAAGTTGTTCATAATGATGAGTATCAAGGATGCTGGTGTTTTACAAATGACCCTGTATACAAGTGGCCACATATTGGAATACCTGATTGGCCGGTTGGTTGTTAGACAACAGTTGTGACAATATCTGACGGACTGTTTTCTTATCGCCTTTCTCTTCGTCCTCTTCTGTACCTGATAAATGAAATGTCTATTAAAATTTTATTTGTAGGTATTTAACCATTATGACATTACATTATTTCAAGTCTATTACACAAATAACAACTTTACAAGCGTGAATATTAAGTTGGTTTTCGAATGACTAAAACAAAAATGTTATTTTATTTTATACTAGCGACCCGCCCCGGCTTCGCACGGTTACGCTAATATGCATGTATTATACATATAAACCTTCCTCTTGAATCACTTTAACTACTAAAAAAACCGCATCAAAATCCGTTGCGTAGTTTTAAAGATCTAAGCATACATAGGGACAGACAGACGCGGGAAGCGACTTTGTTTTATACTATGTAGTGAAGTTTGTTTGCGTAAAAATAATTATTATTCGTTTATAATAAATTACATAAATAGTTATAGCAAAATGCACAAAAGCCGTTTGAATTTGATTTTACAGAAAAAAAATCCCGAGTTTCTATGACTAGTAAAATATTTTGTAAGTAAGTACATAAAACTGAAGGTATAATATTGATTTCTTTACCTGTATGTTCCTTCTCTGAATCTTTGTTATTTTCTGTGGCGAACACGTAAGTAGTTCCTGAAATGATTTTTTTATAAATACACATCTTTTATGATCTAATACAGAAGATCATATTTATTAATGTTACTGTATTTATAATACCTGAATCCTTACTGCCGTCATCGCCTGAAGAATCTTCTACATCTGATTTCTCTTCAACTGTAAGTAATTTTTTTTAGTCATAAAAAAATAGGAAAGTGTGCTGTCATCAGCTATATCAACCTTGACAGCTAAAAGCAACGATGAAAGAAAGAAAGAAAAACATTTATTTTGCATCACAAAGGCAACAAAAGAAAAAATAAAAACAAAAGATAACTTAAAGCTAACTTAAATAGAATTATGCGATGCGAAAACGGACCCTAACTCAGCTTATTGCTACCCCATTTACATGGAGCAGCACTGTTATTCTGTTAGGGCCGAGAATGACGTAAAAACATCAACGAAACATGGGATTAAATAAGGCTACAGGAATGAGAAGTATCACCATAAAGCTAGCCATACCGTCTACGGTCCACCGGAGAGATTACTGTAGAGGTTTGCCTGCGCAGGTCAGCAACGTTCCGGTGTACCGGTCTGGTCACTCGGAAAAATTAATTTGCGATCTTGCGCCAGTCGCCTGCGCAGGTTTAAAGAACTGTACAGGTCTTTTCCCACACACGTTACGGTCTACTTGCGCAGGCATACCTGCTCAGGTAAACCTCTCCGCGTGACTGTAGCGTGTATGGCTAGCATTACCCAGTATTGAAACAATACAGACTGTTTTTTTTATATGTCAAAGAGCACTTACCAGTATTTTCAGGTTGCGGCTTGTTCTTAGCAGGAGGACTGGACCATTTGTCCTGCGCGTCACGCAACATCTTCTCACCAAAAATGATACGATCTGACACGTTCCATAGATTCTTGACTACGGCTGAAAAAACATGATATTTAACTTATTTAAACGCGATAAAGTTGACACTAGAAATAATATATAAAGTCATTATGTAAGATGGCAACACTTGTATTTGATTTTGAGTTTTGATATGTATTTATTATTTTTAATGTTTACATAATTTGTTACTCTGATGTTATATTTTATTTACATTAAGATACAAAGATAATTATTTACAATTATTAATAAATTAAATACACACTTGCCTATAAAAAGAAAAGAGTAAATAAATAAATAGAAAAAGGGTAGTTATTATGCGCCGAAATACACGTTCGCATCACTGTCATCCGGCAAAGTGCCTAGAAGACTGGCAGCATTGCCACTTTGAACTGATATTTGATATTAAACTCTAAATGTACAGTCGGCAAAAGAGTTAGGTTGGCAGGGCCGCTAGTTAAGGCTGTAAATTTTTTCAAGATGTCATAAAAAAAAATCTTAAATTAGTAATAATTATTCTTAGTATAAATTCTTTTTACCATATTTTCTAAAAAGGTAAGATAGAAACTTATACAAAACTAAGCGATTTTTATAATCACATGCAAACTTCTTACAGAAAACTTCATTCTTATTTAGCGGCCCTGCCAACCTAACTCTTTGGCCGACTGTACTTTTAAACTAAGTTTCTATCACTCACCGGCTACCGTATTATTTTCCTGGAGGCTAGCAGACGTTAATGCCAAGTGTATTTGTTCCATGTGTTGTTTGAACGCTTGGTAGTCTTTTTCTGCGTCACCGTCTGATAGGCCGCTGAATATCTCGTGACCTGAGGAATGTTATTTAAAATTCTAACGTCTTTTTCTTATATGAATACTTTTCTATTTTATTGGAATACTAAACCTTATGCACCTAATTCACCGCGCAATTCAAAACGCAAGTCGCGTACGCAAGGAATGCCTGACTTTTGTGAAGTTATGTGGGTATTATAAAATAATTGTCGCCTGCTCCTTACTTTGGAAAGTATCAAGATTTTTGATAGTTGATATAGGAAGTCAGTAATACCCTCATAAAATCCTGACAACTGATATAACTATAGAATATCGTCTCCCCTTGGTTTGCGGGGGTCAGATAGGCAGTCGCTTCGTAGAAAACTGTCTGTGTTAGATTAGAAACCGACCCCAATAAAGTTTGGGAATAGTAAGGCTAGGATATGGATGAATGATGTCAAATGACTGTCTACTAACCTTTTTGTACAAGTTCATTTAGTTGTTGTATGAGAGTGTCTCTCAACTGTTTTGTGTCGTATTTTATTGATATCATATCAGGCGGCAACTGTATTTCATACGGGGTTATCTTGCTGTACCTGCAATACTTTATAAGTAAGAATTTTTGCCATCATATAAACGTCGCGTAAACTGCGACTTCGTAATCAAGAAGGTAAGGTCTAATTCAATCGAATGTACTGCATTTAATACACTTTCGGGATACAAATATATTAAACTGACCTGAAGCAAGCAGTAGTGAGATTTTGTACGAAGGCATGCGCATGCGTGTGCAGCGGGTGATGACATGTGCCCGCGCGCACGTAGCGGTGCGCATGCGCACGACCGCGCACGTATGTAGCCAGCGACACGCACAGACCTGCACGTGATACGCTCCGAGCCGTCCCGCCCCCACCACACGCCTCGCAGCGCGACCAGAACATCACCTGAACACACACATACTCGTACACTGACACGCATAGACCTGCACGAGACCTTAACTTGGCATTTTAACCATCAATCACTTATTCTTTCACACGCATAGCGAAGGAGGCGAAAAACTCACACACACACTAAGAATTAGCACTTGTATGCAATCGCAAATACGCTCAAATGCTTATAGTTATTAAGTTCATATTTACTTGTTTGCTTTGTTCCTCCTTCACTTTGTCCACGTTGCTGTGACCGATAGTGTTGCACGTTATAGTTATACAGACGTCACCGTGCACGAATCTGAACACACATATATAAAAAGATGTATGAAGAGTTTGTGAGCACAAATTAAGTTTTGCAATGATTTGACCACGTAGAGGCGATTTTATACTTCAGAAACCACAATCGATCACGACCGCAAAAGTGACCAAGTGTTATTGCCCTACTTCGAAAAGCACTAACTAGGTACTAGTAGTCTCTTGATGCGTAGTAGAAAATTCCACAGGTACCCACAAATTACTTCTGTCCAGTACTCATGGTATAAAAAAAGTAGAAGACGCGGGGAATCAGTTGAGTGGTGCTAAAAGACCGCGGCCCCAAGCGGTACACATTTACTTCAATTCATGAGACACAGTTTTTGTCTAACAGTGGAACAATTAATTTTTTAAACTAAAACATCGATTAAATGGTAAATGTAAAGACACAAACCTGCGAACGTGCTGGTTCATAGGTACACTACAGTTGGGAGAGGTACATTTGTAATCGCCGTTAAAGCAGTACTTTTCAAGAAAAGCGCCCAAAGATATGTCGTGTCGTCCATACATTTCCATTGTAACTATCCTAAATGGTATAAAAATAAATATATTTTTGAATTTGGATAAACGTCAATATATCTAACACATGTGCTCGGTGCTCTGAACTTACCACGGATTGACGCAGAAGTCAGGCACATTAGCCGACTTATTGCTAAAGCTATAAAGTAATAGACTCAGTTGCTGATGGTTCTCCGGCGCCAAAGGGTCGAGCGGTTCGTTGTCAATAGGCTTCTCATTCGGGTCCTGTTCGGGTTCTTTCACTTTCTTTACCACTGATGGCTTGTGCATTGGGCATTGAGCTAAAAATGATTTGAGATGCAACTTATTTTGTTCCTTATATCAATTTCATTATACTCAACTCATATTTAGCCTTTTAAAAAATCACTTACGCTTATGTTTATCGTTAACAAGTCGACATCCGGTAGCCCGATAATGAGCTAGTGCTGCTTTTAAAGTTGGGTCATCAGCTGGTGCTGCAATGGCCATCTGTACGAAGGGATGTACCTCCTAAAAATAAAGGTCATTAGCTGGGTCTACATCTGGCGATCCACCGCGCTCCGATAGCGCGCGGTAAGAGGGCGATTAAAAGGCGCAGTTGGTGTGGTCGCGATATGTGTGTGTGTGTGAGGGTGAGGGTGTGTGCACGTGTGTGTACCTTGAGCGTGAAGTCGGGGTGCGGCGCGCGTGTGCTGGCGCGGGGCGCGCGCGGCGTGTGCGGGTGCGGGGCGCCGGCGCTCAGCAGCGGCGCGGGGAAGTGCGACCGCAGCGGACAGCGTCTCCCCGCCTCTGTTTCCAAGTATGGCGCAGGAATTATTACATTCGGCGACATAGATAGAACCACGTCGTCCGTCGACCACCTAAAAATTTTAAAAATTTAACAGTACGTAATTATTAGATGTAAATGCACCTTTAAGGACACGAACCATGCTGCTGCCACTAAGTTCGTCTTTGTCAACAGGTCAGGAGTACTTTAAATGGTCCGATGCCTTAACTTGCCACACTGAGGAAGCGATGAAGCAAAACCGTGATGGCACAACTGTCAGGAAGGTCCCATATTAAATATAAGTAAGCAGCAAGAAATGGTAGAACATATTTGAGAGTTCCATGAAATTCTGTGGGTACTTTACTGATGTCGGATAGGGATACCCTTAGACACAATAACCTTGATCAACTACAATCCAAGACCGGCTCGCAAGAAGATCTACTTGACGACTTAAACGGCTTTCAGATTACAAAGCACCTAACAAATGGATGAGATAACTGAGATTGGCAGAGCAGGTGTGGCTCCAGTTTCAAAACGACAGTCTCTGCAATTCTTTCATCCAAGAACTATTATGCAGGTGTGCTGGAAGATGACAAAACCCATTTGAATAACTAACAATCTGACACTCTTCGAAGATCGTCTTGCTAGAAGACTCAACGAAGCCCAGCATGCAAATTGGGATTTGGAAAAACTACAGTACCACAGCACAGATAATTACTGATAATTCGGATATTACGAAATACACAACGAAAATTCAAATGCTTTTATACAAACAGAAACACAAATTTATTAAGAAGTTTTTTATTGTTTCCACTTACCTTTCGCTATGAGTATCAGCTTTTAGCTTAGCTTCCTCCCTAGGCAGGAACACATCATCGTCAACAGACAATGTAGCACGTAATGGATCACTAAAATCCCTAATCGGAACACCACAACTTAAAGTTTTATCACTATCTGTCTTCCGCACAAAGGTCTTTGCATTTAGTAAAGGATCATCTAATGAATTTGTATCAGATTTTACATCATTTACAGTTCTATCCTTTGAAGATTTAAGTGAATCTTCATTTATATCATCTTGTTTCGCAGAATCTTTATTATTCGAGTTTGTAAATATATTATCAGATCTTGAAGATTCATTGCTATCAGTTTCATTACTTTTCCTTGATTCTTCGTTAAATGAGTCTTTACGTTTTATTTCTTCATTATTATCGTTTATTGGATCATTCTTCGCATCTTCATCTTTGGTATCGTCATTAACATCATCGTCAAACGTCATTCCCGGTTCAGGAAGGATCGCTTCAATGTCTCCTAAGAATGCTCTTTCTAATTTCCAATTGTAACAAGCTAGAAGCATGAATTTTACTACTTTTTTTACTTTAACTAATTCTTGAAGGGATGCTCCTCGAAGTAATATGCAACAACCTAAATTGGGTTCTGCACATCCTTCTAACACCATTAGAGTTTTGCTTGAGTCTGAGGACAAAAATGATTATTATAATGATAAGGTATGTTTGTTTAAAAAGTATTAGTGTACAAAATTTCTGAGATTATCTATGTCATAGAATAGTCAAGACATGCGATTTGTAAGGGATCCCCTTTGATCTTTAATCTATGAAAACAATACTAACAATTCTTAACATAGAAGTTGGTGCAGGTCCCAAGTCGCGGCATGCCGATGCGTGCGTCTATGGACGTGACGGTGTCTGCGCGTGCGCAGCGAGCGGCGCGGCGCAGCGCGCGCGGCCGCACGTGCGCCGCCAGCGCCACGCCCGCCTCGCGCAGCGCGTCCTGCACGCCGCGCGCCGCCCCCCCGCGCACCAGCACCACGCGCGGACGCAGGGCACTGATGCGCGCCGCGCACCGCACCAGGTACTCCTGCTCCTGCACACGACACACTAACTATAACAAGCGCGCCCCCCCCCGCGCACCAGCACCACGCGCGGACGCAGGGCACTGATGCGCGCCGCGCACCGCACCAGGTACTCCTGCTCCTGCACACGACACACTAACTATAACAAGCGCGCCCCCCCCCGCGCACCAGCACCACGCGCGGACGCAGGGCACTGATGCGCGCCGCGCACCGCACCAGGTACTCCTGCTCCTGCACACGACACGCTAACAATAACAAGCGCGCCCCCCGCGCACCGCACCAGGTACACGGCACACTAGCATTTAGATCTTTGATCTAGATCGCATCTAGATTGAGATCAGCAAATTAAATTGAAAACTACTAACTTGCATTAACACTGGTTCAAGCGAAGTAAGCTTTCCTTCAACTCGTTGATACGCGATAGAACAGTCTAGAAGTAATACTGTAGGGTTCGATATCTGCTGCGGCATACCCCTGAAACAGACCTTCGTCTATAATCTCAGGTGCGCCACACTATACGAGCAAACTGGTAAATTTAGCGTTGTATTTGTTTTATACTGACGTGTAAACTTAGTACTTTACTTTAGTAGCAATAAATTAATTAAACAGAAAATATCGTCTTTATTATATTTTCGGTACTTATAACAAAACAACATAACATACAAGGTGTAAGGCATCACACGGTACATACATCTTTTGGTCCTTCGAGTCGGATATGTTAATGAACCATAAATAAGATCATCCATATAAAATTATTCTACATTAACCTTGGATACTTCTTGATAACTGCCTCGTTCATCATTCGCCAGGAGAAACGGAGCGGCCTTGTTACTATAAACGACCGTGGTAGTTGATAGCCATTTGTGTGTTATGTACTGTTGTGTTATCTAAACCAAAGGATTTTTTGAAGGTTCTGATCTTAATCATTAGCCTAAATTTGACGAAACATCTTTTCAATATCCGCTGTGAAAGCAAATTGTTCGTCCCTCGAATTAAGGATCAGCGATTAAAGGTTCAGTTGTTGTGTTGTGTTACTTGATGTCTTTCAAACTTCAAGTGGATGGAAAACATGATCAACTTTGATTTAACGTAACATTTCAGGTTAGTTCAACTCGTCACTCACCTGTGCGCCACGTTCTTCGTGAGTACGACACCCTGCACGACGCAACTGTCGCGCACCGCTCCTCCCGGCACCTTCTTCACTTGCACGTAGTTACGGACGTCTATGTCGTTGGCGTTGACATCTGCGCAAAGATACATCGGTTTAGTAATAAATGACTACTGTACGACGCATGACACTATACAGGGTTATTTGTAAAACACCAGCATCTTTAAAAGAGGTAATTTATGTTCACATGACTCAACAAAATGTTTGGAACAGCAGTTTTTTTTGAGATTTCAGGGTTGGTCCCATAGTAAAAGTTGTTCATAATGATGAGTTTAATGACCCCTTTTAAGGATGCTGGTGTTTTACAAATAACCCTGTATACAAGTACCTAGCACGATGGTATCGGCTGCGTGCACGCACAGCGGGTACAGCACGTCGAGCCAGGCGGCTGGCAGCGCGTGTCGCGCTAAACATTGTCGCATCAGAAGCCGCAGGTGTTCCTCCCCTGATACTACGATGGCCTTGCATATGTTGCGGGACTCTGTGGATATACAAAGTGTTTTAAACAGAAGACATAAATTCTTAAACATTCTGGCTTACTCGAATTTTGTCTGTCGACGTTCTTCTATGTGGTATTTAATGTAAGTACTCATTGATATTTTAAATAAAGGCGTTTAATGTATAATTACACAGTTTGCATGTACTATACACTGTTATTTTCTCACAATTATTTACATTAATTTAATTAATTAAGAATCTCGTACATGTTATGAGCCAATATTAGCTTAAACGTAATTACACATTACGCTTCTATAGTAGTAGTTTTGATACTGGTTACAAAACCTTGGTTTCGCATACGGCCGAAGCGATATAATCGATATAAAAAATTAAAGCTTACCTTCATTTTGTTCCAACACGGGTGTCTCTTCTTCACTGGATGACGATTTTTTTTCTAAAACCAAAATAAAAATACATTTTTTTCTAAGCTTACTCAGTAGTCAGTTTTATATATCCAAGAGTCAGAATTTTAATAATTTGTACCTTGTACTTTAGGCGTTTTTATCAGCCTGGCTGAATTTTCGCCGAGGTTTAGGTCGAGACAGTAAGATGACACGCTCTCAACCAATCTGTTGCATTCTTCAGCTGTCAAAAAAACAAAAAAAATACTTATTTTACAGCTGTTTTGTTACCATGTGTTCACCTTTTTAGCTAGTGATAATTCATTTCTAAAACGTGAATCCGAAAAGTCAGAGGTGCGTGCCTAGGTTTCGGACCTACGACCTTTGGCTTGGCAGTCCAACAATCATGCAACTAAGCTATAGCTGCTCTACATCGCTATAAGCTATCGCTGCTTACAATAAATGAATCCATTCTCAGTCAACTCACGCGTTTCTTCTTCAACGGTGGTGTGTGGCGGTAACACTATCGGCTTGTAGAGTGCGTAGTCTGCGAACTGAGGCAGTTCTGACATGCACTCCATATAGCCGGAACTTAGGAGATTCTGACAAACTAAAGTTGCTTGTGCTCTGTAAACACCAAAAATATACAGGGTTCAAATAAATACACCGACAACCTGAAAAGGGGCCATTAAACTCATCATTATGAACAACTTTTACTATGGGACCAACCCTGAAATCGAGTAGGTACAAAAAAAAATTTGCTGTTCCTTATTGAGATAATTATGTACAGTGTATGACGCAGTTGATTTTTTGTCGCGATTTCAGAGTTGATCCCATAATAAAAGTTGTCTATAATGTTGAGTTTAATGACTTAATGACCCCTTTTCAGGTTGTCGATGTATTTAATTTAACCCTGTATTATAAATCAGCCAAAACTGTAAAGTGGGGTTAATCTTTCTAGGTATTACCTTCTTTTTTTCTATTCGAAATTCAACCAACATTTTTTTTCTTGTTTATATTTTTTTTATCATTGATAACACTCGTCAAAAAAAAAACGTTTATTTGGACACATCATTAAAAGACACAAACAATATGGTACTTATTTACTTTTTATTCATTTTTACTTTTCGATTTACACCAAAATTTTGGAAGTCTGTGGGCCAAAATACTAAAATAATTCCCAATATTAGCAGGCTTCATATACTTTCTAGGAAAATTAAAATGAAGTTCTAGACATTATGTACAGTTTTCGGTAAATAATACTTAACCTAACTTACATTAAGGATCCCTTTACTGCGCGAGTCCGATTCGCACTTGGCCGGTTTTTTTTTAAATATGAAACTCACCTAGTTTTGTTATTAGTGTTATCCATGACCCACTGAAGAATATCACAGCCACGCCAAACTCCATTGTAGCGAACAAGACGATACCTGATAAAATTATAATGTTTAAAGTTACTTAAAAAGCCATTTTCATTTCATTTTGATGAATTAATAAAATGAATGAATAATTTCATCATACATTTTTACAATGGCGGATTCCATACATCAAACATTTCATCATAGTTTTCATTTGAGTTCTCTAAAACTCGGGACTTCTTTCGTAAATGCAATTTTTGCAGTTTGTGTATGATAGAAAGGGAAAGATGCTTGTAAGGCATTGCTAACGGGTATCCAACTATCCAGCGAGTCTAAATAGGAAGTCACGATAATAGAACTTGATCCTAGAAAATATGTGTAATATACGGAATATACGAAAATATTAAAAAAAAATACAAAGCTTTCGCACGCTTTTCTCGTTATTTATGTATGTGTAATGTGTTTCGTCATTACACGTGTAGCGCAACGTGTTCGCGTTACCTGTGTTGTTGCGTGGGCAGAGTGAACGACAGCTGTCGGAACACGTCGTGCAACGCTTCCTTGTGCGAGGTGCGCGGCTCGCAACGCTCCTCCTGCTCGCGCGCAAACATAAAGTTGTCGCGCAACTTATTGCCTTGTTGTGATTTGTTTTCCGGGAATTTATTCTGTTGGAGCGAGAAAGATCAGAGATATTTTCGATGGTATACAATAGAAAGTTTAGAGGCATATCTATGGGCTGTATAAACTCATAGTTTCTGATTTAAATTAGTATGCCACGTCGTATTCTTTTTAACCAACGCAAAAAGAGGGGTGTTATAAGGCGAGTATAAGGTGTAACATCGTAGCACTAGCAGTTTTGTTTATTTGAAAGGCAACGTGATCGAGTGTTCTTAGCTAAAAAAAAATTGAGATTCTTTTGTTGGAGGGTTTATTAATTTTTAAATTTATGGTTATTAAACCTTTTTTTTACCTTAAGGAGACATAAAATATGCCTCAAATAAATAGTAGTCAAATATAAATAATTTTCTCCTGTGTTGTGGTTTACAGTTACAAATTGTAATTTTAATCCAGAAAAGAGGAGAAAATTCAAATGTAAGGTAATGGTTAGCTCAAATCTCTGTACTTTATCTTACTAACCTGCAAATTTTCCTGCAACGTTCTAAGATCGGGCGTGATCTCCCCCGTCATATCATTCTCCTTCAGATAGCTGAGTACCACGTTGCAACAATAGTTGCATACCCGCAACCCGCCCGCGCAACCGAATATGTGCCCTAAAAGTATGAATATAGTATGACATATTTTATTCAAATGATCCGGTCTCTAATTCAGTTTAGCTAGAATTTCTAAGTTGCAGAACCCCAAACTGGGATATTCTACTTTTATTAAATTTTTTCTTTCATAGATTCAAAAAAGCTTTTAATCATCAATGTAAGCTTTTTTTAGACACTTTTAGTATAAAGGATGTGTCAAGATCAAAACTTTTTAAAATTCAATATATACCTACATATAAGTAAGAAAAAATGGACTAGGTACTGATTTTTGAATTAATTAGCTGATAAATTACCTGGAACCCGCTGGCTACAACATCTAGAACAGAATATCTGTCCACAAACGCGGCAGTGATGTCTACGGCGTAACGTGCTAAACCGCGTAGCACATTCGTAGCACTCGCGCGAAATATCATCCGGCATCCAGTAGCGCGCCAGCTCCGTGTCCGCATACTTTGTGCCACTCTGATGTTGGAGACAAGAGCTTATAAATTTAAAAGTTTTAACAGTTGGTAAAGTTAAACTACTTCTAACAGTTGGTAAAGTAAAACCAGTTCCTATAGTTGGTAAAGTAAAACTAGTACTAATAGTTGGCAAAGTTAAACTAGTTCAATGTAAAATTATGGTAGTAAAATTATAAGAGTAGTTGGTAGTTAGAAGTGACATACACATAGATTTATATTGTATACTAAATAGATATCATATCTTACTACATTGCTTAAAATAAATATTTAATATTAGAAAGATTCTTATTAGAAATAAATAGACAAATAAAATTCTTATTAAATAATTTTTTTGTTTAATTTGAAAAATGTCTAGATGAGAATAAATATTGTTTAAAACATGGTTTATTTCATCTTTACAGTAAAAATGTGAATTACTCTATTATACAGCATAATCAGCTGTAATAGAATATATTTTAATACTGTTACTGTTAGCTTATATCATCCCACTGCATTTCATTAAAATCAGTCCAGCCTCTTTGAAGTGAGGTGTGGAGAAACATTTGTGGCAATTGATTTTTATTTATTTATATTGATAAATGCATACAAAGTTAATAACAAAGTAATTTAGAATGTTACGTATCGTTTTATTTTTCTTTTCTTTTTATACTTACACCAGTGCCCAAGGCTACTAGGCTGCTTATTCTTCTAAGAACGTTAGGCAAACTTCTTCCTTCTAGCTCAACGGCATACGACGCAGTCTCTGGCTTTCCATCATTATAATCTTGCTTATCTTCGGCGCCCTGGGGGGCGTCCTTGCTATCACTCATCGCTTTGTTTTGCATATTATCTGCAGTTTCACTTGGCGAGAAGATAGGAAACTTCCATATTTTATTAAAGAATGTCGATACACCGCTTTGTGTGGACTCGGGTTCAAAACGTGGAAATTCTGTGATCTGAGACGTATCATATTTATCCATAATCAAATAATAATTAATGTTTTTTTAGTAAGAACCATCGAAATTAGGAATGTTTTTGTTACATGTACACTTTCCGTTTTCGATGTTTCACTTGCCAGTGTTCATCTGTCACTGTCAAATTGCTGTCAAGTCAAGTGTCAGCAGTATTTTTTTGGGATTTTGTTTGGTTTTGTCAATGAATAGGGAATTTGTGAGGAAACGGCAAAAACTGGGGACGCCACTGACACACTTCTCATACGAGATACATAATTATTTTCACGCCTGATTTTTTGTCATCATTCGAACTTGGTTTTTAGATTAGATTGGATTAGTTCCACCTACTCAAGCAAGCAACTCTTTTTGCCAAGCTAAAAAAATCCTTGCACCAGTTCCAGCTTGAGATTGACACTTACGTGCGACACATGACACAGTTTGACATTTTTGACTTGCCAATGACAGACACAGTATGACTGTATGACAGTAAGTAAAGTCTATCTGTGACCTGTGTATTTGAAGTGCTGAACTGTGTATAATTAATTAGATTTCACACGTTTATTAAACCAAATAACTTGATATACAATGGGAGAAGTGTCCCTAGAAACTGCAGCTTACGCTAAAATCATCCTACACGCCGCGAAATACCCGCACTGTGCGGTAAATGGCGTACTTCTAGCGGATGCCACTAAAATCAGAGACGGAGCTAAAAATCAAGACTTAGATATCGTGGACACTATTCCCCTGTTCCATCACAGCCATTATTTGTCGCCTATGGCAGAAATAGCTTTGACTCAGGTAATCCTATACAGTTATGTTTCACTTTAAAAATAATGTTGGTTACGTTCTTGATTTCATTATGTATCCCAAACATTTCTTTTTGTGACGATCATTTATTTTGTATCTATTTATACCTTGCCGTATACACATTACACAACATTTAATTCAGAATAATGGCCACATAATTATAACATATTTATTCTAACACATTTTGTTTATATTCTGTATTGTTTTATCTATATTTATTCCACATATCTTTCAATTTACAGATAGAAACAGTAGCTCAAACAGATAACCGCATAATAGCTGGTTACTATGCAGCTTGTGAGAACTTCAAAGACAATACAGTTGAGAAGTGTCCGGGACAGAAGATTGCTGAAAAAATAGTGGAACATTTTCCTGCTGCTGTGTTTGTTGTGGTAAGAACTAAGGAATGCTTATTATTATAATCATGAATATTTGAAGACAAACCACAAGTGCTATAAATTTAAATATTCTTGCCATCTTAGATTTTTGATAATATTTTACCGACTTATTCATTAGCTTCATTTGTTACTTTCCTACACAGCCTTTATCAGTCTACTGCTGGACATATGCCTCTTCTTATACGCTTCACTTATTTTGTGCTCTCATTAGGTTTTTGCCCTTAATCGCCATGCTAGGTGAGCGGGTTGGCGATCGCAGTAACAGATAGTTGCTATTACACAGTAGGATGCTGCTGCCTATCCTCCAGAGTTTCCGTTTGTTGCTTCTTACAACACCCTCTGGATGAGTAGGGGGACTTCTTCATTGCCTTTTAGTAAAATAAGTATTCTCCAAGAGTCTCTCAGTGGCACCAAAAGGCTGCTGGTATTTCTAGGTATTTATTTCTGGTTTTCTTGGTATTGCTGGATTTAATACTTTGACTGCCACGCCGCAGACACAATGCAATTTTTATTGTTTGCCGGTCACCAATGACCGGCGTGGCGTTCAAAGGGTTAATAAGTTTATTTTCACCAGCATGCAAAATACAATGTTGTAAAGTTGTAGATTTCTTTATTAGGTGGACAACAAAAGGATGATGCAGCATCTGGACTCACCTGCCATCAAGCTGCACAAGTATGCCGAAGGCAAATGGAGGCTCAAAGATGCCAACAAGGTTATGTTCCGTAAGTAATAATATTTAATCATTATTATGTATGTCTTTTTCTATGGTTAGTGATCAACATGCCCTTGCTAATGCCACCCTGAGCTGAGCCTGTAGCCATAGATATGTCCCGCCGAAGCCTATATCCAAGTTCCACTAGCTTAGTTCCCTTAGCTGCTGTTGTTTTAAGTTAGTTTAATGCCTTAACTGGAGGCTATTTAGGTCTTGCTAGAAGGCCCAGACAATCAGTCTGAACTGAGCTTTAACTGACAGAAAGCACATGAATAAAGCATCAGTAATAAAGCATCTATGCAGGTGTTATTTTAGCATTAAAGAAGAGCAGGTGGGTAAAATAAATTTATCTTTCTGTACAGAAACCCCATATGTCCTTGAGACAGTATCACATTTGCTACAACGTGGGGTCCAAAAAGACCTCATAGACTTCGACAACTACCTCGATGATTTGTCACAAGATTGGACCAATCTCGGCATTGAGAAGTTGATCGCGAGCATCAATGCGTCTAACACCATTGATTGTAAAGAAGACGACAAACTTTATCGATAATGTTTAAGAAATATTTAGAAAAATGTGTTACTATTGTGTGTGATAACTCCATGCAGTAGGTTATCTACCTACAAGCGAAACTGTAACTCTTATAACAAAAGTTCAACAGCCCTAGAGCGGTGCAAGCACTGCGACCGCACTGAGCGCCATCACAAGTCGGGTGATGGGTCACACGTTCGGATGTCAAAGAGGCTTTGGGATCTGCTGAACAGCTTTCTCTAAAAGCTACAATCATTAACATGCGTATTAATAAAGCCGTATTACTTTTTCTGTTATTAGAATAAATAATAAATGTACCACAAAGGCGATTTTGAGATCATGCTCAAAATCTAAAAGTTATAATCTTAGCAATTTTGCGAGTCAATCGATGCGGTTTTGCGATTAGCATCGATACAGTCAAAATCGCTAATCAATCCCCATAACTAAAATACAGTGTTGTGTTCATTAGCACTTAATTAAGGTAATATTTCACACACAGAGCAGTTAGTAGTTTGGGAAATAATCTGCTGTATTGGAGAAATATTGTATCACTTCACGGTATTAAAGTAATTTATTATAACTTAAATGTTTATATTTATGTTATTATGGATTGTTATTGGGACTATGTTTAAGAATTACTTATAACGCATTTATTTGCCGTTGGGCTATATTATATATCTACCATTTCAATGATATTATTATTATTACCTTATTCATTTGTTTGGTAAAAACTTTTTCGTATGACATTGCATATTGAAAGTTGGTTAGGTATAATCCACTAAATTTACAGTTTTAGTTTTTAATTAAAATTCTACGCAATTCCGTAATATTCCTTTATGTATATCAGTGGTATGTTTGTTTAGTTTTACTTAATTTCTTAATATAGGTGAATTTATTGTTATTTTGTTGGTGGTAATCACAACCACAAGTTAAACTAAGATGATTACTAGCTTGGCTTATCGTGAGCCCAAGAACTTTACATAATTTTTAAAGTTAACAGTTTGTTGACTAATTGCTTATGTTGGTAATATTTGTCAATTAGTTTTGTAAATGAAGTCAGTTCAAGATTTTCTTTTGATCTATTCAATATTATGTATAACATCTTAAGATATTTAGGTATGTTATAATAAATAAACACCAACACTGAATATGACTTAGTTTATTTTACTTTAAGAGATGGTACTAAAGTATTCTTCAATCAACTTCTTGCACTTATTTAAGCCACCCAAGTCTCCAGCTTTGCCTTGAAACCTGCCGTTTTTGAACGCACCTTTCCCTTTGACGAGTTCTGTTAATCTGAAAATTGAGAACCAAAAGATATAGCTTTTTCTTCAATTTGAGGGTAGACGGATAATAATATATTTTTATTTACTTACTTATTGCCTAAAGCATTGCAGTGTTCTTCAGGGCCTTGTATAATTATCTGTCCTTCCTTAGGTTTATCTGGTTCTTCGGATGCCAAGAACATAAACAGTCCTTCGCCTTCCAATCCCTTAATGATAGCCCGGTTAAATTCAGGAGTACCCTCCTTTTTAAACACAAATACGTATTTGGGTTTAGGCATCATACTCTTTATTTTGTCCACTTCATACTGCGCCAATTCTAACATAACATTCTGAAGGTTTTTGTTGTTCACTTTCAAGTTCTTTTGCAACTTTTGGATGAGCTCTTCATGTTTGCTTGGTTCGTTTCTACAAATAAAGTTTTGTTCAAATGATGATAACACTTAATACAACTCAGGGTATAGTAGTACGACTGGACAGAAACCAAATTCTAGGTTGCGCCACAAAATTAGTTACCATTCTCATTAACTTTTCTTTTTTTTACCTAAATTGGCGCAAGGGGTTAATAAGTTAACTGTTAACTAAAGTAACAGTTAACTGATTCAGTACAGATCAGATCCAGACAAATCAGGATCAGATCTTGCGTTTCAGGCTCTAATGTTGATAACTTTTGTTTCCAGTCACTATTTTATTACGACTCTAGCATTTTGTTTAAAATTTAAAGACCATATTTTTGTGAAATTTTTACATGTTTTAGCACATCCCATCCGTATCAGTTGTTTTTTCAAATTTCTTATTAAATATTTATATTTAAAGACCATCTTAATTAATGTAAGTCTTACTTTAGTAATCCTGTAAGTGTCTTCTCTCTTTCCAACATTTGTTGTAACGTTTTGACTACTCTATTGCCAACCAGAAACTTGAGGTTGGTTTTACCTTTCTTTCCAGGTTCTGACCCTGTCAGCTTTATCATTTGCAATTGGCTGAAAATAATTATAAACCATTAATTATTAAGTTGGAAAAATACACTACAATCATGAATTTCACCAAAATATACCTTAGATTAGAGACATGTGTACCACAACACATATTCTCGTCAAATTTACCTATACATATAATCCTAATTGTCTCCATACAATCTTTTGGTAGTCCTCTAGTATGTGCCTGAAAACATTTTGGAATGTCAAAATCATGGAGAATGTTTTCATGCAATTTGGTCTACATCCAGCTGTGCAATAAATATTTGGAGTTTTCCGTAGCTTATCAAAAGCTGTACAAAGGTCATAAAAAAAGGAAAAAGAAATATTAACTCCACTCCACCAGTAAACCGTAAAGTAACGTAATAAGATGGATGCAACGTTCTTGAAAATTAAGCTGTGGCATTTAGTATCATGTGACTGCACAAAGCATGGAGATACCTTTATTTTCTCTTTTTTGTCAGGGGGATATTGTCATGAACTTCCTTTGTCCTGGGTAAATGGAGGAGGTAAAGTCTAACCAACTAAAACCACTCTGGTGTTCCCATCTCAACGGCTATAGTTGAAGGAACTGTCATTACCTCATCTAACTCAGGATCACTAGCTTTACAAAACTTCACATGTACAGGTATAGCTTCTCTGATCATTTGGTTGCATTTCTCTTCAGAGGCTCTTATTACTTCATCAGATACTTTGTTTGCATCGAGTTCTATGTAACTCTCTTCGGCGCCGAGCCACCAGCTTGTTGTCGGTACATTGTGTTCTTTTTCCAATATGGCTGACAGTAAATGCTGGCCTGAAATTAATTATGGGGTCTGTTTATTGTGCTTCCATTTGCTTCAGAATCTATTTTGGTACAGCTTTTTTAAACATGCAAATTGGACATGGACAGGTTAACATAGACAGGTTGTTTAAGAAAATAAATTAAGACCTTTATGCTCACTATCAGATCTTAAATATTGCTGATAAGCTTAGAGCTATTTAACACTTTGAATGCCCGACAGCACTCGCAAAGCTGATGGTATTGTTTGAGGGTCACTATTTGACCCCCATGGTGTTTAAACTCTTAAAAGTCTTGATGCTATGTTAACCCACCTGAATGCTGCTGCATATGGTCAAACCGCCTCTCCCAGTTGATTTTCTGCTGCACAACAGAACCCACTTCTAAAGGTTCTTTTGTAAAGTGAAGAGCCTCATCACCTTTTCGAAGTACTTGCAACACTTCAGTATGGTTCAACCAACCTACATCGTGGGGCTAAAAATAATGACCGTATTAGGAGTCTTAGACCATTAATAAGAAAATTTTAATAAACTGTTAATATTGAAATTACCTGGCCACCACCTGCCGGGAAGAGTATAGTGTTCTCCAAAGTGACCTGATATCCTTCAAACTTTGATGTCTTTCCATAATCTACTAGTGGCTCCTTTGTTGTCTCACATTTTACCACTTTTGATGAGAACTAGAAGTATAGTAGAAATATAACTTTAAATATTTTATAGGCTACTATCATAAATATATGTAGGAACCTATTTTGAGTTACAGAATCTATCTATCAAGCCATTTCTTTTCTTTCTATTATTCTGACATTTAGCTTTACTCTATCACATATTTTGATGACACTGAGAAGATTCTAGGTTTCCATTTTCCTTATTTAGGAAGTGACCCTTAATACTAAGTTTTGTAGAGGATTAAACCTTCACTATAAATAAAAAACAAACTTTAACTTGCTAAATAATAGATAACCTTGTAGTGTTTCAGAAGCGCAAAGTTGTATTGACTGTAGTGTAGAGTTGCATACCAATTTCACACAATTTCATCAAAAATGCAACCGCATGGAAGTTTATTTAAATAATTTTCTAAAACGTACCTATTTACATTCTAACCTACATTATATTTATCTACTTATACTATTTTTGGAACCATGGATTCATTATTTTACAACACCCCTCACCTAATGTATGTGCTAGCTGAATTATGCATGACTTAGGGCTTAAATAATGAACTGCTACTTACCTCTTTTAAAAAGCTATCTTCCTGACATTTAAAAACCATCTCAAAGCTTGTGTGCTCAGCCTCAAAGCTTGAAGGAAATGTTAACTGTAGGTTAAGTACTAGGTACTTATGATTTTCTTAAATTAATATGGCATCAAAGCATATAACTCTTTACAAAAATCAATTTTCTTTAAGATTATGACATGAATTAACACTGAAAGTACCAATTAAATTAAACAAGAAAAATGTCCGGCCTCGTATACATTGGTGCACAGCCAATGATAACTTTTAAACAGACACAGACAGCTGTAAAATAGATCATTATCATTAAAATAAAACCATGATAAAAAAAGTTCATGGTATAAATAAAGGATTATTATAGTAAAGTAAATAAAATATAGGTAGGTATATATATATTATTATACAAAATTTATCAAAAAAATGTATAATAATTCAATGGTGCATTAGAAACAATCATTTGATTTGAACAAACAAATGAAATCAAAACAAATTATTCTAGTTCGTCGCACATCGTCACCCTCACGTCATAATTATGATAATGACATTGACATTGACATATGCCAATTTTTTGACATTTTATCAATGACAAGAAGGCACTTTTTTCGTCGCCCTTTTTGGGCAGTGGTGCCGATTGCTCAGAACAACAATTTTGTTTGATTGTTGTTCTGAGGCCGATTGTCGAGGATTTTTTTATATGTTATGGTTGCCACCAGGGGAGTCCGACCTCCACCGTCCAAGTCTATTTGTTGTTCTTTTTTTTGATATAGCTATAAGTCTGGAAGCTCTAAAGAAATGAGAAGATACAGATTGTGTATTAGTAAGTTTCCTTAGAGCATCCAGACTTATCTAAGAAGGTGTCTTATATTAATTTGTTCATCATTGTTCTATTTTGGACCTACTTGGGCGTTGAAATCTCGTAACTCTATGATTATATAAGTCAATACCTATTTTTAAAAAGCCCCAAAACATCAAGTTTCATATTTTAATACATATAATTTTGATGGCTAGGTATAGCTAATCGTGGCTTTATCTAATGATGATGTTGACGTTTCGAATGTTCAAGTAGAAATATTCACGAGAAATGTGTGAAGATAAAACAATGAAAAATACAGTTTATTTACTTTTTATTTTTTAAATACATTTTAATAGCTTTGTCCAATACAGACACGGTGAAGTCGACGTCTTGTTTGTTTATGCACATCGGTGGTTTTATTCTTAGTACCTGTAAAAGAATTATTTGTTTTTAGTTTCATGGGTGCAATTTAAATACAAAAATGTACAAAGAGCAGAATAGATATAGCCTAGTAATATGACTGTTGACTGGCATGTCAAAGTTCTCGAGTTCGAACTCAAGACATTTCTGACTTTTCGAAAGTTAAGTGCGTATTATAAATTATATTCCATTAAGATCTTTGATCATGATAACTGATCATCTTTAGAATATCGTATCCCTTTTGGTTGGAGGGGTCAGACAGACAGTCGCTCTGCAGAAAACTGATATTCATCTGCATCTGGTTACATCAGAAGCTAACCATAATCAAGTTAGAAGTGTAATAATAAGTTTGGGATGAGAACTGACAACAATATCAGCACCAGGCGAATTTTAAAATTGTCTGATTAGGAATTTGTTTAAGGTCACACAGACTATTTCGAAAAATTAACAGCAAAAATATATTATTTCTCACATTGTTCCATCGTCCTCCGCGTCCAATGAGCACACCCATATCCTTCATGTTCTCGTGAATTTCATTGACATCAGTTACGCTCAGGGCATCTTTGGTTCCCGATTTGACGAATTCAATTCCCAACATCAATCCCTTCCCTCGAACGTCACCAATGATCGGGTGTTCTTTCTGCACCTGTACTAATTGCTCTACAAAATACTTTCCGATCTCTTTGCTGTTTTTCTGCAGTTCTTCTTCTTCGATAACCTGAAAAATAATCAGGCTTTAATTCGTTGTAAAAAACCACGACCAAGTTTTTTCAATGTCTTTCGATGAATGTGTTTTTTTTAATGAATGTGATTAGTGGGTAACTTATTTATGTTATAAGCCGACAAGCTAGTTTAGCGCGGATTGGTTATTGTAGTGATTTTTGTAGCGTCGTCATTATTCCAAACAAAGTTGGCTTTGCCATTATAGGTACATACATATCTAACCCGCACTAACTATGGAGGGTAGACGTAAGGAGAACCATATATGAGGGGCAAGTCGAAAAAATGTTCAGCTGTAGGTAATCAGCATTACCTACAGCTCAAAATCCATAGCAAGAGGGTAAGTAGCAGGTATATGACATTATGAATTTAGTGGAAGTAAACGAACAAAAGTGTGCCGAGTTGATATTTTTGGTTACTAGTATAGTTGATTAAACTGCAGTAATATGAAACCTCAACTAAGTATTTACAAAATGTGTTAGTAAATATTCCGGCAAAGCGGAAGTCCACCATAATTTGACGCTTTTTGACGGACACTTTTTCATACAGTGATCGTTTGCAGTTTTGCCCCCTCCGCAGTTAGCATGGTTGGACTTAGTTTAAGGTTATTAGTTTAAGGGTTGGACTGACAACAGTCAGATATGAAGAGTGAAGAACTGAAGATATTCTTGGCGATTTCGGAAAAGATATGAAGGGTGAAGATATTCTTGGCGATTTCGGAAAATTAATAGCAACTTTTAACTGGTCAGTATAATCGTATAATCGAGTTGCAGACGCAGTGTAGGACGGCCTTCCACACGTTGGACCGACAACAATGTCACGGCCGCAGCGAGTCAATAGATGAAGGCGGCTTTAGACCGGTCATTGTGGAATTCTTCGGGGGAGTCCTATGTCCAGTAGTGGACGTCTACTGGCTGTTAATGATAAACGGGTTATGTATTATTCATTTATCGGATGAAAAGTCGAAACGAAATATTCACTCACATCTAAAACGGCGTTACCAACAGCCGCAGCCATTGGATTTCCCCCAAATGTGTTAAAATACGTGGCTCTGGAATGTGCGGCCGCTATTTCTTTGGTAGTTACAACTGCAGCCATCGGAAACCCGTTTCCTATTCCCTTGGCCATTGTTACTATGTCAGGTATCACGCCATGATTTTCGAAACCCCAAAATGCGTCTCCTGTGCGACCAAAGCCTGTTTGAACCTGAAAAGTAATTGAGTCTCAATAAATAATAGTTAAATCGAATATATTCAAACGAAATATTTTAGTCTTTAAAGATCTACCAAACCACCAAAGAGGGATTCTTCTGAATTAGGTAATACTGATATCGCATTAAACATAAATATAAAACCTGTTAATCTGAAGTAGAATACCTATATTTTTATTTTTAGAGCCTGTTTGCCATACGACAAAATGGCCTCTTCTATTTGTTTTTCTCTAGTGCCACAATCAGTTACCTACACTTAAAGGGAACTGAGCTGGTCATATCTGCCACTGAGGAGCTATGGGAAATAATCACCTCACTGTAGATCCAACACGGGTGACTCATGGCTGAACTAGACTAAAACGTTAACGCTAGTGTTTACGTACTCTCTAAACTGGACCCCAATCAAAATAATGATGAATATGTCATAACAAAAATAACTCACTTCGTCAGCCACATACAATCCTCCGTACTGCTTTACGAGTTGGTGAGCCTTCTTAAGGTAGCCTTTGGGGAACTGAACGGTGCCATTAACTCCTTGTATGGACTCTGCAAACAATGCCGCCAAACGTCCCTTTGGTATCGAATTTTCTAGAAGCTGTAAAACAAAAACAACGTTAGTGTTGACTTTTTCAGCTAGAAACCTAAAGGTACTCTATGCCATGCAGGAGATTTAAATAAAATACAGGTGCATTGTGATGAGGTGATCCTTACACATGTCAAGATAAAGATACTAAATAGCTAATTATAGTATAGTTAAATACTAATGTAAATATGTCGTTTATCTTTATTTAAAAACAGGTAGGTATATTATTTGCACAATTGAGCATGCACGTTACCGTCATGTCAGATTGTAGTAATTCTTCAAGATATTAGAATTCAGTAAATAATAGTAGGTACGAAGTTACCTCGTTAAGTTGATGAATATATTTATCGGAAGTGACGCAATCGCCTGGACAAGAGCAAGCTCCGGGCACCTGTGACAGAGAGTCTCGACATCCTCCCCAAATCCCTCTGAAGGGGTCCGGCAACATAGTCTGATAACAAAAAAAAAACCATAAACACAAAATTCAAAGATTACAAATTAATTGTAGTTTGATTGGAATCACGATTCTGTGGCTTTCTGGTTAACCTACACTAGCCTGACACCTAAGCTATCCACATTTCTGTATCAATTCTATCGTCATATAAGTGGTAACGGCGAATTATTTATTTTTATGTTTGAATAGCAAAAAAATCATTAGATTTTACTTTTACAACAAGTTTTGATAAGGTCAGAACTTATCTCGCCAAATTATCTAGAGTAACTGAGGTTAACCGACCGAACATTCATTTATTTTTTAGACGTTTCCAAAAGCAACCCGTATAGAATTGACTCTTGATTGCCCCAATCTGGAAGAAACTACACCGACAATTACAGTGGTGATGAGGGGAATGAACTCCTGGTTTAAATGTAGGCTCCAAAAACTTACGTGATAGAATCCAGGAGGTACAGGCACCGCCATTCTGTAGGACTGTGTGGCTGTGAGCCCCATTAACGCAGAGGAGTAGCCGTGGTAGCTGCTCTGAAGGGAAACAACATCCAGGTTGCCTGTGTATGACTTCGCCAGTAAAGTGGCCAGATCATTCGCTTCGGTTCCACTGTTCACTAGGTACACCACCTGAAAATGTGTTAAGTACCTATAATAAGCATTTGTTACATTGCATTCAGATATCGTTCACCAGCTCTGTGTAGTGTGTTCCTAAGCAGCCCCGCTTTTTTAAAAGTCGGTTTAAAAAGGCCTCTATCATAATTAGGTATATCATTGTAAAGTGCAATAGGTTATAGAGGGCCATGATCAATTTGTAGGTTTGTGTTGATGCTTCAAGTAATATCTACTTAAGTATTATTAATTGTGTATTGTGTAATCGTTATCTTATTGTTTCGACGTTAACGTTGTATGTAACATAAATAGATATTGTTATGGTAAGTGTAATTATAATATTATCGCGTCCTTGTTGAAGTGACGCCTTTATGTAATACCTAAGGTCACACAATCTAAGACGCGCTGTTGGAATACCCGAAATTAATGTACTTACAGATTGTGGTACGTGAAATTAGGTCTAAAAAATGCTAACTACCTACTAAACTACGCCACAATAGATTATGGTGCGCGCAACGCTAAGGAAGCACACACAGCTAGGAAAATTACTGATGCATGGTCTAAAACTAATTTAGAATGGAGACTATGGGGTCGCAAAAGACCGATAGGAAGACCGCAAATAAAATGGAAAGATGACATAGTCAAGATGGCGGGCATTAACTGGATCAAAACAGCCCAAAACAGATCAGAATGTAGATTGTTGAAGGAGGCCTATACCAAGTTGGTAGAGACTGGCTTAAGATGATGATGATGATGCAATGCTAAGGCAAGCGGGGAGCTAGAAGTCGAGCCGAACGTTGAAGAACTGACGTCTTATACGATCATGGTCTATGCCGTTCTAGGCTCCAACTTGGCTTAAGATGATGATGATGATGCAATGCTAAGGCAAGCGGGGAGCTAGAAGTCGAGCCGAACGTTGAAGAACTGACGTCTTATACGATCATAGTCTATGCCGTTCTAGGCTCCAACTTCTAAATTGGTCATAGTTTCAGGCCACCAACTTCAGCTAGAGAACTTCTATAGATTCAAATACACGCATTGGGAAAGATCGAAGGGACATTATTAAGTGATTATTTTATTTTAATATAAGTAGATACTGTGTGTAAACGTACCTTCAAGTCTCCAGGGAACTTAGATACTAAATGCTCGACGTATTCATATATTTTGGGGTGTCTATAAATATTTGTGCAATGCCAAAGAGTTTTGATTTGATCTTGTAAAGCGCCAACCACCTTGCTGAAATATAAGACAGAAGTACAGAAAAACAATGTATAAATCAGCGCAGCTTCAATCTTACATGGGGCTGTAACAATTTAGCCCCATAATATAATTTTATAACAGACATTACGTGAACCACTTCACTATCAGTAATTTTATTACTTCGCCTGCAATCAACACGAGTGAACGTTATAGGCGTATAACAATAATAATTACAATTTTAGATTAGCAATGCATTGACATAAATGTATTCCAAAAAGTTAAATGCTAACCACATAAATTTACATAGGCTTCGAGTTCAAGTAGGTTCGTACTTTCAACCTAAATTGTTGAGTAGGTATAGGTACCAGGTACCATATAAACAAATAGGTATTGAACATAACAGCGTGCTGGTTACACTGCTGATCCCCGAAGAATAGAGAGGGATTCCAATGTTGATACGTGACATTTTGCTAGTAGTAAAACCTAAGCTTGCACTGGCATTTACAGGCAATTTAAGTTTATAAAATACGTGTGATCTAATTAAAAATGAAGTGCTGATAATCATCACAGAAATCTAACTAATTGCCATTTCTATGGTTGGCATTATAAACCGAACTACTTTTTTTTTTACTGGTCCCACCGCCCTCTGCTGTGGCATTATGCCTCCATTAAGCCAGGAGCAGATATAGCCTATTGGTATGACCGTAGGATTGCCAAGTCAAAGTTTGCACCTCTGTTTAATTCATGTGCGTATTAGACTTGCTAAAACGGCAAAGAAAAACATCGTGAGGAAACCATC
This sequence comes from Protodeltote pygarga, assembly GCA_936450705.2. NCBI lineage: Eukaryota > Metazoa > Arthropoda > Insecta > Lepidoptera > Noctuidae > Protodeltote > Protodeltote pygarga. The sequence continues at coordinate 13,021,573 of OW388261.2, forward strand.
ACACAAGAGATTGCGGTTTAAACTCTGACACTAGGATTGTTCGTCAACCACAAGATAAAGAAAGAAAGAAAGCCAGGATCTATTTTTTTTTGGTGGAAAAACACCAAGCATTTACTACTGGCGCGCCGCGGGGGAATGTCAACCGTGTACCTATAAGAATAATTCCGGGGCACTGCCGGCTGAAAAGTTAAAAGAATTCGGATTTCGGGCTTTTCAGTCGAAGGATATGTGTGACTTCGACTACTTACTGAAATATTATGATAAAAGTCATATATTTTCATTGTAAAATACCTAACCTTAGGTATAGATATCATATTTATTACATTAGAATATAATCTAATCTAAACGAAACATCTATTTCCCATTGTTTTTACAGCCACCTTGAGTAGGTACCTGTTACTGCATTATCAAGATATCATTATCTTTTCAGTTATTAACAAATTCGTAAACACTGCGATGTTATACCAACACAGGTGAACTTCAATTGCGTCTGAACTATACAGGCGAAACAAAGAGCTGCTTGTTTATGCAGTCTGTTCTGCGAAGTTATATTGTCTTCGTTTTGATTGTACCTTGTCACCTTTATTTGAAGAAAGGTTATAATAGCTAGAGGTTATTAGACGGCAAAGAATGCAGTAACGCCATCGATATTTAAAATGCTTTATTTAAGCGGTTATCTGAAATACCTTTCTTCAAAACGTAGTAGTTACCACTCTTATAAAATTACAATTTCTTCTAAACTCATAGAAGTTAGAGATTTGAAATAATGTTTAATAGAAAATTTCATTTACTTTTTTTGAAGTTTTTATATAAAAATTCTTTTTATATCGAATTAATATTTTCTGAACTTTTAAAAGTTCTTGCAATTTTAAAAGTGTGGTAGGTAGGTAGGTAGGAAGTTTTGATGGCCAGTGTAGTTCGATTATTGGAAAGGCCGATTTCTGATTGTCGATAGCTTTCAGCTGAAGATAACATAACAATTAGGGGAATTACATTATCATATTTGACGTTGCTAGGCAGTAATGTAACTAGCCTTTTATGCTCTGGTGCGAACTTCTACAACTGCGTCCATGTATGGTTCAAAACTTGGAGTCTGGTCCATATAGCGCCCCTCCAGCAATATGCGCCCTACGCACAGGTCTAAATACGGCACTGTTGCTGGGTACCACCCACTGGACAAAGCCTTGCCGCGAAGCGACTTTGTCGTATTCCACCATCATGTTCGTCCAAGTTCCGTAGGTGTGCTCCACCATAGACAAAATAGGGTCCGTAATCAAACATTTGCCTAGTTTTTTAATTCTAATAAATCTTAGAAGTTGGAGATGGCGCTAAAAGATCAAGAAACTAGTGGTTCAAATTCTGGTCGAAATTCGACAATATTCTTTTTTATTTTATTTTAGCTTTCTGCAATTCTCCATATAAACTTTAACTATATCAACTATCACACTCCTCCGTGCGCGCAATATTCGTAATATAGATTTTATAGATGATAGGATGATTGTGTTATCCTCACGATAGTAAAGGAAATTATTGACTTACGGATGACAATGCCCAACTGAGACGGTGACGATGCCCCCGAACAGGTCTAGATATCGCTTGCCTTCGTGGTCGTAGAGCCATTGCATGTGACCCTGGTGCAGCAGTAAAGGACGCTTATAGATGTTGTACACCGCCGGAGGTATGTGATCAGATTTAATCTGGTCCGTCTTTTGAAACGATGGACCCTGGGAAAAAAAGTAAGTACGTAGGTAATATTAATAATGATTATTTCAAAAATAAAAGTTTAGATTATTAGTAGGTAACTATAAATTTGAAACATATTTAATAATTAATTATCTAATTAATAATAATTAAATTATGTACCTAAACATAACACATTTTTAACACAAAGTGTGTAACGTGTTTCATAGACGTTTTTTTTTTAGTAGGTAGCTAGGTAGGTAAGGCTAATTGATTATTTTCTAACTAAAAACAATATATAATTTTCCGTAAGTAAAGTGGAGGTTGTTAAAATATCTTAAATGGTACCTAAATCATCAGAAACTAGCTGCGATACAAAATGATGGATTATTTTTTTAAACAAAACAAAGTAGGTAGGTATAATTTGAGAACGTATTTGCACTAAACACTAAATTTTAATATTAAAAGGCTGTAAATTTTTTTTTTTTTTTTTTAAATTTATATGGAACGTCTTAATAATTTAAAAAATACTTACAGCATATTGTTTTGGCACAAATTCACATGTTGGTAAAGTCTGCGCTTGCGACACGTAACGTCTAACAATTGTGTTGCAGCAGAGTTTTATAGCTGAAATTTAAAGATTTAACAAAATGTATAAACGACATTTTATATTTAACGTATTTCAAGTTTACTTTATTCTTTCTTAAATTATTTTTTTAAATTTATTATTTTATATGTTTGTTTTTTTTTTGCGTTCTACCTTTGTCAGCCATAGTACTCGTTCAACAGTAAAAACACTACTGAATGTGTGCGCCTTACTTGTGTAGGTACCGACCGCCCCCCGTGGCATAAATCTGCACTAACGTTACCGTAAAGCGTCAGTCACACTAGAGAAAAAATACATGCTTTTTTTAAGAGTAGGTAGGTAGGGTATAGTATTTTTTTCTTAATTTATTTACGAGATTTAGTCATAATTATGTCATTGATCCTACGATGTAGGTACCTATTTATTATAAAATGAAAATAAACAATTTAGCCTTAGACCACATGAGTAAATATTACTCATGTGCTTTAGACACTATTTAGTTTAGATTTTCAGAAAATAATGCTTTTTCCGCCTCACAATCCTGTGTTCCATGGAACACAGAGTTTTACAAAAACTCCTTTGGTTTGTGGCTGATCACGAAGACCTGTTGGTTCGATTTTTAAGTTAGTCAAAGTTTGAACTAGAATTTTGAAAAAGTGAATTAGATAAACTTTTTTTAATGATAAAATGTTAATGTGTGGGTGTTTTGATAACATAAATTCTAGATCGACCCTAGATAAGTCTGGATCAGTGGCGTGCCTAGCACCTAACAACAGTGGAACACCAATAACCTATTTAAAAGATAAGTAAAAAAGTATTAGATAGGTACGTACCTATAATATTGTAATTCATTCATAGGTACATTTGTATGATTGATTTCGGAAAAATTATGGTAGGCACGCCTCTAGTCTGGATATATATTTCTAGCTTTTCTAGTCTTTAAAGTTACTTTCTTAAAAATTATATAACTCATGTGAATCATGCTCTACTTTGTTATCATTATCACAGAGTACTGAAATTGGCTTGATATTACAATTATTAGCAATTAAGTATTATTTTTATCAAAACTATGATTTTGCAAGGTCCTATAATATGAGCTGATAATGATAAATAGATAACTTCAATGTGTAATATACGTAATTAATATCATGTAATGAATTGTGTATGTAATTAAGGTTGTAATTAATTTGAGATTTTAACGTTTGTGAAGCTGTGGATAGTGATTGACTGAGTTGATAATATTGCATTGCGCGAGCAGCACAGAAGAGACAGACCTGTGGTGAGGTTGACGCGTGGACGCGTTTCTCCATGCATTTCCGAAGCGTATGACGCGGTTGCGATCAAAAATGTAAAGCCACATTCTTGCTCTACGACTACCACATAATTAATAATTACTTATACAGTATGGATACTGATGTGATCTTCTTGGTTCAAGATCATAGATCAAGACATCTATTGTAAAATATTAAGCATTATTTTAAAGCTGAATAAAGCCAAGTTATCGTTGGTTTATTCGTCTTATTTATGTATCAGATACCACGTACAAACGCTCGAAACGGGGCACACTCACAAACATACGTAATGTTGCGTAACGACGAGATTCCTAAGCGAACGGCGCGGTACACGCGCGACGACGCGTCGTGCATGTTTGTGTGAGTGTGCCGTTTTCGAGCGTTTGTACGTAGTTTCCGTACTGTATGTTTATTATACTGTGTGTATAGCCCGCGCCTAATAGTAGGGACAACTGAAGCGCATTGTACTAAGGTTGTCGTTCTTTCTCTCGGTACTTTCGCTTGGCGACTGGCGATGCTCTTGAACTGCATGTCAGCAAATTAAACCATAATTAAACAATGTGTGGGTATCCCTCAAGGGTATATTACTTGCACATATTATTGCTTTACCAGATACTTTCGAGACCCGTGCTTAGCAGTGATCGCCTTATTACTTGTTTGAAGCAGCATCCCCCTCTGAGATGCATGTCGCGAATGCGAAATAAGAACTAATATAAATGAAAATTATTCTATATTATCTATGGTTCAAGACAAGAGCTGGCTGGCAACATATAAAAAAATGACGGTGAAAAAAGAATGACATTTGTAATAAGCGTGGGAAATACAATATTAAAATGAGAAAACAATGGAAAATTAGGAAAAGAGTTGTGAGGAATATAAAGGCCTGGCCACGAACTCGCCGCTTGCAGTGGCGGCTTAGCGCGGCGCGGCGGGTGGTAAGAATAATAATTAACAAATGTACAATGTAACTAATGTACTACAATGTTCGACGAGCAATGCCACGACTCGCCGCTAAAGAGCGAAGTTGTAGCCACACGGTAAGAAATAAGTGAAAAGGAAAAGAACTTAAGTAAGTGAGCACATGAATATAATAATAATTACATGTTATATCAGACTTAATCAGTTTATGTTGTCGGGGTGTCCGACTTGTTCATGTATTGTTTTTACACAGCAAATATCTTCGCAAGGAGTAAGAAAAGAATGCTCTGCGGAGCGTATTTAGTCTATCCAGCAGAGTGGATAGTAATCAGTTGAGTGCTCTGCGGAGCGTATTTAGTCTATCCAGCAGAGTGGATAGTAATCAGTTGAGTGCTCTGCGGAGCGTATTTAGTCTATCCAGCAGAGTGGATAGTAATCAGTTGAGTGCTCTGCGGAGCGTATTTAGTCTATCCAGCAGAGTGGATAGTAATCAGTTGAGTGCTCTGCGGAGCGTATTTAGTCTATCCAGCAGAGTGGATAGTAATCAGTTGAGTGCTCTGCGGAGCGTATTTAGTCTATCCAGCAGAGTGGATAGTAATCAGTTGAGTGCTCTGCGGAGCGTATTTAGTCTATCCAGCAGAGTGGATAGTATTCAGTTGAGTGCTCTGTGGAGCCTATTTGGTCTATCTAGCAGAGTGGATAGTATGCAGTTGAGCGATCATGTTACATCACATGTTCTACGGAACAGACTTAGTCTATCTAGCATTGGATAGTATTCAGTTGAGCGATCATAATATCATAAGTTGATGTAACATGATGAATTAGTTATCAGAGAGTAACCATGATTCAGTTGCGAGGTTTCGGGGTGGCTATAGGGGAGGTTGGAGGCCACTTACGGGGTTGTCCCCCATTATCATTGCAATGGTTATTCTGCCTTTGATTGTATACTTTAGGTATATAACAAAGTATTCAGTATATACTCAGTAAGAAGTACTAAGTATTATTTAGAGTGTGAACCCAAAGTAGAGCATACAGATGATGCTAATTCAGTGTGACTATAATACTGCGGTATTATAGATTTAGATATTCGTTTGGTACAAAGCTATTTGTACTTGGCGACATGGTGGAGATGCTGGGATACTACTATACGATTGGTTTAATTGTTTTCTGAATGAAAATTAATAATAAAGCAGTAGTTAACCCATAAGTTTATTATTGATGAAGAGTGTTTTTATTATGTTGATTTAAAACCGATTTGCTCTCTGACTTAATAATCAGATTATCTTGTATGAATAGCTGAATAGTTAGAAAGAAGAAAGAAGTAAGAAAGTAAGTACCTAAAGTAAAAGAAAGAAAGTAATCATCCTATAATAATTTTTGTCAGATTTGAGTTAATTGTGTTTTATAGTGAAAATTGTGTGGGATTACAATATAATTCTTTATTTTTCAAGCAACATGGCTCAGAGTTGCACTTACATTGCGGTATATGTAAGTACATATTATTAGTTGATTGATTAAATTAAATTACTATAAATTTCAAGCTATAATTTTAATAAATAAAGTTAGTTAAAGTGTTAATATTTGGTCGCAAAGGGTGTGTGGTAGTTGTACGGGCCGGTAAGATCCGTACATGAAGAAGATGTTGTGCAGACCGTGAGGCCTACATTGTGGTGAGTGCAGAATAAAAGATGTTACTCGGCCGAAGATGTTAAATGCACTAATTTATTGTATTTTAACTTATTTCTAATACAGTTAGTTTGTGACGCATACGACGCGCTTAGTTACCACAAAATTCCAGATTACACGTTCCTCATATTATTGCTAAATATGCTTACATGTACAAGTAAAATTAACTAGAGAAAATGTACGGGTTTGCCCGTACAATAGTGTTCTTTTAAATTATTTATTCTCTCTGTACCTATAATGAAATATAAAAGGGTACATTGTATTTAATTGTTGCCTACCAAGATGCAAAAACAGAAACTAAGTAAATGCCCTAAAATATTCTATGAAGAATAAACTTTCAAGTACCTACAGTTAGTTACTGTCTGAAGAAAATTAAAATAATAAATACTATATCAGATGTAAAAAGGGGTGCACATGTATAATTCAGTATTTTAGTAAACCTATTCAGTGAATTTGGGACATAGAGTAATACCGCACTCATATAAAAGTTTTCATAATGCCAATACATAGTATTGTTATTCAGCACAGTTATTCAGTTACATTCATACTCATAACTTATTGTTATCAAGTGCTAGGGAGCACAGTAGTGCCTCGAGGCAAGTCTAGCAGCAGTAACAATGGAGTAAACATCTCAGTTGATGAGCAATTTATTTTGGAAAGTTATTATATTTAATTTGTAATGATTAAAAGTTTATATGTATAAACCAGTTGGTTGGTCGAAGCAAAGAAAACCTGCTCAGGTGGAGGTTTATTGATGACTGCCCTGGAGTGCAAATGTAGTGCTGTCCCACAAACGATGAGGCATTTTAATATCGTGCTCTGCATGCCCTGTCATTTGTTTATTACAGGAACTGATGGACGCTACTGAAGGCGCCAATATCGTAGGTCAGTTCTGGGCTGACTCAATTTAGATTGTAATCGACACGCTAAGAAGAAAAACCAGTTGGTTTTTCAATTATTATTTTCTCTTTCCTTGTGGGGAGTGTCGCGAATGCGAAATAAGAACTAATATAAATGAAAATTATTCTATATTATCTATGGTTCAAGACAAGAGCTGGCTGGCAACATATAAAAAAATGACGGTGAAAAAAGAATGACATTTGTAATAAGCGTGGGAAATACAATATTAAAATGAGAAAACAATGGAAAATTAGGAAAAGAGTTGTGAGGAATATAAAGGCCTGGCCACGAACTCGCCGCTTGCAGTGGCGGCTTAGCGCGGCGCGGCGGGTGGTAAGAATAATAATTAACAAATGTACAATGTAACTAATGTACTACAATGTTCGACGAGCAATGCCACGACTCGCCGCTAAAGAGCGAAGTTGTAGCCACACGGTAAGAAATAAGTGAAAAGGAAAAGAACTTAAGTAAGTGAGCACATGAATATAATAATAATTACATGTTATATCAGACTTAATCAGTTTATGTTGTCGGGGTGTCCGACTTGTTCATGTATTGTTTTTACACAGCAAATATCTTCGCAAGGAGTAAGAAAAGAATGCTCTGCGGAGCGTATTTAGTCTATCCAGCAGAGTGGATAGTAATCAGTTGAGTGCTCTGCGGAGCGTATTTAGTCTATCCAGCAGAGTGGATAGTAATCAGTTGAGTGCTCTGCGGAGCGTATTTAGTCTATCCAGCAGAGTGGATAGTAATCAGTTGAGTGCTCTGCGGAGCGTATTTAGTCTATCCAGCAGAGTGGATAGTAATCAGTTGAGTGCTCTGCGGAGCGTATTTAGTCTATCCAGCAGAGTGGATAGTAATCAGTTGAGTGCTCTGCGGAGCGTATTTAGTCTATCCAGCAGAGTGGATAGTAATCAGTTGAGTGCTCTGCGGAGCGTATTTAGTCTATCCAGCAGAGTGGATAGTATTCAGTTGAGTGCTCTGTGGAGCCTATTTGGTCTATCTAGCAGAGTGGATAGTATGCAGTTGAGCGATCATGTTACATCACATGTTCTACGGAACAGACTTAGTCTATCTAGCATTGGATAGTATTCAGTTGAGCGATCATAATATCATAAGTTGATGTAACATGATGAATTAGTTATCAGAGAGTAACCATGATTCAGTTGCGAGGTTTCGGGGTGGCTATAGGGGAGGTTGGAGGCCACTTACGGGGTTGTCCCCCATTATCATTGCAATGGTTATTCTGCCTTTGATTGTATACTTTAGGTATATAACAAAGTATTCAGTATATACTCAGTAAGAAGTACTAAGTATTATTTAGAGTGTGAACCCAAAGTAGAGCATACAGATGATGCTAATTCAGTGTGACTATAATACTGCGGTATTATAGATTTAGATATTCGTTTGGTACAAAGCTATTTGTACTTGGCGACATGGTGGAGATGCTGGGATACTACTATACGATTGGTTTAATTGTTTTCTGAATGAAAATTAATAATAAAGCAGTAGTTAACCCATAAGTTTATTATTGATGAAGAGTGTTTTTATTATGTTGATTTAAAACCGATTTGCTCTCTGACTTAATAATCAGATTATCTTGTATGAATAGCTGAATAGTTAGAAAGAAGAAAGAAGTAAGAAAGTAAGTACCTAAAGTAAAAGAAAGAAAGTAATCATCCTATAATAATTTTTGTCAGATTTGAGTTAATTGTGTTTTATAGTGAAAATTGTGTGGGATTACAATATAATTCTTTATTTTTCAAGCAACATGGCTCAGAGTTGCACTTACATTGCGGTATATGTAAGTACATATTATTAGTTGATTGATTAAATTAAATTACTATAAATTTCAAGCTATAATTTTAATAAATAAAGTTAGTTAAAGTGTTAATATTTGGTCGCAAAGGGTGTGTGGTAGTTGTACGGGCCGGTAAGATCCGTACATGAAGAAGATGTTGTGCAGACCGTGAGGCCTACATTGTGGTGAGTGCAGAATAAAAGATGTTACTCGGCCGAAGATGTTAAATGCACTAATTTATTGTATTTTAACTTATTTCTAATACAGTTAGTTTGTGACGCATACGACGCGCTTAGTTACCACAAAATTCCAGATTACACGTTCCTCATATTATTGCTAAATATGCTTACATGTACAAGTAAAATTAACTAGAGAAAATGTACGGGTTTGCCCGTACAATAGTGTTCTTTTAAATTATTTATTCTCTCTGTACCTATAATGAAATATAAAAGGGTACATTGTATTTAATTGTTGCCTACCAAGATGCAAAAACAGAAACTAAGTAAATGCCCTAAAATATTCTATGAAGAATAAACTTTCAAGTACCTACAGTTAGTTACTGTCTGAAGAAAATTAAAATAATAAATACTATATCAGATGTAAAAAGGGGTGCACATGTATAATTCAGTATTTTAGTAAACCTATTCAGTGAATTTGGGACATAGAGTAATACCGCACTCATATAAAAGTTTTCATAATGCCAATACATAGTATTGTTATTCAGCACAGTTATTCAGTTACATTCATACTCATAACTTATTGTTATCAAGTGCTAGGGAGCACAGTAGTGCCTCGAGGCAAGTCTAGCAGCAGTAACAATGGAGTAAACATCTCAGTTGATGAGCAATTTATTTTGGAAAGTTATTATATTTAATTTGTAATGATTAAAAGTTTATATGTATAAACCAGTTGGTTGGTCGAAGCAAAGAAAACCTGCTCAGGTGGAGGTTTATTGATGACTGCCCTGGAGTGCAAATGTAGTGCTGTCCCACAAACGATGAGGCATTTTAATATCGTGCTCTGCATGCCCTGTCATTTGTTTATTACAGGAACTGATGGACGCTACTGAAGGCGCCAATATCGTAGGTCAGTTCTGGGCTGACTCAATTTAGATTGTAATCGACACGCTAAGAAGAAAAACCAGTTGGTTTTTCAATTATTATTTTCTCTTTCCTTGTGGGGAGTGTCGCGAATGCGAAATAAGAACTAATATAAATGAAAATTATTCTATATTATCTATGGTTCAAGACAAGAGCTGGCTGGCAACATATAAAAAAATGACGGTGAAAAAAGAATGACATTTGTAATAAGCGTGGGAAATACAATATTAAAATGAGAAAACAATGGAAAATTAGGAAAAGAGTTGTGAGGAATATAAAGGCCTGGCCACGAACTCGCCGCTTGCAGTGGCGGCTTAGCGCGGCGCGGCGGGTGGTAAGAATAATAATTAACAAATGTACAATGTAACTAATGTACTACAATGTTCGACGAGCAATGCCACGACTCGCCGCTAAAGAGCGAAGTTGTAGCCACACGGTAAGAAATAAGTGAAAAGGAAAAGAACTTAAGTAAGTGAGCACATGAATATAATAATAATTACATGTTATATCAGACTTAATCAGTTTATGTTGTCGGGGTGTCCGACTTGTTCATGTATTGTTTTTACACAGCAAATATCTTCGCAAGGAGTAAGAAAAGAATGCTCTGCGGAGCGTATTTAGTCTATCCAGCAGAGTGGATAGTAATCAGTTGAGTGCTCTGCGGAGCGTATTTAGTCTATCCAGCAGAGTGGATAGTAATCAGTTGAGTGCTCTGCGGAGCGTATTTAGTCTATCCAGCAGAGTGGATAGTAATCAGTTGAGTGCTCTGCGGAGCGTATTTAGTCTATCCAGCAGAGTGGATAGTAATCAGTTGAGTGCTCTGCGGAGCGTATTTAGTCTATCCAGCAGAGTGGATAGTAATCAGTTGAGTGCTCTGCGGAGCGTATTTAGTCTATCCAGCAGAGTGGATAGTAATCAGTTGAGTGCTCTGCGGAGCGTATTTAGTCTATCCAGCAGAGTGGATAGTATTCAGTTGAGTGCTCTGTGGAGCCTATTTGGTCTATCTAGCAGAGTGGATAGTATGCAGTTGAGCGATCATGTTACATCACATGTTCTACGGAACAGACTTAGTCTATCTAGCATTGGATAGTATTCAGTTGAGCGATCATAATATCATAAGTTGATGTAACATGATGAATTAGTTATCAGAGAGTAACCATGATTCAGTTGCGAGGTTTCGGGGTGGCTATAGGGGAGGTTGGAGGCCACTTACGGGGTTGTCCCCCATTATCATTGCAATGGTTATTCTGCCTTTGATTGTATACTTTAGGTATATAACAAAGTATTCAGTATATACTCAGTAAGAAGTACTAAGTATTATTTAGAGTGTGAACCCAAAGTAGAGCATACAGATGATGCTAATTCAGTGTGACTATAATACTGCGGTATTATAGATTTAGATATTCGTTTGGTACAAAGCTATTTGTACTTGGCGACAATGCAGAACGTTACCACAAAACACCGAGAGTACAGAAGTAAAGCTACGTACATTGGGCGCGCGAGCAACGCACACATAGACATCGTTCACGAACACGAAATCTCCAACTGTCTCGGACGACTGCGCCACAACTGCGCTTACGAGTGGCACGCGCTGCAGATACGCATCGATAATATTTTTTGTGCAAAAATGGAGCACCAAAAAAAATGTTATTATAACTGTTGTGTTGTGTACATTTTAAAATGTTTAAATTGGACTTTAAATAGTCAATTTTCGTTTTTTAAACTACCAGTTGTTTTAGAGACGTTAGTAGATTTGTAATTTTATGATTAGATACGTGAGTAACACAAAACACGGTAGGTACCTAAGTGTTTATGATTTTTATAGTTACCTACCGCTATGCTACTACCTAGGCTACCTATAATCTATTTGCATTGTATTGTATTAGGTATCTAAAAAATGAAAAGAAGTGTTTATCATAATAGGTAGTTATCGAGAAAGAGTCGCACATCTTTTTACGTAACTATTTAGCTTTTTTGTGTGGGTCGCTAGGAAATAATGTACCTACTCGTATCTACTATCTACCTAGGTATTTAGTGCAAATTACTCTTACGCTAGTGAACCAATAAACCGTTTGCTCAATATGTATACTCGATGATATCAGTTTTACAATATTATATGTACAATCAATCTAAATAATAATATACCTACCTACGCTCGACCCGCTCGCCACGGAAAGATGATGGAGCGGCGAGCGCGGCATCCCTAGCGCGACCGCCGAGAGTAGGCATAAAAAACGCAGTACATACACGAGCTTTACTTCTGTACTCTCGGTGTTTTGTGACGTTACGCTTCGTGATAACTTGGGTGGGCTTCTAGTTAGATATTTAGCACACTCAAACCTATTAATAAAATCGTTAAATACCTATAAAATGAAAAAAAGAAAAATAAATTATTTTATGACATCAGATTTTCTATTTTTTGACTAAAATAGTTACTTACGCATTTTATACCTAGATAGTAGTCCTACTTACTTACCTATTCGCAGTGCATATTGTAGGTAGGTATATGCATCGAACAAAGACTATTTATGCTAAGTTGAATACAGACAAGCCCTTATTTGTTTCAGACGGTCACTGAATATTTTAGTCAATTAGATCGTTGTCTCTTCAGATAAAGTCGGTCAATTGACACTTGAATTTATTTGACCCAAGCGGCGCAGGCGTCGATTTCAAGAAAGTTGGGTCATTCTGTAAATAAATTAATTGACGCGACAGAACAGAAGCGCTCACTCATAGTGATAATTATTATCGATGCGTTTGGCAAGGTCAATCTTGGAATGGTAGAGTTATTTTGCATCTCTTTGGTAGTTATTTAGCCATTTGTTTAGCCATGTGATGTCAGGGAATAGCACTAACACCTTCTGTCGTTAAAGTTGACGAATAATTAAACAAAGGTCACAAACTTGTAGCGATAAACTTTCGAACCTAAACAGGTGGTGGTGGGAAGCTGGTGACCACCCTTTTTTGATGTCAAACTATTCACAAGAGCAACCATGCCTGCGCATGTTTCTTTTTCGGTGAGCCCTTTTTGGAGGTAAGGGTCTGGCCGAAACCGTCCAACTTCCGTACTCCTACTTTAAAGACAAGTGTGCTCCATGGTTGGTCAAATGGTTAAAAAACAGCACAAAAAAAATTTAACATTTTTATTAAATAATATTCACATTATCTCTCACGTTGTTAAAAATCTCCCACACTGTTTGTTCCATAATTTACTCTCATCACAACACACTCAACTTAGCAACTACAAACCACACAGTCTGTATAAAAATCGACTAAAATAATAATAGACTCGGATGATGATACTAACTAAATTGTCTATGGAACTACTATAGAAAAACAAATTAAAAAAGAACTGTCTATTCTCTATGATATATGTTTTTTTAGGCAACGGCAGGAGATCGTTGCCTATTGATCGAGCCTATTATTATTTGAGCCGTGTCGCGGTTAGCCGAGCACTCCGCGCTTGTGCTTGACTCCGAGGCTTACGACGATAGATTTAGTCGTCCCCGGCGGATCTCTTCGCCTTCCTCAGGCGGGGCGACTGTTTCGGTGATTTGGGAGATTTTTCTGGAAAATAAATTTTAAATTAGTCAAATAATTTTGATAAATAAATAATATTGTAGACATTAGTATAGATAACACACACAGACACGCACATTTTGTCTGGTTTTAGAAGGCCAAGTTTGAGAAAATAGGCACCCATTATTATCAGTAAGACTGCTTTAAAAAAGTTTAAGAAATAAGGGTTACATTAGAAAAAAATACATACTGAGTTGGTTGACGACTTCCTTCGGGAGCCAATCATAGTCTACATCATTAGCGGTGCCGGTCTCGAGCGGCTTGGGAGCGGCGCGGGGCGAGCGACGGCGGGCCAAAGATGAGAGAGCCTGTTGACCCAACACTAGGGCCAGTACACAGGCCGCACCAAGGAACACGTACAAGAAGAAGGTTTCACCATCCAAACCTTCTGAGACTTCCACAATGTTGAGGGTCTGGTTGTATACAGCCTCCTGTTGAGATAGATATATTTTAAATAACGCATGAGGAGTGAAGTCCGTACAGTATACATATTTTTTTGTAAAAGGTGATCGACGATAGCACATCGGATCGATCCTCCTTGCATTGTCATACTTCGATCAGGTCATTGGGTGACGCCATCACACAAGTAACTGAGGAATTGCATTTGATTCGACCAACACAAACAATGCAGCTTAATTCTATGATGTATAAATGTCGAACTGTATTGAATGAACCATAGTATAAACAAAAAAAGAAGAAAAACTTTATGAGAACTATCTACTTGTCAAACCAGGTAAACATTAAGAAAAATGTTTTTGGTTTGCCCAACTATGTGATAGTTGTAGGATAGTTAGGTTTTTGTGGGTAGATATTTATATCGGCGACAGTGGCGCCACTGTATTTTATGACTTCAGAAATTTATTTTTTTAACAGTCTATTCCATAAATTCTAAATAGTGGCCAATTGTTTGAAAAAACTTGCATTTTCCTGGTTTACATATTACGAGACAAAAAGTACACTTTCAACATTAGTAGCCTGCTTTATAATATTAGTAGTCTACTCTATGATATTGGTAGTCCACTTTATAATATTAGTAGTCTACTTTATAATATTACGAGATGCTGTTTATGGGGTGAAGAGTGCATGCACAACTACTGGACATACTATTTTTATCCTGAAATAATTGTTGAAGAAGTCACACATGCTAATTTATAATAATTTAATATGACAGTTAATTTACTCTGCCATTACCAACCGACAGCTGCATTGGTAAAGGTAATATAGTAACAAAAATAGATAATAACTTTACCTGGTAAAAGTTTCCACTGGCGTCTCTATAGTTCAACTGAATGTTCAAACCAAAGGGTCTGCCAGCAAAAGCTTCATTGGGAATGAATGAGTACGCAAATGTGGCCTCCTGCTTTGGCTTAACTTCACGGTTGTAAGGCAGAGCGGTGAAGTTCTGGATGTAGTAAGTATAATCCATAGGGTATCTGAAGGAGGCCTCCATAGATTCTACTAGGTAGTCCTCTGCACCCTTGTTGATGAATCCCACCAGGAATTCCACTGGGTAGCCAGCTTGTAAGTCTGTAAAATAATTTATTTATGTTTATAAATTTTTTTGGAAACTATTGTAGCATTTGCTTTAATACCAAAAAAAGGTAGAAAAACAATACAAAAGATCATCATCAAGCAAAGTCTAGACCTAGGGTTCCCAACATATATAGTAAGGGGCCCGTTTAGTAATTTTTAAAATTCAGGTCAATGCTATATTTTATTAGAGAGGGACAGGAATAGTGATAAAAACTCTAGTTTTTAACATGTGATATAAATGTATAATAATACCTATTCTGAAAAACTAAATTAAATAATTTCTTATAAACCAAAAAGTTTGGTGGATGAATTAAAAGTTATTTAAAAAGTTGAATATTGAGGTACCCAATTGTGGCATGTGGCCCAAGGCCCACATCTAGACCATTCCAGACTCAAAAAAAATTTGGTGGATTATGGAAGATAACAGATAGATTAGTAACAGATAAGCAAGAGAGTTGATACATGTACAATATTGTACATAGAGAATATGATATTGTGTAACTCTTAAAAGAGAAAGTAATGTTTTTGGCTCATTGCCTTTGTCGTTGTTTTGTGATGGTGTTTTTGTAGATATGTAGGTAGATGCATAATGAAAACAATAATGTATCTACAGATTATCTGATGTATTTTACAGTACAGTGGTAACTAAATATATCTGCTACTAACTACTTTATTTTCACAAAAAGTAAATTACCAATAACTAATTTAGAAATTAGTTTTTTTTTGTAACAAGTAAATTACCAATGACTAATTTAGAAATTAGTTAACAAGGTAAAATACTTACAAAAGTGAATAGTTAATGATATTCAATTTTAAAGTATATTCGGAAATGATATAAAGTAAAAAAAGACTACATTTAGTAGCAAAATAAAATGTTTCATAGTTTTTAGAAATAACAGTATCCGCAGTGTGAGTCTTGTTCAGTATGTGTACATAAATCACAATATTCTTACCAAAGACAGCGTCTCCTAAGCTAGAGATGGGTTTAGTAAACAGAATAGTAGTATCAACATCTTGTGAAGATTTCACAACAGAGTCATCATCATCACCCAGAGTATCATCACCAACGACTTGGCTGTCCTCTCCTTCAATGTCCACAACATCATCAAGCTCGTCTTCCTCGGCTCTCGCGAGGATTGTGTTGGCTGAAATGAGAAAAGCAGATGGGATTAGGGAAAAGTCTTTACTTCAGATGTAGACCTTACCTGGACCTTTGGAAAGTAAAGGATTAAACTTAAGAATGATAACGAAGTTGCTGGCCATAGATAATATAATAGAGATGTAAAAAAAAAACTCAAGCTACTCTCACTTTCTTACGGCATTTTAAGGATTTGAAAAGTAAATATAATTATTTATGAATGTATGAACACAAAATAAAATTACAAGTTCCCACATAACACTTGTTATCATTGAAGTGAGGTGTTTTATAACATCTGCATTATGTGATCATGAAAGTATGTAGTGTTGAAAAGCGAGTTGAACCAGTTGTGACTGGCACATATGGCACCAAAAATTCGATTGTAGAATGAATGGGATCTTGTAGGATTCTAATTTTATTCAATGCTGTCTTCAAAAAGGTCCCGTTCGACATTCAGGTGACTGAATTATCAATTTTATCATGGTTGCTAAATTTTTAATATAATTTGTTATTGATATTATTTCTCTGATAGGCCACTGTTAACCTACCTTTTAGATACAAAAACTAAAGATTTAACAAAGACTTTATCTCATTAATATAACTTAAATAATGCCACGTACTTGTGGCTACTTATATCATATATTTAAACATTTATTCAGTTTACTTACCGTTTTGGAAACACAGGAGAGCCGCAGGCAAGACTAGGAACGCCAAGTATATAAACTTCATTTTGATTTAATATGTAATTTACTATTATAAGATTATAAAAACCGCGGCGACTACTCAACCAGATAGTAGGCCATTCACTTTTGTAACAAACAGCCCAACGGAGCAAGAAACTTGAGGCAAAATGCCAATTTTCTTTCCAACTCGATTGACGTGGAATCTTATGTCACTAGTGATGTATCACTTTTAATCGGATATCGGAACTAAACGTTTTTACTTAGAAGTTGTGAAAACTATTTTATACTGATTATTAATTAATACTAACAAAGTATTTTCAATGATAATAATTATGTAGTTTTTATTTACGTTGAATATTTTCTAAGAGTATTTTTACTTTTGTATGTGATGAATTTCGTCTTTTTTCGTAAAACATTTTATTATTGTTTTTTTTTTTATGTTCTTGACTTCTTATTATTCTTGACTTAAATATAATTATAAAAACATATTTTTAAATTAAAATGTATTCTGCAAGAACAAGAAATAATTATTTTTATTAACAACTAGCCTTAGTTAATTTATTTTGTATTTCGTTTAATTATTATGATGTAACACGTTGGGTATTGTACGTAATAACTTTATGCGTGATTTTTGTCATCACATCAACAAATTCAATAAAATAAACTTTCTGTATCCAACAATTATCAGAACTCCATTCGACCGACGACTATTTACGGTTTATAAAACCGTTCATTAAACGATTATAGGTTCGATGCAAACACCGAGAATATCAGATTTTCAAAATCGACTATTACTATTTTACTATGGTCAGTTTGTGCGTTACCTTTGGTTGTTAAATGTCAATGTCAATTTCTTTTCTACACACGCCATTGAAGGTGCACGTGTAATATTCACGAATTGCTCGATATCTAAACTAAAATGGATAAGCCAAACGTTCTTGCTCGCGTCGTAAAAGTTTTGGGACGTACCGGCTCCCAGGGACAATGTACCCAGGTGAAAGTAGAGTTCATCGGAGAAACTAGCCGTCAGATCATCAGGAACGTGAAGGGACCCGTGCGCGATGGTGATATCCTGACACTCCTGGAGTCTGAGCGTGAAGCCAGGAGACTGCGATAAATGGTAACTATCATTTCATTACGTTAACTATATAATTTTTGTGCAATTTGCCGTATTAAAAACAAAACAACTATTGAGGTTATGATGGCGGGTCTTCAATAAGTCTTGATCCGATTTTTGCACTAATACTGTCACTCATTCTAAAGGTGCTACAGCATCTTATAAATACATTTATAGTTGATGTTCTGTGGCTACATTAACCTTTTATTATTTCTTGTGTATACTGGTCGATGCCATTTTCGAATCATTATTTATTAAACTACACAATCATTATTTTCATTAAAACCTACTTAAATTATTTTGGTTTGCACTGAGACTATACATTATTGATTTTATTTTGATTTGTTTCAGGTTAGGGGTAGCAGAATATCTTCATTAGGTTAAGGCTCACTATGTACCATCTATCCAAATTATTATGTTAACTTTAAGAAACCGTCAAAGATGACTATCTCATTGTACTCACACATAATAAACAACTTATTGGTGTAAATGTGTTGTTTTATTTATTATAGTAAGAGAAAAACCTGTCAATATGGGATATTCTAATTTGAAGCGTATCATCTGAGCCAGAATTGTAGCATAGTCTTACTATGTATTTATTTTGTGGCCACTATAGCCTTACTATAATTAACCGCTAAACCATAAAGGTTAACAAATGTTGGTGAATAATAAATTGTGTTTTGTGCATGATCTATGCATAGTAAAATTATTTGTAATTGCACCCACCACATGAAGGGGCACACAGGCACACACCCACGATACAGGAGAAAGTCCTACGTGCGATTTATAAAAGCAGTGGCCAAGCACTACATAGTCTGGGTAATCTTGACAGCCTAGTGGAGTGAATCTCAGGTTCAAACCCAAAGGCTCCTCTGAATTTTCGTAAATCATGTGTGTATTTTAAATTAATTATCACTTACTCCGTGCCTCGGATAGCACAAAGCCGTTGGCCCTGCGCCCGATCTCTCTCCGATCGGTGTCGGATTGCCGTCCGATCGGACTATGAGAGTAAGGGAACAGAGGAACTGTGTTTGCGCACACACTTGTGAAGTTGCGAAGTTGGCTAATCTCCATTGAGATTGGCCGTTGTGATCGAAATTCGGTCAGGAGGACATCATCAGTCTGGTTGGAGGCCTAGACGACTCGACAATTCCTGCGGGGTAGGGTACCAAACGCACAGATGGCACGCACTGGGTTAGCGTGGTCACATGAGTAAAGAAAGGGAACTTTATTCTTGGAGCGCGGTGGAGTAGAAGGGTCAAGGGCTAAAATGTCTCATTTAATTTTGTTCTAACAGATAAGTGCTTCATCTCGTGTATAATATGTTGACTCTAACGTTAATGAATCAAGAAATTAAAATAATCAGGGCACGGTTAGAACTAGGTTAATACTTGTGATAATTAAGTAGGTATGCAATTATGTAAGAAAATGATAACAACTTATTGTGTGTGGATCACGTACTTTAGCTAACTCACTCATCATGGAATTATGCAATATTGACAGTGCCCAGCTTTATACATACCTACCTGCCTATTCGATTTCATTTGGTTAATGTATAGGCATCTCAAAGGCAGGTGTGTTCCTTTGTATATGCTCCATGGTGTGCTCCATCGTAGACTACAACCACACTACAACGCCGCTTACCATCAGGTGTGTTCGTGGTCAAACACAATGCCTTTACATTATTTAAAAAAAAAGTGCCTAGCGGCGTGTGACAGTGTGAGTAAGGTCTCGGGTTCGAAGGCAATTAAGTTTTTATGTCAACTAACAAACTGACCGTCGATTATATAGTAATAGGCGCACAGCGGTTTAGACTGTATAGTCAATCGCATGACATTCGTAACACATGCACTACAAAAAGCACCTTTACTTCTTCGCAATAAAGGTGCTGTTAATGTCAAATGGTTTCCACTGATGTGCAGTCGACTGTACAGGCGGTTTTTGTCGTTCATGACCACGTGACACTCACTAACAATTGACGCCTGACGAAAATATAGGAGCAATTATATTTTTTTATATTAAATTTTTTCATTACTAAGTCTAATCGTCTAATGCGTTAGAATATCTTCAAATAAGGTTGTTTACATAGCTAATTTCTGTATCGCAGTGATAACAGTTCTTCGAACTTAGATAAGCCGCCCTTTTCGGCTAAAGCTAATCAAGGACAAATTAAAGCAGCATTTTATTGCGCTCGAGGCGATCGAAATTTTTTTGAGAGCCGCGAGCGACGCCCACGCAGTTTGCCTAGCAACCCGGACGAAATTGGTCGACGAGTCTATCGAGTTTGTCTGCCGGGCTGTCCAGCCATCCTCCAATATGAAAAGTGAGCCGTGACTGCAGTTGGGGGCGCCACTGGCGCACTTCTCATACTACAATTCAAAATTACATGTTTTTTGAATAAAATGATTTTTTTGTCATTAAATATGATCAAGCGAATCAATTGTAAGTTATTATAGTACTCACAAACTTAAAAAATATTATTTATACATATACCTATTTGATTTTATATCATTTTAAACCAAAATTTTTTGGTGATAAATAAACTCATTAATGTGTTAGCAGGCTAATCCACATGGTTGTCGGAGGAGTAGTCTAAAATATTTAGGTGCTTCATAGTTGTGATATGTAGAGGCTTTGCAGGCGCAACCTCCTGAATGAAGTTTTGACGAGTGGCACTTTTTTTTTCCAATTATGATTCTCAACATGTGTATTTGTGCAAGTTCTAGTAAAAGAGTGTAAGTAGTATTTTTTTTAAAAAAAATTATGATGAATATCTTAGAGTAAATAAGAAAATATAGAGCAACCCTATAGAAGTATGAACCGTGAGCACGGGTATGAACAACGCGGCCGCGACACGAGCTCCGTTTGCGATCATACCTCGATCGACTGCGGTTCAACTAGGCTCCACGAGCGAAAAAGTTACATTTTAGCTTATATCATGGTTAACTGCTGAGTTAAATTTTGAAAAACGTCTAAAAAACATCATTTGAAAAACTGACATTTTAACATTTGTACGGTGAGACCTGCTTTCGCTCCGCACAAGGCAATGTGGTTGACGTTATCACTCTATATTTTCTTGAATACTCTATGATGAATATAATATAATAATTTATATTTTTTTAATAATTATATTGTTTGCTTGGTATTGTTCTTCTGAGAAAGAAAAGAGATCAATGCATGCATTATTAAAGTATGGAGCATATTTATATCTTCAGCTTAATATACTAAATGTGTTATTTTAATTGTCAAGAAATATATTGCTGTAGGCTAAATCATCTTCACAAGTCATTGAGAGCGATCGAGAGAGAATAAATTATATTTGAAGGTGAATAATTGATTGGTTCTAAAAGAAAACAATCCCTCGTCCCCAATTTGTAATTACATTATATTAATAATAATTACTAACAATAACTGTATGTACATCATCACATTTTTATAATAATAACATAACAATACTAAGTACAGATTAAATTACCCCCATTTGGAGAAGATAAATCCACGTAACAAATGAGCTGAAATTGTAAATAAATAAAAAAACGTTCTATTTACAAAAATAGGTATTACCAAAAACAATTTATTTTTCAATGCGCCAGGCAATGGAATTAGTGATCACCTTGCATTGCCATAATTTCTTCCCTCTCGCCTTCCGGTATCAGGAACACTATGTTGCAGGTTGAGCACTTGTAGGTTACTCTGGAAGAACTGCTGGAACAGTTAGGTATCGTATTTCTCGCCTTCACATTGACTTGCCCAGAACAGACAGTTACCAATACCGCTATAACAAATTAATATCACGGCTGCGAGGAAGACTACACTGCACACGGTACACGGCTTCCTTTCCAGGAAAAATCCTATTAAATATAACACCATGAACATAACATGTGTGTTCACTAAAGCCGGGTTCACGGGCTTTGGTATTAGGAGCACGGGGATTAGCCATTGCAAACAATACATGTCGCCGGAGGATAGACGTGAAGTTTTGGAGCACTATCGCGCAACACTAATGTGGATTAGTGTTTGTGTCGTAATCGACATGATTCGAATGCTATCTTCATTACTTTTCACGAGTCGAAGAAGGAAAATATTGGTGCAATTCTGATCTGCGCTTAATTTTTGACAGATAATGAGAAGTTGCTAGCACGCCCATATATTAAATATTAGTGATGTTGATAAAAAAATAGATTAAGCAAATAATCAAGTCCTAAATGTTGATGGCAAACAACAAAATATAAATATATTTTATTTATTTTTATCCACAATATTTATATTTAAAGTACCATACAGTTTGGCAAAAAAAAGTCAGCAAGAATTGAGGGCGCCACTAGCGCACTTCACATACTACAAATCAACATTACAAGTTTTTTGGCACTATATTCATATGACGAACTTTTCAAATATAATCAAATGATTAACTTTTAAATTATTTTAGTGCTAAAAAACTTAGTTTTAAGATTTTTAATTCCAATTTTTCACCGCATCAGAATCTTTATTGCCAAGCTGAAGCTGTAAATTTATCGGCGGAATACATACCTCACCTGAAACCTGAAAAATAAAATATTCAATTTGGGAATTTTATTGGCTCTTCTCCTAACGACATTTTAAAGATCCTTTGATGCCATTCTTCTGCTTCATTTTCTAAGGCGAGCCAAATCGATCAAGTCTGAAGTCACTGATGTTTTATCACAGCTTAGACACCTCATAACAGTCATAACACAGGTTGCACGAGCGCATCACTATTGAAATTAGGTCTAGCCTGTGGGTCTATGTTTCAGTGTGGCGACCTCCATGGAGGAAAAGTTTTTCTTCTTGCAAGGCGACCCCCTCTTTACGTGGGGGACATAAGATCTCCATCCGCAATAGACTGAAATAGCTTCTTTCTAGTGCTATGGGGGACAGAAAGCGTCCCCGAATTAATTTTTATTAGAAAAGAGATTTATGCCTATCAGGTTTTACAAAAATATATTTGTTACCTTAATATAACTATGGAAAGTCGGTTTAATGCTGCCCGCACACCGAGGAAAAAAACGATGTCTTGCTTCGCAAAGTGAAAAATACGAAGAGGGGAACAATTAAGCCTGCTGCCACCTGCATTAAATATGTTATCATAAAACTATATTATTGTTGTTTTTTCAGATATTTTGTAACTAATAATATTTAAAGAAAATAAACAATCTTCGAATTAGGTAATGGTGCAAAGCAAAAAATCAAACAAAATTGATGACGAATTGACTCCTATATTTTAGGGTTGTAACTAGGTAATTAGTATTTTTTTACTGGGACAAGAAAAAAATAGCATTTAAAAAGATTGATAGAATTGTCGATAAATCTCATTATGTTTTGTACCAGTATTGTAGTAGAGGATGCTATAGGAGTGGGAAGCAAGGAAGTGTACTATGTTCTTTTATTTATCAAGCGTGGACTGATCATAAATCAGTGTCACGATCTTTCCCGCCCGCCCGGGTACCATTAACAATAACATTATAAAAACTGTAGGTACATCGTACCAATTCTTACGATAAAAAACGTGTTTTAAATAGTGTCAATTTTTTTTCAAAGAAAAAATCGAGAACGAGCGGGATTTGAACTATTTTTTTATAGACTCACGCCTGTATTCCCCATAGGGAGTAGGCAGAGGTGTATGCAGTACACCCACGTTTCGCCGGCTATAAGTCCCATGTAATAGGGGGCGAGCCTATTGCCATTAACCGGGCACAATTGCAGACTCCGTGCTGCTACTCAGAATTTCCTAATAGAAAAAGAAAAACCCAATAACACTGCCCGACCAGGGGATCGATAGGGGATCATTATGTTAATGTTGTGATAACCCAGTGGTAACCCGTTGACTGGCAACTCAGAGGTCTCAGGTTCGAACTCAAGGCGTGCATCTTTTAGCTTTCGTAAGTTAAGCACGTACAGCCGTTGGTCTTGTATCTGGGGCCCGATTCACGTAACGATAAAACGTCATAATAGAGTGGCAGTGTAATGACAATGGCATTATTTTACGTCTTATGGTATTCCGCAAGTACTTTTTGAGGCCAGTGACACAATGGCAATAGCATCGTGTCAGAATGGACATTTTTGGTTAAATAGCGGAATTACCCCCCTGATCTCTGTCCGGTCGTGTCGGATTGCCGTCCTATCAGACTATGGAAGTGAGGGAATATGAAGTGCAAATATGTTTGTGTACGCACTTGTGCACTACAATATCTCAGTTGAGAATGGACGCTGTGACCGAAATTCGGTCAGGAGGACCGTGCTATAGCCTCATTATTCCCAAACTTTGTTGGATTCGGATTCTAATATTAAGTAGTCTTCAGAAGCGGAGGGTGAATTTTTCCAGGTAAGCCGGAACCAACCAGATGAAAAACCAATGGCAGAGTCAGTAGGCATTATTGACTGTACCATTTCTCAATGGTAAGCCAGTAGGAATCGAGTTGTATGGAGCCTCCGCCACTGTCTGTATTCTAAGGAGCGACTGCCTGAACATAATTCACCAATTCAGATTTATGATCTTGCTAAAAGAAAGATTCGTAAGAAAAAAACGTATCTCGCGGTGCGATTAAATTTAGTTGTATAGAGAGAACAAAGGAATCTACACCATTCATAACATATCGGCTATTTTTGTTGTTTATTTCATTCAATGATGAAGAAAAGCTCAAGTCTTTTGATGGCCTTTCGACAGTACTTACCTACTACATTTATTTTCTGTCATCGTGCCAAATCAATTTACCTATTCGTACCTACAATAAGTTCTATTTGTTGGATGGTTTTGGCTCTAAGCCGCTTCCATTGAAAAATCTCCCTTTGGGTGAGGGCCACGATTCTGGCGCATGCGTGGATATGATCGTTCCTCTCACACCCCGCATTTCGGGCGAGATTCCCGCCAGCAACGGGCGGGCCCGCGGTCGCCATCATAGAACTAAAAAAAAAATGTGAATCCATATAACCTTGTATAATTACAATCTAAAGTTCAGTGCCGTGTACCTATAAGTTACATAATTATTGATGATTAATAAAAAAATGCTCTTAAAATTTAAATCAATAGGCATGCCATTAAATCTGTACATAAAAGCGTTCATAACTTTCACTTGTAATTTATTAGTTCTCATTATGTGCCACGACACGGAATCTGAATCGTTTTAAAATCAAATAATGACAATAAGTCGACAATAATTAAAGTGTAATTAGAAAAAATATATAAAATTAGCAAAATGGCGAACACAGCACATTTGATGAGGCGACAGAGCTCGCGGGATCTATACGCTCAGCGTTCAATAGACAGGATGGAAATGAAGGAACTACGAGGTCGGCTGGTGACTATGGAGAATGGGCACACGTCACACCGCACACACGTTATGTACGGGGCTACGAATGAGGCCTTCGAAGATACCAGTCCCAACAGACGGTCATCGGAAACCCCGACGAGTAAGGCCAGCTCCGTTGAAGAGCGTGCTGGGGTAAAGCCCGAAGGCGGCGGAGTCGAAAGGGAATCTTGGGATAGTAAGCTGACATTTCTCCTAGCAACTGTTGGATATGCCGTGGGTTTGGGTAATGTTTGGAGATTCCCCTATCTGGCGCAGAAGAACGGCGGCGGAGCGTTTCTGATTCCATACTTCGTGATGCTAGCAATCGAGGGGATCCCTATATTTTATTTGGAGCTCGCGATTGGTCAGCGTCTGCGGAAGGGAGCTATTGGTGTCTGGCACCAGGTTTCCCCGTACTTGGGGGGGATCGGGATCAGTTCCGCGGTGGTCTCCTTCAACGTGGCTTTGTACTACAACTCTATTATAGCTTGGTGTTTGTTCTACTTCGCCCAAAGCTTCCAGGCGGAGCTGCCGTGGTCGGAGTGCCCGAAGAAATACTTCAGCAATGGATCTTACACGCCCGAGCCAGAGTGTGCAGTAAGTGTTCTATTATCTGCTTTACTGCTTTCTGTTATAGATCAATTTGCGTCGCGGTGATCGTTGTTAATTATTGTAATAAGTTCAAAAGATCATCTAATAGATTATCAGAAAAATGAAATTTATGATAGGTAAGTAGGTATTGATCAGAAAATCACACGTTAGAGTGGTTTTTCTGCATAATTTTATTCTAGTCTAATTTATATTCGTAAAACAAAGTTTTAAATAAAAAGGGATTTCGTTTGTACATTAAAATCTCATCACAAATAACTCGTATCCCGCACAATACTGTGCGTCAATATTGCATGCTAAAACCTTTTAGTTGGAAAACTATTCGACGAACACGCTGGCTGCTGGCAAAATCAATAATAATGGACCATGGATGACAAAAAACTGTTTGAAAATCGAATGGTGTTTTTTTGATTAACATTATTTTTTTACTTGTTTTTTAATGTGGGATTGAAGACCAAGTTGAAGTTCTTTTAGTGTGGGATGATGTTGGTGGGACATTGCTGTGATGGAAGAAAATAGCTTATAATGTCATGTCATGACAGACATTTATAGGGATAGATCGCAGAAAGCTCAAATCCAAGAGAAATGAAATATAGAGGGGTAGAGGCCTTTCACCTTTGGCCTGGAGAGGTACCATAGCGGTTGATAAAAAAAACTATTAAGTACATAAATCTAAAACTTTGATGTCGCTCAAGGAATTCTGCAATGAAAAACTAAATCTAAAAATTTATTGCCATATCTCGTAATTGTGTTGTCGTAGCGCATTGGTTACCTACCGAACCGACCCGCTTTTCAAACACGTGTTCGAACCTGGCATATAATAATGTGACTTTTTCTATGTCATATGAAGTGTGAGGATACCTGAACATAGTCTGAAATCACCAGCACGCAGTGAGCTAGCGCGGAGATTATTTCTAGATCCTTCTCTGTATGAGAAGAGGCCTTTTTCCTACTACAGTGGGACAGTTACAGGTTGTTTTATATTTATTATATTTATATCTCGTGATTACTCAGACTTATCAGCGTCAAATGACAAGCCGAAATGGTCGCTGTGACTGACAGAATCAATGGTCGAAGGTAATTTATTTTGGGGGTTATTGATTGCCGTTGGTTGTTGTTGACTGGTCAAAGTGACCCGTTGTGACTTTTATGAGTTTAGCTATGATTAAGCGTGTTTCGATTTAATTCTGTGCTGTTATTAAGATGGATAACTTCCTGATAAGTAATGTCTTCCTGACCGAATTTCGGTCACACACAATCTCACCGCAGATTAATTACGCAGGAGATATTATAGTACAAAAGTGAGTGCGCAAACACAGGTGCACTCTCTATTCTTTTACTCTCATAGTCAGATCGGCAATCCAACGATCGGAGAGAGATCAGGCGCAGGGCCAAAGGCTTTACGTGCTTTCCGAGGCACGGAGTAAGTACTAACTAATTTACACACTAACACATACATAAACACACATAACTTAGTCTTAGGTTCGAACCTGAGACTTCTGACTTGCCAGTCGACGGTCATGCCGCTAGTCTATCACGACTCTATTTAAGAAAGATTTTGAATTCATTCTATAAAACAGGATGACGAAAATTTAATTCTGCTTGCGATAATGCGTATCTAACATAAAAACATTGAAAATTATTAAAACATTACTGCAAGCAATTAATATAAAAATCAAGTCGTCAAAAACTTCTTGAAGAAAGATGAAAAGGGTATTTTTATGTCAACACAACAATTTCGCTTGTCTTTATTAGGAGTTCTGATAACGGAGCTTATAAGGCCGGGTGGCAACAAGCTACTAAGACCGTTATAGAGGGACCAAGGACCCTCATAACAGTAATCGCGTTCATAACCATTCAAAATTCGAACTGACTTCTGTTTTACGATTACAGACTGGTCGTTCTAGAAATAAAATCCATGTAAAAACATTTTCATGTAAAATGTTTCCAAGACGTCACCATAGGGCTCGCACTGTAAAAAAGTTATCAGCGCTTTTTGTCTAGGTTTTCGAAACGAGTTGTTTCAAAGGTTTTTTAATTATTTGCTTTGTAAATAGAGCGCCAACTCGGTAGACTTTCACCCGAATTCCTCCCATCATCGATTAAATGCCACAAGCTGTCAAGTGCTGCTTCAGATACGTAATAAATACTTGACAGATGTCACTAATCTGTCAATTTCAAAGCAACATCCTATTGCCTGCAGACGACGGTGATGGGGAGGAATTCTTTGACGACTTCGCGTGACTTTTTTTTATTAGTTTAGTGTATTTATAGTAAATAGATTTAGAATGTAAATAATTAAAATTGTTTGTATTTTAAGTTACTAAAATGTTTTTTGGAAATTCTAAAACTACTTATGTACTTATAACATATTTAAAAGGATGCAAACGACCTTATTACTAAGTTTACGCCGCCGTTTGTCCGTCTATCTGGCAGTAGGTACAGTTGACAGTTATATTTAAAAAAAAATATTGGATCTGTGACTTAGGTATACTCTTTGGTTTGTATTAAATTTATTATGACATAGTTTCCAGGGTTTCCAGTAATTTGAGTATTATTACGTTCAGAATAACATAGTTTTATCGTTTATGCAAGATATTATATATTATAGCTGCTGTTTGTGCAAGATATTATATTGTTGTTGGTCCGATCCGATATCGGAAGTTTGGAACCTTCCGGACGCTTTCAGCGGATCACACATGTTATGATATTGCGTTACAGAATCGTGATGGGTTCTATCAGCTTGTCGAGAGATTAAAGTGATTTTGAAAGTTACGTAAAAGAGTTCAAGCTGAACCCTGAAATACCGTTTAACAATCATTTTAATTTAATTTATTTAATCATCATAATTTCTACTTTATTTCTCTATGAGAGCCATTCATATTGTTTATTACCATAATAAGTTGATTGAGAATAGCTAACATCCATTAATTATCTTTCTACGTACCTAATAATTGTAATTTCTGTATTCTTTAATAAAACGTTTTATTATTGGTACCACGCTACCACGAACGCAATTATACCATTTATTTTCAGTCATATATTGCTTATATTAAATCATCTTTTACCTATAGATGTGGATAGGCTTATGTATGTATGTATGTATATTACTTTCATTACCTTATCTGAATTTGTGAATTAGTCTTTAAAAATTTAAACCATAATGTCTGTATAAACTGTACCGTAAAGTTTTATAGAAAACCTACAAAAAGCTGGAATCAAAAATCTTAGAAACCCATGATTTAAAACTTGGTTATATAGAATAAACTTTTTCTTCTTATCGTTTCGATAGCAAACAATTTTTTTTCAATTACATCTATAGAACTGTAGAATAAACTGAAGTCACCAAAGCGATAAAAAAAAAAATAGAAACTTGCCCCTACACACGTTTTTAATTCATTAAAAAATAAAATAAAAAACTTCCCTTTTTCACTTGCGATTAAAATAAAAATATATAAAATATCTAGATTCCTCCACAAAAGTAAAGCGCTTTGAGAATCAGTCGTGCGTTTAGAATTATTCTTTTCATTCCTTTCAAGAGCCTGATCGTATATTATTAAAGTAATTTACGCGCCCAAAGTTGAACGAGACCTAAAGAGAAATGAAATGAATTGAATTTTCAGTTATTGATGTATATATCAGGAAAGAAGTCAGGACTTACGGAAGTAATGACGTCACCAATTCAAAAGTGACTGAAGCAGGGCTTCAAAATGTCAAATCTCATCTTGTATTATTTTGATTTAATTTATGCTTCATTCACAAATTCGTAAACAAACCAAGAAACATTTGGGTGCACTTTTTATTTCGTAGCAGGTTGGATTATGCTATCGATAGTTTCATATTTGTTGCAGAAAAATAATACAGCGTTTACTGCCCTATAAAGTAAGCTGAAATGGCTCAATGATAAACAATACATATATCGACAGTAGTCATCAAGTTTTTACAAGTGATTTAATCTAGTTTTGAAATCACTTAAAAAAGGAGGAGGTTATCAATTTGACTGTATATATTTTTTTATTTGTCTATCTGACCCAGCAGCAGTTGTTCGGTCAGTGACGTTTTAAGCGCGATCAAAATTTTAATAAATATGTAAAAAAAGGACATTCAAACTTAATTAAAATCTTATTCGTATTATTAAACTATTTCTACCCTGCCCTACTCTACCCTAACCTATCCTATTCTACTCCTACCTAACTATACCCTAGACGTGAGTCTATGTCATATTATGAGTCTATGTTGTTTCAATAAAAACTTATTTTAGGTCAAAGAATGATCAAGATGTAACAAGAGGGTCCAATATGAAACGATCAAATGTCCAACAGCCCGAAAGTCGTAAAAGTTAAGTAAAAGTGCTCCATTCGAGGCGGAGATCAATAAATACTGACCAAGAACTTTAACAATTAATGTTTTGTGACAATGACATATTATCTTCTGAAATGTTCGGGAACAACTATAGACTACAGATGTTATAAGGACTAATTAAATTATCGTATAAATCAATATTATTTTTTATGTATGTTTTTTACATGTTTATGCACATGATTTGCTTATTAAGTCCCGCCCGAGTCAGTTGTTTTTGCGAGTTTCTTATTAAATAATTTCATCAATATTATTGTTCTTAATATATTTAAGATTTTAGACTGCCTCGTCGGTCTAGTGGTAATAAACGCGACTGCTGACCACGAAGTTCTGGCTTCGATCCCCGGGATGGGCAAAGTATAATCGGGTTTTTTCATTACGAAATTCTCAACTGTGTATAAGTACATGCATGTCGGTCCAGAGCGTCATCCCTCGACTTTCTAGAGGTCATCCGTCCGCCTAAAAAAAGAAAAAAAAGAATTAATTTTCCGCATATTAATAAACATGCCTCTATCTAATATCCTAAAATAATTCTAATTTGACACAATTTAATGTACTTTATGTCAAACTTGACGTTTAAAACATTTGACAAAAATATCCGTGCTCGCATATATACTTGAGTTTAATTTCTTCTATATTCAATTTTCTATCACAGACTAGTACCTACTCTACTATACCTACTGGGCTGTAACAAACTATCTGTAACTAAATCTGCTATTCAATTATCTCGAGTGGGAGGCGACCCGTAACGAACAGATTGTGCCAATCGTCCCTTCCTTTGTATTTAACACCGCCAGCTGTTGAACTAATAACTTGTCTAGACTGGATAAACCACAGCAATTTCTGACCGGCCAACATTAGTAGTTGGGTCAACAGAGGAAGTTAACTTACACCCCTATTTATAACATGTTCGTTATGTAATAACTCATGCTAAGCGAATTCAAAACTGTGTAAAGGTAATCGTAATTAAATTATGGATTCAGGACATTCTAAGCAGTGATAGCCTAGTGGTATGACCGTTGGACTACCAAGTTAAAGATTGTAGGTTTAAAACTTCAGGTACTATCAGGTACTTTGCGATCAAAATGCTTTGAACGATGCTACGTACGTAGGGGCGCGGCTAGTGCTACGTTCGGACGCCGGGTGCAAGCGATTCTAACCTTAAGAGTGGTGTACCGGCTTTGTCTACGATAATACCTCTGACTTTTCGAATTCATGTGCGTATTAGAAATTTATCATCACGCTAAAACGGTGAAGGAAAACATCGTGAGGAAAACCGCACATAAAAAGAGAGATTTTTCAACGGTGTGTAAAGCTATGTAAGAGGCCTTGGTATTAGACTTCTAGACTGGCCAGCGGTTTTCAATTGCTACATAAAAAGATTCGGGCGATTTTACAATTATAACATAACTTACATAACATATCGTTGGTATAGTGGTAGCAAGCTATGTGTTATATGTTATTTTACCTTCATCAAAAGTAACTCTAGTTCGCTTCACAAAAACCTAAATTGTAAATTGTACAAAACAGTTAAAAACAGCATTTTCACGTCATTATACATCAAGTTCAATTTACATTTATTTCAATAAAACCGTAACGTAAACGTTTCAGTTTTTTATGATGAAACCATTGTCAAATAACCAAGATTCTTAGCTCATTGCTTGCCGTCTCAGTTTATTACTGCAATTAAATAAAGGAATACATTTCTCTTGTATTTTACGGTTCGCGTCTCACATTTTTATGTAAAATGTTGCAACTAGGTGGAAAATTCCTTTTCAAGATTTTTATGACTTATTTTTTTAAGGTTCTCCGCTTACAACTGATTTTGTGACAGACTTATCGCACACAGTCGTCAGTTTGCAGCTGGCTTATTTTACCCGACTCACAGTGTACGGCGTAGAACAAGCCAGGTGGACAAAAATATTTTTTCATGGTTTTGGAACTATATCTATAAATTAGTTAATTTTATAATACTACTATATTTTTTTTTAAGGAAATGCGTAGGAATTGTATATATATATATTTTATTTCAGTAACACACAATTATATAACAGGAAAAAAATAAAATAAGATTAAAATTATCTTAATCACTAATTATATATATACTACATACACATACATCAATGCTAAGTATATATATACAACCTTAGAATAATATTTATATACAAAAATTATAAATCTAATACTAGAGGTATCTGTTTACATCAAAACTAATTCTTAAATAAGAATCGTCGGATTCAGAATCCGATGATTCCGATAGAAGATAGTCTTTCTGAGTTTGTGAAGGTCATAGTTGGAGTTGGAGTCGAGACTCTATAGTGGGAGCTTTGATGAGCTCTAAGACCTCCGCGTACAATTGATTAGATTTATTTTTTGGTACTTCCCAGAGGCTGTTGATCAGAGGATCAGACGTTATAATCAACATATTAAGCAAGTCGTATTCGTGGCAAGACGAGAGCACTTTTTGGTGTTGTGCTCTCTAAATCTCCGGCAATCTTTGTTTCTCACTTCTTGGGTTCCTGTGAAAGCTGCCTTATTGGAACTATTGCCGTCCTAATTACCTCTGTGCTATGAATAAGCAATTTATTCACAGTAGCAAACATGTAGTACCACGAGTAGAGACTTAGATAAAGTCTTCTTGTCTCGAGACAAAGCTTCTTAAACATACTCCAACACATCCAACACTCAGCGATTGAAATAGATCTTCAACTCTACGTTTCTAAGTTATAAAAGACGAATATTCAAAGAGTTTTTTAGGTCTACTGGATCGAGAAAGGTCAGTTGATGAGGCAGCAGGTTGCGGTTGAGTCGATTGCATGCAGAATTCTATCTCCTCGCCTTCCAGCCACAACTTATTCTTATTAAGGAAACGCTGTTTTAATTTTCCTGAAGATACCTATTTGGTAGCATTTTTATTGGAAATGCTGGCTAATTTCATCTTAATTTCCCTTTGATTTTCTTCAGTGATGTCAGAGATATCAAACTTAGATAAAATACATTCAAATAGACGATCATTGCTTTCGTCTTTTTCATGTTTAGGCCACTCTATGAAAAATTCTATATTCGTAATAGAGTAAAGCTCTTCTGAAAAAAAATTAAAAAAAAATTGTTGTACTCAAGTGTGCTACATAAAATATATAGCATAATTATCTATAGCCATGCAGCTAAAACATATCAAAAATTTAGCCTGGATACAAGAGGATACATGGCTTTTCCAAGCCTGATAAGTTCGAAAACAAAGAAAAACATTAGTATTTTTAGGTGTATTCGAAGATAGTCTACTTTATAAATATTTATGAGACATTCAAAGATTCTATTAAGTAAAAAATACTATATATATCTTCAGAAATAAAATCCATCATTAAAACTTTCCACAAAATTAAGAACTACCACCATGAGATGTTAATGAAAGTGTCGCAAAAATGCAACCGAGCTATTTCTTTACTTGCATTTATCTTATTAGCTTACTTTGATGAACGATAACTCATCAGTATGGAACGTTAGACTATACAATTTTTGGAATCAGAGGTTTAGGGGTGTTGTTGATAGGTAGAAATTACTTATATCCAGGAATTTGATAATGACTTTTGTCCACCTGGCTTGTTCTACGCCGTACACTGTGCGACTGCGTCAGAAGGAGGGTTATGTTTTTTGAGTGTATGTATGTATTACTCTTCTGAATACAGACTAAATATAGCGTACGAGAGCGAGAGAGACCGTGAATAGTTAATGCTTCTGTTTGCGTTTGTGAACACTGTGTGAACTATGATCTTTTTATAACTTGTTCCTATCGTTTTTGTTAGCATTTTTATTAATTAATAAAGTTAGTTTTAAGTTAACAATCACGCAGTCGGGTTTTTTGTTTTTTAATAATATTTTTTTATGTTAATCGATCTTCTTTCGTAAACTAATGACGTTCTCTTCTCTCAATAGTCACCGGCAAAAACAGCCTTGTGCCAAAGCTGATCACACAATCGGTGAAAAAATCGCTCGTGAGAGGAGAGCCTTAGACTTGATCGTTGGAAAGTCAGTTTGAGCTTTCAGCGAAATACTTTCATTGCTGACTATAATGAAAACACAAACCGTCACTTTGTAAGCCGTTATTATTAAGGATCCTTATATTTTCTTATTTCCTTCCTTAATGCTCAGGTATAGAAAATATTTTGGAATATTTTTTCTTCGGATTTTGCTTGAAGTAAACTGTTGACTGTTGACAGTTGACTGCCGTGAGGTGGATGTTCAAACCCTTATCAAACTCTTTAAGAAAATCGTAGTATAATACTATTTGTTTGAATCAACCCGATGTATTTTATATCAATCCAATTACAATCCTGATACAATTTTTATTGTATCCTATTTTACTTACGTATGAATAATATAATATCCTACCTAAATATAAAGAGTCACCATCGCCATCTTTAATATATTGAACAGAGGTACCATTGCGTGGCTATGATGTTATCCGTAAAAATGCTGGCCATTTGTCTTTATTAAAGCTTTGGCTACGCGGGAAATCAATAATATTCAAATATCGAACGTCCGAAATATACGATACATAGACAATGGTTGAAAACTCGAGTTTACGACAAACCTTTTTTTTTATAAAACATACATTCTGAATTTAATTTTTAAGTTTTTTTTGATAGTGCTTTTAGTTTAGACACCTTAAATTTTCTAACACAGGGTGATAATACGATCTGCCACTGTTCAAATGATACATACAGCCTTGAGTCAGGGACGGACGGTTAGCAGAGTCTTGTAAAAGGATGCCCAACCGGTTACGGAACCCTGAAACACTTCAGTTTCACGAACATTTCAATCGTATATATCTACATAATGCTACGAACAATAAAGCAGTAAGTACGAGGTTTGTACAGTCACAAGCAAAATTACGAATATATTTAGAGGAATTCAAGTGAGTCTAATAAATTAATACCATAACATATTTTTGTTTAAAAAAAACTGCTATTTTTGCTTGTGACTGTATTTGGTATGTAAATAGGTACAGTCACGATCATAAATATGTGGACATGTAGAATTTTCCAAAAACCAATTCAAGGAAAGAAATTAATGCATTTATGGTAACTGTAGATATTAAACAACATTTGAGTTGTATATTTATTTATATACTCAACCTGTATTGAAGAAAATAGATTGAACAGGTAGAGGAAATAAAATTATTATTGTTTAAAGTACAGAATTAATTTGTAAAAATTCTACAATCCAAGAATTGAATTTTAGATGAAAATCAGCGTCAAGTAATTATTCGTGTCTGGCATCATGCCCAAAGTCCGTAAACTGTATTGGACAATTATAGTTGGTACTGTAATTTATATTAAGGTTTTTATTTTTTTGTGTCTCTAAATGCTCTGTTCAAAAAAACGTTTTTTCTTTCTTTCTTTCCATTGGTAAATATCTACTGATGCTATAACTGAAATATTTTTACATTATTAATACGCGTTTTTCTAGAATTGGCTTTCGAAAAACACTACTATCATGTTTACAATTATTTTTGCTCGTGAATGTACTCAGGCAATAGATGTAACATTAAATTTTATACTCCTTCTGAAAGGGTTGGATCGCTCAGGTAGCGAGTTATGTAAGGTTGAATTACGACCCCTTTTTATTTATAAGGGTTTTGTTACAAAATCAAACGCAGTTTTATTGAATATTTTATTACAGTTAATATGAGTTATAACAAAAATAATTATATGGAATACTAGCTTCCACACGCAGCTTTGCTCACATCTCAGTACTAATATGTACTCTGTGGCCCGCGTGGAATGTTGATAAATTACAGCCGTATTATTAAAAAAAACTACTTAAAAAAAGCAACGGATATGATCGCGAAATATTTCTTTTAACTAAAGGGGTCGTGTCATGAATAAGATTGAAAAACACTGAATGTATTCCAAACACCTCTGCTTATCTCCTCTGGGGAATACAGAGTCTATGTTACATGTATTTTAACTCATACAGTTTTCGGATAAAAACGTTGTCAAGACAAGCAACAACAGTCGTTTGTGTTCGCCCTCCGCTCAGTAAACAAATGGCACAAAATCAATACGCCGCGGGTATTTGCGAACACAGCCGCTGCATGAGGCAGCTGATTCCAGTGGTGTTCCAATGTAATGTTTTGAAGGTACAGTCGGGGAATTAAAAGGTTTGTCACCTTAATGCCTATGTTTGCTAGTACAAAATAGATTCTGTTTACCGATCTGATACAGTAGTAGTGCGTCAGTTATGTCATTATCACAGAATTGCATAATGACGTTCTTTGATTTGACAATTGTTTACATCTTGGAAGAATCAAGGAAAAAAAAATGCTCCAAGGCTTACATGTTATCCTTTTTAAATTTTACCTCCATTTTTTACTGAATATCGATTTTCTGTCAGACTTTGACTGATAAATAAAAATATTAGATTTAAATTTTTAACGGCGAGACCATAGAAAAGGTTTTAAGTTGATGTCAACTACATATAGGTTAAAGGTATTGCTATTTAGACCTTTCCTTTCTAGACATAAAATATAATTTTCAATGCAATAGTCCGCTCAATGCCGTAGCTTTAAAAGGCATGTTTTTCGCCTTGCTAAAAGAAAGAATTTAAAAGTGACGAACGTTTTAAAGACCCGACTGTACAAACGTTATATAATATTATAACCGTTACGCAATAACGTTATTTAATTAGTTACTGGTATCGTTATTATTGTGAATCGTGAGTAGTATGACCGTCAACTGTCAAGCCAGGTTCGAAACCAAGGCGCGCATCTCTTACATTTCGTAAGATATGTGCGTATATAATACTTAATTATCACTTACTTCGTGCCCCGGAAGTTGGTCCTGCGCCTGATTTGTCTCCGGTCGTGTCAGATTGCCGTCCCATCGGACTATGAGAGCGAGGGAATAGAGAATGCACTTGTGTTTGCGCACACACTTAGGCTCTTTTTTGATCAGAGATTGGCTGCTATGACCACAATTCAGTCAGGAGAACTTTATTATTATAATCAATACAAAGTTAGTGCCAAGAGGTTACGGGTGTTTTTTCAATTAAATCTTTTAACATAAGAAAAGAAGACTGGATTTAATAATGTATTTAGCAGTTAAAAGTCTGGAAAGTTTGGATATTATCTTTAACTTGGTAACGAGTGTTCGAAGCCACGCTCAGAATGCACAATGCCAACTTATCTATACAGTTGAGGGCGGGCCGCGCTAGTGGTGAGTACAGTAACTTCACTTAAAGAAATTTAGAAATAGAAAACATTTTATTCGAAATGTGCCAGGGTCAGCAGAAAACAAAAATCAATAAAAAAAGTATCACAAAAAAATATATTATAAGCTAAAATAAATAAATCAGCTTGTAACTGTGCCAATATAGGGCAAAGGCCTCTTCTCATACAGAGAAGGATTGAGCATTAATCACCACGCTAGCTCACTGCGTGTTAGCGATTTCAGACTATTAAGTGCAGGTTTTCTTACGATGTTTTCCTTCACCGTTAGTCAGTGGTATCTTAGATTAAGAAAGTACATATGACATTGAAAATGTCACGTTAGTACATGCGAGGTTCGAACTCACACCCACGTGCTTGCAAAGCGGGTCCGTAATGCGCCACCACGACACTATAAAAGCTAAAAGAATAATAAAAACACAGTGTTTTTATGTGCTGGCAACATGCCCATATCGGAAGGGTCACCAACTCAGCATTTGCTGGATGTTGAACACCCAGCTGATTTTCGGTTGGCACCCCAATTTACCAAGTGAATCCGTTAGTTCCAATTTTGTCCGACCGAACAGATAAGTTGGTGCCACTAAAATCACTCGTAAAACTCAACAAAATGTGGCACAAACTTTGTTTAAATTTGAGGCTTTAGTGAAATGGAAAAGGATTACAATTGTAATAATAATACTAACTTTTTCCCACGGTATTGCCCGCGTGGAAGTTAGACCGGAATTTAAATAATGATATTGTTATATTTCTTGATAAACAATTAACATGAACCGTTTGAGTTTGAAAATGTTATCTACAGGTTAGAATTTTGTAAAGCCACCTGAAGGGAAATACTCTTATTACTGTTGATAGAAAATTTTACTCAAAGAAAACATTCTTTTATTTTTGAAACTGTATTCAAAGATTTTCGTAAATTCGCTTGACACACCCGGGAAACGAACCGACTAAAATCGGTAAAAATTACCTTGATCCTGAACTTTTATTGCATTGATCGTTAGGATCAATAATTATAAGGATGAAATCTCTCTAAGAAACGTGATATAATATTGCGCGCTCGGAGGAGTGTGAAACTTGGCATAGTAAAAGTTTATAATAATATGGAGAAGAGCAGAAAGCTAAAATGTATTAAAAAACGGTCGAGTTTCGACCACTGCACTGACTGGAACACTTGTAAATTTAATTGTGTCTTACGAAATTTATTACCTACGCAATTACGTTACACTATAAAAGCTAAAATTATCATAAGATAGTAGAATTAAGGTTCTTTCAAATTATAATAGATTAATGAAATCTGAAAATACTCCGCATTTAGTTACAACGTAGGCAGCTACGAGGCGTCGCGCGTAGGCCGCTACGAGTCGTAGCGCGTAGGCGTTGCGTAGGCGAATTTGCCTGAGTTATTTTGAACAATATTTCTTTGTAATGGCTAAATCGTATACAGGCTAAATAGCGCAAAATAATGTCAGTGTTTATGGTTTTACACAGATAATAGATTATTATATAAAATAGATTTATTTATTTATAATATATTGAAAAGTAAAGCTTTTTATAGGTTGTCCTGTCTGTTTAAAAAAATATCCTGGAATTTGTAAACAGTCTTGAAAATTTTGTCATTTCATATAAAGTTACAGGTTACTTTTTTCTCTATTAACTTAATTAGTAATTAAATTTGTTAGTAATTTCTTTACATTACATTCACACATTAACATTACGGGCTCACCCGTTAATGTTTATTTTAATAAATAAGGTACTGCTACTTCAGTAATTGACGTACCTAAACATAACAAATTGTCTATTGTGTTCGATGTTTGTCTTCGTTTGTTCGTACGGGACTTTTCC
This sequence comes from Protodeltote pygarga, assembly GCA_936450705.2. Classification (NCBI taxonomy): domain Eukaryota; kingdom Metazoa; phylum Arthropoda; class Insecta; order Lepidoptera; family Noctuidae; genus Protodeltote; species Protodeltote pygarga. The sequence continues at coordinate 13,060,925 of OW388261.2, forward strand.
TTCATTTTTATCTTTATTTAAGGGCTTAAGTCCCTTGCGATTATGTCACCTGAGCCTCTCTCCGGTCGTGTCGGATTGCCGTCCCATCGGACTACGAGAGTGAGGGATAAAAGAGCGCACCTGTGTTTGCGCACACACTTGTGCACTATAATATCTCCCGTTACCCCCATGCCTGACAAATGATTTTGATAAAATAAGATTTAAAATTCAAAAAACCTTAGTCATGCGTTAAGAATGATCTCAAACTGAAAATGTACAATCGTATGGTCTTTTCACGTATGAAGTCATATCATCGAGATTAAAGGGTTACTTTGACGTCAGAGCACTCAAAGACGACCCACATTACTCCCTCCCTGGTTATGAAGAATGCTCTACGGAACAGGGCCGACTCATTTAAAATTTCCGCTGCTTAGTTGAAAAGGTTATAGGATGATTTAAAATGTTATATTCATTGAATTTTAACTTAAAATTCTCTTTTAAACTAATTACAAAGATCTTTGTAATTAGTTTTTTAATTATCTTTCGCAAAAAAAAAACATTTTTTTAAACACTAAAATTGCAAAATTGAAAATTATTTCAGTTTTATTTTTTTATATTTGATTTGGGATATCCCCAGTGACATTTTTTGATTTTGATTTGATTTGACTAAAGCCGAAATAATATTTAATACGACACATTGCCAATACAATGGTCATAATGGTCGCAAAATAATTCAAATAATAAATATTACTAATTACAATAATAACACTTCATCTTGGAAATTAATTTATATTTTTATTTTCAATTTCAGTTGCTTTATGACTATTTCAACATCAACAATAATCACCTCAAATCTCTCTTATTTCGATAATCAACAAATACTAATTAATTAGTATGTATTGATTAGCAAAAATCATTGACCGCAAGGACGCCGGCGTCCAGCAATAATTGATTTCGTTTTGCATCTCATTTCTCGGTATTTAAAGCAACATTACAGTGCTAACTGGCAGCCCTAGTATAAATCAGGGGTTGAAAACATGTGGCTTGTTCTAATTTGTTCTACAGAAATACTTTGTTGTTGTGCAATATTGTTTCAAACCTCTGGCGGAAACGTGACGCTTTAACGTGGTCGTTTGTGGACTTAGGTGCAAAGTTTTTTATTTGTTATTAAAGGGCTTTTTATAAGGAATCCTTTAGGGAAAGTTCAACCTCGCTGGGTAGGGCCCGCATTTCTGTATTCAAAAAACACGAGGGGAAAGAAATCCCCTTCGAAACTAACCTAACGAGTCCGGGGTGCTTCAAACCTCTGATATATCGTCGAACAAGCTTTGACCTGTCGCTCTATCGCCATTCGAGATATGATATTTTTTCTGTATGTGCCCAATATTCTGCGTGAAAATAAAATAAATGATTTCATTCTTTATAGGTCGTGCACTTGTTTGTAGAATCTTGATAGACAACACAACACTGGTGTCAGATTTTAAACCGGCCGTAGGCCTCTGGGATGGCTTTACATACCGTTGAAAAATTTCTTCGGTGCTCCGATGCTGGTTTCCTCACGATGTTTTCCTTCATTGTTTTTGCAAGTGATAATTAATTTCTAATTCGCTCATGAATCCAAAAAGTCAGAAGTGCGAGTCAAACCTACGACTTTTGAATTGGCAGTCTAACGGTTATCATCGTCAGCCTGTATTAGTCCACTGCTGAACATAGGCCTCTCCTAATGCGCGCCACTATTATGCGTTCATTGGAGGTATTTGCCCATAATCGCGATCGTAGTAGCAGATGATTTCTGATACACAGAAGGATGCTGCTGCCCATTGTTCGGATCTTTCCCTTTGTCGCTTCTTACGACACTCGTTGCCCGAGCTTTACACAAATAATCTCACAATATGCGGTGCGCAGGTAAAGCTAAAGGTTGGGGGATGCACTGTACGCGCGTACTTACCTACTATTGCTAGTAGTTGCGTTTGCGTCTAATATTCTTCAATTTTTATTTAAGCCGTACGCTAAGCCGTATGCAGACCCCCTAAACCCCCCTCTTATATACGCCCATAGGTGTTTCTATTATTAGGCTGGAAACCACACGGCTAACGGTCATACCACACTGCTTATATCATATCAATGATTTATATAATATCAATGCTTATATCAGCCGTGATTTCAACCATACCGTATATCACGCCACTTCACAAATAAATAGTGGTTGGGTCGCCGGACCAATGTTAATAAAACGTCAATTGTGATATATGTACAGATGTGACAAAATGGCGGCTGTTTCCTCCGGATCTGGACCGTTGATAAAATGAACAAGGGCGCTGTTAGAAGTAGGAACCTTTTTTACATATTGTGGATTGGATTCTAAGAACTTTTCCCAGGTTATTTTATAATAATTCTTTGAGGTATAAACTCTTTTGTAGTTTTGTAAATCTTTTGAGAAAATAAATGTATTAACCTAAGGTATAAGAAGTGAACAAGTTTCTTTTTTAATTATAAAAAAAGACTATAGTTTTACAGTGAATCTTCACGATGGTTAGCGGTGTTGTGGTCTACAATAGAGCACACCTGCATTTAAAGCAGGAGAACGGAAGTTGGAAGGTATTGGCCATACCCGTCCCCCAGATAGGTTTCATTGAACCGGATTTCCCCGACTCCTGCACTAGTAATAGAGATGCGTTGCCTCTCAGCTCTCAGCTCACTCATAAGTTGCCTCGTAATCGCTAATTGATAGTTACTCGAATTTAAACATTAAACTACTTCATTCGTTCACATTTGGGGTTGACATTTGGGTTTTGACATTACGAAATCATACCGCGATGTGTCGTGTCTCGAGGTTACCTACTCGCGTGTATTATTGAGTGAGCCAGTGAGCGAATGAACTGTTTGAAAATTTTTATACAGAATGGGAGGTTAGGAAAAATTATGATTTTGGAATGTAATGAAATAACCTCGGCACATCTCGTGAGGTGAATTTCATATCTGTCGAACAAAACGTCGCCTTAAATCGTCTCGAGTACCTCGCAAGGTAAAACAAGGGACTCCCTCATCCTTATTTAAAATTGATGAGACCATCGCTAACTAGTGATGACTCTATTGCAGGTCTTATGTGTTAAAAACTTTTGCCGTAGGATTAATCCAAAAGCTTTAAATTAACTTACACTCCAACCCTTGCAGGATTACTTACTTAATTCTATCGTAACAAATTGCTGACGCAATTAAAAGTTCGAACATCGTTGACACGAAATTTATCGGTCACCCCAAAAACCCCAATGAAAAATTCGAACAATGATCCAAAAATTTACGCTCAGCCGCTTGTTCAATGACCTATTAAAGCCTTGCTTATTTATTTTGTGTACAATTTAAGTAGAATTAGGAGTTACGACACTTAAATAGTGTTAGATAAGGTTTATTTACCCTCGAACCGACCGTTTGTAAGCTCCAAATTGTTGTCTAACGAAAGGGACGTGATAGGCTCTTAAAATTCTAGCCTAGGGTTTATAAGCTACTTATTTTTAAATAATGATGTCTAGCTAAGTCAAGAGATTAAGTTATTTAGCTTAAAAAGTTAAAGTAAGTCGTTAGAATGGATTTTGCGGTGAATTCTTCAAAATGATTATTTTGTTAGGACTATTTTTGATGTTATATTATGCTTGAAACAAACAAACTTTATTTACTTTAGTATTAGGTAACTTAAGTTTCTCGGTTTTTAATTATGAGGGCAGTACCTTTTTTATTGTATTTTAATGACCTGGTCACTTGGGCCTTTAAGTCAAGTCTTATTTGGGCAGTGTGAAGGTTTGCAGACTTGAATTATAGTGTAGTGCAGGAATTACCACCAAATAAAAAAAGACTCAGGGTCTGCTTGCAACATGCATAGTGTAGGTATACGAATAAAACTCATGATTTTAATCGACTTTCAAATAGAAGTAGGTTTAATTCGATGAGTATTTAAAAATATCCACGTTTGAGGAAATATGAATTTAATGAACATCATACAAAAGTTTTAAGAAAACCAGTCATCCAAATTCTGTTCATCTACTAAGTCTTAATGAAACAGCTCAACAATTTATAACAGACTTTTTTTATTAATAAAGATTCGCATCTGGCTGGCATTAATCAGAAAACTTAAGGCATTTCGTTTTCTCTTTATTTCGAATTCGGAACGCTTTACTTTTTTTACGTGCGATAATAATTTTGAAGTATAAAAATTTAAAGATACTTAAAAGTTTATAGATAAACAACAACAATTTTGGATTAATTTTTGGGCCCCACTTTTTTGATGATTTGGACGAGATTGGCGGCTTTGGGTTTACTCTGCTTGTAATCAACTTTTTCTTTCTACAGCAAATTTGGAATGTTAAAAAATATTCTTCAACTTTTTTAAGGGCGTTTAAAACCACGTAGAGTGTAGTACGGAATCGGGGTACTGGTCCTCTGGTTCTCTTCACTGACCATACGATAGGCGACGGTGCGAATACTGATGTGGACTAAGGGAGGTGGGGCCAATCCGTATGAGCCCCATATCTCATATTAGTCCCCTCCGCCGAGCGTATTAATTTTTGTTTTACAAAATTTACACTAATGTACACACTAAAAACGTCAATTTTTGAGGAGACCAGTGTCCCATTTCGTTGTGCCGCCCCGGAACCCTGACAGGCTGAGTCCGCCAGTGGATGGTACTACCCCACTGAAGCCGACCCATTCATATATATGGCTCAATTTTTACAATAAGCAATTACCCTTAGAAGCGTAATACCGTCGTATTAATAAAGATTTTCTTAATCATTTCGTGAGTTGTAATTACGATAATTAATTTCGTGACTCTTCGAGAAATGTTTTGAAGACGGAAATTATCGTGTTTGTTTTGTTAAGGGCTGACATATTTATACCTTTCAAACGGCAGTTTAACGAGACACAATAAAAAATATTTTTTTTGTTAAATGCCTTATTGGAATTCCATGAAGATTATTTAGGCCAGTTTTTTCCAGCTTGCTTTCGCCCATGGTTTTACCAGGATGTACGTAATTTTAACTATTTTTTAAACTCTATAAAAATCGTACTAAATGTCTAATATTATTCGTGGCCGATCGGCTTTTGCGCGAGTTAACCATGTGCTTAATAAACATACAAAATAATATTTCCGTTGTTACAGGTTAGCAGTCCAACGCAATACTTCTGGTATCGGACTACCCTCCAAATATCCGAAGACATCAACTACCCAGAGACCTTCAACTACAAAATAGCTCTCGCCCTCGTCATCGCCTGGATACTCGTGTACCTCTGCATGATCAAAGGCATCGCCTCCTCCGGCAAAGTCGTTTACGTAACTGCCACCTTCCCGTACATAGTCCTCGTAATTTTCTTTTTTAGAGGCATTACTCTTAAGGGCATGGGCGACGGCCTTATACATTTATTTACACCAAAGTGGCACAGGATATTAGACCCTGTCGTATGGCTCGAAGCAGGCACACAGATATTCTTTTCCCTTGGCCTAGCTTTCGGCGGGTTAATAGCATTTTCATCTTACAACCCTGTGGATAATAACTGTTATAGAGACGCGATTATGGTCTCTATGACAAATTGCTTAACGTCGATGTTTGCTGGCATTGTCGTGTTTTCTATAATTGGGTTTAAAGCTACTATGGTGTATGAGAAGTGTTTGGATGTGAGGAACGAGACTTTGCTGGAGGTGTTTGGGCCTGCCTTCAGGTCTATGGTGTTGCCTGAAGCTGGGCAGACAGTAACGGTAGACCTCAATGGAAACCTCACCAAGTTGGTGATGCCACATCTACCTGAATGTGATCTGCAGAAGGAATTGGATAATGTAAGTCACTTATCTCTTATTTATACTTATAACTGCTGCGACAATCGTATCGTCAAAACTTTTTTTATCTAAATATCTATGTCTGACTCTCTGATGGAGTGTTTATTTAACAATAGACTCTGACTTTGCTGACGTTTAATATTCTACTAACTTCTGCTCGCGACTTCTTCTACGTTTTCGGGATGAAAAGAAGCACATTACATGCCAACAACAACCCCAATCCTCACAACAAGCCCAACCCATTCAAAAAATGTATTAAGTACGTAGTATTTATAATATTACATGATATTACTATTATTATCTCATTTATACATTAAAATTAAATATAAAATACATTTTTAAATATATTATAAAAATAAAAAACACATCGCACTATGAGAGTGAAGGAATAGAGAGTACACCTATTTTTTTATTTTTTTTAAATCTTTATTTATGTTTAGGGGCTTTTATCCATTTGCACATACTTGTGCACTTATAATATCTCCTGCGTAGTTAGCGAATGTCTGTTGAGATAAGCCACTGTGACCGAAATTCGGTCAGGACATTATAGAAGTATAGATTAGTAAGAAGTTAGTAGGAAAAAAGATTAGTGAGATTACGTCACAACGTTCCTAAAAAAGTTCTATCCAATAGCAATTTAATCAAACGCGCCATTAGACATTTCTTCACAATCATTGGTTTTTTAAAATCGTCTTAATTATTTATCGATAACGACCACGAGATTGCTTGAATAAATAAAGAATGAATATTTGATTATTATCCAAATTTCGGATTTTGTTTGTAATTGATGGAGATTGCGGCAATAAATATTTTAAACCAAATATTATTTTGCCTTTGTTCATAATAATTGGTTCTTAAATCCTCTTAATTATTCATTTATTGATAACGAACAATAGATCGGTTGAGGAAATAAAGAATGAGTATTTGATTACGATAATATTTTGTTTTGACTGCCTCGTTGGTTTAGTGGTAGCAAGCGCGACTACTGAGCACGAGGTCCGGGTTCGACCCCCAGGTCGGGCAAAGTGTTAATGGGTTTTTCCATTAGGAAATTCTCAGTAGCAGCACGGAGTCTGGAATTTTGCCCGGTTAATGGCAATAAGCTCGCCCCCTGTTACATGGGACTTATAACATAGCCGACGAAATGTGGGTGTACTGCACACCTCTGCCTACCCCCTAGGGAATACAGGCGTGAATTTATAAAAAAAATTGTTTTTGTAACGTGACGATGATTGCATAAACTTTTTAAAATAAAAACGCGAAAAAAATTGCGATTTCATATATTTATTTTCATCTTCGATGTAGAACATAGTTTGGTTGATAAACAACTTAATGTTAGAGTTTTAAACCGTCCGTAGACCTCTGACATGGCTTTACATACCGTTAAAATATGTCAGGTGTGCTGATTTCCTCACGATGTTTTCTTTTACCATTTAGATTTATATGTACAAACTATAACTTAAAAATCTAATAATTTATTTTAACGTTTACAAAATACAATAAGATAATCTGAATAATTTCCAGCTTTTAAAAACCTACTGCAGGTTTAAAGATAAGCCTCCTCTGTTTTTAAGAAATGCTTTTCAATTTAGATTGTTAAAGATTAGTCGTTCCATATTCTGGAATTGTTTGAAAATTCAAACGCCGTTCTCTTTCTTTTTAAAAGATTAAAATGAAGCCAGTATTTTTTATTTCGGATTTTAAAAACATAACTGTTCTTTACCTACCTCCTTGTAACAAAATACTTAAATCATTAGATGGGTTTGTGGCCAGTTGTTGGTATTTATCAAGCTCTCATAAGGTCCCCAGCTTGGCTTATCGACTATCATTTAAGTAGTAACCGCTGTCCAATGCTTAACGTTCTTTCGAGGCACGGATACACCCGAAATGTAATAAGGTAGATGATCTGACTGTTTAAATTTATACAATATCAGAATGAGATTTAATACTAGGTAGGTAGTAGGTACGTCTAAAACGGGTTTATATTGTTGGCTAAGCACTTAATAAAAATAAAGTTATTTCTATGTAACGGCCAAAGATATTGTATTTAATATTTCTATGGTACCTAACGGCTAACAAATTTCACACAGATCTTGCTATAATGGATCAAGTACTCATTTTGTACAGTAGTCATCATTCCTATTTTAAGTGGTCAGCAATCAAGAATCGCTTAAAGGGTACCTACTAGTAATACTCTCGAAAAGGGTACTACTTAATGGATCTTGGTACCACAACGCCACGAGCTCGTTTCAAGAAATATAAAGTAAATCTTACTTTCTCTTTTACAGACCGCCTCAGGCACCGGCCTCGCGTTCATAATCTTCACCGAAGCCATCAACCAGTTCCCTGGCGCCCAGTTCTGGTCCGTCCTCTTCTTTCTCATGCTATTCACTTTGGGGATAGACTCCCAATTCGGGACCCTAGAAGGGGTAGTAACCTCTATCGTGGATATGAAGTTATTCCCGAATTTGAGAAAGGAGTATTTGACAGGAGGACTGTGTCTGCTTTGCTGTCTCTTGTCTATGGGATTCGCTCATGGTGCTGGCAGTTATATCTTCTTGCTGTTTGACATGTACAGCGGGAACTTTCCGCTGCTGATCATCGCCTTCTTCGAATGTATTGGGATCGCGTACGTGTATGGTGTTAAGAGGTGAGTCAAAGTTATTAATATAAAATATAACATTACGTATATTTTTACTCTTATTTAACAAAGAGGCAAATGAGTTTTGTTTCTTTAAAAAAAATACATATTTTAATGGCAAGTAAGCTTATTGATTAGATTTAAAGTTTTAAAAATAAAAGCCTGTAATGAATATGATTATTTACTGCTAAAAGGTCTATAGGTACAACACAATAGCACAGTATAAAGAGCTCTTTCCCTACAGTAGTCCAACGAACACGTCTAGACAGAGCAATCGTGCGGGGTGTGTGGAGCGGGGGACGGAGGGGGGGCCGCGGCCGGCAGTACCTTTTTCCATACACCATTCGGGTACTACACCGTCATTTGTTTTTAGTGGGTGGCACATTTTATTTATTTTAATTTTGAATGTTGATTCAATTTTTCAACGGGTGTGTTGATTATAAATAATTATGACATTAATTTTGAGATCCAAGATGGCGGATACAAGTTTTTGAAAAAACTCAATATGGGTATCGTTTTCGAGGTTTTCAGGGGTGGTGATTACGAATTTGACATTAATTATTTAGAAATCCAAGATGGCGGATACGAGTAAAAAAAAACTATATGGGTATCGTTTTCGAGGTTTTCGGGGGTGGTGATTACGAATATGACATTAATTTTGAGATCCAAGATGGCGGACGTGGGTTTTTGGTAAAAATCAATATGGGTATCGTTTTCAAGGTTTTCGTGGGTGGTGATTACGAATTTGACTTAATTTTGACATCCAAGATGGCGGACGAGAATTTTTAGTAAAAATCAATATGGGTATCATTTTATAGGTTTTCGGGGGTGGTGATCACGAATATGACATTAATTTTGAGATCCAAGATGTCGGACGCGAGTTTTTAATAAAAGTCAATATGGGTATCGTTTTCTAGGTTTTCGGGGGCGGTGATAACAAATATGACATTAATTTTGAGATTCAAGATGGCGGACGCGAGTTTTTAGTAAAAATCAATATGGGTATCGTTTTCTAGGTTTTTAAAATTAACGTTTATCCCGCAATATTGGCATCTCCTCCTAGACCCCGTAAATTACCTTCATTCATATAAAATAAAGTCAAAACCGCGGTCTCGCAAAATTCCGTAAGATTCACGAAAGCCCCCTACAATTACGCAAAGTTATCGTAATTCTTGTAGAATCCCGTAATTCTGTAAAATTTCCGTGAATCCTATAAAATTCCCATAACCCGAACGGGAATATCCGAACCAAAGGTAATTAAATTTGACATAGACAGCATGGGACCAATAGAAGATAGACATCGATTTTCATGTACCTACCTACTTATAGAAAAAAAATTACATGCGGACGAAGTCACAGACAACAGTCTAGTCATAGGGCTTGAACTTCGTATAGATTAGCTAATTATTTATTCCGTGTTAGAAAATCAATATTTTTTTTTGTTTTTAGTTTTGTGTCAACCCTAACACTTTTTACATCGAGACGAATGTCTAGACGTTGTCGGCATTTCCGAAAACATCAAACGCGTTGACTGACTGTATGATATCTAGACTGTGACAATAGTAAGTACATTAGCCATAAATAATAAAAAAACCACTTTATTTTATTCTATTCAAAAGAGTTTATCGATAAAAGTACCTACAAATAAAGGATGAACGGAAATGTGATACGGATAAATTAAATGCTAACACAAGTAACTACAGGAAGCCTCTTTATTGAACTTCCTAACTTGGCCGGGTTAACAAGCTAACCTGAATGTTGGTAGAGGTTTGTTGATTTAGGACACTTCAGCTTTGTCGATACTTTGAACTAGTATTTTTGCCCTCACCAATCCAATTTTAAGTTCCCTTAGACATTGTCTTAAAGGTAAAGTACAGTCGGTAAAGAAGTTAGGTTACAACTTTACAAGGGGGCTTAGCCAAGTTGCCTATCTGCAATCGCTAACGCTATAGAAAACGAAAGAAATGTATAGGATTATCGTTATGTCACGTGATCAAAACAAACGAATAGAACGATTGTAGATAGTCAACTTGGCTAAGCGCCCAGGGGGACAGTGTCGCAACAATACAGCCCAAGCACAGGGCACGATGACCAGACCAGGTTTAAGTTTTGGGTCACCTATGGGCGCAGTATAGAAAAAGCGGGCGCATAAAAAGCTGGTTACGTTAAAGAAAGAAAAAAAAAGTTTTATTTTGCAACCTCAAACATAAATAGATAGATAAAACATTTATTTAAATAAACGTGGATATTGGATGTGAGAGGCCAAAATAAAGTGCCTATCTCAGCTGTTGATTCAGCAAGTTGAGATGCTGCACTGGTTTTTTGATAGGCCCAATGTTTGAGGTCTCAGACACTGAGAACAGACTACGGTACTTGTTTTTTTGTAGAAGTTTGTAGGTATGGTAGTTTTGGTAATACCTTTTCAGAAAATATGATTAAATTAAATTAATAATTATATTCATGAGATTTTGAAAAAATGTCAAACATCACTAGCAGTCATGCCAACCTAACTCATTTGCCAGCTGTACAACGATAAAGGGCATTTGTCACGGTTCAGCGATTGTTGCGGGTCCAAATTCCGCCCGTATTTTCAATTTCCTTAATATGTAGGGACTTTAATTGAATAAAAATCATCACATAATACTAACATTTGATTATGAAGACTTTTTAACTATTCTGTGTCCTTTACTTAAATTGAATGCAAGTACCTACTCGGTTTAAATTAAATGGAAGTTAAACGGAAGATCGGATTTACTAAACTTTTAAGACTTGGTTTGAGTTTAAACCGTCTAAGCTCAACGTACAACGTACCGGTTTAAAAAAATCAGCTGTTCCATACATTTATGTTCACATGATGATGTTCAACAAAATGTATGGCACAGCTGCTTTTTTTTGGGGGGTTGGTCCCATAGTAAAAGTTGTTCATAATGATGAGTTTTATGACCCCTTTTAAGGATGCTTGTGTTTTACAAATAACCCTGTATACAAAGTTTCTTGTAAATGGAAATCTCATGAAAATCCCGGGGTACTTTACTTACGTAAACTCCACAATAAATAAGATTAAACTGATCTGTGTGTGGAGGTCAGTCAATCGTGTGAAGGGCCAATCTGATAGGGGATAGATTGAGACGGAATAAGAATAGACGTTTTGCTACGTAAGAGCGCCATTTTAAATGTAAGGGTAACAATTCAAGAGAATACAATATATGTATAAGGTGCTTCTAAATTATCTGCCACGGCTGCAATGGGAGATAATGTTGGTTATTTATATTACAATAGTAAAGTATTTTTTTTTTATCTAACTTCATTTTTTTTTCCTCTTTTGCCTGCGTTTTATTGCGTGTAGGTCTAATTCTGCTCCATGCTCCAATTTTGTTTTCACTATTCCGGGGTACGAAATTTCTACACTATTCTAATCTATATACCCAATACTTTCTCCCATTGCAACCGTGGCAGATAATTTAGAAGCACATTATATTATCCTTAATTATATCCTGAAATAACCAACATAATTATACTTAGGTTAACTTAGGTATATACAAATATAGTAAAAAGATATTATATGAAATATAATTTAATAATAATATAAATTTATAAACAGGATACTTCCTTTTTTTATCTTTCTGGTATGGTTGATGAACAACCTTGTGGTCACAGTTTAAACACACCGTTGAAAAATCTCTCAAGTGAGCTTGTTCGATGTTTTCAACGACGAAAAATTTTTTTTAATAATACTATTTTTACTCCATGAATTGAATGACCATATAGGTCGTCCTAATAGAGAATTCTTTACTTTACTTACCAAAGCTAATTAGTATAAATTAATTAATATTTTTGAGCACAAACCGAAAACATACGATATTTTCAATTAATAAATTATTATTTACCCTAAGTCTAGACTGAGGTGTTCCTAAGAAATATTTCGCGAAATATTACACCAATTTATTCAAAGTAAGTATTCAGACAAAAACATTAAAACAATTAAAAGTATAATTAATAATTTGTATTAAAATCGTTTACCTAAATTGTTCATTTTCCGTCTAAAGAGTCCCCTTCATTCAATTAATTCTTAATTGGCGATAATTTGACAAGCTTTTGCTTGGGGCTGTAAACAGGTGGGATAGGTACCATTAATTTTGTATTGGAAAAGGTAATACAACGTGAACGTGTATCTAACCGAGGACGAGATTGTTTTAACCACACACCTTCCTAATAGCACAATTCTATTAGTTCTACCTAAGTGGGCGGTAAGCATTAATTTTCCAATGCAGAAACATCTTGAATAAAGTATCTGTTAATCAAAAAAAAAAATTGTCTCGCTTAGGAATCAAACCCGCGTCCCTAAGCACATTTGGCGAATCAACGTGTCAAGCAATGGGACAGTTTAAAATAACCTTCAACATTCTTACATTGCAATCTCATAAAAAGAAAGAAAATGCTTGCATAAAGCTACATTATAGAAAAAACAACCTTGATACAATAACAAAAGAAGTAATAACAGATCCATGGACAAAAATTAAAAAAAAACAAGACAGAAAATCAAGTTTTTCTTGTGTGTATTGCATGCAGCAATGATTTTAAGATAGGATCAAGAGTCCCCAAGAGTCTGCTACGTAGCCTTAGTACCTTATGCTCACCTACCTGATATTATACCTGGTAGCCTAGTGGTATGACCATCGACTTACAAGTCAGAGGTCTCGAGTTTCGATTCCAAAGCGCGCACCTCTGACTTTTCGTAAGTTATTAATACGCACATGTTTTATAAATTAGATAATTATCAGTTGCTAAAAACGGTGAGAGAAAAAATCGTGATGAAACCAGCACACCTGAGAGATTTTTTAATGGTGTGTAAAGCCATGTCAGAGGCCTACGAGCGGTTAACTCTGACACCAGGTTGTTCATCAACCATACGATAAGAAGACCTACCTGATGCAGGTAGGTAGACCTAGGTATGTTGTAACAAAGACGCCTACAACATACCTAGGTGTGTACCTATGTTGTAGGCGTCTTTGTTTATAAGCATATAGCTTATAAACAAAGACGCCTACAACATACCTAGGTGTGTACATTATATAGGTTAGCCTAGTAACTATGTGGGTAGTATTCATGTTGCGTAATATTCCTTTGAAGTAGCTTTCTGACGTCACAGTTCTACAAAGCTGTGTCCACAAGTGCATAGTCGCACAAGACGTGCAGTTTTACAGTACCTACTCTTTTTTATAGAGATGGACTGAAACTATTTTCGCATTCAATAATATCGAAATTAGGATGCGTTCACTTAGTATTCGGCTCGGTACAGCTAAAGAATGGAGTACCATTCCAGTAGCATCTGTATTTCGAAGACACAAGGGATTTAATTTAGGAATTTTCAAATTGTTATTGAAACGGTATTTTAAAAGCAGATGTCCTTCTTCTTGACCACAATCTTGCTTATGTTGGAGTGATATGTTATATGTTATGTTATATGATTTAGTCCGCGAGGATTTCGGATATTGCATTTCTTACAAGGAAGTAAACATTAAGAAAGAGTAAAATATAAAATATAAAGTAAAGTATTATGTAAATAGAGTAATTAAATATTGGGGCACTAAACATCTTCTCTGAGCGGGGCGATCAGGGGTGAAATTATCAAAAAATCCTTTCAAAGTGCACCTCTAGGTTTCTGAATAAATATTTCCTTTAAACAAGTCTTTATGTCCACCGATTTAGGCTTGTCTGTCAGACAATCAGTTAATTAAGTAGGTACTGTTTTCTAATATCGAATCTATTTATAACTACGTTTATATAAATAGATTTATTATGTACTAGCTGTCGGGTACGACTTTCAGGTTAAAATGTTGAGAATGAGAGGGCAGGTAGAGGTAGAGTAAGGTAGGATAGGGGTAGGGTAAGGTAGGGGTATGATAGGGCGGGGTAGGGTAGGGTAGGGGTAGACTAGGCAGCTGGTGTTGAAAATGAATTAGCTAAAGCAATCTACTGATGGATACTTCGCTTACTTGTAACGTTAATTAATTTCTGAAGTAGTCTTGTTGACTAATTAGTTGTATTAAAATACAAGACTAATAGCAGTCTAGCTTTTCGTTGCGATGGAAGGAAATAAGAATTAATTATTCCTACTTATTAATCCTAGAAACGTGTACCTTATTTTTTTTTTCATACTTTTCAAGCGTGTTTTGTTTGTTATCATAAAAGTAGCAGAAGTAAAAATAATGAACGTAAATAAATTTTTCTATGGAACCAATTACGAAAACCGGAAACAAATTACCGCATTGCATTTTCAAGTACCTTATCCGTGATTTTTTTTTCATTTTATTAACTGTCAAAATGACAGTTGTTCATGATATCAATGACATATTACTCCAAGAAATGTCTGTACTTAATAGATCTGAGTTCCGGAAAAAAATTGATATGTTACTTTAAAAAAAAATCTTATTTAGAGGCAAGATGAAATATAAATACTTTATACCTTTATTCTTTCTACAATCATTTTTACTTATAAGGTTTACGAACCTTTTACTTTCACTTGAGACTGTTTACTTTGCACTTTGAGAGGCTTTTCCACAGGATGTCGATTGTAAAAGTTGGAAACTTCAATTATAATTTTGTAACGCTTCTAGGCACGTTGTTCGCAAGAGATGTTTATTTTTATCAGTCTTGGTGCGTGACTCTTTATTTTTTTTCGAATTCAGCAAATACTGCGATTTTATAGATATTTCAAAAATCCTTTTTTGATACCTAAAGAAATGATAATTATGTGAACAAGATAAAGAATAAACAAAAAGAATTGGCCGTATTTCTTTTTTCTGTTTATATTAAAATTTTTGTACTATCCAAAAATAATATCTACCTTCAGGATATTTTTTATGTAATATACAAAACGAACAAGCTTTCGGAGCACTTGATGGTAAGCAGGAAAGCGCTGAAGCATTGCCAACCTGAAGATATGATAAGATGGTTTATTTTGCAAATTTTCAAAATCGTCACTCACCGTATGAAACAGCGTTACTTCTTGACGGATTTTCTGATAATTTTGTGACGCCGTAGTATTTTCTAGCTGCAGTCAATTCTTGGCTACAGCTAAACCGTACAACAAAAATTAAAAAAAAAACCATAAATTCCAGATTTGCGGACGACATACAACTGATGACGGGTCAACGCCCAGGGATCTACTGGTTGATCTGCTGGAAGTATCTATCCCCACTGGCAATGCTGTCCATCCTTATATCTTCATTCGTGGAGATGGCAACCGAAGGGTCGGCGTACGACGCCTGGATCAAGGCGATAGGAGATACGGAGCGGAAGCCCTGGCCGATATGGGCAGTACTCTTGGTGCTAGTTCTTATACTGGCTTCCGTGCTTTGGATACCAGTATTAGCAATTTGCAGGTTTGTATCCTCAACCTCCTTGCCAGTGACGTAATTTAAGATTCAGCGCCCTGGGCCTTACGATTCGCCACCATATATAGCCCCAGCATCTTGATCTTTATCAAACTTACAACTTAATGAGTGTTAGTTTTGTTAATTTTTATTAGGGAGGCTTTTTAAAC
This sequence comes from Protodeltote pygarga, assembly GCA_936450705.2. Lineage (NCBI taxonomy): Eukaryota > Metazoa > Arthropoda > Insecta > Lepidoptera > Noctuidae > Protodeltote > Protodeltote pygarga. The sequence continues at coordinate 13,076,915 of OW388261.2, forward strand.
GGTTTTACTTAGCTTGACCTGTTTGTTATTTAGTTCAAATTTAGTAATTGATATTTCATCCCCTTTCTATTGGCAGATTGATCTGATATTTGGTACACAGCTTTTGTTTTGATGACAAAACCGTTTTACGTAAAAAGATTTTTTACTTATATTATTATAAATTTCTTCGGGCATATTAAAGTAAATACACCTCTGCTCTAAAACTAAAACCCATTTATATTCACTCAAACTTTCCAGATACTTTGGCATCCCTATAATTGATGACGAAGAACGCGCCTGGTTCCCTGCCGAGGAATTGCGTGACTTCCACGGGATAGAACCAAGACCTGTCTCCACGATGGAGACCTTATTATTCTGCACCAGACCTGATGGCTCCGAGGGTTGCTGCTGGCCAGGATGCTGCGAAACTGATGATGAAGAGTAAATAGTACCTTTATGTAACAAAAAAAATGATCGTATAGACTCATCGTTTTAACTGATGCTGTTAATTTGGTAAGAACTAAAAATTATGTGGTTCTTAAGAAAAATTGTAGGTAAATATCTATTTTCATCTGAGAAACCGTTACGACTGTTTAAACCATTTTGTTCTTCGTCATACTTTTAGATAATTACGGGGAAATGACAGGTTTGCAAATGCAAAATAGTTCTCGAATGACTTTTAGTTCAAAACTAGTCGGGCAAAACCGAAATCAATCGAAAGTCAAGCTGAATAATACCTAACAAAACATGTATCATGGCTTACGAAAGTTTTTGATCTAAGATTGCAATGATGCGTTTAAAATTACCATAGCGTACATGTAATATAGTTGCATTTGCAATCTAAGATTCACAACAAACTGCCTATAAAAATTAAAATATTTTTGAAGAGTCCAGAACTCAGGATCAAATATCTGCAGATGCTGACCCTGAACATATCTCACTTCAAGAATAGTTGAGCAGTGAGAATCACGACTTCGAATCTAAGTCAAACCAAAGTATACTTAATCAGGAAAGTTATTTATTCAAATCTTAGCTAGATGTCTGTATTGAGATCATTAGCTGTGTCATGAAGCCAGGTTTCATTAAAAGAATAATCGGATTGAAATTTTATAAGAGATGCGGGGATATGAAAATAACTGCATTTCGATGTTATGGATAAAAGAACGTTGATTTATAATAAAAAACTTGTAAAGAATGGTGTTTAAAATTAAACATATCCAAAAAATGTAAGTAGTCCATATCTAGAATCATATCCTGCCGTTTGTATGAAATCTACATACTGTTGAATTTTTATAATATTTACTACTTATAACATTTTAGTAACTGAATAAAAAATAGATTAAAATATTCGTCTTCGAAAAAAGCCTATTATATAACGGCTGAGATGAATAATAATTTATTGACAATAATAATAAATTTTCTGACAATAATAAATAATAAAAATACTCTTGTAACTTTTGTTACTTATTTAAAATGTTGCTATTGCTATATTTTTATTGTTGAAGACTGTATTTTTATATATTTTATTAATTTAAAAATTAAGAAAAGACAATATCTGAAAAGTACTCTAGCTAAAGTCATTAATTTTTTTTCGGATTTTTCTATTTTACTTAGATTATAATGCCATGATGATTATAAAGCTGTTATTTTAAAAAAGTAAGTACTTATAATTTATTTTTTAGTACTTAAGTAAAAAAAATATATTGGTCTACTGAATTTGTAATAATTGACAATAAAAAATACTATTTAGTTGCTTCCAAAATAATGTAAATATTTAAATAATATTGTTGTTTGTATAGTATAGTATTTATGCAAATATGTCCACACATTAATTTTAAATTACAAACTGCATTTAGACGTGGACGTTGCATGTAAGATTGACAATAAAATATTAAAAATAAATAACTACCCACCTAAGTGCGACTACGAATACTTGAATGTTGCATTAATTTGTATCAATAATTTTATATTAATTATATCTAGGTGTAGGAAAAAAATCCGGTAGGGACATTTTTATAGATTGTTTTGTACATAGAGTATTCAAGAAAATATAGAGTGATAACGTCAACCACATTGCCTTGTGCGGAACGAAAGCAGGTCTCACCATAGAAATGTTAAAATGTCATTTTTTCAAATTATGTTTTCTAGACGTTTTTCAAAATTTAACTCAGCAGTTAACAGTTAACCATGATATAAGCTAAAATGTAACTTTTTCCCTCGTGGAGCCTAGTTAAACCGCAGTCGATCGAGGTATGATCGCAAACGGAGCTCGTGTTGCGGCCGCGTTGTTCATACCCGTGCTCACAGTTCATACTTCTATAGGGTTGCTCTATATTTTCTTATATACTCTAAGGTTTTGTACAATAAATAAGCAACTACCAACCTTTGACAAACGCCTCAAGTCTCAGTGGCTATCAATACGGGATGGAACGAGGACGCAATAGATTTTCAGTTATTCGCCCATAATATGGGGGGAGCTTATGGGATCGAGAAGCATGGCAAAGGTATGGCTGTCTCTTGATGAGTGTAAAGCTTTTGATAGGGTGAATATGACAATATCAGTGCACAGTTGCACACACCGGCCTCATTAACATTTACAAGATGTTACAATCATTCATTCAAGTAGTTTAGTGTTAACGTGTTTTGCCACATGTTTTTATGTATTATTTAGATAATAAAATAACAATAGTAAATATATAAAAAAATGTTAAATTTAAAAAATTATAATAATTTATGTGAAATGTCATCGTCAAAAATTATCTAAACATAAAAAATAGTCGTGTTATTATCTCTCTGTGGTATTTTGTACATAGTAAGAATTTCTTTAACGGGCTGACTATAAGTCAGCTTAGGTCAGCTTTGCCTTTCTGGGAATTTAAAACAGCAATTTTGAGTAAAGATTCCGAAGCTCGCATCTTATTTTACGGGACTAGAAGAAAACAATGCAAGTAAACTTTTGTCCTTTTGAAGTATTGACATGGGCGTCATGGGCGTAGCTATAACTTTCACATGAGGGAGGATCCAAAAATGTACCCAAGACAAACTAGTTTTTACCCGAGCTTCACACAGATAATTTCACAATATGCGGTGCGTGGGTAAAGGGGGATGCACTGTCTGCGCGTACTTACTATCGCTCGTAGTTGCGTTTGCGTCTAATATTCATCAATTTTTATTTTAGCCGTATGCTAAGGGACGGGGGTCCGGACCCCCTAAAGCCTCCTATATACGCCCATGAGTATTGTGAATAATGGACTGCACAAATGCATTATACTAATACGATAAAGTTAAAGTTTGATGTGATATTGATCGTTGTTATCTTACTGAGTATTGCTAGATATTTTATATTTTAAAACTATAAACATTTGCGTAGAAAGAAACGTTACATAAATGGTGGCCGATCATCCGCCATTGTTCCTTCACAGCTTCTTCTTAGCCCTTTTTAAAACGTTAGATATACCCCTACGGCAGTTGCGTTTAAAAATATATAATGATTTAATCAAGGTTCGCATAATGTCTACGCGTTTAGATTTATGCAGTAAATATTTACGTCACAAAAGACGCACAATGTTTACAAAATGTGGACCGAATTTGCCTCGATTTATTTTTTATTTTTAGTTTAGCTATAATTATGTATACTGGTTAAATGTAGATAGTGGTTGATTACTTCTGATTGGGCATTGTAAATAGTTACTGAGGTAAATATATTTAATAATAATATATATAAACTCATTAGGACTTTCTTGAAAATTATGCACTAATAATAACGCCAATTGATGTTGTTACCTATGCATTAAGATTATAAAGGTTTAAAATACATACTTTTAAGACTAGTTAAGCAAATATATATATAAATGTGTATCGTATTTATTTCTATGTAAGTATCTGTGTAGTATATTTTTAATTTTCTAGAAACCATACTGTTACTTGTACCGTGTTTAGTCCTATTCATAACGGACATAATACGTCGCTTGAGTCCTGAAATTAGTCGAGCTAGGTTTAACTTCCATCGACTCCGAAACTATAGTAAGTTGGTCAACTAGTTTCAATTAATTCCGAAACGAATTAGGTTTTTAGTGTTATTTTTACTAAACAACCATATACAAAAGCGTTCGTTCTTGTTTGTTGTACAGTCAAGAATAATTATTAATTTGTATATTACCTACAGTAAAAGTAGACAGATATTTAATTGGTGTCAATTAATTACTGTAAACTTGTGTAATAATAAAAATTTAACACTTAATATTGCGGAACTTATAAAATATGACGATGTATAGTCGACTATAAAATTGCTTTACTACTTTTGCCAAAAACTTCCATCAAAATTAAATTTTACTAAGACTTACTGTCCAAATTATGACATTATCTGCCACTTGGTCTTGCAAGCAAAAATAGACTGTTGTAAAGCATTTTATGGTCGACTATACCTACATTGCTTCAAAGTACATATCTAATTAACGCTATTTCTAAGGAAGGCATATCTTTTTGAACATGGTGCTTGATGAGCGAAATAGCCTAGTTGTCAAAAGTCTTCTTATTTTAAACAAACGTCAGTAGGTACCTAAATCTAAACTTCACATTTCACGCTGCCGTTTGATGGTCGCGGGCCGGATCAACGCTTCGCGGGCCGGAGATGGCCCGTGGGCCGTAGTTTCTCCATCTCTGGACTAGGGTATTGAAAGACTTGTGCGGTATTCCCTGACTAAGTTGCGCAACAACGGCTAACTTCACAGAGCGTTAAGATTTTCAGCTGTACTGTAAGCTGTAAATAAATAAAAGCTATTCTAAATTAATAAAAATATACATGACATTTGAATTCATCTGACCGACCTTGCATAATACCATTTTCTTTTCATGATAAGGTCAAATACTACCTACACATATCTCAACAATCTTTATCTTATGAATAAGATTTTAAATATCCATTGTAGATGTTTAGCTTGATAATTTTGTATAGTAATATATTAGTAACATATTAATAATAATGTAAAGAATGAGAATGTATCGATGTTTATGAACAAATTTAAGGCCATTCGCTGCGTTAAGTGGGAAACGCGGATATCTGCATAAGTGTTCAAGCTAGGCTTCAAAATCAAAATATCTTTATTTGTAGAACATAGGTGACTCATGAGGTACAGATAGTATTCATGTATAGGCTTAGAATACGTTTGACGCAGGTCCACAGGACCTACGGTTGTTTCAGAAAGTAGGTACATACTCGTATTGTGTTAAATAGGCTGGGAGAGTCGGACATAACACATACATGATTTTCCACAAGAAAAAAAGAAAAAATAAAGCTATAGGTAAATACCTTGTGTAGAAAAAATTATACATATACGGTAATTAGAATTATGTGTCTAAAAAGAAGTATTTTCAGTACCTAACCTGCTCGCGGCCTTTCCCTTGCGTTCAAGCTTAGCGCAGCGGACGGTTTAAAATTCGCACTGTCATCGACATTAATTTATTAGTGACGTAGCTTAGGTATCTAGAAAATGTAAAAATATTTTTCATTTATTCCAAAAACCGGGGTCCATAAATTCTATTCAAAGGGCTATTGAGGTTGCCACATACTGGTCAAATAAAATTTTGAATTGAATTGGGTCTTGACTCAACAAGAAGAACTACAAAATAAATATTATACCTACAAATGTCGTAGGTACTCGTTGGTGCACTTGTTTTAATTAGGTTTTTGTATAAGTTGTGTCGAGTCGATGATGGCTGCGCAGTATGTTAGCATATCAGATAAGGCGGTTAGTAATAGTTCCGCGATGAGGATAAATATAGGCTGTTTCAATTCAATTTAATTTGTGTTAAGTAACTCTAACTCGTCTAAAAAATGTTCATTTCAGAATGTATATCAAAAGGTCAATAAAAGGAATCTAAACATTGCGTTACTGACTCACAATCTCATGAACATTAAATTTTATTGAAACAGACTTCAAATTCTATCGTGAATATATTGTTGTTTCTGTGTAAGTAATATGCCTAATAACGTGTTGATGGTAAATAAACGTTCTGAAAAAAAGTATCGTTTTCTTTTTACTACGTCCATAGAGCGCCTGCCAGAAATAATAGATACCTACTTCCTGGCGGTGACATTATTGTTTTCTGCGAAGTCTTTATAAGTACTTAGTAGGTATTTTTTAAATTTAGCATACAATTTCGTACATATTTTAGACATTAAAGTTTGTATAAAGTAATATCTCGGCTAGAAAGTAGGTATGACTCCCCTCAGAGTTTGGACTATACCTACCTGCATTTCCCAAACTATGGCTCGCGACCCACTGGCGAGTTGCGCGCGAATATTGGGTGGGGCCTGAAATAGGACGATACGTCGACCAATCGGGCCAACAGCCTACATTCAGTTATGTTCCTTTTTTTGATGACATCTAAGTGAATCCTGAAGTGAAGTTTTCGTTAGTTGGGTTGGGTCGCGCTCCAGTCAACTTTGGGAACCATTGGAGTAGACGGTAAGGATATTAAGGAGATAACAGATAAAACCGTCTAAGTTTAAAAGAGAACTATCAAAATGTATAATAATTCCATTTATTTATTGCCTTTACTCGGAGTTAGGTACTCAAAATAATATCAGATCCAGCTTATCCTAAATCATCGCTCTAATACGCCCGAGAGCTAAGCTGCTGTTATTTTGGGTTAAATTATCTTAGCTAGAGGCCTTTTAGGTTTCGCTAGAGTCCAGTAATCAGTCTGAGTTCTCTTTGACGAGAGAGAGGGTCAGCAACAAGTAATCTGTTCATTATTATTTAGTAGTTACCTAGGTACAGCTTGGCAAAAGAGTCCGATGCGATGCGGTGACAGCTGGAACTAAAAATTAAAATCTTAAAAACTAAGTCTGTGAGTAGGTACTAAATTAACTTAGTGTACCATTTGATTATATTTGATAACAAAAAATTCGTCATAGAAATATGTAAGCACTAAATAACTTGTAATTTTGAATTGTAGTGTGAAAAGTGCGCCAGCGGCACCCCCAATTTTTCCAGACTCTTTTTTGCCAAGCTGTACCTAGTAGTACAGTTTGGCAAAAAAGACTGCAAAAATTGAGGGCGCCACTATCAAACTTCACATACTACAACTTTTTTGTCATGAGTTTTTTGTCATTAATTATAATCAAATGAAACATTTTTATGTAATTTTAGTACTCACAAACTTAGTTTTTAAGATTTTTATTTTTAGTTCCAGTTGTCACCGCCTCACTCTTTTTTGCCAAGCTGTAAATGAAGTTTGAAAGTGAGGGTAAATAAATAAAATAATATTTAAGCATTGAATAACTTTTATTTCAACTTCAAAGACACATTATAAGTAATTATATTTAGTAACTAACTATTTATTGCTAATCAAAATCAACCCAGTCTTATTTCGTTGTGGGTAAAAAAATATTTTTTCTTTGTAAGTATCTAATTTGCATAGCTACCTACTATCAATATTAAGAATTTAAGGTACATACAGTTACATGAGGTATTATTTTTGGATTAATTAATCATGTCTTTAATGATTAAATAGGTTACATTTAAGGCTAAGGGCTTATGCACATGAGTTTACCTGCGCTTGCGCCGTAGAAATTGGTGCGAAATCCGCCATTTGCACAGTCCCTAATATTGGCGGTAAATATAAATAGTGGAAGAACTAATATGATTATACTGGAAGATATAACTGTCAAGTGTTAATTAAATATTTACCTTAACCTATTTCAAAAGAGCTGAAAATAGTATGCAAGAGAATTTTCACTAGATAACGAGTTTAGAGAATAATCAACCATATATCAAAGAAATAAGGTCGAAACCCGTTATCGAATGTTAAACTCGTGAAGTTGACAGAACATTTGACTTTTTGAACGAATTTCAAACTTATTTCTTATAAGTTAAGGTTCAAAGTTTATATTTAAATCTTTTTATCGACCATACCGTAGTATGTACTGTATTCACAGCTAACTTTAGATTATAACACAAGTTTCTAATAAGTACTGGTAAGTTCTTATGAAGAACACCTTGGCAAGTCTTAACATAGGTATAAATAAGTAAGATCCAGCGGCGAACAGCATTTCTGAAGATATTATATCAATGTAATTTATAGTGATGGCTATAACGAATAAATTTCACTAATTAATATAAGTAATATAAATATTTCAATAATTAAATAAACTGTTGTGTTAAGTAAAAATAACACTAATTAAAAACTGCTTTAGTTATAATTAGGTATTGATTTTAATATATTTTATAGCTTAGTAATGCCTTAGAAAAATAGTTTAATTTTATGTAAAATTTTATTGGCTATTTTATTCTTCTATTTTGCAATTACCAACAACAACTAATTAAACCCTTCGCGCGGTAGCTACGAGAGCCATCTATTATCGAAACTTAGTACCTAACGTACAAAACACAAAGACAAATAAAATTAGAAACACAAAAGCTTAGACTCGTAATAAATAGTAGTTATAGACTGTGGAAGATGCATATTTTAAAAATATAATTTCTGTTGAATTACTTAATACAAATTTTATAGTTATCTAATCAATTTAAAGTATATTTGTTGAAGTCATTCTCTAAGCATTGCATTATATACTTTATTTCAATGAGTTAAGTTATAAATTGTTACATTTCAAATTATATGCCGTGCCATACAATCAGAAATTTTATGATTACTTCACGATCAAATCAACTGTCTACATTACCTATGTAGTACCTCTTATATAATTTTAAAGGTGGGAATATGAATAGATAGATTTACTATAAAAACTAATTAATAAGGAACTTCAATGAGGTGGTTACCCAATTCCTATCATTTTGTGAACAAATTAATATTTTTTTATATAGCATGAAAATTATGGATAGCAGCGTTTTAGCGTAAAAATCTGATTCTATCTAATTGGTATAGATAAATCTTAAATAGGAAAGCACACAGTTTACCAACATAAAGTTACAATTTTCTTCAATTTATACTATGCTCTTTGGACATTAACAGTACACATGAAAAGAAACAACATCATCAATGGTGAAAATCAATTAACTAAAATAATGATAAGTGATTAATCTCATTAGAATCATGACAAAAATATTAACTTATAATGGAATAAATAGCAACGTTCTTAAAACTAATCTTATTCCATCTTAAAACAAGGTAATAATAATAATCTCCTGACCGAATTTTGGTCACAGCAGCCAATCTAAACGGAGACTAGCCAACTATGCAGGAGATATTATAGTGCACAAGTCTGTGCGCAAACACAGGTGCACTCTCTATTCCCTCACTCTCATAGTCCGATGGGACGGCCTTCCGACACGATCGGAGAGAGATCAGGCCAAAACAAGGTATCACATTAACCTCAAGGTTACAGTGTTATTGCCTTTCATATTGTTGAACAATAATTTCCTATTGTGTCTCATCTCCAACTTTCATGAATTAAACTATTTTGAACTACAGGCTACATAACAATATGGAATAAGTCCAAGAATATAGTGTAAATTGACCTAAAGTTTCTACCTAAAGTGGTTTGATTTTTTTTAATAAGACTAAAACGGACTAACTACGTATTTAAAGTTAAACAAACACTAAATTTGTTCACTACTATCTGCGTCCCTTTTTTCAGTCTCAGCTTTTTTCATTTTCTTAGCCTTTATATCTGCCATAGTCTGTTCAATCGACCTCTGATCCTTTTTATTCTCACTAGGAACCTCTCCGTAACTTTTATTGACATTTGTTTTTTGTGCTGCATCTATAGCAGCCTCCTGACCAATCAGATGTGCATATTTTTGCTTATAGAATGTACCGCTTAATTCTTCTTTACCTCGCTTACGTTTTCTATTTTTTTCTTCTTCTAAATCTAAAGTTGCTTGCTTTCGTCTCTCAATATGTTCTAGGGCCATTTCTGCAGCTTTGTCTTCGTCCCAAACTCCTCCTGCCCTTCGTACTGCTAATTCATCTTCTGATGGCCCATTGTCTTTGAGGTATATAACTGAGTAACGGTCTACATTTTCTTGGCCAAAAGAAAAAACTTGTAACCCAGCTATTTCAGAAACATCTCTAATAATAGATCTGTACATTTGTTCCATAGGTTCGAACTGCAGATGTGGTTTTGTTCCATCTTTTATAAAGTTACTTATTTTCTCTTCAACTCGTTTTCGGAATCTATTTATCATATTTCGTTCTTCATTCTGCCTCTTTTCCATAGCCTCTTTTTGTTTACGCATAGCATTTTTCTGAGCTTCGCTAGCTGTTGGAGGCTTTTGCATGGAATTAAGAATTGAGTCTAGTAAATCCATTTTTACACTTGGTTTTCAGATAAGAAAGATGTGTAGGAGATAATTTCCGTTACACGCCTTTGCCAGTTGATAGGGAATCGGAAATTGTCTCCGAATTGTTCTACGTTTAGTTCTTTGAAGGATAGAACACTTAAAGAAGTATCAATTTGTGCAATCACTTGGCTACCAAATGTAATAGTGTCATCTGCAAACTCTAGCAGTTGTTTCAGAGATGGTTGAACAGAAGTCCCCCGTATTAATGCAGAGTTTTCTTCTAAATTAATTTCCCTGCAGCTCTCTCTGAGTGTTATATTTTTGTTGCAGAGTTTTTCAAATAAATCCTCTAAAGTGCACCTGGAATCAAATTTAACATCTCATGATCACTTTGAGTTTGAAATTAGTTGGGTTCCCCGAAATCAATGTGTAATTTAATAATATATCATTTTGTATATTTCTACCACTGGTATGCCTGGTACGTAATAACAGTCCAAGCCCAACAACTTTTATTAAAAAAAAAATGTATTATGTAATATTATTGTTTTAATACTACATTTGTATGGCAGGTTTCGTCCGGACTTCGGTAAAATGTATAGAAGGCACGTCGGTCGTATTTGTTTTGTTATTATCACTCACCAATGAGTGGTTTAAACATATTAACAAAAATATCAATTAATCATTTAATTAATTATAATCACTGACAATAGAAATCCATAGCTAGCAGTCCTCGCTAGCCATAAAATGTCTATTAAGTGTATAAATTGGCAAATGTTCATGTCAAATAATTTATGATCACAACAATCTCACTGTTCATACTTTGTATATGTTTATCAATTATCAATCATTTACGCATATTTATGACTCAGCAATTTTATGATTAAGAAATGCAAAGTACTTACAGATTTCCCCGGATATCTCGAATGTCTTCAGAAATAAGGTTATGTATAGAAGCACACAACTTGCCTTGTAATCCGACAAATTCTTCCAACGGCGTACCCGTCAACACAGCCCTACAACATCCAATATCATTATAAAGCCGTAAAATACAAACAATAAACATTACTATGATTTCACTCACTCTTTTATGTTCTTACAACGCTTTATCAGTTTATTTATAGACGCAGCGCAGTTTTGGCAGTCTTTCAAACTTGTTTTTACCGAACTATTAAATTCTTCAAAACATGAGAAGTAATCAATTAGCTGTTTTTGAATTTTCGCTTCCATTATTGGAGAGAAAATCCATAATTATGTTATGTTTTCCAGAATATTTCACAAGAAAGATATTTTTTTGCTTAGGCAAAAGAAAATAACAATATGACAACTGAACTGACTGAAGTTTAAACTGTCAAGTGTCAGTCTGTCACACGACTTGTCTCTGTCTGTCATCAACTGTCATAGACAAGAAGTGACATCAACTGATCATTTACGGAGTACGGTATCTAAACTCATCAAACTAACTGTAAAAATAAATTCAAGTATCTAATAGAGTGTGTAAGAGTGTGACATGTTAATATTAAATATTATTATCAAAAATCAATACTATACAACAATAATTTGAAACAAAGTGATAAAATGTTTAGAATAATAGATTCTGAGATGGATATTGTCTATCTGTAATCCATAGCTATCTTTGTAAAGATTTGCATTGTGATCTTTGCTAAACCGTCAACTTCTAAAAACCGATAAATATAAAAAAAATATTGACTTTAACTAGGTAATTTGTGTGGGGGTGCATCGCGCATTTTCCAAAATAATATTATTAACATAACTACACCTCGGGCAAGTTCGGTTTAGCTCGGCGACTGGTCGATTGCACGGTTGCACCTGTCAAAGTGTTGGACCAATAGCACGCCTTCTTATGTGACCTCGAAAACACCAGTCTTGATTTTGTTTCCAGGAGAAATGCATGTCTAAATTAGTCGCGTTTTAATAAATGAAAACACGCCGGAGATCATATAAAATACAGTGTGTTTCGTTTAATTTTGCGCTAATGTGGAGTTTGAAAAATGTGTAAAAATTGTGTGATCTAATTTGAGCTTAACTCAAGAATATTGTGTTTTTGCTTTCGTGAAAATGAATGGCAAACTGCATAGTGAAACCGGCGCTTTCTCATCTGACGACATGCGCGCCGAAATATTGAACCCTTTCGTTCACAAATTGGAGCTAGATAACACATATGACAAAATAAAGGTACGGAAACAGAACCAAGCTGGTTTGGAGTTGCATAACACAATTAAGTGAAAGTATTTCTTGTTGCTCGTATAAAGATTCTTGATATTGAGATATTCTGCGCATGCCTAATCTGACAATGACATAGAGGAAATAGGTGTTATGATGCTAAATAATGCAAAATTAGACGCAAAATCTATTTTAATAAATGTAATAATTTATATAGGTACCTACTTACATTGTTATGGAAGCATCTTTGTAGCGACGCGACATAGGTACCTAATTTATTTAAAATTATTCTAACATTGAAAGAGGAACAATTAAATTAGTTGCGATTGCCAAATATGTACTCTAGAAAATGTTTGTCTTCGGACCTTGTATTGGCAATGAATTGATTACAAATACAATGAGACCTTGACTGCTGTACTTTTTGTTAACTATTCGATTTCTGGAACGAATTGTGACTAACTTTAAATAAAAAGTTCTATGATAGACGAAATACTACTTAATTCTTGGCATACCATAGGTACTTGGTTTAGCAGCATAACAGTGGGCACGCTGCACTGGAAAGATATATATACGAATTATATTGGCGAAACCCTAAAAGGCCAAAAATATTTCTTATTTATAATCAATCAGTTATTAATACAGCCTCTTTATACTCAATTAGAAAAGAAAATGGAAAAAAATCAACAATCGTAAACAAAAATCCCAAATTCGGAACAAAAGACGAATAAAAGAGTTATATTTTACGAGTGTCTAGTTCAATGAATCTGTGACGTTTTTCAATTGATTTTTCCTTTATAGCAATTGCTAATTTGGTATTTTTCTTGCGAACTGAATAGGCATGCAAGTTGCCAATAGTTATAAAAGGGAGTAGTTGACTGCCGTACTCAGAGAAGTCAATTAACGTATCTAACGATTTGAATGGAATTTTTAAAATAATTTAATTGAAAACGTTAGTTGTCGTTTTTAATGTAGCACAGCAAAGATAAAATCGAACATGTGCATTGTGCAGTCCATGTACAAAATTCCTGAGGTTGTGAAATGCATTTTTTTCCAAGAAATTATTATTATTGTTAAATCTGGGACGCGAAGAACAATTTTAACGCTCACCGATTATAATCATAGACTGTTATACAGAAAGCAGTTACTCATATCATACTGAGGGAAAGTTAATAGTTTGCATGATATTGTGGAGTGCCGTTTTGCGCAGATACAAAGATAAACATCCTAAGTACTTCGTTCGTAATGCAATAGGCCCATTAAAGACATAATTTCCTTCCGATTTCCATTGCTCATTAAACTCAGTTACGTAATATTTGATGTAAATAAAGGCTTAGACGACATGAAAAGTACCAAGTGATGTAAAAGAGAAAATTTATGATCTTAAAGAGTCTAAAGTCAAGTCAAAGGCGTAACCGAAAGAACGAGTGCCCAAGCACATAGAACTAGAGACTAAGAACAACTTAATTTCAAGTCCAAACGATTCGATGGTTCATTAGTTCTTATGGGTAACGGAGAAAAATATTACCTACACAATGCAAATTGCAAAGCTTCGAAAAAAAAACAGTAATAATTTCGTAACTAAATTATTTATGGATTTCGTCATTTGTCATTTCTTTCGTTGTGTCAATAAATCTGCAAGAAGGAATCATCTTGTTTTGATATTTAAGAAATAAGATAAAGGGGATAGTGTACCTACATTGATTGCTTTTCATCCATATTTCGATTCTAAAATAAAATAGAAATGTAAACTTTTTAAACATTCAATATCCATTCTTTGCTATTGGTTAAACTGATGACACATGTTGTCTCTTTTCACCGTAAGCCATTATTAAAGGAGATAATTATTATTGTATTACCTACTTATGTTTAAGTTTTTGTTGGCATTTCAAAAACAACATTATCATCATAATAAACGTTTTCTTCTCAATTTGCCTCTCTGTCGTCATTTCCAGACTATCGTTTACGAAAATAATCTCTTATTCCTCATTATTTATTGAATTATCTCGACATTGGCATCTCAACTGCATACAATGGCTTTCAATTTGATTCGTCCGTGCCCTAAAACCATAGTAACAGTAACAGTTCGTGGGGAATACCTTTTTATTTATTATTATGGTATTCTTTTAATTTATGTGTACAGAAAACTTCTTTTGGTTTCTAGATGTTATGATTAGTTCACCCAGTGTGCAGTCATTATGCTTGGTTATCACCAATTATAACTGGTCCTTCTTTATATCGATGATTGGATTATGCTATGGGATCTCAAATGGTATTCTTAGTAATGGTATTCGTATTCTTTAGTCATTATTAGGTAAAATGCATCTAGGTCGAAAATATTATTAATAGTGACTATCATGAGACTTCAGATATCAATTGAATTTCAAAACACAATTATTAAAATCTATTGTATTTCTAGTAGATGTAACTTGGCCGTTTAATACTGTTAAAAATGAATAAAAATCTAAAATGGCGAGTCATTATTTTGTTTAAAGTGAGTGTGAAATATTCGTCAAACTCGTGTTACATACGAATTTGGCAAGAATATCATCACGCGACAAACTTTAACACGTGTGATTCAAATACGTATTAAATAGTATTTATAGCACAAAAGGTTGAATAACTTGCGTAATTGTCTGTAAGAATGTACGTAAATATCAACAAACTCAAAACGAAACATGTAAGTATCTGGCCGGATTACTGAAATTATTAAGACAACCGTTGTCATGTTTATTTTGGTTTAGAGCAACAATTTACTTTCACATACACGTCATACACGTCTGTTTGCACTTGTTCAATTCTGTAGGTCATTAGATGCATTGGAGTATAACGGGAAGTGTAATTAAATCAAACACATTGAATTTGGAATTGAGGGAATTATTGTGAGAAGGGTTTCAATATAACTGGTTATAAATGTAGACGGATTGTGTGGGAAATGACAGGTTATAAATATAAAGGGAGTAAGCAGTGATGTAACGGCTAATAGAGATGAATTAAAGAAAAAAAGTATTGTGCCAACTTCAAATAAAATTAGGACAATTACTGGAAATGGAAGAAGATGACGCTTGCGAACAAGATATAGTATTTAGTGAATCGTTTTATATAATAGCATTGCTAGACATCGATATTTTTTTACTAAAAACTCTTACGTAAACGGTTATTTTAAATGTTGAGATTTAAGAATAAGTATACAGAGAAATCTTTGATTTGTGCTCACTTACGCAACTTTTTCTTAGGAATAAATCTAAATACGTTCTACATAATTATTCAACGATAGTTTTTAATACCGACAATTATTTCCGTTTTAGCCTCAATTTCACTTTTATTTATTTTATAACTACATATTTCTATTATATATTGTGTGCTTCTAATCTTAGGAATCGCCTTTTCTTTCAAATGTGGTTCCATTCATCGTAGTTGGTGAAATATGTCTTCTTCTTCTATTTACTTCTATCAGCCGTCATTTGAGTATTCTCTCCTTTTTCATTCAGTTCATCACTCACACAATCCATCCATATTTTTGCTTGTCACTTTTTCCCTCTCCTTCATCAATACTTATATTCATATAGATTCATCTCTCCTCATCAAATTCTCTTACCAATCTCAAACTTCCTTTAATTAACTGATTTCTTTGTTTATCCATTATTGTTTCTGCACACACATACTAGCAAAAGTATTTGTATTAGCTGTAGGTACCTACTCATATAATTAACACACCTCTAACCTGAATTATAATTCTAATTTACTTAAGCAGTTTCATGTTATTTATTATTATTTGTTGCAGACGGCGATATTCACAGTAATATTATTGCCTTTCCGCGTCATCGTTATCTGCTACCTAATAGTGACAGCATGGTTCCTCGCCTGTATAGGTCTCTATGGCCTCAGCGAAGATGATCTCAGACGAAAGCCTATGACGGGATGGAGAAGGTAATTAATTTTAATCCACTTCTTTTCTGTCAAAATTAAGAAATTTTGAAATGCCAATTATTTAAGCACTTTTTGCCGGTGAAATTAAAAATTTATTTGACTAATGCAGGTAATTTTTAATAGAAAGTGCATAAGAATGTTGTTTTACCACACTAATATACTAGAAATCTCAACTAACCGTACCTACTTGTTCTAAGAAGCCTAAAATCCTATCAATTTCTTTCCTTAGTTTATCTAATCTAGTTTGTTCAAGGTCAGTGTCTTTGATTGTGATAAATTATTTATAGATTTTTTCCTACTTCGTCATAGGTGTAATTATTCCATTCATGACCCTCTAATAGCAATGTATGTAGACATTTACATTTTGTTTACAGCTGATGATAATAGTAACGTGAATTGTTTACACCGTTAGATACCAGTGAGATGTTCAACAGAGCATGTCACAAGTAGGTCATGCTAGTGTTTCGAATTGTTTAACTTTTCTTCGTGTAAGGGCTTAAACAAAACGCAAACGTAAGCAAAAACGAATCTTATTCTCGGTACATTTTGGAAGTTTTGACTTGTCATCTGCAATATTATTTGACGTAGAATCGCGAATTTATTAAACAAATAGTTTAAGGTCAATTTGAAACAATAGCCGTAGACTAATGATTAAGGGCTCCGATGGCATGAGCGTGACGAAGTCTTTCTGAAAACTCTTTTAATTACAGATTATTTTATCAATGTAGAGTCGTTTGAATAAGTAAGATTATTCAGTTATAAAAAATCATTTAGATAAAGTTCATATTTAAACTTGATTTATATGAACATTGCGATGCGATGTCTACAATAAAGTAAAAAAAAAAAATGGAACGCTGGCAAAACATGTGGTAGGTCTACAATTTACTTTCTATGGAATGTGTGTCAGATGTACGGGGCTCCATCTACTTAGCGTTAGCTTCACAAGATTTCTTGCCACCTTTGACCTTGATGACGTTGACAACTGTCAAAGTTGTATACTTAAGTTTAAAAAAAAAATTGCAAAAGGTTCGGAAAAAGAGATATCATTGATGCAAAACAAAATACATGTTGAAAGTGAAACCTTGGTCAAAAATACTCAAGTTAAAAATAAAATCGTAAGGTGCAGATGCACATTTACGTCAAACGTCATTGATTGTGTGAAACCGGTATTTTCGGTATAAGACGGTTTGTGTTGGAAACATTCATCTATAACTATAAGTATGCGTTTATTAAGTGAATGTGTTTTAATTTTATTTCTTACGATTTTGATGACATTTTATGATGAGATTTTTTTCTATATACATATAATAATTTAAAACAATATTACTACAACAATATAAAGTAGGAACGATGCACTTACACGTACAACACTGACCTCTAATATTTATACAGGTCAGTGACTTACAAGCATGATTAATTGATCACTTATTTTACTGAACATAGGAAGTAGGTAATGCTGGCCGATGCTTGACGTATGGCAAAGAGATTCAAGTATAATACTACACAATATAGTACTACATGTACATACTGCGTATGTTTATGTTGGTAGTACCGACCTAATAAATTGTAATTGTAATTTTGTAACAGGTTAAACATTATAGATTTAAACAGAGTCACAGATATTCTTCAGATTTAGTTCTAACCAAAGTAGTAGGTTTAGGTATGGCTTGAGGCACCTTGGTAGGTACCTACTCTAACCCTAAGTGCCAATAAAGTACCGATAACTGATCATGTTACTTGATGTTGGTAGAAAGCGCGGGAAAGTAGGTAGATACAAGTGGTGATTGGTGAAGCACCTATTCTTCGGCGAGAATCAACTTGACACGAATCGAACAGATTTTGAAATTATTGCGTCAATTTTAGTTTTTTATTTATGTTTTTATTATATTATGTTTTTTTTTATTACAACCAGACATAACTTTTTGTGAATTCGAATTAAAAATTCAAAATGAGCACCACATTTCAATTCATTGAATACTATTAGGTACAAAATGAAGATATTATTTTTAAATTTATTCTGTGATCAAAATGATCATACTATATTATGTACTTATATTATTATATGTACTTTGGCTTAGTGTTCCCAACTTCAGGGTAGTTTCCCCTAAATTTAGGGAGTTTTTCTCGACGCCTGCGTCCGCACCGTTGCGCTTGACAGCAGTTGGGCAATCCCGAAATCACCCCGAGACTCGTGAGTAAAGCCGATATAATATATTTTATTAAGAAAGTATGACTTGCGAAAGCAATAGCTAATTTTGTGAGTATTCTATGTAGGTATAATTAGTAATAACTAATTATACCTACATAGAATACTCACAAAATTCATGGTGTTTTAAGGGAAATGTTAGGGGTACTTAATAATAATAAACTAGGGTAGTAGTTTATTATGGTAAAAATAATAAATCTCAGTTCGTATTTTCATTTTTAAAGTATTTTTTACTTAAAAAATATATATAAGATAGAGAAAATAGTTACGTTACGACAAAAGTCCTGGAGAAGATGGAATTACTACAGAAGCACTTAAAATCGGTTCCCCTACTTTGTTGCCCCATCTCACTAACCTATTTAACACAATACTACAATCCGGAAAAGTACCAGAGAAAATGTGTCACTCAAATATTATCCTTCTACATAAAAAAGGCGATAAAAGCGATATCTCCAATTATCGCCCTATAAGTTTAACATCCCACATTTACAAGACATTTATAAAAGTTGTCCACAATCGCATAGATGGGAAACTTGACCAACATCAGTCACCAGAACAAGCCGGATTTCGCCCAAGTTTTTCCACTACTGACCACCTTCAAACGTTAAATCAGATCCTAGAAAAGTTTACAGAATTTAATAAACCACTGTATCTGGCCTTTGTAGATTATACAAAGGCCTTTGACAGCATCAAACATTGTGAAATATTCCGATCCTTACAAAACCAGGAACTTGAAGAACCATATATTGACCTTTTAAAAAACATCTACACTAACAGCTCCGCAAATATTAAACTAGATAAAACAGGACCATCTTTCAAAATCCAAAAAGGTGTTAAGCAGGGTGACCCGCTCTCTCCGAAATTGTTCACAAGTACCCTTGAGGAGATATTTAAAACATTGACAGCATCATGGAAGACCAAGGGTATCGAAGTCGGTCATAAGAGGCTTACAAACCTTCGTTTTGCCGACGACATAGTTCTTTTTGCCTCCACAGCTCTAGAATTACAGACAATGCTTCAAGAACTGAGCACGGCGGGCCTCAGGGTGGGACTCGCGATGAATCGGTCTAAGACCAAAACAATGACCAACAGCACTAAACGTAGGGTCGAGGTAGATGGACAGGAGATACACTATGTCGATCAGTATCTCTACTTGGGCCAGTTAGTTTCTTTCGAAAACAGACAGGAGAAGGAAATCGATCGCCGAATTGAAAACGCCTGGAAAAGCTACTGGTCCATGAAGACGCTAATGAAGGGAGAACTGCCTATCTCCCTGAAGCAAAAGCTCGTCGACATGTGCATTCTGCCCATCCTAACCTACGGTGCCCAGACATGGTCGCTCACCGAGTCGCAAAAGTTCCGCCTTGGAGTCTGTCAAAGAGCAATGGAGCGCAGCATATTGGGCGTTAAAAGAATAGACAGGGTACGAAATGCCACGCTGCGCTCCAAAACGGGAATAGAAGATGTAGGCAAAAAGGCTGCTAGGCTCAAATGGAATTGGGCGGGTCACGTCAGCCGTATGCATGACGACCGCTGGGCAAAAGTTGCCACACTATGGATGCCTGAGGACGGACAGAGACGCCGAGGCCGGCCCAGAAAGAGGTGGCGAGATGATTTAGACGCCTATCACGAGGGCTGGTCCGAGGTAGCGCGGGAAAAGGATACTTGGAAGGACATGGGGGAGGCCTTTGCTCAGCAGTGGGACACAGTAGGCTAAAGAAAAAGAAAATAGTGGAAAATTGTGAAATTTAGAGGGATGTAATCAGGAGCAACCAACAACCTTTAGGAGGTGGGCAACACTGCTTTGGCTCGGAGGTCAGACAAGTCAGAATATAATTTACACAAATTATACATCTAAACTAATGAGAATGCCTTAATGGTTAGGTGTCAAGGTCAAACTAACATACCTACCTACAAAATAGGTACCTACATAAACATATTAGTTAGATTTAAAATAAGCTACCTACAAAATTGACAATAGGATTACGTAACCTTCCAAACTACATTAGAATAATAATGAGTTCAAAACCATCCACAAGTTGTAGGTAATTGATTTGAATTATTTAGGGCCTATTTCACAAGTTACTGGTAAGTTCCTGTTACCTTACCTTCCTAACCTAGTGGCCACGACTTCGGTCTAAGGCGGCGGCGACGGGCTAGGTCTGCGAGCGGCGCGATGGCCATGCCACGTATTTAGACGTATTTAGATGTATTTAGACGTATTTAGGCATATATTTTGGAAATTAATTATCACTTGCTAAAAATGGTGAAGGAAAACATTTTGAACAAACCAGCATAACTGAGAGATTTTTCAACGTTGTGTAAAGCCATGTCAGAGGACGGTTTATACTCGAACACCAGGTTGTTCATCAACCATAATGATGAAGAAGAAGACCTCATAGACAAGACCTCATACAATTTCTGGTTCATTTTTTTATTAACTAAGTATCTATCAGTAGCCTTGTGAAACTAGGCCTTAATATCTTAAACTACAAAGAAGAAATACCTACTGTGTAAGTGAAATACAAAATAGGTAAAAATACCTACTTTTATTTGCACTTATAAACGATTTTACTTAGCTTGACCTGTTTATTATTTGGTTCAAATTTAGTAATCGATATTTTACCCCCTTCCTGTTGACAGATTGATCTGATATTTGGTACACAGCTTTAGTTTTAATGACAAAACCGTTTTACGTAAAAAAAATAACTTACCTAAGTATTTTATTTAAGTATTTGTTACTGCAGACGTTATTCTCAAACATATAAATATATTCGTTATTTATATTTTAAATTGGTTTAATAGGTAAATGTTGAGAAAAACAACACTACTAAGAATACTACAACTAGGTATTATTAAAAACGAACACTAAAACTAACAATAAGAAAAAGTTAATCTAAGAGACCGCTATTTGTTATTTAATAAACATATTTTAATTAAAGCATTAAAGCAAGCAAGGAATTTAGGACAGAAAAAATACCATAACCTAAAGACAAAAAGACTATTACGATTCTGAACAAATGGACAGACGTTTTGAACCGGTTTCGGGTAATTTTGTTTAATTTGTAAACAACAACCAGCACTATAAGTTGAGTGGTTTTTATTTTTTCTTAGCTACTACTTGTCGTTACATGACGACCATGTCAGCTCCATTGTAAGTTTATACAAAACACCTAATATCGATCGTTATAAAATGAGTCAATATACATCTAATAGCTAGTGCTGTGCAGCAAAAAAAATACAAATTTACTTTTTTCTTAAAAAGAAAGTGATGAGTAGTCATACTCAATTATTTATGTAGGTAGTTATTATTCGACTCGCGCCTACTCGAGTACGCTCATGATCAGAATACAATTGCTACAAGAAAAAAGACTTTCATTTTAGTCCAGCAAAAAGTTTATAATGAAAAGCGGTCATGAGATTAGGTTTGGTTTGATCAATCGTAATGTCAAATTATGAGTAAATGATACGGTAATAAAAACTTTGATTTATGGCTCTCTCTTTATTTTTTAATCTAAATCAGTGTCAGTGATTTTAGAAATAGGAAAGTCTATTCTGTCAACTGTCATCTAAAAGTACGCTTTTCAATAATTACGACGAGGCGGTATGGTCTCAGACCTTAGCCTGCCTATAATAGGCGAAAAAAAAGCTTTTCAAGGATTAGAAAAAGATGGAACTATATTCGAGTTTTAATTGGTTTAAGAATGATTTCGTTTTGTTAACAGGCCGGAAAATTGATTACCTACATCATAGGAGGAAAATAATTTTCATTCCGTGTAGTAAGGCACAAGGTACCAGTCAAATATGACTTCGACTGGTACCTTGTGTCTAGATCAAGACATTCAAGTTTATACTAGTGATAGAGCAAGGTCAAAGCAAGCAAAAGGTGATGCAAAGCTTAGGTATTACCCAGAGGTAATACTTAAGTCGGCTGTCACTCAGTCGTCTAGTGTCAAAATTGCCTCACGTGACATCGCTTGTACTTACCTTTTTTTTATTGTCGTGTAGAAAACTTTGAGTACCATGGGGTAGTGATGGCACTACGGGCTAGCGATGAGGTTATGTCCGACTCGCATGGATTAGAAACCACACTCCTTCCTTCCTTCACAAACCTCTGACGCACGAGATCAAAGTTTTTGTATGAAAATATTGCTAACTAGCTAAAATATTGCCCGTGAGTGTGACTTTGTCCGAAACAAAACAAACTTACTTTCGCAATTATATTATTTATAATATTAATTAGGATTCGTAATCGTTATTTACAAATTATTTAATAATCTCTAAGCGGGTAGACGCATTGCTTATAAACTAAATAATTATCTTGCTAAATATTAACGGCTTTACTCACGGATGGTATTCGGGAATGCCCGACTAGTTTCGGACCCAAACGGAGTCCATTTTCAAGAGCGAGTGTAGACGCGGCGGCTGGCGGCGTCCCCGACTCCACTCAATCCCTGAGTAAAGCCTTATTAGTATTAGTAGCCATATTAGTATGACTCACGAAAGTTATTATTCTAAATAATTATCTTTTTAATTATACCTTGCAATCAACAATATTAAAAAAATATATAAATGTTGTATAGAGTAAATATACTTAATTAAAATCGCAAGCTGTAAAAAACGATATCAGCTCAAATTATATTTACGTGATTCGTTTTCGACGTTATCGTATATTAATTTCTTTGTTGACAGTAAATAGGCTACATAATACTAAAACACATTCATTTTGTAATAGGTAACACATTGTTTGAAAAAGATGTGTGAAAAATATTCTTATTCTTAGTGTAGGTAAAATACACAGTTTAAACTACAAATACTAATTTTACTGCATCGTCCAACAAAAACCTGTTTGAAAAGCTAATATTATTAAGTCATCGTTTGAATTGTGATAGTCTATTGGTATGACCGTTGACTGGCAAGTCAGGTTTCAAGTTCGAACCCAAGGAGCGCGCGCAACTCTGACTTTTCTTATGTTATGTGCGCAATAAAAATCAATTATCGCTTACTCCATGCCTCGGAAAGCACGTAAAGCCGGTTGGCCCTGCGCTTGATCCCTCTCTTGTCGTGTTGGATAGCCGTCCCATCGGACTATGAGTGAGGGAATAGAAAGTGCACCTGTGTTTGCGCACACACTTATGCATTTATTAATCTCCTGCGTAGTACTAGGCTAATCTCTCCGCGTAGGCTAATCTCCGTTGTGATTGGCCGTTGTGACCAAAATTCGGTCAGGAGGACATTATAAAGTAGACATAATAATATAATATATATACATTATATAATAATATAGTCAGTAGTACATACACATAGACGTACTCTATAGCTCAACATCATTTATTACTTTTCTTATAGTTAATATTTGTTTATTTTTTACTAGCGACCCGCCCCGGCTTCGCACGGTTACGCTAATATGCATGTATTATACATATAAACCTTCCTCTTGAATCACTCTATCTATTAAAAAAACCGCATCAAAATCCGTTGCGTAGTTTTAAAGATCTAAGCATACATAGGGACAGACAGACGCGGGAAGCGACTTTGTTTTATACTATGTAGTGATTATTATTACAAACTTTTATTTAATTTGCAGTGTTTGTATGTTGAGATCGAATCTTGTAAGCTGAATAAAAACTGTTTCCTTTATTTTCACTGTTTTAAACTTTCACTGTTTCTAATTACACTAAAATTGTCACTTAGGGATATGATGTGTATACCTAATTATTTTATTTTTTTTACGTATAACGGTTTTGTCATCAAAACTAAAGCTGTGTACCGAATATCAGATCAATCTGTCAACAGGAAGGGGGTGAAATATCGATTACTAAATTTGAACCAAATAATAAACAGGTCAAGCTAAGTAAAATCGTTTAAAAATGTGTAAATCAGTCAACTCGCGATCATGGCGCTTGCAACGGTGGACAGTGCTTCCTTTTATCGTACGGAGTTGAAATTTTGCATGTTGGTTCAGTTTCGGTGACAATGCAATTTTATAATCGACATCCAGGATTAGCTCCAGATAAAAGAGCTTTGCAAATTTTGTTTATCCATTTAGTTTTACATACATACATACATACATAGACTCACGCCTGTTTCCCAGAGGGGTAAGCAGAGACAACGGATTTCCACTTGCTACGATCCTTGCATACCTCTTTTACCTCTTTCTCATAGTTTTGATATTCCAAAACAAAAGTAAGTTTGTCATTCAAAGGTAATTGAAACTAATTGTACATACTCTAAGTTACTTTCTAACTTCTAATTAAGTAAAAGTACAGTAACCTCCCTCATACGTTACGTAAAAACGAAAGGAACGAAAGAAACCAATAGTTGGCAATGCATAACATAACCTTCTCAAAGGACGCGCAAAATTGACATTGCTATGTCTGTTGCATGATGTGACCTTTGATGTAGGTACGACTGTCATTAATGTAATATCCTCATTTCCGTTTAAGTTAATTTTTTAATAATAGAAATTGCTAATTGGTTGAAATTTGACAATGTTTTTTTATTAATACAATAGATAGGTACTCGACAGAAATAACATTTTAAAAATCAAAAGAGAAAATGATATTGAACTATTTTGTGTTTTCATAATTAAATATAATTCTATTTATAATATTAAATTTGAATGTAGGTATTTTTGTATAGTATACTTACCTAAAAAGCCGTACAGCAAAATTATCATTAACATAGAATTTTTATCTTCGTGATAAAATTAAATAAGTATGTTATCTTTTCGAAGGAAGTGAGATTTTAATTTAATTAATTCATCAAGTTAATAAGTTAGGTATACTCATTACTCGTGATGTTCTTTTCATCATTAGTTTCGTTTTTTTTAAATTTCATTCATGGTTTATGCGCGTACGCCTATTATTCTTTTTTATAACGTTCTAGTTTGAAGTTTGAAGGAAAACATCTGCACAAAGTAAAAATATATCAGAAGGATCACTTTTGACGAATTCTTTGACAGGAGTTTAATTTTTTTCCCGCACGTCAGTTGTTAAAAGTTTAATTGCAGACCATTTTATTAGATTGTTCCAGTCAATTTATACTTTAAATATAAATTTCGCACGACGGATTTTCTCTACTAAAATGTGCATGTATTACACTGATTTATACATATAAACCTTCCGAAATAAATTCTCTAAATGATATTGAAAACCGTATCAAAATTCGTTGTGTGGTTTAGAAGAAGTAAGCGGAGAAACAGACAGACAAAAACATCGACTTCTCATTTTAGAGATGAAATATTACTGTAATAAGAATTAAGCAATCTAAGTTATGGGGACTAACCCAATGAAACATGTTTACGTAATTGCTTGTGTGTTTGTTTAATTTAAACATTACAAATATTTTAAAATAAATAATAAAACCCGGGCTATTGCGACTTTGACACTTGCACCGAGGATTCTGTACCGTTTCTTACATTATGTTTAGCTTATGATTTTTTTATTGTTAGGATATGTTTTATTATACATATTCGCTAAAAACAGTAGGCAACTTATAGGGTAAAAAAAATAGAGCGTTTTATTAGTAGGACAGAAAATCATTGCGTTGACTTAGTAATAGCGACGTAATATCATAAAAAAGTTCTATATACTGTGGGAAAGGGGTCTCGTTGGCACTCTAAAAATATTACACATTAGTGCCAATTCTCTTGCACACTCTCAACTAATTTAGACTCGCCATCTTGAAAAGCATAAAAGATTTTTAGAGCTGTCAAATTAATCAATTTGCAAGATATCTATGACAATTTAAGTTGCCATGTCATCTATGCTGTCTTATTTCCCGCCAGTGACTAGGGTGGGGTGGAAACTATTTGACAGCTCTAATTTGACAGTTTAATTATCTATCCTTTTTCAATAGCGTTTAACAGACTTTAACAGACTTTACTGTACCTCTTGTATAGTAAGATTTAAAGCAGTTATGTGCGGTACTATGTAAGAAAATCAGCACCGATTCAGCAATGAATCTTCTGTAGTTGTCTTTTTTGTGGACTATAAAAGGCTATAAAATTATGTAAATGCTTATGTAATATTAGGTTCGTGAACGTCTAGGCTATTTGTTTTAATTATGCAAATTAATAAATAATAAAAACTTTCTATTTCACATGAATGTGATTACATTAATTTTTGAGCAAAAAAGAAAGAGAAAATTATGTCTAAATGTTACTCGCGAATCAGATTTCTGTGACGAATTTCAATGTGGATTGAATGTTAAATTTGTTTCTAGTAAATTTGCTTCAGGCGAAATAATTAATTACAACCATAACTATATTCCCCAGGGGGGTACATAGAGGTCGCAGTACACCCACGTTTCGCTAGCTATGTTAGTATTAGGGGGCGAGCCTATTGCCATTTCACACTCCGTGCTGCTTCTGAGAATTTCCTAATGGAAAAACGCAATAACACTTTGCCCGATCCGGGGATCGAGCCCAGGACATCGTGCTCAGCAGTCCTTGCTACCTCTAGACCAACGGGGTACTCAAGTAATTAATAATATTTTATTTAGTAGTCAATGAAACTGGTTACAATATCTGTACAGGATAGAGGGGCAGGGCAGTAGGGCGCAAAAATGACTAGACTAGGAGCTCTACTCCGAAATTCGTAAGACGAAGTTCACACGTTCGTTGATTTGATTGTTTTTTTATGGATTTAAATGAACATGAATCACTCAAAGAAATTACTACTAAATTTCAATAGCAATAAAATCGTTCGAGCGCTGTGAGCAGGCGATGACCCTACGCGTAAAGTTTATCAAAGCAGCTGATTAAAAGCACTTTCATTCGATTTCAATTGCAGTTTAAGTATTATTATTTTTTTAATAGTGCTAGGATAGGATAACTTATTCATTTATTGGTAAAAAAATAAATTAAAAAAATACAAAAAAATATTTAAAAAAAAAGTCTAAAACAGTGAATATTTTCGTTACGATATCACTTTTATCGTGTTTATAATATCTACGAGTATGTTGATTCAAGATCCGAATACACGTTAGAGTTAGTAGGAATTTTTTCATTCATTTTTCCAACAAACTTCATAACAAAGTTTGTTCCACAGCAAACTGCGGTTCTCAATCTTGTCGCTTATGCGGTTGGTGGTGGTTGTGGCTGGGTTTCACCGGGTGAAGATGCTGGGGCGTCACCACGTGCCTTCTAACTCGAGGGAAGCGCCCGTGGTGGTGATGGCGCCACATTCTACCTTCTTCGACGCCATCGCCATCGTCTGCCTCGGCGCACCCAGTGTGGTCGCCAAAGCGGACACTGCGCGACTGCCGTTTATCGGACGTAGGTCTAATCGCATGGTCGTCGTAGAATTCAAATTTGGAAACCTTTTTGCATTCAAATTTGGAACGCTTGCTGTGTGTAGAACAAGTCGCTGTTTTGTATGCTTTATTTTTTTGCTAGCTTTTTGTGTTTTTTTTCTGACAACCGTTTTTATTTGTGAATTTTGCATATAATTAGTGATAATTCGTTGTTTTGCGTAGATATTAAATTAGATTTGTTTTTTTTTCAGCAATCTGATTTTACTTGTATTTAGAGCATGAATTATTCATGATATTGCTTAATCTTGGATTAACCTTCAGTGTGGAATGTTATTGAACAATTGTCACAGCAATTTTAAATAGCACAATTTTCTTTGAACATCTTTGATTCACATTTGACAGCATTCAGTGGCAACTGGCATCTTTAAATGGATAGCAACGCGAAACTTAATATGTACCTACTTACCTATTAAAATATTTTATAAATAAAGCACGTTTGCACTATTTGATAGTCTCTATTACCTTTTATTTATTCACAAAATGTAATAGTAAGAAATAATAAGTTATATTCTTATAGATTTTACATCAAAATGGGTGAAAAATTGCATCCTAGTTGCATGGTTGGATTTTGAATTGATTTAAGTATTCGAATATCGAATTCAAGATGGCGGATATGAAAATTCGTCAAACATCAATATAATAAAGATGAAAATATTTATAGCTATTGTGGATTCTTACCTCGAATATGGGGTAGGTACATTTTGGAATTCAAGATGGACAACACCAACATACGCGGGTGTCCATTTCCAATATTTTTTTGAGAATGTCAAACGCGAATATTGAGCCATCATTTTGGAATTTTTAACAAAAATTTTGAAACACGTTACTTATGAATTTGGCAGTTGTAAAGATGCAGATGTACCCTGACAACTATAGGTATGTATAGATTCGAGGCTACGACGCAGACGTCGAACTAGTCCCTGTCGAAAATGTCTGTGACCGCCCCTGCTATGTATAGTACCTATATCTAAAGATATTAGAAGGAAATTTCTATATATCTAATATCAGTGGCGGAGGGTGAATTTTTCGAAGAGCTAAGCCGGAGCCAGACCGGAGAAAAACCAATGGGACAGTCAGTAGGCATTATCGACTGTGCCATTTTCCAAAGGGAAACCGGTAGGCATCGAGTTGTATAGAGCCTCCGCCACTGCAGTATAATTATCTACATTTAACTTAAATTATCACCACCATACAAAGAAGTAGAAATATTTTCTATAAAGAAACATTTCTTTCATTTAAAAGGAAGAATGCCGTGGTGTGGTTTATGCAACTTGAACACGTTATAAACGTAATAAAGCGGTCGTGGTTTAATCCTTGCGATTGACAGATCATTTTGTGAATTACAAACATTTGTGAAATGTAGGTATTGACTGTGTCTTTTTTCAATGGGAAGTCGGTAGGAATCTGTAGAAAGTACTGTAGTCCCTTGAAATAATCTCAGCAGCTCTATCCTCGTCATTTCAAATCATACAAAACGCAGAAAAATCATGTGTCTTCTTCTTATCGTATGGTTGATAAACAACCTGGTGTCAGAGTTTAAACCACCCGTAGGCCTCTGACACATACCATTGAAAAATCTCTCAGGTGTGTTGGTGACATGGCTTTACACACCATTGAAAAATCTCTCAGGTGTGTTGGTTTCATCACGATGTTTTCCCTCACCGTTTTAACAACTGATAATTAATTTTTAATACGAACATAACTTACGAAAATTCAGAGGTGCGCGCCTTGGGATCGAACTCGAGACCTCTGACTTGTCAGTCGACGGTCATACCACTAGGCTATCAGTGCTATATTATATAAATCATGTGTGTGTGCGTATTATGTAAATACATTATATTCTGTAGTGTAGTTCAGTGTTGTTTAGTGGTTTCATTTTGATGTCGCCGAGCCGGCTTTGTACGGCTTCGTTGCGATATTGCAATTTCGTTCAGAATGTTCAGATGTTATTTGTATTTGTGACAAATAGCAGCAACTTTCAGATATTGGTTTCTTGGTTACATACGTACATTGGATCTTATTAACTTAAAAAATATCTTTAAATGTTTTTCATATACTATGGAACTCTGGGACCTCTGCTGGGCCCAGGAGTTACCACAACTTATTAAACTATCTTCTACTAAATAAAACTCAGATTCAACTGCGAGCTGGACGTAGACCACAGACTTATTAGGGATGACTAATGACTGATTTAATAAATATTTATGTTTTATGGAATTTTACAACAGAACACACATTTCCTTGGAAGAATGATTGACAAAGGCAAAATTTTTCCTCTAAGCACATTTCATTAAAAAAAGGCATAAAAAAGGTGACTTACGTCATAAAAATAATTAAGAAGAAATGAAGCTGCTCATTGCACTATGTTTTAGCAAGCAGGTTCGTAGCTTTTGAAAAAGGCCGTATGGTAAACCACAGCAATACCTATCAATAAAATTGCGACAAATGTTTCTCCGCGTACCTATCACTTCAAAGGGACGAAAGGGTGATAATTTTTTTAAAATTCTTTTTCAATTTACTGGATTCAAGTACGCATTTGCGACTATGCCAATCCCATCGTACTAAACTTTCGTACACTTTGGTTTTTGGAACTATTTTATAGGAATACTAGCGACCCGCCCCGGCTTCGCACGGGTGCAATATACATATAAACCTTCCTCTTCAATCACTCTATCTATTAAAAAAAACCGCATCAAAATCCGTTGCGTAAGTAGTTTTAAATATTTAAGCATACATAGGGATATAGGGACAGAGAAAGCGACTTTGTTTCATACTATGTAGTGATAGTGATAATATTTTTGCCGTTTCACTCGTAGGACTATCTAAAGTTCCATGGGGTAGAATTTACGACCTAAATGTAATCTACCAAGAGTGAAACTCTTCAATTATTTGATATGATTTTATAACTTACATACTTATAGCTCTTCGGTACATGATAATAGTTTTTTTTTACCATAATTTGTACAGTTTTATATTATTGCACCAAAATTTCAAAAAAGTCAAAAACAAAATTTAAAAAAGTATATATTTTACAACAAAACCAATAACTATAAATCTTGACAATCTTATTATAGCTTTCTTAAATAAATACCTTGTCACTTGATAAATAACTTTCACGCCTATTTCGATATATTCATGTAGTTATTAAGAAATATTACAAAACGAAGCCCAAATACAACAAAACATCAACGAATCGTAATCGAAATCGAAACAAATAGCGTTATTAACTTTTTTGTGACGTTTTGTACTTAATCGTATAACGCTTTTTTACAGTCATCGTTACAATTAATCTCGCGTTCGTACCACTGCAACTGTACGCCAGGGTTGTCAAAAATATGGACAATATGCACGTACCATTGACTTTTTAAAAATTTGTGCGTATTAGAAATTGATTATCAGTTGCAGAAACAGTGACAAATCTAGCACTCCTAAGAGATTTTTCAAAAGCAATGTTAGAACAAGTAATATCAAGGCAAGCCTGGTATGTTTATCAATCATACGAGATAAAGAAGAAAAAGAAAGTCGAGAAGTACTCTCCAAGAAAGTACATACCTATTATTTCTCATTTATAAAATAAAAAAAAAATACGACGTAAAGGCGAAGTCCTGTCATTCATATTCATAAAAAATAAAGACTTAAAAAAAAATGAAACTTGGTGGTAAGCAATCGGTCTGCAATGGACACGTATCCGCCTTCAAATCCTGAAGATAGATATCCCCCAGATAGGTTTCACTGAATATCATGCCGGAATATGACAAAGTCGCTTAGCGTCAAGGCTTTATCCGGTATAACTAGCCATGGCCGAAAATAGAATCAATGCCAGTAAAATATCCGCTAAGTCAATAATAATATTAGCAGTGTAGAGTGAAATATCAGGTTATAAATGCTATAATTGTGCCATATTTTTATTTATTTGGCCCTAATTTGTATGGTTGTTGGCAACCCTATCTTGTGCGTACATAACACCGTTATTCTTGTGAATAGAGAAGTATTTATTCACACTCGTACTGGTTTTTTAACGTTACAGTGTGTCAAACGTTTTTCTGGTTTGTGTTTTTGTGTGTGACTGTACACTTATTATAGGTCAACTTGATGTGAAGTTACTTTCAAAATTACATTGTTTTTACAATAATTTTGTTCAAATTAAAGTACAAAATATTCGGTGTTCAATTTCTCTGTTTTATGATTTTAATATTAATCTAATTAATGATTTATTATTCAAAACATTTTAGACTATTTTGGTTAAATATATTTTTTTTAGTGTACATAGAAAAAAAAATAGAAAATATGGATTATATTTCATTAACACTAGAAATCGGTAGAAATACTCCGTCATTTAAATTAAAGAATAATCTGTGTATATTCAAGTTTTTGGTTCGACTCATGCTTAAGAGAAGAGATATAAGTAGGTTTGACTATTTTTGGAAGAATAGACAGACCTTGGAGTATATAAGACAATATAGAGTGCTAACAACATTACCTTGTGCGGTAGGTCTTTTATTGAAATGTTAAAATATAATTTTTTAAATTATATTTTCTAGTAAGTTTAGCAAAATTTAACACAGCATATATTTTATGTATGTTTTTTACATGTTTACGAACATGTTTTGCTTATTGTTTGGTTTTTCTTATTAAATAATATCATTTAACACAGCAGTTAACCATGTTATAAGCTAAAATGTAACTTTTTTCCTTGTGGAGCCTAATATTTTTGTGAATTTTTTACATGTGTGCACATGATAGCTTATTAAATATAATTATTTAATAAAAAAAATTTAAAAAACAACTGATACGGATTCGAACCCACGATCTTCGACGTACCGTGTGATCGTGGGTTCGAATCCCATCTGTATCAGTTGTTTTTTCAAATTTTCTTATTAAATAATTGTGGAGCCTATAAGGTATGATCGGACGGAGCTCGTGTCACGGCCGCGTCGTTCATACCCGTGCTCACGCTTCATACTTTTGTAGGGTTGCTCTATATTTATATATATTCTAAGCACTAGACATAGATTGGCCATGATTCTACACTCTACAAGTCTCTCTACTAGTTTTATGCAAGTGAAGCCGCTGTTAATGCCTCGTTATACTTTATTGATTTATTACAGAAGGCTAGAGATTTATACTGTGTTATTTTATTAAGTATTATCATTAATACTTTAATAAAATAAACGTCGTCGTGATAGCCTAGTGGTGGTGACCGTTGACTGGCAAGTCAGAGGTTTCGGGTTCGAACCCAAGGCGCGCACCTATGACTTTTCGTAAGTTATGTGCGTTTTATAAATTAATTATCACTCTCCGTGCCTCGGATAGCACGTTAAGCTGTTGGCCCCGGCTGTCAATTGTAGATCTTTGACAGTCGTTACGGTAGTCAGAAGCCCGAAAGTCTGACAACCAGTCTTACCAAGGGGTATCGTGTAACCCAGTATCTGGGTTGTGGAGGTCTGACAGGCAGTCGCTCCATGTAAAACACTGGTATTCAGCTGCATCCGGTAAGACTGGAAGCCGACCCCAACATAGTTGGGAAAAAGGCTAGGCAGATATATTATCATTAATACTTTGATAAAATGATGTAGGATCCATGACGGATAACTGTACCTACCAGAGTCGATGACCATGATTAGTCTTTAACCGTAATTCGATGACACTGACCTACTTACATGACATTTTGAACTTAATAATTTAATTGTGTTTCCTTTTTATTTTATCTCAGTCGGTCAATAAAATTGTAAGCCATTAAGGCTTGTTGCTAGCATGTTTCTACCTATATTTTATTTATTTGTCTGTGGGTTTGTGTCGTTTAATAATTTTTTTTTTCTTTTTGCTTACTTTTTATATTCGCTAAGTTATGTACAATTGGATTGATTTTTATGTCAATACAACTTCTGTAAGCCAGTATTTGTTTGCCAGTTATATTGATGCCAGTTATTGAACATGACACGGCGCGTGCGCATTCCGAGAATGTCCTCGAAAACAGAATCGTATAGTAGTGAATTTGTGCAGTGATAGCCTAGTGGTGTGACCGTTGGAGTGCTAAGTCAATGTTCGTAGGTTCGAAACCTAGGCACCTCTGACTTTTCGAATTAATGTGCGTATTAGAAATTAATGATCAGTTGCTAAAACGGTGAGGAAAACATCGTGAGGAAACCAGCACAGTTAAACCTTTTTTAACGCGGCGTGTGTAAAGCCATGTCGGTTTAAACTCTGACACTAGGTTGTTCATCAACCATCGATAAAGAAAGAGAAGTAGCGAATTTAATAAAAAAAAAAAACAAATTAATTTAGTAATTGAAATTTTACCCCCTTCCTGTTGACAGATCGATCTGATATTTGGTACATACAGGTACCTTTAGATCTGATGACAAAACCGTTGCACGTAAAATTTTTTTTTACTATATGAACAATAGACAACTATCCCACATGGGATACTCTGACACTGATGTCTGCAGATTCCACAATGAGAACCATAAAATTAACACCTCAGCGACTGCGAACAATTAATACGCGGAACTTCCTCCTGGGACACCGTAATGGCCCTGAGGATGTCAAGATTCTCATCGTCTGCTACGTGGAAGATGAAGGTTATGGGCTGATCACATGCAGCTACTCCTATCAATTTAAGAAAAATGGGATGACTTAGGTTCGAATCTGAGAATTCTTTTTTTTTATCGTATCGCCCGTAGACCTCTAAAATGGCTTTACACACAGTTGAAAAATCTCTCAGGTGTGCTGGTTTCCTCAAGATGTTTTCCGCCACCGTTTTAGCAAGTAATAGCAATTAGCAAGCAATTAATTTCGAACCTACGACCTTTGACTTGGCAGTCTAACGGTCTTACCACTAGGCTATCACTGCTTATGCAATTTATGTTCACATGACAACAAAATGTATGGAACAGCTGATTTTTTTTTGCTATTTCAGTGTTAGTCCCATAGTAAAAGTTGTTCATAATGATGAGTTTAATGACCTCTTTTAAGGATGCTGGTGTTTTACAAATAATCCTGTATATACTTCAGGTTATGCCACTTAGACTATTATTGTACATGATGATATTTTCTATACGGTTGAATAGCAAGCCAGTCGCTCGCCTCTCGCTTTTACTGGAAAGCTTGCGGTCAAGTAGTTAAGTAACTGTATTCGGGGACAAGCGTGTTTCTGCATTTCATTAACGTAAGAGTGTGAAAGAGCATTTATTTACCAAAATATCTGTCTATGAGATTCCTTCTTAGTTTGTAAGGCTACAGAGAATGTAGTGATATCATTATTATCCCACGACATGATTGATGTTCGCCTTCTACGCTTAGTGACGCGGTTT
Organism: Protodeltote pygarga; assembly: GCA_936450705.2. Classification (NCBI taxonomy): domain Eukaryota; kingdom Metazoa; phylum Arthropoda; class Insecta; order Lepidoptera; family Noctuidae; genus Protodeltote; species Protodeltote pygarga. The sequence continues at coordinate 13,112,086 of OW388261.2, forward strand.
CAAGTCCCGGATTGGACAAAGTATTTACACAATGCAAAATTAATGAATGGATAAATCATTTTTATTTGACACAGCACACAAATGCTAACAAAACAATAATAGAAAAAAAAAACTAACAAAAATAAACCTATTACAAATAAAATTTCAAGTCATGCGATTTGTGTCCCACGAGTCCACGTTCAGAACGGTTTTTCTATGTGTGAGGGAATCCTTGATTAGAGATGTAACCATAGCCAGAGGTGATTTTAATACACTGGCAGCCCTATAGACCTATACAAATTCTTTGTAAAGCACGTAAAATTGAAAGATAACGCAAGAATAAGCAAGAATTATAATAATAAATTAGCCTGTAACTGTCCCGCTGCAGGGCAAAGGCCTCTTAACATACAGAGAAGGATTAAGCATTATTCGCTACGCTAGCTCACTGCGGGTTGGCGATTTCAGAATACTAAGTCCTGGTTTCCTTACGATGTTTTCCTTCACCGTTAGTCGGTGTTGTCTTACATTAGCTAAGAAAGTACATATGGTATAGAAAATGTCACATTGATGCATACCAGGTTGGAACCCACACCCACGTGCTTGAAAAAGCGGGTCCGTAATCAATGCGCCACCACACGTCACGTCCACGTCATTGTATAAGATTTAAAATTAAAAAATAACGAAAGTGCAAATCTATGATAAAATTATCTCAATCAGTCTATTTATATCTACTGATCTATACGTTACAAAACGTGGACGTAAGAGTTTCAAAAAATTCAAGTGCAGTTCCCGAAATTTTGCCCTTGGCCCTTGGTACCCGAGTACTATAGGTACTTATTATTATGTAAAATTGTTTATAATTAATAGTATAATTAATAATCAAGAGTAATGACTATCTAATGACCAGTCTTACTCGTAAATACGGTCGTAAACATTAAGAAGTACAATCGCTTGGTCAATGCATCTGCGGTTAAACTTTCTCTATTCAACTGTCAAAGAAACATCTCTGTCTATGAAATTAATGATGGCTTGACATGTCATGATTTCAGTCGACTAAGACAAGTGATTTGTAAATCATCTTCCTAGCTTTATTATTTCCAAACTTGTTAGGGTCGGCCTCTTCTAACTAGATGCAGTTGAATATCAGTTTTCTACGGAGCGACTGCCTATCTGACCCCCGCAACCTATTCTGAATCTCACACAATAATTAAAATGACCTCGAATTTCCATCATTTCTTCTTCTTATGGTTGATGAACAACCTGGTGTCCAGAGTTTAAACCGACTTTAAACCGCCCGTATGCCTTTGACACCATCGATAAATCTCAGGAGTGCTGGTTTCCTCACGATGTTTTCCTTCACCGTTGTAGTAAGTGATAATTAATTTCTAATACGCACATAAGTCCGACAAGTCAGAGGTGCGACTTTTGGCTTTGCAGTCCATAGACTATCACTGCCTCGTTTAAGCGTCGTATCGTAATCCATGGCTAAAAAAACAAACCTTATACTTTTTCCTGCATCGATTACACTAGTCAACACGAATTTTGTGCCTGGGTTTTGAGTACCCGATTCTGATATCTTATACCTAATTATTAAAAGAAATTATATTTTTATCTCATAAAGTTTGCTTTTGTAAGTAACCCTTTCTCTTGCTTATCAAGATAGTCTCTAAGCATTTTTGGCAAAAATATTATATTTTTAAATCATCATTTAAAGTACAAAAGCAAACTTTTTTTTTATAAATTGAGTTTTTGGTTATTTTTCGATGTAAACAAGCAGACAATAGTCATTAAATAACAGACACAGAAAAAAAAGTTTTCTTTGGTGATTTGTGTTATAATTACTCATAGTACCTATACTATCTAGACCCTTTTTATTCTTCTATCCATTTCTTATTTCCATCTTTATTTTCTCTCGAACTAGTGTTTATCCGATCCCAATAAGTTATTCACAATCAATATTTTAATAATTGTCATTTTTCTCCGATTCAATCGTATAGTTAGCCGAATTCAAATTTTCTCGGACCGAGCAGATTTCCGAAGCTTATATTCCCGTTCAACGGCTTTATGCGTCAAACATATGGTAACCAATTACAAAACCAGGGAACTCAATGCGGAATTTTGTCGGTCTCTAGAGATTTTCTCGTCATTGAATGGCCTTTCAAACTTTCTTACCGCAACCAATAAATAAGTTAATTAATTAGCTAATAATTTTATTCGCAATCAATTTATTTTTGTGACTAGCAAGAAAATGACGAGTGGTATAACCGCGTGTAAATAATGTTATATATTGTTCATTAACCGAGATTAAATAAAGAGTCCGATAACCCAAGTGTTTTTATGTAAGCAGGAACATTTAAACGCGTGTATTCTATGCGCAAAAGCCACCTGGAGCTAATTTCACAAACGCATAGGTCTGTGGCGACACTGTATAGCTTTTTTAATAATAGCAATAACAGTCCGATATATGAATCTAAAAGTTAAATTTACTTCACTATCCACGATTTCTATTGGACAAAATATCAGTGTGACTAGTCGTGTTAGTTGTTAGATACGACATTTTCAAAATGATGACTTAAATAAAAAAAATTAAACGCGTTAAATCTCAAATACCTACTTTTACCTTGTCGACAAGCCAAGTCAAGCTTTTACAGTATTAAGAAATTATGAACCGAATCCCGGCTCAGCGAACGTATCCAATTTGAATATTTCGTTAAAGGCAAAAGGAGTATTGTTTCTTGAATAATAAAAGAGCTAAGACCTTGTAGAAGAATATTAAGCAGAATTCATTTGATATGCATTATTAAATAGGAATTAAAATCTGACTAATTCCGGTTCCGGAAGACTTCGTCGTAAAATAGGTAAATTGGCAATAATTTGATCACAGACGCTGACTCGAGCAGACGATTGCCTTCAGAACTTATCTCCTGTATTCAATATTTGATTTTTAATAAATTATTTAGGATAAGTAACTGTAGCTGAGTATACGACCATATACATACATATAGGTCCTTTTTCGTTATACGTAATAAATACAGCGATGAATATGACCACATAACCAGTGATTTTAATAAAGTTTAGTTTCATCGTTTGTTTTATAGTCGGTGCCGAGCCAAATGGCTTCCAGATTCAAATAATCTTAAGCCTTGGCAATGACTACGACGACGAACCGAGTCGTGACGAGAGAGGATATTTACTACACCCATAATTGATAAAAAGGTGGATAGGTACTTTGGATAAATTCCACCAGTACTTCATTATGTCACATTGGGTCAGCATGGTGGAGTACGACCTAGTCTCTTTTGCCTCAATTCATAAAATAAGGCCTTTGCCCAGCCGTGGGACAGCCGCGTAAATTAGTCCAATATCTCAGATGAAATTTTTATTTTTATAGGGCCCTGAAGCCGCTAATATGTTTCATTGGCAAAATGTCATACTTGGCTGGAGGGATGGCGATCACTATCCGCGGAAAGCAGGCTAGTCGAAAAGAGGCGCCAATTCTTGTGGTAGCACCGCATTCGTCCTTTCTTGACAGCTGCATTGTCTATGCTACAAAGATGTCATCAGTGATCGTCAGGAAGGAGAGCATGGACAATTACGTTGGAAGTAGGTGGTCATATCGATTGGTGGTGGTTTGGTGATGGGTTTTGGTAATTTAGGTTCGGGTATAAGGTTATGGAATATGGTGCTGGTGAGATAATATCGCTGATTCAAATTATTGTTTATCTGAAGGTGTTATAACATCTGCCAACAAATGGGGCTGCCACAAATAAAAGATGGAAACAGCTAAGCTATTTGCTTTGGAGTAGGTAAAAATTACTGAATACCGCGTATGTTAATATAACCCTCCATTCCATCCATATACTATATTTCTTTTGCATATTCCAAATTCAAAGATATCGTAAGACGACGGAGGTGCGCTCGCGACGCGTCGTGCCGCGAATCTGCGATTTTTGCGATGTAATTTTTATCAGCTGACTTTTTTGAAAGATCCCTTATTAGATCAGGGTAATCGGGAGGTAGAGCAATATAGAAAGGTTAAATAGGCTTAGGCAGTGTCGACAACGGAGGTTCCCAGGAGCAGCGAGCAGACTCTGGGAGGGCGCAGAAATGACCGGATCAGAACCACATTTTGGGTCTTCAAGGGCGGAGGTATAGAAGCTAGAAGAAGTTAAAGATTAAAATATTTACCGGGATTAGAATTCCACCAGTTCGCTACTAAACATATCATAGACGAAGATCTCTATTATTGGTTTTTCCGACTCGCACTTAGCTGGTTGTTTCGTAATAAAGTTGAAGCCCTATTATTAACTAAATAACGAGCAAATCAACTTTCAACTTTGCAAAGAGGAATAAACTTATTAACAATATGAGGAAATAAATAATTTTGACAGGTACATGTACACACAAAAGTCAGTAACAGCTTTGACATTTCAAACTTTTATTTACCATGCCATCCGTGACTAATCCGGAACAAAATGTCATGCTATTCAAGTCTATGAGGCTATGTGTGTTTGCCTTTTGTCATGTTTATGTGTTTTTACTAAAGCATTGTGTATGCTCACGTCCAACTCACAATGGATAGGGATTTTTCATTTCTATACATGACTGTACGTGCTTGTTTATCTACAGTGAGGCTGTATGATCGTTTGTTGTTGAAATCTGTAAAAAAAATCCGTGTATTACTTTGGATTAAATTTTTAGGCTTCATTTCCGGCGAGGAATATGTCTTGGAGACTTGAATTCAAGTTTTCCATCTTGATAGGCTCATCAATTTAGTAGGGTCATTAGTTTAGGCCGATATTTCGAAAAAGTCACAAACTACGGTCTCATTATTCCTTAGGCTATGTCTGCACTCGAACACTCTGTTTAAGTTGACACTGCATTAGAAAGTGTATAGAGTCGCAGCCATTCTGATTACCAATCTCGCTTAGTCAGGTTGGTGCTGTTGAAATGACAGATTGCCAAGTTTCAAACTATCTCCATTACAATTTTGACGTTCTAAATTATTATGTACCGTTTTTATAATTAGACAGTTCGGTAGTCTAGCCCGAAGAAACATAGCGCTCTTTATATTTTATTTTGCTCCAACATTTTGAATGGAATTACATGTTATGATTATTACAATTGAAATGTAAGACTGCAAAAAGACGAATGAAAGAACATTGCATGTAACGGCATGTGATGAAGAGGTATGATGGAGAAGGGCAAAGAAAATATGGATGACTGTGTAAGCACTGATATGAATGAAAAAGGAGTAAATGCTCAGATGACGGCTGATAGAGACGAATGGAAGAAGAAGACGTTTTGCGCAAATCCCGAGTAACAGGCAAAAGAAGAGTAATGCACTGCAAAGATATTAAAAGTTAAAAAAAAAAATACTTTAATAAAAAAATGACACTTTTTTTACCTGCGTTGCCCCACTGCTGGGCAATGGTTTTCTCCAAATCGTTTCTTTTCTTACGATCATCGGCAGTTTACCAAAAAATGTTGAACGTATAAAAAACGTCCTGCCAGCCGACCTCGATGCTGCTTCCCTTCTTAAAGCATCCAGGTTCGGTGATATTTGCCTATCTTTGCGGAGGTATCCGGCTGACGTGCTCACTCACTCCCATTTAAGCTTGGACTATTTATTTGCTACATCGGCAATTCCGATCAATGTATTAACTTTTATAGTAATATATAATTGACTTCAATAAACCTTTGTATAACTAAACTTAGCTTTGATCACAATCGATACTCTCTATACTTAATTCACATGCCATGTCAGAGGCCTACGGGCGGTTTAAACTCTGACACCAGGTTGTTCATCAACCATACGATAAGAGAGAGAGACATCCTTTTTCAAAACATTTCAACATTATCTCACTTTTCCCTCTTCATATATTTTTTCTTAATGTCCTGTCCAAATTGTTTTGCCAGTTATCCGCATAGAGTCCTTACAAAAAATGTTATTTTCTGTGCTGCCCGCTTCAAATTACTATTTCGATTGCTTTATATAATTCTTAACTATTAAGTTCTTTGATTCATTATTCAGTTTAATTAAATCGATACGGATAATTGGCTTAAAAATAACTATAACGCTAACAAATGTCCGCAGTACGATCAAATATTTTAAATAATCTTTCTTTACTAAATAAACAGGTATAGAAAAAATCACTTGTAGCACTATTCACACGATAATTTTTAGATGAAAATAAAACCATTGCCTTTTACATCTTTGATTGACACTCTACATAAAACTTGTTTTTACAGGAATAGCTCGGAAATAGGCAATGAAACATAGGGCTTGTCATAAATAAACATAAAATGTTTTGTGCTCGAGCGCACAGCTTTCTCAGGCTATAAAAGAAAGTGACGTTTAAATTAAAATTCAATTCAAATGATTGTACCGTTAAATTTATTTATCTAGCCATTACAAAGAATTCTGACCATTAGAAGATTAGCAAAGGGCATTAAAAAGGTAAAAACAATCGTGCGCTTGCGCATCAAATCATTGATATCACATTTCTCAAGTATGTCGGTCGGTTTCCTCACGATGTTTTCTTTCATCGTTGTAAGAAAGTTTTTAAGTACATTATTTTTAAGTCAGTGCGCCGGGCCTTGGATTTGAATCTGCGTCCCTGACCTGGTATTCCTAAGCAAGTGTACACCACACGATATGTACGTGTGTTCCACATGATAGGAAAAATACTTAAGTTGCCGTCGAAGGATTCGTCGAGGAGGATATCATCATCATTATCAGTTCCATGATGAGACCACTAGGTTTTATCTACATTTTTTTGGAAAATTTTGAAAGACCTCCAAACTTGTCTAACAACAAAATACTGTCGGTACACACGGCTAACATTACCAGTGTGAACTGACCTCGCGTTGTAAAGGCTCTTCGTACAACAAGATGTCAGCTTAAACTGGAAATTTATAGCTTGATGTGTTGGTACTATGTTCAAACGTCGAATGTGATTCGATTACAATCTTAATAGCCATTAAAGTCGTTAATATCTTAATTAAACACTATTACAAGATGTTGCATTTAAACTTAACTACTCATAATCACTAATTATCTTTGAGCATAAATGTTGGTTTTTTTTTGCCATTTTTGTATTATTGGCGTCCATTTCGCGAGAAAGTTATTTTGTGTATTGTGTATAGCTTACTGTCATTTTTGGACAGAATAGGGATGTCCAAAAGAGACATCTTGTTGCAATATGTCATCTTATTTGACGTCAACATGACGTCAAAATTATATTACAAAAAAAGAAGTATCTATGTTCCTTTTTTAAATGAGAATTGAAACCAGACTATGTAGCTCTCATGAATCGAAGTCAACAGATAAAACATCAATGCGAATTTCGTTCTAAATTCAAACTAACAAAGCAACATAATTTTGGCATAATAAATGTTCTGCTAAACGAATTTCGGTCACAGTGGCCAATCTCAATGGAGATTAGCCAACTACGCAGGAGACATAATAGTGCACAAGTGTGTGCGAAACACAAGTGCACTCTCTATTCCCTCAATCTCATAATCCGATGGGATGGTAATCCGACACGGCCGGAGAGAGATCAGGCGTAGACAATCAACGGCTTTACGTGCTTTCTGAGGCACGGAGTAATTGATAATTAGTTACTGACAGTCTGACACCTCTGACTTGTCAGTCATCGGTCACCACCACTATTGTCACAACTATAATTTATAATACTTTAATGATAAAACCGTATGTATGTAATAATAATAACTAATAAGTAGATAATAAATGCAATTCTTTAGTAGAATCAAAATTGTTTTGATGATCAAAAAATAATATTTTTGTCAGCCAATGCACCGAAACCACAGACGGATATTTTTTCGCATTTATTAAATTAGTAAAAATAAATTATGAAACCGCAAAATGTAATCAGTATAACTGTATTCATAATTTCATTTTCGAAGAAACCGTTTGGAAAATTATATATATTGCTATCGTGCATGGGCAAGCTCATATTATTAAAGCCAATTTTAATTTGTGTGTTAACCAAATTACTATTTTGTTTTATTGATTTTCAAAAGGAGGTTTTTTTTGATCGATTACAGACCCCACTCTACTTTTTAGTATGATCATACGATATCAGTTATTCCTTTTTCTTTGAAAGAGTATAATTATTTTACGATTGGTCCTATTTAAATATTATCATTATCTGACGATGGAGGAAGAGTACAGAATACTCCTTTGGATGATAACAAACCTCCTCACAAGGTTTTAGAACCTATGCATCCATTAAGGAAAGATAGGGGATAAAATCTTGCCCAAAAAGGGGTCAAAAGTGGGATAAATTTTGTATAGGAAATCCGTTATTTTTTAAGTTAGAAGTCATGAAAATTATACCTACATAACTTATTTGTAAAAAAAGAAAAATAAATTTACGACATGAAAAATGAGGATGAGTTTTGTATAAACGGTAATAAACAATTCAAACGAAAGTCATGAATTACATAACCGGTACTTTTACTTCAAACACTATATCGCACTGTAAGTACGTAATTACACTTTAACATTACAACTATGTAATGGAAATATTATCATATAAATAGTCAAAGACGAGTTTGTATCATTATTATTGGACTAGTTCTCTCTATTGCTCCATTTTGCCGTTTGGTTTCCGGCCTAAGAATAGAACTACCCCTACTCGTCCCGCGGGTGTCGCAAGAAGCGACAACGGAAAAGATCCAGAGGATGGGCAGCAGCATCTTTCTGTGTAACAGCAATTATCTGCTACTGCGATCGCCAACCCGCTTGCCCAGCGTGGCGATTATGGGCAAATTATGGGAAAGAACGACAAACCAACCAACACTTTCTAGAAGAAGGTCAGGTTCACTTAGAAGGTCTATTTTAATGCAAAATATTTAAGTAGGTAGGTCATTAAGTGCTAATAAATATTGTAGTTTTTGATTGCGTATAAATCATTAATTTCGGCCGCCAGGTCACAGGTCAGAATATAATAAAAATATATAATTATAATAATTAATATATAATAATTAAACCCGCCTGTAACGGTCCCTCTGTAGGGCTAAGGCCTCTTCTCATACAGAGAAGAATCGAGCATTAATCACCACGCTGGCTCACTGCGTGTTGGCGATTTCAGACTATTACAGCTATATCCTTACGACGTTTTCCTTCACTGTTAGTCAGTGATGTCTAAGATTAACTAAGAAAGTACTTATGACATTGAAAAAGTCACATTAGCTACCTACCTAATGTATAGTAATGTATTAAGTGGTTCAACCTTATAAGTAAAAAAATCCGCCATTTTGTTTTTATTTTTACAAAACCTATCTAAGAACACTCGGGTTGTTAAGACGAATATAACGATACCCTTGCCGTCGAAATCGAATATATACGACGAATATAATACGAGGTAATAAAGAAACTTTTAAGAAATAAATTAATAAATATACATACAAGATACGCGATACGCGCGAAAAACATAACCCTTCCTGGCAGTCGGGTAAAAACGGGCATAAAATTATAATTACATATACTATAATGTAATAATATAGTATGATTTGGTATTAACGTGTGACATGCGATCCTAAGGCTTCTTGGCGCCTCCAACATAAGTCAAGCCTTGTCTACAACTCAAGGTTGAGTCGGCACGTATACGTGTATGAACGTTCCATATTTTGTCGCTCAAGGACGTTATTGAATCATTTATGATGCTTCTTATAGCATAATTAATAGCTTTTGCCCGCTTAAAAAAAAACAATTATGATTTGAAAGACACGTGGCGCCATTTAAAGAAAAAAAATTGTTCCCTTTTGGGCAGAAACACAAAAACCAAAAACAAAAACCACGACAATATTTTTTTTTTAAACACAAGAATATTTTGTTGTTTTTCCCGAGAACAGTGCCTTTTTTCGGGATGAAAGGTACTCTATGTCCGTTTCTGTACATCTGAAAACGTATATGCATATGCATTTTCAGGATGATCGGTTCAGTATTTGTGAAAAGGTAACAAACAAATAAACTTACTTTTAATTGAGTTCTGATTAGGAAGTTAGGATAGTTAGATTTATCCAGTCTATAGTTAGATAGAGTCGTTGTCTTTTTGCTCTGGAAAATAATACTGTATTGAAACCGTATTGTCTCTTGTCTAAGGATCAATGCAAAGACCTCTTCTGAAAGAGAATGATCAGGCATTATGATAGTTCACTTAGTTTTGGCAATTTCAGACCTATAAGTCTTGGTTTCCTTACGATGTTTCCTTCACCGGCAAATAGTCAGCAGTCTTAGATTTGCTAAGGAAGTATATTATATACCAATGTGCCGCCATAATTAATTCTGGCGCTTCTAATGGCGTTTAAGTGAGTATCCAGTCTATAGAAATATCTGAAAGGCAAGACGATTACTGTCTTTAAAGGGTGTCAAGACATACAGTCTTGACACCATCTAAATATAGCAATGGGTTAAATAAAAAAAAAGCGTTAACCGGTTATTCTATGCGGTTTATTTGACCTTAAACATCAGTTCATCAGCCGCCCTTACAGTTGCGTGTGTCTAGAATTTATACGAAAGGTTTCTGAGCTAGACTTTCCGATTAAATACCAATTTATTTGCGGACGATAGCATGGGCGACTTGTTGTAATGAAAGTTTTATTAAATAACTCGATAATAAATTTGTTTATTACTATGAGTTCGGAAACCCGTGAGGGAAATTAATATTTCTGTTGAAATTGATTTTTTATAACTACATTATTAATCTGTGGATTTTAGCGGTCTAACAAGCAGTGCCTAGTAGTATGACCGTTGGACTGCTCAGTCAAAGGTCGTTGGTTCGAAACCCAGGCACCTCTGACTTTTCGGATTCATGTGCGTTTTAGAAATTAACTATCACTTGCAAAACCGGTGAAGGAAAATAAACTGAGGGAACCAGCACATCTGAGAGATTTTTATCGGTGTATAGCCATGTCAGAGGCCTGCGGGTGGTTTAAACTGACACCAGGTTGTTCATCAACCATACGATAATATGGGCGTGTAGGTATTACTACAATTATGTACGTATAATTGTAGTAATACCTAATTATTAGCTTCTAAATCGTTACTTTGCTTACGTCTCATGTCTTTACATGTGGCGTAGCTTGTAATTATCATGCTGGCGTATCGAATAATTATGCAGAGACCTTATCAATATGCCTTTTGACCTGAGGCGCAGGCACTAGCTAAACCGCTATTTTGCTCGCACATTGAAGATCACTGTTTGGAGTTTGGAGTCTTGATAGCCTAGTGGTGGTGACCGTTGACTGGCAAGTCAGAGAGACTAAAGCCGAAACTCGGTAAGACTAGAGCCGACCCCAACATAGTTGGTAAAAAGGCTAGGCAGATGATTGAAGATCACTGAATCACTGAATATAGTTATGAAATATCACAAAAAAAATCAGCTGTTCCGTACATTTATGTTCACGTGACCCAACAAAATGTATGGAACAGCTGATTTTTTTTGCGATTTCGGGGTTGGGCCCATAGTAAAAGTTGTTCATAATGATGAGTTTAATGACCCCTTTTAAGGATGCTGGTGTTTTACAAATAATCCTGTATATGATCAGGAGATGAAGGCAGAATCTAAATGTACCTAATAAAATTATTTACTTTCTGCCTCCAGTCACCGTGACTTTGCAAATTACTGACGAGCAAAAAGTTCGCACTTTTCCTTACTTTCTCTTTCTTTAGTCTTATTAATTATTTTTATTACCACGGAATAATTAAAAATAGAGCGCATCTAGTGTTTTTGTAATTAATAGAAAAAAAAATGTTGTTGCGTACATGTTTATTACCGCGGCTTCTCGTACAAAATAAATGTAAATTAATTACTTATGTAAATTACATAATAATGTTTTGCTTTACACTACACGCAGGCGCATTTGAAAGAAGCAGTTTATTGATTATACTTTAGGATTTTCGATTCGTAGAAAACTGTTATTAAACTGCATTTGGATATAATATAGCTTAGCTTGTATTTCAGGAAACAGTTCCTTACATTAATTCCTTACATTAATACAAGTAATTGTTCCTAGCAATCATAGATAAATATTAGAATGGAAGATCTAAGTAAGTCAATCTTCTTAGCGTTTCGATGACAATCAAATTGTGTCAGCCCAGAACTGGGCTAAGTATGTAAATTGTTTTTTTATTTACTTAGTTTTTGATTTTCTGATGTAGAAATCGTACAAGTATTGCATAGCCCTTCATAAAGGTCTTAAAAAAGGGTATTAGTAATTCATTTATTTCCTTCATTCTCCGTAACTACCGCTGTTTTAAGAGCACAATAAAAAAAATACGCTTTTTAATAAGCAGAGAGTAACATTTCTATTTTTAAACGGTTTTATTTAGCTTGCCCTGTTTATTATTTGGTTCAAATTTAGTAATAGATATTTCACCCCTTTCCTGTTGGTAGATTGATCTGGTATTTGGTACACAGCTTCAGTTTTGATGACAAAACCGTTTTACGTAAATAAAAATATTTTACTTATACTTATTTCTTTTTTTTTCATCACTTTAACAGACGAAAGGTACCTATACCTAAATGATTAATAAAGAAACTCTACTTTTCAGAACTGATAAACTACACGCAGCCTGTATATGTGTGGCGAGATGACCCCAACTCCAGGCAGAATACCATCAAGGAGATCATTGAGAGGGCTACTTCTAAGGAGAACTGGCCGCAGGTGAGCTCATCATCACCATTATTTAAGCTGTAATTATGCAGTGACAGCCTAGTGGTAAGATCGTTGAAACATAAACATAAACTCACGACTGTATTCCCCAGAGGGAAGAGAGGAGAGGAGAGGCAGAGGTGTATGCAGTACACCCACGTTTCTCCGGCTATGTTAAGTCCTATATAATAGGGGACGAGCCTATTGCCATTAACCGGGCACAATTCCAGACTCCGTGCTGCTACTGAGAATATCCTAATAGAAAAACCCAATAACACTTTGCCTGAACTGGAGATCGAACCCAGAACCTCGTGCTCAGCAGTCGCACGGCTTGCTACCACTAGACCAACAAAGCAGTCCGTTGACCGTTGGAATGCCAAGTCAAAGGCATTGGTTCGAAACTTAGGCACCCACCTCTTCCGAATTCATGAGCGTTTTAGAATTTAATTATCCCTTGCTAAAACGGTGAGGGAAATAATGTGAGGAAACTAGCACACCTGAGAGATTTCAATTGTTGTAAAGCCTTGCCAGAGGCCTACAGGCGGTTAAAACTCTGACACCAGGTTGTTCATATATCATACTTACTATAAAGAAGAAAAAAAGATCTGTAATTATTATGTACCTATAGATAGAGCTAGAGGCTACTTATTTGAGTTATTAGGAGTCAAGACACTGAGATCGCAGGGGTCTGGTCCCTGAAAAATGTTTAAAGTATCGGCACCGGGGCGTCTGGCAACTCGGGACTCGGAAGCTACTCGGGCCCAAAATACTGTGTGTTCCATAATCACTAAAACATGCGCGAACAACATCGTACCCCTAATGGTATCCTTGAATGATATCCTAAATCCCACACTATGATTTCCATCGTAAATTTTATTTTCAATATTTATGAAGATAAGGGCTTGTGTCACAGGTTACGGGTATAAGTTCCTGTTACCAGAAAATTTCATACAAATTCTGTTCCATTTTTGAATTTAACTAATAGTTATCCTAGACTGTGAAACTGGGCCTGAATCTATTAGATTCAATTTTGGGTATTGATTTTTTGCGACATTTGTTGTCATTCATGTCAGAAATATACGTAAGTTCACTACCTACCCTCATTTGCTGTGGTAATAAAGCCCTGTAGTTCTTACGTAATCATTATTGAAGTCGGCACAGGTTGGTACGAAAGCACCACAGTACATATACAGATCCAATTCTATCGGCAAAATGGTATAGTCATGCGCAAAATTATATAATGATAAACGTACCTACCGGTCCAGTTTTTAGAAAAATATACAACCCCAATGTTGGAATCTTAGATTGATTCCAGAAATGCATTTTAAGTATAAAGACCAGTGAATAGCCTAGTAGTACCATTGATTGGCAAGTCAGGGGTCTTGGGTCGAACCCAAGGCGCACACTTTTGATTTTTTCGTAAGTTATGTGCGTTTTATGAATTAATACCTGCTGCGTGCATCGGAAAGCACGGTAAACTGTTGGCCCCGGTTGTAATGAAGATCTTTGACAGTCGATATAGGGAGTCAGTACCCTCATAAAGTCGTGACAACTGATCTAACTTTAGAATATCGTATCCCTTTGGGTTGTGGAGGTCAGATAGGCAGTCGCTCCGTAGAAAAATGATATTCAGCTGCATCTGGTTTAGATTAGAAGCCGACCCCAACAAAGTTGGCGAATTATAAGGCTAGGAGGATAATGATGACATGTATTTTAAGTATGCGTTTTTTTATAATTGGCTTTTGAAAATTCTATTGGTTACGACTCTAGTGCTCTCGACTGTACAAGTGTACATACCTATAGCAAACTTAATCTGATTATAGCAAAATCTTGTTAATTTTGTCCTACGATTTAGCACAACTACACGTTTACATTGAAAAAGCGCATACATTTTATGTAGCGAATAAAATCCGAGAAAAAACAGTTAGACAAGTTGTTAAACAATGTAACAATGCATGTGTTGTTACAATAGTGTTTACTATAACCTTCCGTGAACGCTTTATTTGTAACAAATAAAACATCACTATGTTACGTGAAAACAAAACTATAGAAATGACGTAACTAATAATATCCTCCTGACCGAATTTCGGTCACAGCGGCCAATCTCAACAGAGATTAGCCAATTACGCAGGATATATTATAGTGCACAAGCGTGTGCGCAAACACAGGTGCACTCTCTATTCCTTCACTCTCATGGTCCGATGGGACGGCCTTCCGACACGATCGGAGAGAGATCAGGCGCAGGGCCAACGGTTTTACGTGCTTTCCGAGGCACGAAGTCAGTGATAATTAATTTATAAAACGCACATAACTTACGAAAAGTCAGAGGTGCGCGCCTTGGGTTCGAACCC
This sequence comes from Protodeltote pygarga, assembly GCA_936450705.2. Lineage (NCBI taxonomy): Eukaryota > Metazoa > Arthropoda > Insecta > Lepidoptera > Noctuidae > Protodeltote > Protodeltote pygarga. The sequence goes on from OW388261.2 coordinate 13,127,100, forward strand.
GATACCTCTGACTTGCCAGTCAAGGGTCACAACCACTAGGCTATCACGACTGATTGAATGACGTAACTATTGAAAGTGACAAGGTATACTTGATTTCATTAATTTTTTAAATCTCATTAAGGCGCGGATACTTACTAATCTGCTATCTGGCTCGCACATTGAAGATATAAAATCAATGAATAAATGTCCTCCTGACACAGCAGTCACAGCGGCCAATCTCAACGGAGATATTATAGTGCACAAGTGTGTCTGCAAACACAGGTGCACTATTCCCTCACTCTCATAGTCCGATGGGAGGGCAATCTCTTCATCATCAGCCTGTATTCCACTGCTGAATATAGGCCCCAATAGGCTCCCAATGCCCGCCACTATTGTGCATTCATAGGAGGTATTTGCTCATAATCGCCACGCTGGGCAAGCGGGTTGGACACAGAAGGATGCTGCTACCCATCCTCCGAATTTTTCCCTTCGTCGCTTTTTACCACACCCGCGGGATGAGTAGGGGTTGTTCTATTCTTAGGCCGGATACCACATGGCGCAAATTACATCTATTAGATATTTTTATCATCATACCTGGATTTTGTCAAAGAGTCGTGATAGCCTAGTGGTGGTGACCGTTGACTGGCAAGTCAGAGGTCTCGGGTTCGAATCTCTGACTTTTCGTAAGTTATGTGCGTTTTATAAATTAATTATCACTTCCCATGCCTCGGATAGCATGTTAAGCTGTTGGCCGTCAATAGTAGATCTTTGACAATCGTTACGGGTAGTCAGAAGCCCGAAAGCCTGACAACCAGTCTTACTAAGGGGTGTCGTGTAACCTAGTATTTGGGTAGAATATCGTATCCCTGGGTTGTGGAGGTCAGATAAGCGTCGCGCCGTAGAAAAATGATATTCAGCTGCATCCGGTAAGACTGTAAGCCGACCCCAACATAGTTGGGAAAAGGCTAGGCAGATGATGACCTGGATTTTGTCCAAACATTTATGAAGTGTTTAATGTTTCAGGTCCTGATATTCCCTGAAGGCACCTGTACGAACCGCTCTTGCTTGATCACGTTCAAGCCGGGCGGCTTCTACCCCGGGGTGCCAGTGCAACCAGTCACTATTCGATATCCGAATGCCAGGGATACTGTTACCTGGACGTGGGAGGGGCCTGGGGCGTAAGTAGAACATTGATATGGAATAAGGTGCATTGGGTGATTGTCAATGATTTTTTTTGACAGGCGAGGGGATCAACAAAACGCGTTTGATGTTCATGCTAAACTATTTTTTTTTTTAAAAAACATGGGTATCAGAAGTAGTTGCCTACTGTGAAAAAAACGATACATAAAATAAAACAATAATTAATCCATATAACTTATAACTTACAGGTTTTAAATAATAATAATAAACCAGTCTGTAACTGTCCCACAGCAAGGAAAAAGGCCTCTTCTTCTACAGAGAAGGATCAAGCACTGTTAGCTCACTGCGAGTTGGCGGTTTCAGAATATTAAGTCCAGGTTTCCTCACGATGTTTCTTTCGCCGATAGTCAGTGATGACTTAGATTGACTAAGACAGTACCAAATAGTACATTGAAAAAGTTATACATGCTAGGTGTTTACATTAGCTTATAACACTAATATGAAAGATTCAAACCCTTTATAAATACAATGCAAATACATCAATATTTTTCGCTACTAGATTTAGTGTGTTCACTGTTCGAGTTACGTGTAAAATAATTTGGTTCTGCAGCGGCATGAACATCCATGGGTTAACAAAGAATCTCCTTTTTCATTCATTTTACATGATCTTTACAGCCTCAAGTTGCTGTGGCTGACTCTGACTCAAGTGCACAGCTCTTGTGAGATCGAGTTCTTACCCGTTTACTACCCCAGCGACGCTGAGAAACGAGATCCGAAGTTGTACGCCAGGAATGTTCGCGATGTGATGGCGAAGTAAGTATTTAGTTGTTTCGTTGGAGTTGTAGGGACAAGTGCCATCCGAGCCATCATACAACATGGAGTAACTGTGCCCAAAAACAATATGCAGTAGGTAACTTGACAGATGGAGCTACCGATTAAGAACAAACAAGTAATGTTAATTCCGCTAATTAATATTAAATTATGTCAAGCAGGTATGCATTAAAAGTCGCCCCCATAAAAATTATGCACACTAACTAAAAACTTATTATATTTATTGACTAATTATATTAATTGACTAATGTTTGGTTTCTAGGGCCTTAGGAGTACCAGTGTTGGACTACACGTACGACGACTGTCGCCTGATTGCTCGCGCCAAGCAGCTGGGGATCCCTTGCGCAGCCTCGACGAGGGAAGTCAGCGAGCTCAGGGGACAACTAGGGTTAGTTACAGTTTACTCTAGCCTAAATTAGAGACATTTTATTATTATTCTTATCAGCCTGTATTAATCCACTGCTGAACATAGGCCTCTCCCAATGCGCGCCACTTTTGTGCGCTCATTGGAGGTATTTGCCCATAATCGCCAAGCTGGCACAAAAGGATGCTGCTGCCCATCCTCCGGATCTTTCCCTTTGTCGCATCTTACGACACCCGCGGGACGAGTAGAGGTCTATTCTTAGGCCAGAAACCGCACGGCACACGACGGAAGTTTTTGTCAAAAGTGGTACAGCAATTTTATTGTCAAAATCAGCTCGATTGTATTTGTGTATGTTCCATTCCTAGGTTAGAACGTTCTCAGCTAGAGCTACACTTAGCAGCACAAGGTCTGCAGAGCAGGTCTCGCTGGCTGACTGCTGAGGAGTTCGCGCAACGACTGGGAGTACCACTGGACCAACGGTCACAGAGACTTTTCGATATATTCATTCAGGTATGCAGGTCCACTAGTTACTACTTTATTGTTACCACAATTTCTTTAAACCTTTAAAAAAATAACATCATCATCTGCCTAGCCTTTTTCGAACTATGTTGGTGTCGGCTTCCAGTCTTACCGGATGCAGCTGAATATCAGTGTTTTAGATGGAGCGACTGCCTATCAGACCTCCACAACCCAGATACTGGGTTACACGATATCCCTTGGTAAGACTGGTTGTCAGACTTTCGGGCTTCTGACTACCCGTAACGTCTGTCAGATATCTACAATTGATAGCCGGGGCCAACAGTTTAACGTGCTATCCGAGGCACGGAGAATGATAATTAATTTATAAAACGCAACGAAAAGTCAGAGGAGCGCGCCTTGGGTTCGAACCCGAGATCTTTGACTTGCCAGTCAACGGTCACCACCACTAGGCTATCACGACTCTCTAAAAAAATAACATCGGTTTTAAAAAAAAATATTTAATAAAAAAAGTTTTTGAGATACATAATTGAAAAAGAGACATACATACATACATATATACACATATATACATACATACATAGACATAATTGAACCAGCAACACTTGCAGTGACTTGGTGACAAGTTGCGAGGTGGGTAACTTTACTAATGTGGAGAAAAGAAGTGCGTATACGCATTTTGTGCAAACAATCGAAGAAGGCTCGGCGGAATAAGATTGCGCCTACTGTATGTTTACCTAAGTCTGTATCTGCGATCCTCAAGGAGTAAATATCTTCTCAATTAAAGAATTATTTAAAATTAAATAATATTCATACTATAAGCCAGGGATCGCGGGTTCGAGTCCCGCCCGAGGCAGTTGTTAAATTGTTGTTGTTAAATTGTTGTAAATTATTATAATTTATGTATGTTTTACATGGTATGCTTAATAAATGAAAAAAAGAAATAAGAAACTCGCAAAAACAACTGCCTCGGGCGGGACTCGAACCCGCGATCTCTGGCTTGCCGTGCCATCGCTTCCAATTAAGCTACCGAGTCCTGCCCGCCTCAGTTGAAATTACGAATCTCTTTCGCCTTAAAGGCGTGTGTCAATATTTTTTTAAAATAGAGTTTTGGCCAGCAATCGAATATATCGGCTGATTGTACGTATGTTCCAGAGGTCGAGTGGGCTGGTGTACTTCCCGGACTACCTGCTGAGCGCGGCCTTCCTGTCCCTGCAGCACGCGCCGCTGTCTCAGCTGCTGTCGGTCGCCTTCAAGGTAACTTTTTTTTTCTGTGCAAACTTTGCTGTCAGGCACTGATTGTAGCTCGCAGTCCGCTCTTTTGACGCATGTTGGTGAATTAGAAGACCGGAAACCTAAGGGCTTCATCATCATCATCATTAGCCTGTATTAGTCCACTACTGAACATAGGCCGCTCTCAATGCGCGCCACTGTTGTGCGCTCATTTGCATAGAGTTGAACTTAGTTCTATTAAACTCGATTTTTAAAGTGAATGGTGAAATTGAGTTAGTTGCAGACAGCGCTTTCCAGCTTAACGAAGTTAAGTGATTATTGGAATATTATCAAAACCTTCAAACATCGAGAAATGAGACACAAAAGGAAATCAATTGTCACTCGATGTTGGCGTCCACGCGGGAGTCAGAGGTTAAAAAATTATTATTAAAAAACAAAAAACCCGACTGTTAACTAAAAAGATAGAAACAAGTTGGTTATAGATAGATCATACTTTACACAGTGTTCACAAACGCAGTCGGAGGCATTAACTATTCATTCTCTCTCTCTCTCTAAACCCAGAAGAATATTCCCTAAAGAATGCCTCCGACTGCGTTTGTGAACACTGTGTAAAGTATGATCTATCTATAAGCAACTTGTTTCTATCTTTTTAGTTAGCAGTCGGGTTTTTTGTTTTTTAATAATATTTTTTTTCCCAAGAGATAGTTTAGGAACTATATTATAATATAGTCATTAAACTATGTATGTACTATATATATTATGGCAATCTTTTATCACGAAAAAATGCATAGTTCCTGTAGTTCTCACGGACGAAATCGCGGGCTATATCAAGTTTAAACATATAAGTTATATATATTTTTGTAATCACCTTTTATAACTCTTCATTTTATTACCCCTCACGATTGGTTTAGGGTTTTTTTTTAATCATACCTTTTGGCGCCAAAAATCTGCCATATCGATTTTTTAAAATTTGTATATATCCAATGACACTCGCGAAATAAAGACAAATCTAACGACATATCATTCATCAAAATCGCTTCAGCCGTTGAGTAGTTACGAGGGAACATAGAGACGGACATACATACATACAGGTTAAACACATAACCCTCCTTTTTGGCTTCGCCGCAGTCGGGTAAAAATTGTAATTGGTACTTCTGTTCCCCAGTTGTACGACAGCAGCCGCGCTGGTCGGCTTAACGTGACTAACTTCGAGGAGGTGGCCACGCGATGTCTGGGACTCTGCCAAGAAGACGCGCACAACACATTCCAACAGGCAGACCTCGATGAGAAAGGATATCTCACTTATGGTAAGGATAACCGCTAAAAACATCCTGTCCATCCTTGTGAAAGTTTACATGGAAGTTCGTGAGCTAATGCTATACACACTCGTTAATTTAGGCATTAAGCGAAGAAATTAATAACTTTTTATTTTTGTTCTTATCTCTGGCAGCCACGATGAGGGTGGCATAATCTGTAAGGATATAACCCTCTATAAATAAATAAAGAAAAAAAAAGTTCGTGAGCTTGTGAGTTTGTAACATGTTCAGTTCGAACCCACACCGACCATCCGTAATCAATGAGCCCTCGGGACTACTTTTTAAAATGTTCTTTTTTTAACTTTTACAGATGAATTCATATCGTACGCGCAGAAGAAAGCGGATTTCTCATTCGTGTTCGCATCAGACGCGACACATTACAAGCCTAAGACCCAGTGAGGGTCACCGGTTCACATCCCGACCGTCTGCAGCCAAGTGCCCTAGGACTGAAGATGAAGAAATAAGGGAAGCTATGTTCTAGGATTTTATTAAAAACATTGTTTTATGAAGATGGCTAGAATATTTCGATTTATGGTTTTTCACATCTTCAATACAATTCAGACTTCTAAAGTTTTGTAAAAAGCTATATCTAAGTGTTTAACCAACATAATATTTACCGAGTAGCAGATTTGTTCCATTAGAATTATTATTAATATGCCGATCAAGTACTTCCACTGACTATATTGTTCCGTTTTTAAGGGAATACACCGCACGTTTTTTTGACGGATAAACAATATAGTATTAGACTGTTTGTATCGTCTGTCAGTCCTAAGCACGACTATTGGGCTGGCATGCTCTTCTTTTCCATTGGGCCCTGTTGGCAAGCGCCCTGGGTCCTCGTAGTTCCAGCCAGATAACCAACCGAATCAATTATTTTAATTTTAGTTAGCGCGATAAAAAACAGTACAAAAACTTGTTGTGCGATCAAGATTCAAACACAGTATAATGAACATACAGTATGGACACTACGTACAAACGAAACCGCACACTCACACAAACATGCGCAATACTGCGTAACGACAAGACTCCTAAGCGGACGTCGCGGTACTCGCAGTATCAACGAACGCGACGTTGCGCATGTTTTCGAGCGTTTGTATGTAGTTTCCGTACTGTATGTTTATTATACTGTGGTTTAAATGTGATTTAGTTTTCTCCTGTTAATTTGTTTGTATCGCAAATGACGAGTCGTGTGTACCCGTGTACGCAATCGTTCGTCATTTTTGTGAAATTATTTTCTTAAAAACGGAACCTTTCACGATTGCTTCCTCACATATTTCTTATATTACATTACTTATTGATTATACTCTAGACACATTTAAGTATTGTATTTGCTCAGTAATAGATGCGTAGGTATTCCAAGTTGATTCTATGTGTTAGGTTTAAACTTGCCTTATTTCTAATGGATTGAAGAATACATCGATATAATAACTGGGGCTTAATAACTGTAGACAAGTGGCGTGTGAATATAGATTAGAATTCATTATAATAAATTTTGTATGAATAACAATTGAAAAGATATTTATTCCAGTATTAAAAAGGTACAAAATGTAAATACAATTGTCTCTAGCTTGAGTAGTTGGATGCTGAACATAGATCAGTCTTCAAAACTGCTGAACCGTTTTTTAAAGTTCTTTCGCTAATAGAAAAGCAACACTATTCCTAAGTTAATTATACAAACTATCAAAATGCTCGCGGACGAAGTCGCGGTAGATAGGTGGTTTTATTAACTTTTGGTAGTGCTGTCTCTGTTTGGGAGCCGAACGTGAGCGAATATGTGCAAATAATACCGATACTCGTTAATCATCTCCGGCGCAGCACACTTGCACTGCTAGACCTCAGGTGTCGATAATTAGTACTAATATTTTTGTGATTTTTTTACATGTTATAGCACATGTGCTATCGTGGACAAAGCCGGTGCACCACTCTTAAGGTTAGAATCGCTTGCACCCGGCGTCCGAACGTCTAACCCTGCTCCTACGCACGTAGCATCGTTTAAGGCATTTTGATCGCAAAGTGGTGCACCGTTCGTGCCGCGATAGTACCATTCTGTACCGCGTCGGCACGGTACGCCGAAGATCGTGGGTTAGAATCCCATCCGTATCAGTAGTTTTTTTAAATTTCTTATTAAATAATTATATTAAGTACTAATTTTTAAAACTATGTATTCGTATAAGAATCTTTTGAGTTGTTATTCACATCGATGTCGACTCTGATGTGCAACTTGAACACATGCTATCTCTTTTCTTCGCACGTAATTAAAAAAGGATAGAACTACGACTATAAGGAAGTTTACGTTGATGTTTCGGATTCGACCAATGCTTGGTGCTGAATCTCTTGCTCATGCTCTAAACCTATTAAAATGCGAACCATTTCTTTTTAAAAGATCATGTCATAAACTCTGTGGCCAAGATGGCGGCTGACCGCGTATTTTTTTTCGACGTGCCAACAGTAATTGCCTAGTGGTATGACGGTTAACTGGCAAGTCAATAGGTCTTAGGCTTGAACCCAGGGCACGTGCCTTGACTTCTGACTTTTCGAAAGTTGAGCCATAGTAACTATTTAGTAATCTGTGGTTTAGTGCGTATGGTAAATTAATTATCACCTGCTTCATGTCTCAGAAAGCATGTTAAACCATTGGCCCGACATAGGGAGTTAGTTCCCTCATAAAATCATAACAACTGATTTGAACTTAAGAATATCGTATGCTTCTGGATTGCGGAGGTTAAATAGGCAGTCACTTCGTAGAAAACTGATATTCAGCTGCATTTGGTTAGATTAAAAGCCGACCACAACAGTGTTTGGGAATAATAAGGCTAGGAGGATGATGTTTAAGCTAAAGAAGTTATTATAGGGAAACCAAAATATTAAATAATACTTTAGAGCAATGAGCAAGACTTTTATCACCAATGTCTGTAGTATTAATCTATTTATTTGTGAATATTTTTAATGTTACGTCTTATTCCATAGGTAGGTTATGTAGCGTGAGTGAGTCAATTATTGGCAGTGACGCTATCGTTTATAAAAAACAGGCATCGGAATAGGCAGTATTCAAAAGATAATCTAACCTAACCCTTCAAGAAAAGAATACACTTAGAGTGGATTAAATCTCTCTCAGAAAACCCGGAAATATTATCACGAATTGTTTATTAGACTTGTGTTCTTACAATATTTTAATATAGTTTAAACTTTAATTATTAACTTTTTGCATGGCTTCAGATAATAATAATAATAATCGAAGTAGTTCACATGCGAATTTGAGTTTATATTACGCATAGAGTATTCAAGAAAATATAGAGTGATAACGTCAACCACATTGCCTTGTGCGGAGCGAAAGCAGGTCTCGCCATAGAAATGTTAAAATATCATTTTTTCAAATTAAGTTTTCTAGACGTTTTTCAAAATTTTACTCAGCAGTTTACCATGATATAAGCTAAAGTGTAACTTTTTTATTCGTGGAGCCTAGTTGAACCGCAGTCGATCGAGGTATGATCGCAAACGGAGCTCGTGTCGAGGCCGCGTTGTTCATACCCGTGCTCACGGTTCATACTTCTGTATGGTTGCTCTATTTTTTTCTTATATACTCTAAGATATTACGTATTTTATGTCCGTCTTTTGTTGGAGGTCCTAAATAAATAAAATAAATCCTATTATGATTTTTGGATTCTGTATGATTGTTGGGTTAAAACTACATATATTAAATTATAAAACTCAACTAAAACATAAGTGTTTGGCTGGTGATTAAGTGTGGTTTACCTGATTATAATTTGCGAAAATGCGAAAAGGAATAATTTTAAAAATAAATGGCATAAAATTCATGTAAAACTTTTTCGAAGGAAAAAAAAAGCGGTTGCTTGTCATGCCATGCCATCGGCGTTTGCCATGAGAAACTAAATAGAAGTAATTTCTCGTATCACCGGATAAAAACGTCTTATTATCATTTCGGAATTTCAATTTAATACATGTTATTGCCATTTAAGCTATAATAAAAGTTTGAGGAAATAGAAAAAGAGATAAGATACGAGCGTGGTTTGAACCTGCGACATTCAATGCTCTAATCAATCGAGCTATCCTAGCGCTGCCCGCACCTATCAAACTCCGCACGTAACTCAGTCAAAACGCACCCAAACTTTACGTCACAGTTGACAAATAAATGGCGCCGTTGTTCAGCTGAATTTGAAAGTCTTTACGAGTCTTTTAAAGACGACAAAAAAATGATGTAGTCGATATTTTAGACCACAAATTCTTCCTGTGTCGTCGTAAAAAAAATTCATACAACTCTAGCCAATATTACTAAAAATACAGTTTGAAGTGGCTTAAGAGCACCGCGTTGCCCGCCGGAGGTTTTATGGTAGCAACAAACCATTAATTCTATTTGTATTACTTCCTTGAATGTAAAGTTAACAGGTACTCTGCATATCCCGATCTCTGATAATAAAACATTAGATTAAACTGCATTTTATTAAGACATTTGTAAGAACGCTTCAGTGTAGGTGTGAAACAATACGTGTGCTTATCATTAAATATTTGTTAAAGGTGTCTACAGACTGAGAGTAGGTAATATTTCTATTACATTTAACTCAATTTGCATCGCGGAATGGAATGGAAGCGAACAGAAATGGCTAAAGCAAAGGAACTTTAAGTCAGTTCATCAACGATACAAAATAGATAAATAAGTCGGCACCGGAGAATACTCGAGGATGCGCGAGGATTCCGCGGAATTTAATTTGTGTGTTACACAATTGATATAAAGTTCATTATGGAATATCGCTTCCGTTCAATTCCGCGGCGGTGTAAATTGGTCCTTAGATACTGATCTGTGAGCACCTGTAAGTCAATAATTGGCCTTTCACCATTAATTTTTTAAAGGCCATTTTGTTATTTATGTGATAAGTTTAAGTGCATAGTAATGAGTACAAGCTAAAATGATGCTAATTGTAATGGTCATTGAGATTATTTTCTAGTATCCTATGTGCAATTTGTATTTATCCGGCCTTAGTATCCTAGTTTTAATCATAAATAAAGCACCGGTCAAACTGATGCAAACCCCGCAAAAATGTGGTACGGGAATTCATTACAAAGGCTTTTGTAATCCAATTAAATATTTTTTAGATAATTCTGCTTTAAGACACGCTTGATATTTTGACCACTTTGACGGGGCCCGCACGTTATGTCGCGGGATAACTTATATTTGGTTAGTCCTTAAAAGGAATTGTTTTATTTATAAAGTCAAGGATTATTGTCCTATTTTTTTTTATATGTTAATAAATGGAGAGTAACTAAGTTTATGAGTTTGTCTTGTCACTTTCTTTATTTTGTTAGTTTGGTCGAATAATTAGAATAGGTACCTAATGTTTAAAATAAAGGACTGAGCATTAATCACCGCGCTAGCTTACTGCGTGTTGGCAATTTCAGACTATTAAGTCCAGGTTTCCTTACGATGTTTTCCTTCACCGTTAGTCAGTGGTGTCTTAGAATATCTAAGAAAGTACATATGACATTGAGAAAGTCACATTGGTACATGCCAGGTTCGAACCTACACCCACTCGCTTGCGCAAGCGGGTCCGTAACCAATGCGCTACCACGACATTATTTTGTGCGAGTAATGACTGTATAATTGTTTATAAAGCCATATTATATTTCATCGTCATTGTCTGTTATTTACAAGCATTCCTTTTTAACCGACTTCAAAAAATAAAGAGGTTTTCAATTTAAGGTTAATTAAAAGGTTTTATTCATCATCATCTCGCTTATTTGAAAACCTGAATAAAAGGATGTGCTTCCAGATTGGTCCCATAGAATAATAGCAAAATAGACGTAATAGACGTAATATTGCTTTGTTGATACGTGCAGTCGATGGCTGATGAGTAATGAGGAACAGGGGGATACGTGATCACCCCCCCCCCCCCCGTTTTCTATCACTATCTAAGATTTAAAATATCGTGTAAGGTATCTTTAGAAAGGGCTTTTCATAAGTTTTTTCAATATTAACTGAAAATACCTTTGGGGGGGGGGGGGGGGTAATCTTAGGGTCCAAGCCAAGTTCTAGCATCTTTAACCTCCTTATTGAGAACTTGGCTTATTATAACCGACTCCAAAACATCTTAAAGTTATTTCAGTTCCTTTTGAAGTCGGTTTTATTTTTTAATATTTTTTTTTTATTTTACACCGATGCTTACTACTTCGGTCAAAACTTACAGCATTTGCTTTACCAAGGGACATGAAAAACAGTTAAAGAGTATAATAATTTTTCCCGTCGATTAATGTATAAGTATGTCTAATTTCACCCAATTTCATATACAATGCACTTGATGGAACGCACACTTGACTATAGGCACAGAATGAAAGCTTCATTCAAGAGTTCAAAATTCTTACCTATTTTCATAGGGCTGTCACTCAGTTATTGAAAATAAAGTATCTATCATAATATTGTACCTACACACTTTAGAATGATTATAACACACAACTCGAATTTACGAATTTTACTAAGACAGCCAAAACAAATACACTTTGGTACTTGCCGACAAACCTACTAAAACATAGGCTACTAAAAGGAAAATACGAAACAAATAATACAGGAAAAAAGTACTTGGAAGGATATGGTCAGGCCTTAGCTCAGCAGTGGAACACAGTAGGCTAAGAAAAAATAATCATAATAATAATAATTTCCATTCACCTTCGACCGCTCTCCTCAACCGAGACTCACAAATATTTGGGTATGGCGGAGTCATTGGGTACCAGTCAGGCTGACATGAAGCAATCATTGAGTTTTTCAAAGGTTTTTAAAAGCTTTTTGTCAGGTGGAAATAAGGTGCGGGCCTTCAATGGTTGGGTTATGCCAGTTCTGATGTATTCGTTCGGCATACTCAAGTGGACTCAGACTGAGTTAGATGCCTTGGATAGACGAGTCCGCACACTGTTGACTTCATCCCGGTTGCATCATCCTCGATCGTCGGTAATGAGATTGTACATCCCGCGAAAGTGTGGGGGTCGAGGCTTTCTTAATGCTAAGACCCTCCATAATCGTGACGTGTGCAATCTCAGAGAGTTTTTTGTTAAGGCCGACGGAGGGATGCATCGGGATGTTGTCACAGTTGACAAGGGACTTACCCCGTTGCATCTGGCTAAAGAGAATTGGCGTATGCCTGTAATATTGGATACAAAGGATCGCATGGAGGTATGGCAAAGCAAGGAGCTCCATGGGCGCTATTATCGGGCCCTTCACGTCCCTGATGTAAATTTCCTAGCCTCCGTGGCCTGGCTACGTTCTGTTGACCTATTTGGGGAAACCAAAGGTTTTGTTTGTGCAATTATGGACGAAGTTATCATGACGAATAACTATCGGAAATATATTGTGAAGGATGGCACAGTAGACATAATTATGTCGGGCATGTCACTGTCCGGGAGAGTCTATCTGTTACATAGTTTCTGGTTGTTCTCGTCTTGCTAATGGAGAGTATTTGCACAGGCACAACCTGGTGGCTAGAATAATTCACCAGCAACTTGCTTTGAGATACCATCTTGTGGATTCAGAGGTACCATATTACCGGTAAACACCCGACCCAGTTCTCGAAAATGGTCATGCCACTTTGTACTGGGATCGGTCTATCATCACTGACAGGACTGTTATTGCTAATATAGTGATAGTGTCACGTATATAGGACGTGAACAAGAGAAGAGAAGAAATGAAACCAAGTTTGAAATAATAAAAAAATAAGGTATATTAAAAAAAAAATTAAGGTTCGGCCTAGGTCATTGCGCACTTGTCTAGCCTTCCACACTTAACTGGCGAAGTCCCGTCCTCCAGGCGTAGTCCCGGTCAGCTCGGCCACTCCACTCAGGCAAAGAAGGAGACTCCGGTTCAATCAGTCTAACCGTGACGTAATTCCTAGGAACAAAGGCCGAATCATTAAGCTGCCGGTATAAGGGGGCGCACGGGAAACGCCAGGATGCATGGCAAGAACTAGATTGGCAATTTAGGGCTTATAAAGGCGGGAAGAATTCTAGGTGTAAAGAATCTAAATTAATAGTAAATGTAACAATGTAAGCAAGCAGAGACGGTTACAACGTTAAGCTTTGAAAGTTTTAAGTAGAACATAATGAAAGAAAGGCAACTATAAGCATTACACACTAGATAGAATAAGGCTACAATATTTAGTTGGACTCGTACCTCTAAAATTAACACAAAGAAAATACAACAGGTAGGTAACGGCCGTTAGGAATCAATAAATAAATGTGCACAACTCACCCAAGTTTGGGAATCACTATCACTTAATTAATAATTACAACTGTTTTAAGTGGTTTACTGACGTTTGGCAAAAAACGTTTTCCAAAGTGACACTTGTCAAAGTATGTTTCCCAAATTTTCATTTGACAAAAAAACATTTGGCAAAACCATCTTTTCGCAATTTTACTGTTAGCAAAACTATTTTTAGCAATTTATTGTTTAGCAAGTAATTACATGGCAATGTTTCATTTTACCAAATATTAGATAGTCATATATGGTTTGGCAAATATACCTACTCTTCCCAAAATATTATATATCATATGATTTACTGAGTCTAAATTCACTCCAACATAACTTCACTTTTTTCTCTAAGTTAAGGAATGGTTATGTTTTATCTCCATAACAGTACTTCTGGGTGGTTTTAAAAAAAAATCCCACGAAGATGATGACATCTTCTAACCTAACCTAACCAAGTCGGGGTGCCCCCAAGTCGGGGTGCACCCAAGTCGGGGTGCACCCAAGTCGGGGTGCACCCAAGTCGGGGTGTTCCGTTCTCGGGATGCAAAATTACGTTCTATTTCACGAATTAGCGAGTGAATAGACGCGATTTTGAAAAAAAAATTCGGCGCGTCTCCGGCAAAAAAAATGATTGAGGGATAAAAAGAATAACTTCTTTGACCCCCGCACCTTTAGATAACTCAAATTCTGGATGCTTATTTCTAAACCCAACTCAAACATCAGACTTTAGTTAATTTACAATTTTTCACCCATATTACAATTAAAATGTGAACGAACTTCCTTTTGGAATTAAATTTTTTACAAAATAAAGCATTTGCTTAATGTATTATTATTATTACTAGCCCAAACTGTCCCACTGCTGGGCAAAGGCCTCCCTACTCTCATTCCACTCTTCGCGATCGAGCGCAATGCACATCCAGTCCTCCCGGAAAAAATCCAGCTCGTCCCGCCATCTCCGTCTGGGTCTGCCGCGAGGTCTTCTGCCATTTGGAGGAACCCATTGGGTTGTTATTTTAGGCCACAGTTCGTCCGGCATGCGGCAGACGCGCCCGGCCCAGTTCCAATTTAGCGTGGCAACCTTCCGAGTGACGTCAGCTATTTTGGTAATGGAACGGATATCGGTATTTTTCACCCGGTCTATCAATTTGATACCTAAAATACTCCGTTCCATTGCCCTTTGGCAAACCCCGAGTGAAGACATTTGTTGAAATGTCAAAGACCATGTTTAACCATAATTATGTGAGGATGGGGAGGATGCACATATCCATGAGTCTCCTTTTTAGGGATAATGGTAGTTCACCTTTCATGAGGTCTTTCATGGCCCAATAGCTCCTCCAGGCATTTTCGGTTCGTCTGGAAACTTCCTTGATTTGTTTGGCCTGGAAGGAGACTATTTGACCTAAGTAAAGGTAATCATCGACATATTCAACCTCCACATCCTCGATGGTGATTCTGTGACGCACACTGTTTGTCATCAACTTTGTCTTTGACATGTTCATCTATACATATAAAATGCTTTGTCCTGAATGACTGACTGACTGACGGATCAACGCACAGCCTAAACCGCTGATCGTAGAGACCTGAAACTTGGAGGGTGTATTCTGTGTATGACGTAGGGATCCGATAAGAAAGGATTTTTTGAAATACTACCTCTAAGGGGGTGAAAAACGGGGGCAAAGTTTGTATGGGACAACGTGATTTCTTGGTCCAATCTACTTCAAATTTTGCATAAACATTATTTTACAGAATTAATGGAACACGTGTTTCGTATTTTATTAAAACACATCGCCTAACGGGGTTAAAAAGGGGTAGAAAATAATTTTGGGGGTGATTTGCATCGAAATTGATATCAATACTCCTTAGTGCTTTTGATTTAAACTGGCTTGGTGCAATGTATTACCCTTTAAAATTGGAATGTCAAATATAAATCGGATTAGAATTCGATATTTCAATTTTATTTGTTGTTTTATATTTGAAAGAAAAACATACCTTATAAGTACAGCTTGGCAAAAAAGGCGGTGACAGCTAGAACTAAATCTAAAAATCTTAAAAACTAAGTTTGTGAGTACTAAAATAGCTATAAACTGATTCATTACAATATAATAATTGGTGACAAAAATTCGTTTTAGTAATACGTTAGCACCAAATAACTTGAAATTTTGAATTGTAGTATGAAAAGTGCACCAGTGGCGCCTCCAATTTTTACAGACTCTTTATTGCCAAAGTGTACCTTGATTTTCCTTTGAAAATTCCTTGGAAATCTTTTAGAATTAGATTATTATTATAGGCGACTATATTTTGTGATTGCTATACCGACATTATAATTGACTGTCATTCACCCTGTACCTAATTCTGCTTATACAATGACACTAAAAGTAGTGGCATCGACTCAAAGCAGTACAAGTTGTTCTCATGGGCAGTACTACCTAGATTATATGAATTCGATTTAATAAATAAATTCTATTCAAAATATTCTATAGTCTACGTGAGCGAAGCCACGCGGGAAAAGCTAGTATACGTATATAAAGACCTTAGCCAGGCAAGTCACGAGGTCGGACTACGGTACGACCTCGTGACTTGCCTGGCTAAGGTTTTTTAGCATCTGTGTCAACTCAGAAGCTGACGACGCGAAAAGAACAATATCGTCAGCAAAACGGAGATTAGAAAGTCTCTTATGTCCAACGATAATGCCCTTCTCGGTCCAGCCAGCTGCCAACTTTCTGAATATTTCTTCTAATATGGCCGTGAATAATTTCAGAGACAGCGGGTCTCCCTGCTTGACTCCCTTATTGATTTTAAAAGAGGGACCTGTCATCGCATTAATTTTAATCGCTGCTGTGCTGTTTTTATAAATTTCCTGTAACAGACGAATATATGTCGGAGCTATTTCTTGGTTGTGTAGCGCATTGAAAATTGAGATATGGCTAATACTGTCAAATGCCTTAGAACAATCCACAAAAGCTTAATAGAGTGGTAACTTAAATTCTGTGTTTTTCGGTCATTTGATTTAAGGTATGGAGGTGGTCAGTAGTGGAGAGGCCGCGGCGGAAACCGGCTTGTTCGGGAGGCTGGTGTTTATCAAGTAACTCAGATATTCTGTTCTCGATCACTTTTATGAAAGCCTTATATAGATGCGAAACCAAACTGATAGGGCGGTAATTTTCTATGTCGGTTTTATCTCCTTTTTTTATGTAAGAGGATGATTAATGTATATTTGACTAAATAAAATTTGAGTAAGTAAAAATTTGCCAAATGAATATTTGACCAAGTGAATAAAATGCGAAATGTAACTTTACTAAGCATTCTTTTGGGAAATGAAACTATGCGATAAGTTTTTTGGGAAGTGAAATTTGACGAAACATATTTTGCGAAACGGCATGACTGCCTGTGATAGCTACGAGTGCGGGCGGCGCGCGGCGATGAGGAACCGGTTACTTCGGTATCTATACATATAATAAAATCGTAACGAAGTAAAAACTGTACATTGAATTTTTTTGGAAAAAAGTAAATGCTACGTGTTCGGGGAACGATACTGAAGCCGAATATGAAGAAAAAAAAAACTTTGTCTGTCTGTTTGTATGTAATTGATTGGCGCGAAAACTACTGGGCAGATTTAGTTGAAATTCGGCAAATATACTTTTTAAATTCTTGGTCAACTTATAGGGTATAAATTATCACGTTTATAATTATGGGGGATGAGCAGTATTGTAGTAAGCAGCGTATTTCTAGAATTTGCTACAGGATTGTTGTAATACAATGAGAAAAATGTTATTAAATTGCAATTTACAAAATATTATTACGCTATATCCACAAGGAGCTAAACATTACATAACATAACATAATAATATCTTTTAGGAACGATTATTTTGACTATAATGTCAACAGACTTCATAGCCTTCCGGTCGGGCGAACGCCTTGGAAGTGTAAGGCTTTCGGTTCGATCCTCAGTCCCGCAAACTTTTTGTGGATTTTTTAGTATTTTTTTTTGTCATTGAAATTATGTATTTTTGTGTTAAGTATTTCATTCTTAATGACTTTTATTACTTACCGGCTGAAACCCGAAGGAAACATGCTTTTTAATATTTTTTAACTTATAGAAAACGTTACCACTTTAATTTGAATCATTTATAATTATAATTATTATTTAAAACATAGTGTTCTAGATGGCGTTAGAGTCTATTTAGATCAGCGGAATTCTTTTTTAAATATTTCAATTTGCAACCCGAAGGAAACAACGCGCATTGTGTGGAATTATACTTTTAAAAATTTTAGCTTATAAAAAATACCACTTTAATTTGAAGCATTAAAATTATTATTATTTAAAACATAATGTTTCCTTTTTCTTAACTAGATGGCGTTAGGAGTCGATTTAAATCTGAGGAAAAATGATTTTCTTGGATACTCTTGATGGAACAAGAAAAATATTATTATAACCACTGGCATCATTGCAGTGATCAGGAGGCAGGGTAAAATTACAATTGCAGTAACGTCTTCGGGAATTACTGCCACATTGTTTTCTGGTGACAAAACAGCGCACACCATGTTTAGGATTCCCATCAATTTACAGAGCTACGCACACCTGTTTGTGATGTGTCACGGAACAGTGACAAGGCAGGCACTTGCTCAGGAATTGTTCTTTGATCGTATGGTGGGATGAATGTATAATGGCAAACAGAAAAGCAGTTGATGCGGTACACAGAAGACATCCGTAGGAACCAACACATAATGGGTGGTGTCACAGTTATGTTTTGTAGTAGTTATGTATAGTTTTGTAACGCTGCCTGTGTGTGTGTGGTTATTTTTATGTTCCTGTAATCATAGGTTGAACTTGACAATAATTATGGGCGGCTGAGTAGGAATCCACATGCTCAAGAATTCTCCAACTCAAAACGCCCAAAAATAATCAAGCTGCAGCAATCAACGAATGCATTCTTTTAAAAATGGAAGGGAATGAAGTGTTTTACACATTTATAAACACTGTTGTCAAACAAGATGACGCCACTCACTATCCTGTAAAGTGGACTTCCGACGGACGTCATCAAGTTGAAGGTCGGTGTCCCGATTATGCTTCTTCGGAACTTAACGCCTTCGAAATTGTGTATTGTAATTGTGGCTTAATGTAATTTATCTGCAGAAAAACATCATCAAGGTGCAAATTCTAACGGGTTTCGGTATTGGCGAGACAGTGTTTATACCGCGTACCACTAATTCTCCACAATTATCCCTTTCAATGTAAGCGAGTGTAGTTTCCTGTGGGCGTTTGTTTCGCCATGATAATCAAGTCGCAGAGGTAGACACAGAAGTCTGCGGGCAATGCGGATGTCGATCTCAGGACCAGCTTCTCCTCACATAGACTGTATGTCGCTTGCTCTCGGGTCACCAGTCCTGACTCTCTGTACATTTTAGCTACAGAGAGCAAAACTACAAACAAAGTAATCTGTATGTTTTTATAAATATCCTGGTTCGGGTTTGTTATTGATGCGAAACTTTTGTTCTTTTACATAGGTTTTTCGCTTTATTTGGTCAGACATTATGCAATAAAATATGCGAAGCGCACTCTTAACTTTTTCTTTTGCCCTATAAATTAGTTAGACTTAAATGTAAAACTAATCTTTGTTGGAATAATTGCTCTCAAAATGTGCATAACGATATATTTTAAAAAATACCTCATAATATTACAAGTTTACCATAACAAAAATGTAGGAAAGTTCTGTATATCTAGCTGACAGAGAAATGTTTCTACATAATGTAAGTAAATTGTTAAATGAAAGCTAAATAATGAAAGGAAAAATTAATATATTTGATTACCTAATTGTAATTATAGGGAATAACGAGTTAATGTAATGGTAATATTTAATGTTTTCATGTTTTCAATAATAAATATTTTGGATAATTTAAATGTTTATGCACATGTTTTGCTTATTAAATGAAAATAATTAATTAGAAACTTGCAAAAACAACTGACTTGGGCGGGACTTGAACTGTCATATCATTATCATTACTAATCTGCACTAATAAAAGTTTGTGAAGATGTTTGTTACCTAACCACTTTTGATTTGAATAAAACTCGGTAAACATAAAAACCGTATATCCTGGATTAACAAAAAATATTAATTTTATCCTAGTCCACGCGGGCGAAGCTGCGGGCAAAAGCTAGTAAGTATATAAAATAATGTGGTTGTCCGCATTACTTGTACACTTTGGTTTTTTTAAAAATAAGTAGTTATATTTCAAAAATTGTTATTTTATAACTAAAAAAATGTTATTTTATATCTAAAAAAATGTTATTTTATAGGTTCATGTAATAGTTTTATTTAGATTGTTTATTTTTGTAAATAGTTAGCTATACACATCGATGTTGTGTTTGTGTATTCAGATATATTACATCGATGACATGCGTTATGACATTATTTTAACAGGAAATCTATAAATGAAAGCCAAATGTTAATATACCCATTTATATATTTATTAATTTAATAAAAACTTCAGTAGACTAAAAATTGACGTTCGTATACACCAATGGATGACTTAGTTTATTAGTAATGGATGTTAATGTTAGTAGGTAAGCAAACTGTTTCAGAATCTTTTATAGAGGATTCATATTACGGGTGTAGTTTAAGTCTTGTATGCAACTGTTGATAATTAGGTATTAAAACACTCAAGTGATAGGTACTATTATCACACTCGGGTTCGCCTTGTGTGATAAACTTAAATTCTTTTTCAATACCCCTTATTAACCGACTCAAAAAAGGAGGAGGTTATCAAGACTGTATGTTTTTTTTATGTGTGTTACTCAATATCTTCAAATTTAGCCAACCGATTTTTATATTTCTTTTTTTGATTGAATAAGTAGGACTCCTAATTGGTCCCATATTAATATACCTACTTATAGTATTATCATGATCTGATGATATACTTCGGAGGTACAGAAAGAAACTCCTCATAAAACGATAGAGACAAAACTAATTATCTTCAAATCTAGCCAACCGATTTTGATATTTATTGTTTTGTTTGAATGACAATGGTGCTGATTCTCTTGTGAATCCCGCTAAACTAATTTTAGTCTAACTGTATCTCTTTCTATTAAACACAATCGAAAAAGGACAGAAAATTGGACTACCAAATTAGAACTGTCAAATAAGTCTACATACCTCCTTGCAATTGACGTAAAATTAGACGAGAGCTACGACATGCCGACTAAATTTTCGTTGATATCACGCAAATGGACTAGTTTGACAGCTCTAAAAATCTGCTATCCTTTTCTAGTGATCCCTGTTAGAAAGAGAGATGGCACGTCTAAATTAGTTTAGAGCGTGTGCAAGAGAATTAGCACCAGTGACTGCGTTATGGTCCTTTATAAATATTGTTATGATCTGATAATGGTCTTCGGAGATACAGAACGGAACTCCTCATCAGACGATAGCAAAGCTCTTAAATGAACTAATTTCACATTGTTTATATTTGTTGTTGAGTAGCCGGCTCCAGAACAAGTGGGGGGAAGGGGGGATGGCGTAATGCGTACCTACACTTCTCTTTCATGACTATTTTCCTCTAAACGTTGCTGTCTCATTTTAGCAGTGTGTTTATTCAGCCTACCCATATTAAATTAATAGTACTTACTAGAGGACTTACTACGCTAGAGGAACAAGCCACTAAAAAGGCAAAAAAAAAATTTTTGCTAAAAAATAAAACCGACTTCAAAAAATCGCATAAGTAAGTAAGTACTATAAAGTAAAAAATAATTATTTATTCACTCAAAATTCATAGTGAATCAATATTTTTGGTCGGTGCCAGCCAAAACAAGTACCTAAAACAAAATCCTACTATATCCTAAACATACCTACAATCTTGACTTACTGACTAGACTACTAGACTGAGAAGAATCGGTTGGCAAATTTTAAGTTTGACTCATTACCTCTGTAATATTTAATTATAATTGTTATCGGCTATTTTTTTACATTATATACATAGACTCACGCCTTTTTCCCAGAGGGGTAGGCAGAGACAACGGATTTCCACTTGCTACGACCCTTGCACACCTCTTTTGCCTCATTCACTCTCATCACGTTCTTCATAATGATCGTCGGTTTAGGGTAAGTACTCCTGACCTGACCTTTCTCAAGGACATCCCCGACTTGGTCATAGAATGTTCGTCTAGGTCTTCCCCTTCCAACTGTACCATTCACCCTTCCCATGTACACTTGTTTTGTTAGTCTTCTTTCATCCATCCTTTCTACATGTCCAAACCACCTCAGCATTCCTTTCTCTATCTTACTGACTACATCCTCTTTCACACCACACCGTACTCTTACTACACTGTTTCTTACTTTATCTTTTAGGGTTACACCGCACATACTTCTCAAACCCATCATCTCAACTGCGTTTATTCTACTTTTATCCTTATTTTGCCACCACCCAGCTTTCACTTCCATACATTAACGTCGGCACTAACACTCCACCGTGCACGGCCAATCAAGCTTCTTACGAGACTTGCCTGCTACTCATAAAAGCATGTAGTGCCCCGTTCACCATGTTACCCGCATTTACTCTCCTTTCAATATCTTGTTCATGTTTACCGTCCCTTGTAAACATAGTTCCCAAGTATACAAATTCTTTCACCTGTTCAACTTTCTCCCCCCCAATCACTATATCACACGGCGTCATAAATTCATCCTTTTCAAAAACCATTGCTTTTGTTTTTTCAACATTTACTTTCATCCCTTTCCTTTCAAAAGCTTCATGCATAATAGTTACCATTTCTTGCAGCTCATCTGCCGACGATGCAAGCATAACTTGATCATCGGCGTAAAGAAGACAATTAATAAGTAACTCATTCATCTTCAATCCACACCCACTTTCTCTCAAGTCTTGCAAACAACTGTCTATAAATTTCTATTTTTTTATGGTTCTTTAAAGTCTAAAGTTGAGATTGTACCTACGTGTGTTTAGGTTATGTTGTGTTGGCTGGCACCGACTTCAAAAATATTGATTTACTGTGAATTTTGAGTGAATAAATAATTATTTTTTACTTTTTGTACTAAAAATACGATTTTTTGAAGTCGGTTTAATTTTTTTGCAAAAAAATTTTATACAACAGTTACATAAATAACTATTAATTTAAATTAAGAATTTTCGTAAAAATGGTCCAAACACTTGATAAAAATGATATTAGAATAATAACTTTCGTGAGTCATACTAATATATAAATATTGATACGGCTTTACTCACGTATTGTTTTCGGGGAATGCCCGACTAGTTTCGAACTCAAACGGAGTCCATTTTCAAGAGCGGGTGTATACGCGGCGGCGCGGGCGTCGCGGACCTCACTGCTGCGCCGCTCGCGCCCAGCGTTCGGTCTGCCTCTGCTCTCGCGCTGTCCCTCTCGCTGGCAATATAGGCGGAGCGTGCGGCGCGCGCGTCGTCACCGTCGTCGGCGAGGGAACCTCTGGTACTGGGTTCGATGCTCGGGTGTTGCATACCGCGCTAATTGTGTCACACTCCAGGCTCGCTGCACTATAAGTCGACGTAGTCTTCAAAGCGGGTTTCCACGTGGGTGGCAATGTCCAACCACTATCTCGGTTGAAATTCGGACGACGGCTTATCTCAATAGCCTCTCGTACCTTTCGCGGCACGAAATACTTCGCTACGGGCGCGAGCGGCGCAGCAGTGACGTCCGCGACGCCGCCGCGTTTACACCCGCTCTTGAAAATGGACTCCGTTTGAGTTCGAAACTAGTCGGGCATTCCCCGAAAACAATACGTGAGTAAAGCCGTATCAATATTTAAAAATGATATTACTGCCCAGGCTGATTACGGAACAAAATAAATGTATCATTTGGCATTATATACGCCGGCGGTGCCTGGGGGCCTCCTTCCGGTACTAGGTCTTCCGGTCCTTTCGGGTTCGACTCGACTTCAAATCCTACTGAACTCTCCGTACCCTGAGGAAGGTTCTTCGCATTACTACTACGCCAATCATCATGAATTTGAAATATATTCTCTATAATTTGTTCAATATCGATGTTGCACGCCAACATTTTCTCATAAACAATAAGATAATATATAAAATGCATAGTAAATTGACGATATTGCGTATTTTTAAGAAAGGCCATGAGACTTTCCATTTTCGTCAGCAATGAAAATCCCGCTCCATACAACACTGCAATTTTGTAACTTTGGTGAGATGCCCATTTCTTCCTAAAGATATTGGTATCATTCATTCTCCTTCTGGCGAGGTATACACTATGCTCCATCATGTACCAGGTCCTATTCATGATGTAGGGGACGTTATCCTTTGCATGAGTATGCGAATAGCCAAGTTCCCGCCAGTCTAGTTTAGGATCATACGATCTTCTTGTTTTATTATATCGACTTTTTTCATAATTGTTCTTGGCTACATTTATAATTGTCTTGAGGGTGGCAACATCAAGGGTCCGAAGGTCGAGATTGGCTGTATCCATATCATTGTCCCCTTCATTGGAATTTCCAAAAATTAAATCAGAGACAGTGTTGTGGATCAGACTTGTGTTCACTAGGTATTTGGTTATCATTTTGTCGAGTATGTCTGCATGTGGAATGGGTTGGTCAGGCATTACTTTAAAACATACCGATGATCTTATATCTGAAATAAACAAAGAAACAGAGATTTAATGAGAGCTACCATTAATTATACCATTTATCTCTGGGTTGCGTCACGTACGCATATTGTGTGATCTAAACTTTATAAAACATGAGTTATAAAGATTAAAAGATTTGATTTTTTTGTATATTTGTATGTTTGTTTGTAATGGATTAAACTTACAAACTACTTAACTGATTTTAAACATTATTTCACTTAAGTATACAACGTGTAACAGAAGTTCGAAATAATAAATTGAGGGCGTATCAGGTACCCTATAAACAATCATTGAGCATCGATTTTTGAACCGAACCCCTAACGATACTTGAATAAACCACAGTCACAGCTTGCACCAAAATGTTTCAAATTATGCCCTAGAAAGCAGTTAAACGGTGAGCTTATTCACCTTTAATACATTTTAAACCGTAGGGTTGTCGTAAACATATGAAAACAAAGAATTATTTTGTTTATATTATTTTGTGTTTATGATTATCATTTTACGGCTGACACAGTCACCACCGATTGCGTTGGAAGTAATTGACACTACGCTCTTCTTAAAACTACTACTGACTAAAAATAAACGGTGCATAGACCGGTTTAGGGAGACTTGCCAGATTGTTTAATGTAACAGTTTTTGTGGCGCTATTGCAATGAGCCGAAGATGTCAAGTGCTGGTTTAGAAGATTTATATCCAAGTCTATTTTGCAAGAATCATGACGCGGTTTTCCGACCCCCATGGATTTTAGGAATTTCCACACTTTAGTTGGGTCCCAATTTTCTACAGATGAATGAATGAATCAGTGTTGTGCGTCTCTACACACCTTACTGCAGTGATTGCGTATTGCGATATACTTCTCCCGGTTTGTCTTAGAAGGCAGACATTTGAATCGAGATTCGAGACTTGGCCGCTGCCAGTTTATTCAAGAATGTCTTAATATAATCAGTAAGCCAAGGAGCTGGTAGGTGTTTTACTTTCACAGTACGTACAGGAGCGTGAGTGTCATAGAGATGGATTAGGTTTTCAGTGAAAATATTGACTTTATCGTCAATTAACTGAGATGTTATAAGAGGATCCCAGTCAATGCTGCTGGCATCCCGACGGAGATCATCCAGATTCATGCCACCAAAATTACTCTGCATTAATATTTTAGGTTTTGCCCTAGGGGGGCGGATTTTGTAGGAGAGGAATATTAGGTCGTGGTAGGAAAACATGTCAGCAGAATATTGGCCATGTTTACTGACATGTGGGGAGAGGAAACTAGGGTAAGGTCCAAAAGTGAAGGATCGACAGATTACAGGAATTCATAAGAGATATAAGGGATCGTGAATCTTGTTTTAGTAAACATGTTTTAAAGTCCCCCATGACTATGGTGTGACTGTAAGAGGGTAATAGGATGTTTTCGAAAGATGAAAAGTAATCTACTCGTAGAGATGGACTATAGTAGACGCCTACCAGAATTTTGTTGTGGTGCAAGTTAATTTCCAAAAAAAGATGCTCGCCGGCATTTGACGGCGGTGGTTGTATCAAGGATTAATAAAGGAATTTGTGCTCGTATGTATATGGCAACACCGCCACCACCTCCAACCGTACGATCATTTCTCACTAGCTGAAAACCTTAATGAATAGGATGTGGAAGGGAGACATGGCTTAAGCCATGACTCCGAGACGAGGATAGCATGGATATTCTTACAGTCAAGGGTCGCTAACATGTCAGAGTGATGAGCCGGAATACTTTGAGCATTTATATGGACTACATTAAAGTTCTTAGAAACATCAGAGAAATGAGACTCAAGCGTGTCACCTAATGATGGAATGCTGATAAAACTGTCGTTGCTACTTGCCGACACAAAATTGTCATCGCTATCATGATTAATATCGGACATTCCCTTTATATTCCCTATTATAAATACCTAATATTGAATAAAGTATAAACAAATACGTATTATGTATAGGCAATAAATAAATAATAATTAAATATGAATTATAGTACGTAAACAATCATAATTTATCCACCCGCTAGTTGCGTTGTTTGTTAACAAAACTTTAATTTTATAAACCAATTAAAACTACAAATAACAAAAAAAATACTTTTAAAAACATTTTAGTTGCTGTCAGGGCAAACAGACACATTTTCAATCAGATGCATGTTTGGATAAATACCGACTAAAAAGACTATAAGTTAGGTTTTATTAGCCATTATGTGACTTTTTCCCATGTACAAATAGTGAACACATAGTCTTTATATTCTCGTATTTAATATTTATTTAAAATTATAGACAGTAGTATTATTATTAATCTAATACCCACCCACCCACAACTCGCTGTGTATCAAACTTTCTCACAATTTCTTCTAATTATACAATTAAAAATCATGGACAGCAAGCTATTGAATAACATGGATGATCTGGAACAGTTTTTTGGTTCCCGTATGCGTGACTACAAGGAGAAGCTACTGAAGGCAACATCAGGTGCAGTTCCAGTCCACGCTGACCTTGCAGCACTTTGCAGCGACTTCTCAGACTACAAGTTGTTTGTTTTACAAACATTGAACAAGCTTAAGTCTCAAATTGAGCTTCTCACATTGGGCTTGGACAGGCATGAGACTCAAATGAGAAGCAAGGTCCTGTTGTTACATGGTGTTCCAGAGAAGCCAAATGAAAAGCTGTGTGAGTCTGTGCAGAACATTATTGCTAACAAGATTGTAAGAAGAAGGAGTTGGTTGATGTTAACATCCACAGTTTTAATGTTTGCCACCGTCTAGGAGCATCGCGAGGTAAGACACGGCCCGTACTTATTCGTTTTCATAATATGGAACCTCGACGCCTTGTATGGGACAACAAAAAGTCATTGAAGAACTCGGGTATACTGTATCCGAGTTCCTTACTAAGTCCAGGCACCGAGTTTTTATGGCTGCCCGTAAACACTTCGGTATTAGAAATTGCTGGTCAGTCGAGGGCAAGATCGCTATCATCACTGCTGATAAAACGCGTCGTAAGATTGAGTCCCTGGCCGAGCTTGAAGATCTGATCGTGCGATTTCCTTCCGAGGTGGAAAACACCGACGAGCAGACTTCATCTACTGATATTGTATCACCCAAAGGCGCTGTTTCGAAAACCACCGTGAAGAACATTCGCAGAGCTCGACGTGGTCACTAAGATCATCTATACATATAATAAAATCGTAACGAAGTAAAAACTGTACATTGAATTTTTTTGGATAAAAGTAAATGCTACGTGTTCGGGGAACGATACTGAAGCCGAATATGAAGAAAAAAAAAAACTTTGTCTGTCTGTTTGTATGTAATTGATTGGCGCGAAAACTACTGGGCAGATTTAGTTGAAATTCGGCAAATATACTTTTTAAATTCTTGGTCAACTTATAGGGTATAAATTATCACGTTTATAATTATAGGGGATGAGCAGTATTGTAGTAAGCAGCGTATTTCTAGAATTTGCTACAGGATTGTTGTAATACAATGAGAAAAATGTTATTAAATTGCAATTTACAAAATATTATTACGCTATATCCACAAGGAGCTAAACATTACATAACATAACATAATAATATCTTTTAGGAACGATTATTTTGACTATAATGTCAACAGACTTCATAGCCTTCCGGTCGGGCGAACGCCTTGGAAGTGTAAGGCTTTCGGTTCGATCCTCAGTCCCGCAAACTTTTTGTGGATTTTTTAGTATTTTTTTTGTCATTGAAATTATGTATTTTTGTGTTATTTCATTCTTAATGACTTTTATTACTTACCGGCTGAAACCCGAAGGAAACATGCTTTTTAATATTTTTTCAACTTATAGAAAACGTTACCACTTTAATTTGAATCATTTATAATTAAAATTATTATTTAAAACATAGTGTTCTAGATGGCGTTAGAGTCTATTTAGATCAGCGGAATTCTTTTTTAAATATTTCAATTTGCAACCCGAAGGAAACATCGCGCATTGTGTGGAATTATACTTTTAAAAATTTCAGCTTATAAAAAATACCACTTTAATTTGAAGCATTTAAATTATTATTATTTAAAACATAATGACTGTTTCCTTTTTCTTAACTAGATGGTGTTAGGAGTCGATTTAAATCTGAGGAAAAATGATTTTCTTGGATACTCTTGATGGAACAAGAAAAATATCATTATAACCACTGGCATCATTGCAGTGATCAGGAGGCAGGGTAAAATTACAATTGCAGTAACGTCTTCGGGGATTATTGCCACATTGTTTTCTGGTGACAAAACAGCGCACACCATGTTTAGGATTCCCATCAATTTACAGAGCTACGCACACCTGTTTGTGATGTGTCACGGAACAGTGACAAGGCAGGCACTTGCTCAGGAATTGTTCTTTGATCGTATGGTGGGATGAATGTATAATGGCAAACAGAAAAGCAGTTGATGCGGTACACAGAAGACATCCGTAGGAACCAACACATAATGGGTGGTGTCACAGTTATGTTTTGTAGTAGTTATGTATAGTTTTGTAACGCTGACTGTGTGTGTGTGGTTATTTTTATGTTCCTGTAATCATAGGTTGAACTTGACAATAATTATGGGCGGCTGAGTAGTAATCCACATGCTCAAGAATTCTCCAACTCAAAACGCCCAAAAATAATCAAGCTGCAGCAATCAACGAATGCATTCTTTTAAAAATGGAAGGGAATGAAGTGTTTTACACATTTATAAACACTGTTGTCAAACAAGATGACGCCACTCACTATCCTGTAAAGTGGACTTCCGACGGACGTCATCAAGTTGAAGGTCGGTGTCCCGATTATGCTTCTTCGGAACTTAACGCCTTCGAAATTGTGTATTGTAATTGTGGCTTAATGTAATTTATCTGCAGAAAAACATCATCAAGGTGCAAATTCTAACGGGTTTCGGTATTGGCGAGACAGTGTTTATACCGCGTACCACTAATTCTCCACAATTATCCCTTTCAATGTAAGCGAGTGTAGTTTCCTGTGGGCGTTTGTTTCGCCATGATAATCAAGTCGCAGAGGTAGACACAGAAGTCTGCGGGCAATGCGGATGTCGATCTCAGGACCAGCTTCTCCTCACATAGACTGTATGTCGCTTGCTTTCGGGTCACCAGTCCTGACTCTCTGTACATTTTAGCTACCGAGAGCAAAACTACAAACAAAGTAATCTGTATGTTTTTATAAATATCCTGGTTCGGGTTTGTTATTGATGCGAAACTTTTGTTCTTTTACATAGGTTTTTCGCTTTATTTGGTCAGACATTATGCAATAAAATATGCGAAGCGCACTCTTAACTTTTTCTTTTGCCCTATAAATTAGTTAGACTTAAATGTAAAACTAATCTTTGTTGGAATAATTGCTCTCAAAATGTGCATAACGATATATTTTAAAAAATACCTCATAATATTACAAGTTTACCATAACAAAAATGTAGGAAAGTTCTGTATATCTAGCTGACAGAGAAATGTTTCTACATAATGTAAGTAAATTGTTAAATGAAAGCTAAATAATGAAAGGAAAAATTAATAAAAGTAATATTTCATGTTTTCATGTTTTCAATAATAAATATTTTGGATAATTTAAATGTTTATGCACATGTTTTGCTTATTAAATGAAAATAATTAATTAGAAACTTGCAAAAACAACTGACTTGGGCGGGCCTTGAACTGTCATATCATTATCATTACTAATCTGCACTAATAAAAGTTTGTGAAGATGTTTGTTACCTAACCACTTTTGATTTGAATAAAACTCGGTAAACATAAAAACCGTATATCCTGGCTTTGTTTGTAGTTTTGCTCTCGGTAGCTAAAATGTACAGAGAGTCAGGACTGGTGACCCGAGAGCAAGCGACATACAGTCTATGTGAGGAGAAGCTGGTCCTGAGATCGACATCCGCATTGCCCGCAGACTTCTGTGTCTACCTCTGCGACTTGATTATCATGGCGAAACAAACGCCCACAGGAAACTACACTCGCTTACATTGAAAGGGATAATTGTGGAGAATTAAGTGGTACGCGGTATAAACACTGTCTCGCCAATACCGAAACCCGTTAGAATTTGCACCTTGATGATGTTTTTCTGCAGATAAATTACATTAAGCCACAATTACAATACACAATTTCGAAGGCGTTAAGTTCCGAAGAAGCATAATCGGGGACACCGACCTTCAACTTGATGACGTCCGTCGGAAGTCCACTTTACAGGATAGTGAGTGGCGTCATCTTGTTTGACAACAGTGTTTATAAATGTGTAAAACACTTCATTCCCTTCCATTTTTAAAAGAATGCATTCGTTGATTGCTGCAGCTTGATTATTTTTGGGCGTTTTGAGTTGGAGAATTCTTGAGCATGTGGATTACTACTCAGCCGCCCATAATTATTGTCAAGTTCAACCTATGATTACAGGAACATAAAAATAACCACACACACACAGTCAGCGTTACAAAACTATACATAACTACTACAAAACATAACTGTGACACCACCCATTATGTGTTGGTTCCTACGGATGTCTTCTGTGTACCGCATCAACTGCTTTTCTGTTTGCCATTATACATTCATCCCACCATACGATCAAAGAACAATTCCTGAGCAAGTGCCTGCCTTGTCACTGTTCCGTGACACATCACAAACAGGTGTGCGTAGCTCTGTAAATTGATGGGAATCCTAAACATGGTGTGCGCTGTTTTGTCACCAGAAAACAATGTGGCAATAATCCCCGAAGACGTTACTGCAATTGTAATTTTACCCTGCCTCCTGATCACTGCAATGATGCCAGTGGTTATAATGATATTTTTCTTGTTCCATCAAGAGTATCCAAGAAAATCATTTTTCCTCAGATTTAAATCGACTCCTAACACCATCTAGTTAAGAAAAAGGAAACAGTCATTATGTTTTAAATAATAATAATTTAAATGCTTCAAATTAAAGTGGTATTTTTTATAAGCTGAAATTTTTAAAAGTATAATTCCACACAATGCGCGATGTTTCCTTCGGGTTGCAAATTGAAATATTTAAAAAAGAATTCCGCTGATCTAAATAGACTCTAACGCCATCTAGAACACTATGTTTTAAATAATAATTTTAATTATAAATGATTCAAATTAAAGTGGTAACGTTTTCTATAAGTTGAAAAAATATTAAAAAGCATGTTTCCTTCGGGTTTCAGCCGGTAAGTAATAAAAGTCATTAAGAATGAAATAACACAAAAATACATAATTTCAATGACAAAAAAAAAATACTAAAAAATCCACAAAAAGTTTGCGGGACTGAGATCGAACCGAAAGCCTTACACTTCCAAGGCGTTCGCCCGACTGGAAGGCTATGAAGTCTGTTGACATTATAGTCAAAATAATCGTTCCTAAAAGATATTATTATGTTATGTTATGTAATGTTTAGCTCCTTGTGGATATAGCGTAATAATATTTTGTAAATTGCAATTTAATAACATTTTTCTCATTGTATTACAACAATCCTGTAGCAAATTCTAGAAATACGCTGCTTACTACAATACTGCTCATCCCCCATAATTATAAACGTGATAATTTATACCCTATAAGTTGACCAAGAATTTAAAAAGTATATTTGCCGAATTTCAACTAAATCTGCCCAGTAGTTTTCGCGCCAATCAATTACATACAAATAGACAGACAAAGTTTTTTTTTTCTTCATATTCGGCTTCAGTATCGTTCCCCGAACACGTAGCATTTACTTTTTTCCAAAAAAATTCAATGTACAGTTTTTACTTCGTTACGATTTTATTATATGTATAGATAAGCTAACATGTGCTAAAACATGTAAAAATTTCAAAAAAAAAAGTATCTGTAAAAGAATGTTTATGCAAAATTTTAAGTAGATTGGACCAAGGAATTACGTTGTCCCATACAAACTTTGCCCCCGTTTTTACCCCTTTAGAGGTAGAATTTCGAAAAATCCTTTCTTATCGGATCCCTACGTCATGCAAAGAACACTCCCTCCAAGTTTCAGGTCTCTACGATCAGCGGTTTAGGCTAGTGCGTTCATCCATCAGTCTGATATTAGTCAGTCATTCAGGACAATTTTATAGGTATGTATAGATGATATTGATGCACGGTAAAACTCGAATGATTTTATGTTGGCATCTTTAGAACATTTAAGTACCCAATGTATTTTGTTATCCAAATAAAAAAAAATAAGTACTCACAAAGCAATAATATCGAAAAAAATGCGAACACCTGCATTCTTCGAGGTAGACCCTGGAAGTAAGGGGTTTGTACTTGTTACATTAAGTACGTAACGTTAAATTATAATTAGTTGAACAGATCATTAATTAATAATTAGATAGGTATGAATTTTACGACACGATAATTAAGTACTTATATACGAAAATAAAATATCCACAATTAAAACGGAATTATTATTATCTTTCAATAAAGTTGTAGGTACTTACCTATTCGTTATGAAAAACAAAAAGCTGATTTTGGTGTACCTTTTTATATCGTGTAAGTAACTAGACCATTTGGAATATTTCAGCTTTATCTAAATATTGAGAACATTAAAATATGCGTATACTATGCGGAAACTGCTTTATCAATTAATTTAAAATGCACACACAAAAATTTATAATTTTTATTCTTCCAAAAATAAGAGGCACTGGACGATTAATCTCATTACCAATTGGTATTCGAGACGGTTATGTCAGGTTCTCCGGCCTAGAGACCGGCAAACCGACTAAAACCCCCTCGAGTTTTCTTTTGCATAATGATGGGAACGCAGGCACGATGTTCGAACATTTCCGCGAATACACCGCGGGCGTCCGTTGCTAGACTCTCCTCGGGGCTGGGGTGCAGCAATGGACGCCAGATGACCCATCTCTAACGTCTAAGGCACGGCCCCATTAGGTACAGAACCGCAACCTAGCTAGGCCTCTCCAAGGTTCTTCCTCGGTGTTCCGCTTAGCTTTACAGTGGGGATCCATACCACAGCGACTAAGCCCTCCCGCCACAACAAGGCGATAATCAATTTGAGGGGATTATCATTTGTTTTGTTTCAATTAGATATCTTTATCTAAATGAAACAAATCAAATGGTACAATAAATCAATGGTGATGGTCAGTGCAGTGCACGCTGCACAAACAAATATGCACTTTATTTACCCTATGCTTTGGAGCAATAGCGGTTGTAACTTTAAATATTTTTGATATTGCTTTTTTTTACATTTTTGTTCTGTAGTGATCAATCAATCGAATTTAAATAGGTAAGGGCGTCGGTTAATCTCAGCAAAAGACTATAGTTTATACACGAAAAAAAAATATACCTATTGCAGCCGCCATCTTGGATTTACTTTTTGACAGCACTATCGGCTTCAACACCCTCGAAAACCATGAAAACGATACCCATGACGAAAAAAAAACCTATTGCAGCCGCCATCTTAGATTTTTATAATTATAAAATATACCCGATACACATAACATATTTATTTATTTACTAGCTTTTGCCCGCAGCTTCGCCCGCGTGGACCAGGATAAAATTTATATTTTTTGTTAATCCAGGATAATTATACGGTTTTTATGTTTACCGAGTTTTATTAAAATCAAAAGTGGTTAGGTAACAAACATCTTCACAAACTTTTATTAGTGCAGATTAGTAATGATAATGATATGACAGTGCAAGTCCCGCCCAAGTCAGTTGTTTTTGCAAGTTTCTAATTAATTATTTTCATTTAATAAGCAAAACATGTGCATAAACATTTAAATTATCCAAAATATTTATTATTGAAAACATGAAAACATTAAATATTACCATTACATTAACTCGTTATTCCCTATAATTACAATTAGGTAATCAAATATATTAATTTTTCCTTTCATTATTTAGCTTTCATTTAAGAATTTACTTACATTATGTAGAAACATTTCTCTGTCAGCTAGATATACAGAACTTTCCTACATTTTTGTTATGGTAAACTTGTAATATTATGAGGTATTTTTTAAAATATATCGTTATTATAATATTCGTTTTGAGAGCAATTATTCCAACAAAGATTAGTTTTACATTTAAGTCTAACTAATTTATAGGGCAAAAGAAAAAGTTAAGAGTGCGCTTCGCATATTTTATTGCATAATGTCTGACCAAATAAAGCGAAAAACCTATGAAAAAGAACAAAAGTTTCGCATCAATAACAAACCCGAACCAGGATATTTATAAAAACATACAGATTACTTTGTTTGTAGTTTTGCTCTCGGTAGCTAAAATGTACAGAGAGTCAGGACTGGTGACCCGAGAGCAAGCGACATACAGTCTATGTGAGGAGAAGCTGGTCCTGAGATCGACATCCGCATTGCCCGCAGACTTCTGTGTCTACCTCTGCGACTTGATTATCATGGCGAAACAAACGCCCACAGGAAACTACACTCGCTTACATTGAAAGGGATAATTGTGGAGAATTAGTGGTACGCGGTATAAACACTGTCTCGCCAATACCGAAACCCGTTAGAATTTGCACCTTGATGATGTTTTTCTGCAGATAAATTACATTAAGCCACAATTACAATACACAATTTCGAAGGCGTTAAGTTCCGAAGAAGCATAATCGGGACACCGACCTTCAACTTGATGACGTCCGTCGGAAGTCCACTTTACAGGATAGTGAGTGGCGTCATCTTGTTTGACAACAGTGTTTATAAATGTGTAAAACACTTCATTCCCTTCCATTTTTAAAAGAATGCATTCGTTGATTGCTGCAGCTTGATTATTTTTGGGCGTTTTGAGTTGGAGAATTCTTGAGCATGTGGATTCCTACTCAGCCGCCCATAATTATTGTCAAGTTCAACCTATGATTACAGGAACATAAAAATAACCACACACACACAGGCAGCGTTACAAAACTATACATAACTACTACAAAACATAACTGTGACACCACCCATTATGTGTTGGTTCCTACGGATGTCTTCTGTGTACCGCATCAACTGCTTTTCTGTTTGCCATTATACATTCATCCCACCATACGATCAAAGAACAATTCCTGAGCAAGTGCCTGCCTTGTCACTGTTCCGTGACACATCACAAACAGGTGTGCGTAGCTCTGTAAATTGATGGGAATCCTAAACATGGTGTGCGCTGTTTTGTCACCAGAAAACAATGTGGCAGTAATTCCCGAAGACGTTACTGCAATTGTAATTTTACCCTGCCTCCTGATCACTGCAATGATGCCAGTGGTTATAATGATATTTTTCTTGTTCCATCAAGAGTATCCAAGAAAATCATTTTTCCTCAGATTTAAATCGATTCCTAACGCCATCTAGTTAAGAAAAAGGAAACAGTCATTATGTTTTAAATATAAATAATTTAAATGCTTCAAATTAAAGTGGTATTTTTTATAAGCTGAAATTTTTAAAAGTATAATTCCACACAATGCGCGTTGTTTCCTTCGGGTTGCAAATTGAAATATTTAAAAAAGAATTCCGCTGATCTAAATAGATTCTAACGCCATCTAGAACACTATGTTTTAAGTAATAATTTTAATTATAAATGATTCAAATTAAAGTGGTAACGTTTTCTATAAGTTAAAAAATATTAAAAAGCATGTTTCCTTCGGGTTTCAGCCGGTAAGTAATAAAAGTCATTAAGAATGAAATAACACAAAAATACATAATTTCAATGACAAAAAAAAAATACTAAAAAATCCACAAAAAGTTTGCGGGACTGAGATCGAACCGAAAGCCTTACACTTCCAAGTTTGTTATGGTAAACTTGTTATTACAAGTTTACCATAACAAAAATGTAGGAAAGTTCTGTATATCTAGCAGACAGAGAAATGTTTCTACATAATGTAAGTAAA
This sequence comes from Protodeltote pygarga, assembly GCA_936450705.2. NCBI lineage: Eukaryota > Metazoa > Arthropoda > Insecta > Lepidoptera > Noctuidae > Protodeltote > Protodeltote pygarga. The sequence goes on from OW388261.2 coordinate 13,163,110, forward strand.
TTCTTAAATGAAAGCTAAGTAATGAAAGGAAAAATTAATATATTTGATTACCTAATTGTAATTATAGGGAATAACGAGTTAATGTAATGGTAATATTTAATGTTTTCATGTTTTCAATAATAAATATTTTGGATAATTTAAATGTTTATGCACATGTTTTGCTTATTAAATGAAAATAATTAATTAGAAACTTGCAAAAACAACTGACTTGGGCGGGACTTGAACTGTCATATCATTATCATTACTAATCTGCACTAATAAAAGTTTGTGAAGATGTTTGTTACCTAACCACTTTTGATTTGAATAAAACTCGGTAAACATAAAAACTGTATATCCTGGATTAACAAAAAATATAAATTTTATCCTGGTCCACGCGGGCGAAGCTGCGGGCAAAAGCTAGTATTATCTATACAGGGTGGGCGGAGAATAGAGGTTCAAAAATTTTTTTTAGATGCCCCAATAGAGTATTCAAGAAAATATAGAGTGATAACGTCAACCACATTGCCTTGTGCGGAGCGAAAGCAGGTCTCGCCATAGAAATGTTAAAATGTCATTTTTTCAAATTAAGTTTTCTAGACGTTTTTCAAAATTTTACTCAGCAGTTAACCATTTTTCGCTCGTGGAGCCTAGTTGAACCGCAGTCGATCGAGGTATGATCGCAAACGGAGCTCGTGTCGCGGCCACGTTGTTCATACCCGTGCTCACGGTTCATACTTCTATAGGGTTGCTCTATTTTTTTCTTAAATACTCTAAGGATGCCCCTCTCCTATAGCTATTCGAATAACCCCCATGTATGTTCAGCGATTATTTATAGTTTAAGAGCTAGATTTTTTTAATCAATTTTTGGGAAGGTATCACCTGACTTTAGATTTTATTTTTTTTCTTTTTTTGCATTGTGATTCTTGAAAATACTTTTTGTTATATTAAGTCCTTATAGTATGTTCTATGATCCATAAAAAATCCGTTTGTCTTATCATCTCATAAAGTGCCTAAAACTTAGCTCAAAAGGAAAAAAAGTGCAAAATTAAATTTGTTCCAGATTTTCATTTATTCAAAAAAAAATTCAAAAAATGGTGGCAATGACCCTAAAGTAGTTTTAAAAACTCCCTCGGACTTTCAGCATTTCAAAACAATAAAAATATTTCCTATTTTTCGGGACATTATTTTGTACAATCGTAGTTCAAAGATGGTAAAGAGAAAAAAACTCAATTAATTTAATTCTTGTCTTCCTAAATTTTTATTATTTGATAGCACTTAATTCTAATGAAATACACACACACACACACTGCATACAATCTGAAACGTGATAACAATAAATATTAATTAATTAATTTAAAGTTTCTACACATCACTGCCTATTAAATTATGTATAAATTTAAAAATGAGATTTCTTTTTTGTAACTAGATGGCGTTGGTGGGGAAGTAAGTAACCTACTCAAAAATCCACATTGTAAAGAATTGTGATTAAAATTAATAGTATTGGTTCCTTTACCACTAAAAATCATCGAAAAAAAAATAGTTTAAAAACTAAAACCCGACTACTTAAAATCTAAAAACAAGCTTCTTAGATTTTAAATAAAATTCTGTAGTCGGAGGCCACAAATTTACAAAGTATACCCTTGGAAGAATAGTATTTACCTACAATACATTTAGGCCTCCGACTACAGAATTTTATTTAAAATCTAAGAAGCTTGTTTTTAGATTTTAAGTAGTCGGGTTTTAGTTTTTAAACTATATTTTTTATTAAATCTCATCGTCTAACGGGGTCAAAAAGGGGTAGAGAGTTATTTTGGGGGTGATTTGCACCGAAGTTGATATAAAGAGCGCTCTACACTCGCGGCGCGAATACCCGCGAATGCCGCGAAAGGCGAGTGTAGATGGTTTCGCTCCTTCGCGTTCGCGCTTCGCGTTGTTCCCCGATCGGTGTCGGTTTTTTGCTCCGCGACAAAGGATTCGCGCTTGGTTCACGGCGCGTGAACGCGAGCGCATCTACACTCGCAGCTTTTCGCAGTAGCGAACAAGACGCCGCGCACGCCGCACGTGTTATTTTATGATACTCGCTGCACGCCGCGCTGGTCGTGAGGTATTGAGTCTGTATTTAGTATAAAGAATGAGTACTACGTGGACTAACGAACTGGAGCTAACACTAATTGAGTGTTATCAATCTGAGCCAATACTCTGGCAGGCCAAACACAAGGACCATAAAAACAAAAATAAGGTTCATGATGCTTGGACGCGGATAAGTGGCACCATGAATATTCCTGTAGCTGAGCTGAAGAAAAAAAAGGAATCTCTCATGTCAAGCTATAGAACTTATAGAAAGAAAGTTAAGGATTCCACTCACAGTGGCGCAGGCTCTAATGAAATATACAAGCCCATATGGTTTGCATATGAAACCATGGACGCGTTTCTTGGAGAGGGCAATCAGTGTAAAAAAACAATAAATACTGTAAGTATTAATTTATATAACTTTATTTTAACATGTTTTAATCGGATTAATTAATTAGGTATTTTCAAAATATTTCATGAACTCGTCTCTTATTTCACGAGCATTCAGAGCGGGTCGGCGTGGTAAATGTGGAATATCACGAATAGCACAATTTCTCTCAATTTCGTTCCTCCATGAACCAGGTGTAATTAATGTGTTGTTCTCATCATATGCATCCACTGTTCCGGGAGGTAAATAAATATATGAAGAGGTTGAACTTTTTCTTAAGAAATTATGTAATAATATACACGTTAATGTTAAAAGTTTCACTTTTTCAGGATTTAATTGAATCGGTTTTTTAAATATTCTAAATCTTGTTACAAGAATTCCAAATGTATTCTCTACTACTATCCTGGCACTAGATAACCTGTGATTAAATTTACGTTTTGGTGATCCCCAATCATGGTTACCAGGATAAGGTTTCATGATATGTTTTGTGAGTGCGAAGGCACTGTCTCCCAAAAAAACATAGGGTATATCTTTATTTGAATATGGCAATGGACGTGGTGTAGGTAAATTCAACGCATTAAGACATATTTTATTCCATAATAAACTATTTCTAAACACCCCACCATCGCTAATTCTACCTTGGCATCCTATGTCTGCGAAAATAAAGTTATAATTGCTATCCACTAAAGCTAACAACACAATACTGAATGTTTTCTTGTAATTAATATAATCCGACCCTGAGTTCATTGGACATTCTATAATGATATGTTTTCCATCAATTGAACCTATAGCATGCGGAAACTTATGTGAAAATCCTTTTTCAATTTCCATCCACTCTTCCGGACTCGTCGGCAACTGTAAAAAAAACATTAATTAATATTTAATTTATTTTAGGAAGAATCGCTGTCGATGAATACCAATGAAGAGGAGGAGGAGGAAAGCTTGAGTAGCAATGTAGAACCTTGGAGACCACCAACAGTTCGTCGCCGTAAAAACTGCAATGAAATTTTTGCTGCTGGCGAAACAGTTAAAGATGCTCTGTCTACATTAAAAGAAAGTATCAACAGTCGACGAATTCAAGATGACGATGAGTGTGACTTACATGGAAAAATTATAGCTAAAAAGTTAAGAAAATTACCTGATGATGAAAGAACACAGTTTGTATGTGAAATATATAATATGTTTTTGAGATATGAACATACTCCAGCACCTACTTATTCTTACAATCAAAGACATTCACAAACTAGGGCATATTCAGAACCATCTACATCATACCAGAGAGTAGAGAGTTCACATAGCAATTACTCTGAACCTCCAATTTATTATTCGCCACCTCAAGAAATTCACATTCTCGACCAAACTCCAACCCCTGCTTCTCGGATTATCATAACTTCAAATAAATGTGTACAGCCGGCTACTCAAGAGTCCACAAATTATGATCAAAATGTGATTGATGACGCCTTCAATAACGCTTGATTTTATAAATGGTTTAATTAATAAATAGTTTTCACAATAAAATAATTTTATTACTTACTTTAATTTCCTCCTGTAGTGCTTCATTCAAAGCATTACATACTTCTGGAATAATCTTCGATATCAGCTGTGGTGAGATTTTAAATAAAAAGTGGAGACTTTCGAAACTATCTCCAGTAGCCAAATATCGTAATGTAATGGCGAGGCGTATTCTAGCTGGGATGGCTTGTCTCAATTGAGTGTCTTGTTTAGCTATCTTTGGTAGAACCCTGTTTAACAAGTCATCAAAATCAGATTGAGACATTCTCGTAAACTTAAAAAATTCTCCTGATGGTTCAGCAACTAAATCGCTCAACTGTCTATCCATGGTGGCACTGAAAATTTAATTTAATTAATTAATTTAAATACATCCAACACGCACGATATATTTAATAAATCATTAATTTACCTGGTTCTACTCCGATGGATTTGTGTCATCCACCATCGTCTTTTTCTCCATCTCTTCTTTTTTTGTTTAATTTTAAAAAGGTAATCGTAATACGCTATAGCACACAGCGTCACAGCAGCAGCAGCAGTTACGTCGTCGTCGTCCATTTTCTTTGACGTCGCGAACGAGACTGCGAAGCTTTGCGAGTGTGGAGGGATACATTTAATAGCGAAGTTCACGGCGCGAATCGTGGCGTGAATTCACAGCGCGAATCGCGGGCGAGTGTAGAGCGCTCTTTAGTGCTTTTGATTTAAACTGGCTTGGTGTAATGTAATACCTACCCTTGAAAATTGAAATGTCAAATATAAAATAGTAGATTGTTACACAAGGGTCGAAAGGAATTAATTCCCATACGAGGCATTTAGGTTTAAAGAAAGATTAGATTAGAAAGAAAGGCTAATAAAGGCTTGCATTACTATGTGTAAAGCCATGTCAGAGGCTTACGGGTAGTTAAAACCAGGTTGTTCATCAACCATACGATGATGAAAAAGAAGAAAATACCTGTCAAATGACATAGAAGGGGTTGTTATTGGTCATGTAGACCAGCTTCCGACTTCCGCTGACAAAGGCGAAGTTGTGGTGGCCAGGCTTTAATTTCGTCGTCAATCACCAATACGTCTACCTCGATTACACCATTCATCACTTTTATACAAAAATACTTAATTGTTTCAGATTGTTCATCCAACAATGGTGACTTCATACCCAATGAGTTACAACACACGTTGTACGGCGACATTGCGTCTTTCCAAGACATTTTCTTAAAAGAAGGAAATGATTCTGATAACCTCACCGGAAATCTGCGAAATACAAGAAAATCTAATGACGAATATAATGATTCTAATCACGACTTACCAACTTTATTTGAATTTTATAAAGGCAACATCTCTAATAATGCCCATGATGTACTCGACTACCAAAATATTGACGAAATAATAAAAAACATTACAATACTTCGCTACTATAATACAAGAAGACAGAACTCTCTACTTGGTCAGAATACGCCAAAAACCTACACGGTTTTTTATGATGCAGCAGATACAGATCTAGGACTGAATGGTACTTTATCTGAATGGTTCAAAATAAATTCAGTAATCGATGTAATGTACCAATATATACTTAGTACTAGGTACGAAGTAGGGAAAGCTCTAAGACAACGTGAGGCATATAGACAAGACAAACGGTATCAAATAGGATACTTGTTTAACAGATTGAGGAGGATGAAAACTGAGATGTGCAAGGTAGTATCTTTATCGTATATGCACGAACAGTTAAGCCAACATAAGTCTTTATACACTCTGATGAAGAATTATGAGAAAGTGGTTCAATTTGACATAGATATGAGGGACACAGTTGATATGATTAAGACAATATACGCAGTTAAAGCACCTTTCGATTACTACAATACTACTACGATAAAGAAGCGTAAAAAATCGAGAAAAGTTTAAAATTGTTAACGTAATTTGTAAAATGTGTAGTTCGGGGTTTTGGAATTAAACTACTATTTGCTGTCTTCTTCCTCTTTCATTCTTTATACCATGGTTAATGAACAACTTGGTGTCAGGGTTACAACCGCCTCGTAGCTCTCTGACACGGCTTTACTCACCGTTGAAAAATCTCTCAGGTGTGCTGATTTCCTCGCGATGTTTTCCTTCACCTTTTTATTAAGTGATAATCGATTTCACAAGTTACGCATCTGAATCCGAAAAGTCATCAGTTCGAACCTATGACCTTTAACTTGACAGCCCAATGGTCGTATCACTAGGCTATCACTGCTTAACTTAATTTTCTTAACTATTTACTGTATTAAGTATTTAATAGATATTAGAAACAATATAAAACAGGAAAAAAAAACAAGAACAAAACTATAGGACAAAATAATCTAGAAGAGTTGGAAGCGGCGCTCAGGCTGACCCACGGGGTATATTCTCGCTCGACTCCGCCACAGTATAATAATAGTAGCATAGTCTAATCATACAGTCAGTCAACGCGTTTGATGTTTTCAGAAATGTCGACAACGTGACGAATTCGTAATTTCGACTGAAGCGGGCAGGACTCGGTAGCTTAATTGGTAAAGAGATGGCACGGCACGCCAGGGATCGCGGGTTTAAGTCCCGCCCGAGTCGGTTGTTTTTGCGAGTTTCTTTGTGGGAGAAAAGTCAATTTTAAAATATTTTAAAAGAATAATCTGTATTTTTCAACCAACTTCCGGTTTAATTAATAAATCAGTTGACTACCCACTGACAGCCACTGACAAGTAGTCACTGTATAAAAAATAAGACCGACTTCAAAAGGAACGAAAAAGCTTGAAATAACTTTAGAACGGGTTGGAGTCGGTTCCAAGTCAAGTTCTTAATGAGAAAGTTAAAGAGCAACAATCCGGATCTCGTGAACTCACGTGGTGTTTTATACTATAGTATAGGGTACTTACGTGAGCCCAGGGGGACCGCCTACGTGCTGCCCGGTGTGCTGGCGCACCGACGTGGTCGCGGAGGCCTCGCCCAGTTTCATGTCATCACTGGGTGCCCACGGCCCTTCTCAGCCATCTTGGATCTCAAAATTAATGTCATATTCGTAATTACCACCCCCGAAAACCTTAAAAACAATACCCATATGGTTTTTTTTAAAACTCATATCCGCCATCTTGGATTTCAAAATTAATGTCTTATTCATATATATAGTTTAGTGTATTATATTATATATATATTTTTGTGAATTTTTTACATGTTATAGCACATGATAGCTTATTAAATATAATTATTTAATAAGAAAATTTGAAAAAACAACTGATACCGATGGGATTCGAACCCACGATCTTCGACATACCGTATTAAATAATTATATATATACACTCACCGGCACAATTAACCGCCCACCCGGTTTTTCTTGATTTTTGGAGATATTTTAGGATATTGGGAAAATTTGATAAAAGGTTTATTTTAAGCAACATTTCAGCAATAAAAACAAATGTCAAAAGTTAAAAAAAAAATCTTTTTACTTGGACTAATTTATTTTAACAACCGAAAAACGTTTTTATTTTACTTGACAAAAAATAACATTTTCTTTTTTTCTCGATATTTAATAATGTTGTTTTTTTTTTATTAATGTGTGTTACTTTCCCGGACTCTAATGACTTTTTGAAGCCTGTTTGAAAATCTACACATGAAAGTTTGAATATCCGTTTGAGGAACACTGTGCCATTCCTCTAAATGAGCTGTCTTGAGCTCTCCAATAGATGTTGGTGCTGGTATTCTTGCCCAGACCCGTCATTTAAGACTGCCCCATATGTGCTCTATGAGCTTGAGATAAGGATTAAGTGCCGTGCCATGGTAATTTTTGAATTGCGACCTCGTCAAGATATTGAGTGATGGGTCTAGCGACATTTCAACTTGCATTATCGTGTATGAAGATAAAATTATCTCCAATAAATGGCGCAAACGGTATTACGTGATCTTCAAGAACTTTTTCCAAGTCTCTCTGAGCATTCACACTGCCTCTATTGTAGTCAACAAAATCGGTACAAGCTTCATAAGTGATACCTCTCCATATCATTATTGACCTCCCTGATAATCCACCGTTTCCACTATGGCGCATGGAATGAACCTTTCGTTTGGTCGTCTACACACTCGCTGACGACCGCCTGTACGTCTTAAAGCTACTCTGCTTTCGTCTAAGGACAGTACATTCTTCCACTGCTCAGTAGTCCAGTCAGCATATTTTCAAGCAAAATGTAGTCTAGCTCTACGGTGCTGTGGGAGATGTTTAGGGGCCCGAGCTGGGTGAAATTCTTTAAGGTTTCTTTCTGCCAATCTTCTTCTTATCGTACGTTTACTTAAACTTACATTTTTCACCTCTAATAGACGACTACGAGCTTCAAGGACCGTAAAAAAGTGATTTTTTAACACGTGATTGACAACAAACCGGTCATCTCGAGCTAAAGAACAACGGTTTTGGCCTTGACCTGGCCTCCATTTAGAAGATCCAGTCTTCCAAAATCTTCTGTCGGCATCCCAGACAGTGGTTCGAGGCACACTTAGTGTGCGAGTGATCCTACGATGCCTCTACCCAGCATCAGCTAAAGCCACATCCCTAGCTGCCCCAGTACCGTCTATTGGCATTTTTGGGTGAATAATAAATAAAATATAGCCGATTACACTAAATAAACAACTTTAAATGGCCAGAAATGAAGAAAACGGGAAATAAAGTTACAATAGTAAAATTGCTACGAACGTCAATATTTGCCTAAATCACAAAAACGCTGCAGAAACACAAATTAAAAAAGGAACGAGGGTGTGTTAAATGTTTAATTTATTGATAAAGTAGGTACCCACTTAAAAAAAACATTTTGACATGCATTACTTAACAAAAACAAATGTGGTAACACTAAACTTAGGTGGGCGGTTAATTGTGCCTTTAAGTGTATTATAATATACACACATATAATATACACATATAATATAATATTATGGAAAAAGGTAATAGTAATAAATCGTAATAGGTTACAGAGACAAGAAATGTTCCTTGACTAGCTTTTTAAAAGATGGCACAGATTGTGTTCTTCTTATATTAATAGGCAAGTCGTTCCACAAGCGAGCAGCCTGTACTCTGAACGATTTGTCCAGGAAATTTTTTAGTGCTGAGGGATCTTCAATTTCAAATTCTCCGCCGATCTCAGAGACCTCGAATGCGTGTCACACAGGAACTTGAAATGTTCTGTTAGATAAGAAGGGGTGAAAGGATTAAAAATAACATTGTATAGAACAGAGAGGATATGGGCATTCCGGTGAAAGCGAATAGGAAGCTACTCAAGCCTGGTTCAAAATTCTGAATGATCATACTTGCGCAAGCCAAATATGAATCTAATACTGACGTTTTGAATTCGCTCAAGCTAGTTAAGTTGCTCCTCGGTAAGATCTAGATAGCTGGTGTCGGCATAGTCTAAAATCTATACATATAATAAAATCGTAACGAAGTATGTATGTAATTGATTGGCGCGAAAACTACTGGACAGATTTAGTTGAAATTCGGCAAATATACTTTTTAAATTCTTAGTCAACTTATAGGGTATAAATTATTACGTTTATAATTATGGGGGATGAGCAGTATTGTAGTAAGCAGCGTATTTCTAGAATTTGCTGCAGAATTGTTGTTGTTGTTGGGAAAAATATTATTAAATTTCAATTTACAAAATATTATCACGCTATATCTACAAGGAGCTAAACATTACATAACATAACATAATAATATCTTTTAAGAACGATTATTTTGAATATATGTCAACAGACTTCATAGCCTTCCGGTCGGGCGAACGCCTTGGATGTGTAAGGCTTTGGGTTCGATCCCCAGTTCCGCAAACTTTTTGTGGATTCTTTTGTATTTCTTTTTGTCATTGAAATTAATATGTATTTTTGTGGTATTTCATTCTTAATGACTTTTATTACTTACCGGCTGAAACCCGAAGGAAACATGCTTTTTAATAATTTTTCAACTTATAAAAAACGTATATGCAACGAGGTATGCAAGGATCGTAGCAAGTGGAAATCCGTTGTCTCTGCCTACCCCTCTGAGAAACAGGCGTGAGTCTATGTATGTATGTAAAAAACGTCACCACTTTAATTTGAAACATTTATAAAATTTATATTATTTAAAACATAGTGTTCTAGATGGCGTTAGAGTCAATTTAGATCAGCGGAATTCTTTTTTAAATATTTCAATTTGAAACCCGAAGGAAGCAACGCGCATCGTGTGGGATTATACTTTTAAAAATTTCAGCTTATAAAAAAAATCCGCTTTAATTTGAAGCATTAAAATTATTATTATTTAAAACATAATGTTTCCTTTTTCTTAACTAGATGGCGATAGGAGTCGATTTAAATCTGAGGAAAAATAATTTTCTTGGATACTCCTGATGGGACAGGAAAAATATTTATAACCACTGGCATCCTTGCAGGGAGGCAGGGCAAAATTACAATTGCAGTAGCGTCTTCGGCGATTACTGCCACGTTGTTTTCTGGTGACAAAACAGCGCACACCATGTTTAGGATTCCCATCAATTTACAGAGCAACGAAACACCTGTTTGTGATGTGTCACGAAATAGTGACAAGGCAGGCATTTGCTTAACAATTGTTCTTTGATCGTATGATGGGATGAATGTATAATGGCAAACAGAAAGGCAGTTGATGCGGTACACAGAACTCTAAAAGACATCCGTAGGAACCAACACATAATGGGTGGTGTCACAGTTATGTTCAGCGGCAATTTCCACTGAACGCTGCCTGTGGTGACGCGAGGAACTGGGGCTGATGAGGTGAATGGTTCTTTGAAACGATTATTTTTATGATCCTGTATTCATAAGTTGAGCTTGACAATAATTATGGGCGGCTGAGTAGGAATCCACATGCTCAAGAATTTTCCAACTCAAAACGCCCAAAAATAATCAAGCTGCAGCAATCAACGAATGCATTCTTTTATAAATGAAAGGGAATGAAGTGTTTTACACATTTATAAATACTGTTGTCAATCAAGATGACGCCACTCATTATTCTGTAAAATTCCTGAATTCCCTCACTGCAAGTAGACTTCCGACGGACGTCATTAAGTTGAAGGTCGGTGTCCCGATTATGCTTCTTCGGAACTTAACGCCTTTGAAATTGTGTAAAGGGACCCAGAAAATGATGGCCTGATGGCTTAATGTAAATTATCTGCAAATCATCAAGGCGCAAATTCTAACGGGTTTCGGTATTGGCGAGACAGTGTTTACACCATGTACCACTAATTCTCCACATTTATCCCTTTCAATTTAAGCGAGTGTAGTTTCCTGTGGGCGTTTGTTTCGCCATGAGAAGTCTGCGAGTGTCGATCTCAGGACCAGCTTCTCCTCACATAGACTGTATGTCGTTTGCTCTCGGGTCACCAGTCCTGACTCTCTGAACATTTTAGCTCCCGAGAGCAAAACTACAAACAAAGTAATCTGTATGTTTTTCTAAATCCTGGTTCGGATTTGATATTGATACGAAACTTTTGTTCTTTTACATAGGTTTTTCGCTTTATTAGGTCAGAAATTATGCAATAAAATATGCGAAGCGCACTTATAACATAACTTTTTCTTTTGCCCTATACATTAGTAAGACTTAAATATAAAACTAATCTTTGTTGGAATAATTGCTCTCAAATGTGCAAAACATATACAATACAATAGGTATATTTAAAAAAATCTCTCATTCTCTCCTGTGCAATAATTATTCCCACATGATAGTGGGGTCTGCTTTTCGGGTTTTTCGCTTCCCCTTCGCTCTATCCATTGCATCGTCCTGGATAATGTTTAATGGCAATATATAATGTTTTCAATAATAAATATTTTGGATAATTTAAATGTTTATGCACATGTTTTGCTTAATAAGAAACTCGCAAAAACAACTGACTTGGGCGGACTTGAACTGTCATATCATAACATTACTAATCTGCACTAATAAAAGTTTGTGAAGATATTTGTTACCTAAACACTTTTGATTTGAATAGAACTCGGTAAACATAAAAACCATATTTCCTGGATTAACAAAAAATATAAATTTTATCCTGGTTCAACATCCACGCGGGCGAAGCTGCGGGCAAAAGCTAGTAGGCAATAAGAGAGATTGCGCAAGTGCAACTTTGGTTGAAGTAGGAAGAAAGTTTCGAAGTCTCCTCAAGGAGCCCGCAGACGCAAAGATTTTTCGACTAACTTCCTGTATTTGTGTGGTCCACGAAAGAATATTATCAATGTATACTCCCAAGTTCTTTTATTGATTTTTTCTCGAGATAATAAGCACACAGATAATGCACTATCTGTTGTCAGACCTGCTTGAAAACCAAACTGTGCATTCTGTAATTTTATGCACCCAAAGGCGTTTGTCCAGCAACCTATCTAGCACCTTTGCAGTAATAGTTGCAAGTGATATGGGCCTATAATTTGATTTATCAGCTATGTCTGCGGTATGATTCTTAACAAGGGGGACTACTACAGTTTAAATTCAAATTCAAATTCATTTATTTGTGTAATTAAATCTGGTGGTAGGTATGAGTGTCAATACAAAAGGTAAACAGCATAGTGTATTGAAGTGAACACCTCATACCTTAGGTGCTCCACACTAAGCCCATCACGGCATGGCATAGCATCCTGGCAGGGTTGCCATGTAATGTTAGAACCTTATGCTTACCTAACTAAGCAGGAAAACAACAGTTTACACTAATATGTCCTTTATTAGACTAAAAAATTAATAAAAATGAAGTGTTATAATAATATTATGCTTACTCGCGCTAAATGCACGCACAAATACTTGCTTACGTTCTAATACAACACAAACTTCAACCTGGAGATTTTCCCCGTTTCATATTGGAAATAGCCTGCCCATGTCTTTACTGGATATTCTTGTTGGTTGAGCAACATTACAACTTTTATAGCGATAAATTCACATGTTGACAGAGGTGATTTTACCTTAAAATGTTCTTCAAAAATGTTTGCAATATCTTTGGGGTCATTGGTACTGTCCACATAAGCAGGTAATTGTGCGTGGCTCCTTAGTTTTTACCCCACTACAAAAAAAGGAGGGTTATGATTTTAGCTGTCTATGTATGTATGTGTGTATGTATGTAGGTATGTAAGTTTGTTCATCTGTTCCCTCGTAGCTCCTAAACTATTTATTGTAATTCAAAAAATAAGGTGTCTATCGCTGCGTCTCAATGGTCCGCGGGTTATAGGATATATGAAATCTCGTAAAATCAAATAAGGCGGATTTTAAAAATAAATTAGTCAGCTCGAAAAAAAAAAAGTTTGAAATGATGAATGAAAATTTGTCGTGTTTGATACCAAATGGAAGGTCTTGATGAGCACATTCAGAATATGTATATATTTTATATATATTCTGGACCACTTCTTAGAATATCAGGCATCTAACTACCCGTTACGACTATCATAAATATATGTAACTAGCTGCCCCGCGCGACTTCGTACGCGTGATTATCCTACTTCAAGGCCTATTCTACCCCTACCCTATTCTACCCCTAACCTACTCTACCCCTACCCTACTCTACCCCTAACCTACTCTACTCCTACCCTAACCTATTCTACCCCTAACCTACTCTACCCCTACCCTACTCTACCCCTAACCTACTCTACCCCTACCCTACTTTACCCATTACCCTATCCCTAACCTACCCTAATCTACCCCTACCCTACCCTACACTACCCCTACCCTACCCTACTCTACCCCTACCCTACTATACCGCTACCCTACCCTACTCTACCCCAACCCTACTCTACCCCAACCCTACTCTACCCCTTTTTCTCACCTTTAAACCTTCCCTGGATCTCCACAAATAATTCAAGACCAAAATCAGCCAAATCGGTCAAGCCGTTTTCATGCTATGTCGTGACAACGGAAAACGGCTTTCATTTTTATATATATAGATTGTAACAATGCATACAATCTGAAAACGTGACAACAACATTAGTTATCATGACAAGTTTGTTATCGTCCGATGAGGAGTTCCGTTCTGTATCTCCGAAATTCATCATCAGATCATGACAATATTTATATGGGACCAATCGGATAACTTGAATCGGCATACTAATCACGAAGTAATCGGTTGTACAATCATATAAAAACAGCCATTGAATTGAAAATCTCCTCCTTTCTCGAAGTCGGTAAAAAGCATTGGGTGCGTTTGCGCATTCAACGAAGTGCTCATTTTCTAGTACGCATGGTGTTATCAGGTAATTAAAATATTTTAATAAACTATCCATTATGTGATATCTTTATGTTCTTACTATTGCAACATTAATGTGTTGAATAAAAATTACAATTAATAAATGCATAAATTTTAAAATTATATTTATGAAACATAACAACTATAAGTACTTGCCAAACTCAGACGGTTCAAAAAATAATCATGAAATTATTTTTTTTGTTGTTGCTATGTAAGTACATTTTTGTTGTGAATTTTCATACCAACCCTCTGACCTAAATCCCAAAGCCGCAGTGTGTAGTGGCCGTTATGTCACACAGTTTTGACCACGAAATTATAATATACTAGCTTCCGCCCGCGGCTTCGCCCGCATGATATGTTGATAAATTGTAGCCTATGTGTTATTCTGATGTATAAGCTATATTGTGGTGAAGTTTCATTCAAATCCATTCAGTAGTTTTTACGTGAAAGAGTAACAAACATCCATACATCCATACATCCATACTTACAAACTTTCGCCTTTATAATAGTAGTAGGATATATAATATAAGTATTCTGGACCACTTCTTGGAATATCAGGAATTTGACTACCCTTTACGACTATCATAGGCCATAGATGTTCGTAATAAAACCGTGCTAACCAGCTTATCTTATCTTCAAGGCACGAAGAAGTCTCTATTTCATCTGTTAGCGTCCTGCGCCTTAACGTGATAACAATAAATATTTACTAAATAAATTAATGTTCCTATATGTCACTGCCTATTAATTATGTATAAATAAATAAATCAGCCTGTAACTGTCCCAATATAGGGCAAAGGCCTCTTCTCATACAGAGAAGGATTGAGCATTGATCACCACGCTAGCTCACTGCAGTTTGGCGATTTCAGACTATTAAAGTCCAGGTTTCCTTACGATGTTTTCCTTCACCGTTAGTCAGTGATGTCTTAGAATAACTAAGAAAGTACATATGACGTTGAAAAAGTCACATTGGTACATGCCAGGTTCGAACCCACACCCACGCGCTTGCAAAGCGGGTCCGTAACCAATGCGCCATCACGACTTCACGATTAATTATGTATAAATTTAAAAATATTTACATTACATTCCGACGGAGTTGTGTGCGCACACATCTGCGCACAATGTCGTTGTCTTTTTATTTAATTTTACGCAAACATATTACAATTTAATACCACTCTATGCTAACTAGCATAAATATACATAATATCTATGATGACAAAAAAATATAATTTTTAGGGTAGGTACTCTACTTATTCTACTATTTTTATGTATGTATTTTAAAAAAGCTTAGGTAAGTACTTTAAAGATATTTAACAATGTCATAAGACTATTTAAGGCTTATTAAACCTAGCTTTTTTTTTCGCAGAAGGGGAAATGTGCCTTAGGCATACCATCCCGCTCAGGGATGCGATGACCTAATTTTTGTTTACTGGTCACAGTTCTAACCAAACTTTTAAAAATTCTATGCATGGTCGAGGGTGGGCTTGGTCGATGGCTCTTCTTCTGGTCGGTTTATAAAAAAATAACCACGAACCTTCTAACCTAACCTGTCCAAGTCGAGGTTCCCTAAAGTCCAAATTGCATCCAGTTTGGTTATAGTTTATCCAATAGTTGAGGGTGGTGTAACTATAGGGTATAAAATAAAGCTTCATCATCTGCCTAGGCTTTTTCCAACTATGTTGGGGTCGGCTTCCAGTCTTACCGGATGCAGCGGAATACCAGTGTTTTACATGGAGCGACTGCCTATCAGATCTCCACAACCCAGGTACTGGGTTACACGATACCCCTTGGTAAGGCTGGTTGTCAGACTTTCGGACTTCTGACTACCCGTAATGACTGTCACGTGCTATCTGAGGCACGGAGAGTGATAATTAATTTATAAAACGCACATAACTTATGAAAAGTCAGAGGTGCACGCCTTGGGTTCAAACCTGAGACCTCTGAATTGCCAGTCAACGGTCACCACCACTAGGCTATCACGACTGTGTACCTATAGGGTATAAAGCGAAGAAAAAAAAAATTCGTATCAGATTTTCTAAATTATATTAAAAGTTACTTATAAATCACGAATATTATAGTAATTGAACAATATACTAAATGAATATTATGGATTAGAAATTAGATAAAATGAAATTATACTAACAATTCACTATCTCAACTGTTCGTTATACTAAACAAAATTTATAAACTAGCGACCCGCCCCGGCTTCGCACGGTTACGCTAATATGCATGTATTATACATATAAACCTTCCTCTTGAATCACTCTATCTAATAAAAAAAAACCACATCAAAATCCGTTGCGTAGTTTTAAAGATCTAAGCATACATAGGGACAGACAGAAGCGGGAAGCGACTTTGTTTTATACTAACTATGTAGTGATGAATGAAACAACTTTTAAACGGATAAACTCTACGCGAGTTTTATTGTATTTTTTTTTTCAAAAATATCCGAGATCTTTGCAGATCTCGTGGTCGCAGGCAGACTAAGGTGACAAGCGTCTGAATTGTTATTTAAAATTATTTTTGATCTACCGTCAACTTTATTTAGTATTTTTCCAAGCGCAAAGATCTCAAAACGTCAGGTGTTTTTGAAAAATACAATATACGCGAGTTTATCCGTGTTTTGAAAAGTTTGAGACTATATTATATTTTAAATGAAATTAGGTCAAGTGAAGTACATTTGTTAAATTGTTATTATATCATCCGTTACATACCCGCGGCCCCACATTCTTCAGCCGCGACGTTGTTCATGTAACACCGCGGCCCGCCTCAGTTGCGGTGCTGCTAGGTGCTCCATCCATACAGCACCGCAACCCGCCAGGGCCGCTCCAACGTGGGTTTCCGTCATAATGCCCGCATGGGCGGCGCCTCCTTGGGCTTCCTCTTAGCTTCACAGTTGGCCCAACCACGACAAGGCGAAAACCCACCTTCGGGGGAGAGGCTTACTAGAGGTACCTACTTTTTGAACTAGGTATGGTTATAATATACCTAGTATAAAATTGCCAAAAATCTGCGGGACAAAAATAAATCTTAATAATAGCAGGCTTGATTTTCAGACGTCATTCCATTTGTTCGCGATCAATTGTTGCCAACCAAACCACACCAACCTGACGAATTCCCCACACTCGAAGAACTCCTACCAAGCATAATAAAAAAAACAGCGCCTGATACTAGAAACATTTCCAATGAATTATTTGTCAAAAATGTATCAATCAATATAGAAAAAATTAACATTGAAAAGTTTCGGGACAAAATGGATGAAATTATTGACATATTAGCAGAAGATGAGGAAAAATATACCATACCGAATGACAACCACTCAGAAGAATTCAGAAGGAATTTCAGAAGGCAGCATACAATTGTAGGACATAACATGTTAGCCTCTGATTTCATGCTCGCGCGACTTGTCCTTGATCTCATGCTACAGTTAGTTTACATGTCTAGACATACAATTATAGAGCTTCAAGGGAATAAATACTTTAATGGCAAAGACATCGGCTTCCGTGTTGCTTTTCTATATCGGCGGTTATTGGGAATACATAAGAAAATGAAAGTTATGTTTTTGTATGGCAATCGTTACCCTGATCCTGATAGGGCGTGGCATGCCATGGCCGATCAGATACTTATAATGCACGGGAAAGCAGTAAGAATGCACGTCGACTTTTTATATCTCTGGTGGGTATTGATAAACATAGATAACAAGTACAAAATGAGACAAGCAAAAGCGGCATCCCCAGGAGGATCAGTGTAGATAATAAAAGGTCTATATTAGTACAAAATATTTTAGGGGGGTTTAATTTATAGATCGCTAAGATAGTTTGTAACTTGTTAACCTCTTTTATGGCGGACGGCCCGATGCGAATGGAATTGCCTCTGACTGCCGGTAGCCCGTTTCGGGTCGAATGTGTAATGCCGTTGTTTCCTCCGTCTATTTCCTCCATAACGGTGTAAACTATATCGATGCTGCTCTAACTTGTATCATGTCATGTCTTGTACAACGTATATGACATGATATAAAACTGTCAACAGGCGTCGCTCTATGGGAAAAAATAAAAATCAAGTGCGTCGTAGTGGTTGATTTTAATTTTTTTCCATAGAGCGACGCCTATCGCACGTAATATCGTGTCTTTTTATTAATATAGTGATGATTTCGGGAGGTTTTTTTTGTGTTAATCGTACATAATTATATACTTGTGTATTAGTAAATAAAACAAATATCTCTCTTAAAATGGTTTCATTTCTCTATAATTATGATTTTTATCCAATAAACTAGCAAGATTGGCTCAAAAAAAATATTTTAACGAAGACTATAAATAATTATAATATATAATATCCTCCTACCCTTTGTTTAGCCATTCCCAAACTTTGTTGGGGTCAGATGCAGTTGAATATCAGTTTTCTACCGAGCGACTATATTCTAAGGTTAGATTAGTTATAAAAATATTTAATAAGAAATTTGAAAAAACAACTGATACGGATGGGATTCGAACCCTACGATCTTCGGGGTACCGTGCCGACGCTCTAACCGCTGAGCCACCGTATCCCATTAGAATCAGTCGAAATTTCAAATCTCTTTCTACGCCCAGGGCGTGTGGTAATATCTATCGGAATACATTTATATTTAATAAGCCAACATGTGCTAAAACATGTAAAAATTTCACAAAAATGTTAGATTAGTTGTCAGGATTTTATGAGGGTACTGACTCTCTATATCAACTATCAAAAAACTTCATAACAACCGGGGCCAACGGCTTAACGTGCTTCCGGAAGGCACGGAGCAGGTGATAATTAATTTATAATACTCACATAACTTACGAAAAGTATATAAGAGGTGCCTTGGGATCTAAAATATTTAATAAGAAATTTGACAAAACAACTGATATGGATGGGATTCGAACCCACGATCTTCAGCGTACCGTGCTCAGCGGTTAGAGCGTTGACACGGTACGCCGAAGACCGAAGATCGTGGGTTCGAATCCCATCCGTATCAATATCATTTTCAAATTTCTTATTACATATTTAAATTGAATAAGCTAACATGTGTTGAAACATGTAAAAATTTCACAAACAAAAAAAATAATATTAATAATCTATATTTTAATCTCCATTTCATGTTTTTTGTTAAAAGTAATTATGAGTAAACAGAGAAAGATAAACAGATGAAACATCTAGACTTGGCCCGCGAGGTTGTCAACATGTGGGATGTGGACTCAGCTGTCATTGTGCCGATAGTCATTGCAGTCCATGGTTTAATACCCAAGAGTCTTGATTAACACCTTAAGAGGCTCTCGTTAGATGGCTGGATAAAGGGCTTGATGCAGAAAGCGGTACTCCTGGACACGGCTCGCATAGTCAGGAGATTCCTTTCTCTGGAGCCCTGACCACCGGTAGCTTGAACCTTGTTCCCGATACCGGTGGGCTAACTATATTTTATATTTTTAAATGTATATATTTTTTTTTTTATATAAGTGTATTTTACATGTATTGCAAATAAATAAAGGAAAAATTATGAGTAAACATATCCTTGTTTTACAAACGTTTTATTCACTTAAGAACAAATAACAATCTATGGTACAAACAGCTTGTTGATGATAGTCATTCTGTAATTGGTATGGTTTTGGAACACATTCTTGCACATTTCATCGTTCTCTCTGATCAGGTCGGTCAGAAGCTGTAAACTAAACCATAGACTCATCGATCTTTCTTGAGTTTTCATCATTTCATGCAGATGATAGTTCCCCCCCTCATGTCTAGAGCTTACGCAGAATTTAACAGCGTGAAAAGTAAATTTGAAGAAGTCCTTCCCAAAATTATCAGCTCTATTGAACAAAACCCCCATTTTGTAAACTGATGAATTTATGTATTTTTCTCGTAAAAATTGCATGATTACCATCTTTTCTCTCGATTGATATATAATCTGTTTCATTAATTCAAACATTCTTCGTCTTAGGTAGTGAATGTCACGGCTTTGTAAATCATTCCATTTCCCTTTATACTTCCACTGTCGTCGGGCGTCTATGCTACTGATCAGCTTTGGGTCACCTTGGTCAAGGTTTAGGCTCAGTAGTTCATCAGTTGCATCCATGCCGCGCAGCATCAATTCTGTCTGTTCTTCCTTAGATATATTGCGGCCGAGATATTTTTTTTCCTTGTCGATTCGCTCCCATACAGTACTAGGTTCAAACTTTTTTAAATAGTCTTTAAATGTCCACTCCTTTGTTTTCGTGGGCTTTATCTTTTCTTTCAGTGTATTTATGTAGCATATTAACGTTGTTACGATTATGATCCCTTAAAACAAAAAAATGTAAGTATGGTAGGTAATGTCTTTTGAACCAGATTTCGGTCACAGAGGCACTTGTAACTCCACTGAGGTGATGGCGCGCCGTTTTTTGTGGGCGCCTGTCGTGAAGGACTCAGCGGCTGCGGCCTGGCCGTCGACAATGTAGGGAACATACCTGCATTGGCGGTCGAAAACCGGCGAGAGAACTGAGAATGCCCAAGTAAATCCCGTGATTCCACGCAAAGGTTCGTGGAAAAACAAGTGAGGTTTATATTCCGTAAAAGTCGGACACGACCCTCTCGTCTATTCTTGGTGGCGGGATATTCATAAAAGGTTTAGGTACCTTACGTATAAATAAAAGGTACCTACGCACCATTGAGTTTACGAATCATAGGAGTATTAGATATTAATTATCTGAGCGGTCTAACCCATGTTAAGGCACCTGTGTTTGCGCACACACTTGTGCACTATAATATCTTCTGCGTAGTTGGCTAACCTCCGTTGAGATTGGCCGCTGTGACCGAAATTCGGTCAGGAGGACATCATCATCAACGTTTGTTTACTGATTACTCCATGGATTCCGATAGTTGGATTCGGTGCCAAGGCTTAGGGTGAGGTCGTTTAATCTCCGGCTTAGGAGGTGCAACGGCGTGCCCTCAGCGCGGCCATCCGCCAACAGGGCGTCACGCTGGCGGCCATAGTGCGAGCTGCAGCCGACAGCGAGAAGTATTGCGAGGCGTTCGCGTCCTTCTGCGAGGAGGTCATCTCGCAGAAGGAAGCGGTGGAGCAGGTCAGGGAGCGCGATGCGCGGGCTGATCCGATCCGTCGCGCACAAAGGGGCAGGCGCAGGCGGCAGTATACCCTCTTGCACCCACCCTGACGAGAGCTGGCGGGCGACTGATTCCGGTATGCCGCCCGCCTTGCCCGATGTAGGAGCGAAGGCCATGGAGCGTGTTGGGGCGATGTCCAGGAACCTGGACGCCAGGACATTGCCCCCCCCCGAGTGCATTTTTGAGCGGACCTACAGGCAGGCACTGGACAGGGCTACGAGGCGCGTTTGCGGTACCCGGACCCGTCCGATACAGTGCGAGGAACACGCAGGGGGGAGACGTTTTTAGTGGGTGCGAGCCCTACATAACCGTATGTCCTCGGACGTGCGGTATGCGGAAGGCATTTTTTACTCGCCCCGGCCACAAAAAAAAAGGTCGTTTAATCTGGGACTCCAAAAGAATTTTTTGTGTCGTCCGTTTAACGAATTTGTTTTGTGTCTAGCTTTTTCTATAGCAATAAAAAAAAATCGTAATAAAACACATAAATAAAATACTAATCAGAATAACAAATGGGCTACAATTTATCAGCATACTACGCGGGCAACGCCGCGGGCGAAAGCTAGTAAGTATATAGATTTACTTACCATATATTTTTAAATACATTGTCGGTTACAAAAAAAATACTTCTAATTCATGTGTGCTTCAGCCGATGTTATGAGTTATGTATATTAATTACTTTATGTGCTTAAAATGTTCATTCAAAGTGCATAAAATATTTACGATAAGTGATAATTAATAATAATTAATACTTGTTACGTGGTGTGTACGTACCATTGGTACCTAATAAAGGTATGTGGGATACGATTATTTTAAATAAAAAAAATATTCTCCTGACCGAATTTCGGTCACAGCGGCCAATCTCAACGGAGACTAGCCAATTACGCAGGAGATATTATAGTGCACAAGTGTGTGCGCAAACACAGGTGCACTCTCTATTCCCTCACTCTCATGGTCCGATGGGACGGCCTTCCGACACGATCGGAGAGAGATCAGGCGCAGGGCCAACAGCTTTACGTGCTTTCCGAGGCACGGAGTAAGTGATAATTAATTTATAAAACGCACATAACTTACGAAAAGTCAGAGGTGCGCGCCTTGGGTTTGAACCCGAGACCACTGGCTTGCCAGTCAATGGTCACCACCACTAGGCTATATTTTAAATACAATCTACAGCGAGCTTTCCTCCAGGCTGGTGGATACCACAGGTGACCGGAGGGCTGGCAGTTACCTCGGTCAACGCCTCAGTTTGGCTATTCAACGGGGTAACGCCGCTAGCATCCTCGGCACGATTTCCCCAGGTAGCAACCTAAATACAGTTTTTTATTTCTAAGTTATTTAGGTTTTTCGTTTTATCATTAATATGTAAATCACATTAAATAATCGAAAATTGTTATTAAAATCAATAAACATGTTTGGTATCTACAGCGTGTACCAGAAGTCCAAAATAATACATTAAGGGCGTATAAGGTACCCTATACACAATCCTTGAGCATAGGTTTTGGAACCGAACCCCAAACAATACTCGAGTAAACCACGGTCAAAGTTTTCACCAAAATTTTTCAAATACAGCCCTAGAAATTAGCTGAAAGATGAATCAACACGAATCTAGGTATAAAATCTCACGATAATAAAATCACTGTCCCCGGGTAGCGTGCCCAGAAGACTGGCAGCATTGCCACGTTGGATGGCAATACAGATCATTTGCCTAAGAGCCAGCCCTCTGATCACGTGAAGTATCAACGAGTTTTTTTGTGATATCACGAAATAAGAGACGCGCACTCGGAAAACCTTGATTTTAGATTACCTGGTATAAAAAGATAAAAGGCAGATAGACAAATATTTTAAAATTTGATTGTTGGTTAAAGGCAATATGATAAGGTTTAATTTCCAGTATAAGCTGACCTCTTGTTGTACGAAGAGCCTATACAATGCGAGGTCAGTTCGTACTGGAAATAGTAGCAACTTGATATGTTGTTAAAAATAATAATTTTATTTATTTTAAAAGATTTAAATTTTAAAATTAAATTTAAAAAATATCATCATCCCTATAAATTGTCTTGGTACGATTTTCGCTACCACAAGCCATAAAATACCATGCAAACTCTTTTATGTTACCTTCATTGTTCGAAAATAGGCAATGTTTCGTAATGTCACGCGCTCGTACTAAACGGGACCTCATGAATTATTTGAATAGAAAGAAAACTTGGTCAAACATGGTCTAAGCCCGTCGATATGTTCCATCTCTTTCAGTTACGTAGCTTTTCAAATATTCCGTTTCGGTCTAGCTCGGCCCGGAAAGTGTCATAGATTATTGACGCAGGCCTGTTTTATGCCTACACGATGTTTGTTTATAAATTTTTTTTGTTAAATTCCCGTTACTTTATACATTATTGAAAATAATGTTCATTGAAGGAATTGTAGAGTCAATTAAATTATTTCTCTTTAATTTAGTTATTAAAAAAATATATTCAAAAAATTCAAATTTAGTTTTAAAAAATATCAAGTAATTTCGGAGACTATAATAACGTTTTATTAACTTCAATTCGATCAAAGCTCTTAGAATCAAAGGTAAGTAGCTTTAGCGTGATTTATTGTTTAAAAAAAAATAAAAAATAGGTATTTACCTTTATATAAATTTAAATACTTAACAGCAATATAACATGCCTACAAAGGGCTCATTTTAAGTTAACGCACCATGGTCCACTCTCGCAATGGAGAAATTCATGAGTACTTCAATATGCCCACTGTCCACGAGGAAATCCAGAAATACAAAAAGCGCTACGCTGAACGCCTAGCCATCCACCCTCTAGCAATTAAACTGCTGGATTCTTCTAAATCAATCAATCGGCTTAAGAGCGACAGTGGTTTCTGTATCCATAACGCCAAATTCACCACTCAAAACAACTGATAATAGTTCTAAAGGAACTGATGGCAGTGAAAGAAAAAGAAAAAAAATTAAATACTAAATTTAAGAACAAAACAAAACTACCAAAAAAAAATATAACTAACTTTTTTTCTTGTAATCTGTAAGAAAATACAAAATAAATAAATCAGGCTGTAACTGTCCCAATATAGGGCAAAGGCCTCTTCTCATACAGAGAAGGATTCACCACGCTAGCTCACTGCGGGTTGGCGATTTCAGACTATTAAAATCCAGGTTTCCTTACGATGTTTTCCTTCACCGTTAGTCAGTGGTGTCTTAGATTAACTAAGAAAGTACATATGACATTGAAAAAGTCACATTGGTGCACATGCCAGGTTCGAACCCACACCCACGCGCTTGCAAAGCGGGTTCGTAACCAATGCGCCACCACGACTACAAGGAAATATAAGACTTTTTATTTTATTTTCTTATTTTTTAAAATCATATTTATTATTTATAACTTAGGTACTACCGTTACTGTTATTTTAAACCATCCCACTGCTGGGAAAAAGTTTTCCCCATGATACCTTAACTTTTTTATAAATTAATTAAATTAATTCATTCCTGTTTCGTTGCATAAAATTATCGTCCTGTGAATTACGGACTACTATATTTTATATTTTTAAATGTATAGTTTATGTTTTATATTTATATTCAAAAATGTATTTTATATGTATTGAAAATGAATAAATGAGTATTCTAAGTATCCTGTAATAAACTCATAATTATCTAAATACTTATTTAATATTTGGATTTGTGTCGGAAAAAAGTCTGTCTGCGAGAATTAACTAATAGTCTTTGTCCCGTAGTATCGGAGTGTAGGGGTTTCCTACCCCTCTAGCCAGTGTAACAAGGCGCGATTCACCGTCGCAACGTGTCGCAGCCCTTAAAAAAATAAACACGAAAAAAATGTAGACGAAATTTTAATAAAGTACTGAATTCACGCAACGTGCTTCGTAACACGCGAAGACCGGATAAATACGATATTTAGTGTTTTTATTTTTATTTTATTTTTTAATTTTCAAGACATTAGTAAAAGTTTTCTGTTCTTTTAGTGGCCGTGTTGTGTGTATAAATTTAGTTGAAGGTAGAATTTAGCTTGTCTTGTTTTGTGTGGCTATCCAAACGGTAATCAGAGGTGAGTGCCAGCATTTCTTTGAAAGGTACCTTTAGTACCGATTATTAAATTCCCCAACTTGTTGGGAAAAATATTTGTGATAGTACTTGTAACTTTTATGAATTTAGGTATTATGTAATTAAAATGTTTGTTACTAGGTATTAGTTACCTAGTCTACATAAAAGTTTTAGAAATAATTTTATGATATAATATACATCTACAAGTTTATTCATTAATGATGGTTCAAGCCAAGCTATTTCAAGTATTAACTAACATACGATACAATTCAGACATTATTTATAAATTAATAAAAATATTAAGCTGGATTACTACAAATTAACAGTTTATACTATAATTAAAAAATAAAATTTAAAGTCGGGTGATACTTTCCCAAAAATTGATTAAAAAATTCTAGCTCTTAAACTATAAATAATAGCTGAACATACATGGGTTACTCGAATAGCAATTGGAGGATATCTAAAAAAAAATTTTGAACCTCTATTCTCCGCCCACCCTGTATAGGTATATAAATGAAAACAAAAATTTCGTAAATATAAAATGACTAGCTTTTGCCCGCGACTTCGTTCGCGTGGAATAGTGACTTCGACTCTTGACCAATAGATGGCGCTGTATGTCCGGAATAAATTTTATTTTTTATTTTATTTTTTGTAATAAAAACTATCCTATGTCCTTTCTCAAGTTTCAAACTATAAACTATGTCTGTACCAAATTTCACACAAATCGGTTCAGTAGTTTAGGCGTGAAGCAAAGACAGACAGACAGAGTTATTTTCGCATTTATAATATTAGTTTGGATTTGGATTGAACACTGAACAAATATTTCGTACGAATTTTTTATCGAGTTCTAGTTTTCTTATATTTCCTTGAATGATACACATTATCGTATAGGTACTCATTACCACTCCTTCATGCAAATAATACAATAAAAAAGCTGGTTTATGTGTTATTTTTACCAATCTTCGAAGATTTTTTTCTATTATTCAAAATGGGACAAAAAGAGTACGTGATGGCCTAGTGGTGGTGACCGTCGACTGGCAAGTCAGAGGTCTCCGGTTCGAACTCAAGGCGCGCACCTCTGACTTTTCGTAAGTTATGTGCGTTTTATAAATGAATTATCACTCTCCGTGCCTCGGATAGCACGTTAAGCTGTAGGCCCCGGCGGTCAATTGTAGATCTTTGACAGTCGTTACGGGTAGTCAAAAGCCCGAAAGTCTGACAACCAGTCTTACCAAGGGGTATCGTATAGCCCAGTATCTGGGTTGTGGAGGTCTGATAGGCAGTCGCTCCATATAAAACACTGGTATTCAGCTGCATCCGGTAAGACTGGAAGCCGACCCCAACACAGTTGGGAAAAGGCTAGGCAGATGATGATTCGAAATGGGACAAAAATTAATAGCTAAGTACCAATGCAATGTGAAATTGTCACACAAAGAAATTTTCAATTTCAAACAGTATCTTTTCGAGTTTTCCAAATTGTAAAAATCTCATTCAATGCAATCCACTATTAGACACGGATAGACAACTTTTGTTGATTTTATCTCATTATTTAATTAAATAGTGTTATATTCTACCAACCTAAAATATCAGTAGGATTTTTTAATCGACAAATTAGGTACTTCCTAGTATTTGTGATAGTGTAGACGATACAACATGACACCTGTAAATTAGAGATTTTAGAAGAAAAAAATATGAAATCATCATCAAGCAATCTTTCTTTCTTTCCAGTATAAGCTGACATCTTGTTGTACGAAGAGCTTATAAATTGCGAGGTCCGTTTATACTGGATTTGTATAGCTTGACTTTGAATTTCTTAAGCTCACTTCAAGTATATACTTATCTAGACTATTACTAATAGAAGTAGCTTTTAATATTAGAATTATTATAGTACTATGGAACTCTCGGACCTCCGTTGGGCCCGGAGTTAC
This sequence comes from Protodeltote pygarga, assembly GCA_936450705.2. NCBI lineage: Eukaryota > Metazoa > Arthropoda > Insecta > Lepidoptera > Noctuidae > Protodeltote > Protodeltote pygarga. The sequence continues at coordinate 13,190,338 of OW388261.2, forward strand.
CACAACTTACTAAACTTAGCTCAAAGGCTTAGCATTGCCATTCAACGTGGCAATGCAGCCAGTGTTTTGGGGACATTGCCCACTGGAAGCGGTCCTTTAGAGTCCTAAGTTGTTCCCTTTTTATTTGATTTTTAGTGTTCGTTTTTAGTTTTAGTATTAGTTCTATATAGTTAATAAATAACTTACGAAACTGACTACAACTTTTAAAGAAAACGACTGGTATCTATATCTGGAAGCTGAACGTAGACTTCTTTAATTAATTAATTATTGTTATTATAATATCTTACTTCAGAACCACACTTCATTTAAAAAGGTGACGCACCTCATTGAAATAAAGTTTTTGAATTTGAATTTGAAAAAAAGAAGAAATGAAGCTGCCCATTGCACTATGTTTCAGCGCAAGCAGGTTCGTAGCTTTTAAAGAAGGCCGCATGGTAAATCACAGCAGTACATACCAGTAGGGTTTTTTTTTAAAATGGTGCAGTAGTGGCTACCCGGGGCGATTGTCGGGACCTATCTAGTAACTAATTTCGAATAAGGTCTGTAATTTTTTTTTAATTTGTTCCTGCGTATACTTGTGTCAGTATAGCAATAGGCTGCAATATTGGAACAAGTCAGTCGGGCTTCACACTTTGCCACTCGAGCGATATCATCAATGTTGACTAAGTCCCACTTAAATAATAATTTAAAAAAAAATTACTCGGAAAATGGCACAAGTATCTATAGTTTTTTGTTTTACACAATAATAAAATAATAATAAATCAGCCTGTAACCGTCCCAATGTAGGGCAAAGGCCTCTTCTCATACAGAGAAGGATTGAGCATTAATCACCACGCTAGCTCACTGCGGGTTGGCGATTTCAGGTAATTAAAGTCCAGGTTTCCTTAAGATGTTTTCCTTCACCGTTAGTCAGTGGTGTCTTAGATTAACTAAGAAAGTACATATGACATTGAAAAAGTCACATTGGTACATGCCAGGTTCGAACTTACATCCACGCGCTTGCAAAGCGGGTCCGTAACCAATGCGCCACCACGACACGGCACGACGTTTTACAAAAATGCATTAAAAAAACTTAGACTAAAAAAAAGCGAAACAGAATAGAAACACCATAAATAATTTATATGAGCCCATTTTCTAGAACAAAAATCTAGGCCGCACTGACGTCACTTGTTAAGACGGTCGACTACCCTGCTAATTTCTGGCAAATATCCAGAACTGACAATTGAAGCAAGTACACCCTAAGTTACCATAAGACGTGTAACTTATGAGTTTATGAAACTCTGTAAGGCTTGATACACATATTTGCCGTAGTATCCCAATCACACGCTTCATGTAGATGAAGCTATAAGTATTATATATTAGTAAGATAAAAGATTAAATGAAATTCAGCCACTTTTAAAGTTGATGTCATGAATATTGTCGGATTTGTCTCCACCTAGAAGAGAAGAAAAAATATGTAGCGTAGGGTAGAAAAAGCGTAGAGGTAGAATAATCACGCGTACAAAGTCGCGCGGGTCAGCTAGTATTATCTATAAAAGTCAAGTATATTACTTATACCAACGCTATATCGCAAGTTTTGCGTGCCTCAGGGAGGGTAGGGGTGGGTAGGTAATATCTCAGCCGTCTCATTGACAATTCAATAAAGAAGGTTGGGGATTCCTCTCCGAAGTTGTCGGATCCGAAGATACGACTTCATCGTATCGAGAATCACTCCGCTTGAATTCAACTCATTATTTCGTTTAACGTTGTTAATATGTGTGAAATTAGGTTTTAAGGCGCTTTTTCGTTCGCACATACGATGATATAAAATTCCTATGACAAGGGGGCCGGCTCGTCCTTTGTTCAAAGAGAGAAAGAGTTATATGATAATGTTATATGAATCTAAATGTCTTTGAATTTAATATTAGACAAGCTACAATATGATTCTTACCTTGATCACAAATAATGTTTGGGATAGCGAACTTAATTTTTAAGAAACTTAAAAAAATGAGTAAAAATAAGGATGGTATGACATTTTTTTTAAATTGGTAACACGTAGGTACTCTAATAGCTACTAGTAAATATACAGCTATGTAACAGATAACTTCTCAGATAAATAAACTAAAGTTCCCATGGTTACCCTCTGTGTCCAGACCTCTAAAAAGAAAAATGCACAAGCGTAACAGCCGAATCATGCCGAATCATGTCGAACTGCCCCGAGCTCAAATACAGGGTGGCGGAGAAAGCGTCCATTAACTTTTTGCGGGCCCATTATGCCGCCGTGAATGTTTTCCGGCCCCTGTATAAGTATTAATGTTAATACCCCCCTGTATAATGGCTAATCTTTTTTGAATACTTATTTTTAAGAGCCGGTACGCCATGGCCAAGTATTTTTTGGTTCAAAATTTGTATTTTGACTCAACTTTTAGTGAAAATACTTTTGGCTTCTGTTGTTGTGGTGATTTTCTTTTTTGTTTTGATGCCAGTTTTAAAGGAAACGGGATGTCTTTTATTTTTTTAGATGACGTGGAAAAACGACGGTATAAAAACGTAAATACCGTAGAGTAAAAAATGTAATGCAAATCGCCTGTCCGTCAGTGACAAATCCGTTGGAAAATAGTAGATACAACTTACTGTAATGTTGTACGAAGAAAATAACTTAGATACCTTTTAAAACTTGTACTTTACACCAAAATTAGAACTAATAATTAACTCACAATCAGTTTACAATACCATAGAATCGGAAAAGGTGCCGCCACCTCCACGCCACTGTAGTGAACTTTGATATTTGCCAATTCCTTCAAAATCAAATATTTAAAAATGTCAAGTTATACGTAGACACTGCCCGCCTCAGTTGCGGTGCCGCCCGTACATCACCGTCACACCAGGGACCTAAATTACTCCTTCGTTGGCTTTGGCTAAAAGCCCGGAGGAGTGACGTCTGAGATCCCACTTAGCTTCACCCACCGTGGTTGACTTGACCACGGCTAATAAGCTGCTACAACTCCATCACGTGCGACCTATCTTATTTAATCTAAGACACTATTGACTGACGATGGTGAATGAAGGAAAACATCGCGAGGAAAGCTAATATTTTTATAAAATAGCGTATCATTTGTTCTTCGAAGTGCCCAATTTGCTTCTAAAATAACTAAAATGACGTCATTACTTTTATGGCCAATTTATAATATTGTCTATGTATTGAGCTTTCAGACTGAGGTAGACACGAGTTACAGTATATTTTTATGATCATTTAGTCGAAGATATTTATGTCTTATCTAACTTATGAATGTTTAAATTTGTACGTTTGATTGCTTGCTTGTCAATTATGACTAAACTGCTAAACGAATTTGGATGACATTTACTTATAATAAGTTACAATGTGCAACTTAATAGGTATAGGTGACATAGAGCCAATTACAGATCTTCCCGAATATGTTTTTGTATACATAAATAAACCTATTAGGATCTAAACATGCAACTCTTTATACATATATATATAAAAGAATATATATAAAAATATTATATATAAAATTTATATTATATAAGGTGCTTCTAAATTATCTGCCACGGCTGCAATGGAAGATAACATTGGTTATTTATAGTACAATAGTGAAGTATTTTTTTTTATATAACGTCATATTTTTTTTCTTTTGCTTGCATTTTATTGCGTAGGTCTAATTCGGTCCAATTTGTTTTTTTACTGTTCCGGGAAATTTCTTCAATATTGATTTTTTTTTGTAGAAATGATAAACAAATAAAAAAAAATATAGGTATATACTTACACATTGATTTAGAATTCTGCAGTTGTGAACCAAAGATCTTAGACTTTGTAGTTTAACGATTATACTTGCCCAACTGTTTACTTTACCCAAATAATATTAAACCACTCTACAAAAGTTTAAAGTGCATTATAAGCAAGTTTAAACCTCACCTGTTATTCGGCTAACATGTGCGCTCAGCCTAAGTAACCCTGTGAGAGATATTACCGTCCATTAGGAGATATATTATGGTCGCAGAATCCCCGTACTGGCGTACTGACAAGTAGGGTAATTGTTTTATTGTGAGTTGGAATGTTGGTGTTGATAGCCAATGTTTGAACCAAATGTGATTAGTTTAATGAAGTTTGGGGTGTGGGACCTATTTAAGACTTCTATTCACCGCTGATATAAAATACCTATATTTTGCCAGTTATTATTCAAGTAACTTAAGTAAAAAGTGGCTGTTGCCAGGTGACAGAGCGATCTAGCATGCACCACTTCTTTTGGCATGCGCCGCTCGAATTGGCATTTGCCATTTAAATTGGTATTTGCCGCAGCACGTATTTTGCAATGATTGATTTGGGAATCGGTTTTTTTCTACGTCATCTCTCTTAGTTATAGCTCTAGGGACCTTAGGCTGATTAACCAGACTTCTAGCGAGACCTAAAGTCCTCCAGCTAAAAAGTAAAGCAACAGCAGCTAAGGGGCGCCCCCTTATGGGACTCGGGTCTCAGCTTACGGCGTTGCTTGGCGTTGAAAAGCTAAGGACTAACTGGATTTTCATTATTTTGGGACATTTTTATGAGTACAGGCTCAGCCCGGGCTGGCATTAGCAAGGGTCGGGGACCTTGGGAATCGAGATTGCGTTTGTGTTTATTATACTTAAGCATTCGTGTTAGTCACTCAAGCCGCTTGCCAATTCAAGCTGCGCATGCCAGGGCTCGCTGTTTTCTGGGAAGGATTTTTTGAGTTCCTGATTCAAAACAAGTCAAGTAATCTTGGTAAAAATGAGATAGGGCAAGGTAACAAACGCTACGCTGTAAATTTTCGGACAGAACACATTGAACTCTATTCTATTCTCGATGTCTTAGATTTGTTAGAAAGGAAAGTAAGAAAGAAAACAACAATTCTGGACTCGCACAAGTACAACAGCATCATCTACCTAGCCTTTTCCCAACTATGTTGCGGTCGGCTTCCAGTCTTACCGAATGCAGCTGAATACCAGTGTTTTACTTTACATGGAGCGACTGCCTATCAGACCTCCACAACCCAGGTACTGGGTTACACGATACCCCTTGGTAAGACTGGTTGTCAGACTGTCGGGCTTCTGACTAGCCGTAACGACTGTTAAAGATCTACAATTGACAGCCGGGGCCAACAGCTTAACGTGCTATCCGAGGCACGGAGAGTGATAATTATTTTATAATACGCACATAACTTACGAAAAGTAAAGTGCGCGCCTTGGGTTCGAACCCGAGACCTCTGACTTGCCAGTCAACGGTCACAACCACTAGACTATCACGACTCACAAGTACAAAAGTATCAGTAACAATTAATAAGAAAAGCTAGGAAGTACCTGTACGAGGCCAAAAAGGCGACTTAGGCCCGGCGCCCACTGGCGGCACGGCACGGCAAAGGATTTTAGTAAACGCAATGATTTGAGATCTTATTGTATTATGATTAGCGTTTACATTTTGGGATGCCACGGCATGCCGCAACGTGCCGAAGATTGCCAAGGCAGGCTGTCACGTATCATTGAATTGTGAATATTAACAGTGTTGAATAAGATTCAAAATCATCTGTAATACAAAAATTCCTTGCCGTGCCGTGCCGCTAGTGGGCGCCGGGCCTTATACGGCTAATCCGCGACGATACGCTCTCAAAGGCTAAGCCCCTGTCTCGCTCGCAGTTGCAAAGTTACTAGCCTTGTGTATTCTACAGGTCTTCTTCTTATCGTATGGTTGATTAACAACCTGGTGTTTAAACCGCCCGTAGGCCTCTGACATGACTTTACACACCATTGAAAAATCTCTCTCGTGTGTTGGTTTCATCACGATGTTTTCCTTCACCGTTTTAGCAACTGATAATTAATTTATAATACGCACATAACTTACGAAAAGTGAGAGGTGCGCGCCTTGGGATCGAACTCGAGACCACTGACTTATCAGTCGACGATCATACCACTAGGCTATCAGTGCTGTGATTATACAGGCGCATTTTGCGAAACACATGAAGGTACATCTACTATCTCATTGCTGCAGCTTTACCTATAATAAATAAATAAATTAGCCTGTAACTTTCGCAATATAGGGCAAAGGCCTCTTCTCGTATAGAGAAGGATTGAGCATTAATCACCACGCTAGCTCACTGCGTGTTGGAGATTTCAGACTATTAAGTCCAGGTTTCCTTACGATGTTTTCCTTCACCCAGTCAGTGGTGTCTTAGATTAACTAAGAAAGTACATATGACATTGAAAAAGTCACATTGGTACATGCCAGGTTCGAACCCACACTCAGGCGCTTGCAAAGCAGGTCCGTTACCTAAGCGCCACCATGATGTAGCTTTACGTCGTAATAGATATTCCCTTTTTCTATTCTTTTCCTCATCTGCACAGCTAAAGAGTGCATACTCTTCCCGAGTCTGTTTCCAGAACTCAGCATTTGTGAAGCAGTACAGCACAATTAAATACTGGTGTCAATAGGGAAGATGCAGATGTAATATTTATGGAATTTGTATGATTAAAACGTTAAAAAAATATAAAAGAAAGGCCACTGCAACGTTTTTATTTTACATATTGTTGTTCTTTTACAATAATTACGATTTAAAAATGACTTGAAACAATACGTATTTTAAAACACGAATTAGCGTTTCGTGACGTCACACTTGTTTTGACAACTTATTTGACGTTATGGTTGTAAAGGTGAATATTATTTTATGGGAATATTAATTGCGTTTTTTAAATAAAAATGGAAGTTGGATTTATAAAAGCAGACTCCAGGAATTTACCGAAAGTTAGTGTTGACATGGTTGTAACTTTTTTATCGAAAGTGCAGAGTTTTCAGGTGTAGAAATGAAAGGGGCTAAATTACTACGGTATGTATACATCATAGTCATTCATAGTTGTTAAACTTTGTATTTTATTCAGCGGCTTCTACATATAGCAGTTATTTCAGCTCGACAAGAGAATCTTATGGCGATAACGCAATCGGCCATGTCCAAATTAAAAGAGATGGAGGAGAATTATGTACAATAAAAAGTAGAGTTACTCCGGAGCACAAAGAACGTAAAGAAGGTTATCGGGTTACAGCCATTATTAATGAAACGCAAAGCTTGGTCGGAGTGTAGCAAAGGGTGTGCACCATTTGTCTTCACAGCTTGAAACCACTTTTTTCTCAGCTTTGGGTCAGAAGGTCCACTCAAAAATAATTTATTTGCAAAAACTTTGTTGAGGTAGATGGACACATTGGCACAAAACATGAGTCAACACGGCTTTTTATCTGAATATTAATGGTATTGTTACAATCACCTGACGTCGATGGATAGTCCATTTTAATTTTTTACAAATAATCTCGAAAAAGCAAAAGTTAAAATGAAAAGTAAATGTAAATTGAAAGTTGTTGACAGACAAGAGTGACGTCATCAGTACCATAGGTCCGTTTTCGCGCGAACTGTCAAACTGTCAATTTAAAACAGCATTTTTTCCGATAAATTACAATATTTTAATTGTTTTAATATATTTGTGGTCTATTCTACATGGAATTCTTTAAAATGAAAACAAAAATAAAAATAGTGCATCTTCCCTATTCTCTTGTACATCCCACTAAACTAATTTTAGTCTAACTAGACCTCTATGACATGCCGACTAAATTCTCTTTGATAACACGCAAATGGACTAGTTTGACAGCTCTAAAAATCTTCTATCCTTTTCTAATAATCTCTGTTAGAAAGAGAGATAGTGAGTCAACATTAGTTTAGAGCGTGTGCAAGAGAATTAGCACCACTGCCTGCTTCATTTCTTGGGTTCCGAAATAGGTTTATTAAGGTTCCTGGTTAGGAACCTATAAATCGTTCACGTCTGTCCGTTTGTCTGTCACAACCATTTTAATTGCAGGGTATTTAATACTAGAGAGCTTTAAATCGTCTAGCATATTATGTCTAGGTATAAAGCCAAAAAAATATTAGATAATTTTAATTGAATGAATGCCTCGTTGGTCTAATAGTAGCAAGTGCGACTGCTGATCATAAGGTCCTGGGTTCGATCCCCGGGTCGGGCAAAGTGTTATTGGGTATTTCCATTAGGAAATTTTTAGTAGCAGCACGGAGCCTGGAATTGTGCCCGGTTAATGGCAATAGGCTCGCCCTGTACTACACGGGACTTATAACATAGTCAGCGAAACGTGGGTGTACTGCATACACCTCTGCCTACCCCCTCTGGGGAATACAGGCGTGAGTCTATAAAAAAATAATTTAATTGAATTAATTTAAGGGTGTCTTTTTATGTAAAGTTGGGATGATATTTTCTTTCAGGTTTTAATTCTTACTAGTACCTCAAAATGTGCAAACAATTCGCCCCTTATCCCTTAGTCTGTGAATCGAAAAATCGGAAATAATCAAGTTTCAGATATTTACAGTTTTCGTAAAAAAGAAACGGTACCTATCCTAGAATAAGGAACCTTATACTGCGTGAGTCTGACTCGTATTTGGGCCGTTTTATATTTTGTAATTAAAAGTGACTATTGGCTTAAGATTCGAGCAACTTTATAATTTAAAATACGTTGGCTTTCGTATTCCCTTAAATCCCCAACATTACATTACAATACGAGTTCTGTTACATCCTGGTCAGTTTAATTATGTTTTTGTTTTTAAGGGGTTAAATACTCATTTGCGTGTTTCACCTCATTTGTACCGTTTTTGGGGTAGTTGGTTTATTTCTGTTTTGTTTGGGGTAGTTAAACAAACTAACGTAAAAGCTCCTATTAACGACCCCCTAAAATGTGTACTCTATTAACGATCTAATTTTTTAATCACTCATATTAGACATAATATAGGGTTCCAGAAAATAATACCTTAAAAATTAGTTACGTATTTTTGTTGGACAACAAATAGAGTAAAGTTTGTGTGTTTAAATAGCCAGTGAAAGAAATAATTTGACAATAAGTGGGACGCGCCCGAAGCGGACGCACATTTCATAGTGTCGCGTCTCCAGCCACGTAAGTACACCTAAATATTACTTAAGGAAAATAACACACTAAAAATGGATTTGTATTCTTGCTATCACATTACAACTGTAACTTATATATTCGTTTTTTAAACTAACTCTTAATATAATACTTTTTATTGGTTTTTGTGTTATAAAATCATGTTTTAATTTTAGGCGGTAATAGAATCCAAATTTCAAAACTTGATTCTAATAACGACCCATGGCGTTGTTAAATTTTGAGAACATTTTGTTATTTTAAAATAATATCTATTATAAACTAGCTCATTAAATTTTCTTTTTTTCTTGTTCAATTCTTAAAATAATTTTACTTCGTTAGATCTATTAACGACAAAGCTATTTCTTAAAGTTTTTGTGTAAAACTCGATTCAACGTTAGACAATATCCCTATTATTATAATGATATTGTACTGTAAATAACCTTTATTATCTTAATTAAAGACTAACTGACATTAAAATAAATAATATAGCAATGAGATCGAATTTAACAGTATTCCATAAAGCAGATATTTTATCTGTTTGTTATAAATTTTATTGGTCGCTAATAGAATATTGTAACCTTTATACTTGATTTTATTACCGACTCACAGCTATGACGATATTATTGGTAGGTAAAAAAAAAACAAAATGTATATTTTTGAACAAATTGGTTTATTTCTTGCATACGTGACGTTTCGAGAGATTTTGTCATAATAATATATTAATGTAAAATAATATTTGCTATCCAGTTTCATTCATGGCTTCATGGAATTGGCTATATTTCTTAAGTTTTTAAATCAAATAAAAATGGCGGGACGGAATGGGGGACATGTAACTTTTTAAAGCTTCTTTCGAAGAATTAAATTCTATATCTCTTTAAAGATTGTGTTCTTTATAGAATCATGGAACCGCAGAATCGCAAGCAGTATGCCTCTGCTCAACTAGAAGCTGCGCTTTTAGCTATAAATGAAGGGACCAGCTCATATACGAAGCTTCAAAAACCTAGGTATGCCATTCCGAGGACAACTCTGCGTGACAAGAGGAATAATAATTATTTGAAGACTGTTTTCTGAGACTGATTATACTTTTTATTAACTAAAATAACAAAAAATGAGTGCTCTAAGCGTTGCAATAAATAATTATGTTCATATTGTAATAGTGTTGATCTCTTAACTATTGTTAATAAATATAATAAATACCTTTAAAACTTTTTTTTTTAAATTTAATATAGAAGTAGTGAGAACGTCGGAGCGGTCGGTAAAAGAAGTAGAAAAATCGGTAATAGAATCTTGCCGCATTCTATGGGTCGGTAATAGAATCAACTACTCTTTTGGATTAAATAATTATTTAGTAATTACTGTGTTATTGAATATTGAATTTAAGTACTGAATCGCAAAGAATACTTCGTGGAGATTAATTATAAATTATAACATCTTTCCTAACATAACAGCTTATATCTATTTTTTTAGAGTGAATCCTAAGACAGCTAAAACTGGCGGTAATAGGAGCTTTTACGTTATGTTTTAGATTAAGTTTTTGTTTTTAATTCATTTTAAGTTTTAGTGTGTCAGCATCATCTGCCTAGCCTTTTCCCAACTATGTTGGGCTCGACTTCCAGTCTTACCGAATGCAGCTGAATACCAGTGTTTTACATGGAGCGACTGCCTATCAGACCTCCACAACCCAGATACTGGGTTACACGATACCCCTTGGTAAGTCTGGTTGTCAGAGTTTCGGACTTCTGACTACCCGTAACGACTGTCAAAGATCTACAATTATTGACAGCCGGGGCCAACAGCTAAACGTGCTATCCGAGGCACGGAGAGTGATAATCTATACTTATAAAATGGTAACGTGACTGACTGACAGACAACGCACAGCCTAAACCGGTGGACCTAGGGACTTGAAATTTTGAGACAATATTCTTTAAGTTTCGTAGGGGTGCACTAAGGAAGGATTTTCTGAAATTCCCCCCCTAAGTAGGTAAAAAAGGGGGAAACAGTTTGTATGTAAATCCGTCATTCTTAATGTAAAATGTACGAAACTTGGTATTCAGCTTTTCGGTTGATAAATGAAAGGACGAGCATTGTTTTTTTTTTTTAAAACTACCCTTGAGTGGATAAAAAAGGGGGTGAAAGTTTGTATGGGAGATTCGTTATTTTTTAAGTTACAGATGTAAAAATGAGTATTAAGCTTATGCGCTAAAAATAAAAAAGACGTATATCAAAAAATTTGGATTTTTTTCCCCTGAGGAGATATAAAAGGGGACTAAAGTTTGTAGTTATGAAAATCCGTCATTAAACTTGATAATTAGCTTTTCGGTTAACAAATAAGACGTGTTTTAGCTTTTTGATAACTCTACCCATTAGGGGGAAAGCCCCCCCCCCCTTTTCCCCTAATGGGTAGAGTTATCAAAAAGCGTGAATATTTTGTGTAAAAAATTCGGTATTAGTATGAGACATCAAAGTGGCATAACTATGCACGTATATCTCGATATTCAATCACTTTGGGGAGAAAATATAGAGGATAAAAGTTTGAATGAAATTCTGCCATTTTTAAAGTTGAAGCCACGAATATTAGTCGGCACACACGAGAACTGCTGGACCGATTTTCATGGTATTTGATTTGTTGGATTAGTCTCCGCCTATAATAGAAGAATCGAAGAAAAAAAATATGGCATTATACCCCTTGGGTATGGTAGGGTATGGGTAGGGTAGGGTAGAGGTAGAGGTAGAGTAGGGTAGGGTAGGGTAGGAATAGAGGGGTAGGGTTGGGGTAGAGTTACAGTAGGGTAGGGTAGGAATAGAGGGGTAGGGTAGGGGTAGAGTAGAGTAGGGTAGAGGTAGAGTAGGGTAGGGTAGGGGTAGCGTAGGGTAGGGTAGGGGTAGAGTAGGGTAGGGTAGGGGTAGCGTAGGGTAGGGTAGGGGTAGAGTAGGGGTAGGGTAGAGTTAGAGAATGCAAGGGTAGGGTAGAGTAGCGTAGGGTAGTGTAGGGTTGGGTAGAAAAAGCGTAGAGGTAAAATAATCACGCGTACAAAGTCGCGCTGGGCAGCTAGTTAATTTATAAAACGCACATCACTAACGAAAAGTCAGAGGTTGTTAAAGACAATGCAATGTAATACTGGCAGTTAAGTTCTGTACTGTTGTCTTTGATATGTTTTAGATTATAAAGAAAAGAAAAGACATTTTTTGTTTTAACACACATCTTGTTCTATGAAAAATATAAACATTGCTATTTCACAAAGAGCTGCTTTATTTATTTATTACAACAGCCTTGGGTTCGAACCCGAGACCTCTGACTTGCCAGTCAACGGTCACCACCACTAGGCTATCACGACTCCCGACGGTTACGATTTTATTATACCTATAGATAAATAGCCATTTTATTACTAGTAGTATGGATATTAAAATAATTGTAGAACACATGTACTCCGTTAATTGAATATTCCTCTGATTAAATCAATTGTACTTATTTATTCATGAGCGTATTACACATGACTGCCTCTATTTTCAAAGCTTTATTGCGTTCCAGCATGAATTCTTGCATGGATTATTTCATCTAGTGGTCGCTATCAACGTTTACAAGATACAGGGTTTGATTCCAGAGCTGGGTAAGGGTATTTGTACAGGTACGCCTAGGGCGTGTAGGGCGTTATTACTATACGCCCTACATACAAAGTACATGCAAAGTTTGGAGCACTGAGTCGGATACGTAATGACGTATCCGACTCAGTGCTCCAAACTTTGAAGTTTTTTTTTTTGCGCATAACCCTTATATTATATGCATTTTTATAACCTTTTATCTTTAAGTTGTTTCACCAACCGAAATAAACTAATCATTTTATTAAGGAAAACCTTTAATTACTTCGCACAAAATAAACCCCTAAGGTTCATTTTGTGCGAATTGACTAATAACCCACTATTAGTGATATTATAAGCAACTTTGTTTTTTATGTTGCTTTTTAAATAAATAAATATTGTACGTGAGGTAGATCGACACAAGAAAAATAATCAATTATACTAACCTACAGCAGGCCAAAGGCTGTTATACAAGTTAAAATGGTAGAAAATTTAATATTCCACAGCGCTGACCTCGTACCATAAGATTGTTCATTGAACCGAGTAAGATCCAAACAACCCTTTAAGAAATACAAACAGAGGTACGCGAGGGTAAATTTGCGGTGTCAGAGTCAGGAAATAGGGGAGTAAAAATGATGTACTCGATATTTTTGTGAATTTTTTACATGTAGCACATGTCGGCTTACTAAATATAATAATTTAATAAGAAATTTGAAAAAAACAACTAATACGGATGGGATTCGTACCCACGATCTTCGGCGTACCGTGCCGACTTCTTAAGTTGATGATGATCGTGATGATGGCAATGAAGCGGCTTTATCTGGAAAAGGAAGCACAAATAGCCTAGTGATATGACATATGATAATATTATGGTATGATAGTGATATGATAGTCGACTGACCAGTCAGAGGTCTCGAGTTCGAACGCAAGGCAAGTTATGTGCATATTATAAATTAATTACTATCAGTTGCTAAAACGGTGATTTTTCAAATGTGTGTAAAGCCATGTCAGAGGCCTACGGGCGGTTCTCTGACACCAGGTTATTCATCAACCATACGATAAGAAGAAGATCTGAAAAAAATTCAGAACCATTATTATATTTCTTTCATTATTAGTGTATTACTGTGTGGAAGGTGAACATTCACTTTTTTTAAAAATATTATAGTGTGTGTAAGTTACTAACATAGCCTTAAGTTATCCCGATGTAATACTAACACCATCTAAAAGTCTGAAATAAATGTTTTGAATTGAATTGAATTATTTCCAAGCCACATTCAGGTAAACAACATCTCAAACATAAAAGTACGGAGTGAAAGACAGTGACGGAAATCCATTAGTGGAAACTATGAAGTGGTACTACGGGACGTTTCGTTATCGTTCCGGATACGTGTCGTGACGCGCACGTCCCGCCCCGTGGCTTAAACGACTCGTTCCAATTATGAATGACTTGCTAAGCTAAGCTGAGCTTCATCCTGTGTTGCGGCGTTGGGCGTGAACTGTTTTTAGGTACTAGGTATGCCAGTACACCGTTACATTCTTGAGTACCATTAGGCTATCGACGCCTTTTATAAAGAAAAAAGCTTTATTTTTTGTGATTTTTTTACATGCTATAGTATATGTAAGCTTATTAAATATTTTGGCACGGTACGCCGAAGATCGTGGATTCGAATCCCATCCGTATCAGTTGTTTTTTCAAATTTTTATTATTATTATATTATATTTAAATAAGCCAGCCTAAGAAATACCTAAGTACTAGTTTTCTAGAGGATTTATATTTTAGACTTCACAATGGCGACGTGGATTTAAAACACTAGCGTATCTCTACTAGAATATATTCTAATGCAATGGTAATTTAAGTAATGCACGTCTTTCCACAAATTTTACCTATTATTCGTGTAATTGCTTTTCTGACGGCCCAATCCGATATTCTTTTGACCTTCATTAACGCGTATTAGAAATTCTGATCATGTAGCTACTATAGAAGGCAATCATTGGGTTTTGATTGTGGTGCAAGGTATAAAACAAAAGACAATTCATTTTTTTATAGCATACAAAAAAAATTACGTATTTTAAGTGTGTAAAGTGTAACTGTGTTACGTATATATAAATTTTCACGCGCGAATTTCGCGTGCAAAAACTGCCTTTAGCGCTTTATTTATAAGAGGCCCAATTTACCGTTTAACACGCGAAGGGGTTGTAAAAGTAAAAAAAATGCGGCCTTTAATTACGTACTTCCACTAATTATAACCTCCGACAGATAAGTGTATACGCTATAAGCTTTTACCTTACACGGGCTTAAACCCTACCTATCCGGTTCTAATGAGCCCAATTAACACACTAATGCGCAATGGATTGTGTTTTTATTTATCACTCAATATCGCCCCGACTTCGTCTCTATAAAATAGTATTATGTCATTAATGCCCACATAACTTATGGAAAGTTAGAGGTACATGCCTGGAGTCTAACTTGGAAGCAGTCAAAATATTTTTTGATCCACATAAACACAAATATTATACTAAAAAACTCAAAGTCCCTGCAATCATAATCTGATCAAAAATGTGTGGCCAGCACTGATTCAAATTTAAATTCAAAAGTACTCTTTAATAAATCGTCAAATTCTACCAAATAGATGGTGGTTGTGTGA
This sequence comes from Protodeltote pygarga, assembly GCA_936450705.2. NCBI lineage: Eukaryota > Metazoa > Arthropoda > Insecta > Lepidoptera > Noctuidae > Protodeltote > Protodeltote pygarga. Next base: position 13,205,497 of record OW388261.2, read on the forward strand.
TATCATAATACTACTAAATTGGTAGAATTATTTCCACAATTGACTAATCATTAGAGCTGTTCGCTCAACTAATTATAATATTGATAGACTTGTGTCATGTCATGCAATTATACAAATAGATAATAAAACTGGAACTGTTCGTTTAATTTATCGATAGATTGGAAAAATAGTGAGGGGAAATAAAACTGTTGGTGGTGTAGACTCATAAAATTCGATCACACTGGTTTCCCAATATAAAAACTAAATGTATTTGCAAAAGTTTGAGACTGTGCTGTTGACCGCTGAAGAGTTCCTTTATCCGGAGCTAATCCTGGATGTCGATTCAGGTCATTCTTTCCATGAAAATGTTTTCACTGTAAATTAAAAACTATTTTTTCTGAATAAATATTTATTATTATTATAAAGTTACTTCTTCTTTTTTTATTGTATTGTTGATGAAACACCCTGGCGAGAGTTTAAACCGGTGAAACCGATTAAACTGGTGAAAAATCTCTCAGATGTGCTTGTTACCTTACGGTGTTTTTCCTCGCCGTCTTAGCAAGTGCTAATTAATTTTTAAAACGCATATTGATTCGAAAAATCAGAGGTGCTGGGTTTCGAACCTATGGCGTTTAACTTAGCAGTCCAACAATCATACCACTAGCCATTCTAGCCAATCCCTGTTACAAGGTAAAGTAACAAATGCATCAGAGGTCATTAGGTCAAAAACAACGATATCGACACACCAGTATCGACTGATATTATCGATAAACGTTTCCAATGAACACAACCCTCACTAAGTCCAATTAAATTGATTATAGAGTTCCAATCTAGGTAAAGCCTTATCTATTAAAATGTCCTGCTACGCTTCGTAGCGTTCGTAGCTCGTAGCAAGTAGACGTGCTACGAGAATTGTAGTATTTTTTAAATATTTTCTTAAGGCGTGGAGTAATGCCAGTGACCATGAGCCTTTTTGCCCATACTGGCGGCGAGGCCCACACGATTTACGTGTGAAAATTATGTAAAACAATCGTTAAAAATAATTGGGAAAGTTATTTAGAAAACTAAGCCAAAAGTTATCTCGGTGTTGCATTATTTAATATGCTGGTGGTAATTAAAAGAAATATTTGCATAGTTTTGGAGAAAAATCGTAAAAATTATTTGAAAAAGCAAACTTTGCATATTTAATTCTGATATTTAAAAAAATGAAAAAAAATTCTGAGCTGAAGGAGATATGCTCCAAATAGTGTATATTAACAAAATATGTTTTGTACAATTTTATCAATGAAGATTACGGAAAAAAAGGTTTTAAAGTAACCTTAATAAAACTCAATTCACATCTATCCACGCCTTAATTTGTATAAATTAGGAATACGTAAATGGTAGTGTTCGTTACTAGGTTTTTATATTTATATCCGTAATATTTGTACTCCGCTGACGGTTAGACATAGTGACCATTTATAATATTTCATGGACCTACATGTAACATCTTTATACCTACCCTGAGCCTAGTGGTGGTGACCGTTGATTGGCAAGTCAGTGGTCTCGGGTTCGAACCCAAGGCGCGCCTCTGACTTTTCGTAAGTTATGTGCGTTTTATAAATTAATTGTCACTTACTCCGTGCCTCGGAAAGCACGTAAAGCTGTTGGCCCTGCACCTGATCTCTCTCCGATCATGTCGGATTGACGTCCCATCGGACTATGAGACTGAGGGAATAGAGAATGCACCTGTGTTTGCGCACACACTTGTGCACTATAATATCTCCTGCGTAATTGGCTAGTCTCCGTTGAGATTGGCCGCTGTGACCGAAATTCGGTCAGGAGATTATTATTATACCTATCTATGTTCTACAAATAAAGAAATTTGAATTTAATATTGTATCAAAATAATGTAATTTTATCTTTATTGCATTTAGCTCAAATCACTGTTTTGCATGTGAAAGACGATGTCGTGCTACGAGATCGTGAAAATGCAATCTTGGGACGTGCTGTGGTCGAATCTAGAAAATATTGAAATTAGGGTTGCGTGAATATTTCTTAGTATTAATACAAAGTAAACATTAAATATTATACGGCTCTCACGTATTGATTTCGGGAAATGCTCGACTAGTTTCATAATTATATAGACCCACGAAAGTTCTTAGTCTAAAACAGGAATAAACTCAGGTACTGCCGAACTAAAGCCCATCAATAGTTTTTCCAAACACTTGAGAACCTAAAAGTGATTTTAGGTAAAAAAAAAATTGACGGAGATTTGAACGGAGATTAGCCAACTGCGCAGGTTATATTATAGTGCACAAGTGTATGCGCAAACACAGATGCACTCTCTATTCCCTCACTCTCATAGTCCGATGGGACGGCATTCCGACATGATCGGAGAGAGATCAGGTGCAGGGCCAACAGCTTTACGTGCTTTCCGAGGCACGGAGTAAGTGACAATTAATTTATAAAAGAAAAGAATTTATGAAAGAAAGCTTTTGTTCGCGTAATTTTTTTACAACTTTCTTGTAAAGAAAATATTCAAAAAGAATTTTCGGCCAGTTAGAAGCAAGGGTCAAAATACTTGTATTCATGTTTTTGTTGTTTGCGCTTGGGAATGTCTCAGTTTTTGGTACGAAATAAACTTCTATACTTACTTTTTTTTCTTCCTTTTAAAGTAAACTTGAAGTTGAAGAATAATTTTTAACAACAAATTGTTATTTGTTGTATAATATGTTGTCGGATACGTATAATCCAGTTCATAGCTTTAAATGAATTTTTATTTTATGCCATTTTTTATTTGAAAACATGTTTCGATCTAGCTGAAATTTTTGCTGAAATTTTATAATGTTGTTCTCCTTCAACTGATTTAGTTATATAACTATATTTATAATTGATCTTTTGTTTGTGAATTTTTTACATGTTATAGCTCACGCTAGCTTATTAAATATAAAAAATTAATAAGAAATTTGAAATAACAACTGGTAGCCCAGTAGTTAGAGCGTCGGCACGATACGCCGGAGATCGTGGGTTCAAATCCCATCCGTATTAGTTGTTTTTTCAAATTTCTTATTAAGTATTTATTGATTTTATATCTCCAATGTGCGAGCGAGATAGCAGATAAGAGCAATGAGGCGCCTTAACTACGTGAACAGAGAGCTGCGATCAGATTTATAGCTGATTTAACTGACAACTTCTGTAACTGCTGTAAAAAAGTTTTTATCGAACCTATTAAAAGTGTAATTGTGTATTTTGACTTTTGCAGATTGTATTGACACAAGTACCTTGTGATCTGACATCTCAACCCCAATTAATTTGTTTTAATTTGATAGCATTCACCTTTTTACTACCTACAGCAGTGAGCAGTGATAGCCTAGTGGTATGACCGTTGGACTGCCAAGTCGAAGGTCTCAGGTTCGAACCCAAGCCTTCTGACTTTTCGTAAGTTATGTGTGTATTATAAATTAATTATCACCTGCTCCGTGCCTCGGGAAGAACGTTAAGCTGTTGGCCCCCTCTTGCCTAGCGTGGCGGTGATGAGCAATTCAATGAGCGCACAAAGTGGCTCGCATTGGGAGAGGCCTATGTTCAGTATTGGACTAATATAGGCTTACAATCATGATGATGATGATGATGATTAATTTATGAGTGTAAACTCTTTATTTGACGGCTATGTATGATATAGGTACACCTAAATTGTTAAAAAAAGGAAATACAGTCGAATTGATAACCATCTTTTTTGCAGTCGGTTAAAAATGAAGACTACTAGAAAAAGTTCGGTAAAAAATATCGGGTCGTGCTGTATTGTGCAAAATTGTAGAACACCCTATGGAAAGGTAGTTATCGTTAAGTAATTAACTTACAAGTTTATTAACTGTTAGATAGCAATGATAGATAGATCGTTGTGATGCTTAGCAATTTGTGATCACGAAATACGAAATTTCGGTGAATGTTCGTGCCAACTCCTAGTTTATTGTTGGTAGTAGTTCAAACAGCGTAGTTTTTATCGATAGCCATAATGGCGTATTTTTATTGATAGTTGTAACGGCGTATTATTTTCATTGCCTGTTATAATAAATTTGATTTTTATTGTATTTAATTTTGTTGTTAATTGGTTTTTGTGATATTTGACGCATGGAAAAGTTTGCATTTTTTGTAGATGTGCCAATGTATAACTAGGTGAGCGACATAGGTACCTATGTAACAAAGTCGTTCTTCATTAGTTTCCTAGGTCCCAGAGCTGAGAGGAAATATCTAGATATTCCCTCTCAGCTCTGGGACCTAACGCGATGAAGTTTATTAATTCAGACTTTCAAAGTGCAATGCGCTCGAAAACCAACTACTCCGACTTCAAAATTCTAACTTACTTTTTGAACGAGATAAGCACGTTTTTGGCATTCGAGATTCTATTTATTCTTGCATAAGGTTGATTTTTCAAAGGATTTACTGCAGATAAATTATTCTTTTGACGTCTATCTTCTGTCCTGGATTCCTGTTATGAAATCAATCAGCCAACTGAGAGTCTCTCATTTACGTCATTTAAGATGCAAGGATACTATTAAATGAGTTTTGTTTTTAACCCCGACTAAAAAAGAGGGGTGTATAACACCTCAACTTAACAATATAAAAGGCATGCAAATATTGTACTAGGTACACGCAACAATCATAATCTATAATAATAACAATAATAATTTTTAACACTTTAAACTTTAACACTTTAAACTACTTATTACTATTTTTACCAACCTATAATTTAGATCAATAACCTTTGTTTTAAAAAAGGTTATTGTATGAGAAGAGACCTTATTTTAAAAAAGATTATTGTATGAGAAGATGCAGTGATTATTAAATAATAATTAATACTTATCACTTTTCCACTTATCTTGTACTAATTATTATGTTAATTAAAATGTTAAAAGTCTCGTAAAATGACCTTTTTGGAGTTATCAGATGTCTCTACGACACCACAGATATATAACTATATGCAGTATACACCTATACATTGTCACCTACACCATGCTTCACCACAAACAATATACATTTGACATTAACCTTGAACTTCAAAATTAATAAAGGTACACAGCAAAGTACATAATTATATTTCTCATTACGTCTAAAAGATTGAAATATTAACTTGAAGATGTTGGAAAATAAAGTTTGTGCCCGGAGCGGTTTCAATTAGATTTGTAATTGATTCCTCAACCCTCGTAGGATTGGAAAAGCTATGTAATTTTTCCTAAATTCAGGCTTGAATGTTTATCAAAAAGTACCTTTTCGAAATTCAAATTTGATGTAACTAATTAACTTCAGAACTAAATAAGACGACATTATTGGTATATTAGTAGTGACATCGATTAAATATGACGTCATTATTGACATAGTAGTAGTTACATGGATTAAATATGACGACATAATTGGTATAGTAGTTGTTAAATCGATTAAATATGATAAAATGATTGGTATAGTAATAGTTACATCGATTAAATATAACGACATTATAGATATTACTTTCTAGATCTTATTTATAAAATTTAATTGATTTTAATTGTGTAATAGTCAATCAAAGATCTTCGTACATATGGAGCGCGCTCGGGGGACTCTCCTCATCTTAAAATACCATTTTTTGAAAAATGTTAGTCCATTTTTTGATAAAAATCTAATCATAAAAAATCTGACACTCCTTTCCTATCAGCCTATTCAAAAATATCACACGAAATCCTCTATAGAAAAATCTTAGCAAAAACCTTGGAAAGCCTCAATAGATCCTAAGCACTATTTATTGAATTACTTTCTGTTCCTGCGTAACTAAGGACCACCCTTATAAATCTGATCCTAAATAGAACATATTGTTATACGAACGCCCTTGTAAAAAGGTTAAGGTGTTCCTTTTATTGAAGTTTCAAAGGCCCTAAAAGGAGTTTTTGTTCGTTGTAAAAAAGAATTGATGACTAACGAGAAGCTTTGTGAGAAATATTAGTTTGAGAATGTTTTATGGACTAAACTTTATATTATTAAGTAGGTACTAGCTTTCCCCGCGGTTATGATTTAAAGCTCTGGTTCGGTATAAAAAGTATCTTAAGTGTTAATTTAGGATATGGTCTATCTGTGCATCAAGTTTCGTTAAAATCTGTTTAGCAATCTACGTGTGATTAAGTAATAAAAATCTTCAAAAACTTTATAATAATTAACAATATATAAATTCATTGCATCAATTCGTACTTATTTTTTTCTGTAAAGGTCGTGGATTTGATCATCAAACAACCAATATTTATATTTCTGCTAAACCTCTTGAGAATACAAGCGTTAAATGTGAGGCCAATTAGGCCTCTAGTTGATTTACAATCAGTTATAAATTTACCGCTCAAACCAAGTATACTTAGGTAAAGGTTCTAGCCAACATCAATACCCAAAATTATGTTCAACTTTCTTCTGCGGTTGTTCCTCAGGGACCCCTATATTTGCTTAAATTATGTCCCACGGGAAGGGACGAAAATTGTGTTACCTTCGCTAGTATTACGTAAATTAATAAATTAAAATGCGTAGGTAATATCAACGTGAACCTTGAATAAGTTGGTAGTTAATTTTAATGGTATGGTTATTTATTTTAAAAACAAAGTATTCTCTAAGTATACACATACTACACTTATGTGTGTATACACTGTTTACAAGATTACGGACAGTAAAAATCAATCAAAATCAAAATAGTTTTATTCATGTAGACCATTAGGCACTTTTGAATAGTTATAATTCTAATAATTATAATTTAATAATTTCCTCCTGACCGAATTTTGGTCACAGTGGCCAATCGCAACGGAGATTAGCCAACTACGCAGAAGAATTATAGGTAGTGCCAAGTGTGTACGCAAACACGTGTGCACTTTTTATTCCCTTACTCTCATAGTCGAATGGGACAGAAATTCGACACGACTGGAGAGAGATCAGGCGCAGGACCAACGGCTTTACGTGCTTTTCTTATATATTATAATAGTGACTCTAGTTGCCAGTTCCAAGGGCAGCATACCGTTCATGGCAAGAAATATCATGGTTGTTGTTTTAAATAAATGGCTTTTAAGGAAATTAATGGCAAACATCTTTTTAATAACTATCTGTAGATAATTAACATCGCTAATATGGCTTGTTAATTACCTACTTAGATACTTAAACCTTTAATTACGGGGGAAATTTGAAAACTTTCATGGTACAAATCCGAAGAAGTTCTAGCAACTTTTCAAAGGTTTTTTTGTAAGTCATATTGGAAAATGTTAAGTATTTATATTGCTACTTTTATTATCACTTTTTGCTGATTTTGCCCGAAAAAAACCTTTATAAACTTATGGGTACAGTAACCATAATCTAAGTAAAGTTCTCCTGACCGAATTCCGGTCACACAGGAGACGAAGGAGATATTATAGTGCACAAGTGTCATACCACTAGGTAAGAATATTCTCCAGTTATAGGAACTATTCAACGGTCAACAGCATAGATATTAATTTTTTCACATACATTTAGTTATAATTTGAATATTTAAAGCTTGGTTAAAAACGTAGTTTTTATACAATATTATTAGACTAGCTTCCGCCCGCGGCTTCGCCCGCATGATATGTTGATAAATTGTAGCCTATGTGTTATTCTGATGTATAAGCTATATTGTGGTGAAGTTTCATTCAAATCCATTCAGTAGTTTTTACGTGAAAGAGTAACAAACATCCATACATCCATACATCCATACTTACAAACTTTCGCCTTTATAATAGTAGTAGGATTAATTTGACTTAACTAGAAGCAGGTGATAATGAAGAATTAATTGCGATAAGATTTAAGACAATTAGCAACATTATGTGTAGGTACTCCGAACCTCACCTTGCGCAAAGGGGTCCCAAAGGCCCCCCTCGAAACTACATTTATTCTGAAACGTGGCCATATAATTAAACAATTTCATTTTACAAATCCCCAGAAATTTACCCCTAGATGTTAAACGAAACATGGACATTCCACCCCTAGATAATGAACGAAACATGGTATTGAATTAATTTTCGTATAAAAGGACCAGGTTTTCATTTGGCCATACAAGATGTGGATAGAGGAACATGCACATATTAATTAAGCAATTTGTTTTTGCATGTTGATGTATAGACAGCACATAAAGCCACCCGAAACTGTCAAATTTTCCCAATCAACTTTGAACCTAATGCTTTAGCGAGAAAGTTGAAAATCTATTAAAGATTTTTTTTTTTGTGAAATTTTTACATGTTTTAGCACATGTTAGCTTATTAAATATAAATATTTAATAAGAAATTTGAAAAAACAACTCAGTCCCAATCCCATCCGTATCAGTTGTTTTTTCAAATTTCTTATTAAATATTTATATCTATTAAAGAAATTTGACAGATCGTAGTAGCTTGATTTGCTGGCGTCTGTACCTAGTATTTGACTTTTAACATCAGCTTCGCAAAGGATCGTAAAAATGGCGTCAGACTTAAATATAATAATTGATGATCTTAGCACTGGTATAAATCTTATGCGTCACCATAAGCTTGAACCTAGAACATGTATTTTCTTACTTTTAAATATTGCATAGTTAATAGCAAAAAATATAATTTAAAATACTTTTGTCTACTTAGCACGGTATAAATCTGATGCGCCACCATAAACTTGAACCTAAAACATTTTGTCCATTTATTTCATTATTTTATTATATTTAATTTTATATTTTATTTTATTTAACAAAGAATTGAACTTTGTTATTTACACCGTCGCAAACGCCATCGATCGGCGTGGCGTTCCATAAATACAATAATATTAATTTGGTGCTTCGATCAACAGTACTACTAGATGGAACAAAAACTCAAGTGGCCGAAATGGCATTAATTTCAAAATTCAAATTAAAGAATTATTTATACTTTTCTACATTACGTGACTAAGAAATGTAGAAAAAGTTTCTAAGTGGCCAATGTTTATTTTAAGTAATCCCACTTAATCATTTGTGCTCTAATTTCCATAGACTGTTTTGAAAATCGGAAATCTAGTATTATTGGATCGAAAGTTAGGGTAATACAATTAAAATTTTAATTATTTTCTTCCCAAAAACAACATCAAATCTAAACGCTGCAGTTTTTACTGCCTCAAGCATTTTTGTAACAGTATATTTTTTTGTAATTTTTTAATTAACAAGGTAAACTCTGTCAGCTGTTTTCAGAATCAAATATAGGAACTTTTTTAATTTAATGGGATTGCGCCATAAGCAATCCTGCTTAGAGTATACCTTACGATTATGTCGAGCTCTTATGAGAGCCGACCTTGCCTTTAAGGCGCCTCTTCGCGCTAATCTGCTATCTCACTCGCACATTGAAGTTGATTGAAGATATAAAATCAATAAATATAGTTATGAAAAATCAAACTAAACAATTGAAGGAGAACAACATTATACATTTTCACCAAAAATTCCGAAACATGTTTTCAAATAAAAAACAGCATAAAATTCATTTTACGCTATTTTTTATATACATTTCTCACGCGTCCAAACGATATGACCGAACACTTATTTACGTGTAGATTATTTTCTTACTCCACTCTATACTACACTTTAATATAATCTATATCTCACTTCAGTATTGCACAGTCAGTTTACTTGATATCTTTCTTTACACGATTTAATGACCAAGAATATAATCTAGATAACCTACATTTGTTTAAACATCAATAAACATATAAAACTGGTCAGGTGCGAGTTGGACTCGCGCACTAAATAGTTCTGTAGTTTACTGTCTCGGTTAAGTTATAGTTAACTTGCTGTTGCTTTTGATTTGTTCGCGTGAAAGTTATTTATCCATGTTGCTAAATTTACTTAAATAAAATTACTTTTAAATTTACATTAAATTAAATTACTTTTAAATTTACATTAAATTAAATTACTTTTAAATTTACATTAAATTAAATTACTTTTAAATTAACATTCAATTAAATTACTTTTAAATTTACATTAAATTAAATTACTTTTAAATTTACATTAAATTAAATTACTTTTAAATTTACATTAAATTAAATTACTTTTAAATTTACATTAAATTAAATTACTTAAATTACTAGTGTAGCTGGTATTAGTGTTATATTTTTTTGTCATATTATTAAAGATAGCGACATCTGCGTGGATGTTTGGTCAGCACTAAAAGTTTAAAAGTCAGGAGGACACAATATACTCATGCCATGGCGTATATTCATGCCAAGCAGTAGGTACTCTGGCATTTATAATCTGCGAGTAAATTAAAGGCTATGACTGACGAATCCTGTTATAAAACCTATAAGGCTTTTAGGTCTCTTTTGTGTACGGAACCCTACAAACGAAAACAATTATCCCAATTTTAATCATTTATTTGTACTTTTTTATTTCTACCAAGCTTAAGATAAAAAGATCGTCCTAAATTTTAGGCATAAATACTCGTACTTGTAATGCAGTATTTATAAATGAGTAGTTATACTATTGCTTCACTTTTTTTTGTGTTTTTCAATAAAAAATAAAAGTAGAAATGATTTCCGAAAATTCAACTTCATCCAAACTTGTAAACGGCGAAACAGGTCATGCGATGAAGGAGTCAACAAAACTAGATAAATCATTAAAGAGTATTGCTGAAAGAGAAGGATTTATCGAATATCAAATACAAAAACGCGAAGTATCGACGAATGGCGGCAACTACCTTGGAGATTTGTATGAAATCGATGTTAAAGGAAAAACGACTGAAGGTGATAAAGAACTAAATATATTTGTAAAGAGTGTCACTCCAGGTGGGGATGAAGTGACTTATATATCCGTGTCAGGTGTTTATACTAGAGAAAATTTTGCTTATAAAGAATTATCTAAAATATTCAATGAATTGCAGGAAGAAGCACACGTGCCACTAGATAAAAGATACAAAATGGTTAAATGTTACGATGAAAGTGACACCGAAAATATTTTAATGGAAAACTTAACAAGAAAGGGATTTAATACGGGATACAGGATGGATGTAGTCTCTTTAACATTTGCAGACCTGGCAATTCAGGAACTCGCAAAATTCCACGCTTTATCATTCGTGATAAAAGACAAGCATCCAGAGTTTTTTGAGAAAAACATCGAAACTGTTGAAACCCCTTTCATATTTAATGAAGAGTTTAAAGGATTTTTAGAAAGTTTGGTTAAAATTACTTTGGATACTATTGATGATAATTTAAAGGAAAGAGTGCGTAACTTTTCTGAAGATTTATTCGAAAAATATAAAAGAAAGCTTGAGGACAAGACGACCCAGCACTGCTTATGTCATGGTGATTACAGGCCTAACAATATATTGACAAAAAATACCGTAAGTATCTTTAATAAATATTATAAATTAATAATATAAAAAAACGTCATGGTTATTTTTGCAACGATACTATTAAAACAATAGAATTCCCCGTTCGGTAATTGTCTCGATTTAAATAAATAGTGTTGCATATGGATTTCGATGACGGCAACCCCCAAAAAAAAAAAAATCCTAGCAAGAGTTTTCTTGTGATTTGCTATATCGCACTTAGTTTTAAATGAACGATCCCTAGAACTACAATAAAGTTGGATAATAAATAAATAATATTTGTATTAATAATTCACCAAATATGAACACAATTTACTTACTACAAAGATACATAGTCACAGTTGAAAAAGTTAGTTTTCAGTTCAATACAAAAAATGCTGTTAAACTTGTCAAAGATTTATTGGACCGTTTCGAAAGCTTACTCGGTGATCCTTTCTCTATAATCTTGCTAAAAATTATTTTTTGTCTTTCCTTTCAGAACGGCGAAGCATCTGAATTAATACCAGTGGACTATCAGCTCCTCTTTTACGGATGTCCAGCATTTGACTTTTTCGATTTCATTATATGCAGTACTGATCAAAAATTCCGAAGAGCGCACCTTGCACATCTTAAAGACGAATATTTTGAAACATTTACGAATTTTTTGGGATATTTTGACATTGATGTGAATTCGGTATATCCAAGACAGTTATTTGAGAAGGAGTATAAAGAGCAGATGGACTATGGTTTAATAGCTTCGTTTTCTTTACTACCATTTGTATTTGCTTCTGAAGATGACTTGCCTGATGTATTCAAGGATGAACTAACAGCTATAAGTTTTAAAGTTGATGAAAGGTACAAAGAAAGGATTCAAGGAATTATCGAAGACTTTATTGAATGGGGTGCTCTATAGATACGAGTACTGTGTAGTCTACAAAACGTGCACAAATCTAATGCGTATATCAGCAAAATAAACTCAATATGTCCTGCAGCTGATGTCTATAAAAATAAGCAACGTTTATATGACTGTATTTATAAATATTGTTAAGAAATAAAAAATTGTTAAAAAGAGATTAATTTTTTTTTAAATCTAATGTCAGAGGACCTCGGAAAGTTTATGTCGCACACTGAGGCAAGATACCCTTAAAAGTGGCAGAGATGCGAAAATCATCTTATGATGATTAGATAATATTATTATTATCTACATCTACATTTATATTAATAAAAAAATATAGTATAAAAACTAAAACCCGACTACTTAAAATCTAAAAACAAGCTTCTTAGATTTGAAATAAAATTCTGTAGTCGGAAGCCACCAAATTACAAAGTATTTACCCTTGGAAGATTATCTAGTACCTATTTACCTATAATACATTAAGGCCTCCGACTACAGAATTTTATTTCAAATCTAAGAAGCTTGTTTTTAGATTTTAAGTAGTCGGGTTTTAGTTTTTATACTATATTTTTTTTCAATGATTTTTAGTGGTAAAGAAACCAATAAAATTCATTTTAATCACAATTTTTTAGAATGTGGTAGTTCTTAAATAGGTAGATTTCTTTAACTGTCAACTTCGGTTCAAACCTTTAGTCAATGTCATGTATTTTTTAAATTAAATTTATATCAAAGGTGTCGTCCGCGACTTCGAGCTATTAAAACATGGCCTCATATATTTCTTAGAAGTATACATGAAAAGTAGTAAGAAGTACAGCTTGGCAAAAAAGAGTCTGGAAAAATTGGGGGCGCCGCTGTCGCACTTTTCACACTACAATAGGGAAGATGCAAATGTAATATTTATGAAATTTTCATGGTTAAAATGTTAAAAACATATAAAAGAAATGCTACTGCAACGTTTTTATTTTACATAATGTTGTTTTGAAACAATAATTACGAATTAAAAATGACTTGCAACAAAACGAATTTCAAAACACCAATCAGCGATTAGTGACGTCACTCTTGTTATGACAACTTATTTGAGGTTATGGTTGTAAAGTGATTACTTTTTTAGGAGAATATTAATTGCGTTTTTTAAATAAAAATGGAAGTTGGATTTATAAAAGCAGACTCCAGGAATTTACCGAAAGTTAGTGTTGACATGGTTGTAACTTTTTTTATCGAAAGTGCAGAGTTTTCAGGTGTATAAATGAAAGGGGCTAAATTACTACGGTATGTATACATCATAGTCATTCATAGTTGTTAAACTTTGTATTTTATTCAGCGGCTTCTACATATAGCAGTTATTTCAGCTCGACAAGAGAATCTTACGGCGATAACGCAATCGGCCATGTCCAAATTAAAAGAGATGGAGGAGAATTATGTACAATAAAAAGTAGAGTTACTCCGGAGCACAAAGTACGTAAAGAAGGTTATCGGGTTACAGCCATTATTAATGAAACGCAAAGCTTGGTCGGAGTGTAGCAAAGGGTGTGCACCATTTGTCTTGAAACACAGCACAGCACAGCTTGAAACCACTTTTTTCTCAGCTTTGGGTCAGAAGGTCCACTCAAAAATAATTTATTTGCAAACTTTGTTGAGGTAGATGGACACATTGGCACAAAACATGAGTCAACACGGCTTTTTATCTGAATATTAATGGTATTGTTACAATCACCTGACGTCGATGGATAGTCCATTTTAATTTTTTACAAATAATCTCGAAAAAGCAAAAGTTAAAATGAAAAGTAAATGTAAATTGAAAGTTGTTGACAGACAAGAGTGACGTCATCAGTACCATAGGTCCGTTTTCGCGCGAACTGTCAAACTGTCAATTTAAAACAGCATTTTTTCCGATAAATTACAATATTTTAATTGTTTTAATATATTTGTGGTCTATTCTACATGGAATTCTTTAAAATGAAAACAAAAATAAAAATAGTGCATCTTCCCTATTCAAAATTACAAGTTATTAAGTGCTTACATATTTCTATGACGAGTTTATTGTCATTAATTATAATCAAATGAATCATTTTTATGTTATTTTAGTACTCACAAACGTAGTTATTTAAGATTTTTATTTTTAGTTCCAGCTGTCACCGCCTCAGACTCTTTTTTGCCAAGCTGTATAAGTACACATGAAACCTTTTTTGTGGGATATCATCATAGATAGAGTACATTTACCTAAAGTTCGAGGAAATAAGTAACATGGAGTTGATAATACCTGCTCTAAAATCCTGAAATCATAAACATTACAATTAATTCCCGGGAAATAAGAAATTAATTTTACGTATAATTATTTAATAAGAAATTTGAAAAAACAACTGATACGGATGGGATTCGAATCCACGATCTCCGGTGTACCGTGCCGACGCTCTAACCGCTAAGCTACCGTATCCCATCAGAATCAGTCGAAATTTCAAATCTCTTTCTACGCCTTAGGCGTGTGGTAATAGGCCTCTCCCTTTGACTTCCACCTTCCTTCCTTTAATACCTGTAGATAATTTTTAAATTTTTCAAATCATTAGATTATGTTATTTTATTATCCGATATTACGAACTTAAAAACGTCAATCTGAATAAAATAGGTACCAACAGATAAATAAATGCCGCCGCGCGCGCCGCGGCCGTGGCCGGTGTGGCAGCGCAGCAGGCAACGCGGCGAGGGAGTAGGCACCGAAGTGCGGGAGGGTAGTAAAGTAAGGTAGGGTAGGGTAGGGGTATTTTATGGTAGGGGTAGAGTGGCGGAAAATAGGGTAGGGGTAGGATAAGGTAGAGAAAACGTTGGCTAGGTTAGGGGTATGGTAGGGTAGGGTAAGGTAGGGTACAATAGGTGTAGAGGTAGGATAGTCACGAGTACCAAGTCGCGCCGGGCAGCTATTATAGTATGTTTTATAAATTAAAGAAATTATAAGGACGGGACTTAAGTAAAATAAAACATCAGTGATGCTGATTGAATAATGCGTATAATTGGTACATTCAACATGTTAATATAAGCACGCACACATAAGCATTCATAGATATATATATTACATACTACACCACAAAATGTTTAAACGAGATATAGCATTTTTGTTTTTTTTTTCTCTTTATTAAAAGGGTTTTAGTCGTAAAGCGACGATGCCAACTTATAAAATCCAACTAAAAACTACTTACTATTTTAAATCCTGTTCAACTAACTTATAGAACAATTTAGCCTTATTCGGTAAAGGATAAGCTAATATGCTATTTATTATATATAATCCAATATTAAGTAAATCATTTCCAAAAACATTTGACCTGCATTTTGCGTTACGGACTTATTCCATCAAAACATGATGAACATCCTCGACCACACTGCAATTGCTACAACTTGGACTTAGAGATTTTTTCATTAGGAATGCAATTATTTTTAAAAGAAATTTATTAATCGTTGAAGAGTTCACTGGTGAGGAGACCACCCTGAATGCGTCCTTAGTTTATGGTAAACATTATGCTTAGTAATATAAATAATCCCAGGTATTATGCAAAGTTTTGTATGTAAGAATTAAGAAAGGTATTGACTGTTGAAGGGTTCCACATGTGGAGACAATTTTAGATACACTTTAAATTACATAGATATAATTGTGTTAAATATAATTATTAACATTCTAAATCTACTTACTATAAATACACTAAGTCTAATAAATAAAAGTAAAAAAATAGTAATTATATACAAAAGTCACGCGAAGGCGTTAAAGAATTCCTCCCTTTCACCATTGTCTGCAGGCAGCGTGCCCAAGAGGCTGGCAGCATTGCACGAATATTATGTTTAATCATCTAAACAAACGTTGGTTTTAAAAAAGATTCTTGCCCAAGCTATTAACCGTTGAAGAATGTGGATACGATTCTAGAAGCAGCATCAGGTCATGGTAAATATTATGTTTAAAGTAAAATAGACTCATGAATTGGATTTTAGGTGATGAAAAATCGAAAATACACAAAGAAAACGCGGGCAAAGCGCAGCCAGCGCAAGCGCATAATAAATTAAAGGTAAAACACCCAAAAAATATTATTTTTAGTTTAATTACCCTAATAACTTAAAAGATAATTATAGTAAGAAAATAATATAATTAAATAATGTAGCAATAATTGTCTCAGTGGAGCTATTTCAATTAAAACAATTGTTGTTGATGTGGCGTAATTTCCATGCTCATGAACGAGTACTTCATCGTAGATAAGTGATTATTGCATACACTCCTAAGATTCTAATACTGTTGATAGTTCAGTTTACAATTGATAGCACAATTTTCGCATCTAAAGAACACCCCATTCAATAAAGTCTTCGACAATTCCTTGAATCCTTTCTTTAAACTTATCATCAACTTGAAAACTTATAGATGCTAGTTCATCCTTGAATACATCAGGTACGTCATCTTCAGAAGCAAATGTGAATGGTACTAACATAAACGAAACTATTAAACCATAGTCCATCTGCTCTTTATACTCCTTCAAGTGAAGGTCAAGTCAAGTGCGTATTATAAATTAAATTATTACTAGTCTTGCTCCTGGCTGGTCCTGCGTCTGATTTTTCTTCGATCTTGTCGGATTGCCGTCCCATCCGACTACGAGAGTAAGGGGACAGGGAGTAGATCTGAGATTGCGCACACACTTGTACACCATACCTAATAATATCTCCGGCTCAGTTCTATCTGCTATCAGTTGGCTAATTTCTGTTGAGATTTGCCGCTGTGACCTAAATTCGGATCAAAAATAATATAGGTATCAATACTTTCTAATTTTATTTGCATTGATTTTATTTATTAATTAACAGCTTTTACTAATACTCTGAAGGCACCCTAACGATGACTTTTAAAACGATTGTTTGACATAGAACTACTATTATGTCAAAATTGCAGATATGTCATTTTGAAGATAACATAACATTGAACCTATTGTATTGCCATTAATAGCAAATATACAATTTGCTAAGTACTAATTGGCTTACAGTAGTCGTGTTATTGTTCGTGATAAGATAAAAACTACTCGTTAGTCGGAGCTACTTGTCCTGACGCGTCATGACATCATGTTTCGCGTTTTCAATGTCTGCATGGAAAAAATATTCGTGTAATCTAACACATTGTTTCTAAATTATATCCTTTTTTGAAGTCGGGTAAAAATAACGTTCTCCTGACCGAATTGCGGTCACAGCGGTTAATCGCAGTTACGTAAGAGATCACTAGTGTTTGCGCAAACACAGGTGCACTCTCTTATCTCTCATTCTCATAGTCCAATGGGACGGCAATCCGACGCGACCGGAGCGATCAGGCGCAGGACCAACGTCTGCTTTCCGAGGCATGGGGCAAGGATTTTTAATTTATATAAGACTTATGAAAAGTCAGAGATGCGAGGGGTTCGAACGGTCGTACCACTTCGTTATCATAGCTCAAAATAAGGCATAATCAATGTAAAGCATGCCCCTAAAATTACGATGAAGGTTTAAAAAAAAAATCTGCCTGTAACCACTGCTGGGCGAAAGGCCCTCTTAAACAGAAATGGATCGAGCATTAATCACCACGCTAGCCTACCGCGTTTTCAAAATATTTAGTCCAGGTTTCCTTAAGATGTTTTCCTTCACAGTAATTATATTTTGTAAAAATAAATACTTGATTTTATAAATATTTTTTCATCTGCTACAGCGCAGTTTGGCCATTAGGGAAAATACCTCAAATAAGCGCACAAAAGTGGCGCGCATTGGGAGAGACCTGTTCAGCAGTGGGCTAATACAGGCTGATGATGATAATTTTTTTTTTTTTTTTTGTTGATTTCACATATTTAAGGATGAAATCCTAACAATATCCTGCTGCCCCATCTTCACTGCACATCCAACGATAATATGACTACTTATATTAATTCAGGTAACCTCTATTTTGTTTAACTGTATCATATTTATGTGTAGTAAGTTTATAGGTGCGTCTTGCGATCGACCGCGCGCCGCTACAAGGTCACAGCACGAGGGTACCCCACCTAAATTACGTCACAAGCGACAGGTGACATATTAAATACATATATTCCCTTATATATTCCGCTGGGAGTTTGTTGCGCGGTTGCGCCCCGCTTCGTTTTATTGCCGACCTAGGAAATTATGGTAAAATTGCATTTAAAAAAACTTATTTTAATTGAATAAAGAAAATTTAGCATTTCGCGCGCAACTGCGTCCGCGAGTTTTTTTTACCCCCTCTATGGCCTAAGTGGCATGATCATAAAATAGCTATGCCCTCTACGTGTCATAAAAGTCAATTAATAATGGTAGGTACATAAACATCATCAGCCTGTATTAGTCTTCTGTTGAATAGGCCTCTCTCAATGCGTGCCACAATTGTGCGTTCATTGGAGGTATTTACCCATAATCGCATCGCTGGGCAAGTAGGTTGGCGATCGCAGTTCGATTGCATTTAAAAAAATTAAAATGTTGCTAAATTTGATTCTGAAAACAACTAACAGAGTTTACTTTGTTACGAATCTCTTTTTTTTAACGCCTTAAAGGCGTGTGGTAACATCTATAGATTATGTCATTATGGTACTATTTTTAATTTTATTATAAGAACTTTATGACATGAGTGTAGATAAAAAGATATCTGCACGTTATTGCACATTTGCATATTAATTATCTTTAGTGTTTATTTTATCTGATAAAATTCTTTACACGATTTAATGACCAAGAATATAGCCTAGATAACCTGCACGTTTGCAATATAAACATTCAAAACTGGTCATGTGCGAGTTGGACTCATGCAGCAAAGAGTAGCAGAGTAGTCTGTTACTGTTACTGTTAGCCCATATCATCCCACTACTGGGCAAAGGCCTCTCCCTCTGATTGCCATGTCTTTCGATCCAGAGCCAGAGTAGTCTAGGTAAGTAAAAAATGGCAGCAATCCAATCTTAGTTACAGCAATATTAGGATTTGTTTTTTTAATTATTTTTTTTTTGGAAATCGTAGGATGATGATGTTTTTGAGATTTAAGGGCATCGCCACGCTGCGCCATTTGATTAATTTTGGAGGGGGTTCTATCATCCATAGTACGTTATAAATGGTCACTGTCAGTGCTGGGATTCAGTTATCAGTCAGAGTCAGTAATTTCACAGAAAGAGGCTTGGAAAAACAAGTATGTTACCTACATAACATTAATAGGTATTCGATAAAATTCGATTCAAAATTGAAAGAAAAGTTTATGTCAATGGCGGACAACAGAAATGACGAAACTATAGTAATGGGATCCTGGTGTAAAACTTTATAGTTTCTCATGAGGACGGAATCCTAAAAACGATATCAATTTTACCATCCCAATTTTAATCATTTATTTGTAGGTAATTTAAAATTTCCACCAGGCTTAGATCTCAAGGCCGTTGCAAATAGCATGTATAAATACACTTGCATTGATAAGGCTAACTTTCTTTTAAAGTAATGTGCTATTACTGCCACTGTATCTTCCACTTTGCGTTGTATCTTTCAAGTCAAAATGAAAGTAGAAAAGATTTCCGAAAATTCAACTTCATCCAAACTTGTAAACGGTGAAGCTGATCTTGCGATAAAATTGTCAACGAAACTAGATAACTCATTAAAGAGCATTGCTAAGAAAGAAGGATTTATCGAATATCAAATACAAAAACGTGAAGTATCTACGAATGGCGGCAGCTACCTTGGAGATTTGTATGAAATCGATGTTAAAGGAAAAACGACTGAAGGTAATAAAGAGCTAAATATATTTGTTAAAAGTGTCACTCCAAGTCGGGATAATATAACTGTTATGTCCTTGACAAATGTTTATAGTAGAGAAGTTTTTATTTATAAAGAACTAGCTAAAATATTCAATGAACTGCAGGAAGAAGCACATGTGCCGCTAGATAAAAGATACAAAACGGCTAAATGTTACGATGAAAGTGACAACGAAGTTATATTAATGGAAAATTTAATGAGAAAGGGATTTGATACGGAATACAGGATGGATGTAGTCTCTTTAGCATTTGCAGATCTAGCTATTCAGGAACTCGCAAAATTCCATGCTTTATCGTTTGTGATAAAAGATAAACGCCCAAATTATTTTAAGAAAAACATCGAATCTGTTAAATTTCCTTTTATATTTAACGAAGATTTCAAAGGAGTTTTTGAAAGCTTGATTAAAATTACTATGGATAATATCGATGGAGATTTAAAGGAAAGAGTGCATAACTTTTCTGAAGATGTAATTGGAAAATATAAAAGAAAGCTTGAGGACAAGACGATCCAGCGCTGCTTATGTCATGGTGATTACAAAGCTAACAATTTGATGACAAAAATTACCGTAAGTATCTTTAATTATTACCAGCATATAATAATATCCAAAAATAAGATATGGTTATGTGCTACTATTGTTGATTTAAAAAGAAAAATCCTCGTTCAATAGTTCCAATTGCCTTCTTTGGGCTAATCTGGTATCTCACTAACACATTGAAGTTGAAGTTGAGTTGAAGGTTATACAGGGTGGCCCGTTTATAGTGGTCCAAAATTTTTTTTTACATCTAGGACATCCCAATGATTAATCTAAACACAACATATGTTCCGCGAAAATCAGTAGTTTAGAAGTTATGTTTTTTTAAATTTAATTTCTTAAAATTTCTACTTTAGTAATGTAAACCTCTTTAGATTGAAAGTGATTGCACTAAATCGAATCAAATTTGGTGTGTAAGTACTATAGACATGTAGCAAGCAAGCAATAAGCTATTTTTAAGGTTAACCTTAAATCGTAACATGGTTTTAGACCTTTCGGTGAATTATTTGTAATTTTCGATTGATTAAGCACATTTTTCAAAAAATTCTAAAGATAAAAAAATGTACTACACGAATTTTGCTTATGGTTGTAAAAACTACCTTGAAGTGTGAGGATAACATAAATAAAATAATACTGCGGTGTAACTACAGTAAGTTCTTCAGAAATGAACATTGTATGCACTAGGTCATTAAAAACTTAAAATTTTAATTTTTGTCTAAAACATCATTGAATAAATCCAACTTTATTATGAAAATAAAAACACTGGAATTAGTTAAATAAAGGATATTTATTTAAAATAACAACCCACAATGACAAAATAAACGCTATTACAATAAGTTTTCGAAATGTCTGCCTCTATTTTCAATGCATAAACATTAAACAGCAACGTCGCAAAAAAATCCTTTTATGCCTGTTGAAAAGGTGTCTATTTGCTTTCGTCGTAATAGCCTAGTGGTGGTGACCGATGACAGGCAAATCAGAGGTCTCGGGTTCGAACCCAAGGCGCGCACCTCTGACTTTTCATAAGGTCTGTGCGTTTTATAAATTAATTATCACTCTCTGTACCTCGGATAGCACGTTAAGCTGTTGGCCCCAGCTGTCAATTGTAGATCTTTGACAATCGTTACGGGTAGTCAGAAGCCCGAAAGTCTGACAACCTGTCTTACCAAGGGGTGTCGTGTAACCCAGTATCTGGGTTGTGGAGGTCTGGTAGGCAGTCGCTCCATGTAAAACACTGGTATTCAGCTGCACCCGGTAAGACTGGAAGCCGACCCCAACATAGTTGGGAAACGGCTAGGCAGATGATGATGATGGCTGAATTACAAAAATTAAAGCAAATAGACACCTTTTCAACAGGCATAAAAGGATTTTTTTGCGACGTTGCTGTTTAATGTTTATGCATTGAAAATACAGGCAGACATTTCGAAAACTTATTGTAATAGCGTTTATTTTGTCATTGTGAGTTGTTATTTTTAAAAAATATCCTTTATTTAACTAATTCCAGTGTTTTTATTTTCATAATAAAGTTGGATTTATTCAAATGATGTTTTAGGCAAAAATTAAAATTTTAAGTTTTTAATGACCTAGTGCATACAATGTTCATTTCTGAAAAACTTACTGTAGTTACACCGCAGTATTTTTTTATTTATGTTATCCTCACACTTCAAGGTAGTTTTTACAACCATAAACAAAATTCGTGTAGTACATTTTTTTGTCTTTAGAATTTTTTGAAAAAAGTGCTTAATCAATCGAAAATTACAAATAATTCACCGAAAGGTCTAAAACCATGTTACGATTTAAGGTTAACCTTAAAAATAGCTTATTGCTTGCTTGCTACATGTCTATAGTACTTACACACCAAATTTGATTCGGTTTAGTGCAATCACTTTCAATCTAAAGAGGTTTACATGACTAAAGTAGAAATTTTAAGAAATTAAATTTAAAAAATCATAACTTCTAAACTACTGATTTTCGCGGAACATATGTTGTATTTAGATTAATCATTGGAATGTCTTAGATGTAAAAAAAATTTTTGGACCACTATAAATGGGCCACCCTATATATCAATGAATATAGTTATAAAAATCAAAACAAACCATTTAAAGATGAACAACATTACAAAATAACGGGAAAAATTTCAGCTTGATCGAAACATGATTAAAAATAGCTTTAAATATTTTTTTATTTTTTGCCATTTTTATGTATGAAAACTTGTTTCGATCAAGCTAAAATTTTTCCTGAGACTTTGTAATGTTGTTCTCCTTCAAATGGTTTGTTTTGATTTTTAAAACTATATTCATTGATTTCATATCTTCAATGGCGAGCGAGATAGCAGATTAGCTAGTATTCGCGCCTTAAATTGAATTAAAACTGCCAAACATGTGTTAGACCATTTCAAAAGTGTATCAAGCGATTGCAACTTAGCTAAAAATATCTTTTTTTATTTTCTTTTAGAACGGTGAAGCATCAGAACTAATTGCAGTGGATTACCAGTTCATCTTTTACGGATGTCCAGCATTTGACTTCTTCTATTTCATTATGAGCTGTACCGATCAAAAATTCCGAAGAGCGCACCTTGCACATCTTAAAGACGAATATTTTGAAACATTTACGACATTTTTGGGATATTTCGACATTGATGTGAATTCGGTATATCCGAGAAAGTTATTTGAGAAGGAGTATAAAGAGCAGATGGACTACGGTTTAATGGCTGCGTTATTTTTAGTACCATTCATGTTTGCTTGTGAAAACGACGCACCTGATGTAGTAAATTCTAAATCAGCTTTAATTTTTCAAGTTGATGAAATGTTTAAAGAAAGGATTCAGGGAATTCTAGAAGACTTTATCGAATGGGGTGTTCTTTAGAGACGAGATCACGAGACTGAAGTCATTTAAAAAATAAAACGTATATATGTAATTACGACATTTTTTTGTATACTGTAGAAATTAAAAAGTTCATATTCAGACTTTTCCTTAATATTTATATAACCCTGTCTAGTGATAATTGAAAAATTAAATGTTTTTATAAAACTTAGTTCTTTTTAAATAATAAATACAATATATTATTTTTTAAACTTCATTTTTTTATGCAGTTACTAGATATATGAATTCGAAGTAATAGGTAGATTACTTACTATAGTGTATTCTAGAGAACAGTTTTTTCACAAACTTATCGAAATAATAAAGGTGTGAAAAACTAGGTGCTTCTAAGCTGACTCCATAAACAAGCATTGATTGTACTCCGTATAATTACTTAACACAGCTTGATAGAATTAAAACAATTTACGAGACCTTGAGAGTTCATATGAGACATAGGTACAAGGAGTTACATCTGTGAAGGACAATCTGTCTCTACTTGAATTTACATTGAAACATTTAGGTATACAACAATACTCGTATTCTCAAGAAGGCAACGTTTAGTCTAAGAAAGCAAATGTCGATAATATCCTATCTTATCCTAATTATAACTAAATAAATATTCTAACTAATTCTCCATGAAGGGTAGACTGCCCTTGGAACTGGCAACTCGTCACTCTTACAATAAACAATATTAGAATTATGACTAATGACTATTCATAGGTGCCTAAAGGTCTACATGAATAAAAATATTTTGATTTTGATTTATTATAAAATTGAACCTTTTAAGTGGTGACTGAATGATTGCAACGTGGTTTTATTAGAATTCCCCATTAAAGATTTATTACTACATGTTTTATAAGGATCATTATTTGGTCACTTGTCGATCTCATAATTTAATCTAAAATCTTTAATTTAAGATTTTTTTACGATTACGATAATACGATTTATAGAGTAAATAAAATTTTGGTCAATTATAAAATTAATTTAAATTTTAAAAATCCCGCCATTTCACTGGCACGCGTTTTATAATAATTATAATTATATATTAATTACTGTGTATATATTATATATTTATAATAATAATTACTGTGGTTTGCTTCACTTTTTAATTTCTTTGGTCCTTTATTGTCGTATGTTTTGATTTTCTGTGTAACAATTTTACCCGTTATTGTCGTTTTGTACCTAAAGACTTTTTTTTTCTTGTTTATGGCAATCTGCTGATGACTTCAGCAATTTCTGCCAGTGTCGTGTAGTGGCTGCACATGGGTAAAAATAAAGTATAAATAAAAATTTATTTTAAGTTTTTGTCGATACTTTGAATCCCAACCAAACGCTTGAATCTTTCCCGCCATTGACGGAAACACTCGATTCGTGCTAAAGCCGAATATTCCCGAAGATGGGCGATCGATGCCGAGGCTGACGTGTCGTGGCCACGACCAGTTTATTATCATTTCGTTCTGAGTCATACTCATGTCGTACGTGCAAATTGTGAATTAATTTTTGTATTCAATTTTGTTTATTTACTATTAGGTATAGAGATTTGTGTGATTATTGTAAATATATTTTAGTATAAAATTAGGTGTAAAGTGTTATATCATACCATTTGATAATCTTTGTACGAGTTAGATAAAGATTTTACGAATCGGTTTGGTATTGATCTATTTTTGATAACAATGGAAGAAACAAATATACAATTTGAAGAAAGTGATTTGTCAGCTCGTGATTTACCTCCAAGTTTGGAGGAATCTTTAGAAAATATAGCAATAAGTGAAGGGTTTATAACCTATAATATTTCTTGTGAGAACCTTTCTACAAAAGGCGGCAGTTACATGGGCATTGTATACGAAGCAGATATCAAAGGACAAACCACAGAAGGTGACAAGGAAGTGAAACTATTCATTAAAAACATACTCGAAAATGAACAAATGAAAATATACTCAGTATCAGACGTATTTAATAAGGAATGGTTCTTTTATAAAGAACTTTCTGGAATTTATACCGAGCTGCAGGATGAAGTTAATATTCCTGACAGAGAAAGATTTAATATTCCCAAGAGTTATAGACAAGGCAGTCGAAAGTCTATTATTCTTGAACACTTGGGCAAGAGAGATTTTAAAATAAACCCTAGAATGGAGACAATATCTTTCGAATATGCCAAACTCTGTGTACAACAACTTGCTAAATTCCATGGTCTATCGTTTGTTATTCAGAAAAAAAGACCGGAATTTTTCAAAGAAAATATTGCTACCGTAAAACAACCCTTCAATTTTGCAGAGGATTGGTATGGTTTTGTGAAAAATATGTACAATTTCTCAATTAATTGTTTAGAAGAAGATGTAAAGAGGAAAGTGGCTGATAAAGTCCTGAAGAAAATAGATGACTATCCAAAGTATATGAGTAATACGTCTGGAATATGTACGCTTTGCCATGGGGATTTTAAGCACAATAATGTAATGTTGAAAGAAGATGTAAGTTCTTTAAAATAATTAGAAAAATGATGACTTATAATGTTATTAGTTGCGTATTTTTTAAATATTATTTCTGGTAAGTATATTCGCGCACAGATAATTCAAAATAGTCATTATTGAACTAACCTCGACGTCAATGCAACTTGACCGAAACGTCGAGGTTAGTTCAATAATGACTATTTTGAATTATCTGTGCGCGAATATACCAGAAATAATATTTAAAACATGATTCCAATTCGCGAAAGATTAGTTGCGTAATAAACCAATTTACTGTAGGATTGACATACTAAAGACAATTAAGTTTTATATTTTAATAGTAAAAAAAAACTGTATACCTCTTTAATTTATAAATAAACAACAAAATAACTCACAATATTAGTAAATAATAAACAAAATGGCCGGCACATAGTACAGAAACCTCTAGTCTGAGTGTTTTTTTTTAAACTCAGGTAGTTGTTGGCGATTTTGTAGCAGTATTAATAACAAACTGACGGTTTATGACTGACAGTTTATTTACTCATTAAATCATTATTATATGTTACAGTCAAAATCGGTCGAAAATACTTTTGACTGGCAAAATCAGTCAAAAATACTTTTGACTATAGAATATAATCCTCGACTCGAATCGGGTCTCCGTCAAGCTATCTTGGCGGGTGGTAATCA
Organism: Protodeltote pygarga; assembly: GCA_936450705.2. Classification (NCBI taxonomy): domain Eukaryota; kingdom Metazoa; phylum Arthropoda; class Insecta; order Lepidoptera; family Noctuidae; genus Protodeltote; species Protodeltote pygarga. The sequence goes on from OW388261.2 coordinate 13,231,942, forward strand.
ACTACATTTGACGTAATTAGTTAGTCAAAAGTACTTTTTACCAGCTTCATTGGGCAATAGCACTTTTGACTGTTATTTCAGGCAATGTGTTTAAATTATATTTCATCAAAGATTATCCCTTTCAGGATGGAAAAGTAACAGAGGTTATTACAATTGATTACCAGATACTTCATTATGGATGTCCCATTTTAGACTTTCTGTACTTCATTTTCAATGGAACCGATCAAGAATTTAGAAGAAATCATTTGGCATACCTCAAGGACTTATACTACGAAACTTTAAGGAAATTTCTGGAATATTTCAAAATGGACATTGAAGAAATTTATCCCAGAAAAGATTTCGAGGGACTTTATAAGGAGAAATTGGATTTTGGTTTGATGATAAATGTATTTTATGTTCCGTTTTTATTTGCTATGGAAGACGATGCGCCTGAGGTAGCCACTCAGTCACTTTCGACGTTATCGTTTAACGTTGATAAACGATTCACTGAGAGATTCCGTGGCATAGTTGACGACTTCATAAATTGGGGTTACCTTTGATCGGAGTCAAGGAAATCTGTGCAACTGAAAAATTAAATAAATTATTTTTACGATTTCTTTTTTGTTTTATTTGATCGTCTTTGTTTTTGCTACTTTATTTATAGGTGATTACAGAATAATTACGCAGTGATATGTTTTATATTACAACTGTTATTTTGTAGCAGTATTTATACACCTTTATCAAATAACAATAATTTACCTACACACAGACCTACATTTACTATAGACTGCACAAGTGCATGAAAAAAGGAATATTATATATTTGTGTCTAAGTTTAAAATATAAAACTAATTATATGCGAATTGCGATACAATCTGCCAATCTTTATCGTTATCATTGATGTTATATGTATGTATTTAAATCAAGACTTAGGCCTCATTTACGAAGCCGCGTGAAGTCGCGCGTTGCGTGTGCCTGGCGTCTTCGTAATTGCAGTCGTACAACGCGATAATTACAGCACTGGTAGCCTAGTGGTATGACCGTCGACTGACAAGTCAGAGGTCTCGAGTTCGATCCCAAGGCCTCCTCTGACTTTTCATAAGTTATGTGCGTATTATAAATTAGTTATCAGTTGCTAAAACGGTGAAGGAAAACATCGTGATGAAACCAGCACACAACTGAGAGATTTTTCAATGGTGGTAGTAAAGCTATGTCAGAGGCTTACGGGCGGTTTAAACTCTGACACCAGGTTGTTCATCAACCACACGATAAGAAGAAGAAGAACGCGATAATTATGTTTGAATTTAGAGTAGGCCGCGCTCAATGCAACGCGCGACGCCCCGCGTCTTTGAAAGTAATGAGGAAATGAAACCTTATGAGACCAAACCAAATACATTATTTACAGCCGACTGTACACGGAACAATTTTCTCCTGACTAAATTCTGGTATCAGCGGAAATCTCAACGGAGATAAGTCAACTACTCAGTCTTGAGATATTATGATGCACAAATATGAGCGCAAAAAATTGCACTGTCTTTGATCTCACTATCTTTGATGGGAAGGCAATTTGAAATGGCGGAAGAGAGATAAAGCATAGGACTAACGGTTTTACGTGCTCTCAGAGGGACGGAGCAAGTGATTATTAGAGTCAGAGGAAAGTCAGAGGTTCTACACATTAAATCGCACTACTGACTATTCAACTTCGTGTTATAAAATAAATTAGATATAAAATATCACTTGTGTGAACCAGTAACAAGCACACAGAGATGGTGTGTAAAGTCATATTAGAGGCTTACGGGCGATTTAAACTCTGACACCAGATTGTTATTCGACCATAAGTAAAATAATAATTAAACCTATCCCACTGCAAGGCAAATGCCTCTTATACAGCGAAGGATCGAGCATTAATCACCACGCTGGTTCACTGCATGTTTAGACCGTAAATCCAGGTTTCTTAACCATGTTTTCACTGTTAGTCAGTAGTGTCTTAGATTAACTAAGAAAGTACTTAATTTATACATTGAAAAGTCACATTGTTACATGCCAGATTCGAACCAACACCCAATACGCTACCACGACACAATAATAGAGAAGAATAAAATAAAAATAAGAAGAATAATTATTCTTATGTTAATAACAGTCTACATTTAATTAAAATACAGGCCCTTATTTTCAAATAATTACGAAAACCACATTTTGATAAAGGACTTTCATAAAACAAGATAACAATTTAATTTATTAATTAAAATTTAGAATTACAAAGCGTATTCTTAATAACACAATTTTCTTATCTTATAAGTAATTTTACTTCCACATTAACCTCGTTTGAGATTAAAGTAGGTATATATATTTGTTGTTTATTTAAGCGGAGGTGTAACCAATTGGATGTTACATAAATCATCTATTGTAGATTTTTTTTTGTGGCCGGGGGAAGTAAAAAAATTTCCCACCGCATACCGTAGTCCGAGGACGTACGGGTTGTGCGATGTCCTAGCGTCCCTTCCATGTTCCTTGACATCACCCCAACACGCTCTTTGGCTTGATGTTGATATTGTATATTGTATTGATGTGATATTGTAAGTGGTAGGTGGTCTCATGTGGGTATGTATCCTTGTTCTCGTGACGCGTGGGCCGCAGGCCGTTTTGTAGAAAGTCAGCCTTATCATATAGGTGTGTATCTTCAAACATGTTTTTTTTAAACCAGGTATATTTAGGAATGGATATTCTAACAGTTTAAAATGAAACTTCTGGTCTTTTGATTCTATGGTCACACTACTCGGACATTCGCATGTGGTTTCACACATGCCATCTTTATCAAGTAATTTGTAACTGCAAAGTTAGTCACACTAACCGGTGACATTCTGATATGCTGACGCTAATTGGCGACGCGCGACGCGGTCAACTAGCGAGACGGCGCAGGCGCGCGGATACGTGGTTACACCACGAATGAACTATATAATGCTGACTTTCTAGTAAAAGTTCTATTAATTAGCAGAGCACCATTTGGACTACCAAATGGAGCTCTGCTATCGCTGTTATCGATCCATTAGGTTTAGGAGCTATAGCACTGATAGCCTAGTGGTATCCTAAGTCAGGGGTCTCGAGTTCGATCCCAAGGCGCACCTCTGACTTTTCGAAAGTTATGTGCGTATTATAAATTAATTATCAGTTGCTAAAACGGTGAGGGAAAACATCGTGATGAAACCAGCACACCTGAGATTTTTCAATGGTGTGTAAAGCCATGCCAGACTCCTACGGGCGGTTTACACTCTGACACCAGGTTGTTCATCAACCATACTGTTGGGAGTCTTAGGTGTGTGCACATAAAAGTCAAGGATGTTTCACTAAATATTTATTGTATAGACACGATACAGTTGATATATACTCGGACATGTGTTCACAGTTCGAACCCCGGGAAATGACTGGGCGATCCGCGTGGTTAGCTCTCTACATACATTGCGCTTTGCTTATCTAAGCTAAAACCGGTCCCCACAATCATCCCCCTGTTAAAAAAATTTTTATTAAAAAAAATTACAATTCACACGTAAGTATAACATATTGTCAAAGTTATAAAACATAAAACATTAAAGTTAAAGCACCTAGGCACACAGGAATTTGTTTAGTTGCAAAAAATTGGCATACGTGACTGCGACAGTGTTTATGTTACTAAGTACAATCTATGCTCGACGACACTAACATGCTCATATTACAAAGTTGCACAATTATTTTATTTCTTGAAATCGAAACGGATGTTTATGAAATGGAATATACACTTACACATATAGAATGTCAATTCACAGAATATGTTATTTTATATTAATAAATGTCACATTGGAATAATTACAAAATCTTATCTTTTATACCACAAAAGTATTTCCTCTATTATAATTAGGTACAATATAAAACTTAATCTTGCGTTTGCTTGATTCTCAGCTGACAACATGATACTATTCTAATGAGTTTAAAGGTAGCTATCACCTGCAATATTTAATAACTCCACTCGGGTGTGACAGCGCCGACAAAAAAGAAGCTACGGGCTTCAGTCGCCTCGTATTTAAATGACCTAACCCTAAAAATGTTGTCGCTGCTAATCAAGGCACGATTGACCGCGGATAAACAACACAAGTATTTATAAAATCTAACGTTATAATTCTAAACACAAAGTTATTCTTACTCTAATCGTCCTGCTAGCATGGATTCTGATAACAAGTTTGCGCCTTCTGGATGGTGGCTTGCGGGGTGGCTTGGACTGCCGGTCCCGCGGGCCACAAAGATAATATTTCCTTTCTAGCTTGCTTTTTAATCCCTTTACAACAGCGTTTTCCACATGTGCACAAACACAGAAGTGTAAGTGCTACGGCCACCATAATGATAACAATTGAGTACAGTTCCATTTCTTTTTCTATAGCATCAACCTGATTCTGGTTAGCGCCTTGTTGCGTAATTATGACCTTCTCTTCTTCTTTCGATAAATTGTAGCCCATTGTCCGTGTTGGCTTATAATAGAAGGTACTTCAAAGTAAAACTTATCAGATCGATCGGCGATCTTTATATACTGGTGTAATGCGTGCAAGTAATGATTCAGATTGATGCTATATTTTACAATATTCGTGACCCCTTTCTTATAGTAAAAATCGCACCGGTGGCTTTATTTTTCGACCAGTGCGCGTGTACTTTGTTACAAGCGTGGGCGATTTTGTTTCGACTCTAAGATCAACGCTATTATCTATGTCTGAACTATTCCTTAAACCTGTGTCGATACATTCTTTTTCTTCCTCTTCCGCAATATAAAAAGCTGGTTTAAGTCTGTCTATAGAAACCTGAATATCTCTATTAGGTAAACTTATTTTAAAAACTTTATTATCTCTGCTGAGAACACGATAGGGGCCATCATACGAAGGACATAAGGATTTCTTTAAAATATCGTTACGGATAAACACGTGCGTACAAAACTTTAAATCTTTACTTACAAAAACTTTTCGTGAATCGCTTATCGCTCGTGACTGGGGTCTCAATTTGCTAATAGTTCGCCGTAAATTTCCTAAATAAACATGTTGGTCAGCAATACTTTTATTCTCTACATGAAAAAAATCACCTGGGAGTCTGATTGTCTCTCCGTATACCATTTCCGCTGCACTCACTCCTGTATCTGTCCTATATGCTGCTCGTAATCCTAATAAAACAGTCGGTAACTCTTCTGCCCAATCCTTACCGTCCGATAACCTAGCAGTTAACGCGCCTTTCATAGAGCGGTGCCATCTTTCGATTAACCCATTGCTTTGCGGGTGGTAAGGTGTAGTTCGAATTCTCTCAACACCAAACAACTTCATTAATGCGTTAAAAAGATCACTTTCAAATTGTCTACCCTGGTCTGTAGTGATTTTGCTGGGACAACCGAACCTGCTTATCCAACATTCATAAATAACCCGAGAGACCGTGTCCGCTGATATGTCTGAAACTGCAACAGCTTCTGGCCAACGCGTGAAACGGTCTATAATTGTGACGCAATAACGATAACCGTGCCTCGATGTAGGTAGGGGACCGACAATATCAGTATGGATATGCTCAAACCTTGCGCACGGAGGAAATTTTACTAAATCGGAAACTGTATGACGACTGATTTTTGATCTTTGGCAAGATAAACATGTTTTTGTCCAATTATTAATGTCTTTATTCATCCCCGGCCAAAAAAATCTTTTACCGATCATTTTCTTGGTAGTACGCATACCAGGGTGACTAATACCATGTATACTATTAAAAGCTATTTTCCGGAATTTGGAAGGTAAGTAAGGACGAACATTTCCTGATGAAACTTCGCATAAAATTTTCTCGGTAGTACCCGGTATAACTACACGCTTCAATACAAGCTTACTATTTGACTCCGGTATAATTTGAGCTTCGCTTATCTGTGCTCTCGCTAATTCCTCGTAATCTATCATAGTAGGACAGCTAATAGACTCAACACGCGATAACGCATCCGCTACTGCATTCTCTGTGCCTTCAATATGCCGTATGTCGCTAGTAAATTCGCTGATATATAGCAATTGCCTGGCCCTTCTCGGAATTTCTTTATCTGACCCTATTTTTGTAAAAGCGAATATGAGCGGTTTGTGGTCCGTAAATACTGTAACCTGACGACCTTCTATCATATTCCTAAAGTGTAACATAGCTAAGTAAATAGCCGTCAATTCTTTATCGTACGTACTATACTTCTTTTGTGTGTCTGATAATTTCTTTGAAAAATATCCTAATGGTTGCCACGATCCGTTAATACTTTGCTGTAGTACAGCGCCTACACATAAGTCTGACGCGTCTGTCATAAGGGCTAAAGGGGCGTCTACACTCGGGTGCGACAATGTAACTGCGCTTTGGAGGCTTACCTTACATTGTTCGAACGCTTCGCTGCTCTTCTCGTCCCAAACGATTTGTGTCTTATCTTTCTTTTTTGTATTATGCAAAAACTTATTAAGTTCTGACTGGTAACTCACTGCGTGTGGTAGGTGTGATCTGTAGAAGTTAATCATGCCTAAAAAACGTCTTAATTGCTCTACCGTTTCCGGCCTTGGATAGTCTGTAATCGCTGTTACCTTCTCGGGAAGTGGGCTGATGCCGTCACTGGATACTTTGTAACCTAAAAATTCAACTTCTGACTTACCGAAAACACATTTGCTTAAGTTGATGGTGACCCCAAACTCTTTGAATCTTTGAAATAGTTTTCTCAAATGTTCCTTATGAATTTCCTCGTTTTGTGATGTCAGCAATATGTCATCTATGTAACAAAAAAGAGTTGACTCGCTGTTCCCGCGTGCGTCTACTATTATTTCGATACCTTTTAACACATGATGGTCCATAAACCTTTGAAACGTTTGTGCCGCATTTCTTAACCCGAAACTCATGCGTGGAAATTCATAAAGACCAAAAGTTGTAGCGATAGCAGTTTTCTCGATATCTTCCGGTGCGACGGCTATGTTGTGATACGCTCTATTTAAGTCTAAACGAGAGTATACTGTCTTATTTGGTAACATGTACGTGAAATTATGTAGCCTTGGTATTGGGTAACGATCAGGTTTAGTAATAGCATTGAGAGCTCTATAATCACCGCACGGCCGTAACTGTCCGTCCTTTTTTGGGACTACATGAAGAGGGCTGGCCCATTCTCCTTGTCCTGGTCTACAAATACCTAACCCTTGCATGACTCTAAATTCTTCTTTGACTTTGTTGTACCTATCTGGCGGTAGCGGTCTTGGGCGTGCAAAAACTGGTGGCCCGGTAGTGACTATGTGATGGTAAACTGAATGCGACGCTGTTTCTTTGTAAGTTATAGGTATAGTGATTTCTGTGAATTCCTCTAACATTTGTTTGTACGGGTCATCATTTTGAATACTTTTGATAGACAGTTCATCGTGTCGTATGATGGTCCCTCCCGTGCGTAAATTGGTTACTCTATCTACGAGTCTTTTATTGTATAAATCCACTATTAATTTATAAAATTCTATAAAATCTGCGCCTAAAATAGCTTGTTTGACATCACATACGATAAAGTTCCATTTAAATGCCCTACGTAACCCTAAGTTTAATTCTAAAGTTTTTATGCCATAAGTTTTTATTTCCGTATTATTAGCAGCATAAAGCTTGCAATTATTCACCGAACACTCACTTTTAAAACCACTTACCGGTAATACGGAAACATTGGCTCCTGTGTCCACTAAAAAACGAGTCTTGGTTTTCTTATCTGTCACACACAAGCGATGGTTTTCCGCCGTGGCGGTGCTGTCTCCCATCGCACAGGACTGCACCGCGTTTAGTTTCCCTTTGTTTCTGATGTATTATTCCGTTTCCAGTTACAGGGCTGCTCACAATTTCTGGCACGATTCTTCCAACGGTAGTGAAACCAGCACAACCAATCTTTACTCTCTGGAGTTCTGCCTTGCCTCCTTGACCTTGATCCTGATCGGCCTCTATTCCATGCGTTTCCTCGATATGTACTTCTTCCTCTGATTTCATTTACCTCTTCTCGTAACTCTTTTAGTTCCATTGTCATGTTCTTCATTTGCCCTAACAAGCTGTCGTCTGATGATGTTGGCCTAGATTCCATTGCGGCTATCTCTCCGGTTTGCATATTTTCCATTATTTTATCCGCCATTACAGCTAAGTCGTCCAACTTCATATCTTGAGCAACTGCCAATACCGTTTTAACCTCAGTCGGCAGCCTCGCAATCCATAAACGTTTCAACACCTCAGGAGTGACCTGCGTGTTACTGGCTAAGTTAGACATCTTCCTCAGTAGTTGATGGACGCTGCGATCCCAGATCCAACTCACCCACTAATTTGTTGAATTGTTTTTCCGCGCTTTCCTCGAAAGCCGCTATCAATCTTTCCTTAATGGTTTCATATTTGTCCTTCTCTGGTGGTGTGAAAATCAGGTCGCCTACTTGAAGTACTGCTTCACGGCCTAGCTTTGATATGACCATGTTAAACTTCGCGGTGTCTCCTTGCTTTTGTGGGTTCATTATTGCTTCAAACTGCGCGAACCAATATTTCGGCATGTCTGTCCAAAACGCTTCTATTTTTGCCGAAATGCTGATGCTAGCTAAATCACCAATTGGCTGAGACATGTGTATGCTACTTCCCGGCAGAGGCACTAACTTTGGTTCTGTTTGTTCCATGACGACAGAAAAATAATATATATGGGCCACAGAATTGTAAGACCGCTCCCACTAAGTTGCCGCGCCAAGTCAGTGGGGAGTCACTTCCCGCTCCGACTCGCCTCCATTTACGATTGTTCTTCACGTCTGAATTTATGCACACATTTTATCATATCACTCACGTCGGTGTCACCACTGTTGGGAGTCTTAGGTGTGTGCACATAAAAGTCAAGGATGTTTCACTAAATATTTATTGTATAGACACGATACAGTTGATATATACTCGGACATGTGTTCACAGTTCGAACCCCGGGAAATGACTGGGCGATCCGCGTGGTTAGCTCTCTACATACATTGCGCTTTGCTTATCTAAGCTAAAACCGGTCCCCACACATACGATAAGAAGAAGAAGAATCAGGCAGCATGGAGTCTATTTGTGCGGCAGAAATAAAAAAAAAAACAATTTAATTTAAGGCGGCTTCGTGAGCAATGCCAGAGATAATGTGATTGCTATTTTATTTCAAATATTAGTTTAGGTCGAAACTTATTCATTCTTCTTGTATGTGAAGAATATATTATATTATCGACTCCTACATTTTAGATGGCTTCCACTTTATGTAGTACATTTTTTTTAAAGATTAGGCGTTCGAACCTAGTACTTTATTAGTTAATCTAAATCACCACTAACGGTAAAGGAAAACATCGTAAGGAAACCTGGACTTAATAGTTTGTAAACGCCAACACAGTGTGACAGATACAGGCTGATTTATATATAAGATCTAGGTAGGTATATCAGAAAAATATGTATCGATACATTTAAAACATTTTTATTAAGTAACTATTTAAGCATTACTATGTGAACACTAAAATTAGATATTTTTTTTAAAGAATAAAAATCGATGACACGAGACGGGTTATGAATATCTTAGTGGCAGAGCGTCTGGGGGCTTTACCCAGTAAGTCACGGGCCCCAATCCCGCTCTTAATCGTTTTTTTTTTACAAAAATTTCGAACTTAAATATGAATCAAAATAAATATGACAATTATAACAGAACTGGGCTTTTAATAATAATTTACAGTAAAGGACACACTGTGCGCAGGTTTATTTACTAATTAATTAAATTTGAATATTTATTGAAACAAAGTCTTACGTGACATTCAAATTGAATTAAATAATTTTATTAATGCATCTGTGCCTAGAATCCTAATTCCAGTAATAATGATTCATTAAATATATAAATTGCTACGAATTTTAATAAATAAAATTACACAGTACTAAAAGTTTACAGCTATTTATAAATTTATTTACATAACGTACGGTCAGCATACTTTTTTTGTTTTAAATTTTATTTTTCGAACACCCTAAAATTTTTTTTTTAAGTACGCCTTGAAATGAATAAAGAACCCTTTTGGAAGTTGTATATGTGTATACCAGAACCTACAACATCGCATACCGCAAAACGTTTGGTCCAAGTAGGTGGAATATCTGCCAGATAAGGATGGTTGCTACCAGTTAGGCGATGCCAGGTAGGTATAATGAATAGGAACTTATGACCTATAGAATGTTCCTTGAGGAAAGTTATTCAGTTTCATGGACCTAACTTTAAAAATTTGGCTGGTTTAAAAAAAAAACAAGTAGTAAATATTTGCTGCTGTCACCGCAGCTCTTGAGAGATTTTTCTATGTTTTTAACTTAGGACAGCTTAAAGTTGGTCTCAATAATGGTGGCAGTATGTAATAACGTAAGCTTATATTTAAAAAAAAAGTAGCATCGCCCTCCATTATGTAAAACTCTATGAGCAAACAACCAACTCGGCATTGACAACAAAAAAAAAGACGAAAACAAATATTCTTTAGTTTTTTGCTGACTTTACAATGGTGAATTATATTATTAATTCCTATTCACATTTGATAGCAATATTGCTCGTAACAGGGGCGTGCACAGACATTTTCGACAGGGCCAGGGTAGGCAGTACATACAAATCCTATTAAGTTTTACTAATTCGTCGTCTGCGTCGTATCTGTCAGGGTAGGCAGTGCCTTTTTGCCTGTATGAACTGCACGCCCCTGGCTCGTAATATAAATAAAATAAAATTAATATGCGTTGTGCATTAATTCGTGAAATAAATACGGGTGCTTTCACCAATGGCGGGTCACGAACTTACGACCTGACGAGCGCGGTGTATACGCAAGTGAAAATTTCACGTGGACTCAAAAAAGTCATCCTCATCTTTATTTTATTTTTACGTGGACTCGAAAAATTTTGTCACAAATGGCCACCCCATCCACGCTGCCTAAACTTAGTGATCGTAACAAATATTGCTAAATAAATAAAAGGAGACAATTTGCTATACTAACAACAATTGATAACTATAAAATAAACAGTGGAATGATGTCTAACTTACAAAAAAACTGTGACTAAAAGTAATAAAAAATAAGGAAAGCCTACATATATCCCCACTCAATAAAATCATGGACAAGTCCCACCAATCTCTCTTTACATTGACCATCGACACAGAAAGTGAGACCTGCTAATGGTTGTTTAGTTATATCAGGAATAGCATCATCACAAGCCATTAAAAACGGCATAACATTAATGGAAATCATAAGACCAAAATCCAGCATCTCTTTGTAATCCTTTTCAAACTCCTTTTTAGGGTAAATATTCTCCACATCAAGGGAGAAATACTTTAAGAATATTCGTAAACTCTCGTGGTATAGCTCCTTTAAGTAAGCGAGGTTTGATCTTCTAAACTGCTGGTCCGTAGTTGGAAAGATGAAATACAGGAGGTCTAGAACAGGGCACGCGTAGGATATGAGTTGGTAGTCGATTGGAATCATTTCGATGATTTTGCCATTCTGTGGAAAAAGGCGGCAATTAGAGTATGAAGATCTAAGACTAATATCATAAATGAGAAAGTTTGTGAGGATGTATGTATGGATGGATGGATGTTTGTTACCCTTTGACGCAAAAACTACTGAACGGATTTTGATGAAACTTAACAGTATTCTTGTTTACACAAAGGCTGCAATTTATCAACATACTATGCGGGCGAATCCGCAAGTGAAAGCTAGTATAATAATAATTGTAACACTTATCTGCCACTTGACCTCTGCGCAATAAATACTAGATAAAAAGTTTTGGTAAATAACAATCGAGTAAAAACTAAGTACTTACTGTTTCTTTTACCAAAATATTGTTTGGTCTGTAATCACCGTGACGCAAGCAAAGTCTCCCAGTGTTGCCATCCAAATATTTGCGATATTTCTTACTAAAGCTCGGAATTAAAGCTTCCAACTTTTGCCGGCTCTCTCCCTCCAAATAATTTAACGTAATTTCGCACATATTTTGTACAAAACCATCCCAGTCCTCGTCGAAACTAAACGTTTTGCTAATCGTCTTTATTTTTCTTTCGAAATATTTAGGTCTTTGTGATTCTAGGACGAAAGACAAAGCGTGGAATTTGGCCAATTCCCGAATGGCCATTTCAGCGTATTGTAATGTTATTTTATCCATTCTGTGACGAGTTTTGAAGCCTCTTTTGCTCATATTTTCTAGAATAATTACGTTTTCGTTGCTTTCTTTATAGCTTCTGACGGTTTTGTATCTTTCTTCGGGCGGTATGGACACTTCGTTTTGTAGTTCAGCGAAAATTTCCGCTAGTTCTTGGTAAAAAAACAGTTCTCTTTTAAAAGAGTCAGGAAGTGAGATAATGGTCATTTTGTCGCCTGGAGTGATGGTTTTTATGAATATATTAGTTTCTTTCTGTCCTTTTGATGTTTTACCTTCAATATTGACTTCGCTTAGGACACCGAGGTAATTTCCACCGTCTGGTACGATCACTTTTCTATGAACATTGTACGATACGTAACCTTCTTTTTCGATAATATTTTTGATACATGGATTTAGTTCGGAGTACTGGCTATCTTCGATTGTTGCAAAAGCTTTGAATTGATTATTATCAGTTTCTAATTCCATTGCGTGTTATTTGATGTAACTTCGAAAGTGAATAAAACAATAATGGAGCATCTGTTATTTTATAAGGCGCGGAATATAAAGAGTATTGTGTTTAACTACTTAAGTTGTTTTCGTTACAAAAATAATATAGTTGAGCAAATATTAATATAACGTCTAAAATCCATCTTTGAAATTTTGTTGTGATAAGTATACTCGTGGAGCTGTTTGGACTGTTAAAAAGGTTGTACAGACTGTTGACATAAGCTCTTAAAAAAAGTAGTTTACCTAAGTTTGAGTTTATTCCATGAAATTATACCAAATTGAAAATATTTATGTTCATGTGAACCATTTACAGGGCCTAAAAATAGTCATAAAACTCTAGTTACCAGTTTCAAAGGCAGCCCATCGTTCATGAAGAAAAATCTGGCAAGAAACTCCATAGGGATCTATATTATCTTATCTTATATTATCTAGGTAAAGTACGAAATAAATAAGATGTTTCGACATTGCTTAAACGTTTGAAGCGTTTAAGAGTGCCTGGGTGTTGTAAATAATGTCGGATTATACAGTTTCACTGTAGCTAGTAATGTTTTTAGCTGTAGAAATGTTTACCATTTTTCTCTGACATGGCTAGAGAAATTAATATAGAACAAACAATTGCATTTTGTTGATAACTGTTATCTCGACAACTCAGAGTCAATGTCAAGTGTTGTTAAACAAACATTAAATTTATTTATAGAATAAAAAAACAAATATAATATATACTTAACTACTTGTATTACAGAATACAATATAAAATAAAAATATGTCTTAGGTTTTCGCGAGCACTATACCTATGTACTATCGCGGACACGAACGGTGCACCACTTTGCGATCAAAATGCTTTGAACGATGCTACGTGCGTAGGAGCGGGGTTAGGACTACGTTCGGATGCCGGGTGCAAGCGATTCTAACCTTAAGAGTGGTGCACCGGGTCCACGTACTTAGTACATATAGGCCATTCATTGAAAATATATTATGTCATTCCCGTCTCTGAATGTTAAGAAGGAAATGAATTTATGTTGTTAATTATTTAAAAACCTGTTGTAATGTGCGGGTATGGTAGAAATATTTTTTGAAATGTACTTAATTTGATTCTAAAAACTCTGTAAGTAAGGAATAATTTTGAGTGGCGTACGCGCCGCGTCCGTGCCTCCGCGCGGAATACCGTGCTGCACGGCGGCGCTTGACACACAACAATCCGCGCGGATCACTGTGGGATATGTATGTATGCGTATATTGCACTTCTTTAAAAATTAATTTTGACTGATCGAAGCCCATCCGCGCGGGCAGGCGCACTCATTACCTCCACGTGGCGCACCGCCACAAAATCCACTTCACCGCCTCCGTCCTCCGCGGCGGTGAGCGGCATCGTGTGAAAACCATGGATTTGGTCTGGAGAAGATTATTATAATAGACATTTTAACTGAATTAGTAAATACGTGACCACAGTCAGCTAATAAGCGTAGTACACATCGTACCATTGTCCGCTATTATCTTTCATTATCATTCTGTCCACAGAAGCGTTGTTAGTTTAAACTATGCAAATAGTTTATAAAGGCAAAATTAACAAAAACAGACCAAGTGCAGTTGTGCTCGGGTGGATATAAAGTACGTATACAGGGTGAAATTGTAATTATGAGCATCTCTAAAAGAGGTTATTAAACTCATCAATATGAACAATTTTTTACAAACCCTGAATTCGTGAAAAATATCTGCTATTTCATACATTTATGTTCACATAACTCAATTAAATGCATGAAATAACTTTTTTTTTGGGATTTCAGAGTTAGTGCCAGTGACAGGGAAAGTGGTTCATAATAATGAGCTCAATGACCCCTTTTCGGGATGCTCATGATTGTATTTAAATAGTGTGGAGTGGTCCTGTATAATATACAGGGTTTTTATAAAACACCAGCATCCTTAAAAGAGGTCATTAAACTCATCATTATGAACAACTTTTACTATGGAACCAACTGTTCCATACATTTATGTTCACATGAGTCAACAAAATGTATGGAACAGCTGATTTTTTTTGACAGGGTAGGCAGTCCATACAAATCGTACTTAGTCGTCACGGCCGCGCCCCTGTATGATAAAGCGTGACTTTTCTTGCCGATTGAACCAGTATTGTGAACACCCTGTAATATCGGCGCATGGCGTAAAGATTAACTAGGTACATTAGTTCTGTTATTACGTGACTGCAGTCAGCTAAGGCGAGGAGCACACTGTCGTATTGTTCTATTTATATCTATATAATAATGTCCGTCGATTCGAAATCTTCTTCTTATCGTATGGTTGATGAACATGGGGACTTAGCCAAGTTGACTATCTACAATCGCTAACGCTATAGAAAACGAAAGAAATGTATTCGATTATCGTTATGTCACGTGGTTAAAACAAACGAATAGAATCTAATCCTATAGTTACATTTCTTCCGTTTTCAATAGAGTTAGCGATTGTAGATAGTCAACTTGACTAAGCCCCCTGGTGTCAGAGTTTAAACCCGTAGGCCTCTGACATAGCTAACATGGATTCGTCATAGCCTAGTGGTATGACCGTTGACTGGCAAGTCAGAGGTCTCAGGTTCGAGACCAAGGCTCCTCTGATTTTTCGAAAGTTATGAGTGTATTATGAATTAATTATCACTTACTCCGTGCTTGGAGAGTACTGAAACACGTTTTGGCCCTGCGCCTGATCTCTCTCCGGTTGTGAGGGATTGCCGTCCCATCGGACTATGAGAGCAAGGGAATAGAGAGTGCACTCGTGTTTGCGCACACACTTGTGCACTATGATATGCGCGGACAAACATATAATTATTTAATTAACATTAATTACAATAGTGATAAGATAATAAAAATGCGTTGCAACTGAAATTTAAATTTGAATATGATTTAATTCTTTTGTCAACATGATTGGCGTAGTGGTTAAGGGTTTCACTTTCTGCGCTTGGTGTCGCGAGTTCGATTAGTGCACGGAATTATATTTGTGTGATCCACAGACTTTTTTTTTTGTAAAATTATAAATGCCTGAAAACCGTTCCCACGATACAGGAGTAAATCCTCTAGTGTAACGTTTTTTAAAAAAATATCTATGTGCGGACAGTGATAGCATCGTTGCTAAGAGCAATGCCACGGTACGGCAAAAGTCTCAAGTTCAAGCTTTGCGCGTATCTTATAAATTTTCAGTCCCGTCATTTTTTTTGCGCAGGCGCACTACATCATTTCAATTTACCGGTTACTACAAACATAGATACTAATATACATCGTTAAAGACTATTAAAATTTACTACTAAAACAGAATATTTTCTTTTCATTAAGTAGGTACGTGTACCTACCCACAAAATGGCGGCCAAGTAATTACTAAAATGTCCAACTTAACGCTTAATTCAATTGCTTTACGTGGCCGTGTTATGTTTTAGAGTGAACCCTGGACGAGGTTTATAGCAGGGTATGAATTTGACAAGCTACGAAGTTTCTGAATTTAAACTTAAACTTAATTAAATCGAAACTTATTTTAAATCTACGGATTTATACTCACCCTATTTTTTTAAAATTCGAATTGAACGGTGACTTTCAATATTTGGTAAATTACTTACTTATTAAGTGTAATTAATTAAAAATAAATATCAGATTAAAGGTAAAGATAGTTTCAGTTCGACTACTTTTGCTTATCGTTAAAGTCGCTTAATGATGGACAAAGATCACAAATCAGTGATTAACTTCCAAACTGCTTTTTGCTGCTTCGGCCGTAGTTACCACCCACCCGACAGACGCTTGGCACCAAGCGACGTTGTCGTATTCCAGCATAATGTTCGATGAAACATATCTGGGAGACGAATTTGGTTGATACAGTCCAACTTATTACAACCTGGTTTAAAGCAGGTGTGCTGTATCATAGACCGCAATACCGTTTATTATCAGGTGGGTTCGTAGTCGATTCAGGTTTTATACAAATTAATAGTCTTAGTTTAAATAAATACGAAATCATATACATATTATTAAATATTAATACGGCTTCACTCACGCATTGATTTCGGGGAAGTGAGTGACAGTATACAACTATACATACACTTGATTTTGAAAATGGACTCCGTTTGAGTTCAAAATTAATGCGTGAGTAAAGGCGTATTAATATTTAATAATAGATATATAATTTTTATCATTGGGGGAGCCCTATGATCAGCAATGGACGTCTTATGGCTGAAATGATGATGATGATATAATTTTTATGATTCGCGAAAGTTATTATTCTGAAATCTATGATTTTATACGATACAGATTACAGATTATACTCAGGCACTTTTGCCTACAGGTAACTGTACGTCTAAGCGCTTCTTAACCTTGCATTATTCATACTTTAATAATAGTGTGAGCAGAGGAACGAACAGAAATAGGTTTGATGAATGACTCACATCCATCAAATTTAAATGCTACCTACAAACACTTTGGGAATGAGAGATGAGTCGGCCTTCACAAGACAACTCACACACTCGTACTTGCACGTAATACTCCCATCAATCATAATGGATATTAATTATAGTAAAATTAATATCGAGAGGATGATTGAATGAACGAAGGAATTAATGAAGAATTTATTTGTACTACGCAAAAGGACACTTAACATACTTGATAATATTAAACAACTTTTATGGATTTCATATAAAAAAGTTTTATGCCTCCAAACTATTTATTTGTCGAGGCTGTGGATTAAAGGTGAATATATCAGCCGCATAGATACACTCTCAAAAAATTCGGGCTTATTATATTTATACTTATCAAAAAATGTGTAGAACAAAAATCTCAATAGTAGCAGCTTGCCTTTTTGTAGTGCATTCAAGAAAAAATATTTTACAGTTCCAGTAATATACAGTTTTAATAAAAAAAATACTTAATCTAATCTATACTACGGAACCATATACCTACTGAGCGAGTCCCACTCGCACTTGGCTGGTTTTTTAAGCTGGATGAAATATCACACGGATAATTATTCTAAGCAGCATGCGACAGTCACTAAACTGAAATTAATTTGAAACTTTGCAGAATCGGAAGGAAATAGATAAATTATATCTTTTTTTGGATTTTTTCTGTATTGTGGATAAAATTTACAAACATAATTTCGCAATGTAGAAACACCCAGACAAAAGCCAGATCTGTGGATCGCACGTTACAGAATAAACCTACAACATTAAGAACCTGTAACAGAATAAACCTAAAATAGAATAGACCTAAATTAGAATAGACCGATAAGAGAATAAACCTAAATTAGAATAGACCGATAAAAGAATATACCTAAACAATATATTATCACAACAATTTTTACTAATAATTTATTTCTAACAGAATATTCCTGTAAGAGAATATACTTGTAACATAGTATAAACCAGCACACCTGACAGATTTTTCAACGGTGTGTAAAGCCATGTCAGAGGCCTACGGGCGGTTTAAACTCTGACCAAGTTATTCATCAGCCATACGATGAAGAAGAAGGATAAATATTTTCCATATTTTATTAGAACTTAAATGAGACTATTCCATAGCATTATATTCCATATTTCGTAAATATCTCTAACATTGGCTGCATTGTGGAGTCCGAGCTGGCTCCGGGATCACGGTTTTGTAACGAGGGTTACGTAAAACCTATCGTTCGCGTCCGTAAACCGTACGGCTGGTAAAGGTTACGTGAAGTGCGAGCGATGCGATACTTTAAAAGCAAATTTTGAAGTTCATTTACTTCAGTTCTGTTTTTTTGACATCATCATCATTAACCTGTATTAGTCCACTGTTGAACATAGGCGTCTCTCAATTTACGCCACTTTTGTTCCTGTATACTCCCTCTGGGGAATACAGGCGTGACTATGAGTCTATGTTATGTTATTTATTTTATATAATTAATTATTTTCTTTCTTTCTTTCGCCTGCCCTAGTCTCATGTTATTTGGGGTCGGCGCAAAATGTTTTCTTCTTCCATTCCTCTCTATCAGCCGTCATCTGAGCATTTACTCCTTTTTCATTCATATCAGCGCTTACACACTTCATCCATCTTTTCTTTGGTCTCCCTCTCCCCTTCCATCTATAACACTTATATTCATCACCCTTTTAGACACATGCGTTTCATCCCTCCTCATTACATGCCCATACCAAGACAACGAATAATTTTTAATTTATTATTATTATTTTATTAATCAAATAATTAATTATTTTGATTAATATATATATTTTTTTATCTTAAATGAGAGCATCTAAGATTTTAAAAGGTAATATCGACGCAGACAAAGCCCTGGGTAGATAATAGTTTTCTAAAAGGTACCTACGCAATCTTGAGCCACTAAGACTCTGTAATTAAAACTTGCGTAGGATGAAGATGGATGAAACAAAGTTACGTCACTCCGAATGTACCCGCTTTTATTTTCACGAAGCCTTAACTGCAATTAGTTTAATCACAATATTGTTAATTAGATGTGTCGAAAGTTCTATGATTAATAATAAGTGATCAATTCTGTTAATCCGTACAAAAATAATAAACATATAAAACTAAGTCGTTATGTTGACCATTTATAACTCGAGAATTGATGGACCGATTTTCAAGGTTTTTGATTAGTTGGATAAATAAAACAATCTAGAATTATAACTCTAGGGTGGTATAAGGTAGGAGTAGGGTAGGGCAGGGGTAGAGTAGAGTAGCGTAGGGATAGAGTAGGTGTTGGGTAGGGTAGAATAGGTGGAGAAGTAGAATCACGCGAACAAAGTCACGCCAGGCAGCTAATTATAATAAAGGAACGAGAGAGCACGCGCGATGACGCTTGTTTTGGTCTATTGACGTACTGACTTGAAAGAGAAGACCTCTTTTTACTGTGATATTATTATAGGTGATGATAGGTGGATTCTTATAAGTTGTTTAAAAAAGCCAAATAGGTTTAAATTATAATGCATGGTTCGCCGTACAAGATGACTTAACTCACATTTTTATTTACATTAAGCTAGGTACTATATAATCTGTCAGATTTCTTTAATAGATTTTCAACTTTATAGCAACAGCATAATGTTCAAGGTTGATTGGGAAAATTTGACAGTTTCAGGTAGCTTGACCTGCTGGCGTCTGTACATTACTTAATTTTTTGCAGAAAGAAAAAATCGGTAATGATCGGAATTTGCGACAGCGACCTAGTGGGTTAAGACACTAAGCTATTTGTAACCCCGCCCGTGCTATCGAAATTCGGAGTCAGACATAAAAATAGTTTTTGCTTGCAGAAGCAGAACCTAAATCAGCTTAACCAGTGCCAATCAGGTCATTACATTGATTAATGAACTAGGTATAATGTACGACGAATTTATCTTTATCTTTATTTTTCTTGCTCAATATTTCACACGTATAATTAATCACCGTGTTCGTTCTCGTTTTATGCAGTGAAAGCCTAAGGGGTAAGACTGATTGGAGAGTCAACTGTCTCGGGTTTTCACGCACTTCTGATTTTTCGTAAATTATGCGTGTTAAAATAATTATCACCTGCTCATTGCGTCGGAGAGCAGGTAAAGCCGTCGCGTCGGTTCTACGCATGGACTTAATGGATTGCCGTTTCGTCGGTCTGAGCGTAAAGGAATAGAAAGTGCACCTGTATTTGCGCACACTATATTCCCCCCGTATCTTAAACCATATCTAATTCGTCGATGGCCTATTAATATCCGTCGAGACTAGCCGCTGTGACCGAAAATTGATCAGGATAACATTATTGTTATCAAATTTAACCAAAGAATATATTCTTCATAAATCTCTATAGCTTTCACTGTCCCTCAACCTTATTATAACTAATAAATAGGTTTCTAGGACGGAACTCGGCACAAAGCATGCCAAGAGTAATCTATTAGACTCTTTATAAGACTTTTCGGAAAATATTTTTTCGGAGTATACCTTTGAAAACATGTTTGTGAAAAGAGTATTGATTCATACTATTGTTATAAGAATATATACGAAGATTAAATAAAGCTGGCTTGAATTTATTAATGAATAACGTCAGATTTGAGTATTATAGATGAGCTTAGTTAAATAAAGAGAGAATTTATTGTTAGTCAAATTGGCTCTCGAGTGAGTGGCGCTTGTCAAATGTTTTAATCGTTTAAACCTAGTGAAACGTACAGATAAATTTTGAAATTAAATTTAAATTTGATTACGGATCAAAGTAATTGTCCAATTGAAGTTCGCCGAATAAATTGTTCTAACCAAAATTAATTTCTTTTGCAGGCAATTGTCAATTGAGAATATGATCGAGACAGAAAATTCAATGCCTACACAACGATCGATAGCTTCGAACAACTTCACATAAAAATGTCATCAAACCTTCTGATTGACAAATACCGAAAACCGATGCAATGGCAGACGGTGAAGAGCAACTTAAAAACACTGACCAAATTCAAAATGAACAGGTTCTCAATGAATTTCTTGGTGACGATAGTCATCTTAGCTTTGTTGCCTTATAGTTCCACTTTGAGTTTGCCGAATGGTGATCCTGCACCTGGTAGATCTCCTGGGCCACCTCAGTTTGACGACAAAGATTTAGCAGCAGATGAGAAGGTTCTAGAAATACCAGTTTACGATGAAACTACGACTAATGAAGAAGTGGTAGAGGTAACGACTGTGAGTGAGGAAGTGAGTGAAAGAACAGTGGATATAAGTGATGCTTGTGCCTTCGCGAGGATCCCTAGTGACAGTGATGACATAGTTACGCTCAGTGAAGAAGATAGTGACGTTAATTTGACGCTTAGCCATCCTGTGTTTGATGCTGACGAGCTGGTACGAGGAGTCGTGTATGATGGTAAGTCATTTTTTTAAATTATTATACATTATAGTACAGCCAATGAAACTTAAACTGAACTCACATTTTATCCAATAATACCTTTGAGTATAATTACAATTTTAACAATATCAATCTAAAAGCAAGATAAATTAAACTTTTTCATACTTCGCGATACTATCGTGCGATGTAACAAGAACCATTCGAAATATTTAATAATTTGGAGTAAATATAATTACTAATAACTTATAATTCTAAAACTATTTGACCTAAACACTAACAAATAACTTGTATCTCCTTTTTTTGTGGCCCGGAGGAGTCAAAAATGCCTTCAGCAAACCGCACGTCCGAGGACATACGGTTATGTGGGGTCGCACCCACTAAAAACATCTCCCCCCTGCGTGTTCCTGACCGGATGGGGCCGGGTACTGCAACCGCGCTTTGCAGCCCCGTCTAAAGCCTTCCAGTAGGCCCGTTCAAAACAATACCTACCTCTACCAAATTACCTCTATGAAATAATTTTTTTTTTTTTTTCGATTAAAAGATTTTTTTAAAGTCTTTATTAATTAGAGATCTAGTCAAAATATGAACAAACATCTAAACAATAAAACAATTAAAGTATTAAGAATGATTGAAAACTTTTATGTAAAGTGTAGGTATTAGGATTATACATTTATGATTCATAGAGCTTACTTATTTAAATTAGAAAATTCATCTATTATTCAAGTCTTCGCAAGATATCGGAGGTACTAGTTAGTTCATTTTCTATTCTCAAGTTTTATTCGCTTTGCAAAAGTTAAGTCTTATAAATGAAATATTATTTGTTAAATTTTTTTGGGGCAAAACTAATATGTCAGCTCTGTATATTTTCAGAGATTGGCACAGTCGATGTAAGGGACATTACAACCCAAGGGATTTACTGACAATGTGTAGATTCATCAAATATGGCGGGATATCTTTTTTTACAATACTCCAAGGTAGTCTGTATGCATGTAGCTGTAAAAAGTCCTGAATACAAGTGTTGATGGAGGGGAGGGGGTGAAGAAAAGATGGTTGAATTATGTGATGTGGGTTAAAAAGGAGTGAATGCTCAGAAGACAGGGTGATAGAGCACAATCATAGAAAAAGATATTTTGCGAAGAATATAATATTTAATAATAATTATATTAGTGCTAATTCTCTTGCACACGCTCTACTTTAAACTCAGTATCTCTTTTTCTAACAAAATTATTAGAAAAGGATAGAAGATTTTTAGAGCTGTCAAACTAGTCCATTTGCGTGTTATCAACGAAAATTTAGACGGCATGTCATAGAGGTCTCGCATAATTTCACGTAAATTGCAAGGACGTAAACAAATTGACAGCTCTAATTTTATAGCTCTTTGCTCTATTATAATTTTATTTTCTTTTTTTCAATAGTTTTTATTAGAAAGAGATATAGTTAGACTAAAATTAGTTTAGCGGGATGTACAAGAGAATCGACACTATTATATAATATTTTTAACTGATAAAAAAAACTACAAATAAAGTCTATTTTGAATACCCTAACACTTTGAAACGATAACAGTAAAATGTAAATAAGTACTTAGGTATACAAAACCCATTTTCAATATTTTCAGATCGAGCAAACTTATAAAATCCAAAGTATCAAGAATAAAAAGGATTTTACATGCAATTTAAATAAAATAAGTATTGGTATAAATTTGAAAAAGCTTTCAGTGCTTGAAAAGGTACAGAATTTTACGAACGTTTATGGAAAATTATCTGTCCCTTGAGTCACTCAAATGATAAGCCAATGCAGAGTAGTTCACTGAAAAAGTTGAAAAATAAATAAATTTTCATTTTAATGCTTTTCATTTTTGTTCTATGTATTACATTGGAGATAGCAATACGACTGTTAATGAAACTGAATATTTCATTTATATGACATTCCCAGTCAAAATTCCAAAACAAAAGTTCAATCAAATAAATAAAAATTTCGGCTAAAGATAGGAGAGGACATTATTTGTCGTTTAAACAATGTTTTTTAAAATAAAGTAATTTATTTTCATTAAAAAAAAATACGATTGTTACTCAACTTAAAAATAATTCTATAGGTACTAAACTAGCTGTGCCCTACGGTTTTATCCGCGTAATTCCCTTTTCTGTAGGATTACCAGAATAAAAGTATCCTATGTCCTTATCCGAGGTCTCAACCATCTCTAGGATACGAAATCATCAGGTTACTTTCACATTTTTATACCTACCCGACGTAAAGCGAACCGTACTGCTTTTAAAAAGTCTGAGTTAACGATAACGTCATCTTTTATCCAAAAAATTAATTCACCCTGCAATGCAATTAATGTAGAGTTTTAACTTTCAAGGCTTTCTGTAAGTAGAAAAAGGAGGGTGTTTCCAACTGCCATAAATACGGGGTGAATGATAAACTAATCAAGACTAAAGGTATTTGAAGACGGTCCCCTCGAATATTAATCTCAGCGTCCTCCTGAAACAAAAATATTTACTGAAAAGTTTCTCAGGAAACAAACAGTTCTTGTTTGGTAACGAGAGCCCGTGAATTTGAGATTTTGAACATGAATCATTAATTTAGGCCGTACCCTATTATTATCCGTCAGACATGTCCCAACTTGTTTGACAAGCCGTTCTAAACGGTTTTTGATTAAATTTCCAAAGTCAAATAGAAACTTTAAGAGTTCACTTGAGACAAATAAGGTTTTTTTTCGGTCACGTTGTCTAGTAACTTAAAAAACGGTGTTGTAATTTAATTTTGTGACAGTTTATTTAGAATTTAACTTAATCCTTTTTGAGATAACGTCTTGTTGTTGGTTGGTTAGTTTAAATTGTTGATTGCCTCTTTTCGCCAGTATTTTCCTTTTTTTTTAACCACGCCAGACCCTTTTTACGTTACTTCTCACCGGACGCCAAACCTAGTAAAAATTGTTACATGTGGTAGGAATTTTTGCTAGTGATGGGATATTTTTATACAAAACAAAAATATTGTTATAAAAATAGCAAAATTTTGACGAGGTACTTTAGTTGTCGATGGCGTTTCAACTACGCGACTATTTTGCCACTAAAGTGGTCAATGGCGTTTGAAGGGTTAAAAAAGGATCTAATATTATTTATATAGGATATTGATATAGAATTTTATGATTGTACTGAGTGCCTACATTTATGTTAAAGATCTTCTGACGTGCTTTTAGAGGCACGGAGCAGGTGATAATTAATACTCTGTGCCAAAAAAAGATGCTTTCTTGTATAGAGCAAAATTTTTATATAGGACTCCAACATAATTATCATGCTACCACGTTTCTCCTATAGATTCGTACTTGTTGGAAAATATCATATACCTTTAATTAACTTAACCATATATAATAATATCTAAATTATTCTTCAATAAATAATTAATCGTGTTCGTCTAATTCTAAGTTAACAATTTGAACAAACGCATTAATTATTATCAGCGAGGCAAGCCGTTTTGATCTTTATTAATATATGCATAAGGGTTAAATAGGTTTTATTGGGGTTTAATAATTCATTTTGATCTCTGTCAGATTAAATCCTAGCTCAAGAGAATTTCAGATCGGCGGACCATTAAATCATTTTAGCATCGAGCTTTTTTAAATAGCTCAGTAATAATAGTCCTTCGTGTGGCCATACCGGCCAATTTCAATTTCATTTTACCATATATAATGTGCTTCTAAATTATCTGCCACGGTTGCAATGGGAGAAAGTATTGAGTATATAGATTACAATAGTAAAGAAATTTCGAACCCCGGAACAGTAAAAAAAAAATTGGAGCATGGAGCAGAATGAGACCTACGCAATAAAACGCAGGCAAAAGAAAAAAAAAATTATGACGTTAGATAAAAAAATTACTTCACTATTGTAATATAAATAACCAATATTATCTCCCATTGCAGCCGTGGCAGATAATTTAGAAGCACCTTATATACCTATTTCTTTCACAAACCAGAAGACGCAGCGTTGGTAGGGCTCCCACCTGGTGGACCGACGACCCTATCAAGGTCGCGGGTAACGGGTGTAATGACATGCAAACTTCTACACTCTTCTAACTTTATCCTTAACTAGCTGTTCCCCGCGACTTTGTCCGCGTTAAATTAAATTTTCCCGTAAACACACGTTTATAAAGCAGCCAGATTGCCTGTTTTTTTTTTACTTGAATCACAGGTATTGTTATTTTTTACTGAAAACTAAACTTTTTTTTTTCAGAATAAAAAATAGCTTAAAGCACTCAGGAATAAAGTAGATAGCTTCCTATTAGTGAAAAAATGTTTAGGATCGGATCGGTAGTTCCAGAGATTACCCCTAACATACATACATTATTACATAAATACAAACTTTACCTCTTTATAATATTAGTATAG
This sequence comes from Protodeltote pygarga, assembly GCA_936450705.2. Taxonomy (NCBI): domain Eukaryota; kingdom Metazoa; phylum Arthropoda; class Insecta; order Lepidoptera; family Noctuidae; genus Protodeltote; species Protodeltote pygarga. The sequence continues at coordinate 13,257,736 of OW388261.2, forward strand.
TAGTCTATACTAATATTACCACCGGACCTACCAATCTAATTGCTTTGCTGTGTGTACACAGCTTTGGAATGTTAATTTCAAACATCAGCGAACAAGTCTAAACTTTAGCTGACAAAGCGATGCTCAAATACTTGACATGTCACGACAGGGGTGTCCATCAAAGGACACATGAATAAGTACATTATGTATATTTGAGCTATTTACCATTATGACACCACTACAACCATCTGTCCCTTGACCTTGTAAAGATGCGTTTATCTCCATAAGGCGCTTGTCTCATAAGTGCTCCGGTAGATGTCACGACATGCCTTTATGGCGTTAAGAAATATATTCGTAATTTCAGTTTTTTTTCGCGAGTTTCTCATTAAAAACAAGTTTTCATACATAAATGTCAAACGATCTTAACCCCATTATTTGATAATAATAAATGTAAGGAATACAAGCAAGGAATTAACCTTAGATAGGTATGTAATTGAAAATTACTTTCCTGGAGCAATCTACGAGACTTCATAAATAAAAATCAGGGCCTTTTTCCAACGATCAAGGACTGTGGGGCTTGAACCCGTGACACTTGCCTTACCGTGGCAATGCTTTTACCAACTGAGCTATCGATATTGATTCCCGCACCTATCACATTTCAAGTTACCTTTCTGTATCGTCTTGAGGAGACGCGCAAACGCCTAGGTAATGTCTGTTGGCAATTTTTACTATTTACTCAACTTAGTGTACTATAACTGTTGCAGCTGAGAGGACACCGAACCGCTAGTATTTTTTTACTAAGAACACTCTCAATTAAGCCACTTTCTTAAAAAATATAATCTAAATCGGTTCTTCCGTTTGGGAGCTTCGATGCCACAAACAACGATTCACACGTTAAAATGTAATACCTCCCTTTTTTAGTCGGTGATTCTTCTTCATAGTATGGTTGATGAACAACCCGATGTTAGAGTTTTAGCCGCCCATACGCCTCTGACATGGTTTTACACACCGTAGAAAAATCTCTCAGGTGTGCTGGTTTCCTCACGATGTTTTCCTTTACCGTTTTAGCAAATGCTATTTAATTTCTAATATGCACTTGCATCCGAATAGTCAGAGATGCGTACGACCTTCGATTTGGCATTCCAACGGTCATACCCCTATCACACCCCCGACACGCCATAGAAACGAGCTCGTATAATAGCCTACCTCAAACCTACTCTACAAGCGAGCGCAAAAATGACAATGCGATAAGGCCGTAACTCCACCAAAGCGGAGAGGAGATGTGTTTCCATACAAATGACGGATCAAGCGCCGCTCGAGTTCATTCGAGTTGTCATTTGTATGGACACACATCTCCTCTCCGCTCGTTCTCCGCTTTGGTGGAGTCCCGGCCTTACATAAGCCGCGCTCTTGCTCTATTTTACACTTTCTTCACCTTCACTTCTTCCGATGCGGGTAAATGCGGCGGACAATAAATTGGCGGTGGTGACTATCGCTTCTTTAAGAATATTATTATAATTTATTATAACAGTATATATTCTTTGCCACTATGCTCTATACTAAACTTTCACATTTTTAATATTAAACTTAGTATCAAACACCAAGAATAATAAAAACAGGACACTTAAAGTACCGACTGACATATCACACTGCTATTATGTTGTAAACCACGCTAATCTGTTTAGGCGCACCCTTCCAAGGTCCGTTTAATTTTAGATCTCTGGGCCCGCGGGGTTGTCCCCTATCTGCGTGGGTATGTATGCCAGTATGCCTCTTAATTATGTTTACATTATGAGTGAGAGAATGTACTGTACGGACTGAAATTGCCGTGTAAGTTAGTATGCTTTCTTCCTTTCTTATCGTATGGTTAATAAACAACCTGGTGTCAGAGTTTAAACCGCCCGTAGGCCTCTGACATGGCTTTACAAACCATTGAAAAATCTCTCAGGTGTGCTGGTTTCGTCATGATGTTTTCCCTCACCGTTTTAGCATCAACTGATAGTTAATTTATAATACGCACATAACTTACGAAAAGTCAGGTGCGCGCCTTGGGTTCGAACTCGAGACCACTGACTTGTCAGTCGACGGCCATGCCACTAGGCTATCAGTGCACTAGAGGCTATATAGATACTTAAACTTAAATGTTTACTGAAACTTTGTATTTGTATTATTTTCCTAATAACTATATTCTGTTATTTTATATTTTTAGAGATCATCATGAGAAACGTAGTCTTCATAAAACTTACATATAATTTGGATTTCCCCATTCTATACAAAATTTTCACCATCCAGGTATGTATGCCAATACCCGGCCTTTATGAATTGGGTCCCAATTTATCATATTATACCTAACAATGATCCAACAGACTACACGGATGGTTACAACAATGGCGGCAATCAATTCTATTGTGTACTCCCCAATTGATTTTAGAGCGTTTTAATATTGATCGTGAGTACCTTTACTGGTTATTTACTTTGCTCATAAAGAACTAGCTTTTACCGCGGCTTCGCTCACGTTTAGAATTTGAATCAAACATGATTAGAAAGTCACGTGGCGCCATCTATTATAAGAACGTTATTGTTGTTTTTCTCGGGAATAGCACTTTTTTTCGGGATGAAAGATACCCTATGTCCATTTCTGTACATCTGTCAACGTATATGCAAAATTTTAGGATGATTGGTTAAGTGATTTAGGCGTGAAAAGGTAACAAACTTACCGTCGTATTTATAATATTAGTTAGTATCGTGGTATTCGTGATGGGTGTGGGTTTGAACCTGGTAGGTAACAATATGAACTCATTACGATTAAACCACTGAACTAAACGTAATAAAATTTGATAAATACTCGTAGCTAACCTGAGACCTGGAGAGCGACGTAACAACTTTTTATCGCGAAAAAATGCAAGAGTGAGTCAGAGTGTTATTATAAGTCTTCTCCAACTATATCATTTTCTTTCTTTAATTCGCTGACTCTTTTTAATCATTTGAATATCTACGCCATTTTGTTTTGTTATGATATCGTCTGCCCGATCTTCAGGTATTTATTCAACACAAAGCTAAAATCAAAAAACATAAACCAAATTCAATATAAACATTTGTCTTTTTCAGTAGTATCCACTTTATCCTGAGAATGTCTTGACTCGATTGGACGTAGACAGTTATTTGCTGAACAGGGGAAAGGAGCTGTCAAAACACACGATCCATTCAAAGGACTCTCTATCAAACAAAAGAATGATTGATCGGAGCGATGAAATTGAATTGTACTAAAATAGAGATATGTTATATTTCTGTAATACCTCATGTGGAAGGGAGACGTCTCATATTATTTTATTTGTTCGAAAAGTATTAAGAGAATTGCTGATGTTGGTTGGAAACGTAAAATTGCGCTGTAATATTAACTTTAGCGAATTGAAATAAAGCACAATATGGTGTGATAACATGCACGCACCTCTTACTCCGTGCCTCGGAAAGCATGTAAAGCCGTTGGTTCTACGCCTGATCTCTCTCCGGTGTCGATTACCGTCTCATCGGACTATGAGAGTGAGGGAATAGAGAGTGCACCTGTGTTTACGCACACATTTGTGCACTATAATGACTTCTGCGTCGATGGCCAATCTTCGTTGAGATTGGCTTATGTGACCGAAATTCGGTCAGGAGAACATTATTATTACATGGCTCTGTTAGCTCTAATATGCATAGTATTTGATGATTAAGTCTTCAAGCTCGTGTTTATAATATTTAATGTTTTGCGATACGCTAACGTACCTTCTGGTCTGACCGCTCCGGCCGTCTAGGAAACCGGGGTTTCGTAACTGGTTTCCATGAAGACTTTTTTTATACTTCTACGTAACTGGTTTCCATGAAGGTTTTTTTTTATACTTCTACGTAACTGGTTACGAAGGAGTATATCCAATGTCTTTTAGGCCACCTACGAAACTGATAATGAAAGAAAAAAGCGATAAAAGTTAATATGTATACTGCTAATAGATACAAGTTAATTTCGGTTTTAAAGGATCTTTGAGAATTAGAGCTGTGTCCCTATAGAAGTAAGATGAAATATTCACAAATTATTCGTTTGAGATAGTTCATCTACATCGGATATTTATAAGAAGATTGTGGCCGTAAAACGGAAATTCCAACGCCAATACAAACGGGACTATTTTATTTTACTTTAAATTGTATTAAATGTATTGGTATTTATTAAAGTATTAAGTTCAAAATTTTGATTTTTTTAAACAAATTAGAATTATAAAGCTTTAAAATGTATTTATAATATAGGATACAAGGTCACCTATAAATAAACTATCTATGTATATTTAAACTAATTAAAAAGATAAACTTACTCTAAAAGACCGCTACCTGTAGGCAACGTTCCCAAAATGCTGGCTGCGTTACCTCGCTGGATGGCAATTAGTATTATTATATGTTTTAAAATTAATAAACTGCAATATTGTTTTGAAGTAAAAATAACCTATTTACTTACTTTAATATATAGGTATATGTATATGATGACACGTATCCGCCTTAAACTTAACTTTGAGAATTCGCTGAAAAAGAGGCTGATTCAATTTACCCGACTCAAGGACATACATTAGTTTTGATATATAGGTACATAAAGTGACATAACTCCATCCCTAACATGAATAAATCGTTCATTTGTGACAAGACAGATGTAACTCAAAAAATACAATTTTAAAGGAGAACGAATTACAAACAAGACATTGATGAATCGTCCTTACTATAACATTTAGAAAAATAATGTTTTTAATAACAAAAACTTTTCATAAAGTATTTATGCTTACCTAACATTTAAACAGTAAAGTTTGAAAATTTTTGGAGAAAAAAAAAACGATTAATGTTTTTCCAAACAAATTAGGCAGTTTTTTTAAACACCTGTAACATTATTGTACAAAAAATCGTAAATTTTGAGTTATCACTACCTAGAGGCAAATTAGCGAGACATAATTTAACTTAATTCAAGGAATAATACTACTACCCCATTACAAAATTAAACACAAACTAAACAACGATCTCTGATAAGTCGGCAGTGACCCGAATACCGCTTTGTTCTGCTAATCAGGACATTCATTCACTCTGAGTCAACAACATAAATCGTCGTGCCACGTCAGGAATAATTTGAGGACACCCTTTTCTTAGAAGGAAAGACAGTGAAATTGAGTAAAACGAAAATGTGATTGTAGAAAATTAGTAATAATGTTAATAAATTATCTGTTCCACTGCTATTTTGGAATAATAACTTTTGTGAGTCATACTTATATAATACTAACGGCTTTACTCACGGTCCGAGTGACGCCCGCGTCGGCGCGACTATACTCTCTCTTGAAAATGGACTCCGTTTGAGTCCGAAACTAGTCAGGCATTCTATTAAATTATTAAATATCGGCTTTAGCCGGTGTTTAATAAAAATATAAATAAAAAAAATCATTTAATTCAGATAACATCCATAGGTATTGATTAATTAATTTCATAAATACATTTAAAACACATAATCATAACAATTGAATTAAGGTTAATGAATATTGAATATATTAAAATTAAAATACAATTATTTAAATTAAAAATAGATGAATTTGACTCAATAGAATTAAAGTTAAATAAAATAAAATAAAATTAACAAATATAGGAAATAAAAATATATTAATACAGAGGCACACAGCCTGAGGCACGCGCATGCCTCTCTCGTACAACACGATCGGATTCTAGAGTAAGTCGCCATCTTTCTTCAAATTACAATATTAGAAACGCAATATAAAGTTAAAACACAAATACGTAACAACCTACCAGCCAAGTACCTACGTGTTAAACGATAAAGTTTAAAAGTCAAGCTGTTCAAGTTACTCGTTTCTCACGAGACGGTAAGAAGTGTTAACTTAACAAAGTGCAGTTAAAAGCTTACTCGTGTGGCTAGAGTTAAGTAGAGATTGTACTATGTATAGAGGAAAACACGTTAGTGGTAACAGTGTTATTGGAAAATCGTATTTATTTCTATTAGGCTTTTGCTCGGACTTCGCTTGCGTTCATTTAGAATTTAAAATTCAATCATGATTCGAATGACACGTGGCGACATCTACTATCATCAGAACGTTATTGTTGTTATTGTTACTGATCGTAACTAACAAATGAAACGGCGCTGGAATTATATGAAGCCACAGTTTATTTTAATACTCTTTTAAAATAATGTGAAACCGACGAACTTCACTTGTCCAATCGAACTGTCAGTGCTTTTTGAATTTAGAAGACAAAATAAAAATCCAAAAAGGTGAACCAAAAAGGTGATGTTGAATGAGTTCGTAACAGTTATCCTCGAGTATAGTACTTTTTTTCGGGACAAAAGGTACCCTATGTCCGTTTAGGTAGACCTGCCAACATATATGTAAACTTGGATGATCGGTTCAGTGGTTTAGTCGTGAAAAGGTAACAAACAAACTTACTTTCGCATTTATAATATTATATTAAGTAAGAATTACAAGTTATATGATAAAATTGTTCCGTTGAACATTCCCCATTGTATTGCGGGAGAAACCTTCAAAATGCACACCTGGCCTCCAGGGAAGAGGCCGGGAATTGTAGAATTTTTACCTCAAAAAATCTTCCCCGGTGATCAACATCTGCACATGAAGGGAGTCCCGAGTTTCGAGCGTTTGTACGTATTGAATACAGTGTTGATATAAAATTAAAATTTTTAGTGATATTGTTAGTTTTGTTAACTAACGACTAGTATTCAAATAGATTTATTTAGATAATAAATAAACTAATACTACCACTACTACTACTACTACTAGTCTTTAAGTCTGTAAGTTTATATAACATTTTTACAAATTGCAACACCCTAACGGGGTGCATGATCGGCACTTTAAGATAAATAACACCTAAGATACCACATCTATGCAATAAATTAATGAATAAACAAATAAATTAATGAATAAGAATCCAGCCCTACAGCTGCTGAACTAATACAGAACTAACACGATGAAGTCACAGTTTTTGATGGCTAAATCAATTCTTGTCACGTCACGACCTTGTCAAGTCCAATTTTGAGAAATCATTCCACGTGTACAAGTTTTGAAGCCAATAATTCCAAATTGGATGATGTCATGCGTCCATCGCGTGTCGCGCTGATGTAGGTGGTTGTGTTGCGACGTTCTGGAGGTAATTTGTATGTAAGAAAGGCTCAGAAGTCCAGAAATATAGAAGAATAATTTCTGACTGTCACTTTTATTTAGATTTAGCATTTTTCTGTCCGGGAGATAAATATCACAGTATAATAATCATACAGTATGGTAACTCAAACGCTTGAAACATAATCACACAAACATGCGTAATTTTGCGTAATGACGAGACTCCAAAGCGAACGTCGCGGTATTCGCAGTATCAACGACGCGTCGTCGTTGCGCATTTGCTTGAGTGTGTGCCGTTTTCGAGCGTTTGTACGTAGTTTCCATCCTGTATGATTATTATACTGTGTAAATAATTATATAGCCACAAATCGTCGACCAGGGTGACGACTTTTCAATTTCACTGATGATTTATCAGTATTAGCATACGAAACATTTTAGTTTAACTTTTTAGTCAAGTTTTTCAGTATTTTTGAACCATTCGGAACCATGTTGCCAGCAAAGTTAACTAAAAACTACTTTATTAATTTCACGCAGATAAAGTTTTTCCGGTTTTCCAATTGGTAGGAATTAAAACCGGTAATGTACCGTTACATGAAACAAAATGTAAAACTAATGAAATAATGTATTAATTTTAGTAGTAGGTTTTTAATTCCCAACAATTAGTAGGGATGAAACTTAAAAAAAATGAATTCTGGGTAAAATGAATAAAAAAAGTCATCGTTGAAATTAAAAAATTAAGTCCCAGAGGGACTGGCAACGCTACCTTTTTAGGGCTACACTTATTGCTAGCACGCAAATGTCTCTTCTTTATGGATAAACCTTTCTCTTAAATCACTCTATCTATTGATGAAAATTGCATCTAATGGTTTATGGACAGACGGGGGGAAACAACTTTGTTTTATGAAAAGACTAGCTATCGCCCGCGACTTCGTCCGCGTTAAATTAAATTTTCCCGTAAGCGCAAGTTCATAAGCCAGCCAGATTGCATGTTTTTGACTGACTTAAATCACAGATATGTTATTTCTTACTCAAAACCTTTTTAAAATAAAAAATAGCATAGCTTCCTATTAATGGAAGAATTTTTAGGATCGGATCAGTAGTTTCGGAGATTACCCTCGACATACATACAAACTTTACCTCTTTATAATATTAGTATAGATAAATGTTTGTTGGTATGACTGAAGATCTGCATTTTCTGCCCATGGAATGTTTTCCATGTTTTTTCATGGAATGCAGGTAAATGGACCTTTTGCATCAGAATTATTATTGTACATAACATTTTACCTAACAGACTTTGATTTAGCACGCCATGATGCTAACGTTTGCTCCAATGTTACGAAGTTGATCGTAATGAGTTCTAAATTATGGAGTTTCTTTTTTCTTGATGACTTGGAAGGGTAATTTCGTGGAATAAGTTTTTTTCTGTTAGGTAGTTTTTGTATTTTTGTGAATCAAAAATAGTTATAGGGTTAGTTTAGCCGTTCGTTTAGGTATAAAGCCTTGGTAATAAAGTACTATTTATAAGTATATTAATATTAAAGCACGGAGTCTGGAATTGTGCCCGGTTAATGGCAATAGGCTCGCCCCCTATTACATGGGACTATAGCACTGATAGCCTAGTGGTATGACCGTCGACTGACAAGTCAGAGGTCTCGAGTTCGATCCCAAGGCGCGCACCTCTGCCTTTTCGTAAGTTATGTGCGTATTGTAAATTAATTATCAGTTGCTTAAACGGTGAGGGAAAACATCGTGATGAAACCAGCACACCTGAGATATTTTTCAATGGTGTGTAAAGCCATGTCAGAGGCCTACGGGCGGTTTAAACTCTGACACCAGGTTGTTCATCAACCATACGATAAGAAGAACATGGGACTTATTACACAGCCGGCGAAAAGTGGGTGTACTACACACCTCTGCCTACCCCCTCTGGGGAATACAGGCGTGAGTCTATAAAAAAATAATAAAGCCTTGGTGATATTTAAAAAAATAATGTTATATCACTGGTTTTTCCTTTGGTACAACGTTTAAGTAATTATGAATAAACAATTACAATGGTATTTTTGTATTTTTTTTTACATGTTTATTGCACGTGTTAGCTTATTAAATACCGCCAAATATCGTGGGTTCGAATCCCATCCATATCAGTTGTTTTTTCAAATTTCTTATTAAATAATTATAATTACAATGATATATTGCAAATTTAAATCCAACCCATCCAATTTTTTTTACTTAAAATACTTTCGATCTAGTCATTTTCGAATAAAAAAAAACTAAATCAAAATCGCTCCATTTCTTTAGGAGTTCGTTCAGGTTTGAACCTAAGGCACATCTCTGACTTTTTGTAAGTTATGTGGGTATTATAAATTAATTATCACTTAATCAGTGCCTTGGAAAGCACGTAAAGCTGTTACCCCTGCGCCTGATATCTCTCCGGTCGTGTCGGATTGCCGTCCCGTCGGACTATAAGAGTGAGAGATTAGAGAGTGCACTTGTGTTTGCGCACACACTTGTGCACTATAATATCTCCTGCGTGGTTGGCTAATTCTCGTTGAGATTGGCAGTGGACATTAAACTAACATAGGTAATAATTATGCTTGATTTATTTTATGCGTTGGCGAAATCGCTACTGCACTGAAAACAGTTTCAAAGCTATCAAACTATAATTAAAGTGGTTACAAGTTCATTAATATTCAAACATGGTGCTTTACGTCAAAATTACATATATGAAATAACCAGTTAACATGACCTCTGAAACATTCACAGCTTTGATGTCATCAAGGTCTTTGTACATTGGTGTTAGTGCCGGCTTACTATGTCTTTGTATAACCAGCGAAGTTGAGCTTCAATTGTTTTGTTGCGTGATTGTTTTAAAGGTCTTGGTAAAATAGGTGCTTGTGGCTTATAGAGTCTTGTATGAAGGATTATTTTGATACCAACATATTCTGTTAGCCTGTCTGCCTAGTAGTACGACCGTTGACGGCGAAGCCAGAGGTCTCAGGTTTGAACCTAAGGTCACACCTCTGACTTTTCGAAAATTTTGTGCGCACTTGCACCGTTACCTTAGAAAGCTCGTAAAGCCGTCGATCCTGCGCCTGATCTCTCTCCGGTTGTGTCGGATTGCCGTCCCATCAGACAATAAGATTGCGAGTATAGAGAACACCAACTGCGTTTACGCACGTTTAGTAGGAGTGCGTTACAGGTATGTCTAGGTCTAATCTTGCAAGCTGAATTTAAAAGCACTTTCTCTTATCCTTGTCTAGCGACCAGCCCCGGCTTCGCACGGTTATGCTAATATGCATGTATTATACATATAAACCTTCCTTTTGAATCACTCTATCTATTAAAAAAACCGCATCAAAATCCGTTGCGTAGTTTTAAAGATCTAAGCATACATAGAGAGCCGCAGGAAGCGACTTTGTTTTATACTATGTAGTGATATCCTATCCTTATCCAGGGTAGAATTTTTACACGTTGGTTTAATTCCGATTATAATGAACTTATAATGACTTGAATTCCTTTATCGTTTTTTTATTGTAGAGTTCCTTTATCTGGAACTAATTCTGCATGTCGATCCAGGATTGGTTCTAGATAAAGGAGCTCTTTATGCCGTGTGGTTTCCGGCCTAAGAATAACTACCCCTACTCGTCCCACGGGTGTCGTAAGAAGCGACGAAGGAAAAGATCCGGAGGATGGGCAGCAGCATCCTTCTGTGTAACAGTAATCATCTGTTACTGCGATCGTCAACTCGCTTGCCCAGCGAGGCGATTATGGGCAAATATCTCCAATGAACGCACAATAGTGGCGCGCATTGGGAGAGGTCTGTTCAGCAGTGGACTTATACAGGCTGATGATGATATCAAAACTAAATGTATATTATACGTTTAGTTTGGATATTCCAATATAGCTTGGTTAAAAACGTTTTTGTAATAAAAACTTTATTCTATATTTCTACATAGTAGGAACTCGAAAAGCAATTAGGTTAAGTGCACATAACGTTAGGCCGGGATCCAAACTTTAACGAAATTCGTTTGCATAAATCATTTAGTAGGTACTTGATATAAAGGCCTTTTGAGTAGTTGTTTTTCTTACCAAGTGATAATTGTGTTTTAGTTACGCGTGATTTATTATGTTACTTAGATTAACAAGTTTCTTATGAGGAAAAATCTTTTGCGTTTGTTTCGAAAACAGGTCTCTCTTTGTCGAGTCGGATTGCTGTCCCTAGATTCAGTAAAAAATCAGTGATAGCCTAGGTATGACCATTGAACTGCCAAGTCAAAGGTCTCAAGCTCGAACCCAAGGCGCGCATCTCTGACTTTTTGGATTAATGTGCGTTTTATAATTTAGTTATTATTGGCTAAAACGGTGAAGGAAAACGTCTTGAGGAAACCAGCGCACCTGACAAACTTTTCAATGGTATGTAAAGCCATGTCAGAGGCCTACGGGTGCAAGCGGTTTAAACTTTAACTAACCACGTTATTTATGAACCATACGATAAAGAAAGAAAGAATGGCTTAGCAATATATAGTCATTTTTGCCCACAGACACAGACTAGTTATTTTGTGTATATTATGTAGCGCCTTGCGCAATATTGCGTGTAATAAATGATTTCTTTCTTTCTTTCTTTCTATAATTTCACGCCAATTGCAAAGACGTGGACTAATTTGATAGTTTAATTTGCTGTTCTTTTGCAATGGTGTTTATTAGAAACAGTAAGACTAAAATTTGTTTAGCAAAGGATGTACAAGAGAATTAGCAACAATATCAATATAATTTATGACTAAAATTATCAAAGAAACGCTCAACTATTTTACCGAGCAATACTTTGAGGCCTGGGAACAATTTGCAATTTGAACAATTCTACACCTAGACCTGCGCCTAACTTACTCGATACCTTTCTAAATTTTATTTACTCAGTTAGGCCCAAAGTATCCTTTTCTAAAGGTCAGTTTCCGAGGCCTTGAAGAAGGCCAGACAGCTGTTTAATAAAGTAAATAAGAATTAAGTGTACCTGCCTTGACTAGACTAATGGATTGAGATTCCGTTGGTAAATATTAGGTACCTAAAAGTTAGCTTCAACAGAACTAAAACTCACTGCATATTATAAAGCAAAGTCCTCATCTTCCTATAAGGATAGGATAAGTAAATAATAATATTAGTAAAAATTATTTTTTTACACAAAACGGTTTTGTAAACAGGTCAAGCTAAATAAAACCGTTTAAACACAACTTTTTAAACGAATAATTTGCGTTAAATTTATTGAATTAATTATGAACTAGTCAGACATTCCCGAAATCAATCCGTGAATTATAAGTATATTATCATTTATTGAATTAAATTATATGAAATTCATTTTTAAATTTTATAAAAAATAAAAAATATAGTAACCCACCAGTAACGGGAACAGGGTCCAAGTTACCGTACCGCAAGTTTATTATTTATTATAATATTTAATAATGAATTGTAAACCCTTTACGTTTCGCAGGTGGTCGCAGAGACTACGAAGGCTATTATGATAAGTATTCAATGAAAGCTTGTCTTGTGGGAACAACCCCGTGTCCTCCGATTTGTTTAAGTATGGCAATTGTTTGCGTTTTGTACACTTTACTTATTGTTAAACTCATATTTACACAAAGGATTTATAAGTCTGCCACGTCCATGCTTCTACATTATATGTGTATCGGTCACAGAAATCTAAATAATAAGGCAACAGAACTAAAATTTATTTAGATTTCTGTGGTATCGGTGTATATACTATAAAATAACAATTTAAAAAACCCCCGAAACATAAAAAAACAAATCATGTTCCACTATTTTTTAGGAGAATACTCGATCAAGTCACCTTTCATGCGATATCATAGCGATGTAACAAAATCGGTTCATCCATTTGGGAGCTACGATGCTACAGACAGATACACGTTAAACTTATAACATCCCTCTGTTTTCATCGAGTGTTAATCATGAATTAAAGAGTGTTTTCAGAGAGTAACCGTTTTATATGAGAGGGATTTGCCCAGCACATATTAGCTAATAATAATATTCGTTTTCATAGTAAACGTTTTCTCTAATATTATTAAAAAAAAGTATAATATACAAAATAAAAACCCTAAAATAGCGCTATAATACCTCCGCTTAATTATTTAAACATGTTCTATTACTTCTATTTAAAACATCGAAATTACCGATGGCTCTTTATTTAAATTTACGAGTGACCGTGTTCTTAATTTAAGACCCATTGATAGAAGCACCCTCACATATAATTATACTTGAATTATCTCGATGATCATAACCGTTTAATGGACTGTACGGTACTTTAGACCCTTCTGTAGGGGATTCTTGTGTGTTTAGAAAAGAAAATATTGTTTCAGCATTTTTTGTAATACTTTTGATAACTTTTTACTTTTGTAACTCATTGCTAAGGTGCGCTATGCATACATAGCGCACCTTAGCCTTAGCACCTTAGAAACCAGAGTCACATATGATCCTGGTTTTAATGATTTTGAACCTTCAAGCAGTGCAAAATTATAACAATGAAAAATTAATTGTTATATGCCCTGCAATTGCAGCTGTTGCAGCAACTGGGCTACATACTACAACTGCATTTGTCAAAAAAGCAATAGGTACCTAACCCTAAAAAGGAAACATCAGGTGTACCGTGTGTCATTATTTTATAAGTTTAAATTTATGAACATGTTAGCTACCTCACCCACTACTTGCGCCACTTTATCTGCAAAGCTATCAATTTGATGTCGAACGGTTTCAAAATCGTGTTTCGAACTAATTTCCTTAAGCTCTCAACTTTGCCTGGCTTCAAGCTTATTGATGTCTAGACGAAATATGGTGTCGCCATCTTGTTATTGATGTTGAGCCGTATCGGTGATAGTACATTACGCGATTATGTTGATGTACTTTCCAATCTTTGATACTGGTGTCGTAGCGGTTAAGTGATTCGCATTTACCTTACACAAATATTTGTATGTTGATATAGTAATTAAATTTTTTCACCAATTTTGAAGCATATTATTACAAGCTTTTTGAAAAAAATCTTTTGTTTAACTTGCATATTTATATAAGTATGTTCAGGTCAAATCTTGCAAGCTGAATTAAAAAACACTTCCTCTTATCCTACAGAGTTGAATTTTTATATGCTGGTTCAGTTCCGAAGACAATGCATTCCTATGGTAAACAAGATCTGAATCGAGATCCATAATTATATAGATATATAAAGAATACATAGATAAAGGAACTCATCAATGGTCAACAGCATAGACACAATTTTTTGCATATTTTTTTAAATAATTTTAAATGAAGCGAATATGTTTTTATGTAGGCACCTACCTATTTTTTTAATTTTCGAAAGAATTGAGAACTTATAGTTAATTTTATTTTAATTTTACTGTGATTATTTATTTATTTTATTGTGATTATTTATTTTTTAAATTATTTGATTGGTTCTTTTCTATGTGGTTTATGAATCTTGTGTTTAAAATATAGATTTATTATTGTATTATTATTATTACATTTCAATATAAAAGCTTGATTAACAGCTATAACGCCATGGGGGACACATGGTGTCCGACAAACAATAGAATTTGCATTGTGTCTGCAGTCTGGCAGTCAAAGTGTTAAAAACCTTGTTTTTATAAAAAAATATTCCTTTATTTAATAAGATATCTTCTTTGTCGTGACTTTCTTTACATTTACTTTACGCACCGCAAAAAACCAATTGCTTAACCACGGTCTAATCTCTTCATCCGATCTTAAAAAAGACAATAAAAGGCCGGGCCTCAGTCGTCCGTGGTTTTACTGCGGCCACATCGTAAACCGCATATTATGTATACCGTCTTGTTCGAATCTCGTGTGGTTTATTCTTGAGTTTCATTTTTAATTCTGTGTGAAAAAATGCTGTTTTCTTTAAGAATTTCTTAACTAAAGTTTGAGTAAATTGAATGGTTATAAATTTCAAATGGATTGGGGTATGTAAGGTTGTACACATGTTGTTACGTGGCTTTACACACCATTGAAAAATATCACAGGTGTGCTGATTTCATCACGATGTTTTCCCTCAGCGTTTTAGCAACTGATAATTAATTTATTATACGCACATAACTTACGAAAAGGCAGAGGTTGAACCAAACCTATCCCTAACCGCATGCGGCCGGTGCGTCCGGTGCGATGCGATTGATGTCGACGCGCATCAGCTGCGGCCGTTAGGGTAGGCCGCCTTGGGATCGAACTCGAGACCTCTGATTTGTCAGTCGACGGTCATACCACTAGGCTATCAGTGCTATAAATCTTCACTAAGAGTTCAGTACTGTCATGCCTTCCCTCTCACGGTCTCGCGAGGGTCACAAAACATTACTACACATTAAAACATTACTCTGAAAATAAAAGATTATCCTAACCAACATACGTTATGTACGTATGACGTTGTACAGGATAGCTAGGAGAAATGAAACCAATGATCTGCTTTAATTCATCATCCTTTTAATACTGAACGAATATATAATAAATACTAACGGCTCTACTCTAGGATTGATTTCGGGAATGCCCGACTAGTTTCAGACCCAAACGGAGTCCATTTTCAAGAGCGAGTGTAGTCGCGGACCTCATTGAAACTTATACTCACTCACTGAACTAATACTGAAACAAAATCCTTAACAATTGCGTTGATAATGTCTTTCTTAAAAAATATAATTTGAAGTTTTCTCATTACACTATGAGAATAAACATTTCGTGTAAACCTCTGCAGTAGGTAAAATCAGAGATTCAATACTAATGAACGGAGTTCGCGAAATATATGGCAGCTGTACTAGTAGTAAATGTTTGGTATAATTTAAAATCACATACTTTGAATCACTTCGACGCCACACAGTTCTGACACGAACTCCTTTCATTAGTATTGAATTTATGATTTTGATCATCTACTTTTGCTGTTGACGTACTAAACAAATATTATAAATAAACAAGAAACAAAATTACTATAAATTTAATGAACGTGAACAAAGCCGCGGGCAAAATCTAGTTATTAATAAAGATGGTACGGTTGTACTATAATAATCAATAATATAATACCAGCTTACTTTGACCCCAAAGAGAGATAATCTGAAAACCACAGAGTTCATCCGAATGCCATAGCAAATGACGTCGCCATTTCTACCGTCGACTCATGAATGAATGATCACGATTTCACAGGCCATTTGCCAATGTACCTACTTGAGGTGGGTGAAGGAACACAGCCTATGTAACAGCTGGGACGCCCGGGACAGTTTCCAAAAATATTGTAAGCCATTATTTAAAAGAGCAACCATGGAGTTTCTTGCCAGATTCTTCTCCATGAGGGGTAGGCTGCCCTTGGAACTAGCAACTAGAGTCAGTCTTATAACAATATTAGACTTATGACTATTCATAAGTGCCTAAAATGGTCTACATGAATAAAAATAATTTGATTTTGATTTTGATGTCAATCAAAACCAGCATGTCTTTAAGCTACGTCCTAAGCTGAGGCTACCGGTCGCACCACCTTGTTTGTTGTTTGATTTCGTTAGTATTTTGCCTTAGCTGGAAGCTCGTTTTTTTTAACCAAAAGTGAAGTCGTTGATATCTGTCTATAGCAAATTTTTGGACAAATTGCCATCTGGATCTGTCCTCAGCAGTATGGTCTAATTTCAATACCATCCTGTATATACCAGCTTGTAAGGATCTCACTCTTTAGCCTTACCACCTTGTAGAGTGAGATAGCTGGTTTCCCCAGCTATGACACTAGGCAACGACGAAGAACTCCGATCATAAGAAGCTGAATGACTTATTTCTTGTAGTTGTCTCATAAATAATAGAAAAATAGTTGGTTATATAATTATGTACCTACTCATATTTTTTGTATCTTTTCTTGTAATGTAAAATTTCAGGCACTAATAGCTAAAAAAACTAAGACTCTTTTTGGTGAATATTTATTTATTTATTTAGCCAAAAGTTTTTCCACTGCAGGGCAAAGGCCTCCCTTCTCTTTTTCCACTTCTCTCTGTTCTTTCCATGGTGAATATAGAGCCCTATTTATCTACAATTCTATTTTTGTAAAAAAAAAAAAATATTAGAAAAGAAATTGAACCTACCACCTTCCGGTTAAAACCAACTGCTACTCCAACAAAGTATTCGTAATCGTTTAGTCATCTTGTAGCATAAGAAAAAAACGGTAATCAGATTACGTCTTCCGATTTGCATTAAATCTTAATTTTGTATAATTTTCTCATAATGTTGCTTGGATAAAAGGGGGAATCTCATCCGATTATGTACGTTTTGAATAATTTAACATTTGAATTCGATCATTTCTTATTCGATCTTGTACAGCGACGAACGCATGAAGAAGCTGGGAATGGCATAGTCTGGAATATTTAGTTTCATAGTTTTTATACGAAAAGCTGTGATATTCGATGACCGTTGACTGGTAATCAGAGATCTCAGATTTGAACTCAAGGCACGCATTTAAAAGAATATTTTAAAAAATACTGACTGCCTATTTGGTCTTAGTGGTAAGTTGCTAGTGTGACTGCTGAGCACGAGGTCTTGAGTTCGATCACCGGGTCAGGCAAAGTGTTATTATTAGGAATTTATCAGTAGCAGCAAGGAGTCGGGAATTATGCCCGGTTAATGGCAATAGGCTTACTATCACATGAGACTTATAACATAGCTGGCGAAACGAGGGTGACCTCTGTCTAACCCCTCAGGGGAATACAGGCGTGAGCTTATGTTATGTTATTTAAAAAAATACGCATCGATTTCAAAACCACCACTTTTTTGGATGTCGGTTAAAAAGGGAGTTGGTCTTTTTCATGAGATCTTTCGGTATGCTTCTTTGGATGTACATGGATTCTATTTTTTTCTGAATCTATTTTAATGCGTTTCTATATATTTGGGAGCCATTCGAGATGTTTCTAAGCTAAATTTGCTAAAATACATAGCTAAAAACCATCTCATAATCATATAACTTTCTTTAAATGTTCACAAATTGTATAGATTATCTTTATAGCAAGAAATCTTGGCAGCTTCAATTTTACTGCTAAAACAATTCCAAAATATACCTTTTCGCAGTCCGATCACGTCGCCCCTAGATTTTAAATATAAATTGTCTCAAATTGTCGATAAGAAATAACGGGCAAACTTCAAAACTTCAATAGACTTGAATATCATATCATCACGCCTATTTTTTAAGGGGTTAGGTAGATATCATTTAATAAGAAATTTGAAAAAAATCACAAAAATATTTACACAGAATTCTAAGTATTTTAACATTAAGTATCTTAATTATATTTATAGATCTATCTATCATAATTATAGATGATTGAGTTATCTCATTTGGGAACAGAAATTATGAGCTATATAATTATTTAAAAAAATCGTAAATACTTAAAACATGCTCTAATTAAAAACAACCTTATCTATACATCATATCTTATGATATTTTGGTACTAGACGGTATTTACACTTACGGAAACATATTTTAAACTGGCAACATTTTTAGTTGAAAGCCTTTTAAAGCCGGATTACCGTATGCGTGACCCGGATAACCGGCATTCAGAGTAATGCAGCTGTGGAGTCACTTTACGACTCGTGTTAGTTATGTACACATGTTAGTTGCTTTTCGGTAGCTAAACTAAAGAGATTATTAAATATATCCTTTTATTTCGGGTTACAGTTACAATTTCTTATTAAATAATTTTATTTAATAAGCAAAAAACATGGATAAAATAAACCAAAATATTAGATAAATAATATAGCAAAAACATCAGACCTAACAAGTATATAAAGTTTCTTAAGTTTCAGTTGTATCATTTAAAAAATATATCAAATTGGAACTTTGAGAGCCTCTACTGAAAAGTTGCGATGCAAGTTGTGGTGCACTTTGGCACTTATACATAGGACCCATCGATATATATGCATAATAAAGTAGGAAAAAGCAGTCGTGCGAAGCTGGGGCTAGTTATTGGTACTATTTAAGTCTTTGTTTCTTTATCGTATGGTTGATGAACAACCTGGTGTCAAAGTTTAAACCGCCCCGTAGGCTTCTGACATGGCTTTACACACCGTTGATAAATCTCTCATTGTGCTGGTTTCATTCACCGTTTTAGCAACTGATAATTAATTTACAATACGCAGATAACTTACGAAAAGTCAGAGATGGGCGCCTGGGATCGAAGTTTAGACTTCTAACTTAAGCGCAGGTTACAAATACTATTTAAATAGTATTCAATCTTTTAAAAGATTTCATTTGTCATCAACATCTCAAAGTTTTCTGTCAACTCTTAAAAAGAAATGTAGGACAAAGCATAATTTCTTGTGAATATAAAACCTTTTTCTAAAGACTACGCGGTATGACTGTTAAGAAGAGATGCTCTCTTTGTCTGGTACTGGCAACACTGGCATACTTCCAAACTTTATTGATTGGTTACATAACCAAGGAATGTTATGTAAGTATTATTTGGACCACCCTACTTTTGTGGGCGGATATATTAAATAATATTTTTTGTAGCTCTAAAGGCAAGGATGATATTTATCTATAGTATTTTATATTTAATTATATTACAGTGGCCTTCAAAACTTAGTCCTACACTTTTAAAATTGATAAAACTTTTAAATTACCTACACAATCAAAATAAAATGGATAAGAAAATATTTTTTATAAAAAATCTTTAAAGAAAGTTGATGGCTATAAAATATTTTTACTTCAAAACTCTAATTTAAATGTTTAATAAGAAATTTATGGGATTTAAGAAAACAACTGATATGGGTAGGATTCGAATCCACGATTTTTAATATCACATTGGTGGTTTATATGGGTATCCGCGCCTGAAGTGATTATCCGATAAAAAAGTCAAATTTCATCTTAAATTGTGTACTTACCAAGTTCGAGGATGCTTTCAACAAACGATTTTGACCGATTTCAGATAATGATGCGAATCTTTTTTCCGATTTTCATTTGTCTTTGCATACCAATGCCTTTCAGAAGCTTTTTATAAGAGGTTTCAAAATAATATAGCTTTTCATGGTTGGCAAATCACGTCAATAAGTTATTTTTTCTTTTCAATCAAAGTGACAGCCGTTTCACTTGCAAATTGGAAGTTAACTTATAAAGGTATGACTAATATATGTATAACTAAACATTTTATGTTCATCAGTGGACGTCTTATGACTGAAATGATGATGATGAAATGATGATGATGAAACATTTTATGGACCTAAAAATCAAGTAACACTTTTTTCACGTAATATTAATATGTTAGGTATAATTATTTAGGACCCGGGATCTCCCCTCATGTGCTGATTGATGGTGATCACCGGGGTAGTTTTAGTGAGGTAAGAATCCCACACTCCCCGGTCTCTTCCCCTGGAGGCCGGGTGCTTTTTGAAGGTTTCTCCCCGTAAACAAAAAAAAAGCTATAATTATTTATTAAGAAAAATTGAAAAAACAATTACGTATAATTAATACGTATAATATATGCTATAGCACATGTTAGCTCATTAAATAGCCCTAGGCGTAGAAAGAGATTTGAAATTTCGACTGATTCTGATGGGATACGGTGGCTCAGCGGTTTGTAGAGCGTCGGCACGGTACGCCGGAGATCGTGGGTTCTGAATCCCATCCGTAACTGTTGCTTTTTAAAATTTCTTATATAAATAGGTAATATAAATATTAGTAAATTTAAAACTACATTCCTAGTTTGAACGGAGAAACTACTAAGGTTCAAACTTAACTTTACATAGGTACAGGAATTAGGTCCTAATGTACAAAAATAAAAATATAATGCAATGAGATGCCGACGCTGGTACACGCTAAATACACAAAAAGAAAAATTCATCACTCACATGTTTTCCTAAAACCCCAATTCTAACAAAACGAAAGTTTTTATTTCCCCAGACGTCAAATGGCTGACAACTAACCAAGTAATAAAAAAGTTTACCGAACAAAATGTCAGCGGAAAAACAGAACCGTAGTGTTACGTCACAGGTAAGGGGTTAATGATCTCTGCGGTCATCGATACGGGGTTAACGACCGGACTAGGTGAGACTGTCGCATTAGTGAGCCTAGTGCTTAAGCGTCGAGCTCTTTGCTAGACTATGGTATGAAAGATAGTATTTTTGAAATTGGAATACCTACCTTAGTTTTAAAGGTACTTACCCCTTTAAAACTAACGTATCACGTAGGTATTCCAATTTTTAAAAATACTATCTTTGAATTTGGTGGTCTGTCAAAGACTTCAGAAGGCTTATCTATAGTTTTTTTAAAGAAATGTACTGACTAATAAGGACACAATCTTTTTTTATACAGTCAATTTAGTAGAAGAAAATATGGCAATTTTTACAAACGATTGCAGTTTGCAGTTAGATGTCTAACACCTTGGCGTCGACTACAAAACGAACTTTGTTCTTGAAGAAAAAATTTCCTTCTAAAGAACATGGGAATATGGGAACTATATGGAATCTACATATATGGGACCACTTTCACCAAAAAACGTAAATATTATTTAATAAAAAAAAACTATGAATATAGAATTATATAGAATAATCCTATTATCAGCATACATTATAAAAAAAAATATGTTTCTATTTATGACCCTCCTAATTATTTTCTCGTCGGAATGTTACAATATTTTATCCTCCCTTCCTGAAAAATGTTTCTTAATGTTACAAAACAGCAACCTAGAGACACAATATCGTCCAACCCTAATAAACTACTATCGGTAAAAGATTCAAAGAATGTCAAGTATTTAGCACCTCAACACTGAAACTGTTGGGGTCTATTTGACCTACGAGTACATGTTAATTACACGAAATATTTTAAAACCTTTTACTTTTAATCGTGTAAAAAGATATTGTGAGAATTAAGAAATTATCAATGGAGATTAGATAATAAAAAAAGTAAAATAAAAAAAGAAAGTAGAATAAAAAGTTTTGACCTCGCGATAGGCACGTTTCGTAATGATTTCAGCATTTTCGACCTCATGCATTTGTCTGAGGGGCCTCCGTCTTCTAATCCTTGGGCAGTTTAACGGGTTTTTTTTACGCCTACTTCCTTGAGCACCAGAGAAAGCGGCTCACATACTTTAGCAAGTGATACTGATTTAGCCTGCAATATTTAACCTAAACATACTAACTAGAAGTTAAATAAAAGCTAACCTCGATGTTTCGGTCAAGTTGCATTGACCGTGGTTTGAATTATCTGTGCGCGAACAGACCCGAAATAATATTTAAAACATGATTCCAATTCGCGAAAGTTTAAGAACTTCTAAATAAAAGCTTTTTATCTATCCTTCTATCAAAAATGATAACCGATTCTGCACCCGAATATCTAGAACGTGAATTAGCTAGTTTGGATAAATTGGCGTCCATTAAGCGGAGCAACTGAAGTTATTTTCGCTTGAGGTCGACGCTCGCTCGCTCACGGGAAATGCGGTAAGTTGATGTACAGGGATGATAAACGTTTTTACATAGACGTTTAAAGTAAACTTTAAAATAAAATTTCATAACTTTGATTAGAATTGACAAGATAGACAATAATCTAGTAATAATATATATGCAATATACTAATATTGACAAACTTATAAACTATTTTACTGCCAAATTAAAGTAATATTATGTACATACACTCAAGTTAAAAAAAAAACTTAAATAATTAATGCGTCAAAAAACTCCTCCGCATCGCTGTCCTTAGGTAGCGGATATTAAAGTAAATAAATATGTTTATTAATAAATATGGTGGATGGTTTTAAATTTGGAAACAAATATTATGGTCCTGTTTCGCCGCTTACTGTCAACCTGACAGATCAGTACAAATCCGGTTCTATTTTTGAATTTACCTGGTAGTTAATGCCTATCCATGGACAGTGAAATAGGCCCTTATTTCAGTAAATTTATTTAGTTTTATTATTCCCATTTATTTATTTATTTATTTTATTACATCGTTACAGTTTACACCAATTCGATGCTATAACTATAATTTTATTTAATATTTCTATGACTCTAATAGATCTTAAGTTTTCAATAATTACGCTATTTTCTATATATTTGTACGCTATTTCTGTAAATTTCGGAATGTTTTTGGATTCGAACCTGAGACCTCTGCCTTGCCACTAGGCTATCACTGCACTGTGCACTAAGGGCTTATATTACAAAATAAAGTTAGCAATAGATCAAAATATTTAAAAATAAAATCCGTTGTGACGCTTGTCACCAAGATAAGTAAGTCCTACGAGTATGTCAAGGATTTCTTGTCAACCATTAAGTACCGGAGCACGTGCGAGTGAATTATACTCAGTCATAAGTGTTCCTAAAGTGTTCTCAGAGCTGGTTTAAATAACATAAGTAACCTAAGCTTAACTTACACTTAACTGTCTGTAAGTCTAGTAAGAGCGGGGTCGTGAGTAGTGTCGCTAGATATACCGCTTTTGGGACGTCCCACTTTTCAGCTCTATTAGGACACGTCCCGTCTCCCCGAGCTGATGCCCAAATCGAACTCGAGACCTCTGACTTATCAGTCGACGGTCATACCACTAGGCTATCAGTGCTATTTAATTTAATTTACTTCAGTAGGTGATTTTGAATAAAAGGATTGTAACCATTTTGCGTCCCAAGTAAACCATGAACTAATCATTCTAGAATTTTGTATAGGTAAGTATATGTTGTCAGGTGTACAGAAACGGACATAAAGAGGTACCCAATGTATCCCGACGAAAATAACAATTAGTTGATAATAGATGGCCCACGTGTCGGCTACAAATTATCAATATACCACGCGGGTAAAGCCGCAGTCGGAAGCTAGTATATGTATATTTTTTCTAAACCTCGTCCACAGTATAAACTTTCCTTTATCATAGTAAATTAGAATCTTGACATTTCGCAAAGTTTTGATATCCAAGGAGTCTGAGGTCATCGTCTGTTCAATGCTTGTTTCAAGTGTTTTCTTTTAAGAAAATTACTGGCTGGTGTGTTGTTTGTCTATGCTTTTCTTGATGAACAGTTTGTGTTCTGTATTTAAAATTTAAATTTTAGAATGAACAGGAATTTATTTTCTTCCTTTTTTTTTCTTTAAAAAACTTGGAACTACATTAGTATTTTCTCCTTAACCGTGAGTACAGTTACAGACATAATAAGTATTGTCACAAAAAACAAACAGTATAATAATCATAATCATAATCATCATTTATTTGTATAGATCAGATCAATTAAATGTCTATAAATCAAACAAATATTAGTTTTTTTTTTAAATATTTGTGCCGTTCAAGAATCGAACACTCGACAACAAGTAAAGAAGCGCTTTATTACGTACCTAACAATGTTTTAAAATCTAAACCATCATGTGCCTAACCTTTTCCCAACTATGTTGGGGTCGGCTTCCAGTTTTACCGGATGCAGCTGAATACCTGTGTTTACATGGAGCGACTGCCTATCAGACCTCCACAACCCATATACTGGGTTACACGATACCCCTTAGTAAGACTGGTTGTCAGACGTTCGGACTTCTGACTACCCGTAACGACTGTCAAAGATCTACAATTGACAGCCGGGGCCAACGGCTTAACGTGCTATCCGAGGCACGGAGAGTGATAATTAATTTATAAAACGCACATAACTTACGAAAAGTCAGAGGTGCGCGCCTTGGGTTTGAACCCGAGACCTCTGACTTGCCAGTCAACGGTCACCACCACTAGGCTATCACGACTCTCTTTTAAAATCTAAACCATTTACATAATAAAAGTTTTTACAAGTTCTAAAATAAAACCTTTTCTCATTATTTTAATTTACATTGTTTACATTTTTAAGATAACTCATTATTTTAATTAAACACTTTAGTTAACGTTCTTAACAAGATTAATTAAAAAGTACTCTAAATTTTAAGTTCTCGAGAGACGCTTAAAGGATACTTATTCAACTCTTAGATTTTGTTTAAAAAAAGACTTGATTTTATAATTTAGCGAAACATAGACTTTTAAGATGGACAAAATGAATGAAGAGAGAAGAAAATGACCCACAGAGAATATGAATAATAATTTAATATGTAAAAAAATATCTGTCCGATCCGGAAGGGGCTATACCGCATTAAAATATACCTAATTATAAAATTGTTATTAAAAAATTCACGTTTTTGGTAAGTACCCAATTTCTAAGAGAGTAGAAGCTCCGGTTCAGAAGATTTACATGATTAGATTCATTAACCACGGATCGCAGATCAATTTTTTTAACAAGTAAAGCTTACATTTTTAATTACTAATAATTTAATTTGCGAAATACTGCTTTTTTGGGTTGCTTATTTGTTCAGGGCCGGCCTGAAGTTAATATTTGTATAATAATGCATACAACACACAAAAATGATATACGTTTTCTAATATCAACGCCCCTAAGCGTTCCGATGTTTGGTTTTCCCATTTTGCCCCGTGCGTCTCATTTTGCCCCGTTTTCCTGGTTTACCCAGTACGTTTCTCTTCGGTTTGCCGCATTGGTCGCCTCAATCACGTTATTATAGTCCTTATGTATGAGGTCTTACATTATATATTTCGATCTATATGTTTACATTCTTGACAAAATTATTTATTTTCTTATTGACATGTTTGTGGATTTCGATGATAAGCTATTAGTATAGCTAGCATTCCTTTTGTCATTCTTCTTTGGTTGCTGCATTGACTGTTTATGTTTATGCCCATTGCTGAATAAACGTTTTTTGTTTCTTTCTTTCAATACAAACATAAAAAAATTTAACCCTCTATTACTCACTCATTGTTCTATCCGTTTTAGCCCCATAGAATTCGTTTGGCATGCATGCGAAATTCAAACTAGCGATTGAGTACGATACGATTAAAAATTCTTTTGAAAAAATATTTTCATTAACTCGCCGTGTTTTCGTTGCTGCTTTTAATTATAGAATACGAGTAGTGTTGGGCCGTTTGAACATTTTGCGGGATGTTGAAAATTTTAATTGTATTAGGTACACAGGTATTTTTTTTACGGGATTTTCCTTATTATGAATGCCTTGCTTTAGTCAGCAAGCGCGATTGTTGAGCACGAAGTTCTAAGTTCGATCCCCGGGTCGGGCAAAGTGTTATTGAATTTTTTCATTCGGAAATTCTCAGTAGCAGTACAGATTTCGGAATTGTGCCCGGTTAATGGCTCGCCCCCTATTATGTACATGGGACTTATAACTTGATGGTGCGCGCCTTGGGTTCGTATCTGACACCTTAGACTTGACTCGACGATCATACCACTAGACTATAACGGCTTTTTATTATTCTTTAACCTTTAAAATATAGACTCTACAAAACGTTCCATTACTTACGAACCTTCTACAGTCATTCTCTTTAACATTTAAACTCTTGAAGATGTTCTCTCGGTGCCGAATCGATAAAACGTTTTAAAAATTCAAGTCTCGTATATTTATACGCCAGTCCCGTATTTTTATTCGCTTGTCCCGTTTTATACAAAGTTTCCCCGCACTATTGGTGGTATGAACCAATTTTGAGAGTACAATACTTGTCTTTTGTTTCGGTTCACGTCAAATTTTTAACAGTGATTGTTTTGTGAATTGGTTTGTTTTTTTTTATATTGTATTTTTTTTCGTTTTTTGTTTTTTCCGGTGACGGTATTTGTTCCAGTGTTTTGAGGTTAAAAGTACTCAATCAAGCATTGTTCTTTTTTTAACAAAATTAATACATGTCTGTGGCAGCTTTAAAATACACAAAATTGCCAGTATTAAAAATGATTGCTTTTATTTATCATCTTTTTCCATTGTGATGTCAAATTTAATTTAGCCAATTTTGAGTGTTCATTGAGTGCCTAAAAATTGTTATAACATACTTATTTATTTGAAACTTTAAATTTCATTTTTCATAACTTGTTTTGTTACTATTTTCCATAACTATATCTATTCATTAATTTTATATCTTCAATTTACGAGCTAGATAGCAATTTATTCAAGTGGGCGATTTAAATCTTTGCAAGTGGCAGATAGCTCTTACTGAGGAATAAATTTGACAGCCAATGAGTGGGAGAAATGTGTAAAAATCAAATCTATAGGAACCTTTGAAATCAATTTTTAAAGTGCTTTAGATTTCTGAGATATAAGAGACGGTTGAATGTAGAAAGGAATTTTGATGACACGGGCGGAGGTACGAATAGCTTAGTAGCAGTCACTAGGGGAATTAGGTACCGAGTAGGTCGCGAGTTCAAATCCAAGTCGTAATCGATTTTGTCTTTCTATGCGTAAATCTTACTTAATTATATATTATATACTTACTTGAGTACTATACTTAATAATTTAAAAAATGTGAAAATTTGTGAGGACGGATGGATGGATGGATATTTGTTAGTCTTTCACGCAAAAACTACTAAACTTATACATCAATAATAATTCATAGACTACAATTTATCAATATACGACGCTAGCTTTTACAAAATTGTTAATATAATTATTTATGCTTTAGATTTCTTTATGTTAATGTACAGACACCAGCTCATCAAGCTACTACAATCTGTCAAATTTCTTTAATAGATTTTCAACTTTCTCGCTAAAGCATTAGGTTCAAAGTTGGTTGGGAAAATTTTACAGTTTCGTGTGCTTGCAGCTAAACCTAAAGGGTGGGGGATGCATTGTAAGCGCTAATGCGCGTATTTACTATTGCTCTAATAGTTGCGTTTGCGTTTAATATTCATCGATTTTTATTTTAGCCCTATGCCGAGGTCCGCTCCCTGTAATCCCCCCCCCCCTTATATACGCCCAGGACGCTATAGAAAACGAAAGAAATGTGTAGGATTAGATTCTATTCGTTTGTTTTGACCACGTTACATAACGATAATCCTATACATTTCTTTCGTTTTCTATCGTTAGCGATTGTAGATTCAACTTGGCTAAGCCTGGCGTCTGTACCTTTACCTTTTTATAACTGTAACGTGTTCCACTTACGAAATACAGTGACCTACTGTCGAAGATGACGTCACAGCCAACAGGTGCCACCCGAAACTGAGATAACATTTATTTTGCATGCAAATTGGCTACCGCGCCTCCCCCATTAAATATGAACTTCATTTTAGCTGATAGTGTTAATAAAACAAAGAAGATTGCTTGCCAAATTGGTACACTTTTAAAACATTGCTGTTTTTTATTATTTTGTATCTGTTTTGTTAGATTTTAGTTACGTTTTTAAATATTTTTCTTAAAGCTGTTGCACAACATTGTGTTAAAATATCATAATATTTTTATTCATGTAGACTATCCATTTGTTTACCTTTTCACTCCTAAACCAGTAATCCAAAAGTTAAATCGATTTAGGATTTTTTTTACCATTAAGCCTGCTATACAAGGGGTGGATGTTATTACCATAAGAGAGAGTAGCATGTGAAAGAATATTTCGATAGCATAGGCATGGTTACTTATAGCTATTTTTAATTTACTAGCTAAGAAAACCTTGTCAAATTATATACTGAAACCTTACTCAAAAACCACTCTATCCATTTGTGAAAACAGCACGAAAATTTATGCAGTAGTTTTTGAGTTTATCGCGAAATGACAAACAGACAGACGCGGGGAAGGACTTTGTTTTATAATATGTAGTGATGATATATTAAACATATTAATAGTAGAATATATACGGAAGTAGGAACCTTTAAATAAAGTTTATAACACAAATACTCGGACAGAGAGCATTGAGCGGAGCTAATAAAAGTAAACAGAGATCAATGCTAACTTGATAGCAAGACTCGCGGCCATTTTTAAAGTGCGGAATAGACTACAATGTATTTTTTCAAGATTATCCTTTGTTAAGGTTGAAATTAGGCCTTGTGGTCACCCTTACAGCGGGTGTCATTAGAAGCAATATAGGGAAAAATCTGGAGGATGGGCAACAGCATCTTACGTTGTAATACCAATCATCAGCTACTGCGATTGCCAACCCGCTTGCCTAGCGTGGCGATTAAGGGCAAATATATTCTAATAAGCGCATAAAATAAGTGATGCTTATGTGAAGAGGCCTATGTCCAGCCGTGGACTATGTTTTTATTAAGGTTGAAATAATTAGGCTCTCGCCTGAGACTTTATTTCATACAAAATATATTATATCAATGATCAGAGTTTAAGCAGTGATAGCTCTAGTGGTATGAATTTTAGACTGTGTCGTAGGTATTACAAAACCGTTGAAGTTTAGAAAAGCAATAATTTATTTTTGAATATATAGGTATATTTACTATGATTGTCAATATGTCTATGTTCATGTCTGGTAACAAACCGAATAGATTATTATCCTTTCTTTTATTTTTTTCTTGGCCAACTTAAATTTTTCATCACATCCTATACCAGAAGTGAATTAGCTTCAATATCAAAGACAGAACAAATTATACTCGTTTTTGCATTTCAGTACTATATAGTACAAATTAATTATCACTCTCCGTGCCTCGGATAGCACGTTAAGCTGTTGGCCCCGGCTATCAATTGTAGATCTTTAATAGTCGTTACGGGTAGTCAGAAGCCCGAAAGTCTGATAACCAGTCTTACTAAGAAGTATTGTGTAACCCAGTATCTGGGTTGTGGAGGTCTGATAGGCAGTCGCTCCATGTAAAACACTGATATTCAGCTGCATCCGGTAAGACTGGAAGCCGACCCCAACATAGTTGGGAAAAGGCTAGGCAGATGATGATTTGCATTTTAGTACTAAAGTATTAAAACCAAATATTCAGCCACGGTTAAATTTCCATCATTTCAACGCAAACCAAGGTGTACATTAAACAAACATTAATTGGTACACGGAAACTACGCAGCTACAAATGAACGCCGAATTCCAAATATTTGATGAATCGAATTAAACATTTCTACTTTTATAAATTAAAACAATTTTGCGAAATTCTTTATGCCCAGATACTTTCACAAATATTTCTCTAGTACATTTTATATTTAAAGGTCAGTTGGAGGTTTTATAGGCGGTATAATAAATTCCAGCAGAGGGTTATCGGGCATTAGATCAACTTTGTAAAAACTAAAGGTCTCTACGCACTGTAGCGGCAGCGGCGCGTCACTGCAGCGAAGTGGCGTGTCCCGAAAATATTATTTCTATTGATTTGTTTGAGACCAACCGCACTTTAGCGGAGCTACGTTTGGCGTAGGTGTCACGCGAATATGCGGTTTAAGCTTTAAACCAAAGAAGCGAGACTCACTTCTTCCCACTAAATTACCGTCGTCGCTACGTGGTAGCTATGCACTAGCTGTACGCCTAACAGCTGACACACTGGAACCCATGACGTCATCTATTCAAATCCCTCTTTGTATAACAAAGAATGTATATCTTATTATCTATGCCATTGTTTGGAATATTTAAGTTATTTTTTCACTGTTTTTTCTTAAGAAGATTTAGGTAATAATCACTACATAGTATAAAACAAAGTCGCTTCCCGCGTCTGTCTGTATGTATGCTTAGATCTTTAAAACTACGCAACGGATTTTGATGCGTTTTTTTTTAATAGATACAGTGATTAAAGAGAAAGGTTTGTATGTATAATACATGCATATTAGCGTAACCGTGCGCAGCCGGGGCGGGTGGCTAGTAAAAATTAATTAAACTTCCTATTGTAAAACCACAGAGTTCAAATCAATACACTGGGCACTGGTTTGTAGTCCCTCTTGATATGTAAATTTTCAGGGCTTACACGAGCCAAAGGGTCGGTGATCGTGATAAATACATAAGACAAGGTTACTGGCGTATCTCGAGGGACAAAACTGGGTCGTATTATTATAATATTCTCTCCTTGCCCTAAGAGATTGTGTATACTTACAAAACACTAGAGAATTCCCGTTCAGTGTATGCTTTGTGTACCTGTACCAAGACATATGTAATACGGTAGATGAATGTTTTTAATGAATACATATTTAATAACAGCACTTTTTGAGTTTCTATGTTAGACAGAAAATCTCGTGCCCCACGTGCCACAAAGACTAAATACGTGCAATAAAGACAATTAAAATAAATAAAGATGTCACTTGTGAAGCACTAAAATGTTGTCTTCCTAGAAGTTTCTGGCGATTAAAAGCCTTGAAAAGGTTTAAAAATAATATTATAGATATGTGAAAAAAATATTAAATTAAATCCAAAGTTTTATATAATTTTTTTATAAGAAAAATTTTAAAAATTTGACGTATCCTGTCGATGCTCTGACTGCTTAGCCATCGCAAAGCCATAATCCTATCAACATCAGTCGAAATTTCAAATTTATTTTTCTATAACATGTAAAAAGTCTCAAAAATAATTATCCAGTCATAGTTTTACAAACCTTATACAAGGTGATAGAATATCATAATAATATATTGGTTGGTTTGTCCTTCTTCCACGTCATATTTTGCATCCAAAATTCATGAGACGCCAAACACAGAGCTCGACTCTGTCATTAATTCGCAAAAACATTACATTACATGGCAATCTTGAAAAATGCTTTAGTGTATACTCACCTTAAAGCAAACACCTAAAAATAATTTGCAAATATAACTGATTACTCAACATACAACTCTCTAATAATCACAGCAAAGCGAAATCCTTTGACAAGTTTGCTGCTCATTAGAAGCTACATCCTAACTTCAACGTTCAAGTCTTTAACTATTCATTTAGTTGCAACTTCCAAGTTTGTGGGTTCTTGAGTATGCAGAATTTGGATTCGTTAGTGTTGTTTGGTTTGATTAGGATTTCATTTTCTAATCTGTATAGCTTATTTAAGACATAAACTATATTTTATTAATAATATATGGTACCTATATATTGGTATATATAAATTAATTATCACTCTCCGTGCCTCGGATAGCACGTTTAGCTGTTGGCCCCGGCTGTCAATTGTAGATCTTTGACAGTCGTTACGGCTAGTCAGAAGCCCGAAAGTCTGACAACCAGTCTTACCAAGGGGTATTGTGTAACCCTGTATTTGGGCTGTGGAGGTCTGATAAGCCGTCGCTCCATGTAAAACACTGGTATTCAGCTGCATCCGATAAGGCTGGAAGCCGACCCCAACATATGTAGTTGGGAAAAGGCTATGCAGATGGTATATATAGATACTATTATGTTGTAGTTAATATAGTTTGTAGTTTCATTCTAAGCGAGTAGAAACCAAATCGGGCCATCACTAGTAGACCGTTCCCCAGCCATTTTGAGTTCACAAGTATAATTATTTTAATGGAAGGAACAACAATCTAATAGCAGTTGATTACTCTTAGATCAGCTTACCTCAGTTTCATAGGAATAGCTTTTATTCCTAATTACTAGCTCGAGTATCTGAGCTTAGTTAAAACAGAAGCTTGTTTGATTATCCCTTATAGATTAATTGAGTTTCGAATTTTGGGAAAGGAATGATTGGACAAAATTATTTATGCTATAATTATTTAATAAGAAAATTTGAAAAAACAACTGATACGGATGGGATCCCATCCGTATCAGTTGTTTTTTCAAATTTTCTTATTAAATAATTATATTTAATAAGCTATCATGTGCTATAACATGTAAAAAATTCACAAAAAATATTATTTATGCTTTTAGCTTTTAGGTAGAGCCATGTGTGATCGGCTCGACTGGGGTAGTACCACCCTCACAGAATATTGACGTTAAATACCATTATTCGTACTGTTGTGTTTCGTAAATATATTATAACTTTTATAGCAGATCCGACATATAAGTAGTTATTACAACAAGTCGTATATCCATAAGTCCAGAATCGATATAGCCTAGTGGCCGTTGATTGCCAAGTCATAGGTCTCAGGTTCAAACCCAAGGCAATTGTGACTTTTTGCTAGTTATCGTATTATAAATTAATTATCACTTATTCCGTGCCTCGGAAAGAACGTTAAGCCGTCGGCCCTGTGCCCGATTTCTCTCCAGTCATGTCGGATTGCCGATAGGACTATGAGAGTGAGGGAATAGAGAGTGCGCCTGTGTTTGCGCACACACTTATCCTGCGAAGTTAGCTAATCTCCATTGAGATTGGCTGCTGTGACTGAATTTCGGTCAGGAGGACAATAAATTATTATTACTATTGTATTAATAATGGTCCAATCAGTGCTAGAAGTACCGTTCAACCGTATTTTTTTTTATAAATTTAGCTATCTGCACTTCTTCTCTATAAAAACTTTTACTATGCCAAGTTTCATACTCCTCCGTGCGTGCAATATTTTAAAAAAGAGATGAGATCATGTATTAGGTAATATAATATAGATTCCGATATTCTCGCAGACGGACTCACGGACTCAGCTAGTATCAAATTATGCAATGTGACTGAAATATATCATGTATGTATGTATGTGCTGTATGGCTATAAAATATAATTGAACATGCAAGAACATTTCATTTTCACCGTGGATAATGTTATTTTTCCGTCAACATCTGTCATGTTTATGATTTAAGGCCGCCAGACATGATGAAAATACTATAATATTTTATATTATGATTAAATATCGTAACTTATTCTACCAAAATCTTCTCATATATTATCTTTGTCTTGTATTTCTTTATTTAAATGTATGGCTGGCGATTTGTGGTGAAATATAGTGTTTTTGCTTTCACATCGCAGGTCTGCTGGCAGAATTCTTAGATGGAATAAGCAGTAGGTACTTATTGTACTATCGCGGACACGAACGGTGCACCACTTTGCGATCAAAATGCTTTGAACGATGCTACGTGTGTAAGGGCACGGCTAGCGCTACTTTCGGACGGGTGCAAGCGATTCTAACCAGAGTGGTGCACCGGCTTTGTCCACGATAGTACATTATTTAAATTATCACGTTGTCTAACCATTGATTTTTGCGTGTACTATAAAGTGTAGGCTATAATGACCCGACGTTAATAGTTGTCGTACCACCTACGTGTCACACAATAATACTACTTCTACTACAATAATAACAGGAAGAATAAACGGGACCATTAAATTACATGCGAACGAAGTCACGGTCAACAACTAGTACATAATATAACATCGACTCACGCCTGTATTCCCCAGAGAGGGTAGCCAGAGGTGTACCTATGCAGTAGACCCACGTTTTGCCATCTATGTTATTTAATAAGTCCGTGGCGAGCCTATTGACATTAACGGGGCACCAATTCCAGACACCGTGCTGCTACTGAGAATTTCCTAATGGAAAAACCCAACAACACTTTGTCTGACCCGGGAATCGAACCTAGGACCTCGTGCCCAACAATCGTGCTTGCTATCACTAGACCAACGAGGCAGTCGAGGCAGTTTTCGCATAGATTATAAAATTTAACATAAAATGGAACTGAACTATTACCTATAACAATATTAATACACTAGACTCACAAGGCAGTAGGTTAAATAAATAACAAGAAATAGTCTAAGATACATAATCTTCTAATATTATTATATTATATTCGTCGTGTAGGCTTTATTCAAATGTATGGTTGGCGATATTGTGAAATATAGTCTAAGATAATATAAATTATTTCTATCATATGTGTAGCGGCCTTTATAGTCTTAGTTTGTGTCAGCGTTCTATTTTATTTATGTTTTAAATTTGTCACACTTACTTTTTTTTCATCATTTTAAAAATTGTAAAGCATGATTTTTCATAGAGCATTTTTGACGCACTGGAATAATTTTATCATTATATTATTATGCGCAAGTCTCTTTGTTGGATTGTCCTTCAGTAACGGAGCAACGGATCAACGTCATTCTTTGTAAATGGATAGTTCATGGCCGGAAATGATTCCATAAAGTTTTAAAAACGGCAGCAAATGAACATAGTTTTCTTTAAAAAGAGAGAAAGTATACGTTAAACAAAAGAATTAAGAAAAGAATACACAACTACATTATTATGATGATTCAACGTACGACATACATACAACAACAAAGATAATTACTACTATATAATTATTATGTTTAAATAACCGTTTTTAAACAAAATGTATACCTTCATGGCTATTTATTATAAATACTTTAGTGCCTCTTCGCGCTATCTGCTATCTCACTCGCACATTGTATTTATGTATAAAATCAATAAAAATCGAATTATTATCTTTATATTACAGAGATTATCTTCCTACAAAAAAGTTACGTAAAATATAATTTTACGTCACCGATGTGATCTAAGTTTTCTGATTCTGGTTAAGAGAAAAAAAAAGCCCAGACATCTTTTATAACCCTGTATTTATATACAGGATAGGTATAACAAATTAAACGCAAGACCTCAAGTAAAGGGACTTAGCCCATGAATTGTTATCTATTTGTATTAAAACCCCATTTTTTGGAAATACAGAAACTAAAAATTTTAGTTTATTGGGTTGAGTTACCTCAAAAGCCGTCTCGCGTCTAATTTACTTTAATTTGTATATTTCTTTGTCTGAACCAGAATCAGACTACTGAGAATACAGCAAAAAATGCATTACGATGATCTAAGATTCTTTCAGTAGACTATCATTACATCACTCGTTTGATTATTTATCCTCTTTATATAATACAATAAAAAAAAGAAAATAAAAATACCAATAATAAAATATATATACGCTCATTCTCTTGTGTTTCACAAAAGAAAGAACGTACGGAATTGAACTATCGTGCAACGCCATCCAACATCCAGAATACACTAAGGCATTTTTTAATTTAAATGATTTGCTCGGAATCGGAACGAATGCACGTGAAGAACCGTGAAATCCAAGCAATTACCTACGTCTTTGTAGATGATTTGCCACAGAATCTCGCATTCGACAATTTGTAAACCTCTCAAAATGCACTGCGTGTGTGCCGTAATAATTTCTCTTATTATTAAAAACAGTGGTGCGGAAATAATTCGTTTAAACGACATAAAGTTTCAAGTGAACGGTGCTCCGGCTGTGACACAAAATAATAATGTCAGTGTAACAACGCCAGAAAGTGTTCCTGTCCATAAAGTTGAAGATAAGAAAAATGATACGGAAAATGTTGTGAATCGGAAAACGACCATTACAAATAACATAACTATTACAGAAGTTACAAATAATACTTTACAGCAAAACAAAGAATTTGATCCAACTACAGAACCTATAAGCCCAAAAGAACAAAAAGATGACATTGTGGTAAAGAAAGCAGTTACAATTGATAAACCACTTTTCAAAATTGTCGTATTAAAAGAAAAAGATAAAGAACTAACTACAGAATTACCAACTATAAAAGAAATTACGGATAATCACATTGAAACGAGAAGATCTGCTGACGAGGGGGAAGCTAGAAGAACTCCTAGTTTCAGTGTGTATGTGCCTATAAATGAAGATTCATATCCAGTTCTAGATGGCGACATGCTTGGTAAAGGTATAGAAAGAAGTGGATTGCCACTCATAGGTGCTAACGGAAATGTTTTAAGGTTTTTTATTTAATCATTAAAATAATATAAGTACTAATATATCTTTTTAAATTGAAGTTATTATTTTGGATATAAGATTATTCAATGTTATGTTTTTTGGTGTTGTTTTTGTTTTTTATTTTTGTTCATTCTATTTTTATGAGTATGATAGCGACATACAAAATATATAACTCAATGGTTACATTACGATTTGCAAGCGTCTAGTACCTAAGGGTTAATTATTAAATAATGATACCTTTTTTTTAATATTCTGTAGTCTGTAGAGTGTAACTATAATTATGATTCTCGTTTACTAGTAAAATATAAATTAAAAATTACATTCTTCGCAAATAGCGTCCTTAATAGTGTCTTTAATACTCTTTTTCATATTGAAGTTGTTTTATTCCACTGCTTGAATTCTCCATTCAAGTTGACATAACCTATTTTGCAGTGCATTTAAGTTACCCCAGCTGTTTCTTTTTATCTTTATTAACCACCTTATCCGCAAATCTACCTTGAAGCTCCATATCCTATCAAATTATTTCAAAATTTAACATCCGAAGAGCTAGAAAATAAACGTTAGCCATCAACCAAAATCCTACAGTCGAGTTCACCAAACAGTAGACGTGCCAGGTTTTGGACATATTCCAATATCGAAATGTATCTAGCTTTGTTTTGTTAAACTGAAGCCAATTTGGAATACTGCACGAATAAGCCACTGGGAGAAATTCCTGTCTCTTTCCTGACGTGAAATAAATGTTTGAAGATTGCTCGCTGGGTCGCAGCGTGAGAGGAAAGGTAAATATGTTTGGTTTGAATTCTACCGGCAGTTTTGGAGGTGGTCCAAAGTGTGATTTGGATTTTACACTTCAGCGAGTAGTGCCCGTTTTCGCGGATGACTCTCTAAGGTATTTTGAACGAAATGGGAAATTGTTTTCAAATGATGTCCAAATATCTATTGAAATAAATGCAGCGAAGCAATAAAATAATCTCGATATAATAACTTTAGCTTTCAATACATATAATAGATTTACAGTTGTGTCAAATTATACATAAGACATTAATGAACTTCGATCGGATGGTGATAAACTTTTATTTTCAAAAATGCATACTTTCATAGCAACCTGTTTTGTTACTAATATACAAGGCAAACTTGCATTTTAAAACAGAGGAAAAATAATGCTAGCAGATACAAGGCAATGTTTAAAAAATGCTGGCATCTTTGTTACGTTTAAAAGAGTCAAGTATAAACTAGTATTTTGGTCGTAAGTTGCTTCGAGCAGATGATCTGACAGTTTTCATAATTTTTTTCGGCCTCCGGGCCCCAGTAACTCAACCCTAAAAGGCTCAAAGATATATACAATTTGACGCCATATGTTTCCTTAGAATTTTCTCCATTGATGCATCGCTGAACCCAAATGCCGCGAGTATAACGCGACTAACCTTTTTGAAGGATAAAATTTATGATACATATAATGTATAAAATAAATGATTTTGAATTTGAATTTGATAATCTAAAGTTAGTTCAGTTGATCAGTAAATAAATCATTTATAACCATCTAGAAAAACAGATTTTTTTTTCAATTATAAATTATTTATTATTTATAATTATTACTTCATTACAATTGACATTCCTGAGCATGGTGTGCAAATCACTAAGATTAGTCACAGTGTGGTTGGAAAATTGTTAGCGTAAATAAAGAAAATCGTTGAGATTTCTTATTATATTAGCTTTTCCCCAGCTTCACTACCGTGGCGTGATTTTTCCGGGATAAAAAGTATCAAATGTCACTTTCCCACATATAAGCTATCTCTATGCAAAAAATCACGTCGATCCGTTGCTCCGTTGCTCCGTTGCTGCGTGAAAAAAGGACAAACACTTTTTCGCATTGATGAAGAGTAGTTGATAGTGTTAATTCAAGATTCAATATTTAATTTGTAAAGCTTAGGCAAAAAGGTTTGTAGTCGTTACAATAATAACATGGCGGGCATTCCTATGTTGTGCCGCGAGGCATACAAATCACAGACATACAAAATCCGTTAAACAATGCAAAACGGTATCAAGATTATAAAGTGAATGTCAAGTTTTTATTGTATAATGTCCATTGTATTACATATTATTACAACTATGATTGCACACACTAAATTAATAATAAAAATGTCCTCCGAATTGAATTTCAGTCACAGCAGCCAATCTCAACGGTGATTACCCAACTACGCAGGAGATATTATAGTGCGCAAGTGTATGCGCAAAACAAGTGCTCTATTCCCTCACTCTCATAAGAAAGTTTGTTCACCTTCTTTCACACAGCAACGGAGCAACCCGAGCAACGGATCGACACGATTTTTTGCACAGCGCGACAGCGTGACACAGGGCATTTTTTATCCCAGGAAAAATTACAACCACGAGTACAAACTCTAGGCTATAAGTTACTTAACTTAACTTGTTTTAAATTATGTTTGAGGAAAATGCAATTTTCATAAACATGTTTAGCTATAGTCGTTGTTACGTAGCGTGGTTAAGTTACTATTATGCAATCTGTGGTCATATTATTATGCCAATACAAAACGTGCTTAAACTTCTTGTGTGAATATTGCAATATTATAAAGCATTTAAGCGTGAAGCGTGTTTAGACTTTAGTTTTTAATGCCAAAATAAATGCTTCTTTCTTTCTTTTGTAGAAGCGGAAGTCAAGTTATTTTTTTAATTCCGCGACAGTATGGAAACAAATGGCCAGTACTGTTTAACTTTGAATGTGATTAATGTGTAAGTCATTAGTTTTGCTAGACTCCAAAAGTTGGTAATGGTGCGAAACTTTAAGTCAGTTCCCAAGTCGGCCAGTGATACTGAGTTATGATTGGGAATTAATCTGAAATTGCTATTAAGTACAAGATAGTCTACAACTAATCGGAATGTACAGGATGGCGATGACCGTATAGCATTGACATACGTGAAAGAGCCCACGATATATTATCCGATTTAATAAAAAAATTTTAGCACGTGACAGAGCGCGTGACGAACTTGGAAACTTTTTTTTATTAATAAAAATATGAAAATAGTTTGGCCGGGGTCGACAAACGGTCCTGCGCGGCTAGTAGGTATAAACGGCACGAACGGGCGACACGTGTTATAGTATAAGCAAATTTTACACACTATAAATAAATTAAAATAATTATGTTTTTTTTGACTAACCTATTCAGTTTTGATTAAAACTGTAGAATAAACGTAGTTAAGGATCATTATACGAAGTTAATAGGCTAAGTAATTAAATTTCAGTTATTTTTTAAATTTTCCATGATTACGTACTTAATTCTTATAATTTAAATGTTGCCCCACACTAAACTTTCTCCTATATCACAAGAATGATTTACAGACATATAATATCACAATGCACAAAAATCTAGACTGCAACAAATATCTGTGGATCACACAAAATATTCGTCCCGTGAGAGAATCGATTCCACGATATCCAGTGAAAAGGCGAATGGTTTAACCGCTAAACCAATAATAACGTCAAGTTGTTTTCCAACAGAAAAAACCTAAATCATCCTTTATAAAGCATAACATATAAGAAACAGCTCACGTAGCTGCACAAATCATTAACTACAGTTAATAAAGTTAGTTCAAATATCCGCTAAGAACTACTCATACCAAACTAACAAAGTTGGAAGCCAACCATTGGTCTTATTAGAATATGGTAATGCGCCGGAGATGAGATAAGTTTGCCAACTTTCACCCAGTTGGTGATTGGCGATATTGGCCCACCTTCACTTTGATTATTGAGTTGAAAAGCACAGTTTGAAAAGGCAAAGTTTGCAGATAAAATTCTTTTGAACGTTGCTGTTTTAACGTTTAGAAAGAACATGTTAGATCGTTAGAATCAAAACGAATGTTAATGGTAAATTGGTCAGAAGATAATGAACAAGAACTTAGACCGGAACGAATATTTAGATTATTCAGAATCAAATTAGGAACACCTAAACACAGTATAATAAACATACAGTATGGAAACTACAAACGGTCGAAACGGCACACTCACACAAACATGCGTAATATTGCGTAACGACGAGGCTCCTAAGTTTGCTCGCGCGGGTACCGAGTCGCGGTACTCATATTATCATAGCAGTATCAACGACTCTTCGTTGCGTATGTTTGTACGTAGTTTACGTACTGTATGTTTATTATAAAAAAATAAATAAAATTCATTTAATTCAGATAATATCCATAGGTATTGATTAATTATTTTCTTAAATACATTTAAAACACATAATCATAACAATTGAATTAAGGTTAATTAATATTAAATATATTAAAATTAAAATACAATTATTTAAATTTAAATTATTATACTATGACCTAAAGGAGGAGAGAATCGTCTAACCACTACGCCAATTGTGATAAATCGTAATTAATTGTTTCTCTACTTCTATTATTTATACCATGTTATTTTTTCTGTCTTTTTTTTAAGTGTTCTATTTAATTTTCGTCACATTTCCATTGCTGTTTTAAGAAGGTGATAAAAGAATTCACTTCCTCTTTCTCTGTACACGTAGTACGCTCTAGTATACGCATAAATAACAGAAATAATTCTGCAGCCAAAATTGTATCCTCACGAGAGTAATGTTCGACGGTACGGACACGAAATTTTGCATACACGTTTAATTAACCGACGAAAAAAACGGAGGAGGTTATTTTGATCATCATCATAGACATAGTTAAACTTGGCTTTATCTAACTTTAAATTATAGCATAGTATTTTTACAATAGATGACAAGCAAAATGACAAATACTGTTTCGTGACCACAAACAAGATCAAGAAGTTCACATCATTCACCCTGCCGTTCTTTTAAGACGTGACGTAGTCTTGAAGGTAAGTCGGAGGTCGATGCAGTCGAGCAGAACGACGGGGCTGGACGTCTTCCACCTGTAAACCGGGAGACGGATCTTGTTCAGGAGATCGAGCTTCCTCTGTGTCAGGCGTCAGATACTCATCATCAGATGGAATGTCTTCAGTAACTGGAATTGGTGCCAGACGTCCGTTACTCACGCCTGTATTCCCCAGAGAAGGTAGGCAGAGGTGTATGCAGTACACCCACGTTTTGCCGGCTATATATATTTTAAGTCCCATGTAATGAGAGCGAGCCTATTGCCAATAACCGGGCACAATTCCAGACACCGTGCTGCTACTGAGAAATTCCTAATGGAAAAACCCCAATAACAGCCGGGGAACGAACCCAGGACCTCGTGATCAACAGTCGCGCTCGCTACCTCTATTAGACCAAGGTGGCAGTCAGTTTAAAT
The DNA here is from genome assembly GCA_936450705.2 of Protodeltote pygarga. Taxonomy (NCBI): domain Eukaryota; kingdom Metazoa; phylum Arthropoda; class Insecta; order Lepidoptera; family Noctuidae; genus Protodeltote; species Protodeltote pygarga. Next base: position 13,299,479 of record OW388261.2, read on the forward strand.
TTGATATTCAATAAAAGCTTTTTTCCATTACAAAACTTTCTTTATAACTTATTTGATATAGATTTGTTTAAATAGTAATTGAATAGTGCATAAAACTAATAGGTAAACTTATTACTTAAATCATCACAACACAATTATTCCCTTTCATCTAATTACCAGTACAAGACAGATAACGTACTTAGCCCCGAAGAGGCGTAACTTAGGTATCATTACACTGAACATTTGGAGGCCTGCCAGACATGCAGGCTGCTGCCAAATGGAACGATACGCGGGTTATGTTATTTTGCAACGTTTTTATCTAAGTAATTGTTGTGCTTCGCCGAAAATTTTTTTGTTTCAATGTCAGTTTGCCGGCTTTTAGCCTGGTCTATAGCGGTCATTCCCGCTCGGTAACACTCCCGTCGTTCTCACTGTTGACGAGTGGGATTTTTTAAGGTGTTGATGATCCTTCCCGCTTGTTCACACACCTCGTGACATTAGTACAAGAGTCAAGACCTAGAAAATTGATTTTAACTTGACTTTCAAAAGAAAGAAAGGGGAGGTTATGTTGCTGCCATGTTTTAGAATCGCTTTTATCGAAGTATGCGTTATACTAGGATCTCAGCACTGATAGCCTAGTACTATGACCGTCGACTGACAAGTCAGGTCTCCAGTTCGATCCCAAGGCGCGCACCCTCTGACTTTTCGTAAGTTATGTGCGTTTTATAAATTAACTATCAGTTGCTAAAACGGTGAGGGAATCGTGATGAAACCAGCACACCTGAGAGATTTTTTCAATGGTGTGTAAAGCCATGTCAGAGGCCTACGGGCGGTTTAAACACTGACACCAGGTTGTTCATCAACCATACGATAAGAAGAAGAAAGTGCCTTCTTGGAGCACTGAGTCGGGTAGGTAATGTATTCCTATAGATATAATGGCACATTTTACCATGCTTGCTGACGCGACGGAGTAGGCTATTATAGCAGTAGATATTAGAAATTTTCTACTGAGTGAAGTATCTGTTACGTAGTAACTATTTAGTAATATGTGGCAGGGACGACGCTCAAACCTGGCGATAACGAATAGAAAAGAAATGCAATTTATGAAAAATCAGAAATGCGTCCCTTCTGTACGATTTGGGACCATTCAGCGGCCTACCACTTAAGCTTTCGCCGCGCAAATTTCTGTAAAGCTATTGTGTATAACTGTTATACACTTAATATGACCCCAGAATGAGTAGGGTTAACGCATTCAATAGGTCGCTTGTCTATTATGAGGCTGACGTGCGAAGGTCTGATCGACCGGAATAACAATAGGAATTGTGTCTGCATATTGACTGCAGGGTTATTTTTATTGTGCAAAAGACGTTTTCGGCCTTGCTGGTAAGTGTTATTGTGGTTTACAGAATACTCGTTTCTTTGTGATGTCTTTTCCTTTCGATTTGAGGATCCCCATAATTGTAATTGGAAATAAGTATATGCCGTGTGGTTTTCCTAAGAATAAAATCACCCCTACTACTCCCGCGGGTGTCGTAAGAAGCGACAAAGATCTGGAGGATAGGCAACAGCATTCTGTGTAACAGAAATCATCTGCTGCTGCGATTGCTTACTTGCTTGCCCAGCGTGTCGATTATCGGTAAATCCCTTCACAAAATGCGCACAAAAGTGGCGCGTATTGAGAGTTCTATGTTCAGCAATGGTTTAATACAGGCTGATGATGACATGCCGAAGAGAATTTTAGTTTTCAGCTATGCGCTTGTGGAAACTTAAATGTTTGGTTTGAGCAGAGGGAATATCTATCAGATAAGGGTGTTAACCAGCCGGACAATCCTAGAACCCGGTGGAATGAGAACCTAAAACTTAAGTCATGGATTCGGTACATGATTCTAGACTCCATAGCGTTGAAAATTTTCATCGGTTTTTTATGTGTTGCTATTTTTGTGTGTGACGCGAGCGCGATTATAGGTTTACAGCGCGATATTAGCGAAACCGCTGATTTCTGCACTTTTTAATTAATTTGCATTACAATTTCAAGTGAAAATAATTAAATCATTATTTTTTATAATTATTGAATAAGAAATCCCTTCGAATCCCACTCGTATCAGTTGTTTTTTTTTTAAATTATATTTTTAATAATCTGCTATTGTTAATGTGTGAAAACGTGTATAAAAATACACAATATTTATTATTGTTGTATTCGAAATTGCAACGATAGATATTGATAATTAATCTAGCAATAATGTCAAACCCAACAGAAAAAAGCGAAAAAACTGACCAAAAAATTCAGCGTTGAGTCACATCAGTCTACAATCATGGGTAAATCCATGGTTACTTACTGACCATTTCTTTTATTTCACACCAATATTTTCTAAGAAGGTCTGCTACCCCGGTCGAGCCGACCCATCCTTATCGATAGCCCAACACTAAATAAAAGGTATGTTATTATAGCTGCATGAACTCAATACACACTCAATAAGGTTCCACGTCCCACGTGGCCACAAATTTTCGGACAAAACACATTTATCTTCCCAACATCAATTTTTCACGTCATAACATATTCAAGACCTTTTTTTTCTTAGCGGCAATTGATGGCAAGCCGAAAGATAAATATTTACGTGTCTAAAGGAGAATAAAGGAATATACACTGGTTTAGAGTGATGGCTGAAAGAGTATCTATTGACAGACAAATGTCGACGACATGATTAGAGGAGTAAGAGCAGATTAAGAGATTCCTCGAGCGCATTCCGCGATGAAAACAAACGATTAATTTAAATATCGCTCAATTATAATAAATATTTGTTGCGACAATCGCTGGAGTAAGCGTGTTCTGGAGTGGAGACCGCGTATGGGAAAGCGTAGTGTGGAGCGCCCGCTCACGAAGTGGAACGACGACCTACGAAAAGTGATTGGTAGCGGCTAGATGCTGGTAGTCGAAGATCGGGCTAAGTGTAACAAAAGAACCTATGTTTAACAAATAAATTATTTTGAATTTTGAATTTTGAGTGGCGCGCATTGGGAAAGATCTATGTTCAGCAGTGGACTAATACAGGCTGAATGATGATGATGATGATGAATAAATGAAAGTCGTGGACTGGTAGGACATTGTTTACGGACCCGCTTTGCGAGCAAGGGTGGGTGTATGTTATCGAAGGCCTGTACCTCTGACTTTTTGTAAGTTACATGCGTATTATAAATTAATAATCACTCGCTCCGTGCCTCGGAAAGCACGTAACGCCTTTGGTCCTGCGCCTGAACTCTCTCTGGTCGGGTCAGATTGCCGTCCTATCGGACAAAGAGAGTGAAGGAATAGAGATCATCAATCACACACTTGTGCACTATAATATTGCTTACATCGCTGGCTTATATCCATTGAAATTCCGTCAGGATTACATTATTATTATTTCTATCAGTAAAATCACATATAGGTAATACCTTAAGTCAGGGCTTCCCAAAGTTATTTTTACTGTGATGCCCTTGAGAGCTTACCATTTCTTTGCGACTCTCTCTGCCCAAAAAGTACCTACTAGTGTGCAGCTCTAGCCTAGTAAGAAGTTACGAAAAAAACTGCAAATAACTTTTTTTTTGTGAAATTTTTACACGTTTTAGCACATATTAGCTTATTAAATATAAATATTTAATAAGAAATTTGAAAAAACGACTGATACGGATGGGATTCGGACCCACGATCTTCGGCGTACCGTGCTCAGCGGTTAAAGCGTCGGCACGGTACTAGGTATTTACGGTACGGTAACCTTTTTACTTGAAACTAAAATCAGAATGCGCGCGGCGCTTACAAGAGTCGGTCGTATCGTTAAAAGATAGGTAATCTGTGTGAATCGCTTCGACGCCCTTGGGGTACCACGGAGCCCTAGTGCGTCGCGGCGCACAGTTTGGAAGCCCTGCCTTAGGTAATATATTCTACGTAAGTAGTTATTCCATTCAGAATAATTCTCTCTTCGCTATGAAATATTCATAATGGTGTCACCGCATAACAGATTAGTTTCCCTTGTCTAAGTGATTCCTCTCGAATATTGTTTCTTGAGATTTCGTCAAGGGTTACATAAGCAAGTGGAGTGAGAATATATGTTTTGATATATTCTATTTTAGGTATATATTTACGTTTTAAACTACACTACTACTACTACACTAATGTGTCATGGTGGTGCATTGGTTATGGACCTGGTTTGCAAGCGCATGAGTGTGGGTCCGAATCTGGCACCAATGTAACTTTATCAATGTCATATCATCATCTGCCTAGCCCTTTCCCAACTATGTTGGGGTCGGCTTCTAGTCTTACCGGATGCAGTCAATTGTAGATCTTTGACAGTCATTAGGGTAGTCAGAAGCCCGAAAGTCTGACAACCAGTCTTACCAAGGGGTATCATGTAACCCAGTATCTGGGCTGTGGAGGTCTGATAGGCAGTGGCTCCATGTAAAACACTGTTATTCAGCTGCATCCGGTAAGACTGGAAGCCGACCCCAACATAGTAGGGAAAAGGCTAAGCAGATGATGATTAATTTCTAGGAACAACAAAACACAAATAACTACTGCGTAACTAAACCAGTAGGTAAACAGTACATCACAATCAATTAGTTACAGCGGCCCTAACCAACAAATACATGTACATGTACAATGTACATGTACATACGTAAACAACCCATGTCAAGTCTGCCTGCGAGACATGCCCAAATAATTCACCCAACTAATGGACAAATTAAATTAAAAGGATCGAGACTCATTAATAATTATAGTCGGTCACTGTTGGACTATCTATCTTTGTCCTCTATTTAGGGTCCTCCATATTAAACCAGGTATTAAGGCGCCTCTTACAGTTAATCCGCTATATAAAAACAATGAATATAGTTATGAAAAATCGAACTACACCATATGAAGGAGAACAACATTACTAAGTTTCAGAAAAAAATTCAGCTTGATCAAAATATTTTTTCAATTAAAAAAATAGCTTTAAGTGAATTTTTATTTTATTCCATTTATATGCATGAAAACATGTGACGGACAGTGGGTTGGCGATTGCAGTAGCAGATAGTTGCTATTACACCGTAGGATGCTGCTGCCCATCCTCCAGCTTTTTCTCTTTGTCGCTTTTTACGACACCCGCGGGACGAGTAGAGGTGGTTCTATTCTTAGGCCGGAAACCACACAGCTAACGACCACACGCTTGCGATAGCTAGTAACAAACACGTGCAAAAACGTGTGACCAACACACATTCAGATACCGCGTTATTATTTATGGCCCAAATATGACATATGGCTGAGTTCGTGTTCGCATTTAAAGTCGATAGCAAATTTATTAGTAAAGCTTTTAAGCCTAATTGTCAATTCAGACTAATAAAGAACGATATTTAATGGTTTTTCATTGCGTTGGTATTTGGGCCCAAATATTGAGTGCTCTCTCCATATTTTTAAAGAGGTAAAAGAACCGTGCCGTGTGGTTTCCAACCTAAGAATAGAACCACCCCAACTCATCCCGCGGGTGTCGTAAGAAGCGACAAAGGAACAATCCAGAGGATGGGCAGCAGCATCCTTCTGTGTAACAGTAATCATCTGCTATTGCGATCGCCAATCAAGCGGCCCAGCGTGGAAATACCTCCAATCTTCTTATCGTATGGATGAACAACCTGGTGTCAGAGTTTAAACCACCCGTAGGCCTCTGACATGGCTTTCCACCATTAAAAAATCTTTCAGGTGTGCTGGTTTCATCATGATGTTTTCTTTTACCGTTTTAGGAACTGATAATTAATTTATTTTACGCACATAACTTACGAAAAGTCAGAGGTGCGCACCTTGGGATCGAACTCGAGATCTCTGACTTGTCAGTCGACGGTCATAGCACTAGGCTATGCTGTAATAGCTCCAATGAGCGCACAATAGTGGCGCGCATTGGGAGAAGTCTATGTTCAGCAGTGAACCTATACAGGCTGATAATGATGATGCGAACAATTAAGTTCGATTTTTTTTTGAAAGAATATGAATGTTGTAGAAGAATATTTAAACTCCCTTCATCTCTAAACAAAGCAGCATAATAAAACAGAGTATTTTATTTAAAGTTTAGCTAAACAATACTTCCCGAAAAATTACTCAAACATCTCTGCCCACATTCATAGAAACGTAAGCTTGGTAAACAACGGGTCTTTCAGCGGGAACCTAAAACACGGCGCTCGTGAAAGGGCAAGCCGACTGAAAATGCCAAGGCAAAGCGTGGGATGTTACTTACGCCCTATTGGTACTGAATAGAGGTTATGTATCTGCGGTACCAGAGAGAATAGTCTACTGTGTTTGGTATCATTATTTATCTATTATACACTTTATTGTATACCAAATAAAAACATAACAGTACATGTAACAACTCATACTTTGGTACAATGGGCGGCTTTATTGCACAGCGATCTCTTCCAAGCAACCTTCCCATCCATACATCCTCTCAAAGTTTCACATTTACTTACAAACAATGATTTAAATTGACATTGACATAAACGTCACTCAAGTGTATTGTAATCTCTGTATATAAGAAACAGAATAAAAAATATATTTTACAGACATAGCCTGTATGTCTGTACCGCCTCTGTTTGCTTGTTGTGTGGTGGCCTCAGGTTCAAATCCAAGGCGCGCGCACCTCTGACTTTTCGTAAGTTATGTACTTATTTTACATTAATGATCACTTACTCCGAACCTCGGAAAGCACGTACCTAAAGCAGACCGAAGCAGGTACAGTATTGTCTTGCGTGGTGAACGAGGCAGGGAAAATATTGTTTGGTGTAATGAACGAGGCAGGTACAATATTGTCTTGCGTGGTGAACGAGGCAGGTAAAATATTGTTTGCTGTAATAAACGAGGCAGGTACAATATTGTCTTGCGTGGTGAACGAGGCAGGTAAAATATTATTTGCTGTAATAAACGAGGCAGGTACAATATTGTCTTGCCCGATGAGCGAGGCAATAACAATATTTTTTTGTGTGATGAGCGAGGCAGTCACAATAACCGCCACTTCACTACTCTACATAGAACGGTCCACCCACAACGTAATTACATTGTGATATTTCTGGGTGGGCGACCCTAATTACTGAACAGTAATTTACAAGGAATAACGAACAAAAATCGGTTTTCGATAACCGAAACATCCATTATTATCCTATTGTTAACCATAAAGCCATCTAATTGGGTTCATATAAAAAGAAAACATCTTTCATAGATACTATAACATGCTTTATTTTTTATCTATTTTTACCCGACTACAAAAAAAAGGAGGGTTATGATTTTAGCAGTCTATGTATGTATGTATGTATGTATGTATGTATGTATGTATGTATGTATGTAAGTTTGTTCATCTGTTCCCTCGTAGCACCTAAACTATTTGTTGTAATTCAATAAATAAGGTGTCTATCGATGCGTCTTAATGGTCTGCGGGTTATAGGATTTATGAAATTTCGTAAAATCAAATAAGGTGGATTTTAAAAACAAATTAGTCAGCTCGAAAAAAATAAAGTTAAGGTAAATTTATCGTGTTTGATATCAAATGGAAGGTCTTGATGAGCACATTCAGAATATGTATATATTATCTATATATTCTGGACCACTTCTTAGAATATCAGGCTTCTAACTACCCGTTACGACTATCATAAATATTTGTAATTATAACACTGCATACAATGTGAAAACGTCATAACAATAAATATTTACTAATTAAATTAAAGTTTCTACACATCACTGCCTATTAAATTATGATTATATGTTAAAATAATGTTAATTAAATTGAGATTTCTTTTTCGTAACTAGATGGCGTTGGTTTGCGGTTTTGTGAAAGTAAGTAACATAGAGTTAAAAATACCTCCTCAAAAATCCCGGAATCGTAAACATAACAATTAAATCCCGGGATTTTATTAATATGGACTGGACTTTGACCTATAGTTTTTATTAGAATTAATTTTGTATGTAAAATAAAACTCATTAATTTAACAGTTTTAGTACCGAACTACTTAAGTATTACATTATCTGTTACCGATGTCTAAAAACATAATAAAGACTTTTGATTATAATAATTTAGTTCGTATGTATTTAAAACGTAAAATTAATATTTTGGAGAATTTATTACATGTTTTAACACATGTTTGCTTATTAAATATAATAAAGTATTTAATAAGAAATTTGAAAAACAACTGATACGGAAGGGATTCGAACCCACGATCTCCAACGTACCGTGCCGACGCTCTAACCGCTGAGCCACCGTATCCCATCAAAATCAGTCGAAATTTCAAATCTCTTTCTACGCCTAGGGCGGGTGGTAATATCTATCGGTGCCTTCTAAAAACTGCAAAGTTTAGAACACTGAGTCGGATAATTAATGTATTCCGATCGATATTACCACACGCCTAAGGCGTAGAAAGAGATTTGAAATTTCGACTGATTCTGATGGGATACGGTAGCTTAGCGGTTAGAGCGTCGGCACGGTACACCGGAGATCGTGGATTCGAATCCCATCCGTATCAGTTGTTTTTTCAAATTTCTTATTAAATAATTATACGTAAAATTAATTTCTTATTTCCCGGGAATTAATTGTAATGTTTATGATTTCGGGATTTTAGAGCAGGTATTATCAACTCCATGTTACTTACTTCCTCGAACTTTAGGTAAATGTACTCTATCTATGATGATATCCCACAAAAAAAGGTTTCATGTGTACTTATACAGCTTGGCAAAAAAGAGTCTGAGGCGGTGACAGCTGGAACTAAAAATAAAAATCTTAAATAACTACGTTTGTGAGTACTAAAATAACATAAAAATGATTCATTTGATTATAATTAATGACAAAAATCTCGTCATAGAAATATGTAAGCACTTAATAACTTGTAATTTTGAATTGTAGTGTGAAAAGTGCGACAGCGGCGCCCCCAATTTTTCCAGACTCTTTTTTGCCAAGCTGTACTTCTTACTACTTTTCATGTATACTTCTAAGAAATATATGAGGCCATGTTTTAATAGCTCGAAGTCGCGGACGACACCTTTGAAATAAATTTAATTTAAAAAATACATGACATTGACTAAAGGTTTGAACCGAAGTTGACAGTTAAAGAAATCTACCTATTTAAGAACTACCACATTCTAAAAAATTGTGATTAAAATGAATTTTATTGGTTTCTTTACCACTAAAAATCATTGAAAAAAAATATAGTATAAAAACTAAAACCCGACTACTTAAAATCTAAAAACAAGCTTCTTAGATTTTAAATAAAATTCTGTAGTCGGAGGCCTTAATGTATTATAGGTAAATAGGTACTAGATAATCTTCCAAGGGTAAATACTTTGTAATTTGGTGGCCTCCGACTACAGAATTTTATTTAAAATCTAAGAAGCTTGTTTTTACCCGACTACAAAAAAAAGGAGGGTTATGATTTTAGCAGTCTATGTATGTATGTATGTATGTATGTATGTATGTATGTATGTAAGTTTGTTCATCTGTTCCCTCCTAGCTCCTAAACTATTTGTTGTAATGCAATAAATAAGGTGTCTATCGATGCGTCTTAATGGTCTGCGGGTTATAGGATTTATGAAATTTCGTAAAATCAAATAAGGTGGATTTTAAAAACAAATTAGTCAGCTCGAAAAAAATAAAGTTAAGGTAAATTTATCGTGTTTGATATCAAATGGAAGGTCTTGATGAGCACATTCAGAATATGTATATATTATCTATATATTCTGGACCACTTCTTAGAATATCAGGCTTCTAACTACCCGTTACGACTATCATAAATATATGTGATTATAACACTGCATACAATGTGAAAACGTGATAACAATAAATATTTACTAATTAAATTAAAGTTTCTACACATCACTGCCTATTAAATTATGATTATATTTTAAAATAATGTTAATTAAATTGAGATTTCTTTTTCGTAACTAGATGGCGTTGGTTTGCGGTTTTGTGGAAGTAAGTAACATAGAGTTAAAAATACCTCCTCAAAAATCCCGGAATCGTAAACATAACAATTAAATCCCGGGATTTTATTAATATGGACTGGATTTTGACCTATAGTTTTTATTAGAATTAATTTTGTATGTAAAATAAAACTCATTAATTTAACAGTTTTAGTACCGAACTACTTAAGTATTACATTATCTGTTACCGATATCTAAAAACATAATAAAGACTTTTTATTGTAATAATTTAGTTCATATGTATTTAAAACGTTAAATTAATATTTTGGAGAATTTATTACATGTTTTAACACATGTTTGCTTATTAAATATAATAAATTATTTAATAAGAAATTTGAAAAACAACTGATACGGAAGGGATTCGAACCCACGATCTTCGACGTACCGTGCCGACGCTCTAACCACTGAGCCACCGTATCCCATCAAAATCAGTCGAAATTTCAAATCTCTTTCTACGCCTAGGGCGTGTGGTAATATCTATCGGTGCCTTCTAAAAACTGCAAAGTTTAGAACACTGAGTCGGATAATTAATGTATTCCGTTCGATATTACCACACGCCTAAGGCGTAGAAAGAGATTTGAAATTTCGACTGATTCTGATGGGATACGGTAGCTTAGCGGTTAGAGCGTCGGCAAGGTACACCGGAGATCGTGGATTCGAATCCCATCCGTATCAGTTGTTTTTTCAAATTTCTTATTAAATAATTATACGTAAAATTAATTTCTAATTTCCCGGGAATTAATTGTAATGTTTATGATTTCGGGATTTTAGAGCAGGTATTATCAACTCCATGTTACTTACTTCTTCGAACTTTAGGTAAATGTACTCTATCTATGATGATATCCCACAAAAAAGGTTTCATGTGTACTTATACAGCTTGGCAAAAAAGAGTCTGAGGCGGTGACAGCTGGAACTAAAAATAAAAATCTTAAATAACTACGTTTGTGAGTACTAAAATAACATAAAAATGATTCATTTGATTATAATTAATGACAAAAAACTCGTCATAGAAATATGTAAGCACTTAATAACTTGTAATTTGAATTGTAGTGTGAAAAGTGCGACAGCGGCGCCCCCAATTTTTCCAGACTCTTTTTTGCCAAGCTGTACTTCTTACTACTTTTCATGTATACTTCTAAGAAATATATGAGGCCATGTTTTAATAGCTCGAAGTCGCGGACGACACCTTTGATATAAATTTAATTTAAAAAATACATGACATTGACTAAAGGTTTGAACCGAAGTTGACAGTTAAAGAAATCTACCTATTTAAGAACTACCACATTCTAAAAAATTGTGATTAAAATGAATTTTATTGGTTTCTTTACCACTAAAAATCATTGAAAAAAAATATAGTATAAAAACTAAAACCCGACTACTTAAAATCTAAAAACAAGCTTCTTAGATTTGAAATAAAATTCTGTAGTCGGAGGCCTTAATGTATTATAGGTAAATAGGTACTTGATAATCTTCCAAGGGTAAATACTTTGTAATTTGGTGGCCTCCGACTACAGAATTTTATTTCAAATCTAAGAAGCTTGTTTTTAGATTTTAAGTAGTCGGGTTTTAGTTTTTATACTATATTTTTTTAGATTTTAAGTAGTCGGGTTTTAGTTTTTATACTATATTTTTTTATTGCATATACTAGCCTAGTAGTTTAACCGTTCACATTACATTAGTACATTTCGTAAGATGTGCGTTTTAGAAATTATTGTTATTATTATTTTTGTTTTAAATTAATTATCACTTACTCCGTGAATGTGCTCGTAAATGTGCCTGATCTCTTTCCGGTCGTGTCGGATTGCCGTCTCATCGAATAAGAGTGAGTGATATAATAATTGACATAGCATTGTACTTTTACTGCAATGTTAGACATGCTAGCATTTATCGCCTTTTGTACTCAGGTCAAGGGGTGGATATTCTATCAACTGAGATGGTTGAATGTAGAAGAGAATTTCCTGACCTGCTCACGCTCCACATAAGGCAATGTTGTTGACTTTAACACTCTATATTTTCTTATATACTCTAAGCATTCAGGTACATTCATTCAATATCCACCAATAAACATAAAGTTAAATAATAAATAAATAATTTTACCACCTCGAAAGCACTAACTGGTGCTCCCATCCTATTGCAACTCAATAAAAACGCGATACGTTAACACAATAACGTTGATTGAATTTCCATTCAGAGAAGTTCTGAATCAGTTTTCATTCGTAGCTTCACGCCAATTTTGCAGGGGATAAGCAGTGAGCTAGCGTGGTGATTAATGCTCAATCCTTCTTTGTATGAGAAGCGGCCTTTGCACTACAATGGGACAGTTACAGTTATAGTTTTTTAAGTAAGAACTGTAGTATGATTTATATTCTGCGATATTACCATGTTTCCTTACTCTTTGTTTTTTACAAGCATTTATTAAAAGTTCTAGTAACTTTTACGCTCAAGAAAAAATTGTTACAAGCGGAATTGAATTTGCGACCTACTGGGTAAAGTCCCCAGTCACTGTGATAACACGGACGGGGTTACGAATAGCTTAGTGGCAGAGCTACTCGCTTTACCCAAAGGTTTTTATTCGTAACGATTTTTTCTTTACCTATACAAAATTTCGAACTTTAATAAACGACAAATATTGGTTCCAGTTATTATGAGAGTGAATAGAGAGTACACCAATTTTTGGGCACACTTTGTGCAAAATACAAATAGGCTAGTTACCTAGTAGGCTAATCTCGTTAACATTGGTCGCTGTGCCCGAAATTTGATTCTGAGGATATTATTATTCTATACAAAAGAAATTTGCGGGTTAATATTGAGTATACTTATATTATATTTATTACAATATTCCGAACCAATCACAAACCCAATCGTATCGTCAAATATAATACGAAATGATTCAGATATGTTCTGTATGGAGAAGGGACGCCCTGCGGCAATGCGGCGTTTGGTACAAGCAACCTTATGTGAGCCAGACTTTTCCCCCTTAGGCGCAGGACACATAGATAAATAAATAGGCAAAGACGAGGCATAGAGGCACGTTTTTACATACACTTCGGCATAATTCAAAAGCGATGACGTCGACGCTTCGGCACCTAATTGAAGTTTTTAAAATTTCACGAATTGGAATCATGTTTTAAATATTTCTACTCGCGCACTGATTAAATTTTCCTTTTTAATTAAAGTTATTTTTCGACAAGAAAGTAAAATTCGACTACTTCTAGTAATAGCCGTTCTTTTTAAAGTAGGTATGTATTTAGCTAAAATGTTTCAGGTTTAATTTCTGGTCTTACGTTTTCGCCAACTTTGTACTTGTACCTACATCAAATTTTCTTTCTACAATATTTATATATTTATAACTTTATATTTTGTTTCGTATTCATTTTTTTTAGTTTGTGCCTTGTCCTCATCGGACATCTTTTCTGTCCTGCGCCTTAAATCTGGACTTCTTGGACTTCTTGGTTTTTAATTTGTAAGTCCAAAATCTTTTGTTATAAAAAAACTTGGGAAACACCTTCAATTTCTTCAATAGATACAATGGTTAAGTGTCTAAAAAAATCTTATTAAAACTATATATATTTTATTTCATATTTTCAATGTATGCTAAGGTTGCCGAAGTGTGCCGAATCTTGCCGAATGAACGTGTAACTATCGTCAAACAAACGACCGTGTCGCCTATTCGTTGAATAACAATGGGTGCAGCCAGTACCAGGAATGGGCGCTCTTGGAAACTAGAATACTGGAATTGACATTGTGATTTTTATTAAATCTATACCTATGACTATAATACGTCATATCATAAGAACGTTATTGTTGTTTTCCTCGGGAATAGTACTTTTTTTTAAATGGAAGGTATCCTATGTCCGTTTTTGTACACCTGGAGGATTGATCTGATCAGTGGTTTAGGGGTGAAAAGGTAACAAACAAACTTACTTTCGCATTTATACATATTATATTAGTTCAGTTATGATATCTCTGAATATTAAAACGCCAATCAATTGTTGAGTTTTTAATTTATGTTACTTACAATTAATTAAATGCCCCTAATAATTAATTGGAACTGGTCACTTACTTTATTTCCTTAATTTCTTTTTATTTTTAAAACTTGAACGCTTTTGAGGTTATTTTAAAAATATTAGCTAGCAATTTGCTATTTGCAAACACAATAAACCTATTCTTTTTCTCGTAAACTGAGTTTTATGTTGGTTAAATAAAAAGTAATGCACATTTGACAAAGTAATCACTTGCTTCAACAAATCAATCTTCAATGTTTAAATGTATTTATTTTGACCTGAGCCCGCAATTGAGTGCTCACATATGAGTTTTCTCGAAAGCAAATATCACATAAAAGCAATATGAACGAAAACACACAGAATAAACAATACCGGATACTCGAAACAAATCAACAATACCATAACCGCAACTCACAAATCCAACTTCTATTCCAGTATTTATATTCCTTGTGCAAACGTAGCGTATTGAACAAATCGATTTTACGTCGTCCCGAGTTGGTTGGGCATGAGAGATTGTCCACTGCTGACACCAAATAGCCCGCACTATGGTTACGCTCGGCTAAATGATGCAAACGTTAGCTTTTATTTAGTCAAACTTTATGTTTTCCTATCACTTTTTGGAAATTTAATGCGTATTATAAATTAAAATTATTATCACTTGCTCCGTGTTTCGGAAAGCACGTTAAAGGTCTCCACCCACTAACTCGTTCCGTCACAGGACCACATCATCCCGGCACATATAGTTGTGCGTGTTAGAAAAGGAATATGAACATGCTGATGGATTAATGTCTCATAATGTACATCCTCCATACAAAAATATTTTTTTTGTTGTTTTGACTCTGTCATAAAATCAGTAATGCTTACAAGTGTCAATCAAATTTTCAAACTTTGAAGTAAGTACTTAAAAAAAAAAATCGGGCCAAGTGTGAGTCAGCGTGAATCAACGAGAGTTAAACTGTGATCACGTTGTCGAAAACGTCTCCAACAATTTCGATTAAATTGTAAAATAGGTGGCCAATTCCTGCCCTCAAAATCAATCCAGAACGCTGGAGACTGCAGTAATGACTATAAAGTGATAATTACTTTTAAAATAAAATAAAATATATCGCAACATTCATATTTCTCTAGAGCATGCGAGGAAAAATTGCAAAAAATATAATAATATGATAATTGATTTGTGTGGTATTTATGTTGATTGGGTTTGCCTTTAATCAAAAATAGAACGATTTTAAATTCGTCATTTTTTTTTTCGTTTATGGCTTCAACTATTCGTACTTTTCCACAGAGAATTTATTTTTTGGACGGTTCTACATTTGAACTTGTGTTTGGATACACACCTAAAACAACGCGGTGCGGTGACAAAATGATAGTGATATTCATTATGCATGTGTGTATCTGATCATTCTATAATTATTTTACGATGACAAGGCAAGTTCAAAAAAAAGTATAAGTAGTTTAACTAAGGCAAACAATTTATTATAGCTTCGTAGAAGTATAATATTAAAGCTGAACAATATTGTTAGCCTCAACTATAATAGTACTTTATGCAACTGTTGTATAATAAGGGGTATTAAAACACGAAGGTGGGTGTGATAACGGTATCACATGAGTGTTTTTTTTCAAATTCAAATTGAAACGCGCGTGAAAGACCATGTTCTTTTTTTGAAATTCATACATAGTCACGCATCGATAAGTAAGAATGTGGCTGTCTGCTAAAACCCTTTGCGCAAAAGTGATCGAAAAAAAATGAAATTCAGTACAACATTATATTATCATCCGTTTGGATGATTTATTGGTTCTTTTAATTGGGTTTTAATTACATTGGGTGTTTTAATGTTGGCAATAATGTAACTGTTTCTAATCTTTTATAGAGGATTTAAAGTGGGAGTAGATAAAAATAAATATCATAACGTCGACGGAAAACACGGGCTGTATGGACTAGATTCATTTGCCTTTCCCGCGCTTTTGGATAAACTAAATAAAAAAATATTTAAAAAAAGCAAAGTCTTGAGCTGATCTGATCACGTTTTACTGTGCTATTTTTTTGTGACTCCGTTATATATATTACTTGACCCGCCGCTATCGTCTATTGGATTTTTGTTTACGCCTTTGATGTTAATATTCTGCTGTGCATATTGGACTTGTTACTCTGCTTACGTTTTGGATTCGATGTTCACGATGTCAAGATGTCTGAATTGTAATCTACTAATCAAATGCGAAGGCATAATATAACAACTTTAACACCGCAGTTACAAAATACATTGTCTGAATGGCTTGGTATACTAGAGGTAGGTATGCACCAAGTGGTATTTATAATCATAATTCACTTTACCTGTCATTGATATATTTTTTACTGGCAAAGTAACTACGAAAATGCTTTACTAACGTGATGATTCCGGGATTGCTAATTGATAGTTTAAAACCGAGTTTACGGCGGCGGTGTTACGGACGCTCTTGAATTAATATCTAGTTCCGTTCGAGTTCGAAACTAGTCGAGTAATTGCGAAATCATACTGTAAGTAAAACTGGCTACTTAGATAACTTTAAGTAATTATTTTAAAATATATCTTTCATATTTTTCAGCTTCCCACAAATGGATTGATTTGTAATGCCCGTAATGTATTGTTGAACCAACGGTTAGAAGAAGGTACCTATAAATGGCAGAGTTTTCGCCACCCTGGTGTGTGTTGGTTGCGGACGCTCTGTTATGGGGAGCCGTTACGCTGTGCGACACCATACTCTTGAAGAAAACAGTCAATTAATAAGTATTTTTTTCTCATGGAATAAAAATAAAGTACTATTTCAGTGTTTTATTATTTCCCTTTCTTCACTTCTGCTCATGTGTAAAAAAACGTGTAAGAGAAGTAAAAGGATGAGTAAAGCTTGCTCTCTTTAGCCATATAGCTTCGTCAGGTGCTGCTTCACACCCACGGGGGCTGTGCAGCTACCCCAGGCACCGCCTCGCTCCAGCGTAAGCCGCGCAGCTACCTAAGGGGCGATATAGCGCTAGTGGACACACTATAGCGGCATCACGTGTAGGTAATTATTTTCAACAACGATACCAGGACTACAAAATCTACTTTTATACAATAAGGCATTCACTAACATCGGCTACGCTATGGCTTACAACCTTTAAGCAGCTTCTGCTCATGGATTCGCTTCAGAGGACAGGTCAGCATAAAAACCCTTTCCATGAAAGAATGATATGAAATGATAAGTGGTGTGTCAATGGGTGTGGTTGTTTATCAGCGTCATATATATATACACATATACCAACATCTACAATATAGTTTACACATATAGATTTAGTTTTCGTCACGTACCAGTGAGTTTTTTCTGATGTTTTCTTTTTATATTAAAGTTCCAGAGCGTAGTGCCTTGCAAAAATTGTTAAAATGCAGGTTTGTAAGTTATTGCTATTTATAATTTGTAGGCGCTAAAATATTTTTTGGTAAGCAAATATAAAATCCCTCGCATGCTCTCTCATCGTAAAACTTACACAATTAAAAACTTAAGCCTGTAAACTATAACGTAACATACTATATGTGTCTACACATTGAGTATTTATTGAGGGCACAGCGCTATCCAAATTCTGTCCATGTATTTTATTTATAGATATTTCTAATTCCTGTGAAGATTTTTACTTTGTCGATTTTACATCTGAACCGAGCAGAGCTCGGTCGGCCAGGTACTAGCAAAAACGATGCACTGAACCGGTATTATTCTAGAGGAAACTATCGTCAAAGCTTTCGCGTCCGCTTGAGTGAGCCAAGCTGAACTATTTCTATTGTAGCGGACTTAGCGGACGTTTCAAACCGCTCGCCGATGTAACTTGTGTTTAACGCTGGTTACCGAGTGATTTTAACCTTCATTATGTAAACATTTGCTCTAAAACTTTTATAAATAATGCAAACTTTTAGTTGGTAAGTACTAAAGAGTAATAAGTCGTTTTCTATCGTATCTTAGACAATCGATGCAGAGGATCAGCACCCTTAAATTTAAATTGTATAAGACCTGGCGAGCGGAGCAATTTTTTTTAATTATCTCTAAGTTTATTAACATTACATGGCCGCAATATGTAGTATATATATATAATAATAATAATAAATCAAAACATAGATAATACTATAGAACAAAGATAAGATATTTTAAGTAGTATTTCTTTATTTAATAAAAAAACTTGTCTGCAAAACTATACAATTATCTACCAATTTTTTTTTATGTTACTTGTAATAAATTGCATTTTGCATAATGTTTGTTTTTTTGTTTCTATTTGTCAGTAATGATGAAAAAAACTTACAAATTACTATTTTTACGCAAAAGTGTATTTGTAACTTTTGTAGGAATGTCTAAGCAACAAAACTTCATATTTTTTACTTACCTATGGGCCTGCAACAGACCTAAAGTACTTTTAATAAGTCACACAATTAATAATTGTCTCTGTAGAACGTTTGTGTCACAGAGTTACAATTGCCCCTATATCCTCACCTACCAAACCAACTGGTATCATTAAAATGTCAAACAAAAACAAAACACAAAGTGTCAAACATGTCAAACATCTTACATCCGTCGACCGCAAAGTCCCTATAAATATTGTTTTCATTTCAACTTGTTATCGCCACCGTATCGCTGTATCGACATGGCCCGGCCTCCTCCCAATTTCCCTTAAACCTTTAAATTGAAAGGGGAGACGCGGGTACACCGGGGGTGGAACACTTATCGCGGGTAATGACTGGCTCTGAACTGGCAATTTTAAAATTATGCAGCAGTATCGCGATTTAGAATTTTAAGCGGCCATTTTTGCATAGCTGGTGGGAGAAAGTTGACTATGCAGTCTGTTAAGACTGTGTGGGATTCAGAAAAATAAATTTTGAAAGTCGTTAATCGATCGAAAACCTTCAAAGACCAAGAAATAAGACACAAAAGTAAGTCAATATTGTGTTTCGACGCCGGCGTCCTTGCGGGAGTCAAAGGTTTGAAATGATGAAACTTCTTTCTTAAAAAAGAGAATTTAGTGCTTTGCAATTCCTAATTTATAAATTTGTGTATTTATCATTATATCTCTGCTTTTTTAAAATCTATTTAACCGGTGGATGCAATAGTGGACGCCTTCAGTTATGATGATGATATTATATTGAAGCAAAAGCAGCCTGTAACTGTCCCGCAGAGCAAAGGCCTTTTCTCATACAGAGAAGGATAAAGCATTAATCACCACGCTAGCTACTACTCATAAAATCCAGAGTTCCTTACCATATTTTCCTTCACCGTTAGTCAATAGTGTCTAAGATTAACTAACATAATAATATAAGTAAAACTATTTTTTACGTGAAACGGTTTTGTCATCAAAACTAAAGCTGTGTACCAAATTTCAGATAAATCTGTCAACAGGAAGGGAGTGAAATATCGAGTACTAAATTTGAACCGAATAATAAACAGGTCAAGCTAAGTAAAACCGTTTAAAAGTACACTATGACATTGACATTGAATAAATAAAAATATACGTAATTTTCTGTATAATGAACTTTTTCACATACTTATATCTAACTAATAAAACTAATAGTCCAATCAATGGTCGCAATTCAACCGTATTTTTTTTATAAATTTTAGCTTTCTGCACTTTTTCTCCATATATAGGTACTTTTACTATGCCAAGTTTCACACTCCTCCGTGCGCGCAATATTATTAAAAAGGGATCTACAGTTTTCGCATTTTTATTTTATTTTATTTATAGATTCACGCCTGTTTTCCCCAGAGAGGGTAGGCAGAGGTGTGCAGTTCACCCACGTTTTGCCAGCTATGTTATAAGTCCCATGTAATAGGGGGCGAGCCTATTGCCATTAACCGAGCACAATTCTAGACTCCGTGCTGATAAGGAGAATTTCCTAATGGAAAAACCCAATAACACTTTGCCCGACCCGGAGATCGAACCCAGGACCTCGTGACCAACAAGGCAGTCGAGGCAGTTTTCGCATAGATTATAAAATTTAACATAAAATGGAACTGAACTATTACCTATAACAATATTAATAGCTACATTATAAAGGAAGGCGCTTCCCTAGAGCATATATACTCGTATATCAATATAATATACATAATATACTTACTTAATATGGTGTATAGAAAGGCTTCCCTATGGTGTGATCTTAAACTCTCCTACGGTACCCAAGAGAGTTGTCTGTTTTACATTTCAAGTACCTCGAAGCGACCTCAATATGAACGTAATATATATTATGTATACATGTACCTCCTTAGTACCATTAGGGAGGTGATCTTTAAAAAAGTATCGTTAGAAAATCTAGCAAGCAAGCTGTAAGATGTTCTTGATAAAATATAAAAAAAAATGAAAAAAACAAAACCGACTTCAAAAGAAACTAAAAACCTTGAAATAACTTTACGTTTTGGAATTACGAACACAACAATTGAATTGAAAACCTCCTCCATTTTGAAGTCGGTAAAAAAAGTCTACCAAAATAGGTGTTCAAGTTTTTAAACAATGTTTAGTGTAGATACAATACGTCTAAGCAAAGATATTTAAACATTTGGATAATAAATATATACATAATATTTATAAACTATGGGTTGTCATCCTCCTAGCCTTATTACTTTGTTGGGGTCAGCTTCAAATCTAACTGGATGCAGCTGAATATCAATTTTCTACTAAGCGACTGCCTATCTAACCCCCGCACCAAAGGGATACGTTATTCTAAAGTTAGATTAATTATCTAATTTAATGGCAGGATAATTTAATTTTATTGGAGGCAAGGAGCAGGTGATAATTAGTTTATAATACGCACATAACTTACGAAAAGTCTGTGGTGTAAGGCTTGAGTCTGAAACCTCTGACTTGAAAGTCTATGATCATACCATTAGCTAGCACTACCAATATTACAAGCTCCGTGTGTGAACACGTATAGTCATCGTTTCTGCGCCTGACCATCTTCGATCGTGTCAGGTTGTTGTCGTAATGGACTATAATAAGAGTAAATGTAACTCTGCCTCGTTGGTCTAGTGGTAGCAAGCGCGACTGCTGAGCACGAGGTCCTGGGTTCGATCCCCGGGTCGGGCAAAGTGCTATTGGGATTTTCCATTAAGAAATTCTCAGTAGCAGCACGGAGTCTGGAATTGTGCCCGGTTAAAAGCAATAGGCTCGCCCCCTATTACATGGGACTTATAACATAGCCGGGGAAACGTGGGTGTATTGCTCACCTCTGCCTACCCCCACTGGGGAATACAGGCGTAAGTCCATAAAAAAAAATGTAACTAAACAAGGGATTGAGTCTACTGTGTTATATCACAAAACCACAACACAGCTTCGCAATAAACTTGACAAGCATCACTCCTAATCCTAACAATATCGGAAAACTGTTATATCCAAACCAAACCCTATCACCAATATTGGTTTATTTTACGACCACACGTAATGGACCAACAGCCATGTTTCTGACCATAAAGCGTACTAAGACAAACATTGGGTCCAACTCGATGTGAACTTGTGTTTATCGGAAGCGTATGTCGTTATTGTAGTCGTGTCGCGGTCGTGGTATGACTTATTCATGTTGAGATAAATCCAGATTTGTTAAATGCTAATTCTTGGGGCGTTTACCCCTTTCATAAGAGGAATATTTTGGCTGTATTAAGTGACTTAGTTGTGTACTACTATAATACAATCATTACATAATACAGGCTGGCCCATTTATAGTGGTCCAAAGATTTTTTTTACATCAAGGACATCCCCATGATTGATCTAAACGCAACATATGTGTTCCGCGAATATCAGTAGTTTAGAAGTTATGATTTTTTAAATTCAAATTCATTTCTTTCATTTCTCATTCAAATCTCACTATAAATGGGCCATCCTGTATAAAACAAAGTCACGTATTGTTTTCGGGGAATGCCTGACTAGTTTCGAACTCAAACGGAGTCCATTTTCAAGAGCGGGTGTACCTATACGCGGCGGCGGCGGCGTCGCGAGTGAGGTCCACGACGCCGCCGCGTCGGGCAGTTAATTTTTTTTTTGCGTCGGGGATTAAAAATGTTTTCGCACAGGTAAGTTATAATTTCTCCGCTATCCCGAATGACGATGTAAAACTTATGAAGAATAATTTTAAAACGAAAGATGCTAAGTTCAAAATTAACAGCGCCCGCTTTACATTTTCCCATTTTTCTTTCTACCTTTTAGTACAAACAAGTCGAGACATGTTCTAAATTACCTGGAACTTTCAGTTATTTTATGCAGTTGACTTTAAAAGTAATTGCATAATGTCGTTGACATAAAATGTTATTAACCTATGCTCAAAAGTTGAGAGAAAATGGTTGTCTGCTTTAGTTTCAGTTGTATAAAGTATAAATAAAGCATAAACTTTAAAAGCTATGAGCTAGAATATGACGACGCGACATTGCAACAGTAAAATAATATGTAGTAAAATCTTAAAATCTTGTTTTACGTAAAACGGTTTGTCATCAAAACTAAAGCTGTGTACCAAATATCAGATCAATCTGTCAACAGGAAGGGGGTAAAATATCGATTACTAAATTTGAACCAAATAATAAACAGGTCAAGCTAAGTAAAACCGTTTAACAACAAACATTTTTATTGTATCTTATTCAACTAAATGATATTTTTGTATATTTTTTTACATGTTATAGCACATGACAGCTTATTAAATAATTATATTAAATGATATTTTTATATATGTAAGATTTTTTACATGTTTATGCACATGATTTGCTTATTTAATGAAATTATTTTAATAAGAAACTCTCAAAAACAACTGACTCGGTCGGGATTTGAACCCGCGATCCCTGGCGTGCCGTGCCATAGCTTTACCAACTAAGCTACCGAGTCCTGCCATATTTTTCTTTCTTTTCTATTATAGTGATAACCCAGCACAGGGATCATCAATTTGTATAATTCAGGGGTCCATGTAAAAGAAAGGAAACACTAGGCTGTCTGTAGACTGTGTGTAAAAAAAGAAAATATTTTATTTCGAGCCAAGGATGCAAAGTATACTGCCATTATTAACATCAAATACCTCGAAATTATTATAATAAATAATAAAAATAAATCAGCCTATAACTGTCCCAATGTAGGGCAAAGGCCTCTTCTCATACAGAGAAGGATTGAGCATTAATCACCACGCTAGCTCACTGCGTGTTGGCGATTTCAGACTTAGTCCAGGTTTTCTTACGGTGTTTTCCTTCACCGTTAGTCAGTGGTGTCTTAGATTAACTAAGAAAGTACATATGACATTGAAAAAGTCACATTGGTACATGCCAGGTTTGAACCCACACCCACGCGTTTGCAAAGCGGGTTTGTAACCAATGCGCCACCACGACACTTATGACGAAATTATGACGACACGGCACGAAATTATTCTGACAAATTTATTTTTTCCTGGTCGCTCTGAACTTACGAGCCAACCCTATAATTATGCATTTTAATTACGTAGAAGCTTGACTTTATAAACAAAAGAAAATAACAATGAATTACAAAACAGCATTTCATAATTGAACTGATTAACGAAATTATGAAAGCGGATTAAAATTTACAGAACGCTCAGCAGATTCTACACCTTAATGCTGAGGATTAAGTCACAAATTCCCTTGCAACGTTTATTTCCGGGTTGTAACGATTGCTACAAAGGAGTTATTTAGCATGCGATTATGTTTTTATTTGATAGTAAACTTTAACAAGTAAGTTATGAGAGGTAGCGGATTCTCAATAAATATCGTAAAATGACCCAACAAGCAAAAACATCGTAAAATTCCTGTCATAAACATCTGCATGTTTTATAACAGTTATATAGTGGCATTGAGCTAACTATGATGAAATGTTTATCTTACAACGTTTCAGTCACGTAGTGGAAGATTGACCTCTACATGACTATTATACGATAATATTGCCATGTATTTGGTCCAAATTCGCGTTTAATAAACGTTTTACAAACGTTTACTTGACCATTTAAAAAAAATTGTTGGGGATCTTAGACAGTTGATATACAGCGTGTAACAGAAGTCCGAAATAATACTTAAGGGCATGTATGTACATCATGAAGAGAATCACCTGTATTAATATTAAATGCAAAAGAAGCATTTTTTTTTCATACAAATAATTCTTTTGATTTCATTTTCTTCAATAATGACAGATTTCATTATCCTACGCGTGCCTAGTGCTTACTTAAAGAATTTATTGAAGGTAAATAACGGGATTCGTGTTGATTTACCTTTCAGCTGATGTCTAGGGCTATATTTGAAAGATTTTGGTAAAACTTTGACCGTGGTTTACTCGAGTATTGTTTGGGATTCAGTTCCAAAACCTATGCTCAAGGATTGTTTATAGGGTACCTTATACGCCCTTAATGTATTATTTCGGACTTCTGTTACACGCTGTATAGAGAGCCAGTACCTACCCAAATAAAATCCTGACCTCTGATTTAACTTTAGAATATCGTATCCTTTTAGGTTGCGGAGGACAGATATAGGGTTATTTGTAAAACACCAACATCCTTAAAAGGGGTCATTAAACTCATCATTTTGAACAACTTTTACTATGGGACCAACCCTGAAATCGCAAAAAAAGAATCAGCTGAATAACATTTTTTTTTTCACTTTGCACCAAATCTCGTGTGCTACTGCCCTGCCCTATTTCTCAGGAGCAACCTAACCTGCGTGTTTTGGTTGTCGTGACAGCCCTACATATCAATGGTTTTGGTTCATGAAGAAACGATTCTGTGTTTGGTTTATCACGCTACGAGTATGTTTAATAAAAGTTGTAATTATAAAATGCTTATTACATTAAATAAATAAGATAATTAATAAGAGATTTAAAATCGTCGTCGGAGTCGTGATAGCCTAGTGGTGGTGACCGTTGACTGGCAAGTCAGAGGTCTCGGGCTCGAACCTAAGGCGACCTATGACTTTTCGTAAGTTATGTGCGTTTTATAAATTAAATATCACTCTCCGTGCCTCTGATAGCACGTTAAGCTGTTGGCCCCGGGTGTCCATTGTAGATCTTTGACAATCGTTACGGGTAGTCAGAAACCCGAAAGTCTGGCAACCAGTCTTACCAAGGGGTATCGTGTAACCCAGTATCTGGGTTGTGGAGGTCTGATAGGCAGTCGCTCCATGTAAAACACTAGTATCCAGCTGCATCCGGTAAGACTGGAAGCCGACCCCAACATAGTTGGGAAAAGGCTAGGCAGATGATGAATAAGAGATTTGAAATATTATAGATAACTTTAAATTCGTAATAATACACATTATGCATGGTGTTACCAAGCAGGCTGTTGGCGCTGTGCCAGTTATCCCCAACAAGTCTAAATAAATGAACACGGATGAAAAACATTTGTTGCTTGCCTTTTGTCTTCTTTTGTTTTTTCCCGGTTTTATGTTCGGAAGTTTGTTCTTTAAAAAAAAACGACAGAATGCAGTGTAGAGGTGTGACTAATATATTCGTAATAGGTACAGGTATCATAATACAAGCCACGTATATTCATATTAGGATATGCGACTAAAGAATAATAGGTTACCAGGTATTAGTCAAATAATAGGGTCGCGTAATAGCGAGGCGACTGATCGCGGCGATTCCGATTATTTCCGATCGCGCCTCGTGGCGACTCGCCTAGTTCGTAGAATCTCGTATTTCATATTAATTATTATATAGCATATCTGCGTAATATCGGTAATAGTCTCCTATTACCGATATTACGCAGATATGCATAATAGATTGAGTAGCTATAATGAATCGGTTCACTAATATTTGACTAATATCCAGTAATAGGTATGGTATCCTAATATGCGTAAACTAATATATTCAATAATAGGATTACCCAAATATGACCCTAATATAACATCTCTAATGCAGTGTGGCTACTCTTCTTACTTCAAGAAAGTATGGTGTCATCTGATACAGGTCCTGTGTGGCCAATTGATTAAAAATAAAACTATTGTCTATTTAAATTAAAAGAAAAAAATGTTTATTGTTTCATAACAACAAGTTACATGTTGTGAACACGGTCTAAAGCCCTGTTTCTCAGTCCACGGATAGGCACTATCTATTAGGTGAAACGACAAGACAAAAACGCGAATGAGTGTCAGTACAGGTATTGCAAAGAGGAAGACAAAGTACCCACAAAAAATAAAAAAATTTGAACTTAGTGGATGAAAGGCGACATCATAGACGTATTACTACAATGTTATCCTAATCTCGAAGGACGAAGCAATGAAGTATAATATGAATCCTCTATAAAAGATTCTGAAACAGCCTACTGCTAACATTAAAACAGTCAGTCCTAGTAACCTAATATCATCCATTACTGAGTAATACAAATAAACTAAGTATTAATGAAACAATTATTTATTGTAGTAGTAATTAAGATTTTGTATAGTGCAATTATTAAAATTCACTTGAATGTGTTAATTACTATTACAATAAATAATTCTTTCATTGATAAAAATATCGAAGAAAAATGGCGGGGATTCAAATTGATTCGAATAATCTATTTTTTTTAAGGCGCGCGGTGTTCTGGTAGTGAATGACAATGTTCTTTGTTTTGAAATTCATACAGATACCACGCATCGAGCAGTAAGAATGTGGCTGTCTGCTGAAACCCTTGGCTCAAAAGTGATCCAAAAAAAAAACAAAGGAGTGTTATAATGAAATTCAGTACAACATTATATCATCCGTTTGGGTGATATAATGGTTATTATGACATTCGGTGTTTTAATGTTGGCAATAAGCTAACTGCTTCCGAATCTTTTGTAGAGGATTTAAAGCATAGGAGTAGGTAAAGCATATTACAGTATTGACGAACCAAAGTAATAGTCACTGTTCGTATAGTGGCAGAGACACGCAAACAAAGCGTATCACGGAGATACAGCTAAGTAATATACAGCGCCATGGTTTGTACCCAGTATACCGACAGTTCAGCCGGAAGCTAGTGCTCAAGGAGTCGAGGGCGAGCCAAGACTGCTGGCACAGATGAGTGCAGGGTCTTATATGGTATGACGAGCTGTTTCCAAGATGCACTCACTCCAAACAGCTCTGTCCAATTGTACCACACAGCACCACGTGTACAAATAAATAAAACATTATTAAATTGTTAACATTATTGGAATCCACATCATTATTCCTTAAATAATCCAATATGATTTAAAACTAAACTAATAACAGAAATTTAATAGTTAATCTTAATAAAATATAAAAATAAAATAATATCAGTCATCATATTCCTATTTTGAATTAAGGTGTAAAAGCAGAATTTGTAAGTACACAGTTTCTATTTTTAAACGGTTTTACTTAGCTTGCCCTGTTTATTATTTGGTTCTTTAGTAATCGATATTTCACCCCCTTCCTATTGACAGATTGATCTGATATTTGGGACACAGCTTTAGTTTTGAAGACAAAACCTTTATATTATAAAAAATATAGTATAAAAACTAAAACCCGACTACTTAAAATCTAAAAACAAGCTTCTTAGATTTGAAATAAAATTCTGTAGTCGGAGGCCACCAAATTACAAAGTATTTACCTTTGGAAGATTATCTAGTACCTATTTACCTATAATACATTAAGGCCTCCAACTACAGAATTTTATTTCAAATCTAAGAAGCTTGTTTTTAGATTTTAAGTAGTCGGGTTTTAGTTTTTATACTATATTTTTTTTCAATGATTTTTAGTGGTAAAGAAACCAATAAAATTCATTTTAATCACAATTTTTTAGAATGTAGTAGTTCTTAAATAGGTAGATTTCTTTAACTGTCAACTTCGGTTCAAACCTTTACTCAATGTCATGTATTTTTTAAATTAAATTTATTTCAAAGGTGTCATCCGCGACTTCGAGCTATTAAAACATGGCCTCATATATTTCTTAGAAGTATACATGAAAAGTAGTAAGAAGTACAGCTTGGCAAAAAAGAGTCTGGAAAAATTGGGGGCGCCGCTGTCGCACTTTTCACACTACAATTCAAATTACAAGTTATTAAGTGCTTACATATTTCTATGACGAGTTTTTTGTCATTAATTATAATCAAATGAATCATTTTTATGTTATTTTAGTACTCACAAACGTAGTTATTTAAGATTTTTATTTTTAGTTCCAGCTGTCACCGCCTCAGACTCTTTTTTGCCAAGCTGTATAAGTACACATGAAACCTTTTTTGTGGGATATCATCATAGATAGAGTACATTTACCTAAAGTTCGAGGAAGTAAGTAACATGGAGTTGATAATACCTGCTCTAAAATCCCAAAATCATAAACATTACAATTAATTCCCGGGAAATTAGAAATTAATTTTACGTATAATTATTTAATAAGAAATTTGAAAAAACAACTGATACGGATGGGATTCGAATCCACGATCTCCGGTGTACCGTGCCGACGCTCTAACCGCTAAGCTACCGTATCCCATCAGAATCAGTCGAAATTTCAAATCTCTTTCTACGCCTTAGGCGTGTGGTAATATCGAACGGAATACATTAATTATCCGACTCAGTGTTCTAAACTTTGCAGTTTTTAGAAGGCACCGATAGATATTACCACACGCCCTAGGCGTAGAAAGAGATTTGAAATTTCGACTGATTTTGATGGGATACGGTGGCTCAGCGGTTAGAGCGTCGGCACGGTTCGTCGGAGATCGTGGGTTCGAATCCCTTCCGTATCAGTTGTTTTTCAAATTTCTTATTAAATAATTTATTATATTTAATAAGCAAACATGTGTTAAAACATGTAATAAATTCTCCAAAATATTAATATATTAATTCTAATAAAAACTATAGGTCAAAATCCAGTCCATATTAATAAAATCCCGAGATTTAATTGTTATGTTTACGATTCCGGGATTTTTGAGGAGGTATTTTTAACTCTATGTTACTTACTTCCACAAAACCGCAAACCAACGCCATCTAGTTACGAAAAAGAAATCTCAATTTAATTAACATTATTTTAAAATATAATCATAATTTAATAGGCAGTGATGTGTAGAAACTTTAATTTAATTAGTAAATATTTATTGTTATCACGTTTTCACATTGTATGCAGTGTTATAATCACATATATTTATGATAGTCGTAACGGGTAGTTAGAAGCCTGATATTCTAAGAAGTGGTCCAGAATATATAGATAATATATACATATTCTGAATGTGCTCATCAAGACCTTCCATTTGATATCAAACACGATAAATTTACCTTAACTTTATTTTTTTCGAGCTGACTAATTTATTTTTAAAATCCACTTTATTTGATTTTACGAAATTTAATAAATCCTATAACCCGCAGACCATTAAGACGCATCGATAGACACCTTATTTATTGAATTACAACAAATAGTTTAGGAGCTAGGAGGGAACAGATGAACAAACTTACATACATACATACATACATACATACATACATAGACTGCTAAAATCATAACCCTCCTTTTTTTTGTAGTCGGGTAAAAATTAAAGGATGATAGTAATTAAATTATTTTCAAATACTATTTCAAGCATTATTTTTTACCAATCTCTGACATATACATAATTATATGTACGAATAATATAGACTGTTAAACTCATGACCAGAGAGACCAGTCAATACAAGTAATGTAGGTAAACACAAGTTGCTAATAAAAAAAAATCTTTCTCAATTTTTTTATTTTGTTATTATTTCAGATGGATCCTTTTCCATACTATAGTCGTAGAATTTAGGATTATATCTCATATTATTCTCATATTCCAGTTTCCTTAATAATTTTATGACACATTTTACATCATCATCAAGCTTCACAATTTTATTGAAAATACTTAAATGATAATGCGGCGAATTCATTCTTTTTACAAATACAGCTAAATGCCATTGCAAATACTTCTGCATATTCTTCAAACGCCTCAGTAGCGCAAATAAGAATCCCACTCTATAATTATGCTGAGCATGATATTTTTTTCTCAACATATGCGGGTAAATTAATTTGAAACGTGTTGCATATACAAAATGTTCCATTAAAGCAATTACTCTCATTTTCATTCTCCTTGCCAGGGAGTGATCCTTAACAGTGCTACCATAGATTTCTCTTCGACCACTACGTTGATCTAAGGAGCTTTCTTTCATTATTTTGTCAAACATGACATTTAGGTTAGCCAGATCATCTTCATTCTTATCGAAATTTGGTATTTCAGTTTCAATGTGTAAAACGTTATCAATAATTTTTTTCATACGACTCAAATTAATGTCTTTTAGAGTAATGTTTTTATATTTCATATATTCAGGTTGGATGGTAGCTGGTTGCATGACTCTTTCAGTTGTTTTTGTAATATCATCTGAATGCGGTGTAGTATTTAGAAAATTTAATATTAAATCTTTGGTATTTACTGCATCCTCATTATGCATATTACTTTGTTGGTCAAATTGTCGTCTGGATTTTATTGCAACAGATACGTCATCGGGTACTTTGTTCAACTGAGCCCGGAGTTCATAAATATCACCTATCTCTGTTTCCAAGATATCATCCGCATCTAAATGAAATAAATTAGTTTCGAAATTTGGATCGTCTATATTCAAATTTGAAGTGCATATTGCTGAAAATAATAATTAAAAATATTAATCATTAATAATAATATATCAGCCATAATGTCTTATTTCTTATTATTCCAAAACTTTGTTGGGGTCGCCTTCCAATCTAACCAGATGCAGCTGAATATCAGTTTTTTACGGAGCGACTGCCTATCTGATCCCCTCAATCCATATGAATACGATATGATATTTTAAAGTTATATCAGTTGTCAGGATTTTATGAGTGTTGACTCCCTATGTCTACTGTCAAAGATCTCCATGGCAGCCGAGGCCAACTGTTTAACTGTGCTTTCCGAAGAAGAAGAAGAAGTTGGTGATATGTATATAATAAATTTGTAATGAAGTGAAACATCATGAGGAAACCGGACTGCAGTCTGAAATCGCCAACACGCAATGAGCTAGCGTGGTGATATAATGCTCGATCCTTCTCTGTATGAGTAAAGGCCTTTTCCCTACAGCAGGACAGTTACAGGCTGATTTATTTATTATTTATTTATTTATTATAAAAAAACTTACTTAATAATTGTGAGAGTATAAATGTTCTAAACATGCTTCTTGCTTGTCAGTAAATGTAGTTAAACAAACAATCAATCGATATTTTTATTGTTAAATTAATGAGATTCTATTAATCAGTAATTTAAATTTGTAATAACCATTGGTAATAATATTTGTGCATTGGTTGCGTAACGCATACGCAAGCTACGTGTTGTGACCGTTAACTGGCAAGTCAGAGGTCTCAGGTTCGATCCCAAGGTGCCACCTCTGACTTTTCGTATGTTATTTGCGTATCTATTATAAATTAATTATCACTTACTCCGTGCCTCGGAAAGCACTTTAGGCTGTTGGCCTTGTGCCTGATCTCTCTTCGGTCGTATTGGATTGCCAGCCAATCGGACTTCAAAAGTGAGGGAATAGAGAGTGCATCTGTGTTTTCGCACACACTTTGCACTATAATATTTCTTGCGTAGATGGCTAATTTCGTATATTTAAAGTTGGATATTAATTTACTTGTAAGAGGTCTCGGGTTCAAACCCAAGGCGCGCACCTTTGACTTTTCGTAAGTTATGTGCGTTTTATAAATTAATTATCACTCTCCGTGCCTCGGATAGCACGTTAAGCCGTTGGCCCCGGCTGTCAATTGTAGATCTTTGACAGTCGTTACGGGTAGTCAGAAGCCCGAACGTCTGACAACCAGTCTTACCAAGGGGTATCGTGTAACCCAGTATATGGGTTGTGGAGGTCTGATAGGCAGTCGCTCCATGTAAAACACAGGTATTCAGCTGCATCCGGTAAGACTGGAAGCCGACCCCAACATAGTTGGGAAAAGGTTAGGCAGATGATGATTAATTTACTTGTAAGCGGTAGAACAGTAGCCTAAGCCTTGAGTACAGAGCAGTTAATAAATTCCACTAAAACAATTTAAATACTAAATCAATTCCCCAACTTCTGGGTAAAATTAAACAAAGACATAAATCACATTCTCATAACTTCGGGGTTGGCATCAATTTGTTAGTGTAGCCAAGTTATGCCTATTTTTTACCCGAGAGTTCCGATATTTGGCACATTACTTAACGTTCTACTTTCAAAATACGTTCATAGAGATATTCTTCTTTAATAGAGAATTTCATTTATTTTGCACACTCATGCAGGCGAAGGTGAACGATTGAACTGCCAGGTGTTCTATTCACACGCTTGTATTTTGCGACCGATGAATGAAAGAAAAATAAATGTGTGAAAGAATTGAAAGATACGTTTCGTATGTATTGGTTTCGATTTAGGAATCTTTGTTTTCGAATCTTGAATGTTTTGTTTCGTTGAAGTAAAACTATGTTCTTTTCTTCCTTATCAAACAACCAACTTAATGAACAACCTGGTGTCAGAGTTTCAACCGCCCGTAGGCTTTTGACATACCTTTACTCACCCCGTTGAAAAATATCTCAAGTTGGTTGCAAAGAGACAAAAGCTATTGACTTTTGACATGTAATTTATGACAACAACGATTTATCAAATCTAAGAAATTGCTAAAGTCATCAGCAGATTGCCATAAACAAGAAAAAAAAAACAGGCTAGATAAGTCGGAAACGATTCGGAAGCGTGACACGACCATGTAATTTAAATCAATTGATCTGTCGCTTCAAGCGTTGCTTTAGATAAAATCTTCTTCGTCTTCTTCATCGTATAGTTGATAAACAACCTGGTGTCAGAGTTTATACCGCCCGTAGGCCTCTGACATGGTTTTCTAGATAAATTAAAAACATTGATTCAGTCGGTCAACTTTTAGCTGCTTTTCCTCGCTCGTGAGAACACCGCTTAAGCATGCCAAATACAATAGCACACCGGCCGGCACAAAAATTCCGATCGATTGACCTACAAACCGAAAAGTCAAAGCTGTATAACTGACAATGGCCATAAAACATTGATTTATTGTACCTGATAGTTTGCAAGAATAATGGGGCGCGGATCAGCTGTTTGTCATTCAGGGGTGTTGACATAAGGGGTGTTATCTCTGTGCTCGCCGTTCTAAATAAAAATAGTTGCAGAATACTATTCGCGGGTTGGTTGTCTATGTCACAAGCGAACAAAATAAAATACTAAAGTACATAATATGATCTGAAATATTTTTTTGGTATTATTTTGATGTCATAGGTTGCTCATTGGTTATGGACCCGCTTTGCAAACACGTGGGTGTGGGTTCGAACCTGGTATGTATCAATGATACGAATAAGTATGATTTTATAGATGCAATTGACCATCGCACGGTCTGACGTATGTTTCCCGCGTAAGCTTTGTTACACATAAAATCCTTGCCACCATATTCAAATATTTTTTTTCTTTTCTTTCCTTCAGTTCATCCAACTTGCATAGTCAACATTGATGATATTATCATGATGATGATTCATGAAAAAAAGCGATGGCTACTTTACTTAGACTTACGAGTAATTGGACAATTTGTGTCAACCCGGATACACATTTCGCACTATTGATTTTTATTCACTTACGAATGCACTTTAGTCAAACTAAATCTGATAACATTCCACCGAAATTATCCTTTAGACCAAAATAACATATTTTTGCGAATAAAATTCAACAGCACTGTCTTTACGAATTCACTCCATAAAGTCCCGCCGTATTTAAATATTGCAATATCTTGCGACACTTGTCAAATTATTATGATACATTTAAGTCTCGGGAGGGGAAATTTACAAGATAAAAATGTAACCAAGTTGGATTTTAAACGTTTGATATCCTATTACGATGTAAAGTGTTTTAAATATTTAAGTCCTTTATAAAGATTCCGTAGTTCAAATTGTAAAAACTGTATAGGATCACTTTTATGTCTGTCATCGTTTTTTCTTAGTAACAAGCTAAAATTATTATCTAATGCCTCATATTTACTGTAACAAAATATTAATTTAGGTATTTATACCAAATTAGAAGGATAAATTAATTATTAAAAACTATTATAATTTCGAAATTTGAAGAAAATTTTTAAAAGATTTACTTTAATCTATATTTAATTTTTAAATATTACCTATATTCCATTTTTTTTATCCGTCTAATTTGGTGTACTAAGTTACATATAAATGAAAAATTTTCAAAACCAATAAATTTGGATTCCGTGTTTCGTTGCGATAGCTTCTGCACACAAGTCAAATAACACTTGACCGGTTTTTTTTAGTTAGTTGTAAAACTAATTTAGATTCACTATCTCTCTTTCTTATAGAAATATCATTAGAAAAAGATTATTAGAGCTGTCAATCTAGTCCATATGCGTGAAATCAACAAAAATTTAGTCGGCATGTTATAGAGATCTCGTCTAATTTCACGTCAATTGCAAGGATGTAGAGTAATTTGACAGCTCTAATTTGGTAGTTCAATTTGCTGTCCCTTTTTGATGGTGTTTTTTAGAAAGAGATAATAGTTAGACTAAAATTACTTTAGCGGGATGTACAAAAGAATTTGCACCAATGTAAGTAAGTTATAAGTATGATATTAATAATTTTTTTAACATTCTAAACCTACTTACTATTAACATTAAACCTAATAAATAATCATAAAAATTAAACAGTTAAAAACAAAAGTCACGCTTTATTTTTGTTTAGTAGCTATTGACAAGCTTTAAAAAAAATAATGAAAAAAAAATTGCAGTCGAATTTCGACTAATAGGTGACGGCGACGACGTCTAGTTTTAATTAAAATGACCACAAATTCCACAAAAACATAAATTAAACGAGAGACGTCCTTAAAAGAAATTAATTAACTAATAATAAATTGCCTTCAACGACTAACGAGATATTTTTTTCATTGTTAATTAGGGTTGCAATAAATTAAAACAATGGTCACAAGGACCGTAAGGTGCAGCTACACGGGTAACCTACTCCCACTAACATTATAAAATGGTGCTAATTCTCTTGCAAACGCTCTAAACTAATTTAGACTCGCCATCTCTCGTTCTAACAGAGATCATTAGAAAAGGATAGAAGATTTTCAGAGCTGTCAAACTAGTTCATTTGCGTGATATCAACGAGAATTTAGTCGGCATGTCATGAGGT
This sequence comes from Protodeltote pygarga, assembly GCA_936450705.2. Taxonomy (NCBI): domain Eukaryota; kingdom Metazoa; phylum Arthropoda; class Insecta; order Lepidoptera; family Noctuidae; genus Protodeltote; species Protodeltote pygarga. Next base: position 13,334,519 of record OW388261.2, read on the forward strand.
CTCGTCTAATTTCACGTCAATTGCAAGGACTTAGACTAATTTGACAGCTCTAATTATTTGCTGTCCTTTTTCGATGGTGTTTATTAGAAAGAGTGATATAGATAGACTAAAATTAGTTTAGCGGGTTATACAAGAGAATCGGCACCACTATGAAAGATTATGAGGATATATGGATGAATGGATGGATGTTTGTTACTCGTTCACTCAAAAACTATTGAACGGATTTTGATGAAACTTTACATTGTTATTTTTTGTACATCAGAACAACATAGGCTACAATTTATCAATATACCATGCGGGTGAAGCCGCGGTCTTTTCATAGTCTTGTAATATTGCTAATAAGAAGTGTAAGATGTTCAAAGAGTAAAGAAAGTTCTATGCATTTTTGTTTCTATCTAGTTTGCAATTAGATTTACCCATTTATCAATTTTGCGGGTACCCAGTAGGGTTGGAAATGGTTTAGGCGCAAAATGGCGGAAACTCAAAATGCCAGATATTAGAACACTAGCAAAATGCCAGATTTGCAAAATTCCAGTTAATCTGTATAGATAATGTTCACTGTAGCAAATGGCCAGAAATGCGAAACACCAAAAAAGGCTAAATTCAATTTTGGAATTTTGATTGGATTTCCAAGATGGCTGAAACGTCATTTATGGTTTAAACCAGCTTAAATTCCCATTGTTCAGGTATAAAATTGACAAGTTTTCATAAAATTGTTCAATTTTAGTTGCCCGTATAACTTCACCTTTAGTTGCTCACAACATTACGACGACATAACTTTTCTACTCGTTGTCCGTGTCAAGTTGCAAACAAATTAATTGTATGAAACGAGTTTATGATTCAGAGAGATTCTTTAAGGTGCTGTATTTTTTAACTTAGATCTTTTTTTATTATAGCTAACTAGCGACCCGCCCCGGCTTCGCACGGTTACGCTAATATGCTTGTATTATACATATAAACCTTCCTCTTGAATCACTCTATCTATTAAAAAAAACCGCATCAAAATCCGTTGCGTAGTTTTAAAGATCTAACCATACATAGGGACAGACAGACGCGGGAAGCGACTTTGTTTTATACTATGTACCTAGTGATGATTGGCTCGTTAGTAGTGAAGTGTTTTGTCTCTTTATATTAATTTATACCAAGTAGGTTTCCACCTACCAATTAACCTACTAATTGGACATGATCTCAAATCATAGATAACAGTAGATGAGAATAGAACAGAGTAAGCTTAAGCATACCAAGAAACAATTTTACATATTTCCCAAACATATCTATACTAATATTATAAAGAGGTAAAGTTTGTATGTATGTATGTCAGGAGAAATCTCTAGAACTACCGATCCGATCCTAAAAATTCTTTCACCAATAGGAAGCTACTTTATTCCTGAGTACTATAGGCTATTTTTTATTCTGAAAAAATAACAATATCTGTGATTCAAGTCAGAAAAAATAACAGGCAATCTAGCTGCTTTATGAACGTGTGTTTACGGGAAAATTTAATTTAACGCAGACAAACTCGCGGGGAACAGCTAGTTCTTGATGTATCTAAAAAAAAATTTAATAAAAAAAAACAAAACCGACTTCAAAGAAACTAAAAATCTTAAAATAATTTGAAGACGGTTCCAAGCCAAGTTCTTAATGAGGACTTGGCTTGGAACAGACTCATAAGAAAAATACATAAAAAAAACATACAATCGAATTGGGAACCTCCCCCTTTTGTGAAGTCGGTTAAAAAATCTTCAAATTCAAATAAAAATTTACCAAAAGCATAACACTTGTTGAAATTTAATATTAACAACATTGAGCACCTCGCACACTGAGGACGCAAATATTTCGACGGCGCCAATAACACGCGCGTAAATCAAAATTCTATTACGACGTAAATCTTGCGAATGTGAAAGGTCACAATACTGGTGCGGGTGAAGTTGTGTGGAGGCGACTTAATGGTACTAAAGCAGGTAATGAACCGACTGACTTTGGTAGCCGAAGGTTTTTGGGGGAAGGTGAAAATCCCTGATTGTAAAGGGAAGTCATTTTTACCGTTGACATAAGTTGTTTTTACATAAATAAGTCTACGGCCATCTAATATATAAAATTCTCGTGTCACAGTTTTCGTTGCCATACTCCTCCGAAACGGCTTGACCGATTTTAATGAAATTTTTTGTGCTTATCCGGTATCTATGAGAATCGGCCAACATCTATTTTTCATCCCCTTAAATGTTAGGGGTAGTCCACCCCTAAATTACGGAAATTATTTATATGGCAAAAAGGTTCAAAGGTGAGAAAAAGGGGTAGAGTAGGGTAGGGTAGGGTAGAGTAGCGGTATAGTAGGGTAGGGGTAGTGTAGGGTAGGGGTAGTGTAGGGTAGGGGTAGTGTAGGGTAGGGGTAGTGTAGGGTAGGGTAGGGGTAGTGTAGGGTAGGGTAGGGGTAGTGTAGGGTAGGGTAGGGGTAGTGTAGGGTAGGGTAGGAATAGTGTAGAGTAGGAGTGTAGGGTAGGGTAGGGGTAGATTAGGAAAATTTTTAAATTACTGCCCAACGAAGTGGGCACGGGTTAGCTAGTTTCTAAATAAAATTTGGAAAGATATTTTGCATTTCTTCTTCTTATCTTATGGTTGATGAACAACCTGGTATCAGAGTCTAAACCGCCCGTAGGCCTCTGACATGGCTTTACACACCATTGAGAAATCTCTCAGGTATGCGGATTTGATCACGATGTTTTCCTTCACCGTTTAAGCAACTGATAATTAAATAATACGCACATAACTTACGAAAAATGAGATATGCGCGCCTTGGGATCGAACTCGAGACATCTGACGTCAGTCGACGGTCATACCACTAGGCTAGCAGTGTTATAATATTTCTTTTTCTATCAATACATTTCTTTTCAAGTATAAAAACACCGTTCACACAGCTCAAAGTTCCCACGAATCTCTATAGCCGATAACATCGGTCCCCTGCGTCCAACCTGCAGGAAATTGACCTTCGTCGGACGTTTTTAGGGCAAGGCTTCGAACACATCCGAACATAACCGAAATAAGCTAAACTGGATATCAATGGGACTAGACGCTGAGTCATTTGAAAAATTAGTTACTTTTGGATTTAATATTTCATAGTATTATTGATCAACTATCAAATGTATTATGTAATATAAAAAATTACCTACTTTAAAGGTTCAAGGTTCATTAAAGGTTCGCTCTTGACATAATTATACGTCAAAGAGGACATCATCATCCTCATCACTTTATAAAAAATTGATTGTACGCTCATACCTATTTATTATTTCGAAAAAGCATTGCTCAAGATGTAACGGAAGATATGTAAACTCAAAGAATTTGAAGACAAGTTTCGAGAAAAAATTAAAAAACAAACCTTACAAACTTGCTATTTAATTGCAAAATATGTTAAGAAGACTAAAAGAGCTTGCAAAGACGCTAGCATAAAACTGGGCAAGTACGAGTCGGACTCGCGCTCATAGTCCATATCAGATCCTCATAGCTCATAGATAGAATAATTGTGCAAATTCATGCCGAATTTCAAGACCTAGGAAGAGATGGATGGATTATGTGAAGGATGATATGGCGAGAAAGTTAGTAACTACTGAGATGACGGGTGATAGAGATGTATGGAAAAAGAGGACATACTGCGCCGACCCCAAATAAATTGTGAAAATGGCAGGGGAAGATGATTCATGCCGAATTTCAGCTTTTTTGCATGGATAGTCTGGGAGTAAATTTCCTAACACAGTATAGACAGATGGACGCGACGAAACTACAAGGGTTCCTGGTTTTACTATAAAACCCTGAAAACCTAATATTAACAAACTTTTTTTTTCTACATACAAATATTTTGATTTCCTTTAGAATTTAGTTCCACTTAACAACTACCAAGTCATGTAATCATGAGTTCATAACCGCCCTGTCCGTGTTATTATTATCATTATTGATTTTCCTATGATTATTGTAAAAATTACAAGATAAATACTACTTTTTGTAAGCTTTAAAAACTTCTTAATTTAAATATTGGACCACAGATAACTTATTTTAGATATTTCAGTAAAAAGAAGTCAATACGTCAGTGGCTGATATTGCAAAAATGTACCAAACAATAATTAAATAAATAAAATAAATCAGCCTGTAACTGTCCCAATATAGGGCAAAGGCCTCTTCTCATACAGAGAAGGATTAAGCATTAATCACCACGCTAGCTCACTGCGGGTTGGCGATTTCAGACTATTAAAGTCCAGGTTTCCTTAAGATGTTTTCCTTCACCGTTAGTCAGTGGTATCTTAGATTAACTAAGAAAGTACATATGACATTGAAAAAGTCACATTGGTACATGCCAGGTTCGAACCCACACCCACGCGCTTGCAAAGCGGGTCCGTAACCAATGCGCCACCACGACGATAATTATCATCACAAAAAAGTTTAACTTTATTTTTCTCTGTTTGCAGTTCACCTTCAATTCGAGGACCTCACCCTCCGGGACTACGTTCTCCACTCAATAGTGAACAACTTCATAAGAGGAAACTTCACACCGACTTCCTTCACCGAGAGGCCTTGCAGAGACGAAGCCCTCCCATATTTTCTCCCAAAGCACTTACGCTCAGAACGTTCCAAGCATAAGAAAGCTAAACGATATGGGGATACATACAGGACATTTGAAGATTATAGTATAAAAAGTATAGTTAGTGATGGGTATTACTTCAGACCAAAGTATCGTAGTTATAATAGGAATGAGAGATCGGTGTACAGGAGGATCGCAAAGAGTTTGCGCATGAGGAGGCGGTATTTGCCGGCAAGAGTGGTCAGTGGTCCGCTGGCCAGCAGATCGGCTGTGCTGTTGCAGTGGTCCCTCAACGATGCCGTGCATTTAGATAGTGAAGGGACTAGTGTTGTTTTTAGGTAAGTGATTTTTTTTTTTTCTTTTTTATTCACATAAAAAATTATACATACAGTGAGTAACAACAATCTTGTTGTTCTTTCTAAGACCACATAATTATCATTAATAGAGCGAAACATAATACTAGAGTATAATAATCAGGCCACACTCAAACAAACAAGCGTAATATTGCGTAACGACGAGACTCCTAAGCGAACGTCACGGTACTCGCAGTATTAACAACGCGTTTTGCAGCGTTTGTACATAGTTACCATACTGTATAATTATTACACTGTGATAATACGGTACGTTTTTCAAATTTTCGTACTTTAAGTTTTCACTTCTATCCTGTGGTATGTAGTCGTAAGCGCTAAATTCACATTTTTATCCTAATCTCCAAAAAATGATCTCTTGAGTACACATGATTCAGATATCAAACCCAATTTTTCTTAATACTTACTTACTTAATAAGACTTTACTTTGAGCCTTTACTCGCGATAAAACTGACCGCAGTCCTATCTGACCCCAACCCAAGACCCCAGAGCAGAGCCTTATCACCATAATTTACTCAGATACATTGCGTTTACGACCTTTACGCAACCTTATTCCAACAAATTCTTAAGAAAAGAATGTGATATTTAACTATTAGACAGATATGATACGTCACTTGAAAAGGACGTTTAAAAAAATAATAATGTCCTCCTGACCGAATTTCGGTCACAGCGGCCAATCTCAACGGAGATTAGCCATCGACGCGGGAGATATTATAGTACACAAATGCTTGCGCAAACACAGGTGTACTCTCTATTCCCTCACTCTCATAGTCCGATGGGACGGCAATCCGACACGACCGGAGAGAGATCAGGCGCAGGGCCAACAGCTTTACGTGCTTTCCGAGACACGGAGTAAGTGATAATTAATTTTAAAAACGCACATAACTTACGAAAAGTCAGAGGTGCGCGCGCCTTGAGTTTGAACCTGAGACCTCTGACTTACCAGTCAACGGTCAACACCACTAGGCTATCACGACACAAAAAATACAACGTGTAAAAAAAGATCTTTTTTCATGTTTTTATTACTGCCGCACAAATTGACTCCATGCTGCCTGATGGAAAGCAGTCAGTGGAGTCCCATAGTGATGACCATCATCTCAGCAGCCAACAATGTGGCATGATGGCCCTCACCTTGACGGCCTTGAGAAAAACTTTGATCTAAGATCTTTCAAAAGTTCTAATTTATGCAGTGATAGCGTAATGGTATGACCGTTGAACTGCCAAGTCAAAGGTGGTAGGTTTGAAGCCGATTCATGTGCGTTTTAATACGAGAAGAAGTGCAGAAAGCTTAAATTAAAAAAAAATACAGTCGGATTTCGATCATTGACTAGAGCACTTGTAAAATATACAGGGTTATTTGTAAAACACCAGCATCCTTAAAAGGGGTCATTAAACTAATCATTATGAACAATTTTCACTATGGGAGCAACCCTGAAATCGCAAAAAAAAATCAGCTGTTCCATACATTTTGTTGAGTCATGTGAACGTAAATGTATGGAACAGCTAATTTTTTTGCGATTTCAGGGTTGGTCCCATAGTGAAAGTTGTTCATAATGATTAGTTTAATGACCCCTTTTAAAGATGCTGGTGTTTTACAATAACCCTGTAAATGCAGATACAAATATCTGCTTTAGTAATCGTTAATGTTGTATGCTTAATGTGTAACATTGCTAACTATTACATTGTGGGTATGTTGAAAATTATTAAAGGCTCAGTTGAAACAATCTGACTCTACAAATAGAAAAAGCAGATTGCAAGCGATTCACCACTTAGAGAATAAATTGTTGCAAATGAATACCCGTCCGAGACCAAAAATCTCAAAAGCCGACTCCAGAATAAAAAAGCGTTTAAAAATATAAGTAAACAAAATAAAAAAGAGCTTCCACTCAAAACTAAGCTCTATCCTGTAGACATAAGACTTATTTTTGGATGTCAAAATGCATTTAGTAAGTTTAAGCGCTGCAAACCTGCAAGCGTACATAATGTGGAGTTTTAAAACATTTTATTTGTGGCCGAAACGGTTTCAGGCCCTTTGTGACATTACACTCATTGTGTCTTGGCCTGTTTGCAATGTCGAAATAAAAAAAATAACAGCCAGACGAATTTTCCCGCTCTGCCCGCTATTTTGTTTTTAGGGTTCCTTACGGTTCCAACGGGACCCTATTACTTAGGCCCCGTTGTTTGTCCATCCGTCTGTCTCAGGGCTGTATCTTATAAACTGTAATAGGTAGAAACTTAAAATTAAAAATCGAATTTGCATAATAAGTAACTTCTACTTTTAGTTTCAATGGTACATAGCTGGGCAAAAAAGAGTCATACAACTGACAGCTGGAACTAAAAATAAAAATCTTAAAAACTAAGTGTACAAAAATAATTTAAAAGTGAATCATATTACATTTGATAACAAAATTGTCATAGGAATATGTAAATCTTTCTTTCTTTCTTTGTCGTATGGTTGACGAACAATCTGGTGTCAGAGTTTAAACCGCCCGTAGGCCTCTGACATGGCTTTACACACCGTTGAAAAATCTCTCAGGTTTGCTTGGTTTGTTCAAGATGTTTTGTCTTCACCGTTTTAGCAAGTGATAATTAATTTCTAATACCCTGCCTGGGTTTCGAAACTTACTACCTTTGACTTGGTAGACCAACGGTTATACCACTAGGCTATCACTGCTTGTATAACTAGTAATTTGAGTTGTAGTATGTGAAGTGAGTCGTGATAGTCTAGTGGTGGAGACCGTTGGCTGGCAAATCAGAGGTCTCGGGTTCAAACCCAAGGCGTGCACCTCTGACTTTTCGTAAGTTATAGGCGTTTTATAAATTAATTATCACTCTCCGTGCCTCGGATAGCACGTTAAGCTGTTGGCCCCGGCTGTCAATTGTAGATCTTTGACAGTCGTTACGGGTAGTCAGAAGCCTGAAAGTCTGACAACCAGTCTTACCAAGGGGTATCGTGTAACCCAGTATCTGGGTTGTGGAGGTCTGATAGGCAGTCACTCCATTTACTGATATTCAGCTGCATCCGGTAAGCCGACCCCAAAATAGTTGGGAAAAGGCTAGGTATATGATGAGTATGTGAAGTGCGCTAGTGGCGCCCTCAACTTTTGCAAACTTTTTTTTTGCCTAACTGTATTGTTAGCCTATTATTGGAGCCCTGTGGAGACCTTTTTAGTTACGGTAGCAGTGGCGTTCAGTAACTGGTCACTTGACGTTTGTCTTTAGATTTCGACCTATGTTCCTTAAGAAATATTGTTCAATTTCATAGACCTTATTACCTCCTAAAATTTAGCTGGTCTTCATAAAGTCAGGTGGTATACATACGGCTACTCGTCAGGCTATACATAACCAGTATGAAATGACCTTGCAATGTATAGGCTCTTTGTACAACAAGATGTCAACTTATACTGGTAATTTATATATAGCTTAATGGGTAGCCGTTCGTATGAAAGTGTGTTCCTTTCTGGTTTTTTATGCTAGTTTATAAGCCGGAGTGTCAAAGGGTATTTTTTCTCCGGAAGAAATACAACGGCAAAACCGCGTGGTAAAGCTAGTAAACACATAAAAAAAAACATTCAACCGAATTGAGAACCTCCTCCTTTTTTGAAGTCGGTTAAAAGCGGTTGGTGTAAAACACGTGACAAAAGCAAATCATAAATTAATGAATTCTGATAAAACACCAACCGTAAATTAAATTACCTACCAAGTCTTTTATTACTGTTATTTGCGGTAAAAATATTTCAAATAGTGTTGTGACATAATTTTTATTAATGGCCAAGTGTTTTATTGGCCCATTAATATTAATGAAGTACATTTGGTTACATATTTGTTTCTGAATTATGGAATTATTTTTGGTAATAAACTTTTGTATTTATTCTTATTTTCATTTCTAAATGGTTAATTGTTTTTTCTTCCATTTTCAAGAAGTCAGTTATGAAAAACACACACAAACAATGTGTAATTAGTTGTTGCAAAAGGTTTTCTATCATCCAATGAGGAGTACAAACATAAAAAATCAATATAAATATTTAATAAGAAATTTGAAAAAACAACTGATACGGATGGGATTCGAACCCACGACCTTCGGCGTACCGTGCCGACGCTCTAACCGCTGAGCCACCGTATCCCATCAGAATCAGTCGAAGTTTCAAACTTTATACGCCTAGGGCGTCTGGTAATATCTATCGGAATACATTACGTATCCGACTCAGTGTTCCAAACTTTGCAGTTTTTAGAAGGCACCGATGCGATATAAACAATTTTCTTCAAAACGTAAAAATTCACAAAAAGTATAAAAAATCAAAATAAAATAATACGCATCGAATTCTTCCTTTTTTGAAATTGATTAAAATCAAAATACCTACTATATTAACATACCAATCCCAAAACTAATTATTATCAAACTACATCACTAATGCTTGATGGCGTTATGGACGCCATCAAGCATTAGTCCTTTTAAGTATTGGTCAACGACCACTCATTCCGGACGTCGATGTAGCACTCTTGGGTTTCATCATTAAGTTAAGAGTCCTCCCCTAGAGGGCCTCCTCTTCTCCCCCGCCCCATTGTTCTAGCCGCGTTCAACAGCTGCCCTAGTATTGGAGTTTCAATAAGCTTTAATTACTTAACGATACTATTTCCCAAAGGACAGATTGAACTGAGGAGGAGAGTCGTGATAGTCTAGTGGTGGTGACCGTTGACCGGCAAGTCAGAGGTCTCGGGTTCGAACCCAAGGCGCGCACCTCTGACTTTTCGTAAGTTATGTGTGTTTCGTAAATACTCACGCCTGTATTCCCCAGAGGGGATAGGCAGAGATATATGCAGTACACCCACTTTTACCAGCTATGTTATAAGTCCCAAGTAATAGGCGAGCCTATTGCCATTCATCATCATCATCATTTCAGCCATAAGACGTCCACTGCTGAACGTAGGCCTCCCCCAATGACTTCCAGATTGACCGGATGGAAGCAACCTGCATCCAGCGGCTTCCTGCGACCTGTTGCCATTAACCAGGCACAATTTCACCCTCGGTGCTGCTACTAAGAATTTCCTAATGGTAAAATCCAATAACACTTTGCTAAAACCTGGGATCGAACTTAGGACCTCATGCTTGTAACTAGACCATAAAGGCAGTCTCGATAAAGAAAGATCTTCGATATTTTTACATGGCGCCCACCGAGCCGTCGCGGTCGATCTGATATCAGTTAAAATATTAGCCCTGCTTTTTTTGCTCACTCAGATGGGGAAGAGGTATTCCCCCTGGGGTCCGCACAAAAATATGTTTATTTGCCCTCCTACTTCCACTTTAATATTCATTTGAATTGCATCTTCTCTTCAATCATAACTTCCATGTTTTGCTACCTTCGTGTTATTATTTCCCAAGAGACAAACACAGTTTACGACACCAGACAATCGTAAAACCTTAACCTGTGATTGTGTTGATAAAGTAATGCTGTATTTGCAAGTTTTAATACGTGTAATAACTATGACTTAAGTATGTTTTAGGAATATGTTTTGTTAACAGAAAAGTTATGGAGAGGGAGAGATATTCTCTGAAAAGTTTTGTCATTTTGCTATTAAATATTTTTTAAAGTAAATTCTGCGATGTGGAGACAAGGGAGTGATATCAAACAACTATATCCGTGGTCGGAATGTTAATAATAATGACCCTTTATTTTGGTTTACATGGTTAATATACAGCGTGTAACAGAAGTCCGAAATAATACATTAAGGGCGTATAAGGTACCCTATAAACAATCCTTGAGCATAGGTTTTGGAACCGAACCCCTAACAATACTAGAGTAAACCACAGTCAAAGTTTTCACCAAAATCTTTCAAATACAGCCCTAGACATCAGCTGAAAGGTGAATCAACATGAATCCGGTTATTTACCTTCAATCAATTCTTTAAGTAAGCACTAAGCACGCGTAGGATAATGAAATCTGTCATTATTGAAGAAAATTAAATCAAAAGAATTATTTTGTATGAAAAAAAAAATTCCTCTTTTGCATTCAATATTTTTACATGTGATTCTCTTCATGATATATACATGCCCTTAAGTATTATTTCGGACTTCTGTTACACGCTGTATACTTAATAGTGTCTTAAACTAGCCTTACTATCTAACAATCTTATCTAATTGATATAACTTTATCAAATACCAACTATGCTACCAACCTAATCTATGAATACTTATCGGATGACATACGTGACTAGCTCACACATTTAATAATATACCGTATTTAAACACCCAGAAATGGGACAAAGAATGTAAAACCCTTGACACAAACTTCTATATTTTCTTTGTTAAGTACACTCTCGATCAAGTCACCTTTCAAATAAAACTAAATCAAAATAGTTCATTTATTTAAGAGCTATGATGCCACAGACAGACTTAGACACACAGAAACGTCAAAGTTAAAACTATATTTTTTTATCGATGGGGGTTAAAAAGAAAATCAATGTTACGCGTCACCCGCCGGCGCCCATAAGCTAAAAATCTGTAAGTATAACTTGGTAGGATTTAAAAATATATAACCATTTCGTTATATTATATTTTCTCCAGTCTGGGTGTAGGTGCATAGTTAAATAATAATAATATGAACCTTACGATAGTGAAAGTTAAACAATATATTTTATTATGATCTAATTTGCTTTCATATTTATCTTTTACAACCAACTATACTATAAAGTATGCGTGTGAAATTTAATTTAGAGAATGAATCTTAGTGTAAATTAATTAAATCAAATTAATTATCACTCTCCGTATCTCGGATAGCACGTTAAGCTGTTGGCCCTGGCTGTCGATTGTAGATCTTTGATAGTCGTTACGGGTAGTCAGAAGCCCGAAAGTCTGACAACCAGTCTTACCAAGGGGTATCGTGTAACCCAGTATCTGGGTTGTGGAGGTCTGATAGGCAGTCGCTCCATGTAAAACACTGGTATTCAGATGCATCCGGTAAGACGAAGCCGACCCCAATATAGTTGGGAAAAGGCTAGGCAGATGATGAATTTTAGTGAAAATTAATTTTGATGACGTTTTTGTTAAAAAAGGTAAAGTAATTTTATGGTAGAATATACCACCTATGATACAGAAAAAGTCCGTTCCTAAAAAAACTGCTTACTCATAAACTTAATGAACACTTCAGGCACCGTGAACTTTAAATTCTTTTTAACTTAAGTTCCGCTGTTTTATTTCTTCGTTTAAACTGAAATGTTTGCCTGTATTCTGAAAGAACGATGCTATTTGCGATAAGACCCGCCCATTGTACGAACCACATAATTGTGCTTATTTTTCTTTCGTATTTTCTTTCTAATGGTTTGCAATAAACAATCCAGTAGACTTTGCTGTACAATGCCTACTTAAGCCGTGATAGCCTCGTGGTATGACCGTTGACTGGCAAGTCAATCTCAGGTTCGAACCCAAGGCACCTCTGACTTTTCATTCGGTGCGTATTATAAATTAACCCATTCACTGTCCCATATGGATAATAATTAATAAAACAATTGACTGAGCCACATGTGGTTCAGCGGACAGGGAATGTGTTAATTATCACTTACTCCGTGCTTCGGAAAGCATGTAGAGCCGTTAGCTCTGCTCCTGATCTCTTTCCGATCATGTCGGATTGCTGTCACATCGGACTATGAGAGTGATCAATAGAGAGTGCGTTAGATATTCAATACTCAAACATTTATTGCATTCCAAAATCACTTAGGTGGTAACTTAAATTTATTATGAGATCGTTATGGACCTTGTCGGGCACAGCACAAATAGAAGAGAGGAAGAAGGCTTAAAATTAAATTATTAGATAGCTGATCTCTGTTGAGATTGGCCGCTGTGACGGGCTCGGTTGGAGGACATTATTATTATGTCTGCCTATATTAAGTTGATTGGCAAGTCAAAGTCTTAGTTTTGAACGCACCTCTTACTTTTCATAAGTTTTGTTGATATATGGTAAGTTTGTCAACAGTGTCAGCTGTCATTGGGTCAGGTGTGAATTTTTACACACACCTAAACTTACCTTGCAAGAGTCGTGATAGCCTAATGGTATGACCGTTTGACTAGCAAGTCAGAGGTCTCGGGTTCGAACCCAAGGCGCGCACCTCTGAATTTTCGTAAGTTATGTGCGTATTTTAAATTAATTATCACTCTCCGTGCCTCGGATAGCACGTTAAGCTGTTGGCCCCGGCTGTCAATTGTAGATCTTTGACAGTCGTTACGGATAGTCAGAAGCCCGAAAGTCTGACAACCAGTCTTACCAAGGGGTATCGTGTAACCCAGTATCTGGGTTGTGGAGGTCTGATAGGCAGTCGCTCCATGTAAAACACTGGTATTCAGCTGCATCCGGTAAGACTGGAAGCCGACCCCAACATGGTTGGGAAAAGGCTAGGCAGATAACCTAAACTTACCTTGCCTAATCTTTCAGAGAAAAAGGTGTAATTATTACGAATAAAACTTTGCCTTGTAAGAAGGTTTTCGTTATGACTCAGCTGTTCCCTTTAAGCAGTGTCTAAAGGTCACAAAGGTACATAATTGATGACAGATTCTCGCCCTCATAACCTAGTTCATTGTGTCTTATAATAAAGGTACAACTTCCCGGAACAAGTTCATTTATCGGCCTCGGATACAAAGACCAATTTTGGTCCTTTTGAGTAAAAATATCAGGTTTGTTGGTGTAATAAGTATCTCGTGTATAAGTATTAGATAGTGCAATTAATATTTATTTTTATTGCATATATTTAACTCTAGCAATCCTAACTAATATTATAAATTCGAAAGTAACTTTCTTTCTTTGTTACTTTTTCACACCCAAACTACTAAACTGATCATCCTGAAATTTTGCATTTATGACGTTGTCAGTTGTAGAGAAACGGACATCGGGTACTTTTCATCCCGAATAAAAGTATTATTCCTGAGGAAAACAACAATAACGTTCTTTTAATTAATAGATGGCACCACGTGTTCCAAGCTTACGCGTGCGAAAGGCTAAATAAAATAAGTATCTTTTAACATTTTGTATGAGAAGAGGCCTTTGCCCTGAATTGGGCCAGTTAGAGCCTGGTTTATTATTATTATAATATTAGTCTCAAAAAAAGAGAGAAAATGCAGCTAAAAAAATAATAATTTATTAATTTTACCACAAATACCATTGTTACTGACGGCGTGTAACGAATGAAACGAAAGGCGCTGGAATTGATTAAACCACAGTTTATTTTGAAAATACTCTTAAATAATCTTAATACAAAGGTGAACCCGCATGAACTCCTAGTTTCCCCGTTGTCATTACTTTTTTGAATTTAGAATACAAAATAGAAATCCAAAAAGGTGATCCAAAAAGGTGATGTGCAAATGAGTTTGTAACAACCATGAAATAAAAATCAATAACCAACAAGCATGGTTTTTTACACAAATACACTAATTGTTCAGTGTGTAGATCATATTATATTATTTTCTTTAAACAAGATTATAATTTTTAACCGACTGTCAAAATGGGCCAATTTGAGTAAATATATTATCTATGTGAGTACGACATAATACTACACCTAATTCGTCAGTTAACACTCAAAGTCTACCAAAGACCTGACTTAGTTTAAAACAGGTTGACGAAGACAAATGGCTGTTTTTCCGCCCAGCGTGACATACGATCGCTGTGGTCGTCGGACTCATTCATAATTAAGGTTAATACTCGTAAATCTCCCTTTTAAAACTACCTACACTGGTATTTTTTTTAAAGTCGTGATAGCGTTGTGCTATGACGTCGACTGGCAAGTCAGAGGTCTTAGGTTTAAACCTTAAGGACCTCTGACTTTTTGTAAGTGACGTCCAAATCCAAAAATATTGTAAGCTATTATTTAAAAGAGCAACCATGGAGTTTCTTGCCAGATTCTTCTCCATGAGGGGTAGGCTGCCCTTGGAACTGGCAACTAGAGTCACTCCTATAATAATAATTAGAATTATGACTATTCATAAGTGCCTAAAATGATCTACATGAATAAAAATATTTTGATTTTGATTTTGACGTGCGTATTATAGAGGGAGAAATTAAAATCATGAGCATCCCTAAAAGAGGTCATTGTACTTATCATTATTTACTTTTAGTATAGAACCAACACTGTAATCGCAAAAAAAATCTGCTGTTTCATACATTTATGGCCAGTGAACTGGACTCATTTCTACTGCCCTTCCAATGTCTTGCATAAAGTCCAGCAAAAATTTAAACGAAGATTCAGGTTTTTACACTTACTTCTTTATTCATGCAAAATGCTATTAATTGATCAAAATTCTATTACAATATCATACTGAGCCCTACGTGCGCGAGTCCGACACTTGCTCGGTTTTATCCATGAAACACACATAAGGTGAATAAAGATGAAAGAACAATTTAACATAATCCGATTTTGTTTATCGCTCTGCCTCTTGCAGACTTACATTGTTTTTACAAAAAATCTCTGAAACAGAAATCTACTTATTGTATGATGAATTTTGTAAGAATACGCTTTACTGCAAATAGAGTGTGAAAATATATATTGTAAATATCTATTATAAGTAATGTATAATATATATATACCTTATGTACCTGCTTTGTACATAAAGTATAAATAAATTAATAAATAATAAATTACTTTAGCAATTATGCTCTAACAAAAAAAGCTATTGTACCGTTGCCCCCACCTATCCAACAACACTTTACCCGACTTGGGGATCGATTCTCCCTCTCAGTCACCGACCGTGCTTGAGACCGCTAGACTAACGGGGCAGTTTTTTTTTTCACGGGCACATTTATTTTGGAAAAGATATTAAACAGTATGTAAAAGTGTTATTTTTAAGTGTTAGTTGTAGGATGTTAACTTACTAAAATTGTAAGTTGTAAGATATTAGCAGCACTGATAGCCTAGTAGTATGACCGTCGACTGCCAAGTCAGAGGTCTTGAGTTCGATCCCAAGACGCGCACCTCTGACATTTCGTAAGTTACGTGCATATTATAAATTAATTATCAGTTGCTAAAACGGTGAGGGAAAACATCATGATGATACCAGCACACGGTAGCACAGAGAAAAGCCATGTCAGATGCCTACGGGCGGTTTAAATTCTGACACCAGGTTGTTCATCAATCATACGATAACAAAAAGAAGAAGATGTACATTATGATGAAAGGTACAGCCTTTCAACAGTAGCACCCTGACCAAAACAGACACAATCTTTAAATCATTATGTTTACGCTTGAGTGGTCTTTTGAGACCATTGCCAATTATTTTGGTCCTTTAGGCCGCTTTGTACTATGCTTTATTCTGTCCTAAATTTAAAAAACGCACCATTAATCCGCTACAGCCGTATGCCACGTCACCATGGATTAATGTCGGCGTAATTACGCCCAAACAATAGTGAATTGTGAACAAATCCCCTCATTCATGGTGATCGATAGCACATTGAAACCTGCCCTTAATGAATAGGCTTAATATACGGCATTATTTACCACAAAATTTGTATAGAATTGGGAATTTGCTTTTTACGTAAAATTTCGACATCATTTTTAAATTTGAGTCCATTACTAAATAACCTGTAACTTGCTTTACAATAATATTAAATTGATCAGCGCAGTGATGAAGGAAAATATCGTAAGGAAACCTGGACTTAATAGTCTGAAATCGCCAAGTTGCAGTGAGCTAGCGTGATGATTAATGCTCGATCCTTCGCTGTACGAGAAGAGGCCTTTGCCCTTCAGTGGGTCAGTTATAGGCTGGTTTTTTTATTTGTTTTCGTAAATACGAAATTCAATAGGAAACACTCAATATTATAAACATATTCTAATATAAATACTTAAACTTCCTATTTGCAATAAAATTCGGAATAACCTTCCGGCGTCAGTATTCCTGGAACATTATAATTTGGGGGATCATCAAATCAAGTGTGATTAGGCATCTCAAAGGCAGGACCCGTCGTAGACCACTACGCTACTTGTTGGATGGGTTCCTGGTCAAACACAGGTCTTTACATTATTAAAAAAAAAGTTTTGTTTCACTTCCAAAGTTGTGATTCATTTTTTTTATTTAATTTGTTTTCATAAACCAAACATTCATTATGAAACACTCAATATTATAAACAAATTCTAATGTAAGTCCCTATTTTAACTTCCTATTCGCAATACAAGTTGTGTTTCACTTCCAAAGTTGTGATTAATGTGTTTTATAAGTCGGTTATTGATGGCCGTTCTCAAGCACTTGCCGATAATAATGTTGATATTGTTTTAAATTAATGACTTTGTTTCAATTGTTAAGTGTTTCAATTTAATATTTTTATAAAATTTTTTTCGCAAAAAGAGAGGTGTTATAAGTTTGACATGTCTGTGTGTCTTTGTATCAGTAAGGGTGTGTGGTTGTGTGTCAACTGTGTGTTGTATCTTAACAGCCAAATGTGTGAATCGATTTTGATTGTGTTTGTGATTAATTTCTATTACGCACATGAATCTGAAAAGTCAGAGTTGCGTGCCAGGGTTTCGAACCTACGTTCTTTGACCGCAGACCAACACTGAACAACACGCTATTACTAAACACAAAGCAACTAAAACAGATATCAGATGATAAATAAGTTACTAAAGAGAGAAAAAACTTATACCACAGCCTGTTTATCATCAGAAACACATAAATGTAACTTTGCTTTCCACGAAAATAGGCAAAAACAAAGAGCGGATCTACGTAAAAACCTATTACATTTAGCTTCATTAATCATTGTTACGATGCCTCGATAGCGGTAACTATGCAGCCTTGGGTTGATCCTTAAAGAAAAACTATTAATGAATATTAATTTTTGTTTCATTTATTTTCTTATGAGACAGTTTTTGTTTTATCGTCTGGTAGATGATCAATCGAATGTCAGTTTTAATGACCTCCTGATCGAGCCAACGACGCAGAGATATTATAGTGCACAAGTGTGTGCGCAAACACAGGTGCACTAATATTTAGCACACAGCTTTAGTTTTGATGACAAAACCGTTTTATGTAAAAAATACTTATATTATTTAAAATTATGGTTGTGTGTTCTAAACAGAAATTTTCTAATAGAAATTAATAAGCAGTGGTCAGTCAACTTCAACCAAGACCAGGGGGGTTAGCCATGTTGACTATCTACAATCGTTAACGAATAGAAAACGAAAGAAACACACAACTTCGATCGATATGTCACGAGACATATCGATCGAAGGTAATGTCATCCTATACATTTCTTCGTTTTCTATAGCGTTAGCTATTGTAGATAGTCAACTTGGCTAAGTGTCCAGTTGTTTTATTTTCATAGAAAAGTGTAGTGGTAACTCCGGACCACACAGAAGTCCAGAGTACCATAGTACTGCCTACCCTATACGATAGTCCCTACTGTACGATAAATTCCGCCATTTACGTCACATTTGACGTTAAAAATGTGCACAAAGTTTATACCAATCAGACTAATTAATTTCTAGGACGTCTGCTTTTCCAAGTAATGGCCTTTTAGCTAATGGCAAATGTGAATGTTTCACATCATTATGTTTAGTGAAATTTAATTAATAAAATTACGTCATGTAATAATTACATTGATGTTATTTTTCAATTTAATCGTCTAACATAATACAATGGTGCTAATTCTCTTGCGCACGCTGTAAACTAATTTAGAGACGCCATCTCTCAGATCATTAGAAAAGGATAGCAGATTTTTAGAGCTGTCAAACTAGTCCATTTTTGAACGAGAATTTAGTCGGCATGTCGTAGCTCTCGTCTAATTTTACGTCAATTGCAAGGACGTAGACTAATTTGACAGCTCTAATTTGGTAGTACAATTTGCTGTCCTTTTTCGATGGTGTTTATTAGAAAGAGATATAGTTAGACTAAAATTAGTTTAGCGGGATGTACAAGAGAATCAGCACCACTATCTCTCTAGCAGCAATCATTAAACTCTAAGAGCCCAGATACAAGAACTCGTCTACTATCTCATATTCATTCAGTGTACGGAACGTTGCAAGGAAGCGAAATGGTCAACAAAAAAATAGAAGATTTTTAGAGCTGTCAAACTAGTCCATTTGCGTGATATTATACATAAGCATAGACTCACGCCTGTATTAGGGGTATTATTATTATTACATGGGTCTTATAACATAGCCGGCGAAACGTGGGCGTACTGCATACACCTCTGCCTACCCTCTCAGGGAATACAGGCATGATTACATGTTATGTTTATTAAAAAACGCATGACCGCGTAACCTACAAAAATATACATTAATCTCTTCCGAAGTTTCAGACTAACGATACATGTAGCACATCCTGCGGCGCTGCCCACATACGGCTGACCGCATTAATTACCCAATCGGAATCGGCATCATTTGACATTCCACCCCCCTCCCCCAAGAGTGGAAGGCACATCGCGTTGATTAATAGCCCGTACTGGGTTTATCGCTAAGCCCTTCCCCGCTGGGATAAGGGACGTTTTATCGGTATACCCGCCATTTTTTAATCTAATCAATCTTTTGTGGCTTAATTACCTGACAGTTTATGAGTCTTTATTATTTTTATTACTTGCTAGCTTTTTCATTCGGGTTCGCTCCTATGGTAATTTTTTGGCATATAACATACCTTTTAATTTACTTAAAACTTCAATTCACATAAACTATCTTTACGCTAAAAATAACGACTAAATTCTCGTTGATATCACGCAAATAGACTAGTTTGACAGCTCTAAAAATCTTCTATCATTTTCTAATGATCTCTGTTAGAAAGAGAGGTAGTGAGTCTAAATAAGAGCGTGTGCAAGAGAATTGGCACCATTGACATAGATTGTTATAATATACCTACTACTAAATCTTACCTAAAGTTGAATAGTATTTCATTTTTAGCATTTACATTTCTTTTGTAAGTTATAAATGTAACATCGCTTCTTATAATCCGTAAAGAAATGTAAAGGTTTCATGTTGTTACTGGCTAAATTCCGAGATAAATATTTTCCTGTTAGCCTAACATCTTTTCAATGGGCTTAGGGAAACACCTGACTTATTTTTTGTAAGTCGTGTTGATCCGTTCCTTTGTACGGCTTGAATTTATATAATGCGTTTACTTTTTCTTTCTGTTTTTTGCGTTCCGTTTTACGCTAGAATTTTCTTGTTTTATTTATTGTTATGTTTTTCAATGTCCTCTGACTAATGTTCTTCTGACCGAATTTTGGTCACAGGGGCCAATCTTAACGGAGATTAACAAATTACGCAGAAGATATTTTAGTACAGTCCCTATTCGATAACTTTCATAGTCCGATGGGATGGCAATCCGACATGACTAGGGAGAGATTAGGCGCAGGAACTACGACATTACGTATTTTCCTAAGCACAGAGCAAGTGATAATTAATTTATAATACGCATTTAACTTACGAAAAGCTAGAGGTGCACGCCTTGGGTCGAACCTGAAACCTCTGACTTGAATGACGCGACAAACACGTAACGATTCAAATACGCAAAAATCGCCTGACTAGAATAATATACGATTGCCCGTGTTTACAGGAGAATAATTTAACTGTTTCTTTTCAAACTTTATATATTTTTAAATACATATAAATATACCTACATATAATTATTTAAAACATATAATTATTTAAAAATATTTAAAGTAGTTCTACCGGCATTAGGAACAAGGTCCAAGCTACCGGTGGCTAGTCGTCTAGAGAGACCTCCTCACAATTCGCAATTTATTATTATTAGCCTCTCTTCCCTCCTTTTATTTTCCCTATGCAAAGCAATTTGAGGCCAATTCTTCAGGTAAAGTGCAGCTCGTCCCGTTCTTTTCTAGGACTATGCGTCGCCAGTTTCTATTGTCTAGCACATAATATAAGGAATTTTAAAAGGAGTAGAATAAACAGACATTAAATAAGATTTGTATTAGGTACATTTAACCTTCAACATAATAACTCTAATGGTTAAAAGCAGCCGCTCCCCAAAAAATATGCCAATTACAAAATGTTTTTTCCACCTGTCTCGTTTTCCTGTCATTGGAAGTTGATACTTAAGTTTATGAGAATAAGATTTGATTTTGAACAAATTTGTAAAGGAACAGTTAAGAAAGGTTGGCCATTCAAGATTCTGATTTAGGAAAATGGCCGCCAATTTGTTGAATTTTTGAATTATGGTTATTGTTGATCGGATCCACGATGGGCACAACTAGAGAGAAAATTACATTAAATATAAAAATATCTTAGTTACTAAAATCATTATTGTTAATTTTATTTAAGAACAGCGCAAATAGTCCGTAATATTTTTGATAGAGTGTAATACTGCCGTCATAATGAAAAAAGGTACATCTAACATTTTGTAAAAATCAAGTTTAAAATATTTCTTGGTTTTTTGGCGAAAAAATACGTCAACATTTTATTTTTCGAAAAGGTATGGATGAAAATAGTTGCATTTATACGATTCCTGTAAGACTGCTGAATTGCAAAATTTTATTGGATTGGTATTTATTAAACCCAAGGCGCGCACCTCTGACTTTTCGTAAGTTATGTGCGTTTTAAAAATTAATTATCACTCTCCGTGCCTCGGATAGCACGTTAAGCTGTTGGCTGTCAATTGTAGATCTTTGACAGTCGTTATGGGTAGTCAGAAGCCCCAGTCTGACAACCAGTCTTACCAAGGGGTATCGTGTAGCCCAGTATCTGGGTTGTGGAGGTCTGATAGGCAGTCGCTCCATGTAAAACACTGGTATTCAGCTGCATCCGGTAAGACTGGAAGCCGATCCTAACATAGTTGGGAAAAGGCTAGGCAGATGATGATGGTATTTATTAAACTAATTTAAATAAAGATCGTTTACATTTATTATTTTCGTATTCTGGAGGTTATAGTATTAACAATATCGCTTGGCGATAACACGTTGCAAATATTTATGTACGCATGTAAATTTCTGTAACATGTGTACAAAATTCATCGTCTCATAATACCTTAGGTTTCATGTAAGATGAGCCACGTCTTGGCAAACTTAGAGTAATTGCGACGCCACCTCATCACGACATCAAACGAGGGCCTTTGTGAGCGAGACAATAGACGCCCAGGATTACAGTAATTATTGTGTGTAACTAATATATGTATGTATGTTTGTTACACCTGATTTTTTTATACTTTTCTTAAGTTGTAAACAATCTTAGCACTTTTTTAATACTTTGACTGCCACGCCTGCAGACACAATGCAATTTATATTGTCTGTCAGTCACCGGTGACTGACGTAGCGTTCAAAGGGTTGAAAAATGCACTTCACTACATATTATAAAATAATATACCTGAGTAAAATTTTTTTTTTTACGTAAAACGGTTTTGTCATCAGTACTAAAGCTGAGTACGAAATATCAGATCAATCCTCAAAGTCCTGCGCCGCGTCTGTCTGTCGGTTCGCGATAAACTCAAAAACTACTGCACCGATTTTCATGCTGTTTTCACCAATAGATAGAGTGGTCCCGAGGAAAGTTTTTTGTCAAATTTTTGTATACATTTGCTAAAATATGGTATTTGTTAGCGGTGTCGGAAAAAAATAAGCCGGGTTGCGGGAACGGGATCAAAATTTAAGTTCTTCAGAACGTAAGTTCGAAATGTAAGTTCTCAAGTAAAATGACTGTGACATATTTGGACAAAACTGTAAAGGTTCCAGGTTTTAACTACGGAACCCTAAAAATAAACAAAGTCCTTGTTAGAAGTTTTAATGACGTATGTTTTATTCCTTCACAACTCGATTTTCCTTGAAATCTAATGACAAAACAAACGCTAATGCTTGTAGGCAGACATTTTAGTTGGAAAACATGAAAATTGCTGTAATAACATGTGATTTGAAACACATCAACTCAAGGGGTGGGTCTCATGGTCATGTAGCTACGCCGTAGCCGATGATGTCACCGCTACACGTGCTACGCTGCTACGTGATTAGTGCTACGTTGGCTACGAAAAGTTGTTATCGCTCTACTGCTCGCACGATATAAAATTAATGAATATATTTATGTTATGGATAATCGCAAAAAAAGTATCGCAAATTATGGAGAATAAAATTACAAATTTTGAGAAAAAATGTAATTTTCTTTTGAGCAATTTTTATGTAATATTTTTGTTGAAATTTTGTAGTGTTATTTATTATCTTTAACTTGTTTTTTTAAGGCGTTTCTTAAAATTTAATTAGTGTAATACATTGTTGACAATTTAGTTCAAAACCTAGCCTAGTGGTTTGACTATTCACTCGCAAGTCAGAGGTTTCAGTTTCAAACCCAAAGCGCACCTCTGACTTTTCGTAAGTTATGTGCAACCGTATTATAAATTAGTGATTACTTATTCCGTGCCTCGGAAAGTACATAAAGTCGTTGGCCCTGCGCCTGATCTGTCTTTAGTGGTATCGGATTGCCGTCCCAACCGACTTTGACAGTGAGGGAATAAAAAGTGTGTTTACCTACCTGTTTGAGCACACACTTGTGTAGTCTATCTCCTGCGTAGTTGGCTAATCTCCGAGATCTTGAGACTGGCCGCTGTGAACGAAATTCGGTCAGGAGACAGCTTAGAGTATATAAGAAAAAAATAGAGCAACCCTATAGAAGTATGAACCGTGAGCACGGGTATGAACAACGCGGCCGCGACACGAGCTCCGTTTGCGATCATACCTCGTTCGACTGCGGTTCAACTAGGCTCCACGAGTGAAAAAGTTACATTTTAGCTTATATCATGGTTAACTGCTGAGTAAAATTTTGAAAAACGTCTAGAAAACTTAATTTGAAAAAATGACATTTTAACATTTGTATGGCGAGACCTGCTTTCGCTCCGCACAAGGCAATGTGGTTGACGTTATCACTCTAATATTTTCTTGAATACTCTATGGGAGACAGCTAGGCTTCTTTATGGTGATATCACCATAAAGAAGGTGATAGGTGAAGGTTAACATCAGCCACTGTGACCGAAATTCAGTCAAAAGGACATTATTATTACAGTTTGCGGTACTTTTTATTTATAATAGTTGATTTTTGATTGTTGAAGAATGACTGGTGGGAGAAAACGTAGAAAGATTTGGGATACCTTTGCCCAGCAGTGGGAAAAAACAGGTTAGAAAAATAGTCGAGTTTTCATTAAAACCAACCAACACAATCAAGCAACTAAGTGCCTTGTTATTGTATCTATAGAACATCAACTCCATTGGAAATAACCAATTTATTGAGTAAATGATACCTTTGTGTTGACTAATGGAGTTGGTTCCGAATACTCCCTAATGTCATATATTTCTACCATTTTCTACTATTTTACCGCCCACATACTCGATAACCTTTGTCAATGTCGGGGGGACGATAAAGAGTAAAAATATGATATCGTCACGCCTATGCCTTAAAGGGTCAGGTAGATAAGTTGTGTTACACTCGTAATGAGCAGTGATAGCCTAGTGGCATGACTGTTGGACTGCCAAGTCAAAGGTCGTAAGTTCGAAACCCAGGCACCTCTTACTTTTCGGATTTTTGTGCGTTTTAGAAAATAATTATAATTATATATCTTTCTAACCAAATTTCGGTCACAGCGACCAATCACAACGGAGATTAGCTAACTACGCAGGAGATATTATAGTGCACAAATGTGTGCGCAAACACAGGTGCACTCTCTATTCCCTCACTCTCATAGTCCGATGGGACGGTAATCCGACACGACCGGAGAGAGATCAGGCGCAGGGCCAACGGCTTTACGTGCTTTCCGAGGCATGGTGTACGTGATAATTAATTTATAAAACGCACATAACTTACGAAAAGTCAGAGGTGTGAACCCGAAACCTCTGACTTGCCAGTCAACGGTCACCACCACTAGGCTATCACGACTCTCTATGGAGTGGTCCTATAAGATAATCCATTCTCGTTGAGGAACCCAGGGCCGTAGTAACTGAAATTTTGTAGGTCAAGTGGGAAAGAAAATACTACATATTAATTCGCCATTAAAAATACGACCTACTTACACTTGATATGAATAATTTATGATTTATACGTTAGCGGTTACGATGACCGCGCAATCTTTAGTAGAAATCAATATGCAATGGGAGTCAGTAAGCTATTTGTGCTGCGTTCCAATTAGGCGAGTTGCTAGCTAGCACAACTCACTGCCTTTTTTGTATTGCATTGTTTGACAGGTACAACTCAACATAATGAAACAACTTTTTAACGGATATAACTCGCGTTTTTATTTTGATAATACAATCCTGACATTTCGAGTACTTTGCAGTCTGCCTGCGACCACGAGTGCTGCAAAGCACTCGAAACGTCAGGATTGTATTATCAAAATAAAAACGCGAGTTATATCCGTTAAAAAGTTGTTTCATTATGTTGAGTGTTCGCGAAAGTTTGAAACTATATTAGGTATAACTCAAAATGAATTAATTACATTTTTATTATTGTTTTTTGATTGATGATATTTGGGAATCAAAATTTGTTAGGTAAACAAGAAGAAGATAGATGAACTTAAAGATATATTAAAAAGCAATTTTACCTATAACATTTGAAAAAAATAGGGTTTTACCTCTCAACTGACGATTTGTTGTTTGAAGACCACGGCAACGACTGCATCGCAGGGATATACCTGGCCATAAAAGTATTTTTATTTTAAATTGACTCTTAATATTATAAAATTATTACAAAATAAGTATGTTAAAGCTTTCATTATTATTATTTATATTTACCAAACACTTCCCTTTCAGACAAAGTAAATATAAGCCACCTTAGATTTCGTCAAAGGGGAAATGAATTTTGTTTTTCTACACGCACTCAGGTGTATCTACTTTTAAATGACTCCGCTCTCTCATTTTGATATTTATTTTTCGGTTCACTGACGTTGGTTTCAAGTAGAAATTTTCATTTAATTTCTAAAGGATGTTGGTTCAATCTGTGTACGGTGGTACTTATTTAGTTAACTAACGACTTCAAACCTGGCATATACTTACGTACTTTTTAAGGTTTCTACTAATCTAAGATAGCACTGACTTACGGTGAAGGAAAACATCGTGAGAAAACCTGGACTTAATAGTTTGAAATCTCGCAGTGAGATAAGGTGATTAACGCTCAATTTGTCTCTCTTTGAGAAGAGGCATTTGCCCTTTAGTGGGACAGTTATATACGCAGGGTTTATTTATTAAAAAAAAAAACTTATCAAATTACCTACAGATACATGTCGTCGCCTGAGGTTACAGGTTTAAAAATAAATACTAAGGTGTCAAACTAGCAAACGATGGAAAAGGATGGTAAGCAGTTACTGTAACTATAGAGATTTGCAACATCAACGGTACTTGCACAATGCGTGTTGTTGGTTGTGGAGGGAGGGGAAGATTAAAGAAGGTGGATAAGGAAAGTCTAGGCTTCCAGTAATCTCATTCACCTTTCAAAAAACTATAGTATGATACTATTATTTTACATCGATATTTTGTGAGAGAGTGACACTACCCTGGTCGAGCCAGCCAGTTCTTGGTGATTTACCACCTTAAAATTGTATTTTAACTGTAAGTTTTCAGCCTGATTTTTTTTAAATACGCTTCACTGGCGATTTGTTACTTATACTCACTAAACACGCACTACATTTATTAAACAAGACCTCGTATTATTCATATTTTAGCAACTGTAGCAAGTAGTTTGCCCGTTCAAACGCAGCACCACGGTCAAGGTCTCTAGATCGGTTTGTATCGGTACCTGAATTGTGTGATTAACACGCCACATCAGGCTACTGAAGTGATTGTTACTATTCTGTTTACTTTTTAACAGAGTACACAGGGTAAAAAGCTAAAATAACCAGCAAAAACTTATATAAAAGCCTTTTTTTGTGCAGGTGGAGATATTTATACAAATAAATAAAACTTAATATAAACATTACATTTTATTTAACATTAATATTAATTAACTGTTGTATAAATTCATTAAGTTATCTGCAAAGCGGTTATAAAAAAACTCTCTACGTCTTTCTGCCTACCCTCTCTGGGGAATACAGGCGTGGGTCTATGTTTATACATATAACAAATATTTATACATACGTCACCAACATACAATTTCAAAAATCCCTAGACCGAAAAAAATATCTACTACAAGTCACACAATACAATATTTAATATACAATATTTGCCCCGTACAGAAATTGAACTCGCGACTCTAAACTCAGAAGACAAATCTCTAGTCTAGTATCATCTAGTTTATAGGCTTTTGTATAGATTGACGGTTGCTATGGCAACGGCAAGGTAGGTGCAGTTAATTAAGTGGCTGATGGATCACTTTGACCTCTAACGACAAGGTGTGAAGGACTTACTTTGTATGGATTTAAGTCGTGATAGCCTAGTGAGACACCGGTCCTGATACCGTTGACTGCATAGAAATATTAAATAATTCTTTCCAATCTTTGGTTGACTGCAAAGTCAGAGGTTTCAGGTTCGAACCCAAGGCGTAAGTTATGAGGATATTATAAATTAGGTACTTATCAATTACTCCGTGCCTCGGAAAGTAAGTTTTCCTTCACCGTTAGTCAGTGATGTCTCAGACTCACGCCTGTATTCCCCAGAGGGGGTAGGCAGAGGTGTGCAGTACACCCACGTTTCGCCGGCTATGTTTATAAGTCCCATGTAATAGGGGGCGAGCCTATTGCCATTAACCGGGCACAATTCCAGACTCCGTGCTGCTACTGAGAACTTCCTGATGGAAAAACCCAATAACACTTTGCCCGACCCGGGATCGAACCCAGGACCTCGTGCTCAGCAGTCGCGCTTGCTACCACTAGACCAACGAGGCAGTGATGTCTTAACTAAGAAAATACATATGACATTGAAAAAGTAACATTAGTACATACCATGTACAAACCAACACCCACGCGCTTGCAAAGCGGGTCCGTAACCAATGCGCCCGCGCCACCACGAACAAAAGAACACGATAAAGAAAGTACTACCAAAGATACTAGCGTAGTGGTATGTAGTATAACCTCTCTCACCACGATTTGTGAGAGTTTCTAATTCATAGTTAATTCCAGGTTCATTTCCCGGTCCTAAGTATTGTCTTCGTTGACAATCTCATACTATATGGACATAATGCCTGCTATTAAGTAAGTGGACAGCACTTTGTACTGATTACATCTAAATGTGGTCAGCAATTACCAGCTGAGACTGAGATATTACGGCATTATCCTTCATAATTAGCTCAAGGTAAAGCGAGGTGTAATGGTGCTCATTGGTAACAAACCCACTTTGAAAACGCGTAGGTGTGGGTGCGAACCTAAATGTACTATGTGACTTGAAATTTTAGCTTGATCGAAACATGTTTTCAAATAAAAATATAGCTTATTAAATAATAACGGCTTTATTTCCGCATTGGTTTTGGGAATGCCCGACTAGTTTCGGCGGCGTCGCGGACCTCACTGCAATGACTGCATGGATTCCGTTTGGGTTTGAAACTAGTCGGGCATTCCCGAAACTAATCCGTGAGTATAGCAGTTAATATTTAAGAATATATAAGTATGACTCACGTAAGTAATTATTCCAAAAAATATACCTATATATGAATTTTTATTTTATGCCATTTTTATGTGCGAAAACATGTTTTGATCAAGCTGAAATTTTAGCAGGGAATTTATAATGTTGTTCTTCAAATGGTTTGTTGCAATTTTTCATAACTATATTCCTTGATTTTATATCTTCAATGTGCGAGCGAGATAGCAGATTAGTAACCGCACCTTAAGTAAGAAGTTTTGTATAACAGTAATGTGTGTTATTCGGTTAAAGCAAATAGTTACACAATAACCCCACAACATTGCCCATTTATATAAAACTTTTACGAGTGACGCCAAAATAGCTGGCGATTGTGTTTACCTTATTAGGACATTAATAAGAATTTTCTCTTTATCTAAAGGACTTAGCTTAAGGCCTAGTTTCAGTTACAAAACCAGTATTTATTCGTGGAGAAGAATCTTATTTATCAAACTAATTAATATTATTACCATTATATTTATTTGTTACTTATTCCTCCTGCACTAATATGCATGTAGGTGTTATACATTTAAACCATCTGGAAGAAATGATTGTGAAAACTGTATCAAAATCCGTTCCGTGGTTTAGAAGTAAGCGGAGAAACAGGTGATTTCAGACTATAAAGTGCAGGTTTCCTCACGATATTTTCCTTCGCCGTTAGTCAGTGGTATCTTTGCCCAGCGTGGTGATTTTGGGCAAATACCTCCAATGAGCGCACAATAGTGGCTCTCATTGGGTGAGGTTTAGTAGTGGACTAACACAGGCTGATAATGATTATGAAAATTATTTTGAATGTGTATTAATTTTGTTTTTGTATTGTTTCAGGTTACGTTATAGGAAGACGACAAGTGCCACCATATACCAAGTGTTCTTTACTAAAATTTTAAGATTAGGTGAGTACGCTTCAACTTTTACGTTTTAATATTCACGAAACACAATTTCTGATGCTCGGGCTACACCTACGTATACGTGTGAACAGAACATGGGACCGGCAGGGCGGCAGTACTCCGGTAGATGTCACCACACGCCTTTAAGGCGAAAGAGATTCGTAATTTCAACTGAAGCTGGCAGGACACGGTAGCTTAATTGGTAAAGTGATGTCACGGCACACCAGCTGGGATCGCGGGTTCAATTCCCACCCGAGTCAATTGTTTTTGCGAGTTTCTTATTAAATAATTTCATTTAATAAGCAAATCATGTGCATAAACATGTAAAAAACATACATAAAAATAAAACGACACCTACGTCTTAACGCGATAATTGTGTTCCTCTCTTTCTCAACTCAATAGTGTCCTAGAGAGATAGCGTGATAGTTACCGCTTTAATCAACGACATTTCCTCTTGGTATGGCCCCAGCATAACAACATAATCTGTAGGTATGTTTTAGATAACTTTGTTGAAAACAAACTTCTTGGAATCTAAATATTAGAAACTTTGAAATAAGTAGTTTTTTACCAGATAATAGCAGATTTTTCCTGTTTTTCCAAATACCGTCTAACTTTTCTTAAGTTACGCCTACCAACCATATATTACAAAGCGTACCGGGGTACTGACAAGTCTGTTGACACTTGCTAAAACGGTGAAAGAAAACATCGTGAGGAAACCAGCGCTACTGAGGGATTTTTCAACGGTTTGTAAAGCCATCTGGTTGTGTGTGTGGGCTGCCGTGTGGTTTCCGGCCTAAGAATAGAACCACCCCTACTCATCCCGCGGGTATCGTAAGAAGCGACAAAGGGATAGATCTGGAGCATGGGCAGCATCATCTTACTGTGTAAAAATAACCATCTGCTAATGCGATCGCCAACCCGCTTGCCCAGCGTGGCTATTTTAAGAGCAAATACCTTTTAATGAGCTTACAAAATAAGTGATGGGTATGAGAAATGAGAAGAGGCCTATCTAGATGCCCGCAGTGGACTGAAACAGCTGTGTAGGCAGGTAAAGCCATCTCAGCGGCCTATTATATGGGCGGTTTACTCTAATACCAGGTTGTCCATCAACTATACGATAAAGAAAAAGTGTACTACATAATTCAAACTATATTATAAGAAAATAGTGTCCAAATATATACATCATTTTCCGCTCAATTCTTCCCAAGTAGGTCAATGTCTAGATCCCGAACGACGAAACGCAGCAATAAAGATAAACTCACACATCACTGATACCCCGAACAAGCCCGATCTATCGTTTCCCACAAAACTTGCTCATTTTTTACCTAAATGTACCCCAATGTGTAAGGGAAAATAGACCTTAATGTACCTCAATAAAATACATATTGTATTCGTTAAAGAGCGAGGCTGTTTTGGCATTTTGTAGGGTCGCCATGTTCAAGGATGTTGGGAAGATAATGTTGAGGGTGAAGAACTTGTAATTTCAGAAACATGTCTACAAGTATACGTTTAGTTTCGATATAAATATGTTTTAAACGTTGTTCACACAAAATAATTACATCGTAATCCTAACTTAATAATTATTATAAATGCGAAAGTAAGTTTGTTTGTTACCTTTTCAAATTACATCCAACCACAAAACCGATCATCCTGAAACTTTGCATATACGGTGTCAGGTGTACAGAAACGGACCTTTCATCCCGAAAAAAAGTACTGTTCTCGAGGAAAATAACAATAACGTTGTTATGATAATAGATGGCGCCTCGTGTTCTAAATTAACGCGAGTGAAACAGGCAATACGTATCACTACATAGTAAAAAACAAAGTCGCTTTCTCTGTCCTTATATCCCTATATATGCTTAAATCTTTAAAACTACGCAACGGATTTGATGCGGTTTTTTTTAATAGATAGAGTGATTGAACAGGAAGGTTTATATTATGTTTATTGCACCCGTGCAAAGCCGGGACGGGTCGTTAGTACAAAATAAAATCAAAAAATAAAATAGGTGGCCAATTCCTGCCCTCAAAATCAATCCAGAACGCTGGAGACTGCAGTAATGACTATAAAGTGATAATTACTTTTAAAATAAAATAAAATATATCGCAACATTCATATTTCTCTAGAGCATGCGAGGAAAAATTGCAAAAAATATAATAATATGATAATTGATTTGTGTGGTATTTATGTTGATTGGGTTTGCCTTTAATCAAAAATAGAACGATTTTAAATTCGTCATTTTTTTTTTCGTTTATGGCTTCAACTATTCGTACTTTTCCACAGAGGATTTATTTTTTGGACGGTTCTACATTTGAACTTGTGTTTGGATACACACCTAAAACAACGCGGTGCGGTGACAAAATGATAGTGATATTCATTATGCATGTGTGTATCTGATCATTCTATAATTATTTTACGATGACAAGGCAAGTTCAAAAAAAAGTATAAGTAGTTTAACTAAGGCAAACAATTTATTATAGCTTCGTAGAAGTATAATATTAAAGCTGAACAATATTGTTAGCCTCAACTATAATAGTACTTTATGCAACTGTTGTATAATAAGGGGTATTAAAACACGAAGGTGGGTGTGATAACGGTATCACATGAGTGTTTTTTTCAAATTCAAATTGTAACGCGCGTGAAAGACCATGTTCTTTTTTTGAAATTCATACATAGTCACGCATCGATAAGTAAGAATGTGGCTGTCTGCTAAAACCCTTTGCGCAAAAGTGATCGAAAAAAAATGAAATTCAGTACAACATTATATTATCATCCGTTTGGATGATTTATTGGTTCTTTTAATTGGGTTTTAATTAGGTACATTGGGTGTTTTAATGTTGGCAATAATGTAACTGTTTCTAATCTTTTATAGAGGATTTAAAGTGGGAGTAGATAAAAATAAATATCATAACGTCGCGCGTCGACGGAAAACACGGGCTGTATGGACTAGATTCATTTGCCTTTCCCGCGCTTTTGGATAAACTAAATAAAAAAATATTTAAAAAAAGCAAAGTCTTGAGCTGATCTGATCACGTTTTACTGTGCTATTTTTTTGTGACTCCGTTATATATATTACTTGACCCGCCGCTATCGTCTATTAGATTTTCGTTTACGCCTTTGATGTTAATATTCTGCTGTGCATATTGGACTTGTTACTCTGCTTACGTTTTGGATTCGATGTTCACGATGTCAAGATGTCTGAATTGTAATCTACTAATCAAATGCGAAGGCATAATATAACAACTTTAACACCGCAGTTACAAAATACATTGTCTGAATGGCTTGGTATACTAGAGGTAGGTATGCACTAAGTGGTATTTATAATCATAATTCACTTTACCTGTCATTGATATATTTTTTACTGGCAAAGTAACTACGAAAATGCTTTACTAACGTGATGATTCCGGGATTGCTAATTGATAGTTTAAAACCGAGTTTACGGCGGCGGTGTTACGGACGCTCTTGAATTAATATCTAGTTCCGTTCGAGTTCGAAACTAGTCGAGTAATTGCGAAATCATACTGTAAGTAAAACTGGCTACTTAGATAACTTTAAGTAATTATTTTAAAATATATCTTTCATATTTTTCAGCTTCCCACAAATGGATTGATTTGTAATGCCCATAATGTATTGTTGAACCAACGATTAGAAGAAGGTACCTATAAATGGCAGAGTTTTCGCCACCCTGGTGTGTGTTGGTTGCGGACGCTCTGTTATGGGGAGCCGTTACGCTGTGCGACACCATACTCTTGAAGAAAACAGTCAATTTATAAGTATTTTTTTCTCATGGAATAAAAATAAAGTACTATTTCAGTGTTTTATTATTTCCCTTTCTTCACTTCTGCTCATGTGTAAAAAAACGTGTAAGAGAAGTAAAAGGATGAGTAAAGCTTGCTCTCTTTAGCCATATAGCTTCGTCAGGTGCTGCTTCACACCCACGGGGGCTGTGCAGCTACCCCAGGCACCGCCTCGCTCCAGCGTAAGCCGCACAGCTACCTAAGGGGCGATATAGCGCTAGTGGACACACTATAGCGGCATCACGTGTAGGTAATTATTTTCAACAACGATACCAGGACTACAAAATCTACTTTTATACAATAAGGCATTCACTAACATCGGCTACGCTATGGCTTACAACCTTTAAGCAGCTTCTGCTCATGGATTCGCTTCAGAGGACAGGTCAGCATAAAAACCCTTTCCATGAAAGAATGATATGAAATGATAAGTGGTGTGTCAATGGGTGTGGTTGTTTATCAGCGTCATATATATATACACATATACCAACATCTACAATATAGTTTACACATATAGATTTAGTTTTCGTCACGTACCAGTGAGTTTTTTCTGATGTTTTCTTTTTATATTAAAGTTCCAGAGCGTAGTGCCTTGAAAAAATTGTTAAAATGCAGGTTTGTAAGTTATTGCTATTTATAATTTGTAGGCGCTAAAATATTTTTTGGTAAGCAAATATAAAATCCCTCGCATGCTCTCTCATCGTAAAACTTACACAATTAAAAACTTAAGCCTGTAAACTATAACGTAACATACTATATGTGTCTACACATTTAGTATTTATTGAGGGCACAGCGCTATCCAAATTCTGTCCATGTATTTTAATTGTATTTAGGCATTGTTCTCATTACCAGTAATCGTAAGTGAGCAAATGTTACACACAAATTGATCGGAAAATTAATCGGAAAATCCGTTTACAATATTATGGATCCCTCAGTTTTCAATAGATTCAAGGATGCTACTTCAACTGAAATATTGAAAAACACATTCAAGAAATAGCTATTGAGTGACGCGATGACACTCACTCTTGGAAATGGACTCCGTTTGAGTTCGGAACTAGTCGGGCATTTCCGAAATCAATCCGTGAGTAAAACCGTAATAATATACATATATAGGTCTCAATTAACTCTAACATCTGGCTACCCTACTTAGGGGTAATAATAAACATTACGAGGGATATAAACATTTCTAAATTCCCCGTGGAATCACCGTTATCTGTGGCTCTGACAGTTTTATTTCAAACGTTAAAAAAGGGCTTCTTGTACATATTTAAAGGGTTAATGTTTACATTTTATTGCATCTACGTGAGGATATTAAAATTTGTAACCCAAACATGGAATTTATTTTTTACAATTTCCTGAATATTTCGTGGTCGATTCCAAATTCAAATTCCAAATTCGTACACTAAAGTATTGATAACCCTATTCCTACTCCTCTTTTTTTAACCTCCGACGCAAAAAGAGGAGTGTTATAAGTTTGATGTGTCTTTTGTCTGTGGTTTTGTAGCTCTTAAATGAATGGACCGATTTTTGTTTAGTTTTTTTTATTTAGGTGTAGGTTTTTTTAGATTGACAGCTAAAAAAAAATTAGAGATTTTTTTTTATGGGGGTTTATTAATTTTTAAATTTACCAATCTGGAGATTTGGGAAATAAATTTAAAAATACATTTTGAGATCTTCAAATCAAGAGTGAATAGGCATATCAAAAGTAGGTGTGCTTCTAATTGTTGTCTAATGTCTAATGGTTGTAGTTCTAATCGATTTAAACTTTGCAAGTAAATGTAATCCAGATGAAAATACAATAATTTGGTACCATCGAACTGATCTGATGATAGAGAGAGATGGATAGTGGCACTCCTCAATTGCTATTACAAAACCCATCGAGTTTAGGTGAGGTTTTCACGAGTCCGATTCATTACACTTGGTGACGAGAGTCTAAAGTGTTTTGTTTTTTAAACATTTCTGAATATATTTTCTTACTGAATTTGCAGTACCATGACGGAATACAAACATTTCCCTGAGATGAGAAGCGCTGTGTTCACTCTGTGCTTATACAAAGAAAAAAGTAAATCCTGGATTATAGGATTATGTTAAGAATAGTTTAGGAGTTATAAGGGTACAGCTAGACAAGCTTACCTTTTTTATATGTTGAAAAATAGTGCATCCTTAATTTTAGTATCTATGCGCATTTACGACCAGTTTTTAAAATGTTGCCAGTTATTAAACGGGCCGTTTTCTTATATTATTTTTAGAAGAATGAATATTAAACAGCAATTCTGTATACGAGTACTATAAGTAGGTTTAAAATATGAGATTTTATGAATTTAGAATATCAATAACTTGAGACATTTTATAGAGGGTATGTATTAAATGTACCAAATAACACCTATAAGCACTTATTTGGAGTGCCTTTTGCAAAAAAAAATATTTTTCTTCATTGGATTTTACTGAATAATAAATGTTTATAAATATCATAAATTTGAAATTATCTGTGCACGAAATAAAATCTCAAAAATATATTTTTGTTTAGTACAATATTATACAGACATAAATATCTAATATTCATACCTAAATTATGTTCGAAATTATGTAGAATAAATCTACAAAAAAAAATAGTTAGAAAATTCTAACTTTTGTAGAAACAATTTACTTATTTATACAATGATGATATGAATCTACGACCTACTGATAGGTTCCATTAGGAGTTCAACGGCCTTCCCACTAGACTATCAATGTATTTAGTTCGTATCGAACTTCTACAAACTACAAAGAGACAAAGAGTGACACCACAAACGGCATCCAACATCGCTGGACAAACAACTCTTCTAAAGGGTATCCACACGCGTGACTCAATGAGAACGAAAACGACCGGAGTTTCTACAAAGATATCCTAAAGGGTGCGTCTTATAACAGCGAATGCTCGCGCGGTTCAATACCAGGACGTCACTTTCACTGACATACATTTGATTGTATATGTCAGTTTAGAAATAACAGAGAATTTTAGTGGTTTACGATGCTATTATCCTGATTCCTGGGTCATTGTCGACATGACTAGGGTAAAAGATTCGCTTCCTAAGTTTGATGTCGCGCGTTCTATACCAGCTCGAGAAAAATATTTGTGTGAACGTTATATGTTTGTTGCTAAAAAAAAAAGGTGTTTGTGTATTGTGAAATTATATACATAATATATGTCTGTTTTTTTTTGCCGCTTAAACACAATATAATTAAAGGATACCTAATAGGTGAAGCGAACGTGTCATGTATGAGACGGAAAAATCTTCGTGGTAGACCAATACAACTATTGCAAGATGTTATGGTCACCGTAAAAGGAAAATTATAGACCAGAACGGCCCAAGAAAGATGGCAAAAAATGAAGAAGGCGTTCACCCAGAAGTGGGTGACCCCTTAGTTCATAACATTTGCAGCTTTGTAATGTTATTAATTATGTAATTGAAGGTAAATAAAGGCTATTTTTATTTATTTATTTGGTGTAGAGTTGTAGATACAGTTTTAAAAAACATAGCGAGCATTCGCTGTGTTTAAACGCACCCGAATACGAGAAAAAGAAAGACGAAAATCAAGTTGTAGTTAGTTTAGCAAAGTCGTGAGAACTGACCCTGATTTGTAGAGAGGGTACGATTTGTGTGTATCATGTTACTTTGGATACCGCTTAATTGATATTTGGGGTGTTGTTGTGATGTTTCTGTTAACACAAAGCTGTGGGGTTGTATACTATCTTATTGCAACGTTGCATTGTTACGATGCAAAAGCGATATGCGCGATAAATCCGTTATACCGCCCGCCTTGCCCGACGGGTAAAGGACAGCGTGCGAGCGTGTTGGGGTGAAGTTCGAGATTTTGAAAGCCAAGTTTAAAAGAGGATACAAAGTTTTAACATAAATCATTATCAGTTTAATCAGACCAAGTTTCCATACATAAAAATTGATTCAAATCAAAATCAAAATCATCAAAATCAAAATATATTTTCGTTCATGAAGACCATTTTAGGCACTTATGAATAGTCATAATTCTAATATTATTATAAGAGTGACTCTAGTTGCGAGTTCTAAGGGCAGCCTACCCCTCATGGAGAAAAATCTGACAAAAAACGCCATGGTTGCTCTTTAAATGAAATGATTGAATGAAATTAATTTATGTTTAGGCTTACATTTATTTTCCGATTTATCATAACTACAAGTACTGATTTTATATATTTAATGTGAGGGCGCTTAAAATAAAGTAATATGCGCCTGAATTGATTTGAACATAAATCTACTGTGATGTATTCAGAAAACTCAATTAAAGTTTTATCCTTTAAGAATAAAGATGTTATTTACTACAACAAACTATTTAAATTTATGGACCCAAGCCCCATAAAAACAAAACTATTGCCATTTCAGTTACGAACTAACCATAAATAACCAGTCATTGCAAAAAAGGGTTCTGTCAAACAAGTTTGCATGCTAGTGTTTTCAAATTTAAAACTGAGGAGCGTCAGAACAAACACTTTTATTTTTTTTTACATATCTTGCTCTATGGTTTAAGATATGGTATGGTGTGGTTAACACCAAAAAATTTATAGATTTCGTAATATAATTATTTAATAGGAAAAGTTGAAAAAACAACTGATATGGATGGGATTCGAACCCACGATTTTGGACGTACCGTATCGACGCTCTAATCACTAAGCCACCGTATTCTAGCATCAACCGAATTTTCAAATCTCTTTCTACGCCTAAGACATGTTTTTTCATTTTTATTTTTTAATTATATTTAATAAGCTAACATGTATTCACAAAAATATTTCGTTAGATTTCGTTTAACTCTAAATTAGAAAACTATGAACTTGGTCAAATTTTTATATTTTTCTACAAAAAAAAAACAAATATGGTTGATCGGTTTTTGTTCCGACGCTCCTCATTGTTTTGCTCATAAACTGTCATGGCTGAGTGAGGTGAGGGACTTTCAAATACAAGACATTTTATTTGTCTGTTATGCTAATTTCGTCTATTTTTCAGTGCTACTAGATGAGAGATTGTAAATTTAAGTGAAGTTTTATACATGAAGAAGAACTCTAAAGGAAATTACTTAAAATAAATAAAACGTTTATTATATAAATACATAATTACTGTATTTTTATTCTTTATAGTACGGTTGATGAACAACCTGGTCTCAGAGTTTTAATCACCCGTAGGCCTCTTGAAAAAATTCTTCTCAGCAAAAAAAAAAGGTGTGCTAGTTTTCTCACGATTATAAGATTTAGATTTATTTTTCTTAACCGTTTATGCAAGTGATAATTAAACCAAAAAACATGAATCCGAAAAGTCAGAGGTGCGTGCCTAGGTTTCAAACCTGTCGAACCTTTGACTTGGCAGTTCAATGGTCTTAAAATTAGGATATTACTAATTCTACTATATTCTAGTATAATTACTGTATGAGCGGGCTTAAAGGCAGGCACTGGACGGAGTTGCGAGGCGCGTTTTGGGTACCCGGACCCGTCCGATACAGTGCGAGGAACACGCAGGGGGGAAACGTTTTTAGTGAGTGCGAGCCCCACATAACCGTACGTCCTCGGACATTAATGTAGCCTACACCTCCCCACACAAGCAAAACAAAGGACTAACTACTAACTAGGTCGACCGTCGACGTCCGAAATAAAAAAATTGCGTGATTTTATTTTATTAGTACAGCGCCTAAAATTGGAACATGGACATCCCTATCTGTGACACTGACAACCAGAGCGGAACATCCCTCAAATATTAACACAGGAGTAATCGAGTCGTGGTCACGGAGCAAAATGGCGGAGTATTCTTTTTTCAAAATAGCCAAGTATTCTTTTTTTCGAATAGCTTTTTTATTTTTTATGGATGATTGCATGACTGGCTTTCGTGTGGCCAGTGCTAATATTTGTTTTGATGAAAATGTGTAATTAGAGGTTTTAGTGAAACAAATATTTGTGAAATCGCTGAATGTTTGGATTATGTATACTTTTAATGTCTTGCTTGCTTTTCATTTAAATATTTTAATAGCTTTAAAGCTATTTTAATCGCTGTTTGTTACATATATTTTAAACTATAATCGTATTTTACTGTATTATTACACGCCATGCATTGAATTTACATAGCACTGTATGAATTAAGTGCTTTTATTTAAAATATTTAACTTGTTGTTTATAAATGGCGAAGGTTCCATATAACTCCAATTTTCCTACATTCCTATCCGATATTCCGATCCCATTTCGTTCAAAAATCACACAGTCAGTAGATAGTATCTACTGATTGCTGTGGTTTTGGTCCAATTTAGCGCCGGCTTACCTCTTAGAAAACACTCATCACTGGTATCCCATTTCGTATATTATTTTCCTTTTCAAATTTCATTTCATCCCTCTCATGCTTAGGTACATCATATTAGAATTTATGAAGTTAGAAATAATTTCATTACTTTATTACTGACCTCCAAATTTTGTGGTCAAAATAAAAAAAGTTTTTGTCCTAATTTAAAAAACGAATCCTATCGCCCGCCGTTACATTTTTACCTTTGAGAATTTTCTACGGGTCGTTTAATTTTTATAAAAGTAATTTCCAATTTGGGAATAAAATACTTATTCTTTTTTACATTTTATTTAGCCGCCATTGCTGTAATATCGAAGAGTTCCAGTTCATTGGAAAATGAAAATAAAGTTGTTTTCATAAATGCTTTATTTGAGTTTTTTCAATGGAATTACTACATAATGGATATACATAATTTACAATGGAACAGAATGGTATAAATTCACGAGTTACTCTTATTTTGATTTAGCTGTCGTCCGTTTAAAAGTGTCATAAAATTTTAAATATTCTTTTCTTTAGCTGTAATGAATATTAAAAAAAAAACGCTGACCCAAGGAATCAAAAATTGTAGGAATAGGTAAGTATAGATTTTACGGGATACACAGAAAAAACAATTTTACGCTAACAAAGTAGCGTGCGTTATCTAGTTTTAAATATTTGTGGCATTAAATACAAAAACTAATTTGTCTTCTGTACAATAGATTACTTTTACGTTATAATAAATTGAAGCAAAGATGCTCAACTTTTTGTTAGGGGCTTTGGATCATGATAAATAGAGCCTCAAGTTCCAACTCAAACTTCAAGATCAAACTTACGACTTAATTCAACCGTGACGCACAAAAAAGCGGTTTTAAGATATATCTATCTATTATATCTATTTGTATTAAAATCTTAAAGTCTGTACTATCGGCAACATAATTATTTACAAAACAGCGGTCGATATACCTATCTATATTTGTATTAAAATACCTATCTATCCTATATACCTATCATCACTACATAGTATAAAACAAAGTCGCTATCCGCCGTCTGTCTGTCCCTATGTATGCTTAGATCTTTAAAACTACGCAACGGATTTTGATGCGGTCTTTTTAATAGATAGTGTGATTCTTAAGGAAGGTTTATATGTATATTGCACCCGTGCGAAGCCGGGGCGGGTCGCTAGTATCATATATATCTATACCTATCTATATTATCTGGTGGTTGGTTACACACTTAACACTAAAATAATTGAAAAATTTTGGCTTCGAGCCATACATGCATATACATGGCTAAAAACGATAGCTTGATTAAAAACGAAGTTTTTATAAAAACTGTATGTAGGACAAAGGCTTACCTCCTACTTCCACACTCGTGTCTAATAAATATTCTGGCAGAAATGGAAACATCTGGAGTTCTTTAGGTCTCGCTAGAAGTTCGGTTAATCAGTCTGATCTTCCTGGAGCTATAACTGATAGCGAACTGATATGCGACGACAGTAGAAAAAAAGAAACATCTTCTTCTGTCGGTAACTGTCCATTGTTCTTATGGAATTATAAGAAAAGTCTTAGTTTATGAAGAATTTTCCCAAAAAATATGTATTTATGACATTGATTAATTTGAATTATTTCTTAATTTTTGTACTGAAAATACACAAAAAACAAGGGTTGTTATTTTTCCTCTTTGTTAAGAGACTCCGCTACATGTTGATAAATGTTTGGGCTCAAGATTCAGTTGAGTAATGACGTCATTCATCTGTGGCGCCATTTAATTATTATAAATGGACTCCGGTAAGCTTGCATATTTTTAGGGGAACTAGATCTAAAACTTCAGAATCTCCTAATGGAAAAACCCAATAACACTTTGCCCAACCCGGGAATCGAACCCAGGACCTCATGCTCATCATCGCGCTTGCTACCACTAGACCAACGAGACAAACATATTTTTTAAATATTTTTAATTATTTTATAATTTATACATATAGACCGTATATTTTTAATTTATCAAGTTTCACCTAATTCCGTTTAGCCGTTTAGTCAATGAAAGACAAACTTCCAAACTCGCACACATGACACAACACAGAGCCCCAGTTTTGCCGATCGGCTGAGCCGAATGAAAGAGCAACATAACTGTATAGAAGATATTAAGGGTCGGTTTTGTTATTCAATTAAAATTGCCGAACCAATGCCGACCCGAATGTTATAGGAACCCTTATATTTTCACAAACAACATGTCTTTGAAGGTATGCAGTGATCCTGTCCATTATTAATCAGTACATAGTATTCACATTTACTCACTGCATGCAACAAGCTTTGTCACATTTCGTGTAAGATATGAGCAGAATTTTATATACAGGGTTATTTGTAAAACACTCGCAACCTGAAAAGGGGTCATTAAACTCATAATTATGAATCAGTATGATAGTATGACTCATCAGTATGATAACTTTTACTATGTGACCAACCCTGAAATCGCAAAAAAAATCAGCTATTCCATACATTTATGTTCACATAACACAACATAATGTATGAAATAGCTTCTTCTTCTTGTCGCGTGGTTGATGAACAACCTGGTGTTAGAGCTTAAACCGCCTATAGGCCTCGAGACCTCTGACTTGTCAGTCGACGGTCAAACCACTAGGCTATCAGACCTATCTAGCTGATTTTTTTTCTTCTAAAAAGCCTTTTCATTAAGTGGACAACATTTTTCTGCATTGAACAATAAAGCTGTGTCTACATCGACGTAATACAGACATTCACTATTCAGAATGACATCACATCCAAACAGATGCTCACTCCGTGCAATAATGGAACTAAATATTCATTACACCCAATGCGAGTGTGAGCTAACCATAACAACCCTCTCGATGCAACTGTATCTGATTCTCATTGGCGCCTCATATCTAGTCGTATGCATTATTCAAACTGGCCACATACATTTCGTCTACAGTCGTCAGCACGTCACCGTCAGAGATTTATTGGAAAATCCCACTTATTCAAATTTTTAGTAGACTCCCATAATCATAAAGCTTGTTATTTTCAGTTGTAGTTTTTTTTTAGAATTTGGGGGATATCAATCAATCAATCAATCATTTATTGCCAAACTAAGTGTTTACAAGATGGTACAGTATTTAAATAGTGCTATGAACTTAGTAGCCCTTTTCGGACATTGCAATGTTATGTAATAATATTTATCTATACTAATATTATAAAGAGGTAAAGTTTGTATGTATGTCAGGGGTAATCTCTGGAACTACCGATCCGATCATAAAAAATCTTTCACCAATAGGAAGCTATTATCCCTGAGTGCTATAAGCTAATTTTTTTAATCTGAAAAAGTTGAGTTTCCAGTAAAAAATAACAATATCTGTGATTCAAGTCAGAAAAAAACAGGCAATCTGGTTGCTTATCAACATTTGTTTACGGGAAAATTTAATTTAACGCGGACAAAGTCGCGGGTAACAGCTAGTATAATATAATATGCAAGATTTATTCTATTCTATTTTGGTTG
This sequence comes from Protodeltote pygarga, assembly GCA_936450705.2. Taxonomy (NCBI): domain Eukaryota; kingdom Metazoa; phylum Arthropoda; class Insecta; order Lepidoptera; family Noctuidae; genus Protodeltote; species Protodeltote pygarga. Next base: position 13,377,431 of record OW388261.2, read on the forward strand.
CAAGCTAGCTGCCGTGACGTAGAAAACATTTTACACTACCATTCATTTTCTGAAGTGATGAAGTAGCGTGTGTATTTGAAAAAGTAATTATACCTATATACCTAATTCTTTTTTACGTATTTTTATTGTCACCTAACTCCTCCTAAACAGCTGGACCAAATTGGATGGTAAATGTATAAGCATAATGAAACACATTTTTAACGGATATAATTCGCGTTTTTATTTTGATAATACAATCCTGACGTTTCGAGTACTTTGCAGCACTCGTGGTCGCAGGCAGACTGTGTGTTTTTATCAAAATAAAAAGCGAATTATATCCGTTAAAAAGTTGTTTCATTATGTTGAGTGTTCGCGAAAGTTTGAGACTATATAATGTATAAGTAATTAAATATGTCAGTTTCCAAACTCCAAGACTACAAAAAACGATATTCATTAAAAAACAACGTTAGTGAATGACGTTACGAAACAAAGATGGCGTCGCGAAAAGCGCGGGAACGCTCATTACGTTCCGTTCATACATTGTTGGAGCACAATGAATGTTTTCTTATTTCCAAATTGCTTTATATTATACTTACTTGGAAATGTTATATGAATATGCGTGTATTTCATTTTTATTTTTATTGTAATGAGAATATATTTCTGTGGTTTGTAGGAATGTCATAAAATAAAATGATACTCCCATAGGTATAAGAGTCAAGATAATGATACTTTAAGACTGTGAAGATCACAAATGACTGAATAAGAAAGTTATAAAAATCTATGTTGATGATGCAATCGTCATTGCTGATTATGTGATCCCGGGTTCAATTTCCAAGTTAGGTCGTGTTATAGAGTAATTTTCAATAGCAGTCCATAGTTGGGAACTATGCCCCATAATAAGACTGTTATTTTTTTTAATGTGTTTTTCTTAGGCAAGTGTAACACTTATTTGACCGGTTTTTTTCAATGTTGCAATGAGAAAACACATAGGTTTCTACTTTTGTTCATGTTGTGTATTCCTTGTAATAGATCTTCCACAAGTAAAAATAAAATATATAAAGCTTTAGCTTTACCCCTTAATCAAGACACTATTTAAACAAAAAACCAAGAAATCAAAATCGGTACATCCGTTTGGGAGTTACGATTCCACAGATACGCGTTAAACTTATAAAACCCCTCTGGTTTTGTTACGGGTTATTAAAAAAAAATAACAAAAAATAAATGACTCCAACACTCCAAACACTAAAAAGCTAAAAATAATGAAACTCCTCATCAAAATCGGTTAAAACAGCATAGTTGATAACCCATTCCTTTTAAAAGTCGGTTAATAAATAACATCTACTCGTTGTTCAAAACAACCAAATCTAACTACAAACGGCTTGACAAACTTCATAAGATTCTATTAAAGCCATTAACAGAACTTGGTGCTCTTACGTTGGCATAAATCTAACAAACATATGTACACTCTTGTGTACATAAATCCAATGTTCCCGCACTGCAGTACATATAAATAAGGAGGAGTACACTTATAGCGTACGTTTAGTCAGAACATGATAATTATTTACATCGCGCCCGAATTTCTCAGAAGTTTTAGATAGAGTGTTTTAAAGTCAAAACCGGTTTTCTGATAAGGAACCGGTTTTTTAGTTGGACGTGGGTGTACCCAGCTTTTATTTATTTTCAGTAAACGTACTGCTAGGCATATACAATAGAAAAATATTTAACTAGGTTTTAGGCCAATTACAAGTTTTCACAAGTAGAAAAAATATTTAAACATGAGTTTCGCTAGACAGTAGGTATATTTAAGAAATGAAATAGTAATATATTTATATCATAATATGAACTGCATGCCCCTGGTGTCAAGGGTTTTTAAGTTTATAATAGTGTACTAAAGTGGGATATTTATTAAGGTGGGGTCTTTTTTTCTACTCTCACCATAAGCTAGGGATATAATAATTCCTTTTTGTTTGTTCTATTCTATTATTCTAGGTGGAGATAAACCCAACAAATCAAAAGCCATAAAAATCGATCCAGCAGTTGTCGAATTATAAATGGTGCAAAATATCTTATATTCCATCTTATAATTATCTAATATATCTTGTCATATATATGTATAGAAGATAAATTATACTGAACATAAATATTTCTTCAGGCAGAGAAGCTATAACGAAATATCAGTTACTTTTCTCAGAATTAATAACTCACCTTTCATTACAACTTTCCTTAAACATAAGGAAAACCAAATTCTATAAGAAAAAGAAAAATAAGAGGTAACTAAGTAATATAATGGTCAAATAAACCTACAAATGCCTGAAAGACAACACAATTCGCTTAACGGCTCTGTTATATAAACTTACTGTGACCGCATCGCTATTGTTGGTTTTATAAGAGGGTCTTGGCCACAGCTAAGTGTCTAAACACACTATGCCGAACGTACGCGACCGAAGTTCGGCATGATTACGCCTGCAATGTCATTTGTATTACTGACGACACATTACGCCGAAGTTTCATTGCGTTATAAACGCAACGTAATTTCGGTCGGGCGTAAGTTCAGCGTAGCGTTCAGCTGTAGTGGACACATTATACGCGACCGAAGTTTATACACACTACACACGCATTAAGTAACGCAACTGAATTTCAGCCGCTTAAATTCGGCACTTGTAGTGTGTCATATCAGCCGAACACGTCGGAACGTAAAATCAGCCGCGCAACTTCGGTCGCGTACGTTCGGCATAGTGTGTTTAGACACTAAGGAATGTGGGAGTATAACATCGTCCTACACATTCCTTAGCCGTAAGGGTTCTACAACTTAGGGGTATGTCATCTGCTGAATATATTTTCTATTTCTGCAATGTGATTTTCATTGGTCAAAAGATCCCCGGCTTCACTCGCGCTAATTTAGAATTTAAATTTAAGCGCCTCTTCGCGCTAACTTATTACCTCGCTTGCATATTGAAGATATAAAATCAATTAATATAGTTCAGTTTAAAAAAAAAACACCTGTTCCATACATTGATGTTCAAGTAACTCAACAAAATGTATGGAACAGCTTGTTTTTGCGATTTCAGGGTTAGTCCCATAGTAAAAGTTGTTCATAATGATCAGTTTAATGACCCCTTTTCAGGCTGCAGGCGTATTAAAAATAACCTGGTTTAGTTAATGACACTCACAAATAACGTCGCTTTTATATTGGTAAAATAATTTCCTAAATCACTTCAGTAGATCCAGAGATTACCCCTTACAACATCATAAATTCACAAACTTTACCTCTTTATAGTATAAAGTATAGATTTGTTCAACAGTGCAATACATTGTAGGTCGGTACAAACATATTATTACTTCCTGGGGACATGTCCCTACAATTTCGGCCATCATGTTTCACGGGTCTTTCCGCCCGTCACCCCACCTCAAGGTAACACATAAACAAACATTGTTAGCTGTCCACGTGCCTCCAGAATGCAACAGAGTAGGGTTAAATGGCCTACACAGCAACATTGCCTAGCCAGAAAACTATTCACAAGAATATTCGATGCAATTTTGCAACTGTTTCTGCTAAAAGTTCAAAGTAATTTTATTCAGACACAGAATCATTAGAGAACGGATAAATTATACGAGTAATGTACATCACTTCACTACATAGTATATAACAAAGTCGCTTCCCGCGTCTGTCTGTCCCTATGTATGCTTAGATCTTTAAAACTATGCAACGGATTTTGATGCGGTTTTTTTTAATAGATATAGTGATTCAAGAGGAAGGTTTACAAATGCATATTAGCGTAACCGTGCGATGCCGGGGCGGGTCGCTAGTAATATAATATAACAAAAATTGACTGCCACGTTGGGCTAGTAGTAGCAAGCACGACTGCTGACCACGGAGCTTCGATCCTTGGGTCGGGCAAAATGTTATTGGGTTTTTCCATTAGGAAATTCTCAGTAGAAGCACGGAGTCTAGAATTGTGCTCGGTTTATAGCAATAACATCTCTATTACATGAGACTTATAACATAGCTGGCCTACCCTCTCTCTCTCTATTCCTTACTCTCATAGTCCGATGGGATAGCAATCCGACAAGACCAGAGAGACATCAGGCGCAGAGCCAACAGCTTAACGTGCTTTCCGAGGCACGATTTAAGTGATAATTAATTTATAAAATGCATATAACTTACGAAAAGTCAAAGGTGCGCGCCTTGGGTTCAAAATTTCGAACCCGCGACTTCTGATTGGCCAGTCAACGGTCACCACCACTCTATACAAGAGAATCAGCGCCATTGTTGTCAGTTAACTGGATTATAAACTACTATCATTACGCATTACTGCGTCACTAGCTTGTCAATTAAACCAGAATATCGCAATCCAATACACACGTAATACACATTAATATTCACATAATTAGAACAGTTACAGGGATATTAGTTTATAGATCAGTGCGTAGCGTGATTAAGCTTTAGTTAGAGTTGGCTAGTGGTATGAACTTTGGACTGGCAAGTGAAAGATCAGAGGTTTAGATCTAGGCACGCACTACTGAGTTTTTGTAATCATTTGCGTATTAGAAATTAATTATCACTTGCATAAACGGTAAAGAAAAAAAATATCACAATTAAGTCGTAAAGACTACAAATGAATAACCTATTAGTACTCAAATGCCTTAGAAATTGATTTAATATTATACATTATAGTAAGTACAGAAAAATCCCCGATACCTACAGAAAAACTTCAGTATTTTTAGCTTACTACACTAACTAAATCAAAATCGGTTCATTCGTTTGAGAGCTCCGATGCCACATATAGACACACAAATATACAGACATACACATTAGACTCGTCAAACTTTTAACACCCCACTTTTAGCGTCGGGGGTTAAAAACGAGCAGAATGAATTGTTGCTACGACGTAGTCGACGTAGACGCTATCTATACTACGGCGTAGCAGTTTGCTACGGTGACGGCGAACTCAACATGGGGAACATGGCAGTACGATCGCCGCTCGTCCGTATAATAATAATATAATTTTTCCGTAAAATTTTTTTTTCTTTAGTAATATTTCCGTGTCCAAGCCTTCAAGCAACATAAATATTCATACATTATATAGCTTTGAATGATACAAAGTTAAGCAACACAATCTTAAGGACATTGTTCAGAAACTATGTTACAAGCATCCTGTAGTTTGTAAGAGGAGACAGGCGTCTTAGTATATAACTATATATATAATATTATTGGTATACAATGCATTATTGTCGTAAGTTACGGAAACTATGACGTGTATTGTACGACAATGATGTTGACCTCTCTTTCTAACAGGTATCGTAAGAAAAGGATAGAGTTTTTTAGAATATAAGTTACAATTTTGTATTCAAATCATTAATCAAGCATAATCAATTTTTTTCTAAAAAATAATCTTAATAAAATAATATGAATATAATAAAAAAATATATAGCATATAAGAGACTAAACAACTAACACTAATTTTCTAAAAGGAAAATATTGTAGAGGCCTGGAATGTCCGGTCAAACTAAGCTTAATCGAACGAAACAACTTTTTTAACGGATATAATTCGCTACGGATATAACCTCAGTCTGCCTGCGACCACGAGTGCTGCAAAGTACTCGAAACGTCAGGATTGTATTATCAAAATAAAAACGCGAATTATATCCGTTAAAAAAGTTGTTTCATTATGTTGAGTGTTCGCGAAAGTTTGAGACTATATTATAAGCTTAATCGAGTCGGAAAATAGCTAGTAGAGGAAATCACATCTACGGATCCAAGAATAGCACCCGTATTGATTCTCCTCTAAATAGTCCATGCATAATATTTTAAGCTTTATACTACTTGTGCTACTTAAACTATCAAACGAATGTTGTTTAAGTAAACTTCGTAATAAACATACATCACTAAAAATAAAAGTTAATTTAGGTTAAAGTCTCGATGAAGAAAATTAAATGAGATGAGGTTATTTCCCCATTACACTCACTATCATTTGGTAAGATCAACCAAAAATAAAATGGCCGCCTGAATTAAATTTCGTTTGTTCCAGAATGTGCAATACGTCTGAGAAGCGTGCGCGTCGGGCGCGTGCACTCGGGGCAGGTGCCGCGGACGCACGGGTGCCGCGTGCTCGTGCCCGCGCCCGCTGCACGCAGCGCCGTCCTTCTCGAGCTGCACAAGCTCAACGTGCCCTGCTCCACCGGCTTCATCCGCTTCGCACCCAACACCCCCACCCTCTGCGGGAAACTCGACCAAATACCAATCCCAAACAGAAAATTTCTCTACACCTCCTCATACAAAAACCCCGCTATTGAACTCCACGGCCGACCCACGTTCGCCGCGATATACCGTTTAGTGGACCATTGTCATAATGTTCTGCTGACGGCTAGAAACGGCTCGTTCGAAGTCGGCCCCACGGTCAAACTCACATGTTCATATGAGATACACCTGCCTTACGGCAACCGCGTCGCTCTGCGGCTTCAAATGGGCACCGGACCAATGGACGCGAAGGAAAACGATGTGTCCAACATCATTCATGAAGACGTCCAAGCATTGTGCAGGGGTATGGAGTTAAGTTTAGAAGATGGAGACTCTCGGTGGAGACATTGCTCTCAGCCGGGGGATCCTTTGAGAAGTGTTCAGATAGTGTCAGAAGGGAACTCGGTTCGTCTAAATATAAGTATAACGGCAAAGAAGAATACATCAGCCATGTGGCTGAAGGTGTGGTGGATGGATAAGGCTGTAGAGGAGATAGTGAGGCATTGTGAATACGGGTGGGTGCTGTCGGGGGACTTTTGCATATCAGCGGTGAGAGAAGCCAAGAAGGCGTGGAGACAAGCAGAGGCAGAGTGCGTGAGGCTAGGGGGACACCTCGCGAGCGTACTTAACGAGAGACAACAACACATTATGGACCAACTACTTATTCACGCGTAAGTATATTATTTTAAAATACGTAGCACTTCCTGTGCTTTAATTGTGTTTGAAAAACGCAATTATATAATGTGCTTCTAAATTATCTGCCACGGTTGCAACGGGAGAAAGTATTGGGTATATAGAATAGTGAAGAAATTTCGTACCCCGGAACAGTAAAAAAAATATTGGAGCATGGAACAGAATTAGACCTACGCAATAAAACGCAGGCAAAAGAAAAAAAATATGACGTTAGATAAAAAAAATACTTCACTATTGTAATATAAATAACCAATATTATCTCCCATTGCAGCACCTTATATGTATACATTATTTATGTGTTCGTGACAGACAATTTGTCACAAATGAATTCGTATTCATATTAAATTTACTAGTCCTAAACATTGTATAGACAATATAACTTTCCAATACATAAACGCAAATGTATTGCAAGGTATGACCTTATTCTATCCCTATTTACAACGCCCATAAAGCCTGAACTGACCCAAATGCAGCGAGTTTTCAATATTTACTACCGTGACTCGCAGTTACTACAATAAACAGCATTTTCAATACTGCTTAAATATTATACCGACGGCATTATATTTATATTTCATGGACGTTCAGTATAAATGATATTCTATCAATACACGGTTATAAATGTATGGATGTATTAATTCTGGAAAATAATCAGAGGTACATTGAATAAATAAAATATTAACGTTGGTCTGTACCATAGAGTATTCAAGAAAATATAGAGTGATAACGTCAACCACATTGCCTTGTGCGGAACGAAAGCAGGTCTCACCATACAAATGTTAAAATGACATTTTTTCAAATTATGTTTTCTAGACGTTTTTCAAAATTTAACTCGACAGTTAACCATGATATAAGCTAAAATGTAACATTTTCGCTCGTGGAGCCTAGTTGAACCGCAGTCGATCGAGGTATGATCGCAAACGGAGCTCGTGTCGCGGCCGCGTTGTTCATACCCGTGCTCACAGTTCATACTTCTATAGGGTTGCTCTATATTTTCTTATATACTCTAAGGTCTGTACTATTAAAAACGTATTGGTATTACAGCTTAAATGAATTATTAAACATGAATTATTATCTTGCTGCATTAATTATAATTGCTCCCGATTTGTAACTCAAAATAAATTGATTTGTTGAATTTGTTGATACTTGACTTGTCATGAATAAATGACATGTCCCAGTTATAAAAATCTTAATTATGTATAACTTGCTGCCCGGCGCGACTTTGTACGTGATTATCCTAATCCAAGTCGGTCTACCTCTACGTCTATTCTACCTTACCCTACCTTACTCTACCCCTACCCTACCCTACCCCTACCCTTTTCTACCTCTACCCTACCGTACCCCTAGGTGTATAATTCAATTTTTTTTTGTTTTATTCTGTTATTGTAGGCGGAGGCAAATCCAACAAATCAAAAACCATACAAGTCCAGCCATTCTCGAGTTATAAGTGTTTGAACAAAAAATGAAAATATTTATTAAGAAACTCGTAAAAACCAACTACTAAATTGATAAAACGATGGCACGGCAAGCCAAAGATCTGCGAGTTTATTTTTAAATATTCTTAAAATATGTTATAGATCGAATGTCATTTGGTCCACAGTCCCGGTGCGGGCGTCGACGACGTTTATTGGATCGGAGCGACCGATGCCGTCCATGAGGGCGAGTTCCGATGGTCAGACGGGCTGCCCTTCTCTTATGCGCGTGAGTATTAAGTATAAGTATTTAAGTACTTAAGTATTTTCTATATATTATGTGTGAGTACAACAATAATTATAATTTGGCACTCTTAACAAAAGTATAACGCGTCGCGTCGTCGAAATGAAAGTTCGATTTTGTATGACGTACAGCTTGACAAAAAAGAGTTGGATTCGGTGAACTAAAAATAAAAATCTTACAATACAATCTTATTCGTAAATTGTATTTTCTTGTTTTACAAGTTTTTATTTAACTTGCAATGTATCTATGTTGTCGTTTATATGTAACTAGGTATGTTTGTTCGGGTGAAATCTTGCGGGTGAAAGCTGAATTAGAACCACTTCCACTTATCTTACGAAGTTGAATTTTTGCATGTTAGTTCAGTTTATATGACAATGGTAAGCATGACCTGAATCGATATCCAGGAAATATTTATTCCAGATATTGGAATTTTTCAACGGCACAGTTAATTTTTTTTAGCATATACGTTTAGTTTTGATATTTCAATACAAAAATGTTGTTAAAAATGTTTTTGTACAACTTATTTTTAATACGTTTTGTTGTTTTTTTTTGTGTTTGTATTCTCTGAACAAATTGGACAACAAAATTAATTTTAATTAGTTATCAAAAGCATTAGTTCGCAATGGTATTGAGTGGTGACGAGAGCTCTTCTCCCGAGGGTCACTCGTGACTCAAGAGCGACGTGAACGTGTGGTCTACTTATTGTTGAGGATTATGTACTAGTGACAACCCTAGTTGGGACTTTATATGACGTAACATATTCCAAAGATTTCGCTTGACAACGTGATATTTTATTTTGTGCTAGAAATGTAGTTGAAGTATTAATAATGTCCTCTTGACCGAATGTCGGCCACAGCAGCCACTCTCAACGGAGATGAGTTAATTACGTTGGAGATATTATAATGTACAAGTGTGTGCGCAAACGTAGGTCTCTATTTTTTTACTCTCATAATCTGAAGATCGGGCGTAGAAATATTGGAAGCCAAACTTCTGCCTTTTTAATGCAACACATTCCATACTCATCATCGTCATTTTTATTTTATTACTAGCTTTTGCCCGCTGCTTCACCCGCGTGGATGTCGAACCAGGATAAAATTTATATTTGGTGTTAATCCAGAATATATGGTCTTTATGTGTACCGAGTTTTATCCAAATCAAAAGTGATTAGGTACGAGTAACAAACATCTTTATAAACTTTTATTAGTGCAGAATAGTAATGATCAAGTCAGTTGTTTTTGCGAGTTTCTAATTAAATATTTTCATTTAATAAGCAAAACAATCGTGTGAATATACATGCATAAAACATACATAAATTATCCAAAACATTTATTATTGAAAAACCTTATAAATTAACATTATTTATTGACATTACATTAACTCGTTTTATTACATTTTTTGGAAAGAAAACATCGCAACGCACGCTCTAGTATTGTACAAAAAAAAACATTTGTAACCCATAAAGAGGGGTTACTAATGAATGTGATTTCTATGATGGTTGAAGAGAAACAAACTAGTGTTAGTCCTATGCGATAAACTCGCGAGTGCGCGTCAATACTGGTTAATTTATGTTTTTATTAATTTAAATGACGTTTTTCTTACTATCATTCTTCAATCATCAATCTTTCAGGGCGCACCTTTTTTATCCTCCTGAAGTTATCTATCTATTTTCCATTTCATTTTTTGTTTTCACGACCATCCGTGGTTTGCATCTTATTAATATTCGCGTTTTTCGTTTGTTCAATATTATTTCTTTCATAAAACATCTTGACGTAACTACAAAAACAAACACCTTCCTCCAAGCGCAAATGACATTACTCAAGCTTATATTTTAATGGCTCTAAAAAAATACCTAAACTCAATGCACTTTAAAGGTTAAAAGCGTGAATGGGTGCCAAGTATCGGTGCCAGTCAAGCACCGTCTAGACGGTCTGGCGACATTGCGACAGTCCCAAGCGATTGTTGTGAGTTTGTTTAATTTGTCATATTGTAAACAGTTTTGAGGGCATGCGAAGTAGGTTACTTCGTGAAGGATGAACTTGCCAGTTTATTGTTTGTACAATTGAAGATAAGTACGTTGACTTCAATTCTACTGACTGCCTATCAAACCTCCACAGCCCAGATACTGGGTTACACGATAACCCTTGGTAAGACTGGTTGTCAGACTTTCGGGCTTCTGACTACCCGTAACGACTGTCAAAGATCTACAATTGACAGCCGGGGCCAACAGCTTAACGTGCTATCCGAGGCACGGAGAGTGATAAATCACTACGCAACGGATTTTGATGCAGTTTTTTTTAATAGATAGAGTGATTCAAGAGGAAGGTTTATATGTATAATACATGCATATTAGCGTAACCGTGCGAGGCCGGGGCGGGTCGCTAGTAATTTATAAAACGCACGTAACTTACGAAAAGTCAGAGGTGCCTTGGCTTCGAACCCGAGACTGACTTGCCAGTCAACGGTCACCACCACTAGGTACCTACGACTAAAGTATGGAATTATATCCTACACCCTTTTCTTGTTTCGAGGGTACGACAATAAATAAAACAATGAACCATATGGGGTAGATTACTTGGGGCATGGATTAAATTTATCTATCGTATGGAAACCCAAACAATAATTTATTGTTTTTGTGTCTGTTGTTCCGGCAATATGTCAGTTTAAGGTTTCTATTGTATTTATTTATTCTTCGAATCCGTTTTAGGATTTTGTCGTTGTTTTAAGTAGTTAAGCTATAATTTTTTATTTATGGAAAGGTACATAAAAAAAACCTAATACTTAAAAAAAAATTAAGGAAATTGAAATGGAGATTAGAACCTCTTACGCAAAAAAAAACCAAATAAACCGCTATTTTATCGAACTACCGAGGTAACCACTTGACTCCAAAACGGATGTTTATCAAATCAAATCAAATCAAAACAAAAAAGGTGGGGGTCTATTAACCTTCCGAGGGGTTTCGGAGTTGGTTATCAAAAACAAATAAACAAACCAAAATTAAGTTACGAGTGGTTTACTACTCTGGTTATAAACCCAAGGGTAGTAAAAAAAATCTTGTTTTACTTTATTTTTATATTTGTTTAAAATATACATGTAAACCTCTTCCTTATTTTGTCGGTTAATAAACATACTGATGCCCAGTTTTAATTGTTTATTCCCAAAACAAATGAGGAATTAATGATTGAACGCATCACGTGGAGGCGGGAATTGTAATGAGAAGCTGCGGGCCGTTGACAAACAAATGAACGAATGACGTATGTATTTATGGAAAATCATGATACCGTTACTTTATAATTCAACGAATGAAGCAAGGGAAATAAAACATAGTTGAAAAATTAACTTGGACACGGAACGGTCTCACGAATTTTTTTTCTGGGCCAATTTACTGTAAACCTTAAAAGAACGGCTTCTGTTATTTATAATTTCTTTTGTAAACATGACAGCACGCAATCTGTCTACTATAAAAAATATACTTTAAAAAATAAATAAATCAGCCTGTAACTGTCCCAATATAGGGCAATGGCTTCTTCTCATAAAGAGAAGGATTGAGCATTAATCACCACGCTAGCTCACTTCGGGTTGGCGATTTCAGACTATTGAAGTCCAGGTTTCCTTACGATGTTTTCCTTCACCGTTAGTCAGTGGTGTTTTAGATTAACTAAGAAAGTACATATGACATTGAAAAAGTCACATTGGTGCCAGGTTTCGAACCCACAACCACGCGCTTGCAAAGCGGGTCCGTAACCAATGGCCACCATGACATGTTTAAAAAAAATACTTAACTTTATTTTCAGACACAAAAATCTATAAATGTTGTTAGTCACGAACTAGTAACAGATTGTGCTTAATGTTATATATTATGTTAGTGTGCTATTCTCCGCTCTTTTTCAAAACATTTTTTAAATAAAAAGTACGTTTAGTTCGTAACAGCAAAAAGTTTTGAGAACATAAGCCCAGCTCAATTAAGTGAAAGCATCCAAGATTCATGCACTACCTGAAGTAAGTTACGACAGACTTTTCCCTAAGGCTGTTATTTTAAGAGTTCTTCAGGAAAATTGATGACCAAGAGTTTTTTTATCAACAAAATACGAGTGACGGTTAACTTTTAACGTTTTATTACTCTGTGGAGTTGGGCCCAGCGAGTTTGGCTCGAAGAAACAAAATTATTTCTTTAAAAATTTGAAAACTGTGGAGGGAAAAGTTGTATTTTTTTTTCATGCATAAATTTTTTTAAACTTATTAATCTAAGCTTTTATATCGGAATGTTAAATATTAACGTACAGCTTGGCAAAAAAGAGAGAGAGAGAAAATAATAATCTTAAAAACTAAGTTTGTGAGCTTACTAAAATAACTAAAAAGCGATTCATGTCATTATATTTGATAACAAGTAATTAGTTTTAGAGATATTGCTTACTAAAATAACTAAAAAGCGATTCATGTCATTATATTTGATAACAAGTAATTAGTTTTAGAGATATTGCTTACTAAAATAACTAAAAAGCGATTCATGTCATTATATTTGATAACAAGTAATTAGTTTTAGAGATATTGCTTACTAAAATAACTAAAAAGCGATTCATGTCATTATATTTGATAACAAGAAATTCGTTTTAGAAATATGTAAGTACCAAATAACTTATACTTACGGTCTTTTAGATTAAGTTTTTCTCTTTTTATTTTACTTTTAGTTTTAGCGTTAGTTTTAGTATTAGTTTTTTTTTTAGTTTTTAGTTTTAGTTTTAATTGTATTTTAATCATTTATTTATTATGTAATTAGTCTCTATTTAATAAATTCTTTTAAGGCTAAATACTTTAAAAAAAAAAAAAAAACTTATAATTTTGAATTGTAGTATGACAAGTACTGTGCCACCAAGTTGTTCATCAACCATACGACAAAGACTGCTATCTCTATTTAACCTGTGAAGGAATAAAGGCTTTAATATAAATAATACAAGTTATATTATAATTATGTAAAACAATGTAACAGTAATTATGTTTCCTCGTATTTTACAGAACAACTGTTTGCTTAGCCCTGTCTGTCAAACAACGCGAATGTAGCGTATATTTTTTATGTTAATTTATTTGTTGAACTTTTTTAAACATTGTTGCGTGAATTATGATGTGTAATTAGTTTTTATTTTATTGTTGCCACGAGTTGTAAATACATACGAGTGTATATTTGCACTGCTATACGACATTAAAACTAGTTGGGATTTATCAACAGTGTTAAGCAACATAACAAAGCTATGATAGCCTAGTGGTATGACTGTTGGACTGCCATGTCATAGTCGTAGTTTCGAACCCAGGCGCGCACCTCTGACTTTTCGAATTCATGTGCGTTTTAGAAATTAATTTATCACTTGCTAAAACGGTGAAGAAAAACATCGTAAAGAAACCGGCACACCTGAGAGATTTTTCAACGGTGTGTAAAGCCATGTTAGGAATCTACGGGCGGTTTAAACTATGACACCAGGTTGTTCATCAACAATACGATTCATGAGATGTTCATGAGATACAGCAAAAAATGTAAAAAAAAATCACGTTTGTTGTATGAGAGCACTACTTAAGTATTCATTTTATTCTGTGTTTAATATTTGTTGTTATAGCAGTTACAGAAACACCTCATCTGTGATTTCAACTGTCTAACTATCACAGACAGACAGAAAAACGGACAGAGGAGTCAGGGTCCCGTAATTCCGTTTTTACTCCCTAAAAACGAAGGTATTACCTACCAAAATATCGTAGGTATAAACCAGCGGTCATTATCACATTTCAAGTCATTGCTACACAAGTACACACTGCTACTCATCAAGCTCAACATTCCCAGTATAAGCTGACATCTTGTTGTACGAAGAGCCTATACAATGCGAGGTCAGTTAACACTGGTTTTGCTGTGTACCTACAAACAATACTTTAATCCTTGAATCCATCTCTCGGTAGGTACCTGTAAATACATCGTTAGCACATAATGGCCGCCTAGGGCATTACAAACACATTATTAATGTGTTGTAGCTTCTAAACTAAATGTTATAGCTAGCTAGGGTTGTCATATAAACGTTATAGGATAATAATCATAAATATTATGGATATGGATGGCTGGATCAAGGGCTTGATGCGGACGGATGAAGACGGTACGCCTGGACACGGCTCACGTAGTCAGGAGGTTCCTCTCTCTCTGGCGGGGGTACGGTGAATGTGCAAGCGAAAGCCGTATGTATTTCCGCCCAGACGTTTGTGGAGGAACACCGTGTGGTTTTTAGTCCGTGCGAATCGGACATAACCCCATCGCCAGCTCTCGGTGATGGGGTACTCTTATAGAGCCACACGACAAAAAAAGAGGTTTCTCTCTCTAAAGCCCTGACTGCTGGTAGCTTGGACTCTATTCTCGATATCTATCGGTGCGCTACATACTTATTTAAAAATAATTTACGACCTGAAGTTTGTTTTTTTGTAAAAAGTAAAAATTTAATTACGAAAGTATTTATGACATTGAATATGTCACATTAGTACATGCCAGAATCAAATCCACAGCCACACAGTGGACGTGCTTGTAAACCGGACCCATAACCAAAGAGTCACCACGCCTTCTCTGCGTGCACTCAATAGCCAACCGTAGTTAAAAGTTAAGTTAAGGTCTTCGTCCACTATACCATCCCGTTCCACTATCGCCAGAAACTTCTGTTGGAATGCATGAGTACCTAAACCACCGTCAAAACGCGTCCTAAACGCGAGCCACCGCTTGCAAGCACCGATCTAGCAACGTTGCGTCTCCGTAATGTAGATCACAATTTCATCTTTGCCTGAACTAAGTTGAAGCTTTGCCTCAGGCTAGAAGGTATAGTAGGTGTCAGGAACTCAGGACGCTACGGTCCGGTGACAAGGAATTGTGGGTTAGAGTATATAAGAAAAAAATAGAGCAACCCTATAGAAGTATGAACCGTGAGCACGGGTATGAACAACGCGGCCGCGACACGAGCTCCGTTTGCGATCACAACTCGATCGACTGCGGTTCAACTGGGCTCCACGAGCGAAAAAGTTACATTTTAGCTTATATCATGGTTAACTGCTGAGTAAAATTTTGAAAAACGTCTAGAAAACTTAATTTGAAAAAATGACATTTTAACATTTCTATGGCGAGACCTGCTTTCGCTCCGCACAAGGCAATGTGGTTGACGTTATCACTCTATATTTTCTTGAATACTCTATGGTGGAGACCTTTAGTGCCCAATGCTAACGTTTGCATTCAACAAGTTTGGAACTGCAGCGATCCGCAGCAGAACTCACCGAGCCACAGCCGCGCCGCACTAGTCCAAGAGCTCGTAAACTCTATTATGTTTTTTCCTATATCGTAGGTAAAATTACACACATATAATTTCATAATACTTTCCGCCCACACCGGAACAAATGTCTATCGATCACACATATAGTTGTTCCGTGTGGGAATCAAACTCGCGACACCGAGTTTAGAAGGCAAATTAACCGCTATGCCAAACGATATTCGTATTCACGATGTGGCATATTTTCCCTAGACACTTACAGCCCAAGTATTTAAAAAATAACGGTACTTATAGAAATTGATCTGAAAGCGTAAATTGTATTTACCTATTGATATATCCATAACAAAGTTGACAGAATTCACTTTACTCAATTTAAACTTAAACTCGATTACGAAAACCCGATAGGTATTTTGCCTTATTTATCTTTGTAAAATCTATATAACAAAAACTGCTCCGAATAAACTAGCTCTTCGGCTATCTCCTCCGTAGTGTCACGTCACGTTAAGAATGTGACGCTCTTCAATGCCAATAATTTGAATAACTCGAGATGGAAGGGAGAAATTCTTAGTGACCGTGGCTGGTGGTTAAATATTATATTTTATAGTTATTATGTTACACAGCCGTAACTGCTAACTTTGGAGAGAGAAAATATCGTATATATACAGGGTTATTTGTAAAACACCAGCATCCTTAAAATGGGGCCATTAAACTCATCATTATGAACAACTTTTACTATGGGACCGACCCTGAAATCGCAAAAAAAATCAGCTGTCCATACATTTTGTTGAGTCACGTGACCATAAATGTATGGAACAGCTGATTTTTTTTTGCGAATTCAGGGTTGGTCCTATATTCATACCTATACCTATATTCATATTCAGGTTATCATAACACATTTGCACTATAGGTGTCAGTTATTGTCTGCGTCAGGGATTTGGACTAAATATTTGTTCATGTAAAAATACTGATTGTCTTACAGTATCGTATGAAAATCTTAATAGCGCCATTCAGCTTTCCCAGTAACTAACAGTTATACTAGGGTGAAAATTAAACAAAATACTTGTAGGTATTATTTATTTATACTTGTAGGTACTTTCACCTGAATTTAACGTCAAAATGATTAAGCTAGTATTGAGTTCATTTATCTAAGAACAATGAGTATTATACAAACGCAATCGTGTTTACTTAGGAGTCTATTGTACCCACATCATTGAAGTAAATTACATAATATTATATTAATGACCTCCAATACATTAATTATCGAAGTAAGGTAATATTAACTATTGCTCCTAACGTAACAGCTATTATTCAAAAGTAACTATTCTTCAAGAACAACCAGCTCTGTATTTAACATTTGTAATTGTACTACAGTGTTATGATGTTAATTTAGAAAGTTAGCTTAGCTTAGCTAAGCACAGCACAGCTCAACGTTGATAAGTCACCCTGAATTATTGTGACTGGACTCTAAGGTACCATAACGTAACTTAGCGTAACTTAATTTTACTATACAGGGTTATTTTTAAAACACCAGCATCCTTAAAAGGTCATTCAACTCATCATTATGAACAACTTTTATTATGGGACCAACCCTGAAATCACAAAAAAAATCAGCTGTTCCATACATTTTGTTATGTATGAAATGTAAATGTATGGAACAGCTGATTTTTTACCAATAATCCTGCGGAAGTAAGTTTGCTTGTTTGTTACCTTTACACGCCTAAACCACTGAACCGATCATCTTGAAATTTTGCATGTATGTACATTGTCACAAAAACACATTTTATTTAAAGATGTACAGAAACAGACATAGGATAAATTTCATTCTGAAAAATACTGTTCCCTAGTAAAACCACAATAACTTTCTTATGATATTATATGGCACCATGTGTCTTTCGAATCATGACTGAAAATTAAACTTCACGGTGATGAAATCGCAGGCGTCAGTTGGTTAATCATAAATTCGAGTCATTCTCAACAATAGGTTGCGATAAATCAGATTATCCGCCATCTTTGCAAGATGGCTGCCACAAAGCGCGGGAATTCATTACCTGTTCACTTCGCTATGCTCCTGTTATTAATCGGAGACTTATAATTAAAATGGAAGGTGATAAAATATTTACGATCTAATCACAAAAGGAATAATCACAGTATTTTAGGTAGTTTCGGTTAAGAGTTTTACTGAATGCATTTCAACATCATCTGCCTAGCCTTTTTTCAACTATGTTGGGGTCGGCTTCCAGTCTTACCGGATGCAGCTGAATACCAGTGTTTTATATGGAGCGACTGCCTATCAGAACTTTATATATACTTTGTAATATTAATATAGAAGAAAATTCACAAAAAAAAAACACAAAAATACAGAGAAAGCGACTTTGTTTTATACTATGCAGTGATTATAGTTAAAATTCTAGCGAACGAAGTCGACGTGTTGAAAGCATATTATCAGAGGCTTACGGGTTGTTTAAACTATGACGTCACTGTTTGTTCAGCAACCAAACTTTAACTGAATATACACTAATGTAATCTATTTGCGCTGCCTTGTAGATAGCAAATAAAATTCTCAGAAACACAGAGGTACGAGACGTTTTTAGTCGGTACGAGCCCCACATAACCGTACGTCCTCGAACGTGCGATAGGTATGCGAAAGGCATTTTTTACTCCCCCCGACCACAAAAAAAAGAGGTACAGTTTGCGAAAACTTTGTAACTCTATTTAATGGCACAGGATATTTTTAGAAATAATTAAATAGAGCTAAATTATATAACTCTGTAGGTTGTAACTCTTGGACTGTTAAGTAATGATAATAATAGTTCTCCTGACCGAACTTTCGGTCACAGCGGCCAATCTCAACGGAGACTTACACAGAACAACAACAACCCTCATTCTCTTAGTCCGACGGAATGGTAATCCGATTGAAGAGAGATCAGGCGCAGAATGAATAATAATTGATAGATTGCAAAAAAACATTGAGGGATACTGTTTCGAGTAGTTATAAGTTATAGCAACTAGAGTCACTCTTACATTAAAATTAGAATGAGCATAAAATGGTCTACATGAATAAAATTATTTTGATTATGATTATTTACTAAATTGATTTACGAACCGGCCTTGAATAAATAATATTAATTTTTGTAAGCAATAAAATAATAATCCCAATAAGGACTCTTCTATAAAATAATACAAATAAACTAATAGAATTCACCCAAATTAACAAAAATAGCTTCGGGAACCAATTCTGTAATCACCAATATTTGCGTCACTCGTCCAAGCCAATCACGTGTGTAATAGACTAATGAGTACAAACGTATTTATATGCCAAAATAGACTAGTGTTTGCCCAAAAACTTAGAGCCGAAACCAACAGAACTGTGGTTTAGGTCTCGGTTTCGACTAGGAACAGGAACATTTTTAGCTCATTCTAATTTAATAACTTGTAGAAATTAAATGGCATTCGCATGGTAAAGAAAAGTAAGGGTCAGTTTATGCATTAGAGAATAAATTTTAATTTGTAAGGGGTCTGGCTAACTAAACTGAAAACATAGGGCTTGACTTATGTCAGTGGAGAAGATAGTCAGATCTAAAATGTGTCGGAAGTACTGAGGCACTCTGGTTACGTACCTGCCATCTTCGCATACAACTGATTGACGGCGAATCGATCGCGAGGCGCTGCTAATTGGTGATTTGAATAATAATCTAAGTAATTCGTGCAGTATGGGACCTTTAATATGTTATTAACACAGTAAGAACCATTATCGAGATGACAGGGAAGATAAAACGTATTCTCGTAAAGGTTGCAAATGACTACAAAGTACTTCAATTTCCCTGTAGTTGATACATAGTAATTTTCTACAAAGAACGATCGCGCACGTTCCTTTAAAGGGAAATTGCTGAGTACTAGGAGAGCAGTAATGGCTGGTAATAACACGATGTGGCTCACACATTGTGGCTGCCGTAAAAACGTACTACTGGACTTTGTAGTGAGTTTCTGTCAAATACTACTTATTAAGCAGTAACTAAACGAAAGGTCGTGTCCTCGACTTCGATTTTTTTCCATTTTCGATTTTCAAGCATCAATATTCAAATTTTAAAGATTTCAAGCATCAATATTCAAATTTTAAAGATTTCAAGCATCAATAACACACAATTAATTGTAAGTTTATAGCACAGCTAAAGTGCGAAACCAGATAAACATGGTGTGGTCTTATGAATTCGCTTCACGACATGACACCATTTTAATTACCTGGCGAAGTCTCTTGAGTCTCATCAATTTTGATTTTTGAGAATTAGAAAACGGCTGCCAGTTATTTAACGGTTTTTAACGGCTTTTTTTAGCTTGACCTGTTTATTATTTGGATCAAATTTAGTAATTGAAATTTTACCCCCTACCTGTTGACAGATTGTTCTGATATTTGGTACATACCTTTAGTTCTGATGACAAAACTGTATATTATTTTTATACCATAATCACTTCTTGTTCACAGACTGGTTCCCCGGCTGGCTCAAGCACAGTGGACAGCCGAACGATGACGGCACATCAGGGCAGGACTGCGTAGAGGCGCGGAGGGAGTTCCCCCCCAGACCTCCCCCCGCGGCTCTTACCTTCATGTGGAATGACAGAGGCTGCAGGGAACACAACTACTTCGTGTGTGAGAAGCCTAGTATTGGAGGTATTGGGGCTTAAATTATTTAATTGACAAGCTTTAGACGTAGAAAGAGATTTGAAATTTCAACTGATTCGGGTTGGTTACGGTGGCTTAGCTGTCAGAGCGTTGACATGGTACGTCGAAGATTATGGATTCGAATCCCATCCGTAACAGTATGTATTTTGTATACAGTTGTATTTTTCAATTATTTTTTTCTTAGCCTACTGTGTCCCACTGCTGAGCAAAGGCCTCCCCCATATCCTTCCAAGTACTTTTTTCCTGCGCCATTATCATTAAATAATTAAATTATTTATTTTATTGGAATTTCAGGCCTTTTACTTGACAGGCAGTAATGAACAAACTCACGAAGATTATTCTAAATGTTGGCAGTATTGCAAGTCAACGGAACTATTACAACTTTGAGTACAACCGTTATGATTATTGCGCTCTAATGTCAGGACGTGATCGTTCTGGAATCCACTAAGACATTCTAGATGCTCTTGATGGCAATTTTAATGTTTAGCTGTTTAGCTGCACATAGATATTAATAGTTCTTGTTTTTGCGTGTTTTTTTTTTCAAAAATGGGGACAAACGAATCAACAAGCTAACACGTCGTATAATTCCAGTCTTATCCGACTTCATATTATATAACAGTTATATAGTGGCATTTAACTAACTATTACGTTATTTAGATGTTTATCTTACGATGTTTCAGTCGCGTGATTGAAGATTGACCTCTACACGACTATTAAACGATAATTGTCATGATCCAAATTCGAGTTAGATACTTAGTCTATTTGTATATACTCAGTAATGGATGATATTAGGTTTATAGGACTGGTTTTTTAAATGTTAGCAGTAAGCTGCTTCAGAATCTTTTATAGAAGATTCATATTATGGGTGAAGATAAAGTCTTGTATGCAACTGTTGACAATTAGGTATTAAAACACTCATACAACAGTTGCATAAATAACTAGTATTTACGTTTTAGAAACGCTTACTTGATCATTATAAAAAATGCAACGAAACGCTCGATCATAAAATGATCACCCATCCACAGACTGACCGCGTCAAGTCTTGCTTAACCTCACTAAGGTTCATGGCAATTTCGACTGTACCACAGAACTCAAATACTCTACAAAAGTACCAATTCTGTTTTAAAAACAAATGACTGCAATGTTTTCTCGTAACAATAGCGTCCACAATCTTTAACTTCTTGGTGCAACAATCGCTGGGTAATTGCATCGAGAATTGCACGATAACCGTTCTGAATGGACGGACACTGCAACTATTAACACTTTTACTGTTTAGTTAAAGCACTTTGGAAATGAAACACAGATATTGAAGGATGAAAATGGCTCAACAGATTTCTTACTCTACTTCTTTTAAGGTCAAACAATAGAGGTGAACCTCTATTTTTTCTATATTTACTAGCTTTATTGGTTTGACTCTCGACATTTTGATTTGATTTGATTTCTGGGGCAACAATTTTTCAGGGTAAAATTACTTACCTTTTGACGCTTTGAAGCTTCGTAAATAATAAATATCCCATTCAAATTTCTTCCTCCTCTTTAGGGTTGATTTTCCAATTCATATTTTGAAATTCATATTTTCTTGAGATTAAGAAGGTAAATATTTTTATTAGTGTATACATTTAAATTAACACATTTTTTTTATTATTATCAGCCAAGATTTTCCCACTGCAGGGCAAAGTCCTCCTTCCCTCTTTCCACTCCTCTCTGTTCGTAGCTTTAACGGACCAATCCTCCATACAAGTGTCCAGCTCATCCCGCCATCTTTTTCTGGGTCTGCCGCGCTGCCGTTTTCTGCCCTCTGGGATCCACTGTGTGGTAATTTTTGACCATAACTCCTAACACAATTAACGAATTTTCCAAACAATTGTAAAAGCTGAAAGACTAATTTGGCAGTCTCCTACAGTCAAACCGCTAATAGTTTTGTTAGGTTTATGTATTATAACAATATGTATGTTTGTTGTAATAATTCAATAAATAAAAATTATATTCTCCTACCATCAAACCGCGATCAAAGTGGCCACCTACTGGGCGCAAACTATTTAGGATAGAAGTACCATCGAAACGAAAAGAAGAAGAAGATATTCTACTGACCGAATTTCGGTCACAGCGGTCAATCTCAACTAGCTAACGCAGGAGATATTATAGTGCACAAGTGTGAGCGCAAACTCAGGTGCACTCTCTATTTCCTCACTCTCATAGTCCGATGGGACGGCCTTCCGACACGATCGAAGAGAGATCAGGCGCAGGGCCAACGGCTTTACGTGCTTTCCGAGGCACGGAGTAAGTGATAATTAATTTATAAAACGCACATAACTTACGAAAAGTTGAACCCGAGACCTCTGACTTGTCAGTCAACGGTCACCACCACTAGGCTATCACGACTCAGAGAAATAAAAATGATATCGCACGCCACTAAGCGCGATCCTGTTCCTGCTAGGATCACCTTACGAGTAGCTGTAACATACATGCCTACGAGGGTCGTCATTCCCCCTAAATAAAATGAACCCCTTGTGTCTAGCAAGAAGTATTCATGTAAGTAGGGGCATTAATAGACAAGTAATAAACATGTCTACGTCAGATAGTTAATCACACCACTCGTCACATGTAGCTCGCTCGTAAACTGTTTATACGAACTGTAAGTAGCCGCAAATCGCAGACGTCTCATCAAATTACGGCGCTATTAGACGTCTCGTCAAATTACTGCGCTATTAGACCTCTCGTCAAATTACTAGAAGTCTCGTCAAGCGTACTAATTAGCTAGTTTGTTTTCCGCTTTGGTTTCTTGGATAAGTCTTATTTTACATTATATCGCCGCTGGTGTGCTGGTTTTCTAACAATATATTTCTTCACCGTTTAGGCAAAGAATAATTACTTATACTACGTAAAGAAGGGACACTGTGATAGTCATTTCTCCAACCCCCATGGCTGAGAGGAAACATATTTCTTGGCATCTTTGACGACTTCATGTAGCGTTCATCGCTGGACATAAACGCTTGATCGAATAGCTGTGTTCGATGGGCCGCCGTAGTTAGCGTAGGAGAAGCGACACTCACCGCTTCCCTGCAATTTATCGTCGCAGCGAGGGAGTCACGTAGTTCGGACTGTCCTGCACCTGTCTTCAGTTGTGTCGGATTGCTGTCCTATCGGACTGTGAGAGTGACGGAATAAAGAGGGCACCTGTGTTTCCGCACACACTTGTGCACTATAATATCTCCTGCGTAGTTGGCTAATCGCCGTTGAGATTGGCCGCTGTGACCGAAATTCGGTAAGGAGGACGTTACTACCGACCCCAATCCGGTGATCCCTGCTACCTGTAAAGATTCAGTTACACGTAACCCTAAAACCTGCGAAAAGCTGTAACATTCAGATAAGGTATGATCCGACATCAGATAGATTACTCACTCTGACTCACACGGCGATCGTCGTCCCAGGGATAAAAACATTGGGTTGGTTTAAGCCATTTATTAAGGCTTGCTTCGAGCAAAGCGTATGAATTACTGTCATTTGTAGCCACGTCACATGTGAAGTGGTAAAATATACGGGTATTAGTAAGTCAAATTTTTAGAGCTAGGTTGATCGTAGTATAAATCAAAGAAAGAGAGAGAGGATAAAAATAGAGTCGGTTTTTAAGAGTAGACTGTGACATGTCGCGTGGGCACGTTTTTGAAATTGAAAAGAAATTAAAATTGAATGACTGCCTCGTTGGTCTAGTGGTAGCAAGCGTGACTGCTGAGCACGAGGTCCTGGGTTCGATCCCCGGGTCGGGCAAAGTGTTATTGGGTGTTTTGGTAGTTGTGGCTCGCCCCCTATTACATGGGACTTATAACATTGCCGGCGAAACGTGGGTGTACTGCACACCTCGGCCTACCCCCTCTGGGGAATACAGGCGTGAGTCTATAAATAAAAAAAAATGAAAATGACGTTTACTACTAATCAACTACTAGTCGAGCAACCCCGATTTCAACCCGAAGTAAAGCTTAATTTTAAAATATTTATAAAGTAAAGTTTTATTTATAAATGTTTGTGCATTTATCCTCATCGTCCTCCTAGCCTTATTATTCCCAAACTTTGTTGGGGTCGGCTTCTAATCCAACCAGATTCAGCTGAATATCAGTTTTCTACGAAGCGACTGCCCAAAGGGATATCCATTGCTTGATGTTTTTATTGTTCTATAGTTTTTAACTACACACGTTTTCATTTATGGTATGCCTAATTTATTTTAGGACTACATTTGTTATATCTACAAATCATATTTTTAATAAATTTAATAGAGATAGAAAAAAACGGGAATCTTGGTCAGAATTTTAGAAACAGCATGCAACAAAGAAGTTTGAAAACGATTAGTTGTTAGTACTGCAGTAGAGTGAAACAAACAAAATCGAACTACTTTGACTACAAACGAAACAATACCTACTGAAGTATGTCATAAGATTTCTTTTACAAATTACCAACAGCAGTTGACCACATTTCTTTGATTTCCTTGCTTTGTCACAGCAAAGCTTTGTGAAGGAAATTCTCAAGTCAAACGAGTGCCTTGCGAATAGTTGAACAATATTTTTAAATAATGCTTGACTGCGTCTAGCTTTTTTTTTTGTTTTTTATTAAACACTTAGCTATAGCTTCATAAACTTCAACGACAATTACATTTATAAAAAAATAAACAAAAGATAATGTTCTATCTTTAAAATTGATAATTTAAAAAAAAATAAGTTTCTCAAATATCTAACCGGCCAGTTCCTAAAAATCGTATCTTTCCAAATTCATATCTCTAAATGTGCCGTGGAAACCAAAACGTCTAGGTCTACCCTTATATTTCACGTGCTTTTTACTCATCGACATTTTTACCTGTCAAAGGGGACAGGGTGGTTCAAGGTATAATGGTTTGTTTGGTTCGACGCCCGGTACACGGTATGACCTAGTTGCACTATAGAACGCACTCGAGTTGGCGTGCCGTCATTGTCAGCCAAATGACTACAGTGATACAAAGACCGTTGTTAGATATTTTTTGAACCAAAACTGAATAGGAATGATACTTCGTTTGGCGATTATAGTGGTGTTTTTACTGTACGGAGAAGGAAGGTATGTTGATTGTTCCGGGCAACTTTTTGAAGAAAATACTTCAGAGAATCGATTCAGAAAAACACAATTAGTGTAGTGGTTAAGTGATTCGACTTCTGGGCTTATTTTTAATCACCTTCTACAGTATCGTGGTTAATTCTTAAGTCCCTTTATATAATCACTAAATCTTAAAAGATATTTTTTTAAATAAACAGCACTACAAGCAAATGACGTCACAAGTTTGTAACGTCGTTGTAATATTGATGTAAGCGATCAAAATTGCTAATCTTGCAGAAATAAAATGGTGTCCCTGCAGAAACGGAAACTCATAGGTATTTTCAATTTTCGACAACTGATTTAATAAATTTTTTTCACACGTCGCATTTATTTAAACCTTTTCAAAATTGCTATTATTTGTGTAAGTTGCTATTAAACGTGTAGATATTTTTAATAGAAGTCAAATAAGTACTTACGTTTGTCAAATAATTTCAACATATCGTATATTATTCTATCGCGTGAAAGTTATGTAGGACTGAGTCGAACACCACACGCGATTCCAAAGGAAATGTAACAAGTAATTGTATACACAAAACGCCAGGGGTACAAAGAATAAGTAAATAACGCAAACCCTCACAATCTGTATGTAAATTTAAACAACTGTCTTCCCAGAGGTTTCCTACCTTCCTTCCTTATTTAAAAAAAGAATAAGTTCATTCAAATTGGTTCTCTTCCTTACTTAATATTCGTGTCAGTAAAAAAAATTGCAAAGAATAAAACAGACGCTATCCTCTGAGTGGTGGGGGGAAAACGTAGTGAGGGAATAATGCACCTATGTTGCATACACACTTATGTTCTATAATATCTCGTGCGTCTCCGTTGAGATAATCCACTGCATTCGAAATTCGGTTAGGAGGAACATGATCAAAATAACAAATAGGGCAAAAAAGGTAAAATGGTTTTTGGAATCACAAAAAAGGAATTACTTAGTTTTTCATAACACCCATGTCACTGTTGAAGGATAAGGGAATAAATATTTCGGTTTTGTAGATCCCATGGAGTTGCCAGTACGAATTATATCGGATCCCTAAGGAGCAAGTCACATCTGTGACTTAATTTATCATTACGAATTTGGTGTATGTTCGGAATAAAAGCCATTTAGAAAAAATCGCTTTCCAAGCCTGCCAGTAACATGAATAGCTTATTTTTTTGCTGCTACTCATAAGCTGTGATAGCCTAGTCAGGTATGACATTTGACTGGCAAGTCAGAGGTCCCAGGATCGTTCCAGAATCAAAACCACTTTCCGACGCAGACTAAGAGATTTTCGCTACTGGACACTAAAGGCGATCAGTTAAACTCGGTTCAAGCGTTTAACTGAGTTCAAAAGTGCAACTTGCTAATTTGCAAAGTGAATGGTGAAAATGAGCTTTGCGTGCCTCGGATAGCACATTAAGCTGTGGGCCCCGGCTGTCAATTGTAGATCTTTGTCAGTCGTTACGGGTAGACAGAAGCCCGAAAGTCTGACAACCAGTCTTACCATGGGGTATCGTGTAACCCAGTATCTGGGTTGTGGAGGTCTGATAGGCAGTCGCTCCATGTAAAACACTGGTATTCAGTTGCATCCGGTAAGACCGGAAGCCGACCCCAACATAGTTGGGAAAAGGCTAGGCAGATGATGTTGAAATTGAGCCTTACTTTTCAAATACTAGTAATTAACTGTGATGTGAGCCCACGTTATAACTGCAAAACAATACCTTAAAAGATATTTTGAATATTGAAAAGGCAATTCAGAAGCAAGCAAGCTACATAAAATGTGACACCTACCTTACCACAACGAGCCAAAAAAAAGAATACCGCAATTTATATGATAACGAACCTTAAAAACTTTAAACTTCTTAATCCAATAGGTGCGTTCTAAGTAAAGGTTTGTGCGCACGCGACATTATTTGTTATACAAGGACATTTGTTGCGTGACAGTGTTGATTCTGCTGCGATACTGGGGAGTCGTTATGTCTTGCCTATTGATAGTAAGCAAGTTAGGACAGAAGTATTTTTGTATATCAAATCTATGCTTAAATTTGTCGATTGTTGGTGTGAGAATGAAGGACAAAATAATCTACAAATATTCTTTCTCAATTATAATTTTGGTAGGATTATAATTGGAACTGCAGTTTGGTAGGCAAAAATCACTACATCCTGGGTGCCTACAGATGGTAAGCAGCGTAGTAGTTAGCTGCGAAAGCGCTGGCGAGACGATTTTTATACGTTCAAGATACTAAAAACTGGTGAGAAAGATAGGAAGAACTAGAAGGATTTCGAGAAAACCATTGCCCAGCAGTGGTACTATATAGTTAAATATGTAGGTACCAACCTAGATAGTCTTGTCCGTCGCCTTATTTAAGTCTAGCTGAGTATACATCGTGGTATAGGTCGGGCAAGTAAGTAAGTATGACTTAAACAGCCGCTCCACGCTCGCACTGCACCTCAATCTTGATAATCATCATACCCCCTGCTTAGCCTGTTCACAGATAATAAAATACTAGTAGCCAGTTTATAATTACATTTGCAGCGACGAAACGCTGCTCTAAGCTAAGTAAAGTTAATAATAAATGCCATTTTTTAAGTGCGTTCAGTTTTCTTAAATGTAGATCTTCTGTCCTTTTCTTGTATTATGTATCTTGATGCCATCAGCGCTTCCACAACAAATCTATTCAAACTTAAGTCAGTTGAAAAGCCTTTTCGTGATTCAACGCAATTTCTTACAAATTTATGTTAAAATTTATACAATTTTACTGTCAAATTGCGTCTTTGAATATAACACGAAATATAATTAATTCATAGGATATCTATTTGTAACATTATTGTATGACCTTGCTTTACTCGGTCACGGCTGAGATTAGAGTACTGGATTCGATTCCTAGGTCAGACCTTAGTAGTTCCTAGTAGCTTCAACAGACTTACGACGCAATTGATTGATTTGATTCCATAAAAGTCACGTGCCTAACTAAGCCCAAAACTTTTGGGGTGCCCCAAAATGATCAGGTTAATCTAAGGTTAAAAGGAAAGAATATAATGCCATGCCATATAATTACCAGGTACGATTTAACCCACAGGAACCTTGTTTATGTTTCTTTATCTAATATTATATTTTAAAGAAAGCGAGCTGATGT